>JARHVA010000101.1:2817500-5217500 GCA_037957365.1 Torreya grandis
AGCTTATATAGTTCATAATTTTAATGAGCAACATTCTTGAAGTGAAGTGAAAGTTGATTGGAATTGATTTTAATATTAATTAAGACTATTTATAATCATTAATATAACATTTACATTTATATATGTTTTATTACTAGACTATAAACAAGTACTACTAATTCCCTTCTTATTGAATTCGGTGTAAATATAACAATAATGAGCTAGGTTATTTTTAGAAATTTGTTGTGCACGGATAAATGTGGTGTATATAGGTAAAAACAAAAGCGTCATGTTATTATGCATCATGTTTTTGGTTTTAGTTGTATGTACCAAGTTGGCTATTGTATTCCTACTTCCATTTCCAACTAATGGATGGGGTGGTTAGGGATAGTCTATTACCCACTAATGGATGGGCTCAGGAGGTGCATGGACTGAGTCTTGGCATATATAATAATTACCATTAAATGAATCAGTTGGCTATGAAATTTATGAATATTTTAGTTGATATTATAAGTGTAACATTGCATAGCTTGATCTTCTGCTCTCTTTTTAATATTTTTTCTATCTAAGTCCTTTTTTCTCTATTTTTATTTAATGATTACCGTATGAAATCCTATGTTTTTTATCCAATATCTTAATCCTCTTTCCTTTATTTTTAAAGATTTTTCTCTCTAAATTCTCTATTTTTATTTAATGATTACCTTTTAAAGTCATAATGTTGCTTGATCCGATATTTTAATCTTCTCTGCTCTACTTTTTTTTTTTTAAGTTATCTATTTTTATTTAATGATTATTTTTAGTTAAAGGTGTTAGATTCTATTTTTATAGTAAGAGGATTTTATAAATCTAACTGATTGAAATTCTATACTATATGGTAGATTTGAACACTATAAGTTATATGGCATTTTATACATTATTTTATGTTTATCCTATTTTCATCATATTTAATTTTTGATAGGCCAAGGTGACTCCATAGGTGTTGGGATTTTACAAATATGACCAATTGAGATTCTATACAATGTGGTAATTTTGAGCATTGTGTAGGTGATATGGCATTTTATAGAATGTAAACTAATTATTTCCAGTGTGTTGGGTAGGATCGATCATTTGAATTATTGTAGCAAGTTGGCAACTATTATAAGATACAATATAGCTTTCTCTGTAATTACATTTTATAGTGTATATAGTGTTATTTTTCCTCTTCATTTGTGGCAATTTAATACATCTAAGATAACAAAATCTTTGCATTAGTTGTTACATACATCATAGATGAACTTTCCCTCTTCTTTTGGGATTTTTACATTTTCATGCACTTTTATACTTGGACCTTTTTTTAGATTCATTTTTGTTGCATTTTCGGGACAGAGATGAAGCCCTTTGATGTGTTGTGATGGGTTCAAATTTGACTATTGGTTATGATTGTTATAACTTGTGACTCATATCATTTTGGTCTCATAAAAATTTGTGTGTGTGTGTGTGTGTGTAATTTAATGTGAGATTGGTAATTACAATGAGATTGGTTTTACATATTTATAAATTAATTCAATAAGAAGGGCATTAGCAAAATTTGTTCATAGTACAGTGATAAAAAAATATATAAATGTAAATGTTGTATTATTGATTATAAACTATTTTAAGTAATATTTTTATATACGGGAGATTAATTTTAAGTGATATTAAAATTGGCAATTACAGCAAGATTGGTTTTATATATTTAGAATACTAACTCAACAAGAAGGAAATTAGCATTTAAATTTATATTTTGTAGTTACTTTATTTTTGAGATTATATAGTTAAATATTATTTAAAACTATTTATGATCATTAATACAACATTTAGATTTATGTGTTTTATTACTAGACTATAAATAGGTATTGTTAATTCCCTTCTTGTTGGATTGGGTGCAAATGTAACAATAATGAGCTAGGTTGGTCTTGGAAGTTTGTTTTGCACTAACAAAGCTGGTGTATATAGGTAAAAATAAAAACATGATGTTATTCTACATCACATTTTTTGTTTTAGTTTTATGCTTCAAGTTGGCTATTGCATTCCTACTTCCATCTCTAACTGATGGTTGGGGTGGGTAGAAATTATATACCTACTTATGGATGGGCTCAGGTGGTGCATGGATTAAGTCTTGACATATAGAGGAATTCTCATGAAATAAGCCAACTGGATATAGAAGTTAAGAATATTTGAGTTGATATTTTAAGTGTAACATTGCATAGCTAGATCTTATTCAATCTAGTTCTATGATTTAAATATTTTTTTTTAGCTTGTTATTAAGAAATAGAAGTACATTTGATTTGTATAAGGTTAGATGTTATGAATTATGATTATTGTGCCCCTTTTGGGTAAATATTATAAATAGGTACTACTAATTCCCTTCTTTTTTAATTTAACGTAGATGTAACAGTAATGAGCTAGGTTGGTCTTGGAATTTTTTTGTACACTGGCAAAGGTGGTGTATATAGGTAAAACAAAAACATGATGCAATTTTGCATCACATTTTTTGTTTTAGTTATATGCTCCAAGTTGACTATTGTATTCCTACTTCCATCTCCAACTAATGGTTGCGGTGGGTAGGGATTATAAACCCGCTTATGGATGGGCTCAAGGGGTGCATGGACTAGGTCTTGACATATAGAGGAATTACTGTGAATTGAACCAATTGAATATGAAAGTTATGAATAGTTGATATTGTAAGTGTAACATTGCATAGTTAGATCTTATTCAATCCAGTTCTATGATTTAAATATTTTTATAGTTTGTTATTTGAAAATAAAAGTACAATTGATTTGTATAAGTAACATGTTATGAATTATGATTGTTGTACCTTTTTGGATGAATGCTATAATTTCATTGAATAATTTTTTTACGTTGTATTTTCAAAATTTTATTAAGTATTTTATTTTTGTGTTTGAATCATTCTCCAACAAATTTAAATCAAAGTTTCTTTAGTTCATAATTTTAGTGACACATACAAAATTTACTTTTATCAATCAAATGGCACTTAAATTTACACTTGTCAATCAAAGGGCACTTAAATTTACACCTATCAATTGAAGGGCAACTATTTTTATAACTTTTCATCACTAAAGGGCTAGTTGCATAAATACCCCTTAGCTTGAAATGAAGGCCATCCCTTTAAACTTGACCGCTATACACAACCACCCATCACCATCACCGACATAGATCCACTGCTTGCTTGTACCATTTTAGGTATTTATTTTTTTCATTTGACAAGCATCATTATTAAATAAAATATAGATGTTGTATGACTTCATTATGATCAATGTTCATTCTTTTATTAACTTGCCCAAGGCAGGCTATATAGGTTTCAAATTTGTTATTGGTGGCTTTTTATCATTTAATTCTGAGGTGGTATTGGACTAGTCATTGGGACATATAATTTTTTTTAAAAATTATATTATATTTTATTGTTTTGGATTTATGTAGTTTAATTAGTTATTACTTAAAATAAGTCATTTTATAATGTTTTATAAAGTTTTATCGCAATTTTTTTATCAGGTATCATTTTTATTATGACTCATAGTTGGGACTTCAATGTTCAATTATTTTTATAAATTTGACTACTAATAATATCAAACAAACTTTTTATTTATATTGGTTTTAAAATTTGTGCACTTAGGCATGCCATAAGTTGCAATGAGTCATTAATATAAAATGAAAGGACATGTTAGAAGATACATGGGTGATTAATATGCAATGACAGACCATGTTTAATGACACTTGACAAGATTTTTTTCCATTAATGTTGCAAGTAATTTCCATCAACCACCTATTCAGCCTAGCTTTTGAAGACTCTTCTCTATAAATAGTCATGGAACTCTTACACCTCTTCTACTATCTATAGATTTTCATCAATTTGAAGGGACAAAATGTTATTTCAAGGTGTGTACCTTGTTCTTATAATTGAACCCACAACAGTCTTCATTTATTTTTTGTGAACCTATAATACATTATTTTTTTAATCATTTTAATGGTTTTTTGTGTGCCTTTACAAATGAGTCAACTTTTACTTGTATGTTCATGGCATGCCCTCAAGGTTTTCATTCACATAGCACTAAATATATTTTTTGTATCAAATGATACAATTTTCTGAATTCATTATCCATATTGGGACACCCCTGTGACATTAATATGCAATGAAGGACAATGTTGGAAGATACTTGGATTTTTTGAATTCCACTGCTAATCCTTCCATCAAGAAATTAGAGGTTACAATGCCATTTTTAAAATGAAATTAGACATCAACCCTTGGATATGTAAGATAGAAGGTAAGTCAAAGGCTAAAAGCTTGAAATTACAATCTAAGCCAAGCTATGAAATCTAAACTCTAGATGAGATAAGATCTCTAAAAGTGGTAATCCTTATAAAAGCTAAAGTAATTTTATACCTAGTATTTCAGCAAGAGAAAGGTTGGAATTTTTTCATGATAGTAGTTACTCAACTATCACCCCTGTTAGAGGGATCATAAAAATTTAAAATCTTGCACTTCAATGCTAGTTTAAGGAGATGAAAGAAGCTATACAGACTTTTGAAGTCATGTGCAAGGAAAAATAGTTATATAATGTCCTTTAGTCTTCTACAAGTCAAGAAAAATCTTAGGAATAAGTTTCAAGCTCAATAGTTACAGACATATCCTTCTCACTCTCATCATCTCCTTCACAAGCTAGAGAAGACCAATGTCAAGCAAATAATACAAGTCATACAGGTAGAGTTGGGAGATAATATTTTGGCCAAAGTTTGGTACCTCTAAGGGATTTCAATTTGTGGCATTGGTTTTTTTATTATATCTCTAGATTTATGAAGAATCACTAAGAGCCCAGACTACTTTTTAAGAACTCAAAACCACACAAACTAAGTTTAGAGCAACTCCAAACTAAACTATGAATTTGTGGGTACTGGAAATCAATTAGAGTGTGTTCTCAGATATTTGTATATGCCTCACATATGTTAATTCATCATGGTGGCATGTTTGGATGTATTTGATACCCATTCTACCCTAATTCTACATACTACCATCTATAAAAGTCTTAATCCTAGTTTTCAAATATTAAAAGCTCAAACACATTCAAATAATCCATGTCCACTCTCATTCTAGCATTCACTTGCACTTGTATTAATCAATATGTGGGATAACTACATCGGGCTTGATCTCTCTTCAGAGTATTGGTATATAGGCAACACTCTTTGCAATGGGGTATTGAGGATGTCTCGCCTATCTTACTAACAAACACAGAATTATTTCTCAGACTATACTTATAAGGAGGATTAGAGTTTGCACATTAAATTAGCTTTTATGGGCACAACATAGAGTTCCAAGTTTCATGCACATAAAAACATGACCTAAAAACACAGGCACAGGTGCTCCAAAAAAATAGGAATAATCCCACATAAGGGACACTACCACCACTTTGAGGACACTACAACAACTAGTGCTACTGTCCATATAGGGTGTTATTGTCCATTGAGCAAAAAAATTCCAAAATCCTATTTGACACTCATAATTATCCAAAACTCAGTTTTCAAAACCTAGATTATCCACGATAGTCACTTTTCAAATAAGTCTATAATTATGCATATTCACTACTATTTTTAGAAATTCAAAAGAGGTCAAAAGCTATAACAAATTAGTGCTTAATTATTGTATATTATTTGATTGATTTAAACATCTTATCCCTTTAATCTAAACATAGGATTTACATAGTTAAACCCTAAAAGGCTAAATCATCAACAATGTATAATACCTATCAACACTGTACTGAAGGTCCTTATAAACTAATATGTTCAACTCCATAATTTAAGGTGATAGGTTAAACATTTTCCTATTCACATTTAACATATAAATTATGTTGATATATTTACAACAATGGGTAAACAAACTAAGAGAATTGTATCTCCATCTATTAGATTACATGTTTTATTGAGTAACTAATTATGTAATGTTTGATCTATTATATATGTTGTAAAATGCTTAATTGAGGTAGATGTATTTATATGAATATGTTTAGGTAAACATTAATTATTTTATTCAGTTTATAAATTCATTTTTATGAACCCAAATTTTACATGATGTTAGGTATGATAAAGCTTAATAGTGTGTCCCATTTTGGGGCCAAAGCAATTTCAAAAATTACAATAAAAAAATTTATAATATTTAAGTTAGATTTAAATTCGCATCTCAAGTCAACTTAAGTAATTTTTTCATGATTAAAGTCATATTTAAATTTTCCTTTAAGTTACCTTAATTTCAAATTAACTCATTAAAGTCAGATTTAAATTTTTACTCTTAACTTAGTTTGATTTATGTACACTCTATACAAAAATAGGCTAAATTCTACTTACAGTTGCCTTAATAGGGTGTCTTTGGAGTGACATTAAGGTTGAATTACAAAGATGATGTTAGGGTGACTTTGTAACCCATAATTTTATTGAAGAGCAACCACCAATGTAAACATAGAAGCAACTTAAATTAATTTATAAACAGAATCATTATTATGTTCATTACCAACATCTAATTTAAGAACTAGCATTACAGAAAATCCAATAGATATTTACAAAGGGCATTTTGGTTCTATTCTACCTCCTATTATTTGTTCGATGCATGTAAGTTGAGGACTATTTATAAAGGGTTGGGAAAGGTTAAAACCAAATTAAATGCAATTAGTTCTTTAAAATCTGACAAAATTAGTTGACACAGAGATTGACAAGATAATTAGACATCAGATAAACATGCAATAAAACCTAAAAGAGAAGGTTTCTTGAACAAATCCTAAGTATTAATATTACATTAATATTAATTTTAATTTAAAATATTGATAATAATGTGTATACACCTAAAAATGGACCTTTAGCATTTAGTTATTATCATTTTATATATGTTTAGTGATTTTTTTAATGTATGGATGATTAGCATAAATTAGGTGTCATATAATCATTATGTTGACTTCCCTAACTTGAAATTAGTTTATATTATCCTCGTGTAATCTTCCTTGTCTATTTTATGTGTTCTTGGTTCTTTGTCAGGACCATCTCAATGGTCTTGGCATTATTATTTGTTTCCCAAGTTTATTAGATGGATCCATTCACTCCTTCCCACCTTCTCTACTTTCAATCATTGGAAGTTGATATGTGGATAAATTTGTCCAAATATTGAAATAAAGTCACTTATAAATAGAGAGGATTAGGTTCATTTCATAATAAGATAAAATCAAGAATTAACAAATAGATTAGATAATTTATCAATTCTAAGGTAACATTGTATTATGGAGTAGTTTTGACATACACACTAAAGTTCTTTATTCATTTTTTTACAATTTCTATTTATTTACATATTTGTTCCAATTTAAGGTGTCTAATGAATTAGTAGATTTATTTAATAGACACCCCCAAATAAAACTTGATTATTGTAAACTGGAAATTTTAAATCATTAGAGTAAGACAATAGTCATGTATTTAGGACAAAAGGCAACAAGGGGGAGACAATGTTTATATATTTATGTCATATTTGGAATATACATCTCAAGACTATATAGTCCTTATTAGCACTATAGTGCATGCCCTAATAGACTACTCTTATCAAATTCATACTTTAAGTTAATAGGTTGGTCATTTTTGAATTCACAATTAACTTTATATTGTGGTGGCATATTCACAACTTGTAAACAAGCAAGTATGTTCCCATATATTTGATTAAATATTTTTTTGAACAATTAATTAGGTATTGTTTATTTAGTTTAAATATTTTATATTACTTAATTTGAAGTAGGTTTATTTATATGAATATATTTTAGTGAACCCTAATTGTCTTACTCCTACTAGAAATTCATTTTTATGAACCCAATTTTTGCATGTTGTTAGATAGGACAAAACATAATAATGTGTAATATTTAGGGTTCAAAGTTATTTTAAAAATTAGGTACAAAATTTTACATGATTAAAGTTAGAATTAAATTTGCATTAAATTTATCTTTAATCTAAATTAACCCATTGAAGTTAAATTTAAAGTCATACTTATAAATTAGTTTGACTTTAATGTACACTCTATACAAAGATAGGTTAAAGTCCCCTAAGGTTATCTTAATAGGGTTACTTTGGAGCGACATTAGGGTGGCTTTATATTGATGATGTTATAATGGATTGATACACTACTCTGATCGACTCCATACTTAAAGATGAAAGGATGGTAATTTTTGAAATCACATTTAACATACGAATTGTAGTGACATACTTGCAACAACTTGTAAATAAACTAAGAAAATTATTTTCCCTGATATTTGATTACATGTTTTATTGAACAACTAATTATGCATTGTTTATTATAATTTATGATACATAATTTGAGGTAGGTGTATTTATATGAATACATTTTATTCAACCCCAATTGTCTTACTCTTACTATTTAAAATCAATTTTTAGTAACCTAGTTTTTGCATGTTTTTAGGTGGGGTAAAGCATAACAATGTGTACCATTTTGGGGCAAAAATAGTTTTAAAAAATAACTAAAAAATTTTGCACATAAGTCATATTTAAATTTTCCTTTAAGTTACTTGAATTCCAAATTAACCCATTAAAGTCAAATTTAAATTTGTACATATAACTTAGTTTGACTTATGTACACTCTACACAAATATAGGCTAAAGTACACCTACAATTGCCTTAATAGGGTGTATTTGGAGTGAAATTAGGGTGTCCTTGTAAAGATGATTAATGAACCAGAATACTATCAAGGCAAAAAATAACAATAGGCTAAGATACTGAATAATAACATGTATTGATTTTTATTGAATGATTCAAATAATTACAAACCAATCATAATAAGCCTCAACTCAGAATTGGAGTTGACATGCAAAATTTGGAACTATAAAAATAAATAAAACTCAACATGTTATTTTTATTAAGTTTTGCATGCAAGTGCATAAAGCTCTAAAAATCTCCAAAACTAAACTAAACTAAACTCTAAAATTAACCTACTAGATGAATTTCAATTGAAGTTCAGGCCTAGTTTAAAAATAGATAATTTTTAAATTCAGAAAAAAATCCAAACTAAAATTAAGCTACAATTTCAAACCCTCAGGGGGTCACATATGGCCTCTAAAAAATATAGAAAAAGTCCCATGGGCTCAAATGGAGCCAGTCATTTTAGTGTGAAGATGGGCTCAAATAGAGCTACAAATCAAAATTTATGGCATCCAAAAATTTGACCACTTTTTTTACTTCAAATTTGCTAGGGTGACTTGCGAATCCATAATTTTATTGAAGAGAAACCATGAATATAAATCTAGAGGAAAATTGAATTAATTTATAACTAGAATCATTATCGTATTCTCTATCAGCATCTAATTTAAGAATAGCTTGCATTACAAATATACCAACAGGAATTTACAAAGAGTGTTTTGGTTCCACTTTACCTACTATTTGCAACAATGGTTGATTGTGTTAGTGTAGCATTAATATCACATTGTTTTATCATAATGTCTAGTAGTTAGCGTTAGACGGTTACATTATAGTTGATGGATTATGGTTCTGTTAACCATATTGAGCCGAATTATATACTATATAAATTTCCCCTTTTGCTCATCAATAAAACATCAAAGATTATTTTCTCCTACGATATATTATCAGAGCATCCTTTGCCTAATCAAAAGTCTTTCACAACAAAATCAATCAAGACATAGAATGTTGGACTAGTATACAATGACCTATAGACAAAAGACCTGAATTTGAGTGGCGACGCCTAGAGATAATATAAGAATTAAAGTATGATAGCAAAATTGTGGAAGGATCAACACATAAAAGCAACTTTGTTTGCTTCATTTTGGTCATGATAGTCAAAAAAGAATGCTATAGAAGCTAATCAAAACAACCATAGCATGGTAGTTTGATTGACACATGGTATAAAAGTAAGATTGGAGAAAAAACCTTGCAAGATACATACAATTTTTATATAGAATTTGAAGCATAAAATATTGATTTAAGTATAAAATTTTGTATAAATAAAGTAGAAGTAAAAAAATGTCTGCACCCAAACTCCTCTTGTTTGATGCCCAACTCCTCAAAGGGCCAAATTTTTCTACATAGAAGACAAAGATGTAAATGATTCCTCAATTTGAAGAATTACAGGGCATCATCATTGGTATGATGACCTATGCTACTAAAGTTGAATAACAAGTCAAATGCAAAAGCCCTGATGTTGATGACACTTAATGCCATCGACCAGCTTCAACCTCATATTCAATACACGATGACATCGAAAGAGGCTTGATAAATTATATCTACCATTTATGAGGTGAATAATCAGATGAACATACTCCATCTTCAGTAAAACCTACATACTCTCAATATGAAATAAGGTTTGAAAGTTGAGGAATTCTTACATCAAGTAGTAAAACTATGAGATAAATTAAATATGCTTGGAGAAATGATCAATGATAAGCTATTGGTTTCTATCACATTGATATCTCTCCCCTCTTTATTTTTTATGTTCATCATGGCACTGATCATCATAAATCAAGTAGTGTATTTTGAAGAACTAGTGAATTTACTTCAACAAGAAAAAGCCATCCAGTCTGTGCAAGAAGAGTTTGAGGATAAAGCCCTGATTTCCAAGTAACATGGTTCAAAGTTATCAAAAGGACCACCAAAGCAGACACAATAATAGCATAAATATGAAAAGGCAAAAAGCTGGTGTCATATTTTCCATACCAATATGCATGATTATGATAGATTTTAATATAATGCCTTGACAAAAGGCTCATCTAGTCAAGAGGGCACATCGAGTAGAGATGAGTCACATAAATCCAAAAGACATCCTTGATGATGGAAGTAGCATGAACAAGTAGCGACACAACATTAAGAGGATGATGACTCTAAAGAGGATGTACCTAAAAAATTAGAATACACCGGCACATATGAGGATGGTATTCTTTTATCCCAAACCTCGTCACACATGAGTAAAGTTTGGTTGATCAAATCTGGTATTAGAAAGCATATGATAAGATGAAAAGAATTATTTGATTCATTGACAACTCAACCCACTGGATAAAAAGTTTGAATTGTAGGTGATAAATAGTATGTTGTAGAAAGAATTAGCACTATCACCATTCTTTACGAGATGCAAACCTCTACTCTCAAAAAGTTACTATTTATCCCTAGCTTGACAATAAATATCTTGTTTGTAAGTCAAATCTTGAATCATAAGGTTAAGGTGGATTTCATTATTAAGAATGGCCAAAAATTCTATCTCCTCTCACAAGATGGTCAAGTCATTGCTAGAGCTTTTTTGAAGGATTGATTATTTGCCTTAGATGCAATTTCATCTGATGTTGTTGCTCTCTCTACCTTTACGACAGAATCTATAGCATTATGGCATTATTGATATGGGTACCTTTCTACTAATTCTTTGTACCATCTTAACTTTAAGGCCATGGTCTATGGACTTCATAAATTATCTCATTCTTTGCTTGTATGCCCTAGTTGTGTTTCTCGCAAACAACATAAGGTTCCTTTCAAGACAAGTTCTTCAGAAGCCAAGGATCATCTCGATGTGGTACATATCGATCTATATGAACACTTGCTTGCTTCTTTCGAAGGATTCAAGTAATTTCAATTTTCTATTGATGATTTATCTTGCAATACATGGGTGTTCTTTCTAAATAAGAAAATTGAAGCCTTAACTCATTTTAATGTATTCTACTAGCTTGTTGTCACCCAGTCAAGGATACCTCTTCAACTTCTCCACTCAGATCAAGAAGGGAATTCACATCAAAAGAATTATTGGCATTCTTAAAGTAACACGACATCAAATAAAAACTAATTTATCCCTATATGCCATAATAAAATGGAATAGTAGAGTGCAAAATTAGTCATTCATGAAGATGGCTCATTGCATGCTTTCCACTATGAAGTTGGATGTGCCATTATGGCCAGAAATAGTTCAAAAATATGTATATCTTCTCAATAGGGAACCTACAAAGATCTTACATGACAAGACACCAAAATAGGTATGGAGTGGTCATAAATCTTTGATCTCTCATCTTAGAGTATTTGGTTATACATCTTATACGTATGTCCCTACTAAAAAGAGGAAGAAGATCGAATCAAAGACACTCTAGTGCCTTCTATTGGGGTATAGTACTACCTCAAAATCATATTGCCTCATGGATCTTGAAACAAAGAAGATATGTCAAAATTGAGATGTGGTTTGTGACGAGTCATCATTCAACTCATTATCATAGAAGGAGCAAGAACATACCACCTCTCATAGACTATTCCCATATTTCGATGATGAGAATGAAAAATCTTCTCATAAAAAAGGTGAGTTGCAAGGAGAATTTTTAATTGATCTTAGAAATATGGAAGATAATTCTTCATCGAATCAGAAGAAACATCAACGTCCAAAATGGAAGGTTTTCAACTAGGTTGATTTTAGGAGTCACCTCAATTAGATGAAACTGACTATAGGTAACTTGTTGGGAGTCTCATTTCCTTAACTTATACCAGACTAAACATATGCTTTATTTTCATCTATCTTTCAAGATTCATAGACAAAGAAGTATCATTGGATTGTAGAGAAGTATGTTTTGAGATATGTTTAAGGTACAATTGATTATGGTCTGGATTACAAGAAGAACTCAAATTTCTTCTTGCAAGGATACACAGACTAGAACTATGTTGGATCTATTGATGATAGGAAATCAACCTTAGTGTATATTTTTCATCTCAGATCTAGACCAATTTCATGATTAAGTAAGAAGCAATCTATATTTGATCTCTCATCCATAAAGGTATAATATCGTGTTGTACAAGGAGTTGTATATGAGGTAATTTGGTTACGTCGTATTCTATTTAACATAGGCATTCTTGAAGATCAGCCACCGATTCTTTTCTATGACAATCAAGGTGTGTTAAAACTTATAAAGAATCTAATATTTCATGAGAGGACCAAACACATTGAGGTCCCATGCCACTATATTCAAGAACAAGTCTTGAACCATTACATTTAGCTCCAATATTACCCAATAGATTCATAAGTAGCAGATATACTCACCAAGTCACTTGGAAAGGTGAAATTTGATATATTTTTGGGTTACATTTATAAAAACAATATAATAAATAGGGGAATATTAGTATAACATTAATATGACATTGTTTATCATAACGTCTAGTAGTTAACGTTAGATGGTTACATTGTAGTTGATGGATTATGGTTATGTTAACCATATTAAATTGAATTGTGTACTATATAATTTTCCCCTTTTGCTCATCAATAAAACATTGAAGCTTATTTGCTCCTATAAATTCATGTAAGTTGAGGTCCATTTATAAAGTTTGGGTGAGGTTAAAACCAAATTAAATGCAATTGCATCTTAGAAATCCCAAAAAAGTGGTTTGATACAGAGCTTGACAAGAGAAATAGACATAAGATAAACATGTAATAAACCCTAGGAGAGAAGGTTTCTCATAAAAACCCTAAGTATTAATATTCATTTTAATTTAAAATATTGATAACAATGTGTATACACCTAAAAATGGACTCTTAGCATTTAGTTATTGGAATTTTATATATGTTTATTGATTTTATATATGTTTAGTGATTTTTTAATGTTTAACTTAAATTAGGCATCATTTAACCATTATGTTGACTTCCCTAGCTTGAAATTAGTTTATATTATCCTCGTGCAATCTTCCTTGTCTATTTTATGTTTTATTGGTTTTGTGTCAAACCATCTCAATGGTCTTGGCTATATTATTTATTCCCCCAATTTTATTAAATAATTTACTCAGAACTATAAAAATAACTCAAATTTAGCCTACTATTTTTAGCAATTGCTATCTTTATTAAGTTTTGCATGCAAGTGCACACAGCTCTAAAAATCTCCAAAAATAAACTAAACTCTAAAATTAACCTATTGGATGAATTTAAACTGAATTTCAAGTCCGGTTACAAAAATAGATGAAAATAAAATTAAGCTACAATTTCAAACCCTCAAATGGTCACATATGGCCTCTGAAAAATATAAAAACATGCCATGGGCTCAAATGGAGTTGGTCATTTTGGTGTGAAGATGGGATCAAAAGGAGATACAGATCAAAATTTATGGCCTCCAAAAATTTGGCCTCTTTTTTTGCATCAACAATGTTAAGGTGACTTTCGAATCCATAAGTTTAATGAAGAGAAACCATGAATGTAAATATAGAGGCAAATTGAATTAATTTACAACTGGAAACATTATCCTATTTTATATCGACATCTAATTTAAGAACAACTTACATTACAAATAAACCAATAGACATTAACAAAGGGTGCTTTGGTTCCATTCTACCTACTATTTGCAACAATGGTTGATGCATGTAATTTGAGGGCCATTTATAATGGCTGGGTGAGGTTAAAACCAAATTAAATATAATTAGATATTAAAAATCCTTAAAAAGTAGGTTGATATAGAGCTTGACAAGAGAAATAGACATAAGATAAACATGCAATAAATCCTAGGAGAGAAGGTTTCTCAAAAAAAACCTAAGTATTAATATTACATTATAATTCATTTTAATTTAAATATTGATAACAATGTGTATACACCTAAAAATGGACTCTTAGCATTTAGTTATTGACATTTTACATATTTTTAGTGATTTCATATATATTTAGTGATTTTTTTAATGTTTAGCTTAAATTAGGCTTCCTTTAACCATTATGTTGACTTCCCTAGCTTGAAATTAGTTTCTATTATCCTCATCCAATCTTCCTTGTCTATTTTATGTTTTATTAGTTCTATGTCATGACTATCTCAATGGTCTTGGCTATATTATTTGTTCCCCCAATTTTATTAGATGGACCCATACACTTGTTTCCACGTTTTCTATTTTTAATCATTGAAAGTTGATATGTGGACAAATCTATCCAAATGTTGAAATAAAGTCACTTATAAATAGAGAAAGGACTAGGTTCATTTGATAATCAACTAGAATTAAACATTATCAAGTACATTAGATAATCTATCAATTTTAAGGTAGCATTGTATTGTGGAAAACTTTTGGCATACATACTGAAGTTTTTTATTATTATTTTTTTATGTCTATTTATTTTCATATTTTTTCCAATTTAGGATCTCCGATGAATTAGTAAATTTCTTTAATAGATACCCCCAAAGAAAACTTGAACATTGTAGACTAGAACTTTTAATTCATTACAGGTAAATAATAAGCATGTATTTAGGATAAAAGTCAACAAAAAGGAGACAATGTTTATATATTTATGTTATATTTGGCATACATCTCAAGACTATATAGTCCTCATCACCATTGTAGGGACATGCCCTAATAGACTACTTTGATCAACTTTATACTTTAAGTTAATAGGTTGATCATTTTTAATTTCATATTTAACTTTATATTGTGGTGGCATATTTGCAACAACTTGTAAACAAGCTAGGAATGTTATATTCCCTATATTTGATTACATGTTTTATTGAACAACTAATTAGGTATTGTTTATTATAGTTACATATTTTATTATACTTAATTTGAGGTACGCTTATTTATATAAATACATTTTAGTGAACCCTAATTGTCTTACTCTTACTAGAAATTGATTTATATGAACCCAATTTTTGTATGTTACTAATGGGGCAAAGCATAATAATGTGCAGTATTTAAGGGTCAAAGTTGTTCTAAAAATTAAATACAAAATTTTGTATGATTAAAGTTAGATTTAAATTTTCCTTTTAGTTAGCATAAATCTAAATTAACCCATTAAATTTAGATTTGATGTCATACATATAACTTAGTTTGACTTTAATGTGCACTCTATACAAAGATAGGCTAAAGTCCTCCTAAGGTTGTCTTAGTAGGGTTACTTTGGAGTGACGTTAGGGTGGATTTCTAAAGATGATGTTACAATGACTTTGTGGTGCATAAACTTATCAAAAAGCAACCACAAAATGTAAACACAAGGGGATCTTGCATTAATCTATAATTTAAATCATTATTTTTTTCTCTACCATAATCCAATTTAAGAACAACTTGCATCACATAAAATCTAATAGAATATGTTCCCTTACAATTTATTTAGTATTATTTAATATATGTTTTGTGCAATTATTTATATATGGATGGTTAGCTTAAATTATGCATCATTTAACCATCATGTTTACTTACCTGGCTTGAAACCATGTTTCTATTATCCTCATGGTATCTCCCTGATCTATTTTATATTTTTATTGTCCCATGTTTGGATTGTGTGTATGTTCTATGATTTGTTGTGCGTCTATGACAGAAGGCAACAAGGAAAGAAAAATTAAGTACACAAATTTGTATGGTTAAATTTAAATTTAAGTTTTCCTTTAAGATACCGTAAATTCAAATTAACCAATTAAACTCAAATTTAAATTCATGCATATGACTTAGTTGGACTTCAATTTACATTTTATATAAAGATAGGCTAAAGTCCCCCTAAAGTTGCCTTAATAGGGTGACTTTGGAGCAGCATTAGGGTGGCTTTGCAAAGATGACATTAGGATGAATTTGGAGTCCATAAGCTTATCAAAGAGCAACTACAAATTATGTAAACACAAAGGTAGTTTGCATTAATTTATAATTGGAATCATTATTTTGTTCTCTGCTAGAGTACAATTTCATAATAACTTTCATCACATAAAATCCAATGGAGTATATTCTCTTAGCATTCAATTAATGTTATTTTATATGTGTTTTGTGCACTTATTCATATATGGGTGGTTAGCTTAAATTACGAATCATTTAACCATTATTTTGACATCCCTAGTTTAAAAGCATCTTTTGATTATCCTCGTGTTATCTTTCTAGTGTGTTTTATGTTTTCCTTATCCCATGTTTGGACTGTCTATTTGGTTTTGGCTTTGTTGTTTTTGCTTTTCTTTTTATTAGATAGATCCATTCACCTCTTTCCACATTTTCTAGTTTTAATAATTGAAAGTCTATATACAAACAAATATTTCTAAATTTTAAAATCAAATTAATTAGAAATAAACAAATGAATAGGTTTATTTTGTAATTAAATAGAATCAAACATTATTAAGTAAATTGGGAAATTTATTATTTCTAAACTAGCAGTCTATTGTGGAACATTTTTAGTACGCGTATTAAAAAAAAATTATTTATCTTTTATAATTTATATTTAATAAAATCTTTATTCTAATTTAAATTAGATGAATTAATATATTTCTTTAATACACATTTCCAAATAAATTGTGATTATTGTAAAATGAAAAATCAAAATCATTACAAAAATTGAATCAGTAATTTGTTCTCTGCTAGCGTTCAATGTCAAAACAACTTGCATAACAGAAAATCCAACAGACATTTACAAAAGAGTGCAATTAATATTGAGATGTTTATTGTTACTGTGGGTTGATGTGTCTGTGCAGTTAATAGCGCTTGTTAAGAGGACAATAAAACTGCAACGATAATAGTGATAATAATAATAATATATATACTCATTGAGCTGAAGACAATACATTTAGATTAAGCAGCAAAAGATGCATGGTGAGAATGAGATGTTATTTAATAGATGATATAATAATAATAGTTGCAGGTGCTCCATCATTTTACAACCTGCACAGTACCCACAAATTATGAATTAGCTAAAACAAATGGAAAGGACGAAAAAAGAAAATTGTGATTGTGATTCTTACGTGTTGCAGTTGGTGGTCTTGCTGACTTTAAAGCCAACGGCGGTGTTACATTTGGTAGGAAGATTATTGAGTGCAGTTTCGGTGACTTTGGGATAATTGTTAATCTGCGATTTGAAACATGTGCAGATCTGTCGTTTGGCAGGGGAGGATGTGGCCATTCCAGCCAGCTTCTTCACACCACTGCAGCACTGCGCCGAGGGCTGACCATTCCCACCTGCCTGTAAATATGATAAACACGGAGCCACTGATTGTAACACTGTATTGCAGTTCTGTGCAACGGCTCCCATTGGCATTGACGTTGTCATCACCAGCGCTGCAAATGCGCACACCAACCAAACTTTCTGCACACCCCCCATTTTAGATTTTATTCTCCCAAAACACAAATCTACCCTTTGCTTTTGCTCTCAGATATTCTTAAAATGGTCCAAGGGGAGGAATATAGATAGGAAAAGTTGTCCCAAATACAATTAATCTACCATGACCTGGACGTGGGGAAGGCTATAATAAAATTAATGGCTACACAAATACCCGTCGCCACCACCGACACATATGTACTGTTTGCTTGTACCATTTTAGGTATTCTTTATTACGGATGTTCGTTCCTTTATTAACCTGCCCAAGGCAGGTTATATCGGTTTCAAATTTGTTATGGGTGGCTTTTTATCATTCAATTATGAGGTGGTATTGGACTGGTCATTGGGACTAAGGGTTTTATAATTTTTTAAAAATATGTTTTGGATTTATGTAGTTTAATTAGTTATTAGTTAAAATAAGTTATTTTAGGTATTCGTTTTTATTATTTGACAAGTATTATTGTTAAATGAAATATAAATGTTGATGTACGACTTCTTTCTTATGAATGTTTGTTCTTTTATTACTCTGTCTAACGCAGGTTATACAAGTTTTAAATTTGTTATTGGTGGTTTTTTATCACTTAATTATGAAGTGGTATTGTACTAGTCGTTGGGACCCTTAATTTAAAGGTTTTATAATTTTAAAAAACATTATATTATATTTTATTGTTTTGGATTTATGTAATATAATTATAGTTAAAATAAGTCGTTTCATAAGTTTTATAAAGTTGTATGGCAATTTTTTTACTAGAGGTATCATTTTTATTGTGACTAGTAGTTGGGATTTCAATGTTTAATTATTTTTATAGATTTGACTAATAATACTATCAAACAAATTTTGTATTTATATTGGCTTTAAAATTTGTGTATTTAGGCATGCCATCAAATTGCAATGAGTCATTAATAGAAAACGAAAGTAATAGCTATGATTCGAATTTATTTAGCCAACTAACATCTTTCTATTTCTTTTTAATTGTCATAGCTATGATTCGATGATGAACTAAAATTTTCTAAGGTTCATCTCCACTAGTGGCTCTCATTCACTCCTTTTCACCTTTTCTATTTTCAATCATTGGAAGTTGATATGTACAAATCTATCCAAAATGTTAAAATAAAATCATTTATAAAAAAAAAGATTAATTTGTTTTGATAATCAAATAGAATTAAATATTATCAATTAAATTAGATGATTTATAAATTCTAAAGTAATATTATATTGTAACGCTCTTTTAACGTATATATCAAAGTTTTTTTTTTAATTTCTATTTATTTAGATATTTGTTCCAATTCAAAATGTCTAATGAATTAATAGATTTCTTTAATAAACAACCCAAAAAATACTTGAACATTATACACTAGAAATTTTAAATCATTATAGGAAGATAATAGTCATATATTTAGGATAAAAGGTAACAAGAGGGAGATAATGTTTACATATTTATGTTCTATTTGGAAAACATCTCAATACTATATAGCCCTTATCAAGCATTATCTAGGACGTGGTCTAATGGACTACTCTATCAAATCCATATTTTAAGTTAATAGCTTGGTCATTTTTGAATTCATATTTAATTTTATATTTTGTTGACATATTTGCAATAATTTGTAAACAAGTTAAGAATATTATGTTCTTGTATATTTGATTATATATTTTATTGAACAACTAATTAAGTATTATTTATTATAGTTTACATATTTTATAATATTTAATTTGAGGTAGGTTTATTTATATGAATACATTTTAGTGAACTTCAATTGTTTTATTCCTACTAGATATTCTTTTTTATGAACCCAATTTTTGCATGTTACTAGATGGGGCAAAGCATAATAGTGTGCAGTATTTAGGAGTCAAATTTATTTTAAAAATTAAATACAAATTTTACATTATTAAAGTTAGATTTAAATTTGCCTTTAACCCATTAAATTTAGATTTAAAGTCATACATATAATTCAGTTTGACTTTAATGTACACTCTATACAAAGATAGGCTAAAGTCCCCCTAAAGTTGTCTTAATAGGGTTACTTTAGAGCAAAGTTAGTGTATCTTTGTAAAGACGATGTTATGATGACTTCGAGTGCATAAAGTTATCAAAGAACAACCACAAATGTAAACACATGGCCAAATTACACTAATTAATAATTGGAATCATTATTTTATTCTCTATGGGAGTCCAATTTCAGAACAACTTACATCACATAAAGACCAATAAAATATGTTCCCTTAGAATTTATTTAGTATTGTTTAATATATGTTTTATGCATTTATTTATATATGGGTGGTTAGCAAAAATTATGCATCATTTAACCATAATGTTGACTTCCCTGGCTTGAAACCATCTTTCAATTATCCTCATGATGTCTCCTTGATTTATTTTATGTTTTTTGTGTCCGATGTTGGGACTGTTTGTATGATATGTGATTTATTTTTTTGTCTTCCTTTTATTGGATAGACTCACTCACTCCTCTCCACCTTTTCTAGTTTTAACAATCGAAAGTCGATACATGGATAAATCTTTCTAACTTTTGAAACCAAGTCAACTAGAAATAGAAAAAGGACTATGTTCATTTGATAATCAAATAGAATCAAGCATTATCAAGTAGATTGAGGAATTTATCAATTCTAAGCTACGATTTTATTATGAAGCACTTTTGACGCACATATTAAAATTGTTTATTTATCTTTTGTAATTTATATTTATTAAAATCTTTGTTCTAATTTAAAATGTTTAATGAATTAGTAGATTTCTCTAATATACATCCCAAAAAAAATTGTGAATATTGTAAACTAGAAAATTATAATCATTGTAGGAGGACAAGAGTCAAATTTTGCATCTAAAAAAAATGCAATAAGAAGAAGATAATACTTACATATTTTTGTCACATTTGTAAAACATCTCAACACCATATAATATCTATCAAGATTGTACAAACAGTGCTTATAAACTAAATGTTTAACTCCATAATTTAAGGTGATAAGTTAAACATTTTTGAATTAAATTTGATGTAGAGATTGTGCTAATATATTTATAGCAATGTGTAAACAAACTAAGAGAATTATATTCCCATTTATTAAATTGCATGTGCTAATTAAGAAACTAATCAGATATCATTTACGCTATTATATATGTTGTAAAATAATTAATTAAAGTAGGTGTATTTATATGAATATGTTTTTGTGAACCCCATTTCTCTTATGCATTCTATAAATTCATTTTATGAAACCAATTTTCACATGATGTTAGGTGGGATAAAGCTTAATAATGTGTCCCATTTCTAGACCAAAGTAGTTTTAAAACTATAATACAGAATTTAACAATATTTAAGCTAGATTCAAAGTCATCTCTTAAGTCAACATAAATTCAATTCCAATTTTTCTAATTTTTAAATCAAAAAATAAGAATTTTCTAAAATTTAAATCAGTCCATTAATGTCAGAGTATTTTGACCTTAATGTACACTCTATACAAAAATAAGGTAAATTAGACCTAAAGTTTCCTTAATGTCATTGAAATAACCTTAGTTTGGGTACATGGAAATGTTAGCCATCAATGTTAGGGTGACTTTAGGGTCTTTAACCAAGGACAACCATAAATGTAAACACATAATTCATTATGTTTGTGTTGTGAGTGTGGAGATGTTAGGTAGCATCTAAGACAGAAGGCAACAAGAAGGAGATAATACGTACAGATTTATGTTTCATTTGTAAAACATCTCAACACTGTATAGTACCTATCAAAATTGTACGAAAGGTCCTTATAAACTAATATATTCAACTCCATACTTTAAGGTGATAGGTTAGACATTTTGGAATTCACATTTAATGTATAGATTGTGTTGATATATTTACAATAACATGTATACACACTAAGATAATTCTATTCCCATATATTAGATTACATGTTTTATTCAGTCACTAATTAAAACTAAGAGAATTCTATCCCCATCTATTAGATTACATGTTTTATTGAGTAATTAATTAGGCAATGTTTACTCTATTATATATGTTGTAAAATGTTTAATTGAGGTAGGTGTATTTTTATGAATATGTTTTCTTCTAGAAATTTATTTTTATGAACCCAATTTTCTGATGTTAGGTGGGATAAATCTCAATAGCGTGTTTCATTTTGGAGCCAATGCGGTTTTTAAAATTATAGTAAAAAATTTTACAATATTTAAATCATATTTAAATTCACTTTTCAAGTCAACTTAAGTTTAATTTCAAATTTTCCAAATTTTAAATATAAAAATAATGCCTACATACCAACCCATTGCCATCACCAACACATATCCACTATTTGCTTGTACCATTTTAGGTATTCATTTTTATCATTTGATAGGCATCACTATGAAATGAAATACAAATGTTTTACGACTTATTTATTACGAATGTTTGTTCCTTTATTCACTTGCCCAAGATAGATTATATAGGTTTCAAATTGGTTATTGGTGGCTTTTCATCATTTAATTATGGGGTTATAGTTGTCAAATGTGGGGAAGAGTCCCACAATTTTTTTTAAACTCTAGGTTATAATTTATTGTTTTTGGATTTATATAGCTTAATTAGTTATTAGTTCAAATAAGTTGTCCAAAAGTTTTTTTTTGGTGTTCGTCGAAGTCGTATGACAAATTTGTGTACTTAGGAATGTCACCAGATTATGATGGGTCATTATTAAAATGCAAAGAGACATGTTGGAAGATGCATGAGTGATTAATATGCAATGATGGACTATGTTTAATGACACTTGACATGTTTTATTTACATTAATATTTCTACTAAATGCTACCATACACACCATCAACCACCTATTCGACATGGATTTTTTAGACTTTGCTTCCCAAATAGCCATGGAATGCTTATGCCTCTTCCACCATCTCTAGCATTTCATAGAGCTTGTAGCTTCAACAATTCAGAGGGATGAAATGTTGTTTCAATTTGTGTGTCTTGTTCTTATAACTAAACCCATGACAATCTTCAATTACATTTTTGTGTGCCTATAATACATGTTTTTTATTGTTATTTTAATGGTTTTTTGGCACACCTTTACAACTAAGTCAAATTTTACTTGTATGTTCATGGCATGGCCTCGAGGTTTTCACTCACATAGCAGTAAATATTATTGTTTATGTATCAAACAATATCATTTTTTGAATTCACTAGCCATGTTGGGACATGCTTTTGATATTAATTTATAACAAAGGGCCATGTTTGAGGATGCTAGGGTTTTTAATATGCAACAAACATTTTTAAAGATGCCTATTGTCCTATTGATGCTATCACACATGTCATCTTCAACCTGTTTGGCGTGCCTTGTTCAAGTCACTCTCCCAAAAATGTAATGAAACCCAAATGCCTATTATTGTCACTATAATTATTTTTTCTTAGTGACCTTTATTGGTATGTGAATGAAAATATCAATATTTTCATTCATATACCTATAAATATTATCATTTTTTTTAAATTTAATAAGTTACAAAGTGTCATGTTTGAGGATGCTTGGTGATCATTATTTCTAATAATGTGACTAGTTAATGCTGCAAATGATAAACTCTATAACCTGTTCAACGTGTCCTGCTCAAGTCACTCTCACGTCATAGTCATGGAACCCAAATGCCTCTTCTATAGAATGCATTATTTCACAAAGATTGTAGTGTAACCATGTTAGAGGGATGAAACTTTGTTGGCATGTTTTCATTCACATCTGACTCAACATTTATCAGTGTTTGGATGGAAGCCCTCAAGGTTTTCATTCACATTTATATCCATACTTGAAATATGTAGATGATATAATTATTTCACAATTAAGACCAAGTTTTGTTGTTCACTCCTTCAACCAATCTGTTGGGCTTACCTAAGAACGCATACTTAAACCACCTAGTTTGTCATTTTAATTTTTTTTATAGGTGTGGTAAATAGATGGGACCCAAATTTACTAGGATGTTTTTAAAATTTGAACAATAATAATATAAAAATAATGTATTTTACATTGGCTTAAAATTTTGTGCACTTAGAGACCCTGTCAAGTTTTTGTACCTAAATTCATGTTGTTATGTTATTTAAATTTGTGACACATTTGTATTTCCCTAAATTAAAGTGTCATCTTAAGCCTATCCAGTATGCCATGTTAAATTGTCATTCACTCACAGTAAATGTGAGATAAAAATCAATTTAATCGAATGGTTTTTTATGTAAAATGCATTGTTTAACAAAGATTATAGCTTCAACATGTTAGATGGATGAAATTTTAAATAAATTAAACAAATTGAAAACTAAACATGTAATAGTGAACATTAGTTGGTATCTGGATGAAAACCTTGAATTTTTTCAGTCACATACTGACAAATGTTATTATTTTTGTATCAAATTTAGGATTATCATTCATATACCAATAAATATTGAATAATATTTATCAAACCATATCCTTTTATGAATTCATGTTTTTTTCTATTGATATGTTGATGTCATTATTATTGATTTGTTATTCATTCATACTTTTAATGCTACAAATATGTTTGCCTTAGTTGTTATTGATAAGTTATCCTTTCATGTTGCTATGTTTTTATATCTAAGACACAATTCTATTTCCCTACCTCAGACCTTGCATGGCTTCTGCAATCACCCACTAAACATTCCCACACAAAAATGATTATGTTGATGGAAAATAATTTGAAATTCAGTTAGAAGACTGGAAATTTACTAGTATACACATTGTTTTAACCTTTTAGGACTTAGTGAATGTAAATCATATGTTGTCAAAGAGATGAGTAATAGTAAATCAAGGTATAAATATGTTACAAATATAACCACTAATTTGTTATAGAACTGACTAAAATTAACCTTTCTAAAAATAGCAATAGATAATGCAAATAAGAACTTAGCTAGAAAATGAGTGAGATAGATGATTAGAGGCTAAAAATTGAGGTAAAGGTTCATTTGAGTGTCACAAACAAGATTAAGGTATCAAAACTCCAAATGGACAAGAGTACCCTAACTAGATAGTAATGCCATGTGGTGCTACTGACCTTATGTTAGTAATAGTGTCCTTTGTGCAGGACTATCCCAAGCTTATGGATGTACCTATGACTAGATCTGTAAGGTTTGTTCCTATGTGCATGAGCTCTAAAACCTTGTATATGGCCTGTTTTGACTAATTTTATGAGAAAACCCTAATCTTTCATGTTGTTAAAGCAGTTGTTTAATACAAGCAGAAAATTGTGTTTGTTAAAAGGGTAAGCTAGACATCATCAACACACCATTGTGATGAGAATTGCCTACATAACAATACTCTGAGATCAAGCCTCATGTAGTTCTCCCCACCTAAGTGTTAGTACAATTGTAAGTGAAGCTAGTATGGTAGTTGACTTGAGTGTTTTGAATGTGTTTGAGACAGGAAATATGAGTAATCTTAGCTTAGGAATGTTGTAGATGTTAATATGTAGAAGTAGGGCATAATAGGGATTGCTAACCTTAATTATGCACAACTTATTCTGAGTTTATATGTGTAATTTGCATCTCATTCCCATCTAGTGGCTAAAGGGATCAAAGTCATGTATTTATACTATTTTGGTGCTTGTGCAAGTGCTAAAATAGGTCTAGGCCAACCCTAGGAGGTTTAAGATTTGAAAAGATATCCATTTGTGAAAGAAGAGGGAAAAGATAGAAGTACCATTATTGGGAAACTAGTGTCATTTGGCACGACTATCCCTATTATGGTGCTAGTGTCTATGTGGTGGAACGCTAGGCACAAAGGGACAAGATGCAATAATGAAGGGTTGGGACTATTTTAGGGATGACTAGGGATGTTTTTGGCCCACACAAAGGCTAGATAAGTATAAAAATAGGACCTAAGATAGGTCTAGGGATAAGCTAGGGATAGGTGGTCTCAAATAACACTCTTAGAATTCAAGTGTCATTTTTAGGTGATTACATATACCCACCGCCCCCCCCCCCCCCCCCCCTTATTATAGAAATGCAGCAAAGTAAATGACTAGGATAAAGGAAAAAGAAGCATACCTAGACTTACTTAAAAAGTGAAGCCCAAGAAGTTGGATCTGATTATGTGAAGTATGCTCCATTACATGTCCTTCAAGTGAAACATGCATTTATCAATCCTTACTTAAGATATATAAAAGTAAAGACAATATTGAGTAACGAATTAAAATTGAGTAAAGGGATGAGAAAGATGAAAGGAATGAATACACCTCATTGGGTACGTGAGCCAATGTATAAAATTGGTGACAACCTATGTGTGTGCATGTATATAATGACCAATCAATGAACAACTTAGACTAAGCTAATGGCTTGCTCAATCCTCATGTGTGGGTGGCTCAAGAACTCAATTTAGTTTTGTCTCCATCATTTCCCACCCCTGCTTGGTGGATCATGACATGTGAATAGCTTGGATTGGACTGATGGTATGTCCAACCCTCTCATGTAGGTGGATCAAGAACTCAAGTAGACTATGACTCTATCATTACTTACTCATGTGTAGTAGATACATCTCAAACTGAAACTATGTAATGTAACTAGAATGTCTAACTAGAGATGCTGACTCTATAGCCACTTGAGTATATTAGGTGGCTTCGAGCCACTTGTGAATGCTAACCACTACAGATGAAATAAGGAATGAAATTGGTGTGAAACTTGTAATATGATGTTTGATGTATATAATGTTGAGAATGACATGGAGTTTATCATTCCATCTAATCAACTGATGTGTAAGTGAGCATACAAAAATAATGTACCACGCACATACTTCCAAATATAATATCTGAGCATATGGATTCTAGAATGAGTTATAATAATTTATATCTGAGTATCTGAACTAAAAATGGGGATGGTCATGCTATGTATGATTCTCCCAATCTGAGAAAAATGGTATGAATCAAAGATAAATTGGTATGAATTTGAGATAAACTAAACAAAACTAGTAAATCAGTAACTAAACCTGAGCAAACCTTAATTATACCTACTATAATTTCTAGGCCAATATAGATTTTTATAAAATTGAGGCTATTGGACAGTAGCACCATGTGGCTCTAGTTTCCCAATTTGGGCATTGATGTCTATCTGCTATGATTTTTATACAATTGTATTCATCTATGTGTCACTATTTTTTATTGTGTTTACTTGATCTAATTTCTATAATCTGAGCCTATGTGCTTAAAAATATACTATGAGTGTATTATAGGAGCATGATCTCTGTAACAAACCCCT
Source organism: Torreya grandis (assembly GCA_037957365.1). Lineage (NCBI taxonomy): Eukaryota > Viridiplantae > Streptophyta > Pinopsida > Cupressales > Taxaceae > Torreya > Torreya grandis. Next base: position 2,844,745 of record JARHVA010000101.1, read on the forward strand.
ATGAATACCACCTCTCTTAAGTGGAGTTGTTGAACCTGTGTAATAACTATCCTAAAAATAAAAATCTCAACAAAATGTTTGTTAGCCAGAGCATATATGATATATGTGTAACAATCCAATATAATGTGCATATATAGCATCAAAATATACAATAATATGAGCATAAGTTTTTAATGTGTGATGTATGTTATGTATAACATTCACAAGGCTATCAAGATAGATATAAAAATGTATGTAATAGTAAATCTAAGTAGCTACCTAGGGAGATGGGGCATGATATCCATCATGGCACCCAAGTAGGAAGGGGAGATGCATGAGGTCCCTCATGGAATCTAAAATTGGAGTGTGTAACAAGTAAACGAGAAGTGTCATATCCATGATGCATACAAGAAAGCATACTTACAACACTCATAAGCCACACAAAGTAGGCCAAGGGTCTATAATACAAGGGACATGGGCACATGTCACTAAATATGAGAAAACAAGACATACAAGGACATGTTCAAATGTCCACATACGCAAGCAATAAGCAAGTTGATTTAGATCCACATATAAGGGAAATCACACACAAGGATATGGGCACATGTCCAAATCATACATACTATGAAAAGAAGTGGTGTAGGGCCAAAGACGAATGTCATGTTTAAATGCCCTCAAAAAGAAGAAGCATAGAGATACAATCACATTTAAATTATGAAAGTTATAAATGAAATTATGCATGAACATGTAATACAAATCTATGTAAGAGTCAAGAGGTACATATGTTGAGTTTAAAGTAGTAATAACTGGAAAACAATTTGAGTATATGATGATCAATATTAAGATATAACATCGCTAAATTTGTGATGTAGAGTTTATAAAGATGTAAACTTGTAATCAAAATTGTGTGTAGAGTGCCCCTAAATGGGAGAATGTGTCAAATAAAGAACTTGTGTATCTATGTAAATGCCCACAGTGGATAGATAATAAAAATTTTGGATCGATGTAGTGGACCTGAGACCTATAGCAATCTATGCCATATACTAGTGAATAAGGAGTATCTCCTATCAGTGTGTGAATACTAGTGTAGTAAGCTCATAGTACATAGACGAGCTATTTTTTCTAATCATCATTGAATTTGGTAACTATTTTAATGAAGATATTGTTGATTGTCTTGTTTGTTGTTTCAGCTTGATCATTGCCCTATGGGTAGTATGGAGTAGAGAATGTGTACCTGATTTTATATTTAGCACAAAATTTCTTCACTATTTTATTCTTGAAATACTTTCCATTATCTATGATGATGGCCACTCGTACGCTGAAGTGATAAATAATGCTGGTTATGAGAAAACAACATATATCTTCTCCCTTTGCGGATTGTTATGGAATGGCCTCCACCCATTTTTTAAAGTATTTTATAGTTGTAATAATGAATTTGAGACCACCTATGGAATCTAGATTTATCTTAATGATGAGATCAAAACCCCATAGCATGAATGGCCATGGGGATACTATGGGTTATAGTTTCTATGAAGGGACATGGTGTAGGTTGCCATGGCATTGAAATTTATCACATAACTTGGCATATTCCTGACATTCTTATTCCATCATTGGCTAATAGTAATCTTGTCTGAGTAAGTTGTGGGACATCACTTTGCCACTAAAATGACCACCGCATTTGCTATCATGTACCTTTCTGATAGCCAATTTAGCTTCTTAGATTGTCAAATATCAGATTAAGTACCCCTAAAAAAATATTTTGAATAATTCCCTACCAATAATGAAATATCGAATGGAGTTATGTTATATTTTTCACTTTTCATTTCTTATGAAAGTATCTGGTGTAATAGATTTATGTATAAAATTGTATATATTAGAGAACCATTCAGATGTTGTTGTGTTGCATGTGGTAACTACAACTATTAGGGCTATGAGGTCCACATAGGATATTGGTGGAGATTATAATACTTTTTTAGTGAAGATAGTGTGGTCTTCATCTATGTCAATGGGGATCAATGATGTCGCACTGGCCATTACATTGACATGACAATTATCTTTACGTGAAATGTTTTCAATAGATAATTTTTCAACCTGAGCCTGTATACATTGTACCATATTTTTGTAGGGAATTAGGCATTATTTTTTGGTTTGGTAGATATTTTTGACCTGATTGATAATTAATTATGAATCCTCATAAACTTTAATTGATTTGATCTGGTGAGATTGAGTTGCTTGAAGGCCTAAGATAAGAGATTCATATTTTATGATGTTGTTGATACATGAAAAACTGAGTTAGTAAGCGAGGGGTACTATGTGTCCAAGTGGGTCGATAAAAAAAATTCAGATTTGGCACCAGATGCACATCTAGTACCATTAAAGAACATTATCCATGTATCGAAAGTGTTATTATATGTTTTGAAGTCATTCCCAAAATCATTGTTGATAAGATTTGTGTCCAATAATGGGGTCGCTACCAATTGATATGTAATTATATGGTATTTTACTATTTTTTGCAAGACTATCTTCAAGTCAAATTTTGTGAGTAACATAACCCATTTACAATATGGCCTGAAAGATGTGGTTTCAACTTGAAGAAATTTCAAGGAATGACTTTTGTAATAACTTGTGTCTCATTATTAATCATATAATGTCAGAGTTTTTAAGTAGAAAATACCATTGCCAAATAAAGTTCTTCTATTGTTGGATAATTTCATTCATAGTCAACAAGTGTATGACTAATGTATTAAATGGTCTACTCTTTATGTTGATATCATGTTGTGCTAACAGTGCACCGAGTGTATGATCTATCATTGAGAGGTAAAGGAGAAGTGGCTTATCAATTATTGGTGGTACTAGGATAGGTGGGTTTAGTAGGTATTGTTTGAGTGTGTCAAATATTTCTTGACATGTGATTTCCCATTCAAATTATATATCCTTTTTAAGTAATCTAATGAATGATTGAGTCTTAACTATGAGTTGTGCCATAAAGTGACGTATTGCCTAGGTCCCTACTTATAAGGAGAGAAGTTACCTAAAGCTGGTAAGAGGAGGCAAGTCCATTATTTATTTGACTTTCTTAGTGTCAACGTCAATACCATATTGAGATATTTTAAGTCCTAAAAGTTTACCTAATGAAACCCCAAAGAAGAACTTCTTGGGATTGAATCATACATTGTATTTCCTTAGTCTTTTAAAAATCTATCATAAATCTATGGCATGATGTTGTCATTCTTTTGATTTTGAAAGTAAATAATCGACATAATCTTTGACTATTTTATGAATGATATCATGAAATATAAGTGTTATTTTTCGTTGGTATGTTGCACCTTCTTTTTTAGTTCAAAAAGCATGACTATATGGCAAAAGTGCCCTATAGTGTGGTAAAAGACATTTTTTCTTGGTCTTGTTCAATGATCATTATTCAGATTGTAACTAGTGAAACCATCCATAAAAGAGAGAATTTTATAGGCTATGGTGAGTCAACTATCATATCTAAAACCTTGTATATAGCTTGTTTTGACTAATTTTGTGAGCAAACCCTAATCCTTCATGTTGCTAGGGCATCTTGTTGATACAAGCAGGAAAGTGTGTTTGCTAGAAGGGTAGGTTGGACATCTTCAACACCCCATTATGATGATAATTGCCTACATATAAATACTTTGAGATCAATCCTAATGTAATTCTCCCCACCTAAGTGCTAGTGCAAGTGAAGCTAGTATGATGGTAGACTTGTGTGCTTTGAATGTGCTTGAGACTATAAATATGAGTAATGTAAGCTTAGGAATGTTATAGATTGTAGTATGCAGAATAGGGATTACTAACCTTAATTGTGCACAACTTATTCAGATTCTGTATGTGTAATTTGCATCTCATTCCCATCTCGTGGTTAAAGGGATACAAATCATGTATTTATACTATTTTGGTGTTTATATGGGTGCTGAAATAAGTTTAGGTTGAACCTAGGAGGTCTTTTGAAAAGATATCCATTTATGAAAAAAGGAGAGAAAATATAACAGCGTCATTATTGGGAAACTAGTGCCACATGGTACTACTATCACTATTATGGTGCTAGTGTATAGGTGGCAAAACACTAGGCATGAAGGGACAGGATGTAATAATGAAGGTTTGGGACTACTTTAGGGATGACTAGGGATCCCTATGGCCTGCATGTAGGCTAGATAAGTGTAAAAATAGGCCCTAAGATAGGTCTAGGGATAAGTTAGGGATAGGTGGTCTCAAATAACACTCTTAGCACTCAAGTGTCATTTTTAGGTGATTACATTTTCCATACCCTTTATTCTAGAAATGCAACAAAGCAAAATGACTAGGATAAATTAAAAAGAAGCGTACCTAGACTTACCTAAGAATTAAATCCCAAGAAGCTAGATCTGATTATGTGAAGCATGATCCATTCCATGTTCTACAAGTGAAACATGCATAGATTAGTCCTTACTTAAGAGATATCAAAGTAAAGACAATACTGAGTAAGGAAGTAAAATTGAGTAAAGGGATAACTGAGAGGAAAGGAATGAATATACCTCATTGGATACAAGAACCAATGTATAAAATTGGTGAAAACCTATGTGTATACATGTATATAGTGAGCAATCAATGAATAACTTGAACTAATTTGATGGCTTGCTCAATCCTCATGTGTGGGTGGCTCAAGAACTCAATCTAGTTTTAACTCCATCATTTCCCACCCCTACTTGGTGGATCATGACATGTGAATAACTTGGATTGAACTGATGGTGTGTCTAACCCTCTCATGTAGGTGGCTCAAGAACTCAAGTATATTATCACTCTATCATTACCTATCCATGTTTAGTAGATGCATTTGAAACTTAAATTATGTGATGTAACTATAAATGTCTAACCGGGGATGTCATTTATATAGCCACTCAGGTACATTAAGCCGCTTCGAGCCACTCATGAATGCTAACCACTACAAATGGAGTAAGGCATTAAATTAGTGTGTAACCTAAAATATGATGTTTTATGTATACAATGTTGAGAATGACATGGATTTTATCATTCCATATGATCAACTAGTGTGTAAGTGAGCATAGAAAATAATGTGTCATGCACATAACCCTAAATCTGATATCTAAGCATATGGATTCTGGACTAAGTTATAATAATATGTATCTAAGTATTTGAACTAAAAATGGGGATGGTCGTGCCATGCATGATGCCCCCAATATAAGAAATATGGTATGAATCTAAGTTAAATTGGTATGAATTTGAGATAAATAAAGTAAATTGGTTAATATAGTAAGTAAACCTATGCAAACTCAAATTGTACCTACTGTAATTTACTAGCCAATCTAGATTTTTCTAAAACTGAATCTATTGGATAGTAGTATCATGTGGTTTTAGTGTCTCAATTTAGGCACTGATGTCTATCTGCTATGATTTCTATGTAATTGTATTGATCTATGTGTCACTTTTTTTTAATGTGTTTAGCTAATTTGATTTCTATAATCTGAACTTGTGTGCTAAAAAATGTATTGAGTGTATTACACGAGTATGATATATGTGACAAACCCCTATGAATGCCCCTCTATTTAAGGGAGTTTTTGAACCTATGTAATAACTATCCTCAAAATAAGAATCTCTATAAAATGTGTGTTAGCCAGAGAATATATGATATATATGTAATAATCAAATATAATATGCATATATAACAATAGAATGTAAGATAATCTAAGCATAATTTTATAATGTATGATGTATGTTATGTACAACATTCACAAGACTATCAAGATAGATATAAAAATGTATGTAACATCAAATCTAAGTAGCTACCTAGGGGATGGGGCATGATGTCCATCATGGCACCCAACTAGGAAGGGGAGATGCATGAGGTCCCTCATGGAATCTAAAATTGGAGTGTGTAACAAGTAAAATACAAGGGTCATGGCCATGATGCATACAAGAAAGCATACATACAACACACATGAAGCACACAAAGTAGGCCAAGGGACCATAATACAAGGGACATGGGCACATGTCACTAAATATCATAAAATAAGACATACAAGGACATGTCTAAATGTCTACATACGCAATTAGCAAGCAATTTAATTTAGATCCACATAGAATTGAAATCACACACAAGGACATGGGCACATGTCCAAATCATACATACTGTGAAAATAAGTGTCATAAGGCGAAAGAGGAATGCCATATTTAATTGTCCTAGAATAGAAGAAGCATAGAGATACAATCACATCTAAACTATGAAAGCTATAAATGAAAGTATGCATGAACATGTAATACAAATCTATGTAAGAGTCAAGAGGTACATATGTTGAGTCTAAAGTAGTAATAGATGGTAAAAAATATAAGTGTAGGATGATCAATATCAAGATATAAAATTTCCAAATCTGTGATGTAAAGTTTATAAATATGTGACTTGGTAATCAAAAATATATGTAGACTGCCCCCAAATGGGATAATGTGTCAAATGAAGAACCCATGTATCTGTGTAAATGTCCCCAATGTGTAAATAATAAGAAATCTGGATCAATGTAGTAGACTTGAGACCTATAGTAATTTGCAAGCACTCGACAACAATAAGTGAAATATGTATGTATGATAAAACTGGCTATACTAAGATAACTAGCACATGTAGTATATAGAAAATAGAGGAGATGTAAACATGGCAATGCATATAATCTATAATTTATGTTTTCTACATAAATATTCAAATGTTTTTGTGTTTTTGACATATTATATTGTTTTTGTGTTTTCTTGATATAAGTTATTTACAAGCAATATGAAAAGATTTTTTTAATTTTTTATTTAAAATATCCTTAAATGCATGATGTTCAATAGGTTTTTTATTTCCTTGCCATCAAGTGAAGCTAGATGATATACTTGAATGTGCATGGGATCCAACTATTCTAATTATATGAAGTTAGGTATATGAAGTTATGGTGAAACTTATGTGTTGGTTAATGAAATTTGAATCAGAATAATGATTATATTCAAGAATGATATTTATTTTATGGTTGACATTATTGTCGTACACTCTCATTTAAAGTATGAATTTGGGAAGATTGCCTCCTAGAATAATAATGTTGGTAGCATTCTTGTTTGAAGTATCACCAGAAATTACATAGAATAGAATGGATTAGCATACTATATAGTTTGTATTGATGTTATTACAGCTATGTTAAACATCTTGATGCAAGATATAGATTATTGTAGTGAGGTCCATCTATACCTTTAATTGCAATATAATTTGAATTCTAAAGCATGTAGTAGTTGACAATTCATGATGTTAAGTTAAATTAGTGGGCGAGTTCTCTATGCCATATTAAATTATTGAATAACTCATTGCATAGAGTTACTTGTACTTGGATGCACTATACCTTTTATATCAACAACTTTTCCTTTACTAACTATACACACATTGACCATTTTGTTAATATGATCTCTTTTTGCATACATCAAATATGGGTTATCCACTATGCTTCATCTGGTAACTATAGATACAAGCTCTATCAATACTCTTTAATCCATTAGAGGTTATCCATGTTTTAATGAATTGATAATCAACATGAGATTATGAGTAAAGAACCATTTTAAATTCAAAGGCCTTAAGGAGTAAGACTAATTTAGTTTATATTTTAAATTAACAATGGGTGACTTGTGAGTTTTAAAATGAACAAGGAAAATGGTGTGATGATCTCTGATCCAATGAGGAGGATACTTACCCTTAGCTGGTACCACCATTTTAGTTCCCCATAACTATTTATCTTCCACTCATTTACTAAGATTGTACTCTTTTATGGATAATAATGAATTCTACAGTATAGTTATAGGATCATAGTGTTAATTTGGCCACATGTGCTTTAATCAGTTTTTTGTTTGATATATTTATGATTGGCATTTTAGACAGCATACATGATATTTCACATTAGATTCAAACCTCAATTCTCATCTCATAGACATGTTATAACTGAATGACAACATAAAATACGTAAAGTTGTCTGTTTTTGATTTTAAAGAAGAAATCATTTAACCATCCTCAAACAAAAATGAAACCTATTGAGGGGAATGAGATACCTAATGAGATTTAAGGACCTATAAATGATCCTATATAGAATATTAGTGCCATGTATGGTGCTTGGGACTTATCCACATAATTTTACACTGATATGTCCTAAACTCTATAGTTTCCTTGTAGACAACTTGCTTCCTCATAACATCCTTTACAGGTATTTACCCCTAGTTAAATATCTCATATCACCTCCTTTAGTTCTAGTTGTGTGTACATGAGTACACTAAATGAGTATTGCTTGCATCAACAAGTGGAGTATTGGGCCCTACACACAGTCTAAACTGTACTCTGATAATGTAATTCCAAAATTATTTTTTGGGGTTATTTCATGATCTTGCTCACATTTATAGCTATCATGCCATGCTTCCTCTTCTCCCAAATGGATTTCATGCCCATTGACATCTTTTCCTCTTTTACATATCTAAAGCTCATAATACAACCAAATCTAATTTGGGCAGGGTCTAATTTTCAAAATTTAAACAAATATACCATGTCTACCATGTAGGATGTTGAATTCCTAAAAATTATTAATAGAAGAGAATGGGGACGGCAGAAAAACATAAATATATGGCAATTATGTTGGTGGTGACAATGTGATGGAGATTAAGGTCATTCATGGTTAAGGGATATCGATAACATTCCTATTTATGGTTTGAAATTCAATTGTGGTGGTCTTTGAGGTGTTAGTGCTAGCATGCATGTTGGTTAAGCTCACCCATTGCATTTGGCAGGAAGTTTAGTGACTAGAGTATCAATGACTTTGGGAAATTGTTAATATGTGAATTGAAACATGTGCAGATCTATCACTTGGCAAGAGAGCACGTGACCATTCTAACCATCTTCTTCATTCTATTACAACACTGCATTAAGGGTTGATTGATCCCACCTACCTATAAATATTAAAAACATGGAGCCACTTATTATAACATTATATTACGGTTCTCTGAAATGGATTAGATTGGAATTGACATTATGATCACTAGCACTACAAACATGCACACCAACAAAGCTTTTTGCACACCCCCCATTTTAGATTTTATTCTTCCCAAGCACAAATCTTCCCTTTGCTCTCAAATATTTTGAATTATTTCTTGATATTCTTAAAATGGTTGAAGGGGAGGAGTAAAAATAGGAAATGTTGTCCCAAAAATAATTAATCTACCATGAACTATACCTATAAAAGGTTGTAATAAAAATAATGTCTACACAACCACCCATCACCATCACCGACAATAGATCCACTATTTTCTTGTACTATTTTAGGTATTCATTTTTATCATTTGATAGGTATCATTATTAAATGAAATATAGATGTTGTACAAATTCTTAATTACATATGTTCATTCCTTTATTAACTTGCCCAAGGAAGATTATATGTGTTTCAAATTTATTATTAGTGGCTTTTCATCATTCAATTATGGGGTGGTATTTGTTAAATGTAAAATTTTGGATATAGGGGGAGGGGACTAGTAGTTGGGTCCCCTAATTTCAGGGTCCCATTATTTTTTTAAAAATCTATGTTATAATTTATCGCTTTAGATTTATGTAGTTTAACTAGTAATTAGTTAAAATAAGTTGTATCAAAGGTTTATTAGTGTTCTCCAAATCTATATGATAATTTTTCACTGAACATGTCATTTTTTATCATTTTTAAGGTGTGACTAGTAGTTGGGACCCTTAACTTCAAGTTCTCACAATTTTTTAAAAACTCTACATTATAACTAGAGGCTTTTAGCATTCTACAAATTAGACGTGTCATTTTTTATCTTGTTTTTAAAGTGTGACTAGTATTGGGGACCCCAATGCCCAATTAATTTTTATAAATTTGACTAATAAAAATATCAAACAAATAATTTGTTTACATTAGCTTTAAAATTTGTGCACTTAGGCACATCATCGACTTGTGATGGGTTATTAATAAAAAGTGAAGGGACATGTTTGAAGATGCTTGGGTGATTAATATTGAACAATAAGCCATGTTTAATGACACTTAACATTTATTTCCATTAATATTGCCACTAAATTTTACCATACGTGCCGTCAACCACTTGTTTGGCGTGGCATTTCTAGACTCTTTTCCCCAAATAGTCATGGAACCCTTATACCTCTTCCAACATATGAAACATTTCATAGAGCTTTCAGTGTCAGCAATTCAAAGGGATGAAAATGTTGTTTCAATGTGTGTGTATTGTTCTTGTAACTAAACCCACAATAGTCTTCAATTGTATTTTTATGTGCCAATAATACATGATTTTTATTATTATTTTAATGATATTTTGGCATGTCTTTGTAACTGAGTCAAATTTTACTTGTATGTTCATGGCGTGGCCTCAATATTTTCATTCATATAGTAGTAAAAATTATTGTTTTTGTATCAAACAATATCATTTTCTAAATTCATTGGCCATGTTGGGACACGCTAGTGACATTAATATCCAACGAATGGCCATGTTGGAAGATGCTTGAGTTTTTAATATGCAACAAACATTTTTGAAGATCCCTATCAGCTATTAATTTTGTCATTCGCACCATCTTCCATCTATTCAATGTGACTTGTTCATGTCACTCTCCTCAAAATGGGATGGAACCCAAATGCATGTTATTGTCATCTTAATTATTTATCCATAGTGACTTTTATTTATATGTGAATTAAAATATCAAGGTTTCCATTCACATACCAGTAAATGTTATTAACAATTGAAAGTTGATATGTAGACAAATCTTTCTAAATTTTGAAATTAAGTCAACTATAAACAAATAAATGACTATGTTCATTTGATAATCAAATAGAATCAAGCATTATCAATGAGATTGAGGAACTTATAAATTCTAAGCTAGCATTCAATTGTGGATCACTTTTGGCTCACATACTAAAGTGTTTTATTGAAATATATCTATTATAATTTATGTTTATTGAAATATGTGTTCCAATTTGAGGTGTTTGATGAATTAATATATTTCTCTAATACACATTCCCAAATAAAGTGTGAATATTGTAGACTAGAAAATTAAAATCATTGTAGGAGGGCAAGATACAAGCTGTGCATCTAGGACAGAAGGCAATAAGAAAGTGGGCAAGATTGGGCTTGAGCTTGGAATTTTAAATCTAGTTGAGTATAATAAGCCACATATGAAGAGAAAAATTGAAACTCCATCACTTATTTAACTTGACAAGAGATGAGAGAAGGGACTCATACTCTGATATAAAACACTAGAAAAATATTTTTTATAGTGGCATCATAATTCCACCATTAATCCTTCTGCCAGGCAAGTAAAGTTTATAGTCCCATTTTTTTAAGAATGACATCTCGAGTCAACTCTTGAATATGTAAAATAGAATGTAAGTCAGGTGCTAAAATCTTGAACTTACTTTGTAAGGCAAGCCATGGAATCCAAATTCAAGATGAGATAAGATCTCTAAAAGTGGTAATGCCTATAAAATTTAAAGGAGTTTTATACCTAGTGTTTCAATAAGATGGAGACCGGTATTTGCCATGATAGTTAACCACCTTTAATTATGATCATTGAAAGAAAGACAAGTTTTGAATCCATCACCAATTCATTTTAGGTGAGGTTTTACAACTTAAAATGATTTCCAAATGCATTTGGACACAAAGGACTCCTTAATTTTGACTAGGACATAAGTGACTAGGAGAGTTTAAAATCTTTTCTTTTTTCAATTTTTTTTCCATATAGTGAACTTTCAAAAATGTTAGCATATCAAAAGGATTTTCCAAACCTTATTACTTTCAATATACACTTTCCACTTGGTGCAAAGATCTATGATTTTTCCATAAATATTGATATTATCCATACCTTCCTTATCTTGATGAAGAAAACAAGTATCCTAAAACACCTTAGTGAAAGTCCCTAATCTGTATAATATTGGCCCAAAGAAAGCATTTAAACAACTTAGGTGACTTATCATATGAGGCTCTATAAGGAGCCCAACTCGAGGAAGAATAGTAAACATTAGTAGAGGAATCTTTTTTTTGGTGCAAATGTAAAATTTTCCTATTAAATAAATGGGTTTAGTAATATAACAGACTATTTTTTTTCCACTCTTTCAATTACATAGTATTTCCAATCTATCAATTACATAGTACCACAATTTAAAGGGAAAGCTATCAAAATAAAAAAGAATGCCTATGAGTTTGAATTTATCCCATTTTTTTATCCATTTCCGTTGAAAATTCTTGATCCAATCTGAAAATGGCATCATGCTTTGTCTAAAGAATTGTTTTGTGGCCCATTACAGATTAGATCTAGAAGCTTTACAAAAAAATCAAGCCATTGTTGTGGCTCTTTAAATGAGCCCTCATGCTTTATAAGTGTGTGGAAATAATTATATATGAAGTGCACATTTATTAATTGAATGAGGCAATTGGGAGGGATAATTCCCTAAATCAGTCCATGCTCAGGTATGTGGGAAACCAAATAGCCAAAATCTTCAGTCACAAGATCATATTATGGTAAAATGAGAAGAAACATTTATAGATGCAATGAAATAGCTTGAAACTATCAAAATTATGGCTATTAATAGTAAAAACACCTGAGGCATTAGATAAGAACTCATCTCTATATCAAAATTACCAAACCCTAAAGTATTAAGCATGGCAAGGATAAATTTCCAATCAATACAGCTAAAAAATTTTCCAAAATCAAGCATGAATAATATGGTCCTCTACTAAGAAGCATGGAATCACTCTATTATTTCCTATAAAACAATGATATATTCCTAAATATACAACTTTTGATAAACCCTATTTGTTCTAGTCTAGGAATTATAGGTAGGTGTGATGCTAGTGCTAGTATTTTGTATGAGGAGTGATTGACCTGCAACTAGTAAGTAACTTTAGATCTCCCTCTATAGAAAATAATTTGATGTTTCTTTTTTTATTTAATGCCCATTAAATATTTATTTCAAAAGGATTTTATATAAATATAAAGTAATTCTGGCCCCAAAAAAATTACCATGTTAATTTGTAAAATTCACAAGGGAAATCGAAAACTCCAACGGTAATAATAATAATATATATAATCATTGAGGTGTGTATAAAAATACCAAAATCTCTGAGTTAAAAATAAGCATTAGCAAAGAAGATTGTTCACCATTAAATTGAATGAAAAGAAGAGTACATATAGCAAAAAGTTGTTAGTGTTAGTGGAGTTTGACAAATGCATTAACTACCACTTAACATCACCTATGCTAAACCTAACTAGGCTTAATCATAGTGAAGTATGCTAGTTACCAATGCTTGCATGATGCTCTGAAACCTAACAGAATCATAACTGAAAGCTAACTGGTAGAATACACTAACACCCCCCTTAAGCATAGCTTAGGTGGGTAGAAAAAAAAAGATGGGTCCCGGCAACAAGGCTTGCTGAGGTACCTACATACAATGCAACTCTCAATAAGTAAAGTAAAAAGAGAAAATCCAATGGGAAAAAACACTTCCCTCCAAAAGAGAGACAAGAAAAAGAAGTAAGAACTAGAAAGCCTTGTCTAACACCCCCTTAAGCATAACTTAGGTGGGCTTTAAAATTAGGTCCCGGCAACGAGACCTAATGAGGTACCCAAATACATAGTGATGATCCTAGTATCCTACAAAATATGAAAGATGTGTGCCTCAACAAAGAAGAGAGAGAATGTATGCACATAATGTCGCATGGTGGAGGTTGTAGTAGGTCCCTCTGCAATAAATATTGTCTCTTCCTTTCAGAGTAAAGAAACCACCAGCTGTCAAACTGTTGTATTCCCACTCAAGTGGAGTTGCCTTTGAATAGGCGGTTGTATACAGCATGGAGAGACATCAATCCGTTGTCTGCTCATAGAGCTTTCTTCAGGTTCGATGGCATGCAGAGAAGTCAATACGCTCCAAGTGAATTTGTTCTCTGCTAAGACCACAAATGGTGCCGGTATTGATGCATGCACAGACTAGAAAATCAGATTCGCAGGGCAGACATGGATACCAGGTACACACCATGCAATTCCCTCAAACAAAATGCTGATTGTACAAGTCCAATCCGCAGAACACAATAATATCAGACCAGAGAATATTGATCACACAAGACGCATTTTCCCCCTACGAAGCTGGAACGGAACAACAGGGCCATGAGGAGGAAAGGAACGCTGGAGGAAGACCGACGACTAGATCCAGACGAGGGAGGTTGACAGATGTCTCTTGAGCAGGCTCAAAAAGCAGTTCGTGGGCAAGGCAATAGCACTACGAGTGTGCTTGAACGGCGCTTGGCAGGCTGCTGGCAGATCACGTGGAGGGGTCTGGGAGGCGTCAATTCAGATCCATACCAAAGATAGCCCGAGGAATGCACTCAAGGTGCACTTCTGAAAATTCAGACTCCAAATCTCTAAATCCTGAACTGTTAATAAAATATAATCTCCTCTTAAAATTCAGACTCCAAATCTCTAAATCCTGAACTGTTAATAAAATATAATTTCCTCTTAGTAATCCAAATTTTGGGTTAACTCAGATCTGCTCTGAGACCATGTAGAAAAATACAGAATCTCTGGGTTAAAAATAAGCATTAGCGAAAAAGATTGTTCATCATTAAATTAAAGCTGTTAGTATTAATGAAGTTTGACAAATGCATTAACTCCCACTTAATATCATCTATGCCAAACTTAACTAAACTTAATCATAGTGAAATATGCTAGTTGCCGGTGCTTACATGATGCTATGAAACCTAACGGAATCATAACTGAAATCTAACTGGTAGAATACACTAACACGCTGAAGACAATACATTTAGATGAAATAAAGTAGTAAAAATATGCATGGTGAGAATGAGTTGTTATTTAATAGATGATATAATAGTTGCAGTTGTTCTGCCATCTTACAACCTGCACAGTACCCACAAATTATGAATTAGCTAAAACAAATGGAAAGGAGGAAAAAAAAAATTGTTATTGTGATTCTTACGTGTTGCAGTTCGTGGTCTTGTTGATTTTAAAGCCAACGACGGTGTTGCAATTGGTAGGAAGATTAGCGACTGCAGTTTCGGTGAGTTAGGGAAAATTGTTAATCTGCGATTTGAAACATGTGCAGATCTGTCGCTTGGCACGGGAAGAATGTGGCCATTCCCGCCAGTTACTTCACTCCACTGCAGCACTGCGCCGAGGGCTGACCATTCCCATCTGCCTGTAAATATGATAAACACGGATCCACTGATTGTAACACTGTATTGCAGCTCTGTGCAACGGCTGCCATTGGCATTAACGTTGTCATCACCAGCGCTACAAATGCGCACACCAACAAACCTTACTTACGCTATAATAAATATATAAAATTACTTACTGTAATTACCAATTTACCAATCTCACTGAGAATTAGTCTTATAAATATATATGAAAATGAAACAATATAATTTATTCCGTGTACAGACTTATAGTGTGATGTGTGTACTATGTGATGCATGGTGAAATGTATATGAATAGTGAAATGGATGTAAACTATTCTGTGTACACATTGCAGTCCATAGATTATAAACTTTTAAAGCTCACCTTTCTTTTGTCATTTTAATAATGATATGCACTTCTTGTCACACCATGTGTAACTTGTGTGTTATGGTTCATATATATTAGTGGTCAAATTTAAACCTAGTTACCCATCCTAGCCCGTCTAAATTGATGTAATGAGTATTACAGAGTATACACTTTACAAATTTACAAAAAAAATAAATGAATTGTAGTATTTTTTTTATGAAACCAATCTCCCAATATATATATATATATATATATATATATATATATATATGTATTATTAAATTATATATATAGTATTAAATTATATATATAGTTTCATATATATATATATATATATATATATATATATATATATATATATAAATAATTTAATACTATATATATAATTTAATAATACATATATATATATATATATATATATATATATATATATATATATATATATATATATATAAATAAGACTAATTCAAAATGAGATTGGAATTTACTTCCTTTTTATATCTATTTATAAGTCTAATTCAAAGTTAATTGGAATTTGGTATCCCTAACTTTTAAAAGGCTATAATCAATACTTCTAGAAGAATAACATTGAGTAGGTATAAATTAATTTTATACATTTAATTTTTATTTTAAATTTGTCATTGAGTAGGTATAAATTGGAAAAAAATAGCTTCTATTAATCATCTTAAGAAGGATAAAAGACAACTATCACTTGTTGATGCATTTCATATCTCTCAAGATTCTAATCAGTAATGTCAGTCCAAAAATGAAGACTTTGATGTTCATCTACATGAAGGAAAATATGAATCAGATGAAGAATAGATTTGAGAAGAGGAGCAAGCATCAAAGAAGTAAAAGTGAACATGCAATTCCAAATGAAAAACAAGATTTTCATGGGCTTATGTTGTAAACTATTGCAATGGTGTTGAAAGGATAAAATGTTCTTGGTGTGTAAAATATAAGAGAGAGACTCAATTTGCTAAAGATGGGAGTACTACCCTTCAAGTCAACGGTCTTAAAATGCATGCAGAATCAGAGCCTCATAAATTTATTTTCCAATTTTTTGAAGGAGAAAGCAAACAAAGTAGTATTCCAATAACTAAATATGTAGAACTAATGGTAGATGTTGAGAAGGAGAGAATCATATTTGTGATAGAAAATATGTATTTTGTTTCCATACATGATTTACTTTTAGAAGTTTATAAACTAATTTATGACTTGAACAAGTATAAAGGCACTTCACACGTCTCTAACAGATAAATACTCTGCATATACAAATACCACATTTGAAAAAGAGTTTCTACAAGCTTCAAAAGAGGTATATTGAAAAAAGTTAGAAGATAAAATTTTTCATAGTCCATTTTACTCAATTTTAGTTGATGAAAGTATTGATCAGACTATACAACATTTGATAGTTTACATTACATATTTGACAAATGAAAGAAGAGGTAAATGTGTAACAAAGTTTATACGTCTCCTTCAAATAAAGGATGGAACAACTCAATCTATGTATGATGTTGTGATAAGTCTTTTAGTAGAGATGAATTTATCATTGACAAAGTTAGTTGGTTTTGGATCTGATGGGGCTTCTGCTGTGAGGGGTATTCATGAAGGCTTATCTACTAAGCTTCATTGAGATGCTCCTCGATTAATAGATATTCATTGCATAACTTATCGAGAAGCATTAGCAGCAAATGATGCTTCATCTTAATTTTTAGAGCTACACTTTTTTGACAAATTTATAAATAAAATTTATCTCTGGCTTGGAAAATATGTTAAAAGACATGGAGTATTAAGAGATTTGATGGATTCATTTCAAATTAATCAGTTAGAGGTGTTGTAAATTAATCAAATTAAATGGCTCTCTAAAATAAAGGTCATGGAAAGGCTTGTCAAAATCATACCTATTTTATTGAAAGAATGGGAGTTAGAAGATTAAAAAATGTATGATTTGACAAAAAAAATTTAAGTATAGTTTCAAGATGACCATGTTGACATTACTTCCATTGGCACCACTTTAGATATTACTATTGAAATGTTTCATAGGAGATTTCAAAGAGATATATTTGGGGCAGGTATAATACATATTTCATCTTTTTTAATAGAGCACAAGGAGGAATTCTTTAGTTTTCAAATGGAGCATGTACAATACATATACATCCATTGAGATTTGAGGGCTTGTCTAACTCACAAAGATCAAGGACACTAGATGATTACATTGAATTGGAAAAATGCTTTATAATGAAGGTTATTGATTCTCTATATGCAAGGTTCATACATTTATCTATGTTTAATTTTGTTAAGTTTTTCAATCTTTATAATTATTATGATGAGGTGGATGATAGATAACGTCAAAAAAAAGATGGTTAACATGTTTATGTGAAAAATTTAATGTTAGAAAATTGTCTATTATAGATACTATCAAATGTTTAGGAGAGATGGATGAATTTATTTATACTATTTATAAATCATACTAAAAAAAATCATATGTTTGGAGCATGGGATATTTGTAGAGGTGAACTTGAATGGTTTGAAAGGTTTCTATGTTTAATGCAGCTATGACAAGCTATTCTTATTATTTCAGTGAACATGACAGTATGTGAAAGAGGTTTCTCAAAGTTAAACAGGATAAATAATGATGATCAATCTAGATTTTCTTTAAAAATTTGGATATGTTAACATTTCTTTCTTTTTGTGCACCTCATGCTCTAAATGAGGTAGATTATAATGTTATTTATGATGAATGGAATCATATAAAAATGTAAAGGCCTCTTCCTCTAGACCAGTAGATCCATTACTATAGTAGTTTGGAATAGAAGAATATAAAAAAACTAAAACTTCACAATAGTTATAGTATTAGAAGGAAATTTTTGAATAGAAGTTGAAACCAGTGACATAAGTTAATATATATTTTATTTGTGTGATTGAATCATTCTCTAACAAATTGGAATCCAAGCTTATATAGTTCATAATTTTAATGAGCAACATTCTTGAAGTGAAGTGAAAGTTGATTGGAATTGATTTTAATATTAATTAATACTATTTATAATCATTAATATAACATTTACATTTATATATGTTTTATTACTAGACTATAAACAAGTACTACTAATTCCCTTCTTATTGAATTCGGTGTAAATATAACAATAATGAGCTAGGTTATTTTAGAAATTTGTTGTGCACTGATAAATGTGGTGTATATAGGTAAAAACAAAAGCGTCATGTTATTCTGCATCATGTTTTTGGTTTTAGTTGTATGTACCAAGTTGGCTATTGTATTCCTACTTCCATTTCCAACTAATGGATGGGGTGGTTAGGGATAGTCTATTACCCACTAATGGATGGGCTCAGGAGGTGCATGGACTGAGTCTTGGCATATATAATAATTACCATTAAATGAATCAGTTGGCTATGAAATTTATGAATATTTTAGTTGATATTGTAAGTGTAACATTGCATAGCTTGATCTTCTTCTCTCTTTTTAATATTTTTTCTATCTAAGTCCTTTTTTCTCTATTTTTATTTAATGATTACCGTATGAAATCCTATGTTTTTTATCCAATATCTTAATCCTCTTTCCTTTATTTTTAAAGATTTTTCCCTCTAAATTCTCTATTTTTATTTAATGATTACCTTTTAAAGTCATAATGTTGCTTGATCCGATATTTTAATCTTCTCTGCTCTACTTTTTTTTTTTTAAGTTATCTATTTTTATTTAATGATTATTTTTAGTTAAAGGTGTTAGATTATATTTTTATAGTAAGAGGATTTTATAAATCTAACTGATTGAAATTCTATACTATATGGTAGATTTGAACACTATAAGTTATATGGCATTTTATACATTATTTTATGTTTATCCTATTTTTATCATATTGAATTTTTGATAGGCCAAGGTGACTCCGTAGGTGTTGGGATTTTACAAATATGACCAATTGAGATTCTATACTATGTGGTAATTTTGAGCATTGTGTAGGTGATATGGCATTTTATAGAATGTAAACTAATTATTTCCAGTGTGTTGGGTAGGATCGATCATTTGAATTATTGTGGCAAGTTGGCAACTATTATAAGATACAATATAGCTTTCTCTGTAATTACATTTTATAGTGTATATAGTGTTATTTTTCCTCTTCATTTGTGGCAATTTAATACATCTAAGATAACAAAATCTTTGCATTAGTTGTTACATACATCATAGATGAACTTTCCCTCTTCTTTTGGGATTTTTACATTGTCATGCACTTTTATACTTGGACCTTTTTTTAGATTAATTTTTGTTGCATTTTCGGGACAGAGATGAAGCCCTTTGACGTGTTGTGATGGGTTCAAATTTGACTATTGGTTATGATTGTTATAACTTGTGACTTGTATCATTTTGGTCTCATAAAACTTTGTGTGTGTGTGTGTGTGTGTGTGTGTGTGTGTGTGTGTGTGTGTGTGTGTAATTTAATGTGAGATTGGTAATTACAATGAGATTGGTTTTACATATTTATAAATTAATTCAATAAGAAGGGCATTAGCAAAATTTGTTCATAGTACAGTGATAAAAATATATATAAATGTAAATGTTGTATTATTGATTATAAACTATTTTAAGTAATATTTTTATATACGGGAGATTAATTTTAAGTGATATTAAAATTGGCGATTACAGCAAGATTGCTTTTATATATTTAGAATACTAACTCAACAAGAAGGAAATTAGCATTTAAATTTATATTTTGTAGTTACTTTATTTTTGAGATTATATAGTTAAATATTATTTAAAACTATTTATGATCATTAATACAACATTTAGATTTATGTGTTTTATTACTAGACTATAAATAGGTATTGTTAATTCCCTTCTTGTTGGATTGGGTGCAAATGTAACAATAATGAGCTAGGTTGGTCTTGGAAGTTTGTTGTGCACTAACAAAGGTGGTGTATATAGGTAAAAATAAAAACATGATGTTATTCTACATCACATTTTTTGTTTTAGTTTTATGCTTCAAGTTGGCTATTGCATTCCTACTTCCATCTCTAACTGATGGTTGGGGTGGGTAGAAATTATATACCTACTTATGGATGGGCTCAGGTGGTGCATGGATTAAGTCTTGACATATAGAGGAATTCTCATGAAATAAGCCAACTGGATATAGAAGTTAAGAATATTTGAGTTGATATTTTAAGTGTAACATTGCATAGCTAGATCTTATTCAATCTAGTTCTATGATTTAAATTTTTTTTTAGCTTGTTATTAAGAAATAGAAGTACATTTGATTTGTATAAGGTTAGATGTTATGAATTATGATTATTGTGCCCCTTTTGGGTAAATATTATAAATAGGTACTACTAATTCCCTTCTTTTTTAATTCAACGTAGATGTAACAGTAATGGGCTAGGTTGGTCTTGGAATTTTTTTGTACACTGGCAAAGGTGGTGTATATAGGTAAAACAAAAACATGATGCTATTTTGCATCACATTTTTTGTTTTAGTTATATGCTCCAAGTTGACTATTGTATTCCTACTTCCATCTCCAACTAATGGTTGCGGTGGGTAGGGATTATAAACCCGCTTATGGATGGGCTCAAGGGGTGCATGGACTAGGTCTTGACATATAGAGGAATTACTGTGAATTGAACCAATTGAATATGAAAGTTATGAATAGTTGATATTGTAAGTGTAACATTGCATAGTTAGATCTTATTCAATCCAGTTCTATGATTTAAATATTTTTTTAGTTTGTTATTTGAAAATAAAAGTACAATTGATTTGTATAAGTAACATGTTATGAATTATGATTGTTGTACCTTTTTGGATGAATGCTATAATTTCATTGAATAATTTTTTTACGTTGTATTTTAAAAATTTTATTAAGTATTTTATTTTTGTGTTTGAATCATTCTCCAACAAATTTAAATCAAAGTTTATTTAGTTCATAATTTTAGTGACACATACAAAATTTACTTTTATCAATCAAATGGCACTTAAATTTACACTTGTCAATCAAAGGGCACTTAAATTTACACCTATCAATTGAAGGGAAACTATTTTTATAACTTTTCATCACTAAAGGGCTAGTTGCATAAATACCCCTTAGCTTGAAATGAAGGCCATCCCTTTAAACTTGACCGCTATACACAACCACCCATCACCATCACCGACATAGATCCACTGCTTGCTTGTACCATTTTAGGTATTTATTTTTATCATTTGACAAGCATCATTATTAAATAAAATATAGATGTTGTATGACTTCATTATGATCAATGTTCATTCTTTTATTAACTTGCCCAAGGCAGGCTATATAGGTTTCAAATTTGTTATTGGTGGCTTTTTATCATTTAATTCTGAGGTGGTATTGGACTAGTCATTGGGACATATAATTTTTTTAAAAAATTATATTATATTTTATTGTTTTGGATTTATGTAGTTTAATTAGTTATTACTTAAAATAAGTCATTTTATAATGTTTTATAAAGTTTTATCGCAATTTTTTTATCAGGTATCATTTTTATTATGACTCATAGTTGGGACTTCAATGTTCAATTATTTTTATAAATTTGACTACTAATAATATCAAACAAACTTTTTATTTATATTGGTTTTAAAATTTGTGCACTTAGGCATGCAATAAGTTGCAATGAGTCATTAATATAAAATGAAAGGACATGTTAGAAGATACATGGGTGATTAATATGCAATGACAGACCATGTTTAATGACACTTGACAAGATTTTTTTCCATTAATGTTGCAAGTAATTTCCATCAACCACCTATTCAGCCTGGCTTTTGAAGACTCTTCTCTATAAATAGTCATGGAACTCTTACACCTCTTCTACTATCTATAGATTTTCATCAATTCAAAGGGACAAAATGTTATTTCAAGGTGTGTACCTTGTTCTTATAATTGAACCCACAACAGTCTTCATTTATTTTTTGTGAACCTATAATACATTATTTTTTTAATCATTTTAATGGTTTTTTGTGTGCCTTTACAACTGAGTCAACTTTTACTTGTATGTTCATGGCATGCCCTCAAGGTTTTCATTCACATAGAACTAAATATATTTTTTGTATCAAATGATACCATTTTATGAATTCATTATCCATATTGGGACACCCCTGTGACATTAATATGCAATGAAGGACAATGTTGGAAGATGCTTGGATTTTTTGAATTCCACTGCTAATCCTTCCATCAAGAAATTAGAGGTTACAATGCCATTTTTAAAATGAAATTAGACATCAACCCTTGGATATGTAAGATAGAAGGTAAGTCAAAGGCTAAAAGCTTGAAATTACAATCTAAGCCAAGCTATGAAATCTAAACTCTAGATGAGATAAGATCTCTAAAAGTGGTAATCCTTATAAAAGCTAAAGGAATTTTATACCTAGTATTTCAGCAAGAGAAAGGTTGGAATTTTTTCATGATAGTAGTTACTCAACTATCACCCCTGTTAGAGGGATCATAAAAATTTAAAATCTTGAACTTCAATGCTAGTTTAAGGAGATGAAAGAAGCTATACAGACTTTTGAAGTCATGTGCAAGGAAAAATAGTTATATAATGTCCTTTAGTCTTCTACAAGTCAAGAAAAATCTTAGGAATAAGTTTCAAGCTCAATAGTTACAGACATATCCTTCTCACTCTCATCATCTCCTTCACAAGCTAGAGAAGACCAATGTCAAGCAAATAATACAAGTCATACAGGTAGAGTTGGGAGATAATATTTTGGCCAAAGTTTGGTACCTCTAAGGGATTTCAATTTGTGGCATTGGTTTTTTTATTATATCTCTAGATTTATGAAGAATCACTAAGAGCCCAGACTACTTTTTAAGAACTCAAAACCACACAAACTAAGTTTAGAGCAACTCCAAACTAAACTGTGAATTTGTGGGTACTTGAAATCAATTAGAGTGTGTTCTCAGATATTTGTATATGCCTCACATATGTTAATTCATCATGGTGGCATGTTTGGATGTATTTGATACCCATTCTACCCTAATTCTACATACTACCATCTATAAAAGTCTTAATCCTAGTTTTCAAATATTAAAAGCTCAAACACATTCAAATAATCCATGTCCACTCTCATTCTAGCATTCAATTGCACTTGTATTAATCAATATGTGGGATAACTACATCGGGCTTGATCTCTCTTCAGAGTATTGGTATATAGGCAACACTCTTTGCAATGGGGTATTGAGGATGTCTAGCCTATCTTACTAACAAACACAGAATTATTTCTCAGACTATACTTATAAGGAGGATTAGAGTTTGCACATTAAATTAGCTTTTATGGGCACAACATAGAGTTCCAAGTTTCATGCACATAAAAACATGACCTAAAAACACAGGCACAGGTGCTCCAAAAAAATAGGAATAATCCCACATAAGGGACACTACCACCACTTTGAGGACACTACAACAACTAGTGCTACTGTCCATATAGGGTGTTATTGTCCATTGAGCGAAAAAATTCCAAAATCCTATTTGACACTCATAATTATCCAAAACTAAGTTTTCAAAACCTAGATTATCCACGATAGTCACTTTTCAAATAAGTCTATAATTATGCATACTCACTACTATTTTTAGAAATTCAAAAGAGGTCAAAAGCTATAACAAATTAGTGCTTAATTATTGTATATTATTTGATTGATTTAAACATCTTATCCCTTTAATCTAAACATAGGATTTACATAGTTAAACCCTAAAAGGCTAAATCATCAACACTTTATAATACCTATCAACACTGTACTGAAGGTCCTTATAAACTAATATGTTCAACTCCATAATTTAAGGTGATAGGTTAAACATTTTATTATTCACATTTAACATATAAATTATGTTGATATATTTACAACAATGGGTAAACAAACTAAGAGAATTGTATCTCCATCTATTAGATTACATGTTTTATTGAGTAACTAATTATGTAATGTTTGATCTATTATATATGTTGTAAAATGCTTAATTGAGGTAGATGTATTTATATGAATATGTTTAGGTAAACATTAATTATTTTATTCAGTTTATAAATTCATTTTTATGAACCCAAATTTTACATGATGTTAGGTATGATAAAGCTTAATAGTGTGTCCCATTTTGGGGCCAAAGCAATTTCAAAAATTACAATAAAAAAATTTATAATATTTAAGTTAGATTTAAATTCGCATCTCAAGTCAACTTAAGTAATTTTTTTCATGATTAAAGTCATATTTAAATTTTCCTTTAAGTTACCTTAATTTCAAATTAACTCATTAAAGTCAGATTTAAATTTTTACTCTTAACTTAGTTTGATTTATGTACACTCTATACAAAA
Organism: Torreya grandis; assembly: GCA_037957365.1. Classification (NCBI taxonomy): domain Eukaryota; kingdom Viridiplantae; phylum Streptophyta; class Pinopsida; order Cupressales; family Taxaceae; genus Torreya; species Torreya grandis. The sequence goes on from JARHVA010000101.1 coordinate 2,869,612, forward strand.
ATAGGCTAAAGTCCACTTACAGTTGCCTTAATAGGGTGTCTTTGGAGTGACATTAAGGTTGAATTACAAAGATGATGTTAGGGTGACTTTGTAACCCATAAGTTTATTGAAGAGCAACCACCAATGTAAACATAGAAGCAACTTGAATTAATTTATAAACAGAATCATTATTATGTTCATTACCAACATCTAATTTAAGAACTAGCATTACAGAAAATCCAATAGATATTTACAAAGGGCATTTTGGTTCTATTCTACCTCCTATTATTTGTTCGATGCATGTAAGTTGAGGACTATTTATAAAGGGTTGGGAAAGGTTAAAACCAAATTAAATGCAATTAGTTCTTTAAAATCTGACAAAATTAGTTGATACAGAGATTGACAAGATAATTAGACATCAGATAAACATGCAATAAAACCTAAAAGAGAAGGTTTCTTGAACAAATCCTAAGTATTAATATTACATTAATATTAATTTTAATTTAAAATATTGATAATAATGTGTATACACCTAAAAGTGGACCTTTAGCATTTAGTTATTGTCATTTTATATATGTTTAGTGATTTTTTTAATGTATGGATGATTAGCATAAATTAGGTGTCATATAATCATTATGTTGACTTCCCTAACTTGAAATTAGTTTATATTATCCTCGTGTAATCTTCCTTGTCTATTTTATGTGTTCTTGGTTCTTTGTCAGGACCATCTCAATGGTCTTGGCATTATTATTTGTTTCCCAAGTTTATTAGATGGATCCATTCACTCCTTCCCACCTTCTCTACTTTCAATCATTGGAAGTTGATATGTGGATAAATTTGTCCAAATATTGAAATAAAGTCACTTATAAATAGAGAGGATTAGGTTCATTTCATAATAAGATAAAATCAAGAATTAACAAATAGATTAGATAATTTATCAATTCTAAGGTAACATTGTATTATGGAGTAGTTTTGACATACACACTAAAGTTCTTTATTCATTTTTTTACAATTTCTATTTATTTACATATTTGTTCCAATTTAAGGTGTCTAATGAATTAGTAGATTTATTTAATAGACACCCCCAAATAAAACTTGATTATTGTAAACTGGAAATTTTAAATCATTAGAGTAAGACAATAGTCATGTATTTAGGACAAAAGGCAACAAGGGGGAGACAATGTTTATATATTTATGTCATATTTGGAATATACATCTCAAGACTATATAGTCCTTATTAGCACTATAGTGCATGCCCTAATAGACTACTCTTATCAAATTCATACTTTAAGTTAATAGGTTGGTCATTTTTGAATTCACAATTAACTTTATATTGTGGTGGCATATTCACAACTTGTAAACAAGCAAGTATGTTCCCATATATTTGATTAAATATTTTTTTGAACAATTAATTAGGTATTGTTTATTTAGTTTAAATATTTTATATTACTTAATTTGAAGTAGGTTTATTTATATGAATATATTTTAGTGAACCCTAATTGTCTTACTCCTACTAGAAATTCATTTTTATGAACCCAATTTTTGCATGTTGCTAGATAGGACAAAACATAATAATGTGTAATATTTAGGGTTCAAAGTTGTTTTAAAAATTAGGTACAAAATTTTACATGATTAAAGTTAGAATTAAATTTGCATTAAATTTATCTTTAATCTAAATTAACCCATTGAAGTTAAATTTAAAGTCATACTTATAAATTAGTTTGACTTTAATGTACACTCTATACAAAGATAGGTTAAAGTCCCCTAAGGTTATCTTAATAGGGTTACTTTGGAGCGACATTAGGGTGGCTTTATATTGATGATGTTATAATGGATTGATACACTACTCTGATCGACTCCATACTTAAAGATGATAGGATGGTAATTTTTGAAATCACATTTAACATACAAATTGTAGTGACATACTTGCAACAACTTGTAAATAAACTAAGAAAAGTATTTTCCCTGATATTTGATTACATGTTTTATTGAACAACTAATTATGCATTGTTTATTATAATTTATGATACATAATTTGAGGTAGGTGTATTTATATGAATACATTTTATTCAACCCCAATTGTCTTACTCTTACTATTTAAAATCAATTTTTAGTAACCTAGTTTTTGCATGTTTTTAGGTGGGGTAAAGCATAACAATGTGTACCATTTTGGGGCAAAAATAGTTTTAAAAAATAACTAAAAAATTTTGCACATAAGTCATATTTAAATTTTCCTTTAATTTACTTGAATTCCAAATTAACCCATTAAAGTCAAATTTAAATTTGTACATATAACTTAGTTTGACTTATGTACACTCTACACAAATATAGGCTAAAGTACACCTACAATTGCCTTAATAGGGTGTATTTGGAGTGAAATTAGGGTGTCCTTGTAAAGATGATTAATGAACCAGAATACTATCAAGGCAAAAAATAACAATAGGCTAAGATACTGAATAATAACATGTATTGATTTTTATTGAATGATTCAAATAATTACAAACCAATCATAATAAGTCTCAACTTAGAATTGGAGTTGACATGCAAAATTTGGAACTATAAAAATAAATAAAACTCAACATGTTATTTTTATTAAGTTTTGCATGCAAGTGCATAAAGATCTAAAAATCTCCAAAACTAAACTAAACTAAACTCTAAAATTAACCTACTAGATGAATTTCAATTGAAGTTCAGGCCTAGTTTAAAAATAGATAATTTTTAAATTCAGAAAAAAATCCAAACTAAAATTAAGCTACAATTTCAAACCCTCAGGGGGTCACATATGGCCTCTGAAAAATATAGAAAAAGTCCCATGGGCTCAAATGGAGCCAGTCATTTTAGTGTGAAGGTGGGCTCAAATAGAGCTACAAATCAAAATTTATGGCATCCAAAAATTTGACCACTTTTTTTACTTCAAATTTGCTAGGGTGACTTGCGAATCCATAATTTTATTGAAGAGAAACCATGAATATAAATCTAGAGGAAAATTGAATTAATTTATAACTAGAATCATTATCGTATTCTCTAGCAGCATCTAATTTAAGAATAGCTTGCATTACAAATATACCAACAGGAATTTACAAAGAGTGTTTTGGTTCCACTTTACCTACTATTTGCAACAATAGTTGATTGTGTTAGTGTAGCATTAATATCACATTGTTTTATCATAATGTCTAGTAGTTAGCGTTAGACGGTTACATTATAGTTGATGGATTATGGTTCTGTTAACCATATTGAACCGAATTATATACTATATAAATTTCCCCTTTTGCTCATCAATAAAACATCAAAGATTATTTTCTCCTACGATATATTATCAGAGCATCCTTTGCCTAATCAAAAGTCTTTCACAACAAAATCAACCAAGACATAGAATGTTGGACTAGTAACTTGTGACCTATGCAACATAGAATCAAAGAAGCAGATATAAAGGAGAAAGTATACAATGACCTATAGACAAAAGACCTGAATTTGAGTGGCGACGCCTGGATATAATATAAGAATTAAAGTATGATAGCAAAACTGTGGAAGGATCAACACATAAAAGCAACTTTGTTTGCTTCATTTTGGTCATGATAGTCAGAAAAGAATGCTATAGAAGCTAATCAAAACAACCATAGCATGGTAGTTTGATTGACACATGGTATAAAAGTAAGATTGGAGAAAAAACCTTGCAAGATACATACAATTTTTATATAGAATTTGAAGCATAAAATATTGATTTAAGTATAAAATTTTGTATAAATAAAGTAGAAGTAAAAAAATGTCTGCACCCAAACTCCTCTTGTTTGATGCCCAACTCCTCAAAGGGCCAAATTTTTCTACATAGAAGACAAAGATGTAAATGATTCCTCAATTTGAAGAATTACAGGGCATCATCATTGGTATGATGACCTATGCTACTAAAGTTGAATAACAAGTCAAATGCAAAAGCCCTGATGTTGATGACACTTAATGCCATCGACCAGCTTCAACCTCATATTCAATACACGATGACATCGAAAGAGGCTTGATAAATTATATCTACCATTTATGAGGTGAATAATCAGATGAACATACTCCATCTTCAGTAAAAGCTACATACTCTCAATATGAAATAAGGTTTGAAAGTTGAGGAATTCTTACATCAAGTAGTAAAACTATGAGATAAATTAAATATGCTTGGAGAAATGATCAATGATAATCTATTGGTTTCTATCACATTGATATCTCTCCCCTCTTTATTTTTTATGTTCATCATGGCACTGATCATCATAAATCAAGTAGTGTATTTTGAAGAACTAGTGAATTTACTTCAACAAGAAAAAGCCATCCAGTCTGTGCAAGAAGAGTTTGAGGATAAAGCCCTGATTTCCAAGTAACATGGTTCAAAGTTATCAAAAGGACCACCAAAGCAGACACAATAATAGCATAAATATGAAAAGGCAAAAAGCTGGTGTCATATTTTCCATACCAATATGCATGATTATGATAGATTTTAATATAATACCTTGACAAAAGGCTCATCTAGTCAAGAGGGCACATCGAGTAGAGATGAGTCACATAAATCCAAAAGACATCCTTGATGATGGAAGTAGCATGAACAAGTAGCGACACAACATTAAGAGGATGATGACTCTAAAGAGGATGTACCTAAAAAATTAGAATACACCGGCACATATGAGGATGGTATTCTTTTATCCCAAACCTCGTCACACATGAGTAAAGTTTGGTTGATCAAATCTGGTATTAGAAAGCATATGATAAGATGAAAAGAATTATTCGATTCATTGACAACTCAAACTGGATAAAAAGTTTGAATTGTAGGTGATAAATAGTATGTTGTAGAAAGAATTAGCACTATCACCATTCTTTACGAGATGCAAACCTCTACTCTCACAAAGTTACTATTTATCCCTAGCTTGACAATAAATATCTTGTTTGTAAGTCAAATCTTGAATCATAAGGTTAAGGTGGATTTCATTATTAAGAATGGCCAAAAATTCTATCTCCTCTCACAAGATGGTCAAGTCATTGCTAGAGCTTTTTTGAAGGATTGATTATTTGCCTTAGATGCAATTTCATCTGATGTTGTTGCTCTCTCTACCTTTACGACAGAATCTATAGCATTATGGCATTATTGATATGGGTACCTTTCTACTAATTCTTTGTACCATCTTAACTTTAAGGCCATGGTCTATAGACTTCATCAATTATCTCATTCTTTGCTTGTATGCCCTAGTTGTGTTTCTCACAAACAACATAAGGTTCCTTTCAAGACAAGTTCCTCAGAAGCCAAGGATCATCTAGATGTGGTACATATCGATCTATATGAACACTTGCTTGCTTCTTTCCAAGGATTCAAGTAATTTCAATTTTCTATTGATGATTTATCTTGCAATACATGGGTGTTCTTTCTAAATAAGAAAATTGAAGCCTTAACTCATTTTAATGTATTCTACTAGCTTGTTGTCACCCAGTCAAGGATACCTCTTCAACTTCTCCACTCAGATCAAGAAGGGAATTCACATCAAAAGAATTATTGGCATTCTTAAAGTAACACGACATCAAATAAAAACTAATTTATCCCTATATGCCATAATAAAATGGAATAGTAGAGTGAAAAAATTAGTCATTCATGAAGATGGCTCATTGCATGCTTTCCACTATGAAGTTGGATGTGCCATTATGGCCAGAAACAGTTCAAAAATATGTATATCTTCTCAATAGGGAACCTACAAAGATCTTACATGACAAGACACCAAAATAGGTATGGAGTGGTCATAAATCTTTGATCTCTCATCTTAGAGTATTTGGTTATACATCTTATACGTATGTCCCTACTAAAAAGAGGAAGAAGATCGAATCAAAGACACTCTAGTGCCTTCTATTGGGGTATAGTACTACCTCAAAATCATATTGCCTCATGGATCTTGAGACAAAGAAGATATATCAAAATTGAGATGTGGTTTGTGACGAGTCATCATTCAACTCATTATCATAGAAGGAGCAAGAACATACCACCTCTCATAGACTATTCCCATATTTCGATGATGAGAATGAAAAATCTTCTCATAAAAAAGGTGAGTTGCAAGGAGAATTTTTAATTGATCTTAGAAATATGGAAGATAATTCTTCATCGAATCAGCAGAAACATCAACGTCCAAAATGGAAGGTTTTCAACTAGGTTGATTTTAGGAGTCACCTCAATTAGATGAAACTGACTATAGGTAACTTGTTGGGAGTCTCATTTCCTTAACTTATACCAGACTAAACATATGCTTTATTTTCATCTATCTTTCAAGATTCATAGACAAAGAAGTATCATTGGATTGTAGAGAAGTATGTTTTGAGATATGTTTAAGGTACAATTGATTATGGTCTGGATTACAAGAAGAACTCAAATTTCTTCTTGCAAGGATACACAGACTTGAACTATGTTGGATCTATTGATGATAGGAAATCAACCGTAGTGTATATTTTTCATCTCAGATCTAGACCAATTTCATGATTAAGTAAAAAGCAATCTATATTTGATCTCTCATCCATAAAGGTATAATATCGTGTTGTACAAGGAGTTGTATATGAGGTAATTTGGTTACGTCGTATTCTATTTAACATAGGCATTCTTGAAGATCAGCCACCGATTCTTTTCTATGACAATCAAGGTGTGTTAAAACTTATAAAGAATCCAATATTTCATGAGAGGACCAAACACATTGAGGTCCCATGCCACTATATTCAAGAACAAGTCTTGAACCATTACATTTAGCTCCAATATTACCCAATAGATTCATAAGTAGCAGATATACTCACCAAGTCACTTGGAAAGGTGAAATTTGATATATTTTTGGGTTACATTTATAAAAACAATATAATAAATAGGGGAATATTAGTATAACATTAATATGACATTGTTTATCATAACGTCTAGTAGTTAACGTTAGATGGTTACATTGTAGTTGATGGATTATGGTTATGTTAACCATATTAAATTGAATTGTGTACTATATAATTTTCCCCTTTTGCTCATCAATAAAACATTGAAGCTTATTTGCTCCTATAAATTCATGTAAGTTGAGGTCCATTTATAAAGTTTGGGTGAGGTTAAAACCAAATTAAATGCAATTGCATCTTAGAAATCCCAAAAAAGTGGTTTGATACAGAGCTTGACAAGAGAAATAGACATAAGATAAACATGTAATAAACCCTAGGAGAGAAGGTTTCTCATAAAAACCCTAAGTATTAATATTCATTTTAATTTAAAATATTGATAACAATGTGTATACACCTAAAAATGGACTCTTAGCATTTAGTTATTGGAATTTTATATATGTTTATTGATTTTATATATGTTTAGTGATTTTTTAATGTTTAACTTAAATTAGGCATCATTTAACCATTATGTTGACTTCCCTAGCTTGAAATTAGTTTATATTATCCTCGTGCAATCTTCCTTGTCTATTTTATGTTTTATTGGTTTTGTGTCAAACCATCTCAATGGTCTTGGCTATATTATTTATTCCCCCAATTTTATTAAATAATTTACTCAGAACTATAAAAATAACTCAAATTTAGCCTACTATTTTTAGCAATTGCTATCTTTATTAAGTTTTGCATGCAAGTGCACACAGCTCTAAAAATCTCCAAAAATAAACTAAACTCTAAAATTAACCTATTGGATGAATTTAAACTGAATTTCAAGTCCGGTTACAAAAATAGACAATTTTTAAATTTAGAACAAAATTGAAAATAAAATTAAGCTACAATTTCAAACCCTCAAATGGTCACATATGGCCTCTGAAAAATATAAAAACATGCCATGGGCTCAAATGGAGTTGGTCATTTTGGTGTGAAGATGGGATCAAAAGGAGATACAGATCAAAAGTTATGGCCTCCAAAAATTTGGCCTCTTTTTTTGCATCAACAATGTTAAGGTGACTTTCGAATCCATAAGTTTAATGAAGAGAAACCATGAATGTAAATATAGAGGCAAATTGAATTAATTTACAACTGGAAACATTATCCTATTTTATATCGACATCTAATTTAAGAACAACTTACATTACAAATAAACCAATAGACATTAACAAAGGGTGCTTTGGTTCCATTCTACCTACTATTTGCAACAATGGTTGATGCATGTAATTTGAGGGCCATTTATAATGGCTGGGTCAGGTTAAAACCAAATTAAATATAATTAGATATTAAAAATCCTTAAAAAGTAGGTTGATACAGAGCTTGACAAGAGAAATAGACATAAGATAAACATGCAATAAATCCTAGGAGAGAAGGTTTCTCAAAAAAAACCTAAGTATTAATATTACATTATAATTCATTTTAATTTAAATATTGATAACAATGTGTATACGCCTAAAAATGGACTCTTAGCATTTAGTTATTGACATTTTACATATTTTTAGTGATTTCATATACATTTAGTGATTTTTTTAATGTTTAGCTTAAATTAGGCTTCCTTTAACCATTATGTTGACTTCCCTAGCTTGAAATTAGTTTCTATTATCCTCATCCAATCTTCCTTGTCTATTTTATGTTTTATTAGTTCTATGTCATGACCATCTCAATGGTCTTGGCTATATTATTTGTTCCCCCAATTTTATTAGATGGACCCATACACTTGTTTCCACGTTTTCTATTTTTAATCATTGAAAGTTGATATGTGGACAAATCTATCCAAATGTTGAAATAAAGTCACTTATAAATAGAGAAAGGACTAGGTTCATTTGATAATCAACTAGAATTAAACATTATCAAGTACATTAGATAATCTATCAATTTTAAGGTAGCATTGTATTGTGGAAAACTTTTGGCATACATACTGAAGTTTTTTATTATTATTTTTTTATGTCTATTTATTTTCATATTTTTTCCAATTTAGGATCTCTGATGAATTAGTAAATTTCTTTAATAGATACCCCCAAACAAAACTTGAACATTGTAGACTAGAACTTTTAATTCATTACAGGTAAATAATAAGCATGTATTTAGGATAAAAGTCAACAAAAAGGAGACAATGTTTATATATTTATGTTATATTTGGCATACATCTCAAGACTATATAGTCCTCATCACCATTGTAGGGACATGCCCTAATAGACTACTTTGATCAACTTTATACTTTAAGTTAATAGGTTGATCATTTTTAATTTCATATTTAACTTTATATTGTGGTGGCATATTTGCAACAACTTGTAAACAAGCTAGGAATGTTATATTCCCTTTATTTGATTACATGTTTTATTGAACAACTAATTAGGTATTGTTTATTATAGTTACATATTTTATTATACTTAATTTGAGGTAGGCTTATTTATATAAATACATTTTAGTGAACCCTAATTGTCTTACTCTTACTAGAAATTGATTTATATGAACCCAATTTTTGTATGTTACTAATGGGGCAAAGCATAATAATGTGCAGTATTTAAGGGTCAAAGTTGTTCTAAAAATTAAATACAAAATTTTGTATGATTACAGTTAGATTTAAATTTTCCTTTTAGTTAGCATAAATCTAAATTAACCCATTAAATTTAGATTTGATGTCATACATATAACTTAGTTTGACTTTAATGTGCACTCTATACAAAGATAGGCTAAAGTCCTCCTAAGGTTGTCTTAGTAGGGTTACTTTGGAGTGACTTTAGGGTGGATTTCTAAAGATGATGTTACAATGACTTTGTGGTGCATAAACTTATCAAAAAGCAACCACAAAATGTAAACACAAGGGGATCTTGCATTAATCTATAATTTAAATCATTATTTTTTTCTCTACCATAATCCAATTTAAGAACAACTTGCATCACATAAAATCTAATAGAATATGTTCCCTTACAATTTATTTAGTATTATTTAATATATGTTTTGTGCAATTATTTATATATGGATGGTTAGCTTAAATTATGCATCATTTAACCATCATGTTTACTTACCTGGCTTGAAACCATGTTTCTATTATCCTCATGGTATCTCCCTGATCTATTTTATATTTTTATTGTCCCATGTTTGGATTGTGTGTATGTTCTATGATTTGTTGTGCGTCTATGACAGAAGGCAACAAGGAAAGAAAAATTAAGTACACAAATTTGTATGGTTAAATTTAAATTTAAGTTTGCCTTTAAGATACCGTAAATTCAAATTAACCAATTAAACTCAAATTTAAATTCATGCATATGACTTAGTTGGACTTCAATTTACATTTTATATAAAGATAGGCTAAAGTCCCCCTAAAGTTGCCTTAATAGGGTGACTTTGGAGCAGCATTAGGGTGGCTTTGCAAAGATGACATTAGGATGAATTTGGAGTCCATAAGCTTATCAAAGAGCAACTACAAATTATGTAAACACAAAGGTAGTTTGCATTAATTTATAATTGGAATCATTATTTTGTTCTCTGCTAGAGTACAATTTCATAATAACTTTCATCACATAAAATCCAATGGAGTATATTCTCTTAGCATTCAATTAATGTTATTTTATATGTGTTTTGTGCACTTATTCATATATGGGTGGTTAGCTTAAATTACGAATCATTTAACCATTATTTTGACATCCCTAGTTTAAAAGCATCTTTTGATTATCCTCGTGTTATCTTTCTAGTGTGTTTTATGTTTTCCTTATCCATGTTTGGACTGTCTATTTGGTTTTGGCTTTGTTGTTTTTGCTTTTCTTTTTATTAGATAGATCCATTCACCTCTTTCCACATTTTCTAGTTTTAATAATTGAAAGTCTATATACAAACAAATATTTCTGAATTTTAAAATCAAATTAATTAGAAATAAACAAATGAATAGGTTTATTTTGTAATTAAATAGAATCAAACATTATTAAGTAAATTGAGAAATTTATTATTTCTAAACTAGCAGTCTATTGTGGAACATTTTTAGTACGCGTATTAAAAAAAAATTATTTATCTTTTATAATTTATATTTAATAAAATCTTTATTCTAATTTAAATTAGATGAATTAATAGATTTCTTTAATACACATTTCCAAATAAATTGTGATTATTGTAAAATGAAAAATCAAAATCATTACAAAAATTGAATCAGTAATTTGTTCTCTGCTAGCGTTCAATGTCAAAACAACTTGCATAACAGAAAATCCAACAGACATTTACAAAAGAGTGCAATTAATATTGAGATGTTTATTGTTACTGTGGGTTGATGTGTCTGTGCAGTTAATAGCGCTTGTTAAGAGGACAATAAAACTGCAACGATAATAGTGATAATAATAATAATATATATATTCATTGAGCTGAAGACAATACATTTAGATTAAGCAGCAAAAGATGCATGGTGAGAATGAGATGTTATTTAATAGATGATATAATAATAATAGTTGCAGGTGCTCCATCATTTAACAACCTGCCCACAAATTATGAATTAGCTAAAACAAATGGAAAGGACGAAAAAAGAAAATTGTGATTGTGATTCTTACGTGTTGCAGTTGGTGGTCTTGCTGACTTTAAAGCCAACGGCGGTGTTACATTTGGTAGGAAGATTATTGAGTGCAGTTTCGGTGACTTTGGGATAATTGTTAATCTGCGATTTGAAACATGTGCAGATCTGTCGTTTGGCAGGGGAGGATGTGGCCATTCCAGCCAGCTTCTTCACACCACTGCAGCACTGCGCCGAGGGCTGACCATTCCCACCTGCCTGTAAATATGATAAACACGGAGCCACTGATTGTAACACTGTATTGCAGTTCTGTGCAACGGCTGCCATTGGCATTGACGTTGTCATCACCAGCGCTGCAAATGCGCACACCAACAAAACTTTCTGCACACCCCCCATTTTAGATTTTATTCTCCCAAAACACAAATCTACCCTTTGCTTTTGCTCTCAGATATTCTTAAAATGGTCCAAGGGGAGGAATATAGATAGGAAAAGTTGTCCCAAATACAATTAATCTACCATGACCTGGACGTGGGGAAGGCTATAATAAAATTAATGGCTACACAACTACCCGTCGCCACCACCGACACATATGTACTGTTTTCTTGTACCATTTTAGGTATTCTTTATTACGGATGTTCGTTCCTTTATTAACCTGCCCAAGGCAGGTTATATCGGTTTCAAATTTGTTATGGGTGGCTTTTTATCATTCAATTATGAGGTGGTATTGGACTGGTCATTGGGACTAAGGGTTTTATAATTTTTTAAAAATATGTTTTGGATTTATGTAGTTTAATTAGTTATTAGTTAAAATAAGTTATTTTAGGTATTCGTTTTTATTATTTGACAAGTATTATTGTTAAATGAAATATAAATGTTGATGTACGACTTCTTTCTTATGAATGTTTGTTCTTTTATTACTCTGTCTAACGCAGGTTATACAGGTTTTTAATTTGTTATTGGTGGTTTTTTATCACTTAATTATGAAGTGGTATTGTACTAGTCGTTGGGACCCTTAATTTAAAGGTTTTATAATTTTAAAAAACATTATATTATATTTTATTGTTTTGGATTTATGTAATATAATTATAGTTAAAATAAGTCGTTTCATAAGTTTTATAAAGTTGTATGGCAATTTTTTTACTAGAGGTATCATTTTTATTGTGACTAGTAGTTGGGATTTCAATGTTTAATTATTTTTATAGATTTGACTAATAATACTATCAAACAAATTTTGTATTTATATTGGCTTTAAAATTTGTGTATTTAGGCATGCCATCAAATTGCAATGAGTCATTAATAGAAAACGAAAGTAATAGCTATGATTCGATTTTATTTAGCCAACTAACATCTTTCTATTTCTTTTTAATTGTCATAGCTATGATTCGATGATGAACTAAAATTTTCTAAGGTTCATCTCCACTAGTGGCTCTCATTCACTCCTTTTCACCTTTTCTATTTTCAATCATTGGAAGTTGATATGTACAAATCTATCCAAAATGTTAAAATAAAATCATTTATAAAAAAAAAGATTAATTTGTTTTGATAATCAAATAGAATTAAATATTATCAATTAAATTAGATGATTTATAAATTCTAAAGTAATATTATATTGTAAAGCTCTTTTAACGTATATATCAAAGTTTTTTTTTTTAATTTCTATTTATTTAGATATTTGTTCCAATTCAAAATGTCTAATGAATTAATAGATTTCTTTAATAAACAACCCAAAAAATACTTGAACATTATACACTAGAAATTTTAAATCATTACAGGAAGATAATAGTCATATATTTAGGATAAAAGGTAACAAGAGGGAGATAATGTTTACATATTTATGTTCTATTTGGAAAACATCTCAATACTATATAGCCCTTATCAAGCATTATCTAGGACGTGGTCTAATGGACTACTCTATCAAATCCATATTTTAAGTTAATAGCTTGGTCATTTTTGAATTCATATTTAATTTTATATTTTGTTGACATATTTGCAATAATTTGTAAACAAGTTAAGAATATTATGTTCTTGTATATTTGATTATATATTTTATTGAACAACTAATTAAGTATTATTTATTATAGTTTACACATTTTATAATATTTAATTTGAGGTAGGTTTATTTATATGAATACATTTTAGTGAACTTCAATTGTTTTATTCCTACTAGATATTCTTTTTTATGAACCCAATTTTTGCATGTTACAAGATGGGGCAAAGCATAATAGTGTGTAGTATTTAGGAGTCAAATTTGTTTTAAAAATTAAATACAAATTTTACATTATTAAAGTTAGATTTAAATTTGCCTTTAACCCATTAAATTTAGATTTAAAGTCATACATATAATTCAGTTTGACTTTAATGTACACTCTATACAAAGATAGGCTAAAGTCCCCCTAAAGTGGTCTTAATAGGGTTACTTTAGAGCAAAGTTAGTGTATCTTTGTAAAGACGATGTTATGATGACTTAGAGTGCATAAAGTTATAAAAGAACAACCACAAATGTAAACACATGGCCAAATTACACTAATTAATAATTGGAATCATTATTTTATTCTCTATGGGAGTCCAATTTCAGAACAACTTACATCACATAAAGACCAATAAAATATGTTCCCTTAGAATTTATTTAGTATTGTTTAATATATGTTTTATGCATTTATTTATATATGGGTGGTTAGCAAAAATTATGCATCATTTAACCATAATGTTGACTTCCCTGGCTTGAAACCATCTTTCAATTATCCTCATGATGTCTCCTTGATTTATTTTATGTTTTTTGTGTCCGATGTTGGGACTGTTTGTATGGTATGTGATTTATTTTTTTGTCTTCCTTTTATTGGATAGACTCACTCACTCCTCTCCACCTTTTCTAGTTTTAACAATCGAAAGTCGATACATGGATAAATATTTCTAACTTTTGAAACCAAGTCAACTAGAAATAGAAAAAGGACTATGTTCATTTGATAATCAAATAGAATCAAGCATTATCAAGTAGATTGAGGAATTTATCAATTCTAAGCTACGATTTTATTATGAAGCACTTTTGACGCACATATTAAAATTGTTTATTTATCTTTTGTAATTTATATTTATTAAAATCTTTGTTCTAATTTAAAATGTTTGATGAATTAGTAGATTTCTCTAATATACATCCCAAAAAAAATTGTGAATATTGTAAACTAGAAAATTATAATCATTGTAGGAGGACAAGAGTCAAATTGTGCATCTAAAAAAAATGCAATAAGAAGAAGATAATACTTACATATTTTTGTCACATTTGTAAAACATCTCAACACCATATAATATCTATCAAGATTGTACAAACAGTGCTTATAAACTAAATGTTTAACTCCATAATTTAAGGTGATAAGTTAAACATTTTTGAATTAAATTTGATGTAGAGATTGTGCTAATATATTTATAGCAATGTGTAAACAAACTAAGAGAATTATATTCCCATTTATTAAATTGCATGTGCTAATTAAGAAACTAATCAGATATCATTTACGCTATTATATATGTTTTAAAATAATTAATTAAAGTAGGTGTATTTATATGAATATGTTTTTGTGAACCCCATTTCTCTTATGCATTCTATAAATTCATTTTATGAAACCAATTTTCACATGATGTTAGGTGGGATAAAGCTTAATAATGTGTCCCATTTCTAGACCAAAGTAGTTTTAAAACTATAATACAGAATTTAACAATATTTAAGCTAGACTCAAAGTCATCTCTTAAGTCAACATAAATTCAATTCCAATTTTTCTAATTTTTAAATCAAAAAATAAGAATTTTCTAAAATTTAAATCAGTCCATTAATGTCAGAGTATTTTGACCTTAATGTACACTCTATACAAAAATAAGGTAAATTAGACCTAAATTTTCCTTAATGTCATTGAAATAACCTTCGTTTGGGTACACGGAAATGTTAGCCATCAATGTTAG
Organism: Torreya grandis; assembly: GCA_037957365.1. Taxonomy (NCBI): domain Eukaryota; kingdom Viridiplantae; phylum Streptophyta; class Pinopsida; order Cupressales; family Taxaceae; genus Torreya; species Torreya grandis. Next base: position 2,884,934 of record JARHVA010000101.1, read on the forward strand.
GGTGACTTCAGGGTCTTTAACCAAGGAAAACCATAAATGTAAACACATAATTCATTATGTTTGTGTTGTGAGTGCGGAGATGTTAGGTAGCATCTAAGACAGAAGGCAACAAGAAGGAGATAATACGTACAGATTTATGTTTCATTTGTAAAACATCTCAACACTGTATAGTACCTATCAAAATTGTACGAAAGGTCCTTATAAACTAATATATTCAACTCCATACTTTAAGGTGATAGGTTAGACATTTTGGAATTCACATTTAATGTATAGATTGTGTTGATATATTTACAATAACATGTATACACACTAAGATAATTCTATTCCCATATATTAGATTACATGTTTTATTCAGTCACTAATTAAAACTAAGAGAATTCTATCCCCATCTATTAGATTACATGTTTTATTGAGTAATTAATTAGGCAATGTTTACTCTATTATATATGTTGTAAAATGTTTAATTGAGGTAGGTGTATTTTTATGAATATGTTTTCTTCTAGAAATTTATTTTTATGAACCCAATTTTCTGATGTTAGGTGGGATAAATCTCAATAGCGTGTTTCATTTTGGAGCCAATGCGGTTTTTAAAATTATAGTAAAAAATTTTACAATATTTAAATCATATTTAAATTCACTTTTCAAGTCAACTTAAGTTTAATTTCAAATTTTCCAAATTTTAAATATAAAAATAATGCCTACATACCAACCCATTGCCATCACCAACACATATCCACTATTTGCTTGTACCATTTTAGGTATTCATTTTTATCATTTGATAGGCATCACTATGAAATGAAATACAAATGTTTTACGACTTCTTTATTACGAATGTTTGTTCCTTTATTCACTTGCCCAAGATAGATTATATAGGTTTCAAATTGGTTATCGGTGGCTTTTCATCATTTAATTATGGGGTTATAGTTGTCAAATGTGGGGAAGGGTCCCACAATTTTTTTTAAACTCTAGGTTATAATTTATTGTTTTTGGATTTATGTAGCTTAATTAGTTATTAGTTCAAATAAGTTGTCCAAAAGGTTTTTTTTGGTGTTCGTCGAAGTCGTATGACAAATTTGTGTACTTAGGAATGTCACCAGATTATGATGGGTCATTAATAAAATGCAAAGAGACATGTTGGAAGATGCATGAGTGATTAATATGCAATGATGGACTATGTTTAATGACACTTGACATGTTTTATTTACATTAATATTTCTACTAAATGCTACCATACACACCATCAACCACCTATTCGACATGGCTTTTTTAGACTTTGCTTCCCAAATAGCCATGGAATGCTTATGCCTCTTCCACCATCTCTAGCATTTCATAGAGCTTGTAGCTTCAACAATTCAGAGGGATGAAATGTTGTTTCAATGTGTGTGTCTTGTTCTTATAACTAAACCCATGACAATCTTCAATTACATTTTTGTGTGCCTATAATACATGTTTTTTATTGTTATTTTAATGGTTTTTTGGCACACCTTTACAACTAAGTCAAATTTTAATTGTATGTTCATGGCATGGCCTCGAGGTTTTCATTCACATAGCAGTAAATATTATTGTTTTTGTATCAAACAATATCATTTTTTGAATTCACTAGCCATGTTGGGACATGCTTTTGATATTAATTTATAACAAAGGGCCATGTTTGAGGATGCTAGGGTTTTTAATATGAAACAAACATTTTTAAAGATGCCTATTGTCCTATTGATGCTATCATACATGTCATCTTCAACCTGTTTGGCGTGCCTTGTTCAAGTCACTCTCCCAAAAATGTAATGAAACCCAAATGCCTATTATTGTCACTATAATTATTTTTTCTTAGTGACCTTTATTGGTATGTGAATGAAAATATCAATATTTTCATTCATATACATGTAAATATTATCATTTTTTTAAAATTTAATAAGTAACAAAGTGTCATGTTTGAGGATGCTTGGTGATCATTATTTCTAATAATGTGACTAGTTAATGCTGCAAATGATAAACTCTATAACCTGTTCAACGTGTCCTGATCAAGTCACTCTCACGTCATAGTCATGGAACCCAAATGCCTCTTCTATAGAATGCATTATTTCACAAAGATTGTAGTGTAACCATGTTAGAGGGATGAAACTTTGTTGGCATGTTTTCATTCACATCTGACTCAACATTTATCAGTGTTTGGATGGAAGCCCTCAAGGTTTTCATTCACATTTATATCCATACTTGAAATATGTAGATGATATAATTATTTCACAATTAAGACCAAGTTTTGTTGTTCACTCCTTCAACCAATCTGTTGGGCTTACCTAAGAACGCATACTTAAACCACCTAGTTTGTCATTTTAATTTTTTTTATAGGTGTGATAAATAGATGGGACCCAAATTTACTAGGATGTTTTTAAAATTTGAACAATAATAATATACAAATAATGTATTTTACATTGGCTTAAAATTTTGTGCACTTAGAGACCCTGTCAAGTTTTTGTACCTAAATTCATGTTGTTATGTTATTTGAATTTGTGACACATTTGTATTTCCCTAAATTAAAGTGTCATCTTAAGCCTATCCAGTATGCCATGTTAAATTGTCATTCACTCACAGTAAATGTGAGATAAAAATAAATTTAATCGAATGGTTTTTTATGTAAAATGCATTGTTTAACAAAGATTATAGCTTCAACATGTTAGATGGATGAAATTTTAAATAAATTAAACAAATTGAAAACTAAACATGTAATAGTGAACATTAGTTGGTATCTGGATGAAAACCTTGAATTTTTTCAGTCACATACTGACAAATGTTATTATTTTTGTATCAAATTTAGGATTATCATTCATATACCAATAAATATTGAATAATATTTATCAAACCATATCCTTTTATGAATTCATGTTTTTTTCTATTGATATGTTGATGTCATTATTATTGATTTGTTATTCATTCATACTTTTAATGCTACAAATATGTTTGCCTTAGTTGTTCTTGATATGTTATCCTTTCATGTTGCTATGTTTTTATATCTAAGACACAATTCTATTTCCCTACCTCAGACCTTGCATGGCTTCTGCAATCACCCACTAAACATTCCCACACAAAAATGATTATGTTGATGGAAAATAATTTGAAATTCAGTTAGAAGACTGGAAATTTACTAGTATACACATTGTTTTAACCTTTTAGGACTTAGTGAATGTAAATCATATGTTGTCAAAGAGCTGAGTAATAGTAAATCAAGGTATAAATATGTTACAAATATAACCAATAATTTGTTATAGAACTGACTAAAATTAACCTTTCTAAAAATAGCAATAGATAATGCAAATAAGAACTTAGCTAGAAAATGAGTGAGATAGATGATTAGAGGCTAAAAATTGAGGTAAAGGCTCATTTGAGTGTCACAAACAAGATTAAGGTATCAAAACTCCAAATGGACAAGAGTACCCTAACTAGATAGTAATGCCATGTGGTGATAGTGACCTTATGTTAGTAATAGTGTCCTTTGTGCAGGACTATCCCAAGCTTATGGATGTACCTATGACTAGATCTATAAGGTTTGTTCCTATGTGCATGAGCTCTAAAACCTTGTATATGGCCTGTTTTGACTAATTTTATGAGAAAACCCTAATCTTTCATGTTGTTAAAGCAGTTGTTTAATACAAGAAAAAAATTGTGTTTGTTAAAAGGGTAAGCTAGACATCATCAACACACCATTGTGATGAGAATTGCCTACATAACAATACTCTGAGATCAAGCCTCATGTAGTTCTCCCAACCTAAGTGTTAGTACAATTGTAAGTGAAGCTAGTATGGTAGTTGACTTGAGTGTTTTGAATGTGTTTGAGACTGGAAATATGAGTAATCTTAGCTTAGGAATGTTGTAGATGTTAATATGTAGAAGTAGGGCATAATAGGGATTGATAACCTTAATTATGCACAACTTATTCTGAGTTTATATGTGTAATTTGCATCTCATTCCCATCTAGTGGCTAAAGGGATCAAAGTCATGTATTTATACTATTTTGGTGCTTGTGCAAGTGCTAAAATAGGTCTAGGCCAACCCTAGGAGGTTTAAGATTTGAAAAGATATCCATTTGTGAAAGAAGAGGGAAAAGATAGAAGTACCATTATTGGGAAACTAGTGTCATTTGGCACGACTATCCCTATTATGGTGCTAGTGTCTATGTGGTGGAACACTAGGCACAAAGGGACAAGATGCAATAATGAAGGGTTGGGACTATTTTAGGGATGACTAGGGATGTTTTTGGCCCACACAAAGGCTAGATAAGTATAAAAATAGGACCTAAGATAGGTCTAGGGATAAGCTAGGGATAGGTGGTCTCAAATAACACTCTTAAAATTCAAGTGTCATTTTTAGGTGATTACATATACCCACCGCCCCCCCCCCCCCTTTATTATAGAAATGCAGCAAAGTAAAATGACTAGGATAAAGGAAAAAGAAGAATACCTAGACTTACTTAAAAAGTGAAGCCCAAGAAGTTGGATCTGATTATGTGAAGTATGCTCCATTACATGTCCTTCAAGTGAAACATGCATTTATCAATCCTTACTTAAGATATATAAAAGTAAAGACAATATTGAGTAACGAATTAAAATTGAGTAAAGGGATGAGAAAGATGAAAGGAATGAATACACCTCATTGGGTACGTGAGCCAATGTATAAAATTGGTGACAACCTATGTGTGTGCATGTATATAATGATCAATCAATGAACAACTTAGACTAAGCTAATGGCTTGCTCAATCCTCATGTGTGGGTGGCTCAAGAACTCAATTTAGTTTTGTCTCCATCATTTCCCACCCCTGCTTGGTGGATCATGACATGTGAATAGCTTGGATTGGACTGATGGTATGTCCAACCCTCTCATGTAGGTGGATCAAGAACTCAAATAGACTATGACTCTATCATTACTTACTCATGTGTAGTAGATACATCTCAAACTGAAACTATGTAATTTAACTAGAATGTCTAACTAGAGATGCTGACTCTATAGCCACTTGAGTATATTAGGTGGCTTCGAGCCACTTGTGAATGCTAACCACTACAGATGAAATAAGGAATGAAATTGGTGTGAAACTTGTAATATGATGTTTGATGTATATAATGTTGAGAATGACATGGAGTTTATCATTCCATCTAATCAACTGATGTGTAAGTGAGCATACAAAAATAATGTACCACGCACATACTTCCAAATATAATATCTGAGCATATGGATTCTAGAATGAGTTATAATAATTTATATCTGAGTATCTGAACTAAAAATGGGGATGGTCATGCTATGTATGATTCTCTCAATCTGAGAAAAATGGTATGAATCAAAGATAAACTGGTATGAATTTGAGATAAACTAAACAAAACTAGTAAATCAGTAACTAAACCTGAGCAAACCTAAATTATACCTACTATAATTTCTAGGCCAATATAGATTTTTATAAAATTGAGGCTATTGGACAGTAGCACCATGTGGCTCTAGTTTCCCAATTTGGGCATTGATGTCTATCTGCTATGATTTTTATACAATTGTATTCATCTGTGTCACTATTTTTTATTGTGTTTACTTGATCTAATTTCTATAATCTGAGCCTATGTGCTTAAAAATATACTATGAGTGTATTATAGGAGCATGATCTCTGTAACAAACCCCTATGAATACCACCTCTCTTAAGGGGAGTTGTTGAACCTGTGTAATAACTATCCTAAAAATAAAAATCTCAACAAAATGTTTGTTAGCCAGAGCATATATGATATATGTGTAACAATCCAATATAATGTGCATATATAACATCAAAATATACAATAATATGAGCATAAGTTTTTAATGTGTGATGTATGTTATGTATAACATTCACAAGGCTATCAAGATAGATATAAAAATGTATGTAATAGTAAATCTAAGTAGCTACCTAGGGAGATGGGGCATGATATCCATCATGGCACCCAAGTAGGAAGGGGAGATGCATGAGGTCCCTCATGGAATCTAAAATTGGAGTGTGTAACAAGTAAACGAGAAGTGTCATATCCATGATGCATACAAGAAAGCATACTTACAACACTCATAAGGCACACAAAGTAGGCCAAGGGTCTATAATACAAGGGACATGGGCACATGTCACTAAATATGAGAAAACAAGACATACAAGGACATGTTCAAATGTCCACATACGCAAGCAATAAGCAAGTTGATTTAGATCCACATATAAGGGAAATCACACACAAGGATATGGGCACATGTCCAAATCATACATACTATGAAAAGAAGTGGTGTAGGGCCAAAGACGAATGTCATGTTTAAATGCCCTCAAAAAGAAGAAGCATAGAGATACAATCACATTTAAACTATGAAAGTTATAAATGAAATTATGCATGAACATGTAATACAAATCTATGTAAGAGTCAAGAGGTACATATGTTGAGTTTAAAGTAGTAATAACTGGGAAACAATTTGAGTATATGATGATCAATATTAAGATATAACATCGCTAAATTTGTGATGTAGAGTTTATAAAGATGTAACCTTGTAATCAAAATTGTGTGTAGAGTGCCCCTAAATGGGAGAATGTGTCAAATAAAGAACTTGTGTATCTATGTAAATGCCCACAGTGGATAGATAATAAAAATTTTGGATCGATGTAGTGGACCTGAGACCTGTAGCAATCTATGCCATATACTAGTGAATAAGGAGTATCTCCTATCAGTGTGTGAATACTAGTGTAGTAAGCTCATAGTACATAGACGAGCTATTTTTTCTAATCATCATTGAATTTGGTAACTATTTTAATGAAGATATTGTTGATTGTCTTGTTTGTTGTTTCAGCTTGATCATTGCCCTATGGGTAGTATGGAGTAGAGAATGTGTACCTGATTTTATATTTAGCACAAAATTTCTTCACTATTTTATTCTTGAAATACTTTCCATTATCTATGATGATGGCCACTCGTACGCTGAAGTGATAAATAATGTTGGTTATGAGAAAACAACATATATCTTCTCCCTTTGCGGATTGTTATGGAATGGCCTCCACCCATTTTTTAAAGTATTTTATAGTTGTAATAATGAATTTGAGACCACCTATGGAATCTAGATTTATCTTAATGATGAGATCAAAACCCCATAGCATGAATGGCCATGGGGATACTATGGGTTATAGTTTCTATGAAGGGACATGGTGTAGGTTGCCATGGCATTGAAATTTATCACATAACTTGGCATATTCCTGACATTCTTATTCCATCATTGGCTAATAGTAATCTTGTCTGAGTAAGTTGTGGGACATCACTTTGCCACTAAAATGACCACCGCATTTGCTATCATGTACCTTTCTGATAGCCAATTTAGCTTCTTAGATTGTCAAATATCAGATTAAGTACCCCTAAAAAAATATTTTGAATAATTCCCTACCAATAATGAAATATCGAATGGAGTTATGTTATATTTTTCACTTTTCATTTCTTATGAAAGTATCTGGTGTAATAGATTTATGTATAAAATTGTATATATTAGAGAACCATTCAGATGTTGTTGTGTTGCATGTGGTAACTACAACTATTAGGGCTATGAGGTCCACATAGGATATTGGTGGAGATTATAATACTTTTTTAGTGAAGATAGTGTGGTCTTCATCTATGTCAATGGGGATCAATGATGTCGCACTGGCCATTACATTGACATGACAATTATCTTTACGTGAAATGTTTTCAATAGATAATTTTTCAACCTGAGCCTGTATACATTGTACCATATTTTTGTAGGGAATTAGGCATTATTTTTTGGTTTGGTAGATATTTTTGACCTGATTGATAATTAATTATGAATCCTCATAAACTTTAATTGATTTGATCTGGTGAGATTGAGTTGCTTGAAGGCCTAAGATAAGAGATTCATATTCTATGATGTTGTTGATACATGAAAAACTGAGTTAGTAAGCGAGGGGTACTATGTGTCCAAGTGGGTCGATAAAAAAAATTCAGATTTGGCACCAGATGCACATCTAGTACCATTAAAGAACATTATCCATGTATCGAAAGTGATATTATATGTTTTGAAGTCATTCCCAAAATCATTGTTGATAAGATTTGTGTCCAATAATGGGGTCGCTACCAATTGATATGTAATTATATGGTATTTTACTATTTTTTGCAAGACTATCTTCAAGTCAAATTTTGTGAGTAACATAACCCATTTACAATATGGCCTGAAAGATGTGGTTTCAACTTGAAGAAATTTCAAGGAATGACTTTTGTAATAACTTGTGTCTCATTATTAATCATATAATGTCAGAGTTTTTAAGTAGAAAATACCATTGCCAAATAAAGTTCTTCTATTGTTGGATAATTTCATTCATAGTCAACAAGTGTATGACTAATGTATTAAATGGTCTACTCTTTATGTTGATATCATGTTGTGCTAACAGTGCACCGAGTGTATGATCTATCATTGAGAGGTAAAGGAGAAGTGGCTTATCAATTATTGGTGGTACTAGGATAGGTGGGTTTAGTAGGTATTGTTTGAGTGTGTCAAATATTTCTTGACATGTGATGTCCCATTCAAATTATATATCCTTTTTAAGTAATCTAATGAATGATTGAGTCTTAACTATGAGTTGTGCCATAAAGTGACGTATTGCCTAGGTCCCTACTTATAAGGAGAGAAGTTACCTAAAGTTGGTAAGAGGAGGAAAGTCCATTATTTATTTGACTTTCTTAGTGTCAACGCCAATACCATATTGAGATATTTTAAGTCCTAAAAGTTTACCTAATGAAACCCCAAAGAAGAACTTCTTGGGATTGAATCATACATTGTATTTCCTTAGTCTTTTAAAAATCTATCGTAAATCTATGGCATGATGTTGTCATTCTTTTGATTTTGAAAGTAAATAATCGACATAATCTTTGACTATTTTATGAATGATATCATGAAATATAAGTGTTATTTTTCGTTGGTATGTTGCACCTTCTTTTTTAGTTCAAAAAGCATGACTATATGGCAAAAGTGCCCTATAGTGTGGTAAAAGACATTTTTTCTTGGTCTTGTTCAATGATCATTATTCAGATTGTAACTAGTGAAACCATCCATAAAAGAGAGAATTTCATAGGCTATGGTGAGTCAACTATCATATCTAAAACCTTGTATATAGCTTGTTTTGACTAATTTTGTGAGCAAACCCTAATCCTTCATGTTGCTAGGGCATCTTGTTGATACAAGCAGGAAAGTGTGTTTGCTAGAAGGGTAGGTTGGACATCTTCAACACCCCATTATGATGATAATTGCCTACATATAAATACTTTGAGATCAATCCTAATGTAATTCTCCCCACCTAAGTGCTAGTGCAAGTGAAGCTAGTATGATGGTAGACTTGTGTGCTTTGAATGTGCTTGAGACTATAAATATGAGTAATGTAAGCTTAGGAATGTTATAGATTGTAGTATGCAGAATAGGGATTACTAACCTTAATTGTGCACAACTTATTCAGATTCTGTATGTGTAATTTGCATCTCATTCCCATCTCGTGGTTAAAGGGATACAAATCGTGTATTTATACTATTTTGGTGTTTATATGGGTGCTGAAATAAGTTTAGGTTGAACCTAGGAGGTCTTTTGAAAAGATATCCATTTATGAAAAAAGGAGAGAAAATATAACAGCGTCATTATTGGGAAACTAGTGCCACATGGTACTACTATCACTATTATGGTGCTAGTGTATAGGTGGCAAAACACTAGGCATGAAGGGACATGATGTAATAATGAAGGTTTGGGACTACTTTAGGGATGAATAGGGATCCCTATGGCCTGCATGTAGGCTAGATAAGTGTAAAAATAGGCCCTAAGATAGGTCTAGGGATAAGTTAGGGATAGGTGGTCTCAAATGACACTCTTAGCACTCAAGTGTCATTTTTAGGTGATTACATTTTCCCTACCCTTTATTCTAGAAATGCAGCAAAGCAAAATGACTAGGATAAATTAAAAAGAAGTGTACCTAGACTTACCTAAGAATTAAATCCCAAGAAGCTAGATCTGATTATGTGAAGCATGATCCATTCCATGTTCTACAAGTGAAACATGCATAGATTAGTCCTTACTTAAGAGATATCAAAGTAAAGACAATACTGAGTAAGGAAGTAAAATTGAGTAAAGGGATAACTGAGAGGAAAGGAATGAATATACCTCATTGGATACAAGAACCAATGTATAAAATTGGTGAAAACCTATGTGTATACATGTATATAGTGAGCAATCAATGAATAACTTGAACTAATTTGATGGCTTGCTCAATCCTCATGTGTGGGTGGCTCAAGAACTCAATCTAGTTTTAACTCCATCATTTCCCACCCCTGCTTGGTGGATCATGACATGTGAATAACTTGGATTGAACTGATGGTGTGTCTAACCCTCTCATGTAGGTGGCTCAAGAACTCAAGTATATTATCACTCTATCATTACCTATCCATGTTTAGTAGATGCATTTGAAACTTAAATTATGTGATGTAACTATAAATGTCTAACCGGGGATGTCATTTATATAGCCACTCAGGTACATTAAGCCGCTTCGAGCCACTCATGAATGCTAACCACTACAAATGGAGTAAGGCATTAAATTAGTGTGTAACCTAAAATATGATGTTTTATGTATACAATGTTGAGAATGACATGGATTTTATCATTCCATATGATCAACTAGTGTGTAAGTGAGCATAGAAAATAATGTGTCATGCACATAACCCCAAATCTGATATCTAAGCATATGGATTCTGGACTAAGTTATAATAATATGTATCTAAGTATTTGAACTAAAAATGGGGATGGTCGTGCCATGCATGATGCCCCCAATATAAGAAATATGGTATGAATCTAAGTTAAATTGGTATGAATTTGAGATAAATAAAGTAAATTGGTTAATATAGTAAGTAAACTTATGCAAACTCAAATTGTACCTACTGTAATTTACTAGCCAATCTAGATTTTTCTAAAACTGAATCTATTGGATAGTAGTATCATGTGGTTTTAGTGTCTCAATTTAGGCACTGATGTCTATCTGCTATGATTTCTATGTAATTGTATTGATCTATGTGTCACTTTTTTTTAATGTGTTTAGCTGATTTGATTTCTATAATCTGAACTTGTGTGCTAAAAAATGTATTGAGTGTATTACACGAGTATGATATATGTGACAAACCCCTATGAATGCCCCTCTATTTAAGGGAGTTTTTGAACCTATGTAATAACTATCCTCAAAATAAGAATCTCTATAAAATGTGTGTTAGCCAGAGAATATATGATATATATGTAATAATCAAATATAATATGCATATATAACAATAGAATGTAAGATAATCTAAGCATAATTTTATAATGTATGATGTATGTTATGTACAACATTCACAAGACTATCAAGATAGATATAAAAATGTATGTAACATCAAATCTAAGTAGCTACCTAGGGGATGGGGCATGATGTCCATCATGGCACCCAACTAGGAAGGGGAGATGCATGAGGTCCCTCATGGAATCTAAAATTGGAGTGTGTAACAAGTAAAATACAAGGGTCATGGCCATGATGTATACAAGAAAGCATACATACAACACACATGAAGCACACAAAGTAGGCCAAGGGACCATAATACAAGGGACATGGGCACATGTCACTAAATATCATAAAATAAGACATACAAGGACATGTCTAAATGTCTACATACGCAATTAGCAAGCAATTTGGTTTAGATCCACATAGAATTGAAATCACACACAAGGACATGGGCACATGTCCAAATCATACATACTGTGAAAATAAGTGTCATAAGGCGAAAGAGGAATGCCATATTTAATTGTCCTAGAATAGAAGAAGCATAGAGATACAATCACATCTAAACTATGAAAGCTATAAATGAAAGTATGCATGAACATGTAATACAAATCTATGTAAGAGTCAAGAGGTACATATGTTGAGTCTAAACTAGTAATAGATGGTAAAAAATATAAGTGTAGGATGATCAATATCAAGATATAAAATTTCCAAATATGTGATGTAAAGTTTATAAATATGTGACTTGGTAATCAAAAATATATGTAGACTGCCCCCAAATGGGATAATGTGTCAAATGAAGAACCCATGTATCTGTGTAAATGTCCCCAATGTGTAAATAATAAGAAATCTGGATCAATGTAGTAGACTTGAGACCTATAGTAATTTGCAAGCACTCGACAACAATAAGTGAAACATGTATGTATGATAAAACTGGCTATACTAAGATAACTAGCACATGTAGTATATAGAACATAGAGGAGATGTAAACATGGCAATGCATATAATCTATAATTTATGTTTTCTACATAAATATTCAAATGTTTTTGTGTTTTCTTGATATAAGTTATTTACAAGCAATATGAAAAGATTTTTTTAATTTTTTATTTAAAATATCCTTAAATGCATGATGTTCAATAGGTTTTTTATTTCCTTGCCATCAAGTGAAGCTAGATGATATACTTGAATGTGCATGGGATCCAACTATTCTAATTATATGAAGTTAGGTATATGAAGTTATGGTGAAACTTATGTGTTGGTTAATGAAATTTGAATCAGAATAATGATTATATTCAAGAATGATATTTATTTTATGGTTGACATTATTGTCGTACACTCTCATTTAAAGTATGAATTTGGGAAGATTGCCTCCTAGAATAATAATGTTGGTAGCATTCTTGTTTGAAGTATCACCAGAAATTACATAGAATAGAATGGATTAGCATACTATATAGTTCGTATTGATGTTATTACAGCTATGTTAAACATCTTGATGCAAGATATAGATTATTGTAGTGAGGTCCATCTATACCTTTAATTGCAATATAATTTGAATTCTAAAGCATGTAGTAGTTGACAATTCATGATGTTAAGTTAAATTAGTGGGCGAGTTCTCTATGCCATATTAAATTATTGAATAACTCATTGCATAGAGTTACTTGTACTTGGATGCACTATACCTTTTATATCAACAACTTTTCCTTTACTAACTATACACACATTGACCATTTTGTTAATATGATCTCTTTTTGCATACATCAAATATGGGTTATCCACTATGCTTCATCTGGTAACTATAGATACAAGCTCTATCAATACTCTTTAATCCATTAGAGGTTATCCATGTTTTAATGAATTGATAATCAACATGAGATTATGAGTAAAGAACCATTTTAAATTCAAAGGCCTTAAGGAGTAAGACTAATTTAGTTTATATTTTAAATTAACAATGGGTGACTTGTGAGTTTTAAAATGAACAAGGAAAATGGTGTGATGATCTCTGATCCAATGAGGAGGATACTTACCCTTAGCTGGTACCACCATTTTAGTTCCCCATAACTATTTATCTTCCACTCATTTACTAAGATTGTACTCTTTTATGGATAATAATGAATTCTACAGTATAGTTATAGGATCATAGTGTTAATTTGGCCACATGTGCTTTAATCAGTTTTTTGTTTGATATATTTATGATTGGCATTTTAGACAACATACATGATATTTCACATTAGATTCAAACCTCAATTCTCATCTCATAGACATGTTATAACTGAATGACAACATAAAATACGTAAAGTTGTCTGTTTTTGATTTTAAAGAAGAAATCATTTAACCATCCTCAAACAAAAATGAAACCTATTGAGGGGAATGAGATACCTAATGAGATTTAAGGACCTATAAATGATCCTATATAGAATATTAGTGCCATGTATGGTGCTTGGGACTTATCCACATAATTTTACACTGATATGTCCTAAACTCTATAGTTTCCTTCTAGACAACTTGCTTCCTCATAACATCCTTTACAGGTATTTACCCCTAGTTAAATATCTCATATCACCTCCTTTAGTTCTAGTTGTGTGTACATGAGTACACTAAATGAGTATTGCTTGCATCAACAAGTGGAGTATTGGGCCCTACACACAGTCTAAACTGTACTCTGATAATGTAATTCCAAAATTATTTTTTGGGGTTATTTCATGATCTTGCTCACATTTATAGCTATCATGCCATGCTTCCTCTTCTCCCAAATGGATTTCATGCCCATTGACATCTTTTCCTCTTTTACATATCTAAAGCTCATAATACAACCAAATCTAATTTGGGCAGGGTCTAATTTTCAAAATTTAAACAAATATGCCATGTCTACCATGTAGGATGTTGAATTCCTAAAAATTATTAATAGAAGAGAATGGGGACGGCAGAAAAACATAAATATATGGCAATTATGTTGGTGGTGACAATGTGATGGAGATTAAGGTCATTCATGGTTAAGGGATATCGATAGCATTCCTATTTATGGTTTGAAATTCAATTGTGGTGGTCTTTGAGGTGTTAGTGCTAGCATGCATGTTGGTTAAGCTCACCCATTGCATTTGGCAGGAAGTTTAGTGACTAGAGTATCAATGACTTTGGGAAATTGTTAATATGTGAATTGAAACATGTGCAGATCTATCACTTGGCAAGGGAGCACGTGACCATTCTAACCATCTTCTTCATTCTATTACAACACTGCATTAAGGGTTGATTGATCCCACCTACCTATAAATATTAAAAACATGGAGCCACTTATTATAACATTATATTACGGTTCTCTGAAATGGATTACATTGGAATTGACATTATGATCACTAGCACTACAAACATGCACACCAACAAAGCTTTTTGCACACCCCCCATTTTAGATTTTATTCTTCCCAAGCACAAATCTTCCCTTTGCTCTCAAATATTTTGAATTATTTCTTGATATTCTTAAAATGGTTGAAGGGGAGGAGTAAAAATAGGAAATGTTGTCCCAAAAATAATTAATCTACCATGAACTATACCTATAAAAGGTTGTAATAAAAATAATGTCTACACAACCACCCATCACCATCACCGACAATAGATCCACTATTTTCTTGTACTATTTTAGGTATTCATTTTTATCATTTGATAGGTATCATTATTAAATGAAATATAGATGTTGTACAAATTCTTAATTACATATGTTCATTCCTTTATTAACTTGCCCAAGGAAGATTATATGTGTTTCAAATTTGTTATTAGCGGCTTTTCATCATTCAATTATGGGGTGGTATTTGTTAAATGTAAAATTTTGGATATAGGGGGAGGGGACTAGTAGTTGGGTCCCCTAATTTCAGGGTCCCATTATTTTTTTAAAAATCTATGTTATAATTTATCGCTTTAGATTTATGTAGTTTAACTAGTAATTAGTTAAAATAAGTTGTATCAAAGGTTTATTAGTGTTCTCCAAATCTATATGATAATTTTTCACTGAACATGTCATTTTTTATCATTTTTAAGGTGTGACTAGTAGTTGGGACCCTTAACTTCAAGTTCTCACAATTTTTTAAAAACTCTACATTATAACTAGAGGCTTTTAGCATTCTACAAATTAGACGTGTCATTTTTTATCTTGTTTTTAAAGTGTGACTAGTATTGGGGACCCCAATGCCCAATTAATTTTTATAAATTTGACTAATAAAAATATCAAACAAATAATTTGTTTACATTAGCTTTAAAATTTGTGCACTTAGGCACATCATCGACTTGTGATGGGTTATTAATAAAAAGTGAAGGGACATGTTTGAAGATGCTTGGGTGATTAATATTGAACAATAAGCCATGTTTAATGACACTTAACATTTATTTCCATTAATATTGCCACTAAATTTTACCATACGTGCCGTCAACCACTTGTTTGGCGTGGCATTTCTAGACTCTTTTCCCCAAATAGTCATGGAACCCTTATACCTCTTCCAACATATGAAACATTTCATAGAGCTTTCAGTGTCAGCAATTCAAAGGGATGAAAATGTTGTTTCAATGTGTGTGTATTGTTCTTGTAACTAAACCCACAATAGTCTTCAATTGTATTTTTATGTGCCAATAATACATGATTTTTATTATTATTTTAATGATATTTTGGCATGTCTTTGTAACTGAGTCAAATTTTACTTGTATGTTCATGGCGTGGCCTCAATATTTTCATTCATATAGTAGTAAAAATTATTGTTTTTGTATCAAACAATATCATTTTCTAAATTCATTGGCCATGTTGGGACACGCTAGTGACATTAATATCCAACGAATGGCCATGTTGGAAGATGCTTGAGTTTTTAATATGCAACAAACATTTTTGAAGATCCCTATCAGCTATTAATTTTGTCATTCACACCATCTTCCATCTATTCAATGTGACTTGTTCATGTCACTCTCCTCAAAATGGGATGGAACCCAAATGCATGTTATTGTCATCTTAATTATTTATCCATAGTGACTTTTATTTATATGTGAATTAAAATATCAAGGTTTCCATTCACATACCAGTAAATGTTATTAACAATTGAAAGTTGATATGTAGACAAATCTTTCTAAATTTTGAAATTAAGTCAACTATAAACAAATAAATGACTATGTTCATTTGATAATCAAATAGAATCAAGCATTATCAATGAGATTGAGGAACTTATAAATTCTAAGCTAGCATTCAATTGTGGATCACTTTTGGCTCACATACTAAAGTGTTTTATTGAAATATATCTATTATAATTTATGTTTATTGAAATATGTGTTCCAATTTGAGGTGTTTGATGAATTAATATATTTCTCTAATACACATTCCCAAATAAAGTGTGAATATTGTAGACTAGAAAATTAAAATCATTGTAGGAGGGCAAGATACAAGCTGTGCATCTAGGACAGAAGGCAATAAGAAAGTGGGCAAGATTGGGCTTGAGCTTGGAATTTTAAATCTAGTTGAGTATAATAAGCCACATATGAAGAGAAAAATTGAAACTCCATCACTTATTTAACTTTACAAGAGATGAGAGAAGGGACTCATACTCTGATATAAAACACTAGAAAAATATTTTTTATAGTGGCATCATAATTCCACCGTTAATCCTTCTGCCAGGCAAGTAAAGTTTATAGTCCCATTTTTTTAAGAATGACATCTCGAGTCAACTCTTGAATATGTAAAATAGAATGTAAGTCAGGTGCTAAAATCTTGAACTTACTTTGTAAGGCAAGCCATGGAATCCAAATTCAAGATGAGATAAGATCTCTAAAAGTGGTAATGCCTATAAAATTTAAAGGAGTTTTATACCTAGTGTTTCAATAAGATGGAGACCGGTATTTGCCATGATAGTTAACCACCTTTAATTATGATCATTGAAAGAAAGACAAGTTTTGAATCCATCACCAATTCATTTTAGGTGAGGTTTTACAACTTAAAATGATTTCCAAATGCATTTGGACACAAAGGACTCCTTAATTTTGACTAGGACATAAGTGACTAGGAGAGTTTAAAATCTTTTCTTTTTTCAATTTTTTTTCCATATAGTGAACTTTCAAAAATGTTAGCATATCAAAAGGATTTTCCAAACCTTATTACTTTCAATATACACTTTCCACTTGGTGCAAAGATCTATGATTTTTCCATAAATATTGATATTATCCATACCTTCCTTATCTTGATGAAGAAAACAAGTATCCTAAAACACCTTAGTGAAAGTCCCTAATCTGTATAATATTGGCCCAAAGAAAGCATTTAAACAACTTAGGTGACTTATCATATGAGGCTCTATAAGGAGCCCAACTCGAGGAAGAATAGTAAACATTAGTAGAGGAATCTTTTTTTTGGTGCAAATGTAAAATTTTCCTATTAAATAAATGGGTTTAGTAATATAACAGACTATTTTTTTTCCACTCTTTCAATTACATAGTATTTCCAATCTATCAATTACATAGTACCACAATTTAAAGGGAAAGCTATCAAAATAAAAAAGAATGCCTATGAGTTTGAATTTATCCCATTTTTTTATCCATTTCCGTTGAAAATTCTTGATCCAATCTGAAAATGGCATCATGCTTTGTCTAAAGAATTGTTTTGTGGCCCATTACAGATTAGATCTAGAAGCTTTACAAAAAAATCAAGCCATTGTTGTGGCTCTTTAAATGAGCCCTCATGCTTTATAAGTGTGTGGAAATAATTATATATGAAGTGCACATTTATTAATTGAATGAGGCAATTGGGAGGGATAATTCCCTAAATCAGTCCATGCTCAGGTATGTGGGAAACCAAATAGCCAAAATCTTCAGTCACAAGATCATATTATGGTAAAATGAGAAGAAACATTTATAGATGCAATGAAATAGCTTGAAACTATCAAAATTATGGCTATTAATAGTAAAAACACCTGAGGCATTAGATAAGAACTCATCTCTATATCAAAATTACCAAACCCTAAAGTATTAAGCATGGCAAGGATAAATTTCCAATCAATACAGCTAAAAAAATTTCCAAAATCAAGCATGAATAATATGGTCCTCTACTAAGAAGCATGGAATCACTCTATTATTTCCTATAAAACAATGATATATTCCTAAATATACAACTTTTGATAAACCCTATTTGTTCTAGTCTAGGAATTATAGGTAGGTGTGATGCTAGTGCTAGTATTTTGTATGAGGAGTGATTGACCTGCAACTAGTAAGTAACTTTAGATCTCCCTCTATAGAAAATAATTTGATGTTTCTTTTTTTATTTAATGCCCATTAAATATTTATTTCAAAAGGATTTTATATAAATATAAAGTAATTCTGGCCCCAAAAAAATTACCATGTTAATTTGTAAAATTCACAAGGGAAATCGAAAACTCCAATGGTAATAATAATAATATATATAATCATTGAGGTGTGTATAAAAATACCAAAATCTCTGAGTTAAAAATAAGCATTAGCAAAGAAGATTGTTCACCATTAAATTGAATGAAAAGAAGAGTACATATAGCAAAAAGTTGTTAGTGTTAGTGGAGTTTGACAAATGCATTAACTACCACTTAACATCACCTATGCTAAACCTAACTAGGCTCAATCATAGTGAAGTATGCTAGTTACCAATGCTTGCATGATGCTCTGAAACCTAACAGAATCATAACTGAAAGCTAACTGGTAGAATACACTAACACCCCCCTTAAGCATAGCTTAGGTGGGTAGAAAAAAAAAGATGGGTCCCGGCAACAAGGCTTGCTGAGGTACCTACATACAATGCAACTCTCAATAAGTAAAGTAAAAAGAGAAAATCCAATGGGAAAAAACACTTCCCTCCAAAAGAGAGACAAGAAAAAGAAGTAAGAACTAGAAAGCCTTGTCTAACACCCCCTTAAGCATAACTTAGGTGGGCTTTAAAATTAGGTCCCGGCAACGAGGCCTGATGAGGTACCCAAATACATAGTGATGATCCTAGTATCCTACAAAATATGAAAGATGTGTGCCTCAACAAAGAAGAGAGAGAATGTATGCACATAATGTCGCATGGTGGAGGTTGTAGTAGGTCCCTCTGCAATAAATATTTTCTCTTCCTTTCAGAGTAAAGAAACCACCAGCTGTCAAACTGTTGTATTCCCACTCAAGTGGAGTTGCCTTTGAATAGGCGGTTGTATACAGCATGGAGAGACATCAATCCGTTGTCTGCTCATAGAGCTTTCTTCAGGTTCGATGGCATGCAGAGAAGTCAATACGCTCCAAGTGAATTTGTTCTCTGCTAAGACCACAAATGGTGCCGGTATTGATGCATGCACAGACTAGAAAATCAGATTCGCAGGGCAGACATGGATACCAGGTACACACCATGCAATTCCCTCAAACAAAATGCTGATTGTACAAGTCCAATCCGCAGAACACAATAATATCAGACCAGAGAATATTGATCACACAAGACGCATTTTCCCCCTACGAAGCTGGAACGGAACAACAGGGCCATGAGGAGGAAAGGAACGCTGGAGGAAGACCGACGACTAGATCCAGACGAGGGAGGTTGACAGATGTCTCTTGAGCAGGCTCAAAAAGCAGTTCGTGGGCAAGGCAATAGCACTACGAGTGTGCTTGAACGGCGCTTGGCAGGCTGCTGGCAGATCACGTGGAGGGGTCTGGGAGGCGTCAATTCAGATCCATACCAAAGATAGCCCGAGGAATGCACTCAAGGTGCACTTCTGAAAATTCAGACTCCAAATCTCTAAATCCTGAACTGTTAATAAAATATAATCTCCTCTTAAAATTCAGACTCCAAATCTCTAAATCCTGAACTGTTAATAAAATATAATTTCCTCTTAGTAATCCAAATTTTGGGTTAACTCAGATCTGCTCTGAGACCATGTAGAAAAATACAGAATCTCTGGGTTAAAAATAAGCATTAGCGAAAAAGATTGTTCATCATTAAATTAAATGAAAAGAAGAGTGTACATATAGCCAAAAGCTGTTAGTATTAATGAAGTTTGACAAATGCATTAACTCCCACTTAATATCATCTATGCCAAACTTAACTAAACTTAATCATAGTGAAATATGCTAGTTGCCGGTGCTTACATGATGCTATGAAACCTAACGGAATCATAACTGAAATCTAACTGGTAGAATACACTAACACGCTGAAGACAATACATTTAGATGAAATAAAGTAGTAAAAATATGCATGGTGAGAATGAGTTGTTATTTAATAGATGATATAATAGTTGCAGTTGTTCTGCCATCTTACAACCTGCACAGTACCCACAAATTATGAATTAGCTAAAACAAATGGAAAGGAGGGAAAAAAAATTGTTATTGTGATTCTTACGTGTTGCTGTTGGTGGTCTTGTTGATTTTAAAGCCAACGACGGTGTTGCATTTGGTAGGAAGATTAGCGACTGCAGTTTCGGTGAGTTAGGGAAAATTGTTAATCTGCGATTTGAAACATGTGCAGATCTGTCGCTTGGCACGGGAAGAATGTGGCCATTCCAGCCAGTTACTTCACTCCACTGCAGCACTGCGCCGAGGGCTGACCATTCCCATCTGCCTGTAAATATGATAAACACGGATCCACTGATTGTAACACTGTATTGCAGCTCTGTGCAACGGCTGCTATTGGCATTAACGTTGTCATCACCAGCGCTGCAAATGCGCACACCAACAAACCTTCCTTACTCTATAATAAATATATAAAATTACTTACTGTAATTACCAATTTACCAATCTCACTGAGAATTAGTCTTATAAATATATATGAAAATGAAACAATATAATTTATTCCGTGTACAGACTTATAGTGTGATGTGTGTACTATGTGATGCATGGTGAAATGTATATGAATACTGAAATGCATGTAAACTATTCTGTGTACACATTGCAGTCCATAGATTATAAACTTTTAAAGCTCACCTTTCTTTTGTCATTTTAATAATGATATGCACTTCTTGTCACACCATGTGTAACTTGTGTGTTATGGTTCATATATATTAGTGGTCATATATATATCCTAGCCCGTCTAAATTGATGTAATGAGTATTACAGAGTATACACTTTACAAATTTACAAAAAAAATAAATGAATTGTAGTATTTTTTTTATGAAACCAATCTCCCAATATATATATATATATATATATATATATATATATATATATTATTAAATTATATATATAGTTTCATATATATATATATATATATATATATATGACTAATTCAAAATGAGATTGGAATTTACTTCCTTTTTATATCTATTTATAAGTCTAATTCAAAGTTAATTGGAATTTGGTATCCCTAACTTTTAAAAGGCTATAATCAATACTTCTAGAAGAATAACATTGAGTAGGTATAAATTAATTTTATATATTTAATTTTTATTTTAAATTTGTCATTGAGTAGGTATAAATTGGAAGAAAATAGCTTCTATTAATCATCTTAAGAAGGATAAAAGACAACTATCACTTGTTGATGCATTTCATATCACTCAAGATTCTAATCAGTAATGTCAGTCCAAAAATGAAGACTTTGATGTTCATCTACGTGAAGGAAAATATGAATCAGATGAAGAATAGATTTGAGAAGAGGAACAAGCATCAAAGAAGCAAAAGTGAACATGCAATTCCAAATGAAAAACAAGATTTTCATGGGCTTATGTTGTAAACTATTGCAATGGTGTTGAAAGGATAAAATGTTCTTGGTGTGTAAAATATAAGAGAGAGACTCAATTTGCTAAAGATGGGAGTACTACCCTTCAAGTCAACGGTCTTAAAATGCATGCAGAATCAGAGCCTCATAAATTTATTTTCCAATTTTTTGAAGGAGAAAGCAAACAAAGTAGTATTCCAATAACTAAACATGTAGAACTAATGGTAGATGTTGAGAAGGAGAGAATCATATCTGTAATAGAAAATATGTATTTTGTTTCCATACATGATTTACTTTTAGAAGTTTATAAACTAATTTATGACTTGAACAAGTATAAAGGCACTTCACACGTCTCTAACAGATAAATACTCTTCATATACAAATACCACATTTGAAAAAGAGTTTCTACAAGCTTCAAAAGAGGTATATTGAAAAAAGTTAGAAGATAAAATTTTTCATAGTCCATTTTACTCAATTTTAGTTGATGAAAGTATTGATCAGACTATACAACATTTGATAGTTTACATTACATATTTGACAAATGAAAGAAGAGGTAAATGTGTAACAAAGTTTATACGTCTCCTTCAAATAAAGGATGGAACGACTCAATCTATGTATGATGTTGTGATAAGTCTTTTAGTAGAGATGAATTTATCATAGACAAAGTTAGTTGGTTTTGTATCTGATGGGACTTCTGCTATGAGGGGTATTCATGAAGGCTTATCTACTAAGCTTCATTGAGATGCTCCTCGATTAATAGATATTCATTGCATAACTTATCGAGAAGCATTAGCAGCAAATGATGCTTCATCTTATTTTTTAGAGCTACACTTTTTTGACAAATTTATAAATAAAATTTATCTCTGGCTTGGAAAATATGTTAAAAGACATGGAGTATTAAGAGATTTGATGGATTCATTTCAAATTAATCAGTTAGAGGTGTTGTAAATTAATCAAATTAAATGGCTCTCTAAAATAAAGGTCATGGAAAGGCTTGTCAAAATCATACCTATTTTATTGAAAGAATGGGAGTTAGAAGATTAAAAAATGTATGATTTGACAAAAAAAATTTAAGTATAGTTTCAAGATGACCATGTTGACATTACTTCCATTGGCACCACTTTAGATATTACTATTGAAATGTTTCATAGGAGATTTCAAAGAGATATATTTGGGGCAGGTATAATACATATTTCATCTTTTTAATAGAGCACAAGGAGGAATTCTTTAGTTTTCAAATGGAGCATGTACAATACATATACATCCATTGAGATTTGAGAGCTTGTCTAACTCACAAAGATCAAGGACACTAGATGATTACATTGAATTGGAAAAATGCTTTATAATGAAGGTTATTGATTCTCTATATGCAAGGTTCATACATTTATCTATGTTTAATTTTGTTAAGTTTTTCAATCTTTATAATTATTATGATGAGGTGGATGATAGATAACGTCAAAAAAAAGATGGTTAACATGTTTATGTGAAAAATTTAATGTTAGAAAATTGTCTATTATAGATACTATCAAATGTTTAGGAGAGATGGATGAATTTATTTATACTATTTATAAATCATACTAAAAAAAATCATATGTTTGGAGCATGGGATCTTTGTAGAGGTGAACTTGAATGGTTTGAAAGGTTTCTATGTTTAATGCAGCTATGACAAGCTATTCTTATTATTCCAGTGAACATGACAGTATGTGAAAGAGGTTTCTCAAAGTTAAACAGGATAAATAATGATGATCAATCTAGATTTTCTTTAAAAATTTGGATATGTTAACATTTCTTTCTTTTTGTGCACCTCATGCTCTAAATGAGGTAGATTATAATGTTATTTATGATGAATGGAATCATATAAAAATGTAAAGGCCTCTTCCTCTAGACCAGTAGATCCATTACTATAGTAGTTTGGAATAGAAGAATATAAAAAAACTAAAACTTCACAATAGTTATAGTATTAGAAGGAAATTTTTGAATAGAAGTTGAAACCAGTGACATAAGTTAATATATATTTTATTTGTGTGATTGAATCATTCTCTAACAAATTGGAATCCAAGCTTATATAGTTCATAATTTTAATGAGCAACATTCTTGAAGTGAAGTGAAAGTTGATTGGAATTGATTTTAATATTAATTAATACTATTTATAATCATTAATATAACATTTACATTTATATATGTTTTATTACTAGACTATAAACAAGTACTACTAATTCCCTTCTTATTGAATTCGGTGTAAATATAACAATAATGAGCTAGGTTATTTTTAGAAATTTGTTGTGCACTGATAAATGTGGTGTATATAGGTAAAAACAAAAGCGTCATGTTATTCTGCATCATGTTTTTGGTTTTAGTTGTATGTACCAAGTTGGCTATTGTATTCCTACTTCCATTTCCAACTAATGGATGGGGTGGTTAGGGATAGTCTATTACCCACTAATGGATGGGCTCAGGAGGTGCATGGACTGAGTCTTGGCATATATAATAATTACCATTAAATGAATTAGTTGGCTATGAAATTTATGAATATTTTAGTTGATATTATAAGTGTAACATTGCATAGCTTGATCTTCTGCTCTCTTTTTAATATTTTTTCTATCTAAGTCCTTTTTTCTCTATTTTTATTTAATGATTACCGTATGAAATCCTATGTTTTTAATCCAATATCTTAATCCTCTTTCCTTTATTTTTAAAGATTTTTCTCTCTAAATTCTCTATTTTTATTTAATGATTATCTTTTAAAGTCATAATGTTGCTTAATCCGATATTTTAATCTTCTCTGCTCTACTTTTTTTTTTTTAAGTTATCTATTTTTATTTAATGATTATTTTTAGTTAAAGGTGTTAGATTCTATTTTTATAGTAAGAGGATTTTATAAATCTAACTGATTGAAATTCTATACTATATGGTAGATTTGAACACTATAAGTTATATGGCATTTTATACATTATTTTATGTTTATCCTATTTTTATCATATTTAATTTTTGATAGGCCGAGGTGACTCCATAGGTGTTGGGATTTTACAAATATGACCAATTGAGATTCTATACTATGTGGTAATTTTGAGCATTGTGTAGGTGATATGGCATTTTATAGAATGTAAACTAATTATTTCCAGTGTGTTGGGTAGGATCGATCATTTGAATTATTGTGGCAAGTTGGCAACTATTATAAGATACAATATAGCTTTCTCTGTAATTACATTTTATAGTGTATATAGTGTTATTTTTCCTCTTCATTTGTGGCAATTTAATACATCTAAGATAACAAAATCTTTGCATTAGTTGTTACATACATCATAGATGAACTTTCCCTCTTCTTTTGGGATTTTTACATTGTCATGCACTTTTATACTTGGACCTTTTTTTAGATGCATTTTTGTTGCATTTTCGGGACAGAGATGAAGCCCTTTGACGTGTTGTGATGGGTTCAAATTTGACTATTGGTTATGATTGTTATAACTTGTGACTCGTATCATTTTGGTCTCATAAAACTTTGTGTGTGTGTGTGTGTGTGTGTGTGTGTGTGTGTGTGTGTGTGTGTGTAATTTAATGTGAGATTGGTAATTATAATGAGATTGGTTTTACATATTTATAAATTAATTCAATAAGAAGGGCATTAGCAAAATTTGTTCATAGTACAGTGATAAAAAAATATATAAATGTAAATGTTGTATTATTGATTATAAACTATTTTAAGTAATATTTTTATATACGGGAGATTAATTTTAAGTGATATTAAAATTGGCGATTACAACAAGATTGCTTTTATATATTTAGAATACTAAATCAACAAGAAGGAAATTAGCATTTAAATTTATATTTTGTAGTTACTTTATTTTTGAGATTATATAGTTAAATATTATTTAAAACTATTTATGATCATTAATACAACATTTAGATTTATGTGTTTTATTACTAGACTATAAATAGGTATTGTTAATTCTCTTCTTGTTGGATTGGGTGCAAATGTAACAATAATGAGCTAGGTTGGTCTTGGAAGTTTGTTGTAGACTAACAAAGGTGGTGTATATAGGTAAAAATAAAAACATGATGTTATTCTACATCACATTTTTTGTTTTAGTTTTATGCTTCAAGTTGGCTATTGCATTCCTACTTCCATCTCTAACTGATGGTTGGGGTGGGTAGAAATTATATACCTACTTATGGATGGGCTCAGGTGGTGCATGGATTAAGTCTTGACATATAGAGGAATTCTCATGAAATAAGCCAACTGGATATAGAAGTTAAGAATATTTGAGTTGATATTTTAAGTGTAACATTGCATAGCTAGATCTTATTCAATCTAGTTCTATGATTTAAATATTTTTTTTTAGCTTGTTATTAAGAAATAGAAGTACATTTGATTTGTATAAGGTTAGATGTTATGAATTATGATTATTGTGCCCCTTTTGGTTAAATATTATAAATAGGTACTACTAATTCCCTTCTTTTTTAATTCAACGTAGATGTAACAGTAATGAGCTAGGTTGGTCTTGGAATTTTTTTGTACACTGGCAAAGGTGGTGTATATAGGTAAAACAAAAACATGATGCTATTTTGCATCACATTTTTTGTTTTAGTTATATGCTCCAAGTTGACTATTGTATTCCTACTTCCATCTCCAACTAATGGTTGCGGTGGGTAGGGATTATAAACCCGCTTATGGATGGGCTCAAGGGGTGCATGGACTAGGTCTTGACATATAGAGGAATTACTGTGAATTGAACCAATTGAATATGAAAGTTATGAATAGTTGATATTGTAAGTGTAACATTGCATAGTTAGATCTTATTCAATCCAGTTCTATGATTTAAATATTGTTTTAGTTTGTTATTTGAAAATAAAAGTACAATTGATTTGTATAAGTAACATGTTATGAATTATGATTGTTGTACCTTTTTGGATGAATGCTATAATTTCATTGAATAATTTTTTTACGTTGTATTTTCAAAATTTTATTAAGTATTTTATTTTTGTGTTTGAATCATTCTCCAACAAATTTAAATCAAAGTTTCTTTAGTTCATAATTTTAGTGACACATACAAAATTTACTTTTATCAATCAAATGGCACTTAAATTTACACTTGTCAATCAAAGGGCACTTAAATTTACACCTATCAATTGAAGGGCAACTATTTTTATAACTTTTCATCACTAAAGGGCTAGTTGCATAAATACCCCTTAGCTTGAAATGAAGGCCATCCCTTTAAACTTGAACGCTATACACAACCACCCATCACCATCACCGACATAGATCCACTGCTTGCTTGTACCATTTTAGGTATTTATTTTTATCATTTGACAAGCATCATTATTAAATAAAATATAGATGTTGTATGACTTCATTATGATCAATGTTCATTCTTTTATTAACTTGCCCAAGGCAGGCTATATAGGTTTCAAATTTGTTATTGGTGGCTTTTTATCATTTAATTCTGAGGTGGTATTGGACTAGTCATTGGGACATATAATTTTTAAAAAAAATTATATTATATTTTATTGTTTTGGATTTATGTAGTTTAATTAGTTATTACTTAAAATAAGTCATTTTATAATGTTTTATAAAGTTTTATCACAATTTTTTTATCAGGTATCATTTTTATTATGACTCATAGTTGGGACTTCAATGTTCAATTATTTTTATAAATTTGACTACTAATAATATCAAACAAACTTTTTATTTATATTGGTTTTAAAATTTGTGCACTTAGGCATGCCATAAGTTGCAATGAGTCATTAATATAAAATGAAAGGACATGTTAGAAGATACATGGGTGATTAATATGCAATGACAGACCATGTTTAATGACACTTGACAAGATTTTTTTCCATTAATGTTGCAAGTAATTTCCATCAACCACCTATTCAGCCTGGCTTTTGAAGACTCTTCTCTATAAATAGTCATGGAACTCTTACACCTCTTCTACTATCTATAGATTTTCATCAATTCAAAGAGACAAAATGTTATTTCAAGGTGTGTACCTTGTTCTTATAATTGAACCCACAACAGTCTTCATTTATTTTTTGTGAACCTATAATACATTATTTTTTTAATCATTTTAATGGTTTTTTGTGTGCCTTTACAACTGAGTCAACTTTTACTTGTATGTTCATGGCATGCCCTCAAGGTTTTCATTCACATAGCACTAAATATATTTTTTGTATCAAATGATACCATTTTCTGAATTCATTATCCATATTGGGACACCCCTATGACATTAATATGCAATGAAGGACAATGTTGGAAGATGCTTGGATTTTTTAAATTCCACTGCTAATCCTTCCATCAAGAAATTAGAGGTTACAATGCCATTTTTAAAATGAAATTAGACATCAACCCTTGGATATGTAAGATAGAAGGTAAGTCAAAGGCTAAAAGCTTAAAATTACAATCTAAGCCAAGCTATGAAATCTAAACTCTAGATGAGATAAGATCTCTAAAAGTGGTAATCCTTATAAAAGCTAAAGGAATTTTATACCTAGTATTTTAGCAAGAGAAAGGTTGGAATTTTTTCATGATAGTAGTTACTCAACTATCACCCCTGTTAGAGGGATCATAAAAATTTAAAATCTTGCACTTCAATGCTAGTTTGAGGAGATGAAAGAAGCTATACAGACTTTTGAAGTCATGTGCAAGGAAAAATAGTTATATAATGTCCTTTAGTCTTCTAGAAGTCAAGAAAAATCTTAGGAATAAGTTTCAAGCTCAATAGTTACAGACATATCCTTCTCACTCTCATCATCTCCTTCACAAGCTAGAGAAGACCAATGTCAAGCAAATAATACAAGTCATACAGGTAGAGTTGGGAGATAATATTTTGGCCAAAGTTTGGTACCTCTAAGGGATTTCAATTTTTGGCATTGGTTTTTTTATTATATCTCTAGATTTATGAAGAATCACTAAGAGCCCAGACTACTTTTTAAGAACTCAAAACCACACAAACTAAGTTTAGAGCAACTCCAAACTAAACTATGAATTTGTGGGTACTTGAAATCAATTAGAGTGTGTTCTCAGATATTTGTATATGCCTCACATATGTTAATTCATCATGGTGGCATGTTTGGATGTATTTGATACCCATTCTACCCTAATTCTACATACTACCATCTATAAAAGTCTTAATCCTAGTTTTCAAATATTAAAAGCTCAAACACATTCAAATAATCCATGTCCACTCTCATTCTAGCATTCACTTGCACTTGTATTAATCAATATGTGGGATAACTACATCGGGCTTGATCTCTCTTCAGAGTATTGGTATATAGGCAACACTCTTTGCAATGGGGTATTGAGGATGTCTAGCCTATCTTACTAACAAACACAGAATTATTTCTCAGACTATACTTATAAGGAGGATTAGAGTTTGCACATTAAATTAGCTTTTATGGGCACAACATAGAGTTCCAAGTTTCATGCACATAAAAACATGACCTAAAAACACAGGCACAGGTGCTCCAAAAAAATAGGAATAATCCCACATAAGGGACACTACCACCACTTTGAGGACACTACAACAACTAGTGCTACTGTCCATATAGGGTGTTATTGTCCATTGAGCAAAAAAATTCCAAAATCCTATTTGACACTCATAATTATCCAAAACTCAGTTTTCAAGAACCTAGATTATCCACGATAGTCACTTTTCAAATAAGTCTATAATTATGCATATTCACTACTATTTTTAGAAATGCAAAAGAGGTCAAAAGCTATAACAAATTAGTGCTTAATTATTGTATATTATTTGATTGATTTAAACATCTTATCCCTTTAATCTAAACATAGGATTTACATAGTTAAACCCTAAAAGGATAAATCATCAACACTTTATAATACCTATCAACACTGTACTGAAGGTCCTTATAAACTAATATGTTCAACTCCATAATTTAAGGTGATAGGTTAAACATTTTCTTATTCACATTTAACATATAAATTATGTTGATATATTTACAACAATGGGTAAACAAACTAAGAGAATTGTATCTCCATCTATTAGATTACATGTTTTATTGAGTAACTAATTATGTAATGTTTGATCTATTATATATGTTGTAAAATGCTTAATTGAGGTAGATGTATTTATATGAATATGTTTAGGTAAACATTAATTATTTTATTCAGTTTATAAATTCATTTTTATGAACCCAAATTTTACATGATGTTAGGTATGATAAAGCTTAATAGTGTGTCCCATTTTGGGGCCAAAGCAATTTCAAAAATTACAATAAAAAAATTTATAATATTTAAGTTAGATTTAAATTCGCATCTCAAGTCAACTTAAGTAATTTTTTTCATGATTAAAGTCATATTTAAATTTTCCTTTAAGTTACCTTAATTTCAAATAAACTCATTAAAGTCAGATTTAAATTTTTACTCTTAACTTAGTTTGATTTATGTACACTCTATACAAAAATAGGCTAAAGTCCACTTACAGTTGCCTTAATAGGGTGTCTTTGGAGTGACATTAAGGTTGAATTACAAAGATGATGTTAGGGTGACTTTGTAACCCATAAGTTTATTGAAGAGCAACCACCAATGTAAACATAGAAGCAACTTGAATTAATTTATAAACAGAATCATTATTATGTTCATTACCAACATCTAATTTAAGAACTAGCATTACAGAAAATCCAATAGATATTTACAAAGGGCATTTTGGTTCTATTCTACCTCCTATTATTTGTTCGATGCATGTAAGTTGAGGACAATTTATAAAGGGTTGGGAAAGGTTAAAACCAAATTAAATGCAATTAGTTCTTTAAAATCTGACAAAATTAGTTGATACAGAGATTGACAAGATAATTAGACATCAGATAAACATGCAATAAAACCTAAAAGAGAAGGTTTCTTGAACAAATCCTAAGTATTAATATTACATTAATATTAATTTTAATTTAAGATATTGATAATAATGTGTATACACCTAAAAATGGACCTTTAGCATTTAGTTATTGTCATTTTATATATGTTTAGTGATTTTTTTAATGTATGGATGATTAGCATAAATTAGGTGTCATATAATCATTATGTTGACTTCCCTAACTTGAAATTAGTTTATATTATCCTCGTGTAATCTTCCTTGTCTATTTTATGTGTTCTTGGTTCTTTGTCAGGACCATCTCAATGGTCTTGGCATTATTATTTGTTTCCCAAGTTTATTAGATGGATCCATTCACTCCTTCCCACCTTCTCTAATTTCAATCATTGGAAGTTGATATGTGGATAAGTTTGTCCAAATATTGAAATAAAGTCACTTATAAATAGAGAGGATTAGGTTCATTTCATAATAAGATAAAATCAAGAATTAACAAATAGATTAGATAATTTATCAATTCTAAGGTAACATTTTATTATGGAGTAGTTTTGACATACACACTAAAGTTCTTTATTCATTTTTTTACAATTTCTATTTATTTACATATTTGTTCCAATTTAAGGTGTCTAATGAATTAGTAGATTTATTTAATAGACACCCCCAAATAAAACTTGATTATTGTAAACTGGAAATTTTAAATCATTAGAGTAAGACAATAGTCATGTATTTAGGACAAAAGGCAACAAGGGGGAGACAATGTTTATATATTTATGTCATATTTGGAATATACATCTCAAGACTATATAGTCCTTATTAGCACTATAGTGCATGCCCTAATAGACTACTCTTATCAAATTCATACTTTAAGTTAATAGGTTGGTCATTTTTGAATTCACAATTAACATTATATTGTGGTGGCATATTCACAACTTGTAAACAAGCAAGTATGTTCCCATATATTTGATTAAATATTTTTTTGAACAATTAATTAGGTATTGTTTATTTAGTTTAAATATTTTATATTACTTAATTTGAAGTAGGTTTATTTATATGAATATATTTTAGTGAACCCTAATTGTCTTACTCCTACTAGAAATTCATTTTTATGAACCCAAGTTTTGCATGTTGCTAGATAGGACAAAACATAATAATGTGTAATATTTAGGGTTCAAAGTTGTTTTAAAAATTAGGTACAAAATTTTACATGATTAAAGTTAGAATTAAATTTGCATTAAATTTATCTTTAATCTAAATTAACCCATTGAAGTTAAATTTAAAGTCATACTTATAAATTAGTTTGACTTTAATGTACACTCTATACAAAGATAGGTTAAAGTCCCCTAAGGTTATCTTAATAGGGTTACTTTGGAGCGACATTAGGGTGGCTTTATATTGATGATTTTATAATGGATTGATACACTACTCTGATCGACTCCATACTTAAAGATGATAGGATGGTAATTTTTGAAATCACATTTAACATACAAATTGTAGTGACATACTTGCAACAACTTGTAAATAAACTAAGAAAATTATTTTCCCTGATATTTGATTACATGTTTTATTGAACAACTAATTATGCATTGTTTATTATAATTTATGATACATAATTTGAGGTAGGTGTATTTATATGAATACATTTTATTCAACCCCAATTGTCTTACTCTTACTATATAAAATAAATTTTTAGTAACCTAGTTTTTGCATGTTTTTAGGTGGGGTAAAGCATAACAATGTGTACCATTTTGGGGCAAAAATAGTTTTAAAAAATAACTAAAAAATTTTGCACATAAGTCATATTTAAATTTTCCTTTAAGTTACTTGAATTCCAAATTAACCCATTAAAGTCAAATTTAAATTTGTACATATAACTTAGTTTGACTTATGTACACTCTACACAAATATAGGCTAAAGTACACCTACAATTGCCTTAATAGGGTGTATTTGGAGTGAAATTAGGGTGTCCTTGTAAAGATGATTAATGAACCAGAATACTATCAAGGCAAAAAATAACAATAGGCTAAGATACTGAATAATAACATGTATTGATTTTTATTGAATGATTCAAATAATTACAAACCAATCATAATAAGCCTCAACTCAGAATTGGAGTTGACATGCAAAATTTAGAACTATAAAAATAAATAAAACTCAACATGTTATTTTTATTAAGTTTTGCATGCAAGTGCATAAAGCTCTAAAAATCTCCAAAACTAAACTAAACTAAACTCTAAAATTAACCTACTAGATGAATTTCAATTGAAGTTCAGGCCTAGTTTAAAAATAGATAATTTTTAAATTCAGAAAAAAATCCAAACTAAAATTAAGCTACAATTTCAAACCCTCAGGGGGTCACATATGGCCTCTGAAAAATATAGAAAAAGTCCCATGGGCTCAAATGGAGCCAGTCATTTTAGTGTGAAGATGGGCTCAAATAGAGCTACAAATCAAAATTTATGGCATCCAAAAATTTGACCACTTTTTTTACTTCAAATTTGCTAGGGTGACTTGTGAATCCATAATTTTATTGAAGAGAAACCATGAATATAAATCTAGAGGAAAATTGAATTAATTTATAACTAGAATCATTATCGTATTCTCTATCAGCATCTAATTTAAGAATAGCTTGCATTACAAATATACCAACAGGAATTTACAAAGAGTGTTTTGGTTCCACTTTACCTACTATTTGCAACAATGGTTGATTGTGTTAGTGTAGCATTAATATCACATTGTTTTATCATAATGTCTAGTAGTTAGCGTTAGACGGTTACATTATAGTTGATGGATTACGGTTCTGTTAACCATATTGAACCGAATTATATACTATATAAATTTCCCCTTTTTCTCATCAATAAAACATCAAAGATTATTTTCTCCTACGATATATTATCAGAGCATCCTTTGCCTAATCAAAAGTCTTTCACAACAAAATCAACCAAGACATAGAATGTTAGACTAGTAACTTGTGACCTATGCAGCATAGAAGCAAAGAAGCAGATATAAAGGAGAAAGTATACAATGACCTATAGACAAAAGACCTGAATTTGAGTGGCGACGCCTGGAGATAATATAAGAATTAAAGTATGATAGCAAAAATGTGGAAGGATCAACACATAAAAGCAAATTTGTTTGCTTCATTTTGGTCATGATAGTCAGAAAAGAATGATATAGAAGCTAATCAAAACAACCATAGCATGGTAGTTTGATTGACACATGGTATAAAAGTAAGATTGGAGAAAAAACCTTGCAAGATACATACAATTTTTATATAGAATTTGAAGCATAAAATATTGATTTAAGTATAAAATTTTGTATAAATAAAGTAGAAGTAAAAAAATGTCTGCACCCAAACTCCTCTTGTTTGATGCCCAACTCCTCAAAGGGCCAAATTTTTCTACATAGAAGACAAAGATGTAAATGATTCCTCAATTTGAAGAATTACAGGGCATCATCATTGGTATGATGACCTATGCTACTAAAGTTGAATAACAAGTCAAATGCAAAAGCCCTGATGTTGATGACACTTAATGCCATCGACCAGCTTCAACCTCATATTCAAGACACGATGACATCGAAAGAGGCTTGATAAATTATATCTACCATTTATGAGGTGAATAATCAGATGAACATAATCCATCTTCAATAAAAGCTACATACTCTCAATATGAAATAAGGTTTGAAAGTTGAGGAATTCTTACATCAAGTAGTAAAACTATGAGATAAATTAATTATGCTTGGAGAAATGATCAATGATAAGCTATTGGTTTCTATCACATTGATATCTCTCCCCTCTTTATT
Organism: Torreya grandis; assembly: GCA_037957365.1. Classification (NCBI taxonomy): domain Eukaryota; kingdom Viridiplantae; phylum Streptophyta; class Pinopsida; order Cupressales; family Taxaceae; genus Torreya; species Torreya grandis. The sequence continues at coordinate 2,919,513 of JARHVA010000101.1, forward strand.
TTTTATGTTCATCATGGCACTGATCATCATAAATCAAGTAGTGTATTTTGAAGAACTAGTGAATTTACTTCAACAAGAAAAAGCCATCCAGTCTGTGCAAGAAGAGTTTGAGGATAAAGCCCTGATTTCCAAGTAACATGGTTCAAAGTTATCAAAAGGACCACCAAAGCAGACACAATAATAGCATAAATATGAAAAGGCAAAAAGCTGGTGTCATATTTTCCATACCAATATGCATGATTATGATAGATTTTAATATAATTCCTTGACAAAAGGCTCATCTAGTCAAGAGGGCACATCGAGTAGAGATGAGTCACATAAATCCAAAAGACATCCTTGATGATGGAAGTAGCATGAACAAGTAGCGACACAACATTAAGAGGATGATGACTCTAAAGAGGATGTACCTAAAAAATTAGAATACACCGGCACATATGAGGATGGTATTCTTTTATCCCAAACCTCGTCACACATGAGTAAAGTTTGGTTGATCAAATCTGGTATTAGAAAGCATATGATAAGATGAAAAGAATTATTTGATTCATTGACAACTCAACCCACTGGATAAAAAGTTTGAATTATAGGTGATAAATAGTATGTTGTAGAAAGAATTAGCACTATCACCATTCTTTACGAGATGCAAACCTCTACTCTCACAAAGTTACTATTTATCCCTAGCTTGACAATAAATATCTTGTTTGTAAGTCAAATCTTGAATCATAAGGTTAAGGTGGATTTCATTATTAAGAATGGCCAAAAATTCTATCTCCTCTCACAAGATGGTCAAGTCATTGCTAGAGCTTTTTTGAAGGATTGATTATTTTCCTTAGATGCAATTTCATCTGATGTTGTTGCTCTCTCTACCTTTACGACAGAATTTATAGCATTATGGCATTATTGATATGGGTACCTTTCTACTAATTCTTTGTACCATCTTAACTTTAAGGCCATGGTCTATGGACTTCATCAATTATCTCATTCTTTGCTTGTATGCCCTAGTTGTGTTTCTCGCAAACAACATAAGGTTCCTTTCAAGACAAGTTCCTCAGAAGCCAAGGATCATCTCGATGTGGTACATATCGATCTATATGAACACTTGCTTGCTTCTTTCCAAGGATTCAAGTAATTTCAATTTTCTATTGATGATTTATCTTGCAATACATGGGTGTTCTTTCTAAATAAGAAAATTGAAGCCTTAACTCATTTTAATGTATTCTACTAGCTTGTTGTCACCCAGTCAAGGATACCTCTTCAACTTCTCCACTCAGATCAAGAAGGGAATTCACATCAAAAGAATTATTGGCATTATTAAAGTAACACGACATCAAATAAAAACTAATTTATCCCTATATGCCATAATAAAATGGAATAGTAGAGTGAAAAAATCAGTCATTCATGAAGATGGCTCATTGCATGCTTTCCACTATGAAGTTGGATGTGCCATTATGGCCAGAAATAGTTCAAAAATATGTATATCTTCTCAATAGGGAACCTACAAAGATCTTACATGACAAGACACCAAAATAGGTATGGAGTCGTCATAAATCTTTGATCTCTCATCTTAGAGTATTTGGTTATACATCTCATACGTATGTCCCTACTAAAAAGAGGAAGAAGATCGAATCAAAGACACTCTAGTGCCTTCTATTGGGGTATAGTACTACCTCAAAATCATATTGCCTCATGGATCTTGAGACAAAGAAGATATATCAAAATTGAGATGTGGTTTGTGACGAGTCATCATTCAACTCATTATCATAGAAGGAGCAAGAACATACCACCTCTCATAGACTATTCCCATATTTAGATGATGAGAATGAAAAATCTTCTCATAAAAAAGGTGAGTTGCAAGGAGAATTTTTAATTGATCTTAGAAATATGGAAGATAATTCTTCATCGAATCAGCAGAAACATCATCGTCCAAAATGGAAGGTTTTCAACTAGGTTGATTTTAGGAGTCACCTCAATTAGATGAAACTGACTATAGGTAACTTGTTGGGAGTCTAATTTCCTTAACTTATACCAGACTAAACATATGCTTTATTTTCATCTATCTTTCAAGATTCATAGACAAAGAAGTATCATTAGATTGTAGAGAAGTATGTTTTGAGATATGTTTAAGGTACAATTGATTATGGTCTGGATTACAGGAAGAACTCAAATTTCTTCTTGCAAGGATACACAGACTTGAACTATGTTGGATCTATTGATGATAGGAAATCAACCGTAGTGTATATTTTTCATCTCAGATCTAGACCAATTTCATGATTAAGTAAGAAGCAATCTATATTTGATCTCTCATCCATAAAGGTATAATATCGTGTTGTACAAGGAGTTGTATATGAGGTAATTTGGTTACGTCGTATTCTATTTAACATAGGCATTCTTGAAGATCAGCCACCGATTCTTTTCTATGACAATCAAGGTGTGTTAAAACTTATAAAGAATCCAATATTTCATGAGAGGACCAAACACATTGAGGTCCCATGCCACTATATTCAAGAACAAGTCTTGAACCATTACATTTAGCTCCAATATTACCCAATAGATTCATAAGTAGCAGATATACTCACCAAGTCACTTGGAAAGGTGAAATTTGATATATTTTTGGGTTACATTTATAAAAACAATATAATAAATAGGGGAATATTAGTATAACATTAATATGACATTGTTTATCATAACGTCTAGTAGTTAACGTTAGATGGTTACATTGTAGTTGATGGATTATGGTTATGTTAACCATATTAAATTGAATTGTGTACTATATAATTTTCCCCTTTTGCTCATCAATAAAACATTGAAGCTTATTTTCTCCTATAAATTCATGTAAGTTGAGGTCCATTTATAAAGTTTGGGTGAGGTTAAAACCAAATTAAATGCAATTGCATCTTAGAAATCCCAAAAAAGTGGTTTGATACAAAGCTTGACAAGAGAAATAGATATAAGATAAACATGTAATAAACCCTAGGAGAGAAGGTTTCTCATAAAAACCCTAAGTATTAATATTCATTTTAATTTAAAATATTGATAACAATGTGTATACACCTAAAAATGGACTCTTAGCATTTAGTTATTGGAATTTTATATATGTTTATTGATTTTATATATGTTTAGTGATTTTTTAATGTTTAACTTAAATTAGGCATCATTTAACCATTATGTTGACTTCCCTAGCTTGAAATTAGTTTATATTATCCTCGTGCAATCTTCCTTGTCTATTTTATGTTTTATTGGTTTTGTGTCAAACCATCTCAATGGTCTTGGCTATATTATTTATTCCCCCAATTTTATTAAATAATTTACTCAGAACTATAAAAATAACTCAAATTTAGCCTACTATTTTTAGCAATTGCTATCTTTATTAAGTTTTGCATGCAAGTGCACACAGCTCTAAAAATCTCCAAAAATAAACTAAACTCTAAAATTAACCTATTGGATGAATTTAAACTGAATTTCAAGTCCGGTTACAAAAATAGACAATTTTTAAATTTAGAAAAAAATTGAAAATAAAATTAAGCTACAATTTCAAACCCTCAAATGGTCACATATGGCCTCTGAAAAATATAAAAACATTCCATGGGCTCAAATGGAGTTGGTCATTTTGGTGTGAAGATGGGATCAAAAGGAGATACAGATCAAAAGTTATGGCCTCCAAAAATTTGGCCTCTTTTTTTGCATCAACAATGTTAAGGTGACTTTCGAATCCATAAGTTTAATGAAGAGAAACCATGAATGTAAATATAGAGGCAAATTGAATTAATTTACAACTGGAAACATTATCCTATTTTATACCGACATCTAATTTAAGAACAACTTACATTACAAATAAACCAATAGACATTAACAAAGGGTGCTTTGGTTCCATTCTACCTACTATTTGCAATAATGGTTGATGCATGTAATTTGAGGGCCATTTATAATGGCTGGGTGAGGTTAAAACCAAATTAAATATAATTAGATATTAAAAATCCTTAAAAAGTAGGTTGATACAGAGCTTGACAAGAGAAATAGACATAAGATAAACATGCAATAAATCCTAGGAGAGAAGGTTTCTCAAAAAAAACCTAAGTATTAATATTACATTATAATTCATTTTAATTTAAATATTGATAACAATGTGTATACACCTAAAAATGGACTCTTAGCATTTAGTTATTGACATTTTACATATTTTTAGTGATTTCATATATATTTAGTGATTTTTTTAATGTTTAGCTTAAATTAGGCTTCCTTTAACCATTATGTTGACTTCCCTAGCTTGAAATTAGTTTCTATTATCCTCATCCAATCTTCCTTGTCTATTTTATGTTTTATTAGTTCTATGTCATGACCATCTCAATGGTCTTGGCTATATTATTTGTTCCCCCAATTTTATTAGATGGACCCATACACTTGTTTCCACGTTTTCTATTTTTAATCATTGAAAGTTGATATGTGGACAAATCTATCCAAATGTTGAAATAAAGTCACTTATAAATAGAGAAAGGACTAGGTTCATTTGATAATCAACTAGAATTAAACATTATCAAGTACATTAGATAATCTATCAATTTTAAGGTAGCATTGTATTGTGGAAAACTTTTGGCATACATACTGAAGTTTTTTATTATTATTTTTTTATGTCTATTTATTTTCATATTTTTTCCAATTTAGGATCTCTGATGAATTAGTAAATTTCTTTAATAGATACCCCCAAACAAAACTTGAACATTGTAGACTAGAACTTTTAATTCATTACAGGTAAATAATAAGCATGTATTTAGGATAAAAGTCAACAAAAAGGAGACAATGTTTATATATTTATGTTATATTTGGCATACATCTCAAGACTATATAGTCCTCATCACCATTGTAGGGACATGCCCTAATAGACTACTTTGATCAACTTTATACTTTAAGTTAATAGGTTGATCATTTTTAATTTCATATTTAACTTTATATTGTGGTGGCATATTTGCAACAACTTGTAAACAAGCTAGGAATGTTATATTCCCTTTATTTGATTACATGTTTTATTGAACAACTAATTAGGTATTGTTTATTATAGTTACATATTTTATTATACTTAATTTGAGGTAGGCTTATTTATATAAATACATTTTAGTGAACCCTAATTGTCTTACTCTTACTAGAAATTGATTTATATGAACCCAATTTTTGTATGTTACTAATGGGGCAAAGCATAATAATGTGCAGTATTTAAGGGTCAAAGTTGTTCTAAAAATTAAATACAAAATTTTGTATGATTACAGTTAGATTTAAATTTTCCTTTTAGTTAGCATAAATCTAAATTAACCCATTAAATTTAGATTTGATGTCATACATATAACTTAGTTTGACTTTAATGTGGACTCTATACAAAGATAGGCTAAAGTCCTCCTAAGGTTGTCTTAGTAGGGTTACTTTGGAGTGACTTTAGGGTGGCTTTCTAAAGATGATGTTACAATGACTTTGTGGTGCATAAACTTATCAAAAAGCAACCACAAAATGTAAACACAAGGGGATCTTGCATTAATCTATAATTTAAATCATTATTTTTTTCTCTACCATAATCCAATTTAAGAACAACTTGCATCACATAAAATCTAATAGAATATGTTCCCTTACAATTTATTTAGTATTATTTAATATATGTTTTGTGCAATTATTTATATATGGATGGTTAGCTTAAATTATGCATCATTTAACCATCATGTTTACTTACCTGGCTTGAAACCATGTTTCTATTATCCTCATGGTATCCCTTTGATCTATTTTATATTTTTATTGTCCCATGTTTGGATTGTGTGTATGTTCTATGATTTGTTGTGCATCTATGACAGAAGGCAACAAGGAAAGAAAAATTAAGTACACAAATTTGTATGGTTAAATTTAAATTTAAGTTTGCCTTTAAGATACCGTAAATTCAAATTAACCAATTAAACTCAAATTTAAATTCATGCATATGACTTAGTTGGACTTCAATTTACATTTTATATAAAGATAGGCTAAAGTCCCCCTAAAGTTGCCTTAATAGGGTGACTTTGGAGCAGCATTAGGGTGGCTTTGCAAAGATGACATTAGGATGAATTTGGAGTCCATAAGCTTATCAAAGAGCAACTACAAATTATGTAAACACAAAGGTAGTTTGCATTAATTTATAATTGGAATCATTATTTTGTTCTCTGCTAGAGTACAATTTCATAATAACTTTCATCACATAAAATCCAATGGAGTATATTCTCTTAGCATTCAATTAATGTTATTTTATATGTGTTTTGTGCACTTATTCATATATGGGTGGTTAGCTTAAATTACGAATCATTTAACCATTATTTTGACATCCCTAGTTTAAAAGCATCTTTTGATTATCCTCGTGTTATCTTTCTAGTGTGTTTTATGTTTTCCTTATCCCATGTTTGGACTGTCTATTTGGTTTTGGCTTTGTTGTTTTTGCTTTTCTTTTTATTAGATAGATCCATTCACCTCTTTCCACATTTTCTAGTTTTAATAATTGAAAGTCTATATACAAACAAATATTTCTAAATTTTAAAATCAAATTAATTAGAAATAAACAAATGAATAGGTATATTTTGTAATTAAATAGAATCAAACATTATTAAGTAAATTGGGAAATTTATTATTTCTAAACTAGCAGTCTATTGTGGAACATTTTTAGTACGCGTATTAAAAAAAAATTATTTATCTTTTATAATTTATATTTAATAAAATCTTTATTCTAATTTAAATTAGATGAATTAATAGATTTCTTTAATACACATTTCCAAATAAATTGTGATTATTGTAAAATGAAAAATCAAAATCATTACAAAAATTGAATCAGTAATTTGTTCTCTGCTAGCGTTCAATGTCAAAACAACTTGCATAACAGAAAATCCAACAGACATTTACAAAAGAGTGCAATTAATATTGAGATGTTTATTGTTACTGTGGGTTGATGTGTCTGTGCAGTTAATAGCGCTTGTTAAGAGGACAATAAAACTGCAACGATAATAGTGATAATAATAATAATATATATATTCATTGAGCTGAAGACAATACATTTAGATTAAGCAGCAAAAGATGCATGGTGAGAATGAGATGTTATTTAATAGATGATATAATAATAATAGTTGCAGGTGCTCCATCATTTTACAACCTGCACAGTACCCACAAATTATGAATTAGCTAAAACAAATGGAAAGGACGAAAAAAGAAAATTGTGATTGTGATTCTTACGTGTTGCAGTTGGTGGTCTTGCTGACTTTAAAGCCAACGGCGGTGTTACATTTGGTAGGAAGATTATTGAGTGCAGTTTCGGTGACTTTGGGATAATTGTTAATCTGCGATTTGAAACATGTGCAGATCTGTCGTTTGGCAGGGGAGGATGTGGCCATTCCAGCCAGCTTCTTCACACCACTGCAGCACTGCGCCGAGGGCTGACCATTCCCACCTGCCTGTAAATATGATAAACACGGAGCCACTGATTGTAACACTGTATTGCAGTTCTGTGCAACGGCTGCCATTGGCATTGACGTTGTCATCACCAGCGCTGCAAATGCGCACACCAACAAAACTTTCTGCACACCCCCCATTTTAGATTTTATTCTCCCAAAACACAAATCTACCCTTTGCTTTTGCTCTCAGATATTCTTAAAATGGTCCAAGGGGAGGAATATAGATAGGAAAAGTTGTCCCAAATACAATTAATCTACCATGACCTGGACGTGGGGAAGGCTATAATAAAATTAATGGCTACACAACTACCCGTCGCCACCACCGACACATATGTACTGTTTGCTTGTACCATTTTAGGTATTCTTTATTACGGATGTTCGTTCCTTTATTAACCTGCCCAAGGCAGGTTATATCGGTTTCAAATTTGTTATGGGTGGCTTTTTATCATTCAATTATGAGGTGGTATTGGACTGGTCATTGGGACTAAGGGTTTTATAATTTTTTAAAAATATGTTTTGGATTTATGTAGTTTAATTAGTTATTAGTTAAAATAAGTTATTTTAGGTATTCGTTTTTATTATTTGACAAGTATTATTGTTAAATGAAATATAAATGTTGATGTACGACTTCTTTCTTATAAATGTTTGTTCTTTTATTACTCTGTCTAACGCAGGTTATACAGGTTTTAAATTTGTTATTGGTGGTTTTTTATCACTTAATTATGAAGTGGTATTGTACTAGTCGTTGGGACCCTTAATTTAAAGGTTTTATAATTTTAAAAAACATTATATTATATTTTATTGTTTTGGATTTATGTAATATAATTATAGTTAAAATAAGTCGTTTCATAAGTTTTATAAAGTTGTATGGCAATTTTTTTACTAGAGGTATCATTTTTATTGTGACTAGTAGTTGGGATTTCAATGTTTAATTATTTTTATAGATTTGACTAATAATACTATCAAACAAATTTTGTATTTATATTGGCTTTAAAATTTGTGTATTTAGGCATACCATCAAATTGCAATGAGTCATTAATAGAAAACGAAAGTAATAGCTATGATTCGATTTTATTTAGCCAACTAACATCTTTCTATTTCTTTTTAATTGTCATAGCTATGATTCGATGATGAACTAAAATTTTCTAAGGTTCATCTCCACTAGTGGCTCTCATTCACTCCTTTTCACCTTTTCTATTTTCAATCATTGGAAGTTGATATGTACAAATCTATCCAAAATGTTAAAATAAAATCATTTATAAAAAAAAAGATTAATTTGTTTTGATAATCAAATAGAATTAAATATTATCAATTAAATTAGATGATTTATAAATTCTAAAGTAATATTATATTGTAAAGCTCTTTTAACGTATATATCAAAGTTTTTTTTTTAATTTCTATTTATTTAGATATTTGTTCCAATTCAAAATGTCTAATGAATTAATAGATTTCTTTAATAAACAACCCAAAAAATACTTGAACATTATACACTAGAAATTTTAAATCATTACAGGAAGATAATAGTCATATATTTAGGATAAAAGGTAACAAGAGGGAGATAATGTTTACATATTTATGTTCTATTTGGAAAACATCTCAATACTATATAGCCCTTATCAAGCATTATCTAGGACGTGGTCTAATGGACTACTCTATCAAATCCATATTTTAAGTTAATAGCTTGGTCATTTTTGAATTCATATTTAATTTTATATTTTGTTGACATATTTGCAATAATTTGTAAACAAGTTAAGAATATTATGTTCTTGTATATTTGATTATATATTTTATTGAACAACTAATTAAGTATTATTTATTATAGTTTACATATTTTATAATATTTAATTTGAGGTAGGTTTATTTATATGAATACATTTTAGTGAACTTCAATTGTTTTATTCCTACTAGATATTCTTTTTTATGAACCCAATTTTTGCATGTTACTAGATGGGGCAAAGCATAATAGTGTGCAGTATTTAGGAGTCAAATTTATTTTAAAAATTAAATACAAATTTTACATTATTAAAGTTAGATTTAAATTTGCCTTTAACCCATTAAATTTAAATTTAAAGTTATACATATAATTCAGTTTGACTTTAATGTACACTCTATACAAAGATAGGCTAAAGTCCCCCTAAAGTTGTCTTAATAGGGTTACTTTAGAGCAAAGTTAGTGTATCTTTGTAAAGACGATGTTATGATGACTTAGAGTGCATAAAGTTATCAAAGAACAACCACAAATGTAAACACATGGCCAAATTACACTAATTAATAATTGGAATCATTATTTTATTCTCTATGGGAGTCCAATTTCAGAACAACTTACATCACATAAAAACCAATAAAATATGTTCCCTTAGAATTTATTTAGTATTGTTTAATATATGTTTTATGCATTTATTTATATATGGGTGGTTAGCAAAAATTATGCATCATTTAACCATAATGTTGACTTCCCTGGCTTGAAACCATCTTTCAATTATCCTCATGATGTCTCCTTGATTTATTTTATGTTTTTTGTGTCCGATGTTGGGACTGTTTGTATGGTATGTGATTTATTTTTTTGTCTTCCTTTTATTGGATAGACTCACTCACTCCTCTCCACCTTTTCTAGTTTTAACAATCGAAAGTCGATACATGGATAAATCTTTCTAACTTTTGAAACCAAGTCAACTAGAAATAGAAAAAGGACTATGTTCATTTGATAATCAAATAGAATCAAGCATTATCAAGTAGATTGAGGAATTTATCAATTCTAAGCTACGATTTTATTATGAAGCACTTTTGACGCACATATTAAAATTGTTTATTTATCTTTTGTAATTTATATTTATTAAAATCTTTGTTCTAATTTAAAATGTTTGATGAATTAGTAGATTTCTCTAATATACATCCCAAAAAAAAATGTGAATATTGTAAACTAGAAAATTATAATCATTGTAGGAGGACAAGAGTCAAATTGTGCATCTAAAAAAAATGCAATAAGAAGAAGATAATACTTACATATTTTTGTCACATTTGTAAAACATCTCAACACCATATAATATCTATCAAGATTGTACAAACAGTGCTTATAAACTAAATGTTTAACTCCATAATTTAAGGTGATAAGTTAAACATTTTTGAATTAAATTTGATGTAGAGATTGTGCTAATATATTTATAGCAATGTGTAAACAAACTAAGAGAATTATATTCCCATTTATTAAATTGCATGTGCTAATTAAGAAACTAATCAGATATCATTTACGCTATTATATATGTTGTAAAATAATTAATTAAAGTAGGTGTATTTATATGAATATGTTTTTGTGAACCCCATTTCTCTTATGCATTCTATAAATTCATTTTATGAAACCAATTTTCACATGATGTTAGGCGGGATAAAGCTTAATAATGTGTCCCATTTCTAGACCAAAGTAGTTTTAAAACTATAATACAGAATTTAACAATATTTAAGCTAGATTCAAAGTCATCTCTTAAGTCAACATAAATTCAATTCCAATTTTTCTAATTTTTAAATCAAAAAATAAGAATTTTCTAAAATTTAAATCAGTCCATTAATGTCAGAGTATTTTGACCTTAATGTACACTCTATACAAAAATAAGGTAAATTAGACCTAAAGTTTCCTTAATGTCATTGAAATAACCTTAGTTTGGGTACACGGAAATGTTAGCCATCAATGTTAGGGTGACTTCAGGGTCTTTAACCAAGGACAACCATAAATGTAAACACATAATTCATTATGTTTGTGTTGTGAGTGCGGAGATGTTAGGTAGCATCTACGACAGAAGGCAACAAGAAGGAGATAATACGTACAGATTTATGTTTCATTTGTAAAACATCTCAACACTGTATAGTACCTATCAAAATTGTACGAAAGGTCCTTATAAACTAATATATTCAACTCCATACTTTAAGGTGATAGGTTAGACATTTTGGAATTCACATTTAATGTATAGATTGTGTTGATATATTTACAATAACATGTATACACACTAAGATAATTCTATTCCCATATATTAGATTACATGTTTTATTCAGTCACTAATTAAAACTAAGAGAATTCTATCCCCATCTATTAGATTACATGTTTTATTGAGTAATTAATTAGGCAATGTTTACTCTATTATATATGTTGTAAAATGTTTAATTGAGGTAGGTGTATTTTTATGAATATGTTTTCTTCTAGAAATTTATTTTTATGAACCCAATTTTCTGATGTTAGGTGGGATAAATCTCAATAGCGTGTTTCATTTTGGAGCCAATGCGGTTTTTAAAATTATAGTAAAAAATTTTACAATATTTAAATCATATTTAAATTCACTTTTCAAGTCAACTTAAATTTAATTTCAAATTTTCCAAATTTTAAATATAAAAATAATGCCTACATACCAACCCATTGCCATCACCAACACATATCCACTATTTGCTTGTACCATTTTAGGTATTCATTTTTATCATTTGATAGGCATCACTATGAAATGAAATACAAATGTTTTACGACTTCTTTATTACGAATGTTTGTTCCTTTATTCACTTGCCCAAGATAGATTATATAGGTTTCAAATTGGTTATCTGTGGCTTTTCATCATTTAATTATGGGGTTATAGTTGTCAAATGTGGGGAAGGGTCCCACAATTTTTTTTAAACTCTAGGTTATAATTTATTGTTTTTGGATTTATGTAGCTTAATTAGTTATTAGTTCAAATAAGTTGTCCAAAAGGTTTTTTTTGGTGTTCGTCGAAGTCGTATGACAAATTTGTGTACTTAGGAATGTCACCAGATTATGATGGGTCATTAATAAAATGCAAAGAGACATGTTGGAAGATGCATGAGTGATTAATATGCAATGATGGACTATGTTTAATGACACTTGACATGTTTTATTTACATTAATATTTCTACTAAATGCTACCATACACACCATCAACCACCTATTCGACATGGATTTTTTAGACTTTGCTTCCCAAATAGCCATGGAATGCTTATGCCTCTTCCACCATCTCTAGCATTTCATAGAGCTTGTAGCTTCAACAATTCAGAGGGATGAAATGTTGTTTCAATGTGTGTGTCTTGTTCTTATAACTAAACCCATGACAATCTTCAATTACATTTTTGTGTGCCTATAATACATGTTTTTTATTGTTAATTTAATGGTTTTTTGGCACACCTTTACAACTAAGTCAAATTTTACTTGTATGTTCATGGCATGGCCTCGAGGTTTTCATTCACATAGCAGTAAATATTATTGTTTTTGTATCAAACAATATCATTTTTTGAATTCACTAGCCATGTTGGGACATGCTTTTGATATTAATTTATAACAAAGGGCCATGTTTGAGGATGCTAGGGTTTTTAATATGCAACAAACATTTTTAAAGATGCCTATTGTCTTATTGATGCTATCATACATGTCATCTTCAACCTGTTTGGCATGCCTTGTTCAAGTCACTCTCCCAAAAATGTAATGAAACCCAAATGCCTATTATTGTCACTATAATTATTTTTTCTTAGTGACCTTTATTGGTATGTGAATGAAAATCTCAATATTTTCATTCATATACATGTAAATATTATCATTTTTTTTAAATTTAATAAGTAACAAAGTGTCATGTTTGAGGATGCTTGGTGATCATTATTTCTAATAATGTGACTAGTTAATGCTGCAAATGATAAACTCTATAACCTGTTCAACGTGTCCTGCTCAAGTCACTCTCACGTCATAGTCATGGAACCCAAATGCCTCTTCTATAGAATGCATTATTTCACAAAGATTGTAGTGTAACCATGTTAGAGGGATGAAACTTTGTTGGCATGTTTTCATTCACATCTGACTCAACATTTATCAGTGTTTGGATGGAAGCCCTCAAGGTTTTCATTCACATTTATATCCATACTTGAAATATGTAGATGATATAATTATTTCACAATTAAGACCAAGTTTTGTTGTTCACTCCTTTAACCAATCTGTTGGGCTTACCTAAGAACGCATACTTAAACCACCTAGTTTGTCATTTTAATTTTTTTTATAGGTGTGATAAATAGATGGGACCCAAATTTACTAGGATGTTTTTAAAATTTGAACAATAATAATATACAAATAATGTATTTTACATTGGCTTAAAATTTTGTGCACTTAGAGACCCTGTCAAGTTTTTGTACCTAAATTCATGTTGTTATGTTATTTAAATTTGTGACACATTTGTATTTCCCTAAATTAAAGTGTCATCTTAAGCCTATCCAGTATGCCATGTTAAATTGTCATTCACTCACAGTAAATGTGAGATAAAAATCAATTTAATCGAATGGTTTTTTATGTAAAATGCATTGTTTAACAAATATTATAGCTTCAACATGTTAGATGGATGAAATTTTAAATAAATTAAACAAATTGAAAACTAAACATGTAATAGTGAACATTAGTTGGTATCTGGATGAAAACCTTGAATTTTTTCAGTCACATACTGACAAATGTTATTATTTTTGTATCAAATTTAGGATTATCATTCATATACCAATAAATATTGAATAATATTTATCAAACCATATCCTTTTATGAATTCATGTTTTTTTCTATTGATATGTTGATGTCATTATTATTGATTTGTTATTCATTCATACTTTTAATGCTACAAATATGTTTGCCTTAGTTGTTATTGATATGTTATCCTTTCATGTTGCTATGTTTTTATATCTAAGACACAATTCTATTTGCCTACCTCAGACCTTGCATGGCTTCTGCAATCACCCACTAAACATTCCCACACAAAAATGATTATGTTGATGGAAAATAATTTGAAATTCAATTAGAAGACTGGAAATTTACTAGTATACACATTGTTTTAACCTTTTAGGACTTAGTGAATGTAAATCATATGTTGTCAAAGAGCTGAGTAATAGTAAATCAAGGTATAAATATGTTACAAATATAAACACTAATTTGTTATAGAACTGACTAAAATTAACCTTTCTAAAAATAGCAATAGATAATGCAAATAAGAACTTAGCTAGAAAATGAGTGAGATAGATGATTAGAGGCTAAAAATTGAGGTAAAGGCTCATTTGAGTGTCACAAACAAGATTAAGGTATCAAAACTCCAAATGGACAAGAGTACCCTAACTAGATAGTAATGCCATGTGGTGCTAGTGACCTTATGTTAGTAATAGTGTCCTTTGTGCAGGACTATCCCAAGCTTATGGATGTACCTATGACTAGATCTGTAAGGTTTGTTCCTATGTGCATGAGCTCTAAAACCTTGTATATGGCCTATTTTGACTAATTTTATGAGAAAACCCTAATCTTTCATGTTGTTAGGTCAGTTGTTTAATACAAGCAGAAAATTGTGTTTGTTAAAAGGGTAAGCTAGACATCATCAACACACCATTGTGATGAGAATTGCCTACATAACAATACTCTGAGATCAAGCCTCATGTAGTTCTCCCCACCTAAGTGTTAGTACAATTGTAAGTGAAGCTAGTATGGTAGTTGACTTGAGTGTTTTGAATGTGTTTGAGATTGGAAATATGAGTAATCTTAGCTTAGGAATGTTGTAGATGTTAATATGTAGAAGTAGGGCATAATAGGGATTACTAACCTTAATTATGCACAACTTATTCTGAGTTTATATGTGTAATTTGCATCTCATTCCCATCTAGTGGCTAAAGGGATCAAAGTCATGTATTTATACTATTTTGGTGTTTGTGCAAGTGCTAAAATAGGTCTAGGCCAACCCTAAGAGGTTTAAGATTTGAAAAGATATCCATTTGTGAAAGAAGAGGGAAAAGATAGAAGTACCATTATTGGGAAACTAGTGTCATTTGGCATGACTATCCCTATTATGGTGCTAGTGTCTATGTGGTGGAACACTAGGCACAAAGGGACAAGATGCAATAATGAAGGGTTGGGACTATTTTAGGGATGACTAGGGATGTTTTTGGCCCACACAAAGGCTAGATAAGTATAAAAATAGGACCTAAGATAGGTCTAGGGATAAGCTAGGGATAGGTGGTCTCAAATAACACTCTTAGAATTCAAGTGTCATTTTTAGGTGATTACATATGCCCACCGCCCCCCCCCTTTATTATAGAAATGCAGCAAAGTAAAATGACTAGGATAAAGGAAAAAGAAGCATACCTAGACTTACTTAAAAAGTGAAGCCCAAGAAGTTGGATCTGATTATGTGAAGTATGCTCCATTACATGTCCTTCAAGTGAAACATGCATTTATCAATCCTTACTTAAGATATATAAAAGTAAAGACAATATTGAGTAACGAATTAAAATTGAGTAAAGGGATGAGAAAGATGAAAGGAATGAATACACCTCATTGGGTACGTGAGCCAATGTATAAAATTGGTGACAACCTATGTGTGTGCATGTATATAATGATCAATCAATGAACAACTTAGACTAAGCTAATGGCTTGCTCAATCCTCATGTGTGGGTGGCTCAAGAACTCAATTTAGTTTTGTCTCCATCATTTCCCACCCCTGCTTGGTGGATCATGACATGTGAATAGCTTGGATTGGACTAATGGTATGTCCAACCCTCTCATGTAGGTGGATCAAGAACTCAAGTAGACTATGACTCTATCATTACTTACTCATGTGTAGTAGATACATCTCAAACTGAAACTATGTAATGTAACTAGAATGTCTAACTAGAGATGCTGACTCTATAGCCACTTGAGTATATTAGGTGGCTTCGAGCCACTTGTGAATGCTAACCACTACAAATGAAATAAGGAATGAAATTGGTGTGAAACTTGTAATATGATGTTTGATGTATATAATGTTGAGAATGACATGGAGTTTATCATTCCATCTAATCAACTGATGTGTAAGTGAGCATACAAAAATAATGTACCACGCACATACTTCCAAATATAATATCTGAGCATATGGATTCTAGAATGAGTTATAATAATTTGTATCTGAGTATCTGAACTAAAAATGGGGATGGTCATGATATGTATGATTCTCCCAATCTGAGAAAAATGGTATGAATCAAAGATAAACTGGTATGAATTTGAGATAAACTAAACAAAACTAGTAAATCAGTAACTAAACCTGAGCAAACCTAAATTATACCTACTATAATTTCTAGGCCAATATAGATTTTTATAAAATTGAGACTATTGGACAGTAGCACCATGTGGCTCTAGTTTCCCAATTTGGGCATTGATGTCTATCTGGTATGATTTTTATACAATTGTATTCATCTATGTGTCACTATTTTTTATTGTGTTTACTTGATCTAATTTATATAATCTGAGCCTATGTGCTTAAAAATATACTATGAGTGTATTATAGGAGCATGATCTCTGTAACAAACCCCTATGAATACCACCTCTCTTAAGGGGAGTTGTTGAACCTGTGTAATAACTATGCTAAAAATAAAAATCTCAACAAAATGTTTGTTAGCCAGAGCATATATGATATATGTGTAACAATCCAATATAATGTGCATATATAACATCAAAATATACAATAATATGAGAATAAGTTTTTAATGTGTGATGTATGTTATGTATAACATTCACAAGGCTATCAAGATAGATATAAAAATGTATGTAATAGTAAATCTAAGTAGCTACCTAGGGAGATGGGGCATGATATCCATCATGGCACCCAAGTAGGAAGGGGAGATGCATGAGGTCCCTCATGGAATCTAAAATTGGAGTGTGTAACAAGTAAACGAGAAGTGTCATATCCATGATGCATACAAGAAAGCATACTTACAACACTCATAAGGCACACAAAGTAGGCCAAGGGTCTATAATACAAGGGACATGGGCACATGTCACTAAATATGAGAAAACAAGACATACAAGGACATGTTCAAATGTCCACATACGCAAGCAATAAGCAAGTTGATTTAGATCCACATATAAGGGAAATCACACACAAGGATATGGGCACATGTCCAAATCATACATACTATGAAAAGAAGTGGTGTAGGGCCAAAGACGAATGTCATGTTTAAATGCCCTCAAAAAGAAGAAGCATAGAGATACAATCACATTTAAACTATGAAAGTTATCAATGAAATTATGCATGAACATGTAATACAAATCTATGTAAGAGTCAAGAGGTACATATGTTGAGTTTAAAGTAGTAATAACTGGAAAACAATTTGAGTATATGATGATCAATATTAAGATATAACATCGCTAAATTTGTGATGTAGAGTTTATAAAGATGTAACCTTGTAATCAAAATTGTGTGTAGAGTGCCCCTAAATGGGAGAATGTGTCAAATAAAGAACTTGTGTATCTATGTAAATGCCCACAGTGGATAGATAATAAAAATTTTGGATCGATGTAGTGGACCTGAGACCTGTAGCAATCTATGCCATATACTAGTGAATAAGGAGTATCTCCTATCAGTGTGTGAATACTAGTGTAGTAAGCTCATAGTACATAGACGAGCTATTTTTTCTAATCATCATTGAATTTGGTAACTATTTTAATGAAGATATTGTTGATTGTCTTGTTTGTTGTTTCAGCTTGATCATTGCCCTATGGGTAGTATGGAGTAGAGAATGTGTACCTAATTTTATATTTAGCACAAAATTTCTTCACTATTTTATTCTTGAAATACTTTCCATTATCTATGATGATGGCCACTCGTACGCTGAAGTGATAAATAATGTTGGTTATGAGAAAACAACATATATCTTCTCCCTTTGCGGATTGTTATGGAATGGCCTCCACCCATTTTTTAAAGTATTTTATAGTTGTAATAATGAATTTGAGACCACCTATGGAATCTAGATTTATCTTAATGATGAGATCAAATCCCCATAGCATGAATGGCCATGGGGATATTATGGGTTATAGTTTCTATGAAGGGACATGGTGTAGGTTGCCATGGCCTTGAAATTTATCACATAACTTGGCATATTCCTGACATTCTTATTCCATCATTGGCTAATAGTAATCTTGTCTGAGTAAGTTGTGGGACATCACTTTGCCACTAAAATGACCACCGCATTTGCTATCATGTACCTTTCTGATAGCCAATTTAGCTTCTTAGATTGTCAAATATCAGATTAAGTACCCCTAAAAAAATATTTTGAATAATTCCCTACCAATAATGAAATATCGAATGGAGTTATGTTATATTTTTAACTTTTCATTTCTTATGAAAGTATCTGGTGTAATAGATTTATGTATAAAATTGTATATATTAGAGAACCATTCAGATGTTGTTGTGTTGCATGTGGTAACTACAACTATTAGGGCTATGAGGTCCACATAGGATATTGGTGGAGATTATAATACTTTTTTAGTGAAGATAGTGTGGTCTTCATCTATGTCAATGGGGATCAATGATGTCGCACTGGCCATTACATTGACATGACAATTATCTTTACGTGAAATGTTTTCAATAGATAATTTTTCAACCTGAGCCTGTATACATTGTACCATATTTTTGTAGGGAATTAGGCATTATTTTTTGGTTTGGTAGATATTTTTGACCTGATTGATAATTAATTATGAATACTCATAAACTTTAATTGATTTGATCTGGTGAGATTGAGTTGCCTGAAGGCCTAAGATAAGAGATTCATATTCTATGATGTTGTTGATACATGAAAAACTGAGTTAGTAAGCGAGGGGTACTATGTGTCCAAGTGGGTCGATAAAATAAATTTAGATTTGGCACCAGATGCACATCTAGTACCATTAAAGAACATTATCCATGTATCGAAAGTGATATTATATGTTTTGAAGTCATTCCCAAAATCATTGTTGATAAGATTTGTGTCCAATAATGGGGTCGCTACCAATTGATATGTAATTATATGGTATTTTACTATTTTTTGCAAGACTATCTTCAAGTCAAATTTTGTGAGTAACATAACCCATTTACAATATGGCCTGAAAGATGTGGTTTCAACTTGAAGAAATTTCAAGGAATGACTTTTGTAATAACTTGTGTCTCATTATTAATCATATAATGTCAAAGTTTTTAAGTAGAAAATACCATTGCCAAATAAAGTTCTTCTATTGTTGGATAATTTCATTCATAGTCAACAAGTGTATGACTAATGTATTAAATGGTCTACTCTTTATGTTGATATCATGTTGTGCTAACAGTGCACCGAGTGTATGGTCTATCATTGAGAGGTAAAGGAGAAGTGGCTTATCAATTATTGGTGGTACTAGGATAGGTGGGTTTAGTAGGTATTGTTTGAGTGTGTCAAATATTTCTTGACATGTGATGTCCCATTCAAATTATATATCCTTTTTAAGTAATCTAATGAATGATTGAGTCTTAACTATGAGTTGTGCCATAAAGTGACGTATTGCCTAGGTCCCTACTTATAAGGAGAGAAGTTACCTAAAGTTGGTAAGAGAAGGCAAGTCCATTATTTATTTGACTTTCTTAGTGTCAACGTCAATACCATATTGAGATATTTTAAGTCCTAAAAGTTTACCTAATGAAACCCCAAAGAAGAACTTCTTGGGATTGAATCATACATTGTATTTCCTTAGTCTTTTAAAAATCTATCGTAAATCTATGGCATGATGTTGTCATTCTTTTGATTTTGAAAGTAAATAATCGACATAATCTTTGACTATTTTATGAATGATATCATGAAATATAAGTGTTATTTTTCGTTGGTATGTTGCACCTTCTTTTTTAGTTCAAAAAGCATGACTATATGGCAAAAGTGCCCTATAGTGTGGTAAAAGACATTTTTTCTTGGTCTTGTTCAATGATCATTATTCAGATTGTAACTAGTGAAACCATCCATAAAAGAGAGAATTTCATAGGCTATGTTGAGTCAACTATCATATCTAAAACCTTGTATATAGCTTGTTTTGACTAATTTTGTGAGCAAACCCTAATCCTTCATGTTGCTAGGGCATCTTGTTGATACAAGCAGGAAAGTGTGTTTGCTAGAAGGGTAGGTTGGACATATTCAACACCCCATTATGATGATAATTGCCTACATATAAATACTTTGAGATCAATCCTAATGTAATTCTCCCCACCTAAGTGCTAGTGCAAGTGAAGCTAGTATGATGGTAGACTTGTGTGCTTTGAATGTGCTTGAGACTATAAATATGAGTAATGTAAGCTTAGGAATGTTATAGATTGTAGTATGCAGAATAGGGATTACTAACCTTAATTGTGCACAACTTATTCAGATTCTGTATGTGTAATTTGCATCTCATTCCCATCTCGTGGTTAAAGGGATACAAATCATGTATTTATACTATTTTGGTGTTTATATGGGTGCTGAAATAAGTTTAGGTTGAACCTAGGAGGTCTTTTGAAAAGATATCCATTTATGAAAAAAGGAGAGAAAATATAACAGTGTCATTATTGGGAAACTAGTGCCACATGGTACTATTATCACTATTATGGTGCTAGTGTATAGGTGGCAAAACACTAGGCATGAAGGGACAGGATGTAATAATGAAGGTTTGGGACTACTTTAGGGATGACTAGGGATCCCTATGGCCTGCATGTAGGCTAGATAAGTGTAAAAATAGGCCCTAAGATAGGTCTAGGGATAAGTTAGGGATAGGTGGTCTCAAATAACACTCTTAGCACTCAAGTGTCATTTTTAGGTGATTACATTTTCCCTACCCTTTATTCTAGAAATGCAGCAAAGCAAAATGACTAGGATAAATTAAAAAGAAGCGTACCTAGACTTACCTAAGAATTTAATCCCAAGAAGCTAGATCTGATTATGTGAAGCATGATCCATTCCATGTTCTACAAGTGAAACATGCATAGATTATTCCTTACTTAAGAGATATCAAAGTAAAGACAATACTGAGTAAGGAAGTAAAATTGAGTAAAGGGATAACTGAGAGGAAAGGAATGAATATACCTCATTGGATACAAGAACCAATGTATAAAATTGGTGAAAACCTATGTGTATACATGTATATAGTGAGCAATCAATGAATAACTTGAACTAATTTGATGGCTTGCTCAATCCTCATGTGTGGGTGGCTCAAGAACTCAATCTAGTTTTAACTCCATCATTTCCCACCCCTGCTTGGTGGATCATGACATGTGAATAACTTGGATTGAACTGATGGTGTGTCTAACCCTCTCATGTAGGTGGCTCAAGAACTCAATTATATTATCACTCTATCATTACCTATCCATGTTTAGTAGATGCATTTGAAACTTAAATTATGTGATGTAACTATAAATGTCTAACCGGGGATGTCATTTATATAGCCACTCAGGTATATTAAGCCGCTTCGAGCCACTCATGAATGCTAACCACTACAAATGGAGTAAGGCATTAAATTAGTGTGTAACCTAAAATATGATGTTTTATGTATACAATGTTGAGAATGACATGGATTTTATCATTCCATATGATCAACTAGTGTGTAAGTGAGCATAGAAAATAATGTGTCATGCACATAACCCCAAATCTGATATCTAAGCATATGGATTCTGGACTAAGTTATAATAATATGTATCTAAGTATTTGAACTAAAAATGGGGATGGTCGTGCCATGCATGATTCCCCCAATATAAGAAATATGGTATGAATCTAAGTTAAATTGGTATGAATTTGAGATAAATAAAGTAAATTGGTTAATATAGTAAGTAAACCTATGCAAACTCAAATTGTACCTACTGTAATTTACTAGCCAATCTAGATTTTTCTAAAACTGAATCTATTGGATAGTAGTATCATGTGGTTTTAGTGTCTCAATTTAGGCACTGATGTCTATCTGCTATGATTTCTATGTAATTGTATTGATCTATGTGTCACTTTTTTTTAATGTGTTTAGCTGATTTGATTTCTATAATCTGAACTTGTGTGCTAAAAAATGTATTGAGTGTATTACACGAGTATGATATATGTGACAAACCCCTATGAATGCCCCTCTATTTAAGGGAGTTTTTGAACCTATGTAATAACTATCCTCAAAATAAGAATCTCTATAAAATGTGTGTTAGCCAGAGAATATATGATATATATGTAATAATCAAATATAATATGCATATATAACAATAAAATGTAAGATAATCTAAGCATAATTTTATAATGTATGATGTATGTTATGTACAACATTCACAAGACTATCAAGATAGATATAAAAATGTATGTAACATCAAATCTAAGTAGCTACCTAGGGGATGGGGCATGATGTCCATCATGGCACCCAACTAGGAAGGGGAGATACATGAGGTCCCTCATGGAATCTAAAATTGGAGTGTGTAACAAGTAAAATACAAGGGTCATGGCCATGATGCATACAAGAAAGCATACATACAACACACATGAGGCACACAAAGTAGGCCAAGGGACCATAATACAAGGGACATGGGCACATGTCACTAAATATCATTAAATAAGACATACAAGGACATGTCTAAATGTCTGCATACGCAAGTAGCAAGCAAGTTGGTTTAGATCCACATAGAATTGAAATCACACACAAGGACATGGGCACATGTCCAATTCATACATACTGTGAAAATAAGTGTCATAAGGCGAAAGAGGAATGCCATATTTAATTGTCCTCAAATAGAAGAAGCATAGAGATACAATCACATCTAAACTATGAAAGCTAGAAATAAAAGTATGCATGAACATGTAATACAAACCTATGTAAGAGTCAAGAGGTACATATGTTGAGTCTAAAGTAGTAATAGATGGTAAAAAATATAAGTGTAGGATGATCAATATCAAGATATAAAATTTCCAAATCTGTGATGTAAAGTTTATAAATATGTGACTTGGTAATCAAAAATATATGTAGACTGCCCCCAAATGGGATAATGTGTCAAATGAAGAACCCATGTATCTGTGTAAATGTCCCCAATGTGTAAATAATAAGAAATCTGGATCAATGTAGTAGACCTGAAACCTATAGTAATTTGTAAGCACTCGACAACAATAAGTGAAACATGTATGTATGATAAAACTGGCTATACTAAGATAACTAGCACATGTAGTATATAGAAAATAGAGGAGATGTAAACATGGCAATGCATACAATCTATAATTTATGTTTTCTACATAAATATTCAAATGTTTTTGTGTTTTCTTGATATAAGTTATTTACAAGCAATATGAAAAGATTTTTTTATTTTTTATTTAAAATATCCTTAAATGCATGATGTTCAATAGGTTTTTTATTTCCTTGCCATCAAGTGAAGCTAGATGATATACTTGAATGTGCATGGGATCCAACTATTCTAATTCATAGAGATGTCTTTCTTTGTATTGATCATCTATGATAAGTCCTTTTAAGGAGATCTATAAGGATGGGATTTCTAACTCTAGTGAGATAACTACTTCTATGCCATATACTAGTGAATAATAAGTAGCTCCTATCGGTATGTTAATACTAGTGTAGTAAGCTCATAGTGTATAGATGAGCTATTTGTGCCAATCATCACTAAATTTGTTAACTGTTTTGTTGAAGATATTATTGATTGTCTTGTTTGTTGCTTCAGATTGACCATTACCCTATGGGTAGTATGGAGTAGAGAATGTACACTTAATTTTATATTTAACACAAAATTTCTTCACTATTTTATTCTTGAAATAAGTTCCATTATTTATGATGATGGCTGCTAGTACGCTGAAGTGATAAATAATGTTGGTCATGAGAAAGCAACATATATCTTCTCCTTTTGTGGATTGTTATAGAATGGCCTCCACCCATTTTTTAAAGTATGTTTTAGCTATGATAATGAATTTTTGACCACCTATGGATTTTGGATTTATCTTACTAATGAGATCAAAACCCCATAGCATGAATGGCCATGGGGATACTATGGGTTGTAGTTAATATGATGGGGCATGGTGTAGGTGGCCATGGCATTGAAATTTACCACATAACTTGGCATATTCCTAGCATTATTATTCCATCATTGGCCAATAGTAACCTTATCTATGTAATTTATGTGACATCACTTTATCGCTAAATGACCACTACATTCACTATCATGTACCTATCTAATAGCCAATTTAGCTTCTTCATCTATCAAACATTAGGTTAAGTGCCCCTTGAAAGATATTTTGAATAAGTCCCTTCCAATAATGAAATGTCAGATGGACTCTTGCTATATTTTTCACTTTTCATTTCTTGTGAAAGTATCTAGTGTAATAGATTTATGCATAAAATTGTATATATTAGAGAACCATTCAAATGTTATTGTGTTGCATGTGGTAGCTATAACTATTAGAGTTATGAGGTCCACATGGGATATTGATGGATATTGTAATCATTTTAAAGTGAATATAGTATGGTCTTCATCTATGTCAATAGGGATTAATGATGTTGCACTGGCCATTACATTCGTATGATGATAATTTTTATGTGGAATGTTTTTAATAGAGAAGTTTTCAAATTGAGGCTGTAGATATTGAACCATATTATTTTAGGTAATTAGGCATTCTTATTTGGTTTTGTAGATGATTGTGACCTGATTGATAATCAATTGTGAATCCTCATAAAATTTAATTGATTTGATCTGGAGAGCTTGAGTTGCTTGAAGGCCTAAGATAAGAGCTTCATATTCTACAATGTTGTTGGTACATAAAAAATTGAATCGTTAAGCGAGGGGTACTGTGTGTTCAAGTGGGTCGATAAAAAAAATCAGCTTTGGCACTAGATGCATATCTAGTACCATCAAAGAACATTATCCATGTATCAAAAGTGATATTATATGTTGTGAATTCATCCCTAAAATCATCATTGATAAGATTTATGTCTAATAATGGGGTTATTTCCAATCGATCTATAATTATATGGCCTTTTACTAATTTTTATAAGACTATCTTGAGGTCAAATTTTGTGAGTAATATAACCCATTTTACAATACAGCCTGAAAGATGTGGTTTTGACTTGAGGAACTTTAGAGGTCAACTTTTGTAATAACTTATGTCTCATTATTAATCATATAATGTCAAAGTTTTTGAGTAGCAAATACCAGTGCCAAATAATTTTTTTCTATTGTTAGATAATTTCATTCATAGTCAACAAGTGTATGACTAATGTATTAAATGGTTCTCTCTTTATGTTGATCATCGTGTTGTGTTAAGAGTGCACTGAGTGCATGATCTATCATTGAGATGTAAAGGAGAAGTGGCTTATCAAGTGTTAGTGGTACTAGGATAGGTGGGTTTAGAAGGTATTGTTGGAGTGTTTCAAAGCTTTTTTGACATGTGATTTCCCATTCAAATTTTATATCCTTTTTAAGTAATTTAGTGAATGATTGAGTCTTATCTGTGATTTGTGCCACAAAGTGACGTATTTCCTAGGGCCCTCCTTGTAAGGAGTAAAGTTACTTTAAGTTTGTAAGAGGATGCATGTCTATTATTGCTTTGACTTTATTAGGGTCAACCTCGATACTGCATTGAGATATTTTAAATCCCAAAAGTTTACCTAATGAAACCTTAAAGATGCACTTCTTGGGATTGAGTCGTACATTGTATTTCCTTAGTCTTTTAAAAATCTGTCATAAATCTATGGCATGGTGTTGTCATTCTTTGGATTTTGAAAGCAAATAATCGACATAATCTTTGAATATTTTATGAATGAGATCATGATAATATGTGTTATTATTTATTGGTATGTTATGCCTACTTTTTTAATTCAAAAGGCATGACTATATATCAAAAAGTGCCCCATGGTGTGGTAAAAGACCTTTTTTTCTTGGTCTTGTTTAGTGATCTTTATTCAGATTGTAACCAACGAAACCATCCATAAAAGAGAGCATTTTGTAACCTATGGTGGAGTCAACGATCATATTGATGTTGGGTAGAGGAAAGTCATCCTTAGGACATGATTTTTGTAAGTCTCTATAATCATAACTACATCATATTTGGACATTAGATTTTATAACAAGGATAATATTATCAACCCATTGGGGGTGAGCAATTGGTCGAATGAAACTGGCATCCAGAAATTGTTGGCTCTCATCTTTGACTAAAAGAGCAACTTTGGGGTACATTTTTCAAAAAAAAAATTTAAATGAACTGGCATAATGATAGAGTGTAATCATGTGTACTACAATTGTGGGATCAATGTTAAGCATATCGAAATAAGCCCAAGTGAAAATGTAAAGAAAATCTTTTAAAATCTGGTGAATATTTGTAACTTCTTATTTATGTAAGGCAATAGCCAATATAATGATATGAGGATCATTATTTGTGCCATAATTGAATTTGACTATCTCTTCATTAAGTATTGTATATCGATCCATAGTGTATGGTGTTGTAGGGATAATATCATTTGTGTCAAGTAAAATGTCATTTGAATCATTTGAACACTCACCAAAGTATGTTTTGACATTTATGGAATGAAGAAACATGTTCTTATTATAGAAGGAATGGAGATACTCGTATGCCCCTAGGAATTCTAAGAAAGCCTCATCATTAGTGAATTGATTGAAAGTAGTTGATTCAAAGAAGTTGTATCATCAATAAGATCAAGGTAAACAACTAAAAGTGTAGAAACATGTTTTACCATATCATCTACCCATAGAATAGGTGGACAAAACATTATATGCTGAGAAGTATGGTGAGAGGATTTGGTATTGGATGTTTTATCTTTATATATAAGTCCTTTTCTACCTGTTGATCATATGCTTCAATGGGATTAAGTATTATTTGATCATGTTTTTCAAGGCCCTGTCGTGTGTAACCCATTTTTTGGAAGTATCTTGAGGCAAAATGAGAAGTTAACTTATTATCCTATGCTCTAGAATTATCTAGGGGAGTGATACATGAGTTATTAATAGTATATTGGAGTGGTTTTATAGAAAAATCCATGTGAGGAATAGAATTTTGTGAAGGCTTGTTATGTTGATAATATTTGAATGATTCTTTATCCATAGGACAAGTGTAGATATGACCTTTATAGTTGAACTTTAAAAAAGCATGTAAAGTGGATGAAACTATATGCATATCATAAATGCATGGTCTTCCAATCAAGATATTATAACCAAGTTCATTAGGCATAACTTGGCATGATTCTATAGCTCCAAGAATATAAATGAAACCACCAATGTTTGATAGGGTGCTAAAGCAAACCACTAAGAGGCTAGAAGGCTCAGGGGTTCTATGGGATACAAGAGGTCTATAGTGGCTATCTAATTTTCTAGCTTGCACCAAGCTATAGACTTACTTGTAAACTAGTTTGAAGCTAGCATGAATAGGCACACAAAGTATTCAAATTACTCTAACAAGTCCAACCATAGTAAGGTAAGTAGCTAAGACTAGACTATGGACTGCATAAATAAAGTGAAAATAAAAATACTAGATGGGGAAATATAATAATTGAAATGTCAATCTATAAGTTAAGGCCCTTTGAGGCTAAATGAAAGATGTTTTAAGCAATAAAGACATTTTCAATAAAAGGTTCAAGAGCATGCCTATTCTAGATTTGAGCTATCTTTCCAAATCAATACTATTATTTTCTAACAATGCAATATTCTAGTTTAGCAAGAGGGAGATTTTTTAAGCAAGTTCTATAGATTGTTTGAAGCATATAGAGTCCTAATATGTAATCTAAATGTTTCTAATGTAATCATAACATGTAATGGTAGATATTTCAAGCAATGAATATATCTTGTAACCACATATGAATGCATAAACTTCAGAAACCATTCTAAACAATACACAAAATAACTAAATCACTAAAATGAATCAAACCCTAGAATGTATACTATAGAAAATAAACAAAGAGTTTCACTTTGCAAAGAAAAGTGCCCTCATATCAATCTCAAAGAGATGTGTAGACTTTCTACCAACTGATTTTCCAAGCTAAGAGGTAAGAGAAGAAGAAGATCAAGGTATGTGTAAGCTGAGTCCTGACCAAGAGCCAAAAGTTGTGGAGGAGGTGAAGGAGAAGCCATCAATCTATGGAAGAGCCAATATAAGAATCAAAAAATAGGTGCAATGGAGTATTGAGGGAGTAAGTAGTAACCCAAAAGCTTTAGGAACATTTTCAATAGCAATTAGAATCACTGAGAATAGCTATATAAATGTATGGCATCCCCTATCACAATGGAAGCTATTGTGCCAAGCAAGAATCAAAAGAGATTCAAGGAGGTAGCCAAGATTCTAATGGATTGATCAAGTGGGAAGATCAGAGCAAGAAAGTGATCAAGAGAGAGGCTCAAATTAATTATAATGAAGCATATATCCCAAGCCCAATCTGCCAAAAGACCTAGAACTAGTCATTTTTAACTGTTTAGGTCCAAACTTGCACTTTTGCATGCATTCTATCCAGGTTGTGGCCAGGTTGTGGATTTTGTGAAGAAAACATAAGGCCTAGGTTATGGATTTCCTTCACACAAGTTATGACTTGGGCCAAACAGGGGCTTAGGCTAGTTTATAGGCTCCCAAAAGGCCCTAAGGGGTCTCTAGAGGGCCTATCTTGCATGTAAAAGGACCAAGATGGACTAAGGATGTATAAAGGGTAAGAATATGATGCAGGAGAGGTCCAAAATAGTGGCAGATGTCTCAAAGTAAGATAACTAGGGTCGGTAATCTACATTTGAGCTAATGTGTAATCATAGGGAGGAGTAGGGTCATAATAAGTATGATTACATATGCCACCGAGGTATAAACAATCAGTGTTCGAATGAACAAGGAGTGTTGTGCAGTACCTAGAAGCCACACCAAAGAAAATAAAAGGAAGAACTATAAATGTAGATATGGAGTGTGTGCCAGAAGGAGACTCTACATTCTAGCATGCCTCATGGGACCTCACATACAGTCTTAAACTAGTTCTATCCCATTTAGAACTCTCCTAGCCAACTCCCCTCTATTAGTTATTAGGCTTTACTTTCAATTGTGTTTTAGCTCTCACCTTGGGTATTTTCTCCAGCTTTGGTTTTTTGTTATCCTCCCTATTAGTTCTCTGTCAATTTTTTTTTCTATTATCTCCCATGTTGTTCTTTCTTCATTACATTCATGGCTAGTATCCCACCCTTGGGATGCCAATCCCATCATATTCAGGGTCTCATCCTTGATCTTATTCATGAACAAGCCATGATTACAATGAAATGTCATAGACACCATAGGATCTAGTAACTTCCCTGCATGGTAATCCACACCCTCTCATGTTTGAAAGGGAATAAGATTGGAAGACCAATGGACTCAATCTCCTTTTCACCAGTTCGAGCTTCACTCATCTGAGGATGTTTCATCTTAGCCCCGTGACATATCCCATTCACCCATTCAAGGTGATGAGGATACCCTTGACCATCTGAGACATGATGAGCTACAAACAATCATTGATAATTACCATAGATGCCTTTTGGTGAATGAGATGCATCCTTCTCCCCTAGGAGTAGCTGGTGTGCTTCCTTTAGAGATAGAGATCGCACCCAATCTATTTTAAGTGCCTTGACCAGTTCTTGTATGATTCCCCCACCTTTTTTTTAGTGGGATATTCTACAGCAAGAACCCCTTCATGTCCATTTTTTGGGTCATAGGTATTCCCACTCAATGAGTTATCTTCATCATGAATATTTCTCCCATCCTCCTAGCCCTTCCTTTATATTTTTTGATGACCATGTTGATTTTGATCATCATCCATAGACTAAAAATACATCGGATGCCTATCAAGAGAATCAGTGCCTGTCGGTTAACCCTCATCTGATGGTATATGATTAGAATCATATGGATTTTGGTCATCATGACCACCCACATGAGTATGCCATGTCTTCCCATCATCTCCGTGAGGAATGTCACCCATATTGTGGTCATTCCCCACCTCATGGTAGAGATGATTTCCACCATGAGTGTCCTCCATAACAAGAGCCACCTTAACATCATCCTCTCTATGGCCATGATTATGGTGATGCCTATGGGAATAGGCAACATCATTACCATCATGATCCCCCTCTCAGAGCTCATTACCAGCCTAATATCAACCATGCTTATGAGAATCTCCTTTAGAATCCTCTAGCCCCTTAGGTGCATGTTATTCCCCTTCCTACTCCTATCCTTGAACTGCCTAAGTTCAATGAGACTTAAGACTCCAATCCCATAGAGAATATTATGACATTAATGATGGCATGTATGGATTGGGAACAATATGAAGGCATGATGTTAAAGCTCTTCACTTATTCTCTATGAGTTGAAGCTCTTATTTGGTTTCAAAATATGCCTCCAGATTCTCTCTCTAGTTTCTAGCTCCTTATGGATGACTTCCTCCAATACTTTGATATCTCTAGGACTTTCAACATTGGCATCTAATCACTCACCTCTATAGCATAGGCTAGGGTGAGTCAAACTTTGATTTTATGTGTAGGTGGTGTTCAGTTGTCCATACATGTAGAACTATGTTCTTGAATGAGTAACTTTATGACATGTTCATGTGAGCATTGAGGTAGGAGGTTCACTTTGAGGTCCTCAAGTGTGAGCCCACCTCATATAATGAAGTTGTTAATGAATGTCTAAAGATTGAAGTATTAGAGGTGCATATAGGCATGTGGCCCATACCAATCCAAAATTAATCCTTATCACATGATCAAAACTGTAATGCGATCGATGATGGTGTCATTGATTTTCCTCCCAACAAGAAGGACGAGAAGGATAGTCATGAGGTGAATGCTTTGAGAAAGAAACTAGCTAAAAAGAAGGTTTTTGAATCAAGTATATCAAAATAATGAATAATGTTTCCTTATGACCCTACCAATTTTTGTAACTTCCATCAGATGAGGGGGCATGATGATGCCAATTTTGCTACTCAAAAGTCTAGTGCACAAGCCTCACCTCCATCTTAGAGTTCTCTTGCAAAACCCAAACACAAGTTGAATTTTTTCAAGGAGCCTCTGCCTGACCACAACAAGGAGAATAAGAAGAATAAAAATAAGAAATCAAAGGCTAAGACCCCACATTCCCCTTCTTGCTCTTCCACCTCTTTTAACTTCTCTTCCTAGGCTAACCCAAGAGGGAGAGCCAAGTGTGAAAGTAGCAAGGTTGTTGTTACTATTGACATAGCCTTTACTAGGCAAGATTCTTTGTCAACACACACTCTGGTTGGGATACCGACCCTATTGAAGAGACTAGTGGTTTAGGCCTCCTCTCCATCCCATGGGGGCAGGGAATCCTAAGGTCAAATTTGACTTTAGGTGTAACATCCCTCCCTAGGCTAGATAGCATCCTTACTCTATCATAGATGAGTTATAGGGCCACTCAGTTGGGATCTCTATTTTGGACCTTCTTCACCTTTTGCCATGAGCAAAAGGGTCTCATCTTTGACAAGCTTTAGTCTCTCTCATGAGGATCCACTACAAGATGATGTAGAAGTTTTGTTCAACTCTGACACATTTGAACAACCTCCCCCTCCCATTCTCTCTTTTGATTTCATTTCTTTTCTAAATACTTCAACTCTATCCAAGAGGGCTAGGTTCCCTCTCTATATAGAGGCCTCCAATGATGACTATCATGTTAAGAAGTGCATCATGGATGAAGGAGCTATGTTGAATATCATGCCCCTATGTGTATTTAATGATTTTGGGATCAATCAAAATAAGTTCTCTAATTCTTACCATAATTGTGTTAGTTTTAATAATGACACGGTTACATTGGTGGGGAACGTGAAGCTCTGAGTCAAGTTTGGCCCCAAGATAGTCAAAATAGAGTTTTGTGTGTTAGACCTTGATCTTTCCTACAACATGATTCTTGACCATCCTTAGACTGTTGCCATGAAAACTATCACATTGGCCACATTTTGCATGGTGTAGTTTATGCATGAAGGTGAGATTCATATTATGGAGGCTGACCCAGATCCCTAGGCATTGCTCTATGTAAATACAAAGCCCTCTAGCAAGGCTTTTGTTGCCTCTTCATGGGGGTTTATAGATTCTCATACACCCCCTATTTATGAATCTCATTTTCTCAAGGATGAATATAGTGGTTCGACTGAGTATCAAGTAGGGTTCACTCATTTAGAGTCTGGTGTGCATCAATCGACTCCCTCTTTCACTATACAGTGCTAGGCTAGATCATCTCTTTTTAGAGACCTCTTTCAGGACATCTCCCTAGATGTTGACCTCCCCCTTGTGTCATACTTTTCCCATAAGATTATTGGCTCTCTCAATGAATCTCTTATTGAGGCCACTAGAGTCGTTGAGTCTCATTTGTAGTGCTATTCCATGCATGGTATAGCACCCAACCTAATCAATAAGAGGATATTTTAAAAGAGACTCACGCCCACATCTTACGTGCCAATATCCTCTTACTTTTTTAGTTTTAGAGGTCTCGTTTACCAATAATGACCCCACCTTTCGTACTCTTATGTTTTAGGTCATGACTGGTGAACCTAAAGATATGGATGTTCCATCTCCTTCCTCCCACCTTTTCCCTATTGTTTGGCCTCTTTGTAGGCTGAGCAGTGGTTTGCCTCAGGGTTAGGCCTCTAGTTAGGGAGAAGTGGTGGCCTATCCTCAAGGGTAGGCCTAGGCCTAGGCCTAAGGTGCTTTGGTGAGCCCCACAACTTACTAAAACACCCTCCCTAAGCCCCCATTTGATGGATTACCCTTCTCATGGCATCCATCATCAGAACCTAGTAGGTCTCCTTTGTCGTTTGTCTTGTGCACTCCTCTTTGGATGTACCTTGAGATAGAAGTAGAGTCTTTTTCTTCTTTTAGGTGGTCAGGTTACTGCTTGCTACTAGCTAGCCCTCTACCAACTCCCTCTATCCTTTTTTGTAGTGTCTATAACTGATATGGGTTAGTGGTTTTGTTTTCTTACAACTTGATCTAGCCTTCCTTGGTTATCTTCATATATCATGGGCCTCCTACCACCCCTCCTCACCTCTCATTATGGTCAATATTGAGACACTCTCTCATAGTTGACCCCCGTATAGTGGTGATGGCTTTATCGGCTAAGATGTCTTTCTTGCCTTTAGAACTCTAACTCCTCTTCACATTTGCATGAAAGAGAAACGTAACCCTAGATCAGTTATGCATGACATAGAATAAGAACAACATGTTTTGACAAGCTCACAAACATTTTCTTCTTGTTTCCCCCTTTCCCTTTCGTATTGGGCAGGGTCTGGGCCCTTTCCAAGCTCCCTAGGCTTAATTTTGGCCTCTTCTAGTTCAAGCCATAGATTTTGGGCAAATCTATACCCTAGACAGGCTAGGCCATGGCTTGACAGTGCCTAGGCCATTGCCTGAGCTAGAATCTTGTTTTTGGCTTGCTCCAAGCCTTCGTTTCATCTTATTATTGCTCCCATAACCATTGAACCTTTATCTTAGAGGTTTTGGCCCATTTTGGATGCAATGGTGGGGTATGTTTCTCTCTTTGAGGCCTCTTTGGGTGTGTTTTGGGACCATTCTAATCTCGTATACCCCTAGGTCCTCTGGCCCATCAAGGCTATGCAGTTCTTGTTGGATGCACCTTGTCGGCCCTTTTTGGGTATTTTACCCATTTTTGTGTTTCAGACCATGAAACCTCTATCTTATGGGGTTTGGAATATTTTGAGGTCATTAGCAACCTCCATTTTTTAATCTAAGGTTTTCTTGGTCCTGTTATGGCCCTATTTTGGTTCTTTGGACCCCTTCTAGGTCCCCATTGACCTCCTAGGCCCATGTCCCATCTCGTGAGCACCCAGGGATAGAAGTTACTTGTTGTGATTCTTTTAGTTAGTCATTTCTCTACTTTTCCATAGTTGATCTGTTATAACTACCTCTCTTTCTTACTCATTGTGGTTGCAGGTAGGGTTGTTAGCTGGTTACGGTGGTTTAGGACTTACTCTAGCCTTGTCAACTAGTCTTCATCTTCTCTAAACTTCCCCCCCCACTTTCCCTTGTTACCTCTTTCCATGATTGGTGTTGATAAACCATTATGATTTTAGATTGATTTCATTATTTATTTCCCTCATATAGCTTTCTTACATTGCTTTACTTTGAGATCACCTTTCTGTAGTCATTAGTTTTACATCTTTAACCCCCATTATGATGCATCTCTTAGTGGTGATTCACATTGATGGTAGTAGTTGGGGCAACCCAAGATCAATACCTATTGCTTAGGTTATCGATGATCAGTGGGGCCATGAGCTTGTTATAGTTATTTTCTTCCTTACCAGTAAGATGAATAATACCACTGAGTATCATGCAATCATTGGCACTTTTACCGATGTTGGTGAGTTAGGCACATGTTATGTGCAATTATTCTTTGACTCACTCTTATCCATGTCTCAACTCACCAGTGTCTGGGCTATACTTATCTTTGAGTTTCTCTCCCTCTTTGAGGTGATACATGGTTTTCTCTCTTTCTTCAAGGACATCCAATTCACCCATATCCCTCACATAGAGAACATTAGGGTTGATGCCCTAGTGAATGTCATTTTGGATAATATGATTTGATTTGATATCACTTGTGTCCCTTCTTTATAGGATTTAGAGCTGGAGTTGGATCTAGATTTGGAGTTAGATTTTGGATTACGTAGCATTTGCACTCTCACCTATGGATCATGTCATCAACTTCTTCTGACACCATCTTTATCTGGTAAGTGCAAGTAATGTTTCTTTTCTATCTTTATAGTTCTTACTTTTCTTTACTTTTGTGTGTCTTCTAGTTACTACACAACACTCGTTAATTTGAACATCAACTGCTTGTACCTCAGGGGCATATATAATCATACTTCCCATGACCCTACTCTTTCCTATGATTATACATTAGCTCATGTGTAGACTACCAACCCTGGTCATCCTAATTTGATACATTCACCACCTATGCAGACCTTTCCCACATCATATTACTACTTCCCATGCATCCCTAATCCATATTGACCCTTTTGCAGACAAGACAGCGCTTCTAGAGACCCCTGGGGCCTCCCTAGAGCCTATTGACCAATCCAGGACCCTATTTGACCTAGGCCACAGCTTGTTTGAAGGAAACCCATGGCCTAGGTTACACGTTTCCTTTACCAAAGTCATGGCCTAGGCCATAGCCTGGGTAGAACATGTCTAAAAGGGCTAATTTGAAGCCAAATGGTAAAAATAGCTAGTTTTAGGTTATTTGGTGGTTCTAGGTGGTGATATATGCCTCTTTTTCATTCATTTGAGACTCCTCTCTTCTCATTCCATCTCTCTATTGATTCTTCTTCCCTCTCTTGACTCTCATACCTTCTTGAATCTCTCTTGGTTCATTCTTGGCACTCTTGAGCTTGATTGGGGATAAAGAATCCCATATGTTGCTACACCCTTTCTTGGAGACTTCATTACTACTCTCAGTTATTCCTACTTCCTTGTGGCTTGATCCCAAGCTCCTATATTTGGTATTACACCTGATTTGTGTATTTAGGTGGAGCTCTTACACCATTGCAAGATCTCACTTCACCTCTTCCTTCGCTCTTGGCTTTTGGTTTGGACTTTAACTTACACATAGCTTGGCCTTCCTCCTGCATTGCTTCCTAGCTTGGATTCCTAGTTGGTAGAACATTTGAACTTCATATTTGAGCTTGATCTAAGGGAAATTTACTATGCAAAGTGAAACTCCATTGTTTATGTAGTGTATATGCTAGGGTTTGAACAGTTTTAGTGAAATAATTATTTTGTATATTGCTTAGAGTAGTTTCCAAAGTTTATTGCATTTGTATATGTTTAAAGAATACTTTCATTGCTTGAAATATTCCTTTGTTTCATATCATTGCTCTTTTTTGGAACCCTTCATCATTGTATAGTAGATATATACATGCTCAAAACAACCTAGAAAACTTGCTTAAACATTTTGTCTCTCTTGCTAAACTAGAACATTGCATTGTTAGAAAACAATAATATTGAATTGCAAGGATAACTTAAATCTAGAATAGGCACGCTCTTGAACCCTTTCTTGGAAATGTCTTTATTGCTTAAAATGTCTTTCATTTGGCCTCAAAGTTCCTTAGCTTCTAGATTTACATTTCTTTGGTTATCCCTCTTCATTTGGCATTATTATTTTTGCTTAGTTTATGTAATCCATAATATAGTCTTAGTTACTTGCCTCATTGTGGTTGGACCTGTTAGAGTAATTGGCACACTTTGTGTGCCTATTCAAGATAGCCCCAACCTATTTTTCATGTCTATCTATATCTTAGTGCAAGATGGCAAACTGGATAGCCATTATAGATCTCTTGTAGCCCATAGAACCCTTAAGCCTTCTAGCCTCTTAATGGTTTGCTTTATCACCCTGCCAAACACTGAGGGTTCTATTCAAATTTTTGGAGCTATAGATTCAAGTAGCATTCTACGTCCCTATGTAAGGTTTAGTATGATTTGATCCAAGACCTTGCATGGAATAGTATCAAAGCCTCAGATGTTCATATTAGAAGGATCTAAATCCTTAGCATGTATATTAATAAATCAAGAAAAAGAGATATTGCAAATGTTAAATCCTGATCCATTATTGACTAAAACCCATTTAACACATACCTTATTAATTTTTAATGTAATGTATAGAGGTAAGTGTAAATATACGATGTGTTGAGGTGCGAGATCTTCCCTTTCAAATGAAATATGCGCTTCAGTCTATTTCATAATATTAATTATGGAAGCAACATAAGTTGGCTCGAATATTTGAGGCGCCTAAGTATCATGGAGTAAAACATAAAAAATGTCTTTGTATGTGTTATAATGTTGTAGGATATATAAAATGGAAACTATTGCTGAAGAAACACTGCTCTAGTCAATAAATATATAGCCATGGATGTTGTTAACCTGCCAAGCTTTGGGACCACATGTAGACATCATAATCAAGACTGTAAGGTCTACTAGGAGTGTAGAGCTGGTAGTAGAGGTGAGATAGGGGCTATATGTGTGTGATAAAGAAGTAGGAGGGATAAACAAGACCACTAATGTTCCCTTATGTATACAAGTGATAGTTAAGGCATCAAAGTGAACCAAAGAGAAAAAAACATCTAAAGGAGACTTGTTAATTTTAGGTAA
Organism: Torreya grandis; assembly: GCA_037957365.1. Taxonomy (NCBI): domain Eukaryota; kingdom Viridiplantae; phylum Streptophyta; class Pinopsida; order Cupressales; family Taxaceae; genus Torreya; species Torreya grandis. The sequence goes on from JARHVA010000101.1 coordinate 2,956,855, forward strand.
TGAAGTTGATATATCATTTAATGTATTCTCTATGTGTTTAAATATTTGTGACTTAATTGAATTCCACATAAGATAAAGACAGCATCCCAAAGAGATAACGAAGCATGATAAGCATTTTAATTGATATAAAGCATCATGTATACATGTGTTTATGTCTTTTATGAGTTCATTTTGAATTAAAAGAAATAAACATGTAAATGAAATTATTAAACTTTGAAAAAAAAAGTGATACCCTTATTTTGTCATTATTATCATGATTTTATCAAATAAAATCATAAAATGTATGGATCTAAAATATGGGTCTCAAAATGTTGAAATATAAACCCTAGTGCTTTCTAGGGTTAGGGTTTGTACAATATCCAAAGTAAGTCGGGTTCACCAAATGTTTTAACCTTTTATGACTTAGTGAATGTAAATCCTACATTGTTAAAGAGTTGAGTAATAGTTAATTAGAGTAAGAATATGGAATAAATATAGCCACTAATTTGTTATAGAATTGACTAAATTTGACCTTTCTAAAAATAGGAATAAATAATGTAAATAAGAAATTAGTTGGAAAATGACTGAGATGGATAATTTATAGGCTCTAAACTGATGTAGAGGTTGGTCTAAATATCATAAATAGGATTCAAGCATCAAAATACCTTTTTGATAGTATCTCCCTAATTGGATAGTACTATCATATGGTGTTAGTGTCCCTATTTTGGTGATAGTATCCTATGTGTAGGACTATCTTGAGCTTCTAGGTTTACCTTGTTTATATTTTTAAGGTTTGTCCTATGTGCACAAGCTATAAAACCCTGTATGTGGCCTATTTTGATAGATTTTGTGAGCAAACCCTAATCCTTTATGTTGCTAGGGAATTGGGATGATATAAGTAGGAAAGTGTGTTTGTTAGTAGGGTAGGCTAAACATCCTTAACACCACATTATGTTGATATTTACCTACATACTAATACTCCAAGGAGGGATCAAGCCTGATATAGTTCTCCCCACCTAAGTGTTGGTGCAAGTGCAAGTGAAGCTAGTGTGATGGTTGACTTGAGTGCTTTGAATGTGCTTGAGACTGAAAATATGATTAATATGAGATTAAGAATGTTGTAGATGGTAGTAATAATAAGTAGGGTAGAATAGGGATTGATAACCTTAATTATGCATAACTTATTCTGAATATGTATGTGTAGTTTGCACCTCATTCCAATCTAGTGGATAAAGGGTTAAAAGCTATGTATTTATACTATTTTGGTGCTTGTGCAGGTGTTGAAAGAGGTTTAGACTGACCTTAGGAGGTCTAAAATTTAAAAATATACCATTTGTTAAAAAAAGAGAGAAAAGATAGTAGCATCGTTATTGGTTCACTAGTGACATGTGGTGCTACTATCCCTATTAAGGTGCTAGTGTCTAGGTGGCAGAACACTAGGCATAAAGGGTTATGATGCAAGAATGAAGGTTTGTGGCTTCTTTATGGATGACTATGGATGTTTATGGTCTACACAAAGGCTAGATAAGTGTGAAAATAGACCCTAGGATAGGTCTAGGCCTAAACTAGGGATATGTGGTCTCAAGTAGCACTCTTAGCACTCAAGTGCCATTTTTAGGTGACTACACACAAATGCTTATTTAGATGGAAAAGTTATTTGAAATTGGAATGGAAAAAATGTGAAAATATTGGTGTACACATAAATGTTTTTTTAATAATTGTTATGCTTATTTAATTATGCATTTAATTAATTCATATATATTTTAACACATTTCAAAATTCAACAGGGATGAAATTATTGCTTCCTTGGATGGAAATGGATTTGAACTTGGGATAAAAGAATGAACATTTACTGGTATGTGGATAGATCCACTGATTTTAACATTGTGTTGTCATTATGTATAATGGGTACCATTGGCATTAATGTGATCACCAATGTTGTAAATGTGCACACCAACAAAGCTTTATGCACACCCCAATTTTATTCTCCCTAAACACAAATCTACCCTTTGCTCTTAGATATTTGGAATTATTTCTCGATATTTTTAAAATGGTAGAAGGGGAGGGATTATAAATAGGATAGGTTGTCCCAAAAATAACTAATCTACCATGACCTGCACCTATACAAGGTTGTAATAAAATTAATGTCTACACAACAACCCATGGCCATCACTGACCTAGACCCATTATTTGCTTGTACCATTTTAGGTATTTGTTTTTATCATTTAAAAGGCATAGTTGTTAAATGAAATACATATGTTATATGACTTATTTATGATGGATATTTTTTCTTTTGTTAACCTGCCTAAGGCAGATTATATAGGTTCTAAATTAGTTATCAGTTACTTATGTTAGTCAATTATGGGGTGGTATTTGTCAAATGTAAAAATTTAGATATAGGGGAAGGGGACTAGTAGTTGGGACCCTTAAGTTTGGCTTCCCACATTTTTTAAAAAACACCATGTTATAACTCTGCTTTGGATTAATGTAGTTTAACTAGTTGCTAGTTAAAAAAAGTTACCCTAGAGGCTTTTAGCATTGTCTAAAGTCATATGATAACTATTCACTAGACATGTCATTTTTTTGTCATTTTTTATGTGTGACCAGTAGTTGGTACCCAAATTTCCAATTATTTTTATAAATTTGACTAATAATAATATCAAACAAGTGTATTTTTACATTGGATTTAAAATCTATGCATTTAGGCATGTCATCGAGTTACGATGGGCCATTAATAAAAAATTAAGGGACATGTAGGAAGATACATGGGTGATTAATATGCAATAATGGTCCATGTTTAATGACACTTGACAAACTTTATTTCCATTAATATTGCTAGTAAATACCACCATATGCACTATCAACCACCTATTTGACATGGATTTTATATACTCTTCTCCACAAATAATCATGGAAGCCTTTGCACCTCTTCACCATCTACAATGTTCACATAGCTTTTAGTGTTAGAAATTTGAAGGGATGAAATATTATTTCAAGATGTGTGCCTTATTCCTATAACTAAACTCATGAAAGTCTTTAGTTTTTTATGTGTGCCTATAATACATGATTTTCATTATCATCACCTCAATGGTTTTTTTGCATGCCTTTACAACTAAGCCAACTTTTAATTATATGTTTGTTGCATGGCCCAAAGGTTTTCATTCACATAGCAGTAAATATTATTATTTTTATCAGTTTTTGAATTCATTGGCCATGTTGGGACACACTTGTGACATTAATAAGCAACAAAGGGCCATGATGGAAGATGCTAGGGTTTTTAATATGCAACAAACATTTTCAAAGATGCTTAGTGGCCTATTAATGTTGCCATGTGCACCATCATCAATCTATTTGGCATGGTTTATTCAAGTCACTCTCCCTAAAATATAATGAAACCCAAATGCCTATTATTGTCATTGTAATTATTTTTTCATAGTGACTTTTATTGATATGTGAATTAAAATTTCAATTTTTTCATTCCAATAACAGTAGATGTTATTATTTTTAATTTAATAAGTAATGAAATGCCATGTTTGAAGATGTTTGGTTGGAATTATTTCCATTAATGTGACCAGTTAATGCTACCAAAGATAAACTCTAAAACCTATTCAAAATTCCTTGTTCAATTTAATCTCCCCTCACAGTCATGGAACCAAAATGCCTCTTTTTCATAATGCATCATTTCATATAGATCGTAGAGTAACGATGTTGGAGGGATGAAAATTTACCCACTTTGTTAGCATGTTTTCATTCACATCTGACTTAACATTTTTAGGTATTTGGATGGAAGTCCTCAATATTTGTGTTCATATTTATATTCATACCTATAACATGTAGATGATATAATGATTTCTCAATTAAGACCAATGTGTTTTGTTCCCTCATTTATCCAATCTAGTGGGCTTACTTGAGAATGCATACTTAAACCACCTAGTTTGTCATTTTTATCTATTTTATAGGTGTGATAAATATTTGGGACCCAAATTAACAATGATTTTTAAAAAAATTTGACCAATAATAATATTCAAATAATGGTTTTTACATTATCTTAAAATTTGTGCACTTAGGCATGCCATTGTGTTTTGTATCTAAATTCATGCTGCTATATTATTTATATTTGTGATGCATTTGTATTTCCCTACATTAAAGTTTCATGTTAACCATCTTCAACTTGTCATGTTAAATTATCACTCACTCACAATAAATGTGAGATGAAAATCAATGGAACCCAACGACATTTTATGTAGATTGCATTGTTTACCATAGATTGTAGCTTTGGCATGTTAGAGGGATGAAATGTTACATGACCGAAACAACCTACAAACTAAACATGTAGTAGTGAACATTAGTATGTATGTGGATGGAATCCTTAAAGGTTTTCATTCACATATCGACAAATGTTATTCTATTTGTATCAAATTTAGGATTATCATTCACATAGCAATAAATGTTGAGTTAGATTTATCAAATGATATCCTCTTGTGAATTCATTTTGTTATTTTATTGATATGTTGTTGTCATAAATGTTGCTTTCTTGTTCATTAATATTTTCAACATTATAAATATTATTTGCCTTAGTGATTGTTGACATGTTATCCTTTCACATTAATGTGTTTTTATATCTGAGACGCATTTATATTTCCCTACCTCCAACTTTCCATGCCTTCTATAAGCACCCACTAAATGTTCCCACATAGAAATGATTGTTTGTATGGAAAAGAATTTGAACTAAGGTTGGAAGACTGGAAATTTATTGGTATACACAAAAGTGCTTGTTTGGATGGAAAAGTTATTTTACCTTGGGATGGAATAATTATGAAAATATTGATGTACATAGAAATGTTTTTTTTATGATTGTTATGCTTATTTAATTATGTATTTGATTACATTTCATATTCTAATACATTTCATAATTCAACATGCATTAAATTATTGCTTCCTTAGATGGAAATGGATTTGAACTTCGGATAGAATAATGAACATTTATTGGTATGTGGATGGATCTATCGATTGTAACATTGTATTGCAGTTTTGTGCAATGGCTACCACTGTCATAGATGTTGTGATCACCAGTGCTGCAAACACCTACACTAATAAATATTTCTAGACACCCCCATTTTAATCTCCCCAAACATAAATCTACCCTTTGCTCTTAGATATTCAAAATTATTTCTTGATATCCTTAAAATGTTAGAAGGGGAGGAGTATAAATAGGAAAGGTTTTTCCAAAAATAATTAATATACCATGACCTACACCTATAAAAGACTATAATAAAATTAATGTCTACACAACAACCCATGACCATCACTAACATAGATCCACTATTTGCTTGTACCATTTTAGGTATTAGTTTTTATCATTTGATAGGTATAGTTGTTAAATAAAATACAGATGTTGTTCGAATTCTTTATTATGGATGTTTCTTGCAAACCTTCCCAAGGTAGAATAAATAGGTTTCAAATTGGTTATAAGTGGCTTTTTATCATTCAACTATGGAGTGGTATTTGTAAATGTAAAAATTTGGATATAGGGTAAGGGGATTAATAGTTGGGACCCCTAAATTTGGGGTCCCACAATTTTTAAAAACACCACGTTATAATTCACTACTTTTGATTTATGTAGTTTAACTAGTCACTAGTTAAAATAAGTTACCCCAAAGGCATTTGAGCATTATCCACAGTCATACAACTTTTTTCACCAAAAATGTCATTTTTATGTGTGAACAATAGTTGGGACCCCAATGTCCAATTATTTTTATAAATTTGATCAATAATAATATCAAACAAATATTTTTTTTTGCATTAACTTTAGAATTTGTGCAGTTAGGCACACTGTCAAGTTGCAATGGGTCATTAATAAAAAAGAAAGGGACATATTGGAAGATGCATGGATGATTAATATGCAATTATGGGTCATGTATAATGACACTTGATAGGATTTATTTCCATTAATGTTTCCAGTAAATAGGTACCATACATACCATCAACTACTTGTTCGACATGGATTTTTTAGACTCTTCTTTGAAAAATCATGGAACCCTTACACCTCTTCCACCATCTGCAGTTCTTTACATAGCTTGTAGTGTCAGTAATTTAGAGGGATGAAATTTTGTTTCAAGGTGTGTGCCTTGTTCTTGTAACTGAACCCATGATAGTCTTTGGTTCTTTTTGTGTGTGCCTATAATATAGGATTTTTGTTGTCATTTTAATGTTTTTTGGCATGCCTTTACAATTGATTCAACTTTTACTTATATGTTCATTATGTGACCTTAAGGTTTTCATTCACATAGTAGTAAATATTATTGGTTTTATATCAAATGATATCATTTTCTAAATTCATTGGCCATGTTGAGACGTGATTGTGACATTAATATGAAATTAAGGGCCATGATGGAAGACACTTGGGTTTTCAATATATAATAAACATTCAAAGATGCCCAATGCTTGTTAATGTTTTAATATGCACTGTATTCAATCTATTTTGGTGTGGCTTGATCAAGTCACTCTCCCCAAAATATAATGGAACCCAAATGCCTATTATTGTTATTGTAATTATTTTTTGAATAATAATTTTTATTGGTATATGAATGAAAATATCAGTGTTTTCATTTACACACAAGTAAATGTTATCATTTTTTTAATTCAATAAGCAATGAAGTGCCATGTTTGAAGATGTTTGATTGGATTTATTTCCATTAATGTGATCTATTAATGCCACCAAAGTTAAACTCTACAACCTATTCAATGTGCCTTGTTCAAGTCACTCTCCCCTCATAGTCATGGAACCCAAATGCTTACTTTTCATAATGCATCATTTCACAAAGATCGTAGCATAACCATATTGGAGGGATGAAACTTTGACCACTTTGTTAGCATGTTTTCATTCACATCTTATTCAACATTTCCTGGTGTTTGGATGGAATCCCTCAAGGTTTTCACTCACATATATATATTCATATCTACAAAATGTAGATGATATAATGATTTCAAAAATAAGACCAATGTTTGTTGTTCCCTCCTTCAGCCAATCTAGTGGGCTTACTTGAGAACACATACTTGGACCACATGGGTTGTCATTTTAAGTTGTTTATAGGTGTGACAAATAGATGAGACCCAAATTAGTAATATATTTTTTTAAATTTGACCAATAATAATATACAAATGAACAATGTTTTTTACATTGACTTAAAAATGTATGCACTTAGGCATCCTATCATGTTTTTGTGTCTGAATTCATGTTGCTATATTATTAATATTTGTGACACATTTATATTTCCATGTATTTAAGTGTCATGTTAATCATGTTCAGTGGGCCATGTTAAAATGACACTCACTCATAGTAAATGTAAATGAAAATCAATGGAATCAAAGATCATTTTATGTAGAATGCATTGTTTAACAAAGATTGTAGCTTTTAACATGTTGGAGGGATGAAATGTTATCTAAATTGAACAACCTAAAAATTGAACATATTCTAGTGAAAATTAGCTGGTATGTGGATGGAAGTGCTAAAGGTTTTATTTCACATACTAACAAATATTATTATCTTTGTATCAAATTAAAGATTATCATTCACACACCAGTAAATGTTGAGTTAGATTTATCAAACCATACCCTTTTTTGAATTCATGTTGCTATGATATTGATATGTTGTTTTGATTAATTTTGTTGTGTTATTCATTCATCTTTTTAACATTAAAAAAATTCTTTGCCTTAGTTTTTGTTGATATATTATCCTTTCAAGTTGTGTTTTTTATATATGAGATGCATTTTCATTTCCTTGCCTCTAAATTTTCATGGATTTTGCAAGCATCCACTAAACATTCCCACATATATATGCTTGTTTATATGGAAATGGATTTGATCTTGGGATGAAATACTGAAAATTTACTGGTATACACACAAATGCTTATTTGGATGAAAAGTTATTTGAACTTAGGATGGTATAATTATATTGGTATACACTTAAATGTTTGTAATGACCATTATGCTTATTTATTTATGCATTTGATTAATTCATACATAGTCTAACATATTTTAGAATTCAATGAACATGAAATTATAGCTTGCTTGGATGGAAATGGATTTGAGCTTGGGGATGGAAGACTAAACATTTACTAGTATGTGGATGTAAGCCCTAAAGATTTTCATTCATATATTAGTAAACATTATTATCTTTGTATCAAAATAGATGTTTTCATTAACATAGTAGTAATTATTATTATCTTTGTATCAAAATCAAGTTTTTTATTGACATACAAGTATAATGAGGATTGATGTCCAATGATTGCTATAAATTTAACCAATAGTAATATATAAACAAAAAATACATAGAGCTATCAAGAATTATCAAGTCTACATTAATTTGTATTGTCCACAATACATGCCTTCACCCTTAAGGCATCTCACATGGGTCATGCTTAAGTAGCTACACCTTTTAATAATGCCCTTGTAGCTCTTATAGGTCTCATGGAGACCTATTTACCCATTTAGCACACCCTCAAGCAAAATAAGAACATAAGACCACTTTCAAATATATATAGGTCTATTGGGAATAGTTCTCATATTAGGTGAAATTAGGTATTTAAAGGAAGGTAAAAAGTAAATAGTAAATTAGTATTTACCGAGAAGTAAATATTTATTATATGATTATAACCATATGGTTAATACGGTAAGTTTGTTAAAATATTATATTATCGATATATTGTTAATAGTTATAACAATATATCATATTTAGTGGTATGCTTAATGTGAGATATTTTGGGTGAAAAAGCAGGGGAGAGAATATAGGATTATAATTCCTATAAATATGTAATCTCATGAAATGTATTAATTAGAGTGAAATTAGGAGAATAGCATAATATATTTATGTTGAAAGAATCTATTGTGTTCAGCTCTCATTTTATCAGTGCATGAATTGATTATTGTGTTTAGTTTTGCTCCAATTCCTATCATTGGTATCAGAGCAAGTGTTGGAGACTGGAGTTAATTTTTCCACTCCTCATGCATGCAGCAATTAACAATCAGTTAGAGATCAGTTAGTTAACAAACAGTTAGTTCAAGTAGTTTGCATGTAAAGACTAAAATTAGTCTTCAGTTTGTTTTTTCTAATTATTGTTTGTTTTCAAATCTATTTAATAGACCCATGGGGCAGTATTGTAATTGAGCAAGATAAGCAAGATCAAGAAGATCTGCAAGATTCAAGAAGATTAATAAAAATCTTGTTCCATAATTGTTGTAGCAATCTATGTGTTTTATTTTCCGTTTTTATATGTTTTTATTTTCTGACAGCAAGTGAGTTTGTTCGTGTGATGGAGAAATAATTGAAAGGGCTGGCTATGGGCTTTATGCCCCCATTGATGGAAACCATTAGCTAAAAAATGAGTTTCTTTAACTCACATCAAATTGATATTGGAGACTTCAGAGAATCTTCCAAACAACAGGTTCCTCTGCCTCTTATGACTCGTGGTAACCTGTTCTTCTTCCACGCTTGCAGACCTGTATACATTCATGAAGTTGTAGTGATGAGTTCTATGGTCTACCTAACTTAAGTAGCCTTATTGCTTCTTTGTTGTCGTAGATCTGGTTCATCATCCAAATCAAAGTGTTGTTCTATATGTCTTGACATTACTCATCAAGTTTGTAGCTTTGTTATGATTTGGAATTATTCCACATGGATTCAACTAGTCTTGGCTCTTCTCAAACATTCTACATGCAGCAAACATCTCGTTGTCTGTGAAAAAAAAATCTGTTTTGTATGACTGTGTCTCTCCATACAACGTCAAACAAAAACAACAGATCTGTACGCTATCCAATCTGGGCATTCCTATGCATTACAGTTGTTCACAAAACTTTAGCTACATTGCATTCATTGTTGGTGCAATACAGATGGTGGGTGAATCAGTCCGTAGACAGTTACAACATATGTTCGTATGTTGTGGACAACTTTCACAAATACGGATTCAAAATTTTGAGGTATCCCACGTGTTGTTACGGAATGGAATTGATAGATGCAGGTCCTCTGCGCAATGAGAAGCCTCTTTTTACTTGTTTGGATGCCTCTAGATATGTATTTTTGGATTCTATTCATCCCGAACATTGAAACTTCATTTAGTTGTATGTTGGCAAAGCCAATTTGATCTATCCAAATAAGAATTTTTTAGAGTCTTCATGGGTTAAGATTTAAGTTCTTTTGTTATATTATATAGTTCGAGTCGAGTTTTTATTAAGCTTTAGATGTGTCATTTGATATATTTTTCAAGAGAGTCAATAGATTATTAATAGGTCTTTAAAAGTTATTTTTATTGTGTATCGTGTTTCTTCCAATAAGTTCTTTAGTGTCACCTTATAGTTTTGGTTATTGTCTTAGTATATAGTTTTATTTAATATTTAAGTCAATTAAGTTTTTTTTACATACTCTTTTTAAGTTTTGTTTCATTTAATTTTTGATTGATCATCATTATGATCAATATTAGTAATTTTAAAAGAGTTTAAAGTCATTTTTTGTGAAGTGTCAAGAGTATGTCTTTTAGTGAGTTGAGTTATATTAAAAGTTAAGAGTCATTTTGTACATTATGTCTTCATTTGTCAAAAAAAAAAAAAATTGTAAAAAAAAAAAAAAGAAAAAATTGCTTTACGGAGGTATTTTCGAATGTCCCTGACATCTGGTAAGCATGTTAGTATTATGAGGGGACCCCATTTCAGTCAAAACAACATGTTGCTGAGCTACATCAACATACTAGCTGAGTAAGCATTATCATATACTGGATGATGGAGGATACACAAAGTAAGGAGGTCTTTCAATGACCTCTCATTAGTCACTAACGATGGGGCCACATCAATGTTTTGATGACGTGTGTGGTGTGTTATTTTCAGTATGATGTGTTTTATATTTCTATTGTGTGTTGTAAATAAGAACCGAAGTATATACATGTTCACTTGTATATGATATTCCCATGTAACCCTTTTGTATATTTACATTAGAGAATGTTGATCTAAAAAGCATTGTAGCAATCACGATGAAAGGTTAGTGGTAAACCTGTGAAAACCATGTTGTAAGGTTAATGGTAAACTTGTGAAAATCATTCTGTAAAGTTAGTGGTGACCCTGAAAAAACCATTCTGTAAGGTTAGTGGTGAACCTGAGAAAACCATTCTGTAAGGTTATTGGTGAACTTTTGAAAACTATTTTGGAAGGTTATTGGTGAACCTAGAAAACCAATTGCAGATGAGTGTGAAGGAAGAGATGTGTGATGGCACATTTATATGGAGAAGATCATGAGCACACAGAGGTGGAGCACGCTACAATAAAAAAACAAATATATATTATACCATGTAAAAACTATTGGGGAGGGGGTGGGCGGATGGAGGGAATGTTGGGAATAGTTTTCACATTAGTTGAAATTAGGTATTTAATGGAAGGTAAAAAGTAAATAGTAAATTAGTATTTATCGAGAAGTAAAAATTTTGTTACATGATTATAAATGTATGGTTAATATGGTAATTTTGTTAGAATATTATATTGTTGATATATTGTTAATAGTTATAAAAATATATCATATTTAGTGGTGTGCTTAGTGTGAGAGATTTTGAGTGAGAAATCAAGGGAAAGAATATAGGAATATAATTCTTATAAATATTTAATCTCAAAAAATGTATTAATTAGAGTGAAAATAAGATAATAGCATAATATATTTATGTTGAAATAATCTATTGTGTTCAACTCTCATTTTATCAATGCATGAATTGATTGTGTTTGGATTTGCTCCAATTCCTATCAAGGTCCACTTCTTATGTCCCCTTCAACATTCTCAAATGATCATAGTCATCTTAGATCACCTTTGTGTATGCTCAAACAACTCAAACAGAGACCTTATATATATAGTAACACCATTATTGAACATGCACTCAACTTTTTAAGCATTGTGCATACTCAATATAGATTGATCACACCTCTAAAATCTACACAGATCATTCTCATGGAGTTTACAACACTCCACAATAGCCAATTCATCAAGAGACATCAAAACAACATCAACATGTGCTTAAATATCCTTATTAGGTCACTTGTAGAACAAGCACAAACACATAGTCAACTTGGAACATTAATATATTTGACTATACACACTTCTAGATCTTCAAATTAGGTTCATTATATGAGCCATGGAGTCTTATTCATCTTTGGTTTTTATAGCACCAGTAAATTCAACTTCTATCGAAATATATGGATAAAATACAAAGCTCTAGTTTTCCATGTGTTAAATTTAAATGTTTGAATAGCAATGGTCATAATTAAACCTTGAAAACTTTGCTCATATCTTGTGTCATCTCAGCTTTAGATCAATCTTGCACCATCTATCTTGTCTAAAATTTAATGCATAGTCTGTTAAATCTAAACATTAAACAACAGTCACTTTGACCTCATCTCATGCAATCTTGAAATGTTGACTCAATGCACTCTGTTAATCTTTGTGGATCAACCAGGGCTTTGGCAATCAATGCTCACCATTAAATCAAACTATATGAACACTTATTTTCTATTAGATCCTTATCATGTACCTTTGTTTAGTCATTAAACATCATACACCTATCCTCATCTTAGTGCATCCTAACTTCTTAGAGTAACGTGCACTGTCGATCTTGCTTGAACTTTAACTTGTGCAGAAATGACTATGGAAACCTTGCTTATCTACCTGAGTATCCATATTTTAACCTTAATAACTTCTTTTGTGCTTAAAGGTATGATCTCAAATTTGGATTAGATGATCTTCTTACATAGGAGAATCTAAACATATAATAAATAGTTCATGGAACCTTCACGTGTGCGAGATATAACTTCATTAAAATGATTTCTCAAAATCTTGTCATAGAGCCAACTATGCTTAGAATTTATTTGGGAGACCAAATTTGCTCCTGCATAACTTTTGTCACACTTTAATGCATGATCTAAAATTTTGCACAAATAAACTAGGCTCAAAACTGAATAAACCCATATCATCAATTTTTCCTAAAACATCCACATGTGTAAGATCTGCCACCATCAAAATGCTTACTCGACTCTTTTTTTCACTTTGAAAATTTGTCTAAGTATGGGAAAACACTGTCAAAATGCTTGGGATCTCAACTTTGCACATGCATATCTCTTGATGCATTTTATTGCATGATCTAAAAATTAGAGAAAATAAACTAGATATAAAAACAAACAAACTCATATAATCATTTTACCCTGACACCTATATGCATGTGAATGTTGACCTAATCAACATGCTTACTTAGCTCTACTTGAACCCTTTTGCAAATTTGGCTAAGTATGGGAACATAGTGAATTTTGTCTAAGTAGCCAACTTTGTACCCTCATATCTTTGAATGTGCTTTGATGTATGAATTGAGATTTGGTGCATGAAAACTAGGGACTACTATGATAAAAATCATATGACCAACTCTCCTTGACTCATTTCCATGTGGCAATGGTGACATCATCAAACTACTTACTCAAATTTTATACCATCGGATCTAAAGTGTTAAGATGAAGACTATGATCAACTAGATGCAATCCACTCATACACACAAACGCTCAAATCATAGATAGTATATTATGTACCTCTTGCACATGCTCTAATCACCATACTCATCTCTAAACATCTTTAATCATGCTAAAATTGAAGATCAACCAAGTCTCCTTTAAGCACACTAGGACAAACACATTACACACTTTAGGCTATCAAAGTACTTCATCCATTCACCAGAAAATCTCTATGACATCACCATGACATCAAAATAAATATCTAACAATCTCCCCCTTTGTCATTAATGTCAACAAATAACATATATAGCAATATACAACTCACCTTCTCTCTCTTTAAGCACTCCCATAATAAGAACTTTCTCCCCCTTTGACACAATGACAAAGTGGGCACCAACTGATCTTGAGGACATAAAAATACAATAGATAGGAAATGACTATCTTAGAAGGATGATACAAAATCCTCCTTACCTTGAGCCTACTTTATCTTGCCTTGACAAACTTCCTCTTCATCCATGTCAACACTCTTCTTCACAATCACAACAACTAATGAAGATAGAACACACAAAAACCACTAGAATCTAATAGAACTCATGAATAAACATCTGAGAGGGAATCCCCCTAATATTTTTGAGTAATTTCACCACTTTATCATCTTCATATCTTCATACACAATGAGGAACTAACATACAAGATTGTTAGCCTTCTCTCTCAAGACACTTCCATGACCACCAATAGAGCATCATACCACTCATAAATCAAGAAACATGTTCTAAACCAATTTGATAACTCACCTTGAAACATTCATGCTTTGATCTTTCATAGAAACTGAAAAAAAAACACTCTTCACACTAGGTCTGTTTAGTCCTCTTGTAGCCCTACCTAGAACTTGCAGAGCTCACAATTTTTTGTAGACACAAATTCAAGACCTAAAACTTCATATCTAGAGCACTCTCATATTCCCCTTGTAGAACATCAATTTTCAATAATAAGTTGATCCTCTGTAACATATTTTTTTCACAAATATACTACCCAATTAAGCCTCCAACTTGATAAAAAACTTGAATAACTTGAGAACCACAAACCTTCAAATATCTATGAACCTTGATTTGAAAACCCATTTTTTCCATTCAAAATATTAAGAATCCTTAGACCTCAAATAATAAGTCAGACCACTTTTCTAATAGATCCCAAAACCCTAGAATCAAAAAATAAACAAAGTCAACATAACACTTTCAAGTCAACGTCTACCTTTGAAACTTCTTGTACACCTGGAGACAAACATTACATGCTTATGGACTAAGATTTGAGCTTCTAGACCATTTGGAACCTTTAATTTATATAACCCATTTTAGGATCTTGATAAATCATAAATCTTCCTTTGCTATTTAGGAACCTTCAATCTGACCCTATAGATTGTTCTAACTAAAAAACACCATAGCAACACTTGATTCTCCACTTGAAAAGAGTCTCTTAAGAAGTATAGATAGAGACACCCTCTATACCTTAATTCTCTAAAACAAAAATAATTCCTTGTATTCCTTCTCCTCCTTGTTCAATTGATACTTATTGTTCTTCATCTTCTTTTTCTTTGGCTTTAGAAACATAACTTATTTAACTACTACAACATTCTCTTTTTATTCTATGATTGGATATCAATACATGGAGAAAACATAGATTCATGGCATACCTTTTCATCTGAATAATCTTCCTTTTAGCTTGGATTCTCATCACTAGGCACTTGTTCAACAATAGTTGGATGTTCACTTGGATCCATACATACCTCAGAACTAGCTTCAACTAGTGCCTTAGTCTTCTCTTTGAGCTTAGTCTCTTCATTTTCAACATGAGTAGAAAATAAGACCTCTTGGTGTAGACATCAAAAATCTGCAAACCATGATTTTGAATGTCATAATTTCTCTTGATCACCTTGGGACCCTCTCAAGACCAATCTGACCCTTTGACCCCTAACTGAACTTGACCCATAGTTAGTTTGACCAAAATAGCTTAACCTTAGATTTTACCTATTTTAACCCTTCACCCTCGACCATCGATGGTCAGGTTGACCACTGATGGTCAAGGTGCACCTCTTCAACCACTAAAATGCAAACTCATTTGCCTTATTTTTTAAAAATAGCTCATATAAATCTGATTGTGAGCCATTGCATGAATGAGTTATAATTAGGAAGCCCAGTTCATGTCTTGTTGTAACTCTCTTTTCGTACCTATAAGAAGAGAGGAACATAGACGTGAAGATCATCCACAATCATCATCAAAAGCTTATGCATCTAGAATCCTCTTTTTGTAGGTCAATCATTATCAACAATTCAATGATCTAGCTACTACATCAGAGAGCCAACTTACCGGTGTAGCTCTACCCAAAGTGTCAAGTATCATTACTCTATCAAAATCATGTCATATTATACCAATGAGTCAACTACCTCAAGCATCCACCCAATCCATCTTCTTCAAAATAATTATTTGGTTTCCAGTATTTTGTTACTTTTTTTTTTTTTGCATTTAGCCCAGCACCAACCCAACTCCTAAAATCTCACTTTATGATCTCATCAATTAGCTTGTTATCAAACCAATATCTATCCACAATAACCATCAATGGTTTTCTCAATAGCCAATAGTTAGTCCAAGCATTAATGGTCACTTTGATCACTGAAAATCACCTTAACTGTCGATGGTTAGCCCAACTGTTGACATTCACTATGACAGTAAAAACCAACAAGCTATTTTCACCTACCTACCCCCAACCAAATTTGAATTTTTATGTTCTTTCCTATTCATAAACCTCCCTCTACTTTTTAAAATCTAACCATATAGCACTAAGTATTAATTAGTTCATTTCTATTTTAATCATTTTTAGTCTATTTCTTAAGCAATCATTCTTGTGTTCAATTCAGTACCTTTTGATTATTGATTCAAGTACTTTATTTTTTATTTATAAACTTAGTTATTTAAAATATGTGGATTGATAGCCCCTAAAGAAGCTCTTGCTTCTAGGATCTAACTATCGCTAGGCAATCCACTCAACTATCTATCTAACAAACAAGTTTGCTTTAGCGATTTCTTATTTACAAGTCATCCTCCCAATTCAAAGAGGATATATTTAAAATCTTTTGATTCTACGTGCACACAATTAAATAATTTTTTCAACCATACCCATTCTTAGTTTCTTCTTTTCCCTTTCTAAAATAATAAGCAAAAAATTTGTTGAAACATTCTAGCATTCCTAGTGGGACCCTTGTACCTTTATTTGGTTTCTTGTTTGCTTGTATTCTCTCTCTATTCTATGCTCATTAACAAAATCAAAAGTTTCCTTTTAGGCTTAAAATTGAGTACATACATCTATTTCTTGAAATTTTAGTTCACATAGCATCACTTAAAGGCAAAGTAATCTATCGTAGCTTCACTCTTTTTACACACACTCAACCAAACCACTTTTCATCAATTAAACATCAAGCAAACTTGAGACAAGTCCTGGCTAAGATTTCTTCACCTAGTGATAACCTTACCCTTTTTTGGCAATCCCACTTAGAGGTCATTACCAAGGAGAGAACCAACACAATGCTCTAGTTGAGTATAATCTCTAGATATCAATATATATTGGCTAAACACTTGACACTCTTATTATTTTAGTGTGTGAAGTGAGGGGGTAGGCCCCAATACCAAGCCACATATTGATTCCAATATATATTCTTTTTTAGTGCCTAAATACAACCTAAAACCAACCTTAGACTTCCTCTCTAGTACCCACTCTACAAACCAATTTTAGTCACATAAATTTTTAAGGCATAAACCAAAAGTGAGATTAATGAAAACTCTAGGGATTAACATATCTTTTAGAGTGTGATTTTACTTTTTTTATCATTCTTTTGTCTTCTCTTTATTTGAGTAGTGAAGTTGTTTGTGCTTTCTTTCTCCCCCATCTCATATGGTTCTTACTCGTCAGTAGCAAAAAGACCTTCCAGAGAAAAACCCATCACCAAGCCAACCTCCCTCTTCATCCATGGGCTACATCTCTAAACCAACAGATTCTCCCCATCCCTCAGGAAGTCCTACTTTCCCTCAGGAGGTTTCTCAAGGAGATGAAAATTTTGTTGCTTTCCTAGATAACAACCCTATAGCCTTGCAATATTATCTTATAAACATGTCTTACTGTATCTCACTTCGGTCCCACCCATAGATCAACCTTATGGCATGCCTCTCTACCTCATGGAGAGTATCTCTAATTCCATGGTTACTACACAAGTTTTTTCATCAACCAACAACCCCTTTGAGACTACCATAGAAAACTAACCAACCCAAACTACCACTTCCCTTATACCTTCCACTTCTACCAATCACTCCTCCATAATAGGAGTGTCTGCCTCTAGCACTACCAACCTTCCTTTAGCTACCCCCAATCCATCAACCACTACTCTACTTCAAAGCCTTGTGGTGTCTATACCCTCTACCTTACCACTAATCAGTATAAGGGTCACCACCCTTCCATTGATCACCAACCCAACTACCGCTCCTATCCAATAAATACCCCTTGCACCAAACTTTGGCTACATCCCTAACCTACAAGGGTATATACCCCTAACCACTACCTAACCACCTACATCTACCTACCCTTATGTATTCTTTTCCCAACCATTGGCATCCACTTACCAATATGCGGTAGCCTCCTAACCTTTCACCCACTATCAGTATGTCTCCTACCCACCATAGTCATATGCATCTTATCATGTTATGGGTGCATAAATAAAGATGCTTATGAACAAGATGATCACCTTAGAGTCATCCATTTCAGGTACTAACAACATCTTATCATATGACCAGATATGTAATGAGCCCATCCATCCATTTGTACCTATCAAACCATATCCTCCCTGATAGAATCTTCCCAAGTTATCTAAATTTCAAAGCAAGGAGGATCCCCAACAACACCTTAGGGCATTTAGGCATGTTTTTTTATGTCATCACCTATGATGATGCCCTCCTTTTCCATACCTTCCCCATGTTTCTATCTAGTCCAATATTGGATTGGTATAGTGCCATACCCAAGTAGTCCCTTTTCTCCTTCACCCAACTGGCTCAAACCTTTTTGGACCAATTTTTGATCAATATCTCCAAGAAAGTTTCTATCATCAACCTCTATTCTATTTGATAGTTTGAAAATGAATCCATTGCCAATTTTATAGCTCATTAGAGGAGTTTGATTAACCAACTTTCCTTCTTCTTACCTTAACCTGAACTCATACAGCTCTTTACTCGAGCATGTGCCAAGCATATCTCCTTTACACTGCATGTCTAAAGATTCTGAACCTTTGATGAAGCTTTTACCATGGCACGTAAGTTAGAAAATTGAGATATTGATGAAGGAAAGCTAAAGATCAAAAACAAGAACTCAACCTACAAAACCAATGAGGCATCTTCCTCCAAGTCAAACAACCAGTCCAATACCAATACCAAGAGCAAGGGAACCATAAATGTAGTTTTCCTTAAGGCCACTCCTCCACCTTCCATCAACCAACCAAATTCCTCTAGTTCCTCAAAGCAAAACATGAAAAACCAAAACTGGAACAACCAAAAGCAATTCACTCCACTTGGAGAATCCTATGCTTCCATCTTGGAGAAGTTATTGACATACATCATTCAACTTCCTCCTATCAAACCTCCTTAGTAGTTTGATGCCCTCATTTTGCACCTAATTGGTTCAATGAGAATGATTTGTGTGCCTTTTACTGGGTAATACAACATGATGTCATTAGGTGCAATACCTTCAAGAGCCTTGTCTAATCCCTCATTGTTCAAGGGGAGCTTACATTAGATAACCCCAATGCACCATCAAACCAAGCCCTTGATATACTCAAGAAACCTTTCCCAAACCATGCTCCTAGAAAGAATGAGAGTAACATGGTCAAGTGTTCTCATGATACCCATACATTTAACATAGTCCTTGATGCACTCATTATCGAACCACCCAGTACCTAATGTTCCATTCTTTCACCTCCTACATCTCTTTAGATAGTTAACTTACCTTACCTTATTTCAGACACTCAAACTAAGGAAGTGTCATCTTCTCCCCCTCCACTTATTAAGGTAGTGGAGTCCTTAACCACTCTCTTAGCCAATATACCAAAACACCCAACCATCGCCATCCCATCTTTACCTTTAACTACCAAGAAACTTACTCCCCCTTCAAAAATTATTCTCGAGGAAGAAATCCCCTTGTCCACTCCTCCCTTAGAGGAGACACCTATCTCAACTTTACATCCTTTGATTGAGGAAGAGGACAAAGTTACCACCCCACTTCCCCAACCTATGGGTCTATCATTCAAACCTGCTACCTAGAGAGCTAAACCAATATATAAACCATTCTCTAGGATAGTTCAGAGAATGGAATTTATTTCCAAACCCAAGTTAGACTAGGCTACATTTTGGCAGAAACTAGGTCTCCCTTATATTACCAAACCATAACCTCTGACCCTTTCTTTGGTAGACCAACCTGCCACTTCTATTCACCAACTTATTATTATATCTACCTAACCAACCAAAACCTCTACCCAACCAACCCCCAACCACCTAAGTCAACCAAGACCCAAATGGCCAAACCCTCTTATATAACCCTAACCAAAACAACCAAAAGCCTTGGTACCCTCCCTACAACAAACCTTAGTCATGCATCTATGAAAGTGGACCTAACCCCTTCAAAATCACCAACCAAATGCCAAACCAAAACAACCAAAGAAGTCAAACCACCTAAAGGCTTGAAGGCCCAAATTTTACCTCCCTCAACCTTACCCTCCATTTTGGGACCTCATCCCTCTACCTTGATCAGGAAGCCAATTATCTCTACCTAAACCCCACCCACTTTTTGGTTATGCCTTCACAATTGCTTTTTGATACACCTCTCTTCACTACACCAGCAATGCCTAAGCTACCTACCTTACGATCTTTCACCTCTAGCTCATCAACCTCCTTGCCTAAACTAAATCCCTTAACCAAGCACACCACCCTACCCAAAACACCTACTACCAAACCTATTTCCAATCAACCCTCTACCTCAACCATCAAAGCACAAACCGTTACACCTCTACCACCTTTAGCCGAGTTTTAATCGACCATTTTCCATAGGTTATTAAAAAATTCTTATCTATCCTTATCTCCCATTGGGAAATTTAACCCTTTAGCTTCAAAACCCATCTGGTACAATGACCACCAAGTGTGTTCTTATCATAAGACACCCAGCCATGATACAGAGAACTACAAAGCTCTCTAAACCATCATCCACCAACTCTACAATGAAGATAATCTATTAACAGATGAACCTCCTAGGGGCCCCATACCAATCAATCCAACCACCATACCTACCCAATGCTTACCTACTCCTCCACTCTCACCTAAGAGTGAAGATGAATCTAACCAATATCCTACCTTAACCTCTCCTTCTATCCATATTATCAACATGGTCACAAGATCACAATAGAAGGAGAAGGGGAAGGCTAAGGTGTCTATTCCATGGGCATATCCATCTTCAACCTCCCAACCAACCCACACCCAACCATCTCCATCTTTGACCAAACCCAAGCTATCTATTTTAGGTGCCTCCCAATCTAACCCCTCAGAATCCATCAAGAGAGTTATCCTCAAGTAACTTCATCAAACCTTGATGAATATGAGCTTGTATGATTTGATCTCTACCTCTCCCCATCACCATCAAGCACTAATAGAGGCTTTGCAATCCATTGAGGTCCAACCTAAAGACCCTCAACCTCTAAAATCCTTTGTTAGTGCCCTTCAAATTTCTAACCTTGTTACCTTCAAGGATTTATAAATACCTTCCATCCATCCTAAGAACCTAGATCCCCCTCTATCTATCACTTCCTACATCAACTAAACCTACATTAAATGGGTCATTATTGATGGGAGAGCTAGCATTAACATCATTTCCTCTCATGCCTATAACCAACTTAACCTGCTAGACAATGTCATGTCTGAAACCTCGATAGTCCTTTAATCATTCAATGATACCATAGCCACCACCTTGGAAACTATCATCCTTCATATCTATTTAGGACCTCGCATTCTCCCTAAACTTTTCTATGTAGTGGAAGGTGAATTCCAATACAATGTTTTGTTGGGATGACCTTGGATCCATTTCATGGGTGTGTTCCCTCCACCCTTCACCATTGTATTAAGTTTGAGCATGAAGGCTAGTTCATCACCATCTAAGCTGACCCAAGTCTTTTCTTGACATACAACATGACATATCACCCCAACGATGTCCTCATACCCCCATCTAGCACACTTTCAATGACTAAAACCCAACCTTTAATAACCAAAGTAGATATCACATCCGCTTCAACCAACGAGGCATCGACTAGTTCTCTATCCCTTCGGACCAAATCCCCAGCATGAACCCTTTAGAATCAATGTTCCATCACCTTTCACTATGGGAGTATTGCCTTTTAACCCTTTTTTCTATCCCTACTCCTCATGAGTATGGGTAACTCACCAACTAGTCAGGATATGACCCCAATGTCAGAACTGTCATTCTCTTTGGACCTCCTCACTGTTAGACCCATTTTGTCTATGGGAGACTTGATAAACCCCTTAGTGATTATACCACCTCTCTTTCACCTAGGCCATATACCATCTATTTCTCTTACCTACATAAACCAAGTTTTGTCAAGACATACCTCCATCAGTGTGCTTAGAAAGGCTTTGGTCTTGGGTGATATGAGTATGGCCCACATGAATTGATCACTGCCAAAACTAGGAAGCTGCATAAGAAACATGACCTTGGTTTCATCCTACCCAACAAAAAGGAACCCAAATCACATACCACCACCATTATAGAGAAAGATTCCCCTTTTACACCGACCTTGCCTCCACTTGCATGTGAGGATGATGACATCATCCCACCTAATTTTTTTTGTCAACATGATTATCCTAAGACCCCTGACTTATCAAAAGGAAGGGGTGATTGTAACCATCCCTTTGACCCATCTTGAGATGATAGGATAAGAATCTCCTACCATTAACACTATTTAGTGTTAGGATGATGATTCTATTCTCACCTACCTTGGTGCCCCAGATTCTTCCAACCATAAATCCCTTCCTCCCAAAACCTCGGCCATGCTAAACAAATCCACTATGAATACCAAATTGGGTACTTTGGACAACCCTCATATTATAAAACTTGGCCAATCATTGAATATCAAAGAACTTTAAGATATCCCTTCTTTCCTTCAAGACCGAAGCATAGCCTTTGATTGGTCTTATAACAACATGCCCAAGATCGACCCCACCAATGTTACCCATAACATATTCACCCACCATGATGCCAAGCCTATCAAGTAGAAAATTTAATGCATGCACCCTCACATAGCCCTTATCTTCAAAGAAGAGCTTCAGCATCTTCTATTTGTCAACTTTATTCAACCCATTGACTACACCCAATGGGTCTTGAATGTCATACCTATCACCAAAGCCACAGGGGGACTATGCATAGTTATGTCATATTTGGAATATACATCTCAAGACTATATAGTCCTTATTAGCACTACAGTGCATGCCCTAATAGACTACTCTTATCAAATTCATACTTTAAGTTAATAGGTTGGTCATTTTTGAATTCACAATTAACTTTATATTGTGGTGGCATATTCAGAACTTGTAAACAAGCAAGTATGTTCCCATATATTTGATTAAATATTTTTTTGAACAATTAATTAGGTATTGTTTATTTAGTTTAAATATTTTATATTACTTAATTTGAAGTAGGTTTATTTATATGAATATATTTTAGTGAACCCTAATTGTCTTACTCCTACTAGAAATTCATTTTTATGAACCCAATTTTTGCATGTTGCTAGATAGGACAAAACATAATAATGTGTAATATTTAGAGTTCAAATTTGTTTTAAAAATTAGGTACAAAATTTTACATGATTAAAGTTAGAATTAAATTTGCATTAAATTTATCTTTAATCTAAATTAACCCATTGAAGTTAAATTTAAAGTCATACTTATAAATTAGTTTGACTTTAATGTACACTCTATACAAAGATAGGTTAAAGTCCCCTAAGGTTATCTTAATAGGGTTACTTTGGAGTGACATTAGGGCGGATTTATATTGATGATGTTATAATGGATTGATACACTACTCTGATCAACTCCATACTTAAAGATGATAGGATGGTAATTTTTGAAATCACATTTACCATACAAATTGTAGTGACATACTTGCAACAACTTGTAAATAAACTAAGAAAATTATTTTCCGTGATATTTGATTACATGTTTTATTGAACAACTAATTATGCATTGTTTATTATAATTTATGATATGTAATTTGAGGTAGGTGTATTTATATGAATACATTTTATTCAACCCCAATTGTCTTACTCTTACTATTTAAAATCAATTTTTAGTAACCTAGTTTTTGCATGTTTTTAGGTGGGGTAAAGCATAACAATGTGTACCATTTTGGGGCCAAAATAGTTTTAAAAAATAACTACAAAATTTTGCACATAAGTCGTATTTAAATTTTCCTTTAAGTTACTTGAATTCCAAATTAACCCATTAAAGTCAAATTTAAATTTGTACATATAACTTAGTTTGACTTATGTACACTCTACACAAATATAGGCTAAAGTACACCTACAATTGCCTTAATAGGGTGTATTTGGAGTGAAATTAGGGTGTCCTTGTAAAGATGATTAATGAACCAGAATACTATCAAGGAAAAACATAACAATAGGCTAAGATACTGAATAATAACATGTATTGATTTTTATTGAATGATTCAAATAATTACAAACCATTCATAATAAGCCTCAACTCAGAATTGGAGTTGACATGCAAAATTTGGAACTATAAAAATAAATAAAACTCAACATGTTATTTTTATTAAGTTTTGCATGCAAGTGCATAAAGCTCTAAAAATCTCCAAAACTAAACTAAACTAAACTCTAAAATTAACCTATTAGATGATTTTCAATTGAAGTTCAAGCCTAGTTTAAAAATAGATAATTTTTAAATTTAGAAAAAATCCAAACTAAAATTAAGCTACAATTTCAAACCCTCAGGGGGTGATATATGGCCTCTGCAAAATATAGAAAAAGTCCCATGGGCTCAAATGGAGCCAGTCATTTTAGTGTGAAGATGGGCTCAAATAGAGCTACAAATCAAAATTTATGGCATCCAAAAATTTGACCTCTTTTTTTACTTCAAATTTGTTAGGGTGACTTGCAAATCCATAATTTTATTGAAGAGAAACCATGAATATAAATCTAGAGGAAAATTGAATTAATTTATAACTAGAATCATTATCCTATTCTCTATCAACATCTAATTTAAGAATACCTTGCATTACAAATATACCAACAAGAATTTACAAAGAGTGTTTTGGTTCCACTTTACCTACTATTTGCAACAATGGTTGATTGTGTTAGTGTAGCATTAATATCACATTGTTTTATCATAATGTCTAGTAGTTAGCGTTACACGGTTACATTATAGTTGATGGATTATGGTTCTATTAACCATATTGAACCGAATTATGTACTATATAAATTTCCCCTTTTGCTCATCAATAAAACATCAAAGATTATTTTCTCCTACAATCTATTATCAGAGCATCCTTTGCCTAATCAAAAGTCTTTCACAACAAAAGCAACCAAGACATAGAATGTTGGACTAGTAACCTGTGACCTATGCAGCATAGAAGAAAAGAAGCAAATATAAAGGAGAAAGTATACAATGACCTATAGCTAAAAGACCTAAATTTGAGTGGCAACGCCTGGAGATAATATAATAATTAAAGTATGATAGAAAAACCGTGGAAGGATCAACACATAAAAGCAACTTTGTTTGCTTCATTTTGGTCATGATAGTTAGAAAATAATGCTATAGAAGCTAATCAAAACAACCATAGCATGATAGTTTAATTGACACATGGTATAAAAATAAGATTGGAGAAAAAACCTTGCAAGATACATACAATTTTTATATAGAATTTGAAGCATAAAATATTGATTTAAGTATAAAATTTTGTATAAATAAAGTAGAAGTAAAAAAATGTTTGCACCCAAACTCCTCTTGTTTGATGCCCAACTCCTCAAAGGGCCAATCTTTTCTACATAGAAGACAAAGATGTAAATGATTCCTCAATTTGAAGAATTATAGGGCATCATCATTGGTGTGATGACCTATGCTACTAAAGTTGAATAACAAGTCAAATGCAAAAGCCCTGATGTTGATGACACTTAATGTCATCGACCAGCTTCAACCTCATATTCAGGACACGATAACATCGAAAGAGGCTTGATACATTATATCTACCATTTATGAGGTGAATAATCAGATGAACATACTCCATCTTCAGTTCAAAAATATGTATATATTCTCAATAGGGAACCTACAAAGATCTTACATGACAAGACACCAAAATAGGTATGGGGTGGTCATAAATCTTTGATCTCTCATCTTAGAGTATTTTGTTATACATCTTATACGTATGTCCCTACTAAAAAGAGGAAGAAGATCAAATCAAAGACACTCTAGTGCCTTCTATTGGGGTATAGTACTACCTCAAAATCATATTGCCTCATGGATCTTGAGACAAAGAAGATATATCAAAATTGAGATGTGGTTTGTGATGAGTCATCATTCAACTCATTATCATAAAAGGAGCGAGAACATACCACCTCTCATAGACTATTCCCATATTTAGATGATGAGAATGAAAAATCTTCTCATAAAAAAGGTGATTTGCAAGGAGAATTTTTAATTGATCTTAGAAATATGGAAGATAATTCTTCATCGAATTAGCAGAAACATCAACGTCCAAAATGGAAGGTGTTCAACTAAGTTGATTTCAGGAGTCACCTCAATTAGATGAAACTGACTATAGGTAACTTGTTGGGAGTCTCATTTACTTAACTTATACCAGACTAAACATATGCTTTATTTTCATCTATCTTTCAAGATTCATAGACAAAGAAGTATCATTGGATTGCAGAGAAGTATGTTTTGAGATATGTTTAAGTTACAATTGATTATGGTCTGGAATACAAGAAGAACTCAAATTTCTTCTTGCAAGGATACATAGACTTGAACTATGTTGGATCTATTGATGATAGGAAATCAACCTTAGTGTATATTTTTCATCTCAGATCTAGACCAGTTTCATGACTAAGTAAGAAGCAATCTATATTTGATCTCTCATCCATAAAGGTAGAATATCGTGTTGTACGAGGAGTTGTATATGAGGTAATTTGGTTACGTCGTATTCTATTTAACATAGGCATTCTTGAAGATCAGCCACCCATTCTTTTCTATGACAATCAAGGTGTGTTAAAACTTATAAAGAATCCAATATTTCATGAGAGGACCAAACATATTGAGGTCCAATGCCACTATATTCAATAACAAGTCTTGAACCATTACATTTAGCTCCAATATTACCCAATAAATTCATAAGTAGTAGATATACTCACCAAGTAACTTGGAAAGGTGAAATTTTATATATTTTTGGGTTACATTTATAAAAACAATATAATAAATAGGGGAATATTAGTATAACATTAATATGACATTGTTTACCATAACGTCTAGTAGTTAACGTTAGATGGTTACATTGCAGTTGATGGATTATGGTTATGTTAACCATATTAAATTGAATTGTGTACTATATAATTTTCCCCTTTTGCTCATCAATAAAACATCAAAGCTTATTTGCTCCTATAAATTCATGTAAGTTGAGGTCCATTTATAAAGTTTGGGTGAGGTTAAAACCAAATTAAATGCAATTACATCTTAGAAATCCCAAAAAAGTGGTTTGATACAGAGCTTGACAAGAGAAATAGACGTAAGATAAACATGTAATAAACCCTAGGAGAGAAGGTTTCTCATAAAAACCCTAAGTATTAATATTCATTTTAATTTAAAATATTGATAACAATGTGTATACACCTAAAAATGGACTCTTAGCATTTAGTTATTGGCATTTTATATATGTTTATTGATTTTATATATGTTTAGTGATTTTTTAATGTTTAACTTAAATTAGGCATCATTTAACCATTATGTTGATTTCCCTAGCTTGAAATTAGTTTATATTATCCTCGTGTAATCTTCCTTGTCTATTTTATGTTTTATTGGTTTTGTGTCAAACCATCTCAATGGTCTTGGCTATATTATTTATTCCCCCAATTTTATTAAATAATTTACTCAGAACTATAAAAATAAATAAAATTTAGCCTACTATTTTTAGCAATTGCTATTTTTATTAAGTTTTGCATGCAAGTGCACACAGCTCTAAAAATCTCCAAAAATAAACTTAACTCTAAAATTAACCTATTGGATGAATTTCAACTGAATTTCAAGTCCGATTACAAAAATAGACAATTTTTAAATTTAGAAAAAAATTGAAAATAAAATTAAGCTACAATTTCAAACCCTCAAATGGTCACATATGGCCTCTGAAAAATATAAAAGAATGCCATGGGCTCAAATGGAGTTGGTCATTTTGGTGTGAAGATGGGATCAAAAGGAGCTACAGATCAAAATTTATGGCCTCCAAAAATTTGGCCTCTTTTTTTGCATCAACAATGTTAAGGTGACTTTCGAATCCATAAGTTTAATGAAGAGAAACCATGAATGTAAATATAGAGGCAAATTGAATTAATTTACAACTGGAAACATTATCCTATTTTATACCGACATCTAATTTAAGAACAACTTACATTACAAATAAACCAATAGACATTAACAAAGGGTGCTTTGGTTCCATTCTACCTACTATTTGCAATAATGGTTGATGCATGTAATTTGAGGGCCATTTATAATGGCTGGGTGAGGTTAAAACCAAATTAAATATAATTAGATATTAAAAATCCTTAAAAAGTAGGTTGATACAGAGCTTGACAAGAGAAATAGACATAAGATAAACATGCAATAAATCCTAGGAGAGAAGGTTTCTCAAAAAAAACCTAAGTATTAATATTACATTATAATTTAAATATTGATAACAATGTGTATACACCTAAAAATGGACTCTTAGCATTTAGTTATTGACATTTTACATATTTTTAGTGATTTCATATATATTTAGTGATTTTTTTAATGTTTAGCTTAAATTAGGCTTCCTTTAACCATTATGTTGACTTCGCTAGCTTGAAATTAGTTTCTATTATCCTCATCCAATCTTCCTTGTCTATTTTATGTTTTATTAGTTCTATGTCATGACCATCTCAATGGTCTTGGCTATATTATTTGTTCCCCCAATTTTATTAGATGGACCCATACACTTGTTTCCACGTTTTCTATTTTTAACCATTGAATGTTGATATGTGGACAAATCTATCCAAATGTTGAAATAAAGTCACTTATAAATAGAGAAAGGACTAGGTTCATTTGATAATCAAATAGAATTAAACATTATCAAGTACATTAGATAATCTATCAATTTTAAGGTAGCATTGTATTGTGGAGAACTTTTGGCATACATACTGAATTTTTTTATTATTATTTTTTTACGTCTATTTATTTTCATATTTGTTCCAATTTAGGATCTCTGATGAATTAGTAAATTTCTTTAACAGACACCCCCAAAGAAAACTTGAACATTGTAGACTAGAACTTTTAATTCATTACAGGTAAATAATAAGCATGTATTTAGGATAAAAGTCAACAAAAAGGAGACAATGTTTATATATTTATGTTATATTTGGAGTACATCTCAAGACTATATAGTCCTCATCACCATTGTAGGGACATGCCCTAATAGACTACTTTGATCAACTTCATACTTTAAGTTAATAGGTTGATCATTTTTTAATTCATATTTAACTTTATATTGTGGTGGCACATTTGCAACAACTTGTAAACAAGCTAGGAATGTTATATTCCCTATATTTGATTACATGTTTTATTGAACAACTAATTAGGTATTGTTTATTATAGTTACATATTTTATTATACTTAATTTGAGGTAGGCTTATTTATATAAATACATTTTAGTGAACCCTAATTGTCTTACTCTTACTAGAAATTAATTTATATGAACCCAATTTTTGTATGTTACTAATGGGGCAAAGCATAATAATGTGCAGTATTTAAGGGTCAAAGTTGTTCTAAAAATTAAATACAAAATTTTGTATGATTAAAGTTAGATTTAAATTTTCTTTTTAGTTAGCATAAATCTAAATTAACCCATTACATTCAGATTCGAAGTCGTACATATAACTTAGTTTGACTTTAATGTGCACTCTATACAAAGATAGGCTAAAGTCCTCCTAAGGTTGTCTTAGTAGGGTTACTTTGGAGTGACGTTGGGGTGGCTTTCTAAAGATGATGTTACAATGACTTTGTGGTGCATAAACTTATCAAAAAGCAACCACAAAATGTAAACACAAGGGGATCTTGCATTAATCTATAATTTAAATCACTATTTTTTTCTCTACCATAATCCAATTTAAGAACTTGCATCACATAAAATCTAATAGAATATGTATCCCTTACATTTTATTTAGTATTATTTAATATATGTTTTGTGCAATTATTTACATATGGATGGTTAGCTTAAATTATGCATCATTTAACCATTATGTTTACTTACCTAGCTTGAAACCATGTTTCTATTATCCTCATGGTATCTCCCTGATCTATTTTATATTTTTATTGTCCCATGTTTGGATTGTGTGTATGTTCTATGATTTGTTGTGCGTCTATGACAGAAGGCAACAAGGAAAGAAAAATTAAGTACACAAATTTGTATGGTTAAATTTAAATTTAAGTTTGCCTTTAAGATATCTTAAATTCAAATTAACCAATTAAACTCAAATTTAAATTCATGCATATGACTTAGTTCGACTTCAATTTACACTTTATATAAAGATAGGCTAAAGTCCCCCTAAAGTTGCCTTAATAGGGTGACTTTGGAGCAGCATTAGGGTGGCTTTGCAAAGATGACATTAGGATGACTTTGGAGTCCATAAGCTTATCAAAGAGCAACTACAAATTATGTAAACACAAAGGTAGTTTGCATTAATTTATAATTGGAATCATTATTTTGTTCTCTGCTAGAGTACAATTTCAGAATAACTTTCATCACATAAAATCCAATGGAGTATATTCTCTTAGCATTCAATTAATGTTATTTTATATGTGTTTTGTGCACTTATTCATATATGGGTGGTTAGCTTAAATTACGAATCATTTAACCATTATTTTGACATCCCTAGTTTAAAAGCATCTTTTGATTATCCTCGTGTTATCTTTCTAGTGTGTTTTATGTTTTCCTTATCCCATGTTTGGACTGTCTATTTGGTTTTAGCTTTGTTGCTTTTGCTTTTCTTTTTATCAGATAGATCCATTCACCTCTTTCCACATTTTCTAGTTTTAATAATTGAAAGTCTATATACAAACAAATATTTCTAAATTTTAAAATCAAATTAATTAGAAATAAACAAATGAATATGTTTATTTTGTAATTAAATAGAATCAAACATTATTAAGTAAATTGGGAAATTTATTATTTCTAAACTAGCAGTCTATTGTGGAACATTTTTAGTACACGTATTTAAAAAAAATTATTTATCTTTTATAAATTATATTTAATAAAATCTTTATTCTAATTTAAATTAGATAAATTAATAGATTTCTTTAATACACATTTCCAAATAAATTGTGATTATTGTAAAATGAAAAATCAAAATCATTACAAAAAAGACAAGAAACAAGTTGTGCATATAAAATAGAAGGCAACTAGGAGACAATACTTACAGATTTTTGTTGCATTGTAAAACATCTCAAAAATGTATAGTACCTATCAACACTCTATGGAAAGTCCTTATAAATTAATATGTTCAACTCCATACTTTTAGGTGATATTTTAGATATTTTTAAATTTACATTTAACGTGTGTTGTTGTATTTACAACAATATCTAAACAACTTGAGAATTCTATCCCCATCTATTAAATTACATGTTTTATTTACTAAATAATTAGACAATGTTTACTCTAATAAAATGTTTAATTGAAATAGACGTTTTTATATGAATATATTTTTAGTGTATTTATCTTATTAATTCTAAAAATTCTTTTTTATGAACCCAATTTTTACACGATGCTAGGTGGGATAAAGCTTAATAATGTGTCCCATATTAAGGCCAAAGCAGTTTTGAAAATTACAGTACATATATTTAAGTCAGATTTAAATTCGCTTCCAAATTTTCCCAAAATTTAAATAGAAAAATAAAGAATTTTCCCAATTTTAAACCAATCCATTAAAATAGTTGACTTAATGCCATTGAAATTAGGGTGACTTTGCAGCTATTTTAGAAGCTAACATTAAACGCAGGGGCAGCTCGAATTAATTTAAAAATGGAATCAGTAATTTGTTCTCTGCCAGCGTCCAATGTCAAAACAACTTGCATAACAGAAAATCCAACAGACATTTACAAAAGAGTGCAATTAATATTGAGATGTTTATTGTTACTGTGGGTTGATGTGTCTGTGCAGTTAATAGCGCTTGTTAAGAGGACAATAAAACTGCAACGATAATAATGATAATAATAATATATATATTCATTGAGCTGAAGACAATACATTTAGATTAAGCAGCAAAAGATGCATGGTGAGAATGAGATGTTATTTAATAGATGATATAATAATAATAGTTGCAGGTGCTCCATCATTTTACAACCTGCACAGTACCCACAAATTATTAATTAGCTAAAACAAATGGAAAGGACGAAAAAAGAAAATTGTGATTGTGATTCTTACGTGTTGCAGTTGGTGGTCTTGCTGACTTTAAAGCCAACGGCGGTGTTACATTTGGTAGGAAGATTATTGAGTGTAGTTTCGGTGACTTTGGGATAATTGTTAATCTGCGATTTGAAACATGTGCAGATCTGTCGTTTGGCAGGGGAGGATGTGGCCATTCCAGCCAGCTTCTTCACACCACTGCAGCACTGCGCCGAGGGCTGACCATTCCCACCTGCCTGTAAATATGATAAACACGGAGCCACTGATTGTAACACTGTATTGCAGTTCTGTGCAACGGCTGCCATTGGCATTGACGTTGTCATCACCAGCGCTGCAAATGCGCACACCAACAAAACTTTCTGCACACACCCCATTTTCGATTTTATTCTCCCCAAACACAAATCTACCCTTTGCTTTTGCTCTCAGATATTCTTAAAATGGTCCAAGGGGAGGAATATAAATAGGAAAAGTTGTCCCAAATACAATTAATCTACCATGACCTGGACGTGGGGAAGGCTATAATAAAATTAATGGCTACACAAATACCCGTCGCCATCACCGACACATATGTACTGTTTGCTTGTACCATTTTAGGTATTCTTTATTACGGATGTTCGTTCCTTTATTAACCTGCGCAAGGCAGGTTATATCGGTTTCAAATTTGTTATGGGTGGCTTTTTATCATTCAATTATGAGGTGGTATTGGGACTAAGGGTTTTATAATTTTTTTTAAAAATGTTTTGGATTTATGTAGTTTAATTAGTTATTAGTTAAAATAAGTTATTTTAGGTATTCGTTTTTATTATTTGACAAGTATCATTGTTAAATGAAATATAAATGTTGATGTACGACTTCTTTCTTATGAATGTTTGTGCTTTTATTACTCTGCTTAACGCAGGTTATACAAGTTTTAAATTTGTTATTGGTGGTTTTTTATCACTTAATTATGAAGTGGTATTGTACTAGTCGTTGGGACCCTTAATTTAAAGGTTTTATAATTTTAAAAAACATTATATTATATTTTATTGTTTTGGATTTATGTAATATAATTATAGTTAAAATAAGTCGTTTCATAAGTTTTATAATGTTTTATAAAATTGTATGGCAATTTTTTTTACTAGAGATATCATTTTTATCGTGACTAGTAATTGGGATTTCAATGTTTAATTATTTTTATAGATTTGACTAATAATACTATCAAACAATTTTTGTATTTATATTGGCTTTAAAATTTGTGTATTTAGGCATGCCATCAAGTTGCAATGAGTCATTAATAGAAAACGAAAGTAATAGCTATGATTCGATTTTATCTAGCCAACTAACATCTTTCTATTTATTTTTAATTGTCATAACTATGATTCGATGATGAACTAAAATTTTCTAAGGTTCATCTCCACTAGTGGCTCTCATTCACTCCTTTTCACCTTTTCTATTTTCAATCATTGGAAGTTGATATGTACAAATCTATCCAAAATGTTAAAATAAAATCATTTATAAAAAAAAAGATTAATTTGTTTTGATAATCAAATAGAATTAAATATTATCAATTAGATTAGATGATTTATAAATTCTAAAGTAATATCATATTGTAAAGCTCTTTTAACGTATATATCAAAGTTTTTTTATTAATTTCTATTTATTTAGATATTTGTTCCAATTCAAAATGTCTAATGAATTAATAGATTTCTTTAATAAACAACCCAAAAAATACTTGAACATTATACACTAGAAATTTTAAATCATTACAGGAAGATAATAGTCATATATTTAGGATAAAAGGTAACAAGAGGGAGATAATGTTTACATATTTATGTTCTATTTGGAAAACATCTCAATACTATATAGCCCTTATCAAGCATTATCTAGAACGTGGTCTAATGGACTACTCTATCAAATCCATATTTTAAGTTAATAGCTTGGTCATTTTTGAATTCATATTTAATTTTATATTTTGTTGACATGTTTGCAATAATTTGTAAACAAGTTAAGAATATTATGTTCTTGTATATTTGATTATATATTTTATTGAACAACTAATTAAGTATTATTTATTATAGTTTACATATTTTATAATATTTAATTTGAGGTAGGTTTATTTATATGAATACATTTTAGTGAACTTCAATTGTTTTACTCCTACTAGATATTCTTTTTTATGAACCCAATTTTTGCATGTTACTAGATGGGGCAAAGCATAATAGTGTGCAGTATTTAGGAGTCAAATTTATTTTAAAAATTAAGTACAAATTTTACATTATTAAAGTTAGATTTAAATTTGCCTTTAACCCATTAAATTTAGATTTAAAGTCATACATATAATTCAGTTTGACTTTAATGTACACTCTATACAAAGATAGGCTAAAGTCCCCCTAAAGTTGTCTTAATAGGGTTACTTTAGAGAAAAGTTAGTGTATCTTTGTAAAGACGATGTTATGATGACTTGGAGTGCATAAAGTTATCAAAGAACAACCACAAATGTAAACACATGGCCAAATTACACTAATTAATAATTGGAATCATTATTTTATTCTCTATGGGAGTCCAATTTCAGAACAACTTACATCACATAAAGACCAATAAAATATGTTCCCTTAGAATTTAT
Source organism: Torreya grandis (assembly GCA_037957365.1). NCBI lineage: Eukaryota > Viridiplantae > Streptophyta > Pinopsida > Cupressales > Taxaceae > Torreya > Torreya grandis. The sequence goes on from JARHVA010000101.1 coordinate 2,991,735, forward strand.
TTAGTATTGTCTAATATATGTTTTATGCATTTATTTATATATGGGTGGTTAGCAAAAATTATGCATCATTTAACCATAATGTTGACTTCCCTGGCTTGAAACCATCTTTCAATTATCCTCATGATCTCTCCTTGATTTATTTTATGTTTTTTGTGTCCGATGTTGGGACTGTTTGTATGGTATGTGATTTATTTTTTTGTCTTCCTTTTATTGGATAGGCTCACTCTCTCCTTTCCACTTTTTCTAGTTTTAACAATCGAAAGTCAATACGTGGATAAATCTTTCTAACTTTTGAAACCAAGTCAACTAGAAATAGAAAAATGACTGTGTTCATTTGATAATCAAATAGAATCAAGCATTATCAAGTAGATTGAGGAATTTATCAATTCTAAGCTACGATTTTATTATGAAGCACTTTTTGCGCACATATTAAAATTGTTTATTTATCTTTTGTAATCTATATTTATTAAAATCTTTGTTCTAATTTAAAATGTTTGATGAATTAGTCGATTTCTCTAATATACATCCCAAAAAAAATTGTGAATATTGTAGACTAGAAAATTATAATCATTGTAGGAGGACAAGAGTCAAATTGTGCATCTAAAAAAAAATTCAATAAGAAGAAGATAATACTTACATATTTTTGTCACATTTGTAAAACATCTCAACACCATATAATATCTATCAAGATTGTACAAACAGTCCTTATAAACTAAATGTTTAACTCCATAATTTAAGGTGATAAGTTAAACATTTTTGAATTAAATTTGATGTAGAGATTGTGATAATACATTTATAGCAATGTGTAAACAAACTAAGAGAATTATATTCCCATTTATTAGATTGCATGTGCTAATTAAGAAACTAATTAGATATCATTTACGCTATTATATATGTTGTAAAATAATTAATTAAAGTAGGCGTATTTATATGAATATATTTTTCTGAACCCCATTTGTCTTATGCATTCTATAAATTCATTTTATGAAACCAATTTTCACATGATGTTAGGTGGGATAAAGCTTAATAATGTGTCCCATTTCTAGACCAAAGTAGTTTTAAAACTATAATACAGAATTTAAAAATATTTAAGCTAGATTCAAAGTCATCTCTTAAGTCAACATAAATTCAATTCCAAATTTTCTAATTTTTAAATCAAAAAATAAGAATTTTCTAAAATTTAAATCAGTCCATTAATGTTAGATTATTTTGACCTTAATGTACACTCTATACAAAAATAAGGTAAATTAGACCTAAATTTTCCTTAATGTCATTGAAATAACCTTAGTTTGGGTACACGAAAATGTTAGCCATCAATGTTAGGGTGACTTCATGGTCTTTAACCAAGGACAACCATAAATGTAAACACATAATTCATTATGTTTGTGTTGTGAGTGCGGAGATGTTAGCTAGCATCTAAGACAGAAGGCAACAAGAAGGAGATAATACGAATAGATTTATGTTTCATTTGTAAAACATCTCAACACTGTATAGTACCTATCAAAATTGTACGAAAGGTCCTTATAAACTAATATATTCAACTCCATACTTTAAGGTGATAGGTTAGACATTTTTGAATTCACATTTAATGTATAAATTGTGTTGATATATTTACAATAACATGTATACACACTAAGATAATTCTATTCCCATATATTAGATTACATGTTTTATTCAGTCACTAATTAAAACTAAGAGAATTATATCCCCATCTATTAGATTACATGTTTTATTGAGTAATTAATTAGGCAATGTTTACTCTATTATATATGTTGTAAAATGTTTAATTGAGGTAGGTGTATTTTTATGAATATGTTTTCTTCTAGAAATTTATTTTTATGAACTCAATTTTTTGATGTTAGGTGGGATAAATCTCAATAGCGTGTTTCATTTTGGGGCCAATGCAGTTTTTAAAATTATAGTAAAAAATTTTACAATATTTAAGTCATCTTTAAATTCACTTTTCAAGTCAACTTAAGTTTAATTTCAAATTTTCCAAATTTTAAATATAAAAATAATGCCTACATACCAACCCATTGCCATCACCAACACATATCCACTATTTGCTTGTACCATTTTAGCTATTCATTTTTATCATTTGACAGGCATCATTATGAAATGAAATACAAATGTTTTACGACTTCTTTATTACGAATGTTTGTTCCTTTATTCACTTGCCCAAGATAGATTATATAGGTTTCAAATTGGCTATCGGTGGCTTTTCATCATTTAATTATGGGGTTATAGTTGTCAAATGTGGGGAAGGGTCCCACAATTTTTTTTAAACTCTAGGTTATAATTTATTGTTTTTGGATTTATGTAGCTTAATTAGTTATTAGTTCAAATAAGTTGCCCAAAAGGTTTTTTTTGGTGTTCGTCGAAGTCGTATGACAAATTTGTGCACTTAGGAATGTCACCAGATTATGATGGGTCATTAATAAAATGCAAAGGGACATGTTAGAAGATGCATGAGTGATTAATATGCAATGATGGACTATGTTTAATGACACTTGACATGTTTTATTTACATTAATATTTCTACTAAATGCTACCATACACACCATCAACCACCTATTCGACATGGCTTTTTTAGACTTTGCTTCCCAAATAGCCATGGAATGCTTATGCCTCTTCCACCATCTCTAGCATTTCATACAGCTTGTAGCTTCAACAATTCAGAGGGATGAAATGTTGTTTCAATGTGTGTGTCTTGTTCTTATAACTAAACCCATGACAATCTTCAATTACTTTTTTGTGTGCCTATAATACATGTTTTTTATTGTTATTTTAATGGTTTTTTGGCACACCTTTACAACTAAGTCAAATTTCACTTGTATGTTCATGGCATGGCCTTGAGTTTTTCATTCACATAGCAGTAAATATTATTGTTTTTGTATCAAACAATATCATTTTTTGAATTCACTAGCCATGTTGGGACATGCTTTTGATATTAATTTACAACAAAGGGCCATGTTTGAGGATGCTAGGGTTTTTAATATGCAACAAACATTTTTAAAGATGCCTATTGTCCTATTGATGCTATCATACATGTCATCTTCAACCTGTTTGGTGTGCCTTGTGCAAGTCACTCTCCCAAAAATGTAATGAAACCCAAATGCCTATTATTGTCACTATAATTATTTTTTCTTAGTGACCTTTATTGGTATGTGAATGAAACTATCAATATTTTCATTCATATACCTGTAAATATTATCATTTTTTTTAAATTTAATAAGTAACAAAGTGTCATGTTTGAGGATGTTTGGCGATCATTATTTCTAATAATGTGACTAGTTAATGCTGCCAATGATAAACTCTATAACCTGTTCAACGTGTCTTTCTCAAGTCACTCTCACGTCATAGTCATGGAACCCAAATGCCTCTTCTACAGAATGCATTATTTCACAAAGATTGTAGTGTAACCATGTTAGAGGGATGAAACTTTGTTGGCATGTTTTCATTCACATCTGACTCAACATTTATTAGTGTTTGGATGGAAGCCCTCAAGGTTTTCATTCACATTTATATCCATACTTGAAATATGTAGATGATATAATTATTTCACAATTAAGACCAAGTTTTGTTGTTCACTCCTTCAACCAATCTAGTGGGCTTACCTAAGAATGCATACTTAAACCACCTAGTTTGTCATTTTAATTTTTTTTATAGGTGTGATAAATAGATGGGACCCAAATTTACTAGGATGTTTTTAAAATTTGAACAATAATAATATACAAATAATGTATTTTACATTGGCTTAAAATTTTGTGCACTTAGAGACCCTGTCAAGTTTTTGTACCTAAATTCATGTTGTTATGTTATTTAAATTTGTGACACATTTGTATTTCCCTAAATTAAAGTGTCATCTTAAGCCTATCCAGTATGCCATGTTAAATTGTCATTCACTCACAGTAAATGTGAGATAAAAATCAATTTAATCGAATGGTTTTTTATGTAAAATGCATTGTTTAACAAAGATTATAGCTTCAACATGTTAGATGGATGAAATTTTAAATAAACTAAACAAATTGAAAACTAAACATGTAATAGTGAACATTAGTTGGTATCTGGATGAAAGCCTTGAATTTTTTCAGTCACATACCGACAAATGTTATTATTTTTGTATCAAATTTAGGATTATCATTCATATACCAATAAATATTGAATAATATTTATCAAACCATATCCTTTTATGAATTCATGTTTTTTTCTATTGGTATGTTGATGTCATTATTATTGATTTGTTATTCATTCATACTTTTAATGCTACAAATATTTTTGCCTTAGTTGTTATTGATATGTTATCCTTTCATGTTGCTATGTTTTTATATCTAAGACACAATTATATTTCCCTACCTCAAACCTTACATGGCTTCTACAATCACCCACTAAACATTCCCACACAAAAATGATTATGTTGATGGAAAATAATTTGAAATTCAGTTGGAAGACTGGAAATTTACTGGTATACACATTGTTTTAACCTTTTAGGACTTAGTGAATGTAAATCATATGTTGTCAAAGAGCTGAGTAATAGTAAATCAAGGTATAAATATGTTACAAATATAACCACTAATTTGTTATAGAACTAACTAAAATTAACCTTTCTAAAAATAGCAATAGATAATGCAAATAAGAACTTGGCTAGAAAATGAGTGAGATAGATGATTAGAGGCTAAAAATTGAGGTAAAGGCTCATTTGAGTGTCACAAACAAGATTAAGGTATCAAAACTCCAAATGGACAAGAGTACCCTAATTAGATAGTAATGCCATGTGGTGCTAGTGACCTTATTTTAGTAATAGTGTCCTTTGTGCAGGACTATCCCAAGCTTATGGATGTACCTATGACTAGATCTGTAAGGTTTGTTCCTATGTGCATGAGCTCTAAAACCTTGTATATGGCCTATTTTGACTAATTTTATGAGAAAACCCTAATCTTTCATGTTGTTAGGGCATCTGTTTAATACAAGCAGAAAATTGTGTTTGTTAAAAGGGTAAGCTAGACATCATCAACACACCATTGTGATGAGAATTGCCTAAATAACAATACTCTGAGATCAAGCCTCATGTAGTTCTCCCCACCTAAGTGATAGTACAATTGTAAGTGAAGCTAGTATGGTAGTTGACTTGAGTGTTTTGAATGTGTTTGAGACTGAAAATATGAGTAATCTTAGCTTAGGAATGTTGTAGATGGCAATATGTAGAAGTAGGGCATAATAGGGATTGCTAACCTTAATTATGCACAACTTATTCTGAGTTTATATGTGTAATTTGCATCTCATTCAAATCTAGTGGCTAAAGGGATCAAAGTCATGTATTTATAGTATTTTGGTGCTTGTGCAAGTGCTAAAATAGGTCTAGGCCAACCCTAGGAGGTTTAAGATTTGAAAAGATATCCATTTGTGAAAAAAGAGGGAAAAGATAGAAGTACCATTATTGGGAAACTAGTGCCATTTGGCACGACTATCCCTATTATTGTGCTAGTGTCTATGTGGTGGAACACTAGGCACAAAGGGACAAGATGCAATAATGAAGGGTTGGGACTATTTGAGGGATGACTAGGGATGTTTTTGGCCCACACAAAGGCTAGATAAGTATAAAAATAGGACCTAAGATAGGTCTAGGGATAAGCTAGGGATAGGTGGTCTCAAATAACACTCTTAGAATTCAAGTGTCATTTTTAGGTGATTACATATGCCCACCGCCCCCCCTGCCCTTTATTATAGAAATGCAGCAAAGTAAAATGACTAGGATAAAGGAAAAAGAAGCATAACTAGACTTACTTAAAAATTTAAGCCCAAGAAGTTGGATCTGATTATGTGAAGTATGCTCCATTACATGTCCTTCAAGTGAAACATGCATTTATCAATCCTTACTTAAGATATATAAAAGTAAAGACAATATTGAGTAACGAATTAATATTGAGTAAAGGGATGAGAAAGATGAAAGGAATGAATACACCTCATTGGGTACGTGAGCCAATGTACAAAATTGGTGACAACCTATGTGTGTGCATGTATATAGTGATCAATCAATGAACAACTTAGACTAAGCTGATGGCTTGCTCAATCCTCATGTGTGGGTGGCTCAAGAACTCAATTTAGTTTTGTCTCCATCATTTCCCACCCCTGCTTGGTGGATCATGACATGTGAATAGCTTGGAGCCACTTGTGAATGCTAACCACTACAGCCACTCGGGTATATTAGGTGGCTTCGAGGCACTTGTGAATGCTAACCACTACAGATGAAATAAGGAATGAAATTGGTGTGAAACTTGTAATATGATGTTTGATGTATATAATGTTGAGAATGACATGGAGTTTATCATTCCATCTAATCAACTGATGTGTAAGTGAGCATACAAAAATAATGTACCATGCACATACTTCCAAATATAATATCTGAGCATATGGATTCTAGAATGAGTTATAATAATTTGTAACTGAGTATCTGAACTAAAAATGGGGATGGTCATGCTATGTATGATTCTCCCAATCTGAGAAAAATGGTATGAATCAAAGATAAACTGGTATGAATTTGAGATAAATTAAACAAAACTAGTAAATCAGTAACTAAACCTGAGCAAACCTAAATTATACCTACTATAATTTCTAGGCCAATATAGATTTTTCTAAAATTGAGGCTATTGGACAGTAGCACCATGTGGCTCTAGTTTCCCAATTTGGGCATTGATGTCTATCTGCTATGATTTTTATACAATTGTATTCATCTATGTGTCACTATTTTTTATTGTGTTTACCTGATCTAATTTCTATAATATGAGCCTATGTGCTTTAAAATATACTATAAGTGTATTATAGGAGCATGATCTCTGTAACAAACCCCTATGAATACCACCTCTCTTAAGGGGAGTTGTTGAACCTATGTAATAACTATCCTAAAAATAAAAATCTCAACAAAATGTTTGTTAGCCAGAGCATATATGATATATGTGTAACAATCCAATATAATGTGCATATATAACATCAAAATATATAATAATATGAGCATAAGTTTTTAATGTGTGATGTATGTTATGTATAACATTCACAAGGCTATCAAGATAGATATAAAAATGTATGTAATAGTAAATCTAAGTAGCTACCTAGGGAGATGGGGCATGATATCCATCATGGCACCCAAGTAGGAAGGGGAGATGCATGAGGTCCCTCATGGAATCTAAAATTGGAGTGTGTAACAAGTAAACAAGAAGTGTCATATCCATGATGCATACAAGAAAGCATACTTACAACACTCATAAGGCACACAAAGTAGGCCAAGGGTCTATAATACAAGGGACATGGGCACATGTCACTAAATATGAGAAAACAAGACATAGAAGGACATGTTCAAATGTCCACATACGCAAGCAATAAGCAAGTTGATTTAGATCCACATATAAGGGAAATCACACACAAGGATATGGGCACATGTCCAAATCATACACACTATGAAAAGAAGTGGTGTAGGGCCAAAGAGGAATGCCATGTTTAAATGCCCTCAAAAAAAAGAAGCATAGAGATACAATCACATTTAAACTATGAAAGCTATAAATGAAATTATGCATGAACATGCAATACAAATCTATGTAAGAGTCAAGAGGTACATATGTTGAGTTTAAAGTAGTAATAACTAGAAAATAATCTGAGTATATGATGATCAATATTAAGATATAACATCGCTAAATTTGTGATGTAGAGTTTATAAAGATGTAACCTTGTAATCAAAACTGTGTGTAGAGTGCCCCTAAATGGGAGAATGTGTCAAATAAATAACTTGTGTATCTATGTAAATGCCCACAATGGATAGATAATAAAAATTTTGGATCGATGTAGTGGACCTGAGACCTGTAGCAATCTGTAAGCACTCAATAAGAATAAGTGAATCATGTATGTATGATAAAACTAGCTATACTAAGATAGCTAGCACATGTAGTATATGGAAAATACAAGAGATATAAACACGATAATACATACAATCTATAATTTGTGTTTTCTAAGTAAATATTTGAATATTTTTGTGTTTTTGACATATTATATTATTTTTGTCTTTTTTGGATATAAACTATTTACAAGTAATATGAAAAGAGTTTTTTATTTTATATTTAAAATAATCTTAGATGCATTATGTTTAATGGGTTTTTAATTGCCTTGCCATCAAGTGAAGCTAGATGATATACTTTTGGACTAAGATTTTTGTGATTAGATATGGTCCAAGACAATTTTTTTTGAATTTTCCTTTATTCTCTTATTTAGTGTTGACATTTATAAAATTTTCTTTTAAAGCCATATCATGGACTTTGAATTCCCTACTATGAACATAGTTATTGTAGGTATATTGAATTCATTTCTGATAGGCCCTAAGATGTTATTCGACTTGAATGTGCATGGGATCTAACTATTCTAATTTATGGAGACACCTCTCTTTATATTGATCATCTGTGATAAGTCCTTTTAAGGATACCTATAAGGATGGGATTTCTAACTCTAGTGGGACAACTACTTCTATGCCATATACTAGTGAATAAGGAGTATCTCCTATCAGTGTGTGAATACTAGTGTAGTAAGATCATAGTACATAGACGAGCTATTTTTTCTAATCATCATTAAATTTGGTAACTATTTTAATGAAGATATTGTTGATTGTCTTGTTTGTTGTTTCAGCTTGATCATTGCCCTATGGGTAGTATGGAGTAGAGAATGTGTACCTGATTTTATATTTAGCATAAAATTTCTTCACTATTTTATTCTTGAAATACTTTCCATTATCTATGATGATGGCCACTCATAGGCTAAAGTGGTAAATAATGTTGGTTATGAGAAAACAACATATATCTTTTCCCTTTGTGGATTGTTATGGAATGGCCTCCACCCATTTTTTAAAGTATTTTATAGTTGTAATAATGAATTTGAGACCACCTGTGGAATCTAGATTTATCTTGATGATGAGATCAAAACCCCATAGCATGAATGGCCATGGGGATACTATGGGTTATAGTTTCTATGAAGGGACATGGTGTAGGTTGCCATGGCATTGAAATTTATCACATAACTTGGCATATTCCTGACATTCTTATTCCATCATTGGCCAATACTAATCTTGTCTAAGTAAGTTGTGGGACATCACTTTGCCACTAAAATGACCACCGCATTTGCTATCATGTACCTTTCTGATAGCCAATTCAGCTTCTTAGATTGTCAAACATCAGATTAAGTACACCTAAAAAAATATTTTGAATAATTCCCTACCAATAATGAAATATCGGATGGAGTTATGTTATATTTTTCACTTTTCATTTCTTATGAAAGTATCTGGTGTAATAGATTTATGTATAAAATTGTATATATTAGAGAACCATTCAGATGTTGTTGTGTTGCATGTGGTAACTACAACTATTAGAGCTATGAGGTCCACATAGGATATTGGTGGAGATTATAATACTTTTTTAGTGAAGATAGTGTGGTCTTCATCTATGTCAATGGGGATCAATGATGTCACACTGGCCATTACATTGACATGACAATTATCTTTACGTGAAATGTTTTCAATAGATAATTTTTCAAACTGAGCCTATATATATTGTACCATATTTTTGTAGGGAATTAGCCATTATTTTTTGGTTTGGTAGATATTTTTGACCTGATTGATAATTAATTATGAATCCTCATAAACTTTAATTGATTTGATCTGGTGAGATTGAGTTGCTTGAAGGCCTAAGATAAGAGATTCATATTCTATGATGTTGTTGATACATGAAAAACTGAGTTAGTAAGCGAGGGGTACTATGTGTCCAAGTGGGTCGATAAAAAAAATTCAGATTTGGCACCAGATGCACATCTAGTACCATTAAAGAACATTATCCATGTATCGAAAGTGATATTATATGTTTTGAAGTCATCCCCAAAATCATTGTTGATAAGATTTGTGTCCAATAATGGGGTTGCTACCAATTGATATGTAATTATATGGTATTTTAATATTTTTTGCAAGACTATCTTCAAGTCAAATTTTGTGAGTAACATAACCCATTTACAATATGGCCTGAAAGATGTGGTTTCAACTTGAAGAAATTTCAAGGAATGAATTTTGTAATAACTTGTGTCTCATTATTAATCATATAATGTCAGAGTTTTTAAGTAGAAAATACCATTGCCAAATAAAGTTCTTCTATTGTTGGATAATTTCATTCATAGTCAAAAAGTGTATGACTAATGTATTAATGGTCTACTCTTTATGTTGATATCATGTTGTGCTAAGAGTGCACCGAGTGTATGTTCTATCGTTGAGAGGTAAAGGAGAAGTGGCTTATCAATTATTGGTGGTACTAGGATAGGTGGGTTTAGTAGGTATTGTTTGAGTGTGTCAAATATTTCTTGACATGTGATGTCCCATTCAAATTATATATCCTTTTTAAGTAATCTAATGAATGATTGAGTCTTAACTATGAGTTGTGCCATAAAGTGACGTATTGCCTAGGTCCCTACTTATAAGGAGAGAAGTTACCTAAAGTTGGTAAGAGGAGGCAAGTCCATTATTTATTTGACTTTCTTAGTGTCAACCTCAATACCATATTGAGATATTTTAAGTCCTAAAAGTTTACCTAATCAAACCCCAAAGAAGAACTTCTTGGGATTGAATCATACATTGTATTTCCTTATTCTTTTAAAAATTTATCGTAAATCTATGGCATGATGTTGTCATTATTTTGATTTTGAAAGTAAATAATCGACATAATCTTTGACTATTTTATGAATGATATCATGAAATATAAGTGTTATTTTTTGTTGGTATGTTGCACCTTCTTTTTTAGTTCAAAAAACATGACTATATGGCAAAAGTTCCCTATAGTGTGGTAAAAGACATTTTTTCTTGGTCTTGTTCAATGATCATTATTCAAATTGTAACTAGTGAAACCATCCATAAAAGAGAGAATTTCATAGGCTATGGTGGATTCAACTATCATATCTAAAACCCTGTATATAGCTTGTTTTGACTAATTTTGTGAGCAAACCTTAATCCTTCATGTTGCTAGGGCATCTTGTTGATACAAGCAGGAAAGTGTGTTTGTTAGAAGGGTAGGTTGGACATCTTCAACACCCCATTATGATGATAATTTCCTACATATAAATACTTTGAGATCAATCCTAATGTAATTCTCCCCACCTAAGTGCTAGTGCAAGTGAAGCTAGTATGATGGTTGACTTGTGTGCTTTGAATGTGCTTGAGACTATAAATATGAGTAATGTAAGCTTAGGAATGTTATAGATTGTAGTATGCAGAATAGGGATTACTAACCTTAATTGTGCACAACTTATTCAGATTTTGTATGTGTAATTTGCATCTCATTCCCATCTCGTGGTTAAAGGGATAAAAATCATGTATTTATACTATTTTGGTGTTTATATGGGTGCTGAAATAAGTTTAGGCTGAACCTAGGAGGTCTAAGATTTGAAAAGATATCCATTTATGAAAAAAGGAGGGAAAATATAGCAGCGTCATTATTGGGAAACTAGTGCCACATGGTACTACTATCACTATTATGGTGCTAGTGTATAGGTGGAAAAACACTAGGCATGAAGGGACAAGATGTAATAATGAAGGTTTGGGACTACTTTAGGGATGACTAGGGATCCCTATGGCCTGCATGTAGGCTAGATAAGTGTAAAAATAGGCCCTAAGATAGGTCTAGGGATAAGTTAGGGATAGGTGGTCTCAAATAAAACTCTTAGCACTCAAGTGTCATTTTTAGGTGATTACATTTTCCCTACCCTTTATTCTAGAAATGCAGCAAAGCAAAATGACTAGGATAAATTAGAAAGAAGCGTACCTAGACTTACCTAAGAATTAAATCCCAAGAAGCTAGATCTAATTATGTGAAGCATGATCCATTCCATGTTCTACAAGTGAAACATGCATAGATTAGTCCTTACTTAAGAGATATCAAAGTAAAGACAATACTGAGTAAGGAAGTAAAATTGAGTAAAGGGATAACTGAGAGGAAAGGAATGAATACACCTCATTGGATACAAGAACCAATGTATAAAATTGGTGAAAACCTATGTGTATACATGTATATAGTGAGCAATCAATGAATAACTTGAACTAATTTGATGGCTTGCTCAATCCTCATGTGTGGGTGGCTCAAGAACTCAATCTAGTTTTAACTCCATCATTTCCCACCCCTGCTTGGTGGATCATGACATGTGAATAACTTGGATTGAATTGATGGTGTGTCTAACCCTCTCATGTAGGTGGCTCAAGAACTCAAGTATATTATCACTCTATCATTACCTATCCATGTTTAGTAGATGCATTTGAAACTTAAATTATGCAATGTAACTATAAATGTCTAACTGGGGATGTCATTTATATAGCCACTCAGGTATATTAAGCTGCTTTGAGCCACTCATGAATGCTAACCACTACAAATGGAGTAAGGCATTAAATTAGTGTGTAACCTAAAATATGATGTTTTATGTATACAATGTTGAGAATGACATGGAGTTTATCATTCCATATGATCAACCAGTGTGTAAGTGAGCATAGAAAATAATGTGTCATGCACATAACCCCAAATCTAATATCTAAGCATATGGATTCTGGACTAAGTTATAATAATATGTATCTAAGTATTTGAACTAAAAATGGGGATGGTCATGCCATGCATGATGCCCCCAATATAAGAAATATGGTATGAATCTAAGTTAAATTGGTATGAATTTGAGATAAATAAATTAAAATGGTTAATATAGTAAGTAAACCTATGCAAACTCAAATTGTACCTACTGTAATTTACTAGCCAATCTAGATTTTTCTAAAACTGAATCTATTGGATAGTAGTATCATGTGGTTTTAGTGTCTCAATTTAGGCACTAATATCTATCTGCTATGATTTCTATGTAATTGTATTGATCTATGTGTCACTATTTTTTAATGTGTTTAGCTGATTTGATTTCTATAATCTGAACCTGTGTGCTAAAAAATGTATTGAGTGTATTACACGAGTATGATATATGTGACAAACCCCTATGAATGGCCCTCTATTTAAGGGAGTTTTTGAACCTATGTAATAACTATCCTCAAAATAAGAATCCCTATAAAATGTGTGTTAGCCAGAGAATATATGATATATATGTAATAATCCAATATAATATGCATATATAACAATAGAATGTAAGATAATCTAAGCATAATTTTATAATGTATGATGTATGTTATGTACAACATTCACAAGACTATCAAGATAGATATAAAAATGTATGTAACATCAAATCTAAGTAGCTACCTAGGGGATGGGGCATGATGTCCATCATGGCACCCAACTAGGAAGGGGAGATGCATGACGTCCCTCATGGAATCTAAAATTGGAGTGTGTAACAAGTAAAATACAAGGGTCATGGCCATGATGCATACAAGAAAGCATACATACAACACACATGAGGCACACAAAGTAGGCCAAGGGACCATAATACAAGGGACATGGGCACATGTCACTAAATATCATAAAATAAGACATACAAGGACATGTCTAAATGTCTACATACGCAAGTAGCAAGCAAGTTGGTTTAGATCCACATAGAATTGAAATCACACACAAGGACATGGGCACATGTCCAAATCATACATACTATGAAAATAAGTGTCATAAGGCGAAAGAGGAATGCCATATTTAATTGTCCTCGAATAGAAGAAGCATAGAGATACAATCACATCTAAACTATGAAAGCTAGAAATGAAAGTATGCATGAACATGTAATACAAATCTATGTAAGAGTCAAGAGGTAAATATGTTGAGTCTAAAGTAGTAATAGATGGTAAAAAATATAAGTGTAGGATGATCAATATCAAGATATACAATTTCCAAATCTGTGATGTAAAGTTTATAAATATGTGACTTGGTAATCAAAAATATATGTAGACTGCCCCCAAATGGGATAATGGTTCAAATGAAGAACCCACATATCTATGTAAATGTCCCCAATGTGTAAATAATAAGAAATTTAGATCAATGTAGGAGACCTGAGACCTATAGTAATTTGCAAGCACTCGACAACAATAAGTGAAACATGTATGTATGATAAAACTGGCTATACTAAGATAACTAGCACATGTAGTATATAGAAAATAGAGGAGATGTAAACATGGCAATGCATACAATCTATAGTTTATGTTTTCTACATAAATATTCAAATGTTTTTCTGTTTTTGACATATTATATTGTTTTTGTGTTTTCTTGATATAAGTTATTTACAAGCAATATGAAAAGATTTTTTTATTTTTTATTTAAAATATCCTTAAATGCATGATGTTCAATAGGTTTTTTATTTCCTTGCCATCAAGTGAAGCTAGATGATATACTTGAATGTGCATGGGATCCAACTATTCTAATTATATGAAGTTAGGTATATGAAGTTATGGTGAACTTATGTGTTGGTTAATGAAATTTGAATCAGAATAATGATTATATTCAGGAATGATATTTATTTTATGGTTGACCTTATTGTCGTACACTCTCATTTAAAGTATGAATTTGGGAAGATTGCCTCCTAGAATCATAATGTTGGTAGCATTCTTGTTTGAAGTATCACCGGAAATTACATAGAATAGAATGGATTAGCATACTATATAGTTCTTATTGATGTTATTACAGTTATGTTAAACATCTTGATGTAAGATATAGATTATTGTAGTGAGGTCCATTTATCCCTTTAGTTGCAATATAATTTGAATTCTAAAGCATGTAGTAGTTGACAATTTATGATGTTAAGTTAAATTAGTGGGCAAGTTCTCTATGCCATATTGAATTATTGAATAACTCATTGCATAGAGTTACTTGTACTTGGATGAACTATACCTTTTATATCAACAACTTTTCCTTTATTAACTATACACACATTGACCATTTTGTTAATATGATCTCTTTTTGCATACAGCAAATATGGGTATCCACTATGCTTCATCTGGTAACTATAGATACAAGCTCTATCAATACTCTTTAATCCATTAGAGGTTATCCATGTTTTAATGAATTGATAATCAACATGAGATTATGAGTAAATAACCATTTTAAATTCAAAGTCCTTAAGGAGTAAGACTAATTTAGTTTATATTTTAAATTAACAATGGGTGACTTGTGAGTTTTAAAATGAACAAGGAAAATGGTGTGATGATCTCTGATCCAATGAGGAGGATACTTACCCTCAGCTGGTAGCACCATTTTAGTTCCCCATAACTATTTATCTTCCACTCATTTACTAAGATTGTACTCTTTTATGGATAATAATGCATTATACAATATAGCTATAGGATCATAGTGTTAATTTGGCCACATGTGCTTTAATCAGTTTGTTGTTTGATATATTTATGATTGGCATTTTAGACAGTATACATGATAGTTCACATTAGATTCAAACCTCAATTCTCATCTCATAGACATGTTATAACTGAATGACAACATAAAATACGTAAAGTTGTCTGTTTCTGATTTTAAAGAAGAAATCATTTAACCATCCTCAAGTAGAAACGAAACCTATTGAGGGGAATGAGATACCTAACGAGATTTAAGGACCTATAAATGATCCTATATATAATATTAGTGCCATGTATGGTGCTTGGGACTTATCCACATAATTTTACACTGATATGTCCTAAACTCTATAGTTTCCTTCTAGACAACTTGCTTCCTCATAACATCCTTTACAGGTATTTACCCCTAGTTAAATATCTCATATCACCTCATTTAGTTATAGTTGTGTGTACATGAGTACACTAAATGAGTATTGCTTGCATCAACAAGTGGATTATTGGGCCCTACACACAGTCCAAACTGTACTCTGATAATGTAATTCCAAAATTATTTTTTGGGGTTATTTCATGATCTTGCTCACATTCTATCATGCCATGCTTACTCTTCTCCCAAATGGATTTCATGCCCATTGACATCTTTTCCTCTTGTACAGATCTAAAGCTCATAATACATCCAAATCTAATTTGGGAAGGGTCTAATTTTCAAAATTTAAACAAATATGCCATGTCTACCATGTCGGATGTTGAATTCCTAAAAATTATTAATAGAAGGGAATGGGAACGGCAAAAAAACATAAATATATGGCAATTATGTTGGTGGTGACAATGTGATGGAGATTAAGGTCGTTCACGGTTAAGGGATATCGATAACATTCCTATTTATGGTTTGAAATTCAATTGTGGTGGTCTTTGAGGTGCTAGTGCTAGCATGCATGTAGTTTATGCATGTTGGTTAAGCTCACCCATTGCATTTGGCAGGAAGTTTAGTGACTAGAGTATCAGTGACTTTGGGAAATTGTTAATATGTGAATTGAAACATGTGTAGATCTATCACTTGGCAAGGGAGCACATGACCATTCTAACCATCTTCTTCATTCTATTACAACACTGCATTAAGGGTTGATTGATCCCACCTACCTATAAATATTAAAAACATGGAGCCACTTATTATAACATTATATTATGGTTCTATGAAATGGATTACATTGGAATTGACATTATGATCACTAGCACTACAAACATGCACACCAACAAAGCTTTCTGCACACCCCCCATTTTAGATTTTATTCTTCCCAAGCACAAATCTTCCCTTTGCTCTCAAATATTTTGAATTATTTCTTGATATTCTTAAAATGGTTGAAGGGGAGGAGTAAAAATAGGAAATGTTGTCCCAAAAATAATTAATCTACCATGAACTATACCTATAAAAGGTTGTAATAAAAATAATGTCTACACAACCACCCATCACCATCACCGACAATAGATCCACTATTTTCTTGTACTATTTTAGGTATTCATTTTTATCATTTGATAGGTATCATTATTAAATGAAATATAGATGTTGTAAAAATTCTTAATTACATATGTTCATTCCTTTATTAACTTGCCCAAGGAAGATTATATGTGTTTCAAATTTGTTATTAGTGGCT
The DNA here is from genome assembly GCA_037957365.1 of Torreya grandis. Classification (NCBI taxonomy): domain Eukaryota; kingdom Viridiplantae; phylum Streptophyta; class Pinopsida; order Cupressales; family Taxaceae; genus Torreya; species Torreya grandis. The sequence goes on from JARHVA010000101.1 coordinate 3,008,691, forward strand.
TTTCATCATTCAATTATGGGGTGGTATTTGTTAAATGTAAAAATTTGGATATAGGGGGAGGGGACTAGTAGTTGGGTCCCCTAATTTCAGGGTCCCATTATTTTTTTAAAAATCTATGTTATAATTTATCGCTTCAGATTTATGTAGTTTAACTAGTAATTAGTTAAAATAAGTTGTATCAAAGGTTTATTAGTGTTCTCCAAATCTATATGATAATTTTTCACTAAACATGTCATTTTTTATCATTTTTAAGGTGTGACTAGTAGTTGGGACCCTTAACTTCAAGTTCTCACAATTTTTTAAAAACTCTACATTATAACTAGAGGCTTTTAGCATTCTACAAATTAGATGTGTCATTTTTTATCTTGTTTTTAAAGTGTGACTAGTATTGGGGACCCCAATGCCCAATTAATTTTTATAAATTTGACTAATAACAATATCAAACAAATAATTTGTTTACATTAGCTTTAAAATTTGTGCACTTAGGCACATCATCGACTTGTGATGGGTTATTAATAAAAAGTGAAGGGACATGTTTGAAGATGCTTGGGTGATTAATATTGAACAATAAGCCATGTTTAATGACACTTAACATTTATTTCCATTAATATTGCCAATAAATTTTACCATGCGTGCCATCAACCACTTGTTTGGCGTGGCATTTCTAGACTCTTTTCCCCAAATAGTCATGGAACCCTTATACCTCTTCCTGCATATGAAACATTTCACAGAGCTTGTAGTGTCAGCAGTTCAAAGGGATGAAAATGTTGTTTCAATGTGTGTGTATAGTTATTTTAACTAAACCCACAATAGTCTTCAGTTGTATTTTTATGTACCAATAATACATGATTTTTATTATTATTTTAATGATATTTTGGCATGTCTTTCTAACTGAGTCAAATTTTACTTGTATGTTCATGGCGTGGCCTCAAGATTTGCATTCATATAGTAGTAAAAATTATTGTTTTTGTATCAAACAATATCATTTTCTAAATTCATTGGCCATGTTGGGACATGCTAGTGACACTAATATCCAACGAATGGCCATGTTGGAAGATGCTTGAGTTTTTAATATGCAACAAACATTTTTGAAGATCCCTATCAACAATTAATTTTGTCATTAGCACCATCTTCCATCTGTTCAATGTGACTTGTTCATGTCACTCTCCTCAAAATGGGATGGAACCCAAATGCCTGTTATTGTCTTCTTAATTATTTATCCATAGTTATTTTTATTTATATGTGAATTAAAATATCAAGGTTTCCATTCACATACCAGTAAATGTTATTAACAATCGAAAGTTGATATGTAGACAAATCTTTCTAAATTTTGAAATTAAGTCAACTATAAACAAATAAATGACTATGTTCATTTGATAATCAAATAGAATCAAGCATTATCAATTAGATTGAGAAACTTATAAATTCTAAGCTAGCATTCAATTGTGGATCACTTTTGGCTCACATACTAAAGTGTTTTATTGAAATATATCTTTTATAATTGATGTTTATTGAAATATGTGTTCCAATTTGAGGTGTTTGATGAATTAATATATTTCTCTAATACACATTCCCAAATAAAGTGTGAATATTGTAGACTAGAAAATTAAAATCATTGCAGGAGGGCAAGATACAAGTTGTGCATCTAGGACAGAAGGCAATAAGAAAGTGGGCAAGATTGGGCTTGAGCTTGGAATTTTAAATCTAATTGAGTATAATAAGCCACATATGAAGAGAAAAATTGAAACTCCATCATTTATTTATCTTGACAAGAGATGAGAGAAGGGACTCATACTCTGATATAAAACACTAGAAAAATAATTTTTATAGTGGCATCATAATTCCACCGTTAATCCTTCCGCTAGGCAAGTAAAGGTTATAGTCCCATTTTTTTAAGAATGGCATCTCGAATCAACTCTTGAATATGTAAAATAGAGTGTAAGTCAGGTGCTAAAATCTTGAACTTACTTTGTAAGGCAAACCATGGAATCCAAATTCAAGATGAGATAAGATCTCTAAAAGTGGTAATGCCTATAAAATCTAAAGGAGTTTTATACCTAGTGTTTCAATAAGATGGAGACCGGTATTTTCCATGATAGTTAACCACCTTTAATTATGATCATTGAAAGAAAGACAAGTTTTGAATCCATCACCAATTCATTTTAGGTGAGGTTTGACAACTTCAAATGATTTCCAAATACATTTGGACACAAAGGACTCCTTAATTTTGACTAGGACATAAGTGACTAGGAGAGTTTAAAATCTTTTCTTTTTTCAATTTTTTTTCCATATAGTGAACTTTCAAAAATGTTAGCATATCAAAAGGATTTTCCAAGCCTTATTACTTTCAATATACACTTTCCACTTGGTGCAAAGATCTATGATTTTTCCATAAATATTGATATTATCCATACCTTCCTCATCTTGATGAAGAAAACAAGTATCCTAAAAAACCTTAGTGAAAGTCCCTAATCTGTATAATATTGGCCCAAAGAAAGCATTTAAACAACTTAGGTGACTTATCATATGAGGCTCTATAAGGAGCCCAACTCGAGGAAGAATAGTAAACATTAGTAGAGGAATCTTTTTTTTGGTGCAAATGTAAAATTTTCCTATTAAATAAATGGGTTTAGTAATATAATAGGCTATTTTTTTTCCACTCTTTCAATTACATAGTATTTCCAATCTATCAATTACATAGTACCACAATTTAAAGGGAAAGCTATCAAAATAAAAAAGAATGCCTAGGAGTTTGAATTTATCCCATTTTTTTATCCATTTCCATTGAAAATTCTTGATCCAATCTGAAAATGGCATCATGCTTTGTCTAAAGAATTGTTTTGTGGCCCATTACAGATTAGATCTAGAAGCTTTACAAAAAAATCAAGCCATTGTTGTGGCTCTTAAAATGAGCCCTCATGCTTTATAAGTGTGTGGAAATAATTATATATGAAGTGCACATTTATTAATTGAGTGAGTCAATTGGGAGGGATAATTCCCTAAATCAGTCCATGCTCAGGTATGTGGGAAACCAAATAGCCAAAATCTTCAGTCACAAGATCATACTGTGGTAAAATGAGAAGGAAACATTTATAGATGAAATGAAATAGCTTGAAACTATCAAAATTATGGCTATTAATAGTAAAAACCCCTGAGGCATTAGATAAGAACTCATCTCTATATCAAAATTACCAAACCCTAAAGTATTAAGCATGGCAAGGATAAATTTCCAATCAATACAGCTAAAAAAATTTCCAAAATCAAGCATGAATAATATGGTCCTCTACTGAGAAGCATGGAATCACTCTATTATTTCCTATAAAACAATGATATATTCCTAAATATACAACTTTTGATAAACCCTATTTGTTCTAGTCTAGGAATTACAGGTAATTTGTGGCAAAGGTGTGATGCTAGTGCTAGTATTTTGTATGAGGAGTGATTGACCTGCAACTGGTAAGTAACTTTAGATCTCCCTCTATAGCAAATAATTTTATGTTTCTTTTGTTATTTAATGCCCATTAAATATTTATTTCAAAAGGATTTTATATAAATATAAAGTAATTTTGGCCCCAAAAAAATTACCATGTTAATTTGTAAAATTCACAAGGGAAATCGAAAACTCCAACGATAATAATAATATATATAATCATTGAGGTGTGTATAAAAATACCAAAATCTCTGAGTTAAAAATAAGCATTAGCAAAGAAGATTGTTCACCATTAAATTGAATGAAAAGAAGAGTACATATAGCCAAAAGTTGTTAGTGTTAGTGGAGTTTGACAAATGCATTAACTCCCACTTAACATCACCTATGCTAAACCTAACTGGGCTTAATCATAGTGAAGTATGCTAGTTACCAATGCTTGCATGATGCTCTGAAACCTAACAGAATCATAACTGAAAGCTAACTGGTAGAATACACTAACACCCCCCTTAAGCATAGCTTAGGTGGGTAGAAAAAAAAAGATGGGTCCCGGCAACAAGGCTTGCTGAGGTACCTACATACAATGCAACTCTCAATAAGTAAAGTAAAAAGAGAAAATCCAATGGGAAAAAACACTTCCCTCCAAAAGAGAGACAAGAAAAAGAAGTAAGAACTAGAAAGCCTTGTCTAACACCCCCTTAAGCATAACTTAGGTGGGCTTTAAAATTAGGTCCCAGCAACGAGTCCTGATGAGGTACCCAAATACATAGTGATGATCCTAATATCCTACAAAATATGAAAGATGTGTGCCTCAACAAAGAAGAGAGAGAATGTATGCACATAATGTCGCATGGTGGAGGTTGTAGTAGGTCCCTCTGCAATAAATATTGTCTCTTCCTTTCAGAGTAAAGAAACCACGAGCTGTCAAACTGTTGTATTCCCACTCAAGTGGAGTTGCCTTTGAATAGGCGGTTGTATACAGCATGGAGAGACATCAATCCGTTGTCTGCTCATAGAGCTTTCTTCAGGTTCGATGGCATGCAGAGAGGTCAATACGCTCCAAGTGAATTTGTTCTCTGCTAAGACCACAAATGGTGCCGGTATTGATGCATGCACAGACTAGAAAATCAGATTCGCAGGGCAGACATGGATACCAGGTACACACCATGCAATTCCCTCAAACAAAATGCTGATTGCACAAGTCCAATCCGCAGAACACAATAATATCAAACCAGAGAATATTGATCACACAAGACGCATTTTCCCCCTACGAAGCTGGAACGGAACAACAGGGTCGTGAGGAGGAAAGGAACGCTGGAGGAAGACCGACGACTAGATCCAGGCGAGGGAGCTTGACAGATGTCTCTTGAGCAGGCTCAAAAAGCAGTTCGTGGGCAAGGCAATAGCGCTACGAGTGTGCTTGAACGGCGCTTGGCAGGCTGCTGGCAGATCACGTGGAGGAGTCTGGGAGGCGTCAATTCAGATCCATACCAAAGATAGCCCGAGGAATGCACTCAAGGTGCACTTCTGAAAATTCAGACTCCAAATCTCTAAATCCTGAACTGTTAATAAAATATAATCTCCTCTTAAAATTCAGACTCCAAATCTCTAAATCCTGAACTGTTAATAAAATATAATTTCCTCTTAGTAATCCAAATTTTGGGTTAACTCAGATCTGCTCTGAGACCATGTAGAAAAATACAGAATCTCTGGGTTAAAAATAAGCATTAGCAAAAAAGATTGTTCTATCAACATATAGCCAAAAGCTGTTAGTATTAATGAAGTTTGACAAATGCATTAACTCCCACTTAATATCACCTATGCCAAACTTAACTAAACTTAATCATAGTGAAATATGCTAGTTGCCGGTGCTTACATGATGCTATGAAACCTAACGGAATCATAACTGAAATCTAACTGGTAGAATACACTAACACGCTGAAGACAATAAATTTAGATGAAATAAAGTAGTAAAAGATGCATGGTGAGAATGAGTTGTTATTTAATAGATGATATAATAGTTGCAGTTGTTCTGCCATCTTACAACCTGCACAGTACCCACAAATTATGAATTAGCTAAAACAAATGGAAAGGAGGAAAAAAAAATTTGTTATTGTGATTCTTACGTGTTGCAGTTGGTGGTCTTGTTGATTTTAAAGCCAACGACGGTGTTGCATTTGGTAGGAAGATTAGCGACTGCAGTTTCGGTGAGTTAGGGAAATTGTTAATCTGCGATTTGAAACATGTGCAGATCTGTCGCTTGGCACGGGAAGAATGTGGCCATTCCAGCCAGTTACTTCACTCCACTGCAGCACTGCGCGGAGGGCTGACCATTCCCATCTGCCTGTAAATATGATAAACACGGATCCACTGATTGTAACACTGTATTGCAGCTCTGTGCAACGGCTGCCATTGGCATTAACGTTGTCATCACCAGCGCTGTGAATGCGCACACCAACAAACCTTACTTACTCTATAATAAATATATAAAATTACTTACTGTAATTACCGATTTACCAATCTCACTGAGAATTAGTCTTATAAATAAATATGAAAATGAAACAGTATAATTTATTCCGTGTACAGACTTATAGTGTGATGTGTGTACTATGTGATGTATGGTGAAATGTATATGAATAGTGAAATGCATGTAAACTATTGTGTGTACACATTGCAGTCCATAGATTATAAACTTTTAAAGCTCACCTTTCTTTTGTCGTTTTAATAATGATATGCACTTCTTGTCACACCATGTGTAACTTGCGTGTTCTGGTTCATATATATTAGTGGTCAAATTTAAACCTAGTTACCCATCCTAGCCCGTCTAAATTGATGTAATGAGTATTACAGAGTATACACTTTACTTTACAAATTTACAAAATAAATAAATGAATTGTATTATTTTTTTTATGAAACCAATCTCCCTTTATTTATATATATATATGTAAGACTAATTCAAAATGAGATTGGAATTTACTTCCTTTTTATATCTATTTATAAGTCTAATTCAAAGTTAACTAGAATTTGTTATCCCTAACTTTTAAAAGGCTATAATCAATACTTCCAGAAGAATAACATTGAGTACGTATAAATTAATTTTATACATTTAATTTTTATTTTAAATTTGTCATTGAGTAGGTATAAATTGGAAGAAAATAGCTTCTATTAATCGTCTTAAGAAGGATAAAAGACAACTATCACTTGTTGATGCATTTCATATCCCTCAAGATTCTAATTAGTAATGTCAGTTCAGAAATGAAGACTTTGATATTCATCTACATGAAGGAAAATATGAATCAGATGAAGAATAGATTTGAGAAGAGGAACAAGCATCAAAGAAGCAAAAGTGAACATTCAAGTCCAAATGAAAAACAAGATTTTCATGGGCTTATGTTGTAAAATATTGCAATGGTATTGAAAGGATAAAATGTTCTTGGTGTGTAAAATATAAGAGAGAGACTCAATTTGTTAAAGATGGGAGTACTACCCTTCAAGTCAACGGTCTTAAAATGCATGCAGAATCAGAGTCTCATAAATTTATTTTCCAATTTTTTGAAGGAGAAAGCAAACAAAGTAGTATTCCAATAACTAAACATGTAGAACTAATGGTAGATGTTGAGAAGGAGAGAATCATATCTGTGATAGAAAATATGTATTTTATTTTCATACATGATTTACTTTTAGAAGTTTATAAACTAATTTATGACTTGAACAAGTATAAAGGCACTTCACACATGTCTCTAACAGATAAATACTCTACATATACAAATACCACATTTGAAAAAGAGTTTCTACAAGCTTCAAAAGAGGTATATTGAAAAAAGTTAAAAGATAAGATTTTTCGTAGTCCATTTTACTCAATTTTAGTTGATGAAAATATTGATCAGACTATACAACATTTGATAGTTTACATTACATATTTGACAAATGAAAGAAGAGGTAAATGTGTAACAAAGTTTATACGTCTCCTTCAAATAAAGGATGGAACAACTCAATCTATGTATGATGTTGTGATAAGTCTTTTAGTAGAGATAAATTTATCATTGACAAAGTTAGTTGGTTTTGGATCTGATGGGGCTTCTGCTATGAGATGTATTCATGAAGGCTTATCTACTAAGCTTCATTGAGATGCTCCTCGATTAATAGATATTCATTGCATAACTTATCAAGAAGCATTAGCAGCAAATGATGCTTCATCTTATTTTTTAGAGCTACACTTTTTTGACAAATTTATAAATAAAAGTTATCTCTAGCTTGGAAAATATGTTAAAAGACATGGAGTATTAAGAGATTTGATGGATTCATTTCAAATTAATCAGTTAGAGGTGTTGTAAATTAATCAAATTAAATGGCTCTCTAAAATAAAGGTCATGGAAAGGCTTGTCAAAATCATACCTATTTTATTGAAAGAATGGGAGTTAGAAGATAAAAAAATGTATGATTTGACAAAAAAAAATTCAAGTATAGTTTCAAGATGACCATGTTGACATTACTTCTATTGGCACCACTTTAGATATTACTATTGAAATGTTTCATAGGAGATTTCAAAGAGATATATTTGGGGCAGGTATAATACATATTTCATCTTTTTTAATAGAGCACAAGGAGGAATTCTTGAGTTTTCAAATGGAGCAGGTACAATACATATAAATCCATTGAGATTTGAGAGCTTGTCTAACTCACAAAGATCAAGGACACTAGATGATTACATTGAATTGGAAAAAAGCTTTATAATGAAGGTTATTGATTCTCTATATGCAAGGTTCATACATTTATCTATGTTTAATGTTGTTAAATTCTTCAATATTTATAATTATTATGATGAGATGGATGATAGAGAACGTCAAAAAAAAGATGGTTAACATGTTTATGTGAAAAAATTAGTGTTGGAAAATTGTCTATTATAGATACTATCAAATGTTTAGGGGAGATGGATGAATTTGTTTATACTATTTATAAATCATACTAAAAAAATCATATGTTTGGAGCATGGGATCTTTGTAGAGGTGAACTTGAATGGTTTGAAAGGTTTCTATGTTTAATGTAGCTATGACAAGCTATTCTTATTATTCCAGTGAGCATGACAGTATGTGAAAGAGGTTTCTCAAAATTAAATAGGATAAATAATGATGATCAATCTAAATTTTCTTTAAAAATGTGGATATGTTAACATTTCTTTCCTTTTGTGCACCTCATGCTCTAAATGAGGTAGATTATAATGTTATTTATGATGAATGGAATCATATAAAAATGTAAAGGCCTCTTCCTCTAGACCAATAGATCCATTACTATAGTAGTTTGGGATAGAAGAATATAAAAACACTAAAACTTCACAATAGTTATAGTATTAGAAGAAAATTTTTAAATAGAAGTTGAAACCAATTATATAAGTTAATATATATTTTATTTGTGTGATTGAATCTTTCTCTAACAAATTGGAATCCAAGCTTATATAGTTCATAATTTTAATGAGCAACATTCTTGAAGTGAAGTGAAAGTTGATTGGAATTGATTTTAATATTAATTAAGACTATTTATAATCATTAATATAACATTTACATTTATATATGTTTTATTACTAGACTATAAACAAGTACTACTAATTCCCTTCTTATTGAATTCGGTGTAAATATAACAATAATGAGCTAGGTTATTTATAGAAATTTGTTGTGCACTGATAAATGTGGTGTATACAAGTAAAAACAAAGGCGTCATGTTATTCTGCATCATGTTTCTGGTTTTAGTTGTATGTACCAAGTTGGCTATTGTATTCCTACTTCCATTTCCAACTAATGGATGGGGTGGGTAGGGATAGTCTATTACCCACTAATGGATGGGTTCAGGAGGTGCATGGACTGAGTCTTGGCATACATAATAATTACCATTAAATGAATCAATTGGCTATGAAATTTATGAATATTTTAGTTGATATTATAAGTGTAACATTGCATAGCTTGATCTTCTGCTCTCTTTTTAATATTTTTTCTATCTAAGTCCTTTTTTCTCTATTTTTATTTAATGATTACCATATGAAATCCTATTTTTTATATCCAATATCTTAATCCTCTTTCCTTTATTTTTAAATATTTTTCTCTCTAAATTCTCTATTTTTATTTAATGATTACCTTTTAAAGTCATAATGTTGCTTGATCTAATATTTTAATCTTCTCTGCTCTACTTTTTTTTTTAAGTTAGCTATTTTTATTTAATGATTATTTTTAGTTAAAGGTGTTAGACTCTATTTTTATAGTAAGAGGATTTTATAAATCTAACTGATTGAAATTCTATACTATATGGTAGATTTGAACACTATAAGTTATATGGCATTTTATACATTATTTTATGTTTATCCTATTTTTATCATATTTAATTTTTGATAGGCCAAGGTGACTCCATAGGTGTTGGGATTTTACAAATATGACCAATTGAGATTCTATACTATGTGGTAATTTTGAGCATTGTGTAGGTGATATGGCATTTTATAGAATGTAAACTAATTATTTTCAGTGTGTTGGGTAGGATCGATCATTTGAATTATTGTGGCAAGTTGGCAACTATTATAAGATACAATATAGCTTTCTCTGTAATTACATTTTATAGTGTATATAATGTAATTTTTCCTCTTCATTTGTGGCAATTTAATACATCTAAGATAACAAAATCTTTGCATTAGTTGTTACATACATCATAGATGAACTTTCCCTCTTCTTTTGGGATTTTTACATTGTCATGCACTTTTATACTTGGACCTTTTTTTAGATTCATTTTTGTTGCATTTCTGGGACAGAGATGAAGCCCTTTGACGTGTTGTGATGGGTTCAAATTTGACTATTGGTTATGATTGTTATAACTTGTGACCCGTATCCTTTTGGTCTCATAAAACTATGTGTGTGTGTGTGTGTGTGTGTGTGTGTGTGTGTGTGTGTGTGTGTGTGTGTGTGTGTGTAATTTAATGTGAGATTGGTAATTACAATGAGATTGGTTTTACATATTTATAAATTAATTCAATAAGAAGGGCATTAGCAGAATCTGTTCATAGTACAGTGATAAAAAATATATAAATGTAAATGTTGTATTATTGATTATAAACTATTTTAAGTAATATTTTTATATATGGGAGATTAATTTTAAGTGATATTAAAATTGGCAATTATAGCAAGATTGGTTTTATATATTTAGAATACTAATTCAACAAGAAGGAAATTAGCATTTAAATTTATATTTTGTAGTTACTTTATTTTTGACAATATATAGTTAAATGTTATTTAAAACTATTTATAATCATTAATACAACATTTAGATTTATGTGTTTTATTACTAGACTATAAATGGGTATTGTTAATTCCCTTCTTGTTGGATTGGGTGCAAATGTAACAATAATGAGCTAGGTTGGTCTTGGAAGTTTGTTGCGCACTAACAAAGGTGGTGTATATAGGTGAAAATAAAAACATGATGTTATTCTACATCACATTTTTTGTTTTAGTTTTATGCTTCAAGTTGGCTATTGCATTCCTACTTCCATCTCTAACTGATGGTTGGGGTGGGTAGAAATTATATACCTGCTTATGGATGGGCTCAGGTGGTGCATGGATTAATTCTTGACATATAGAGGAATTCTCATGAAATAAACCAACTGGATATAGAAGTTAAAAATATTTGAGTTGATATTTTAAGTGTAACATTGCATAGCTAGATCTTATTCAATCTAGTTCTATGATTTAAATTTTTTTTTTTTAGCTTGTTATTAAGAAATAGAAGTACATTTGACAAGATTTTTTTCCATTAATGTTGCAAGTAATTTCCATCAACCACCTATTCGGCCTGGCTTTTGAAGACTCTTCTCTATAAATAGTCATGGAACTCTTACACCTCTTCTACTATCTATAGATTTTCATCAATTCGAAGGGACAAAATGTTATTTCAAGGTGTGTACCTTGTTCTTATAATTGAACCCACAACAGTCTTCATTTATTTTTTGTGAGCCTATAATACATTATTTTTTTATCATTTTAATGGTTTTTTGTGTGCCTTTACAACTGAGTCAACTTTTACTTGTATGTTCATGGCATGCCCTCAAGGTTTTCATTCACATAGCACTAAATATTTTATTTATATCAAATGATACAATTTTCTGAATTCATTTTCCATATTGGGACACCCCTGTGACATTAATATGCAACGAAGGACAATGTTGGAAGATGCTTGGATTTTTTGAATTCCACTGCTAATCCTTCCATCAAGAAATTAGAGGTTACAATGCCATTTTTAAAATGAAATTAGACATCAACCCTTGGATATGTAAGATAGAAGGTAAGTCAAAGGCTAAAAGCTTGAAATTACATTCTAAGCCAAGCTATGAAATCTAAACTCTAGATGAGATAAGATCTCTAAAAGTGGTAATCCTTATAAAAGCTAAAGGAATTTTATACCTAGTATTTCAGCAAGAGAAAGGTTGGAATTTTTCATTATAGTAGTTACTCAACTATCACCCCTATTAGAGGGATCATAAAAATTTAAAATCTTGCACTTCAATGCTAGTTTAAGGAGATGAAAGAAGCTATATAGAGTTTTGAAGTCATGTGCAAGGAAAAATAGTTATATAATGTCCTTTAATCTTATACAAGTCAAGAAAAATCTTAGGAATAAGTTTCAAGCTCAATAGTTGCAGACATATCCTTCTCACTCTCATCATCTCCTTCACAAGCTAGAGAAGACCAATGCCAAGCAAATAATACAAGTCATACAGGTAGAGTTGGGAGATAATATTTTGGCCAAAGTTTGGTACCTCTAAGGGATTTCAATTTGTGGCATTGGTTTTTGTATTAGTTCTCTAGATTTATGAAGAATCACTAAGAGCCCAGACTACTTTTTAAGAACTCAAAACCACACAAACTAAGTTTAGAGCAACTCCAAAATAAACTGTGAATTTGTGGGTACTTGAAATCAATTAGAGTATGTTATCAGATATTTGTATATGCCTCACATATGTTAATTCATCATGGTGGCATGTTTGGATGTATTTGATACCCATTCTACCCTAATTCTACATACTACCATCTATAAAAGTCTTAATCCTAGTTTTCAAATATTAAAAGCTCAAACACATTCAAATAATCCATGTCCACTCTCATTCTAGCATTCACTTGCACTTGTATTAATCAATATGTGGGATAACTACATCGGTCTTGATCCCTCTTCGGAGTATTGGTATATAGGCAACTCTCTTTGCAGCGGGGTATTGAGGATGTCTAGCCTATCTTACTAACAAACACAAAATTATTTCTCAGACTATACTTACAAGGAGGATTAGAGTTTGCACATTAAATTAGCTTTTCTAGGCACAACATAGAGTTCCAAGTTTCATGCACATAAAAACATGACCTAAAAACACAGGCACATGTGCTCCAAAAAAATAGGAATAATCCCACATAAGGGACACTACCACCACTTTGAGGACACTAAAACAACTAGTGCTACTGTCCATATAGGGTGTTATTGTCCATTGAGAAAAAAAATTCCAAAATCCTATTTGACACTCATAATTATCCAAAACTCAGTTTTTAGAACCTAGATCATCCACGATAGTCACTTTTCAAATAAGTCTATAATTATGCATATTCACTACTATTTTTAGAAATTCAAAAGAGGTCAAAAGATATAACAAATTAGTGCTTAATTATTGTATATTATTTGATTGATTTAAACATCTTATCCCTTTAATATAAACATAGGATTTACATAGTTAAACCCTAAAAGGCTAAATCATCAACACTATATAATACCTATCAACACTGTACTGAAGGTCCTTATAAACTAATATGTTCAACTCCATAATTTAAGGTGATAGGTTAAACATTTTTTTATTCACATTTAACGTATAAATTATGTTGATATATTTACAACAATGGGTAAACAAACTAAGAGAATTTTATCTCCATCTATTAGATTACATGTTTTATTGAGTAACTAATTATGTAATGTTTGATCTATTATATATGTTGTAAAATGCTTAATTGAGGTAGATGTATTTATATGAATATGTTTAGGTAAACATTAATTATTTTATTCAGTTTATAAATTCATTTTTATGAACCCAAATTTTACATGATGTTAGGTAGGATAAAGCTTAATAGTGTGTCCCATTTTGGGGCCAAAGCAATTTCAAAAATTACAGTAAAAAAAATTATAATATTTAAGTTACATTTAAATTCGCATCTCAAGTCAACTTAAGTAATTTTTTTCATGATTAAAGTCATATTTAAATTTTCCTTTAAGTTACCTTAATTTCAAATTAACTCATTAAAGTCATATTTAAATTTTTACTTTTAACTTAGTTTGATTTATGTACACTATATACAAAAATAGGCTAAAGTCCACTTACAGTTGCCTTAATAGGGTGTCTTTGGAGTGACATTAGGGTTGAATTACAAAGATGATGTTAGGGTGACTTTGTAATCCATAAGTTTATTGAAGAGCAACCACCAATGTAAACATGGAAGCAACTTGAATTAATTCATAAATAGAATCATTATTATGTTCATTACCAGCATCTAATTTAAGAACTAGCATTACAAAAAATCCAATAGATATTTACAAAGGGCATTTTGGTTCTATTCTACCTCCTATTATTTGGTCGATGCATGTAAGTTGAGGACTATTTATAAAGGGTTGGGAAAGGTTAAAACCAAATTAAATGCAATTAGTTCTTTAAAATCTGACAAAATTAGTTGATACAGAGCTTGACAAGACAATTAGACATAAGATAAACATGCAATAAAACCTAAAAGAGAAGGTTTCTTGAACAAAGCTTAAGTATTAATATTACATTAATATTAATTTTAATTTAAAATATTGATAATAATGTGTATACACCTAAAAATGGACCCTTAGCATTTAGTTATTGTCATTTTATATATGTTTAGTGATTTTTTTTATGTATGGATGATTAGCATAAATTAGGTGTCATATAATCATTATGTTGACTTCCCTAGCTTGAAATTAGTTTATATTATCCTCGTGCAATCTTCCTTGTCTATTTTATGCGTTCTTGGTTCTTTGTCAGGACCATCTCAATGGTCTTGGCATTATTATTTGTTTCCCAAGTTTATTAGATGGATCCATTCACTCCTTCCCACCTTCTCTACTTTCAGTCATTGGAAGTTGATATGTGGATAAATTTGTCCAAATATTGAAATAAAGTCACTTATAAATAGAGAGGATTAGGTTCATTTCATAATAAGATAAAATCAAGAATTAACAAATAAATTAGATAATTTATCAATTCTAAGGTAACATTGTATTATGGAGTAGTTTTGACATACACACTAAAGTTCTTTATTCATTTTTTTTACAATTTCTATTTATTTACATATTTGTTCCAATTTAAGGTGTCTAATGAATTAGTATATTTATTTAATAGACACCCCCAAATAAAACTTGATTATTGTAAACTAGAAATTTTAAATCATTATAGTAAGACAATAGTCATGTATTTAGGACAAAAGGCAACAAGGGGGAGACAACGTCTATATAGTTATGTCATATTTGGAATATACATCTCAAGACTATATAGTCCTTATTAGCACTACAGTGCATGCCCTAATAGACTACTCTTATCAAATTCATACTTTAAGTTAATAGGTTGGTCATTTTTGAATTCACAATTAACTTTATATTGTGGTGGCATATTCACAACTTGTAAACAAGCAAGTATGTTCCCATATATTTGATTAAATATTTTTTTGAAAAATTAATTAGGTATTGTTTATTTAGTTTAAATATTTTATATTACTTAATTTGAAGTAGGTTTATTTATATGAATATATTTTAGTGAACCCTAATTGTCTTACTCCTACTAGAAATTCATTTTTATGAACCCAATTTTTGCATGTTGCTAGATAGGACAAAACATAATAATGTGTAATATTTAGAGTTCAAATTTGTTTTAAAAATTAGGTACAAAATTTTACATGATTAAAGTTAGAATTAAATTTGCATTAAATTTATCTTTAATCTAAATTAACCCATTGAAGTTAAATTTAAAGTCATACTTATAAATTAGTTTGACTTTAATGTACACTCTATACAAAGATAGGTTAAAGTCCCCTAAGGTTATCTTAATAGGGTTACTTTGGAGTGACATTAGGGCGGATTTATATTGATGATGTTATAATGGATTGATACACTACTCTGATCAACTCCATACTTAAAGATGATAGGATGGTAATTTTTGAAATCACATTTACCATACAAATTGTAGTGACATACTTGCAACAACTTGTAAATAAACTAAGAAAATTATTTTCCGTGATATTTGATTACATGTTTTATTGAACAACTAATTATGCATTGTTTATTATAATTTATGATATGTAATTTGAGGTAGGTGTATTTATATGAATACATTTTATTCAACCCCAATTGTCTTACTCTTACTATTTAAAATCAATTTTTAGTAACCTAGTTTTTGCATGTTTTTAGGTGGGGTAAAGCATAACAATGTGTACCATTTTGGGGCCAAAATAGTTTTAAAAAATAACTACAAAATTTTGCACATAAGTCGTATTTAAATTTTCCTTTAAGTTACTTGAATTCCAAATTAACCCATTAAAGTCAAATTTAAATTTGTACATATAACTTAGTTTGACTTATGTACACTCTACACAAATATAGGCTAAAGTACACCTACAATTGCCTTAATAGGGTGTATTTGGAGTGAAATTAGGGTGTCCTTGTAAAGATGATTAATGAACCAGAATACTATCAAGGAAAAAAATAACAATAGGCTAAGATACTGAATAATAACATGTATTGATTTTTATTGAATGATTCAAATAATTACAAACCATTCATAATAAGCCTCAACTCAGAATTGGAGTTGACATGCAAAATTTGGAACTATAAAAATAAATAAAACTCAACATGTTATTTTTATTAAGTTTTGCATGCAAGTGCATAAAGCTCTAAAAATCTCCAAAACTAAACTAAACTAAACTCTAAAATTAACCTATTAGATGATTTTCAATTGAAGTTCAAGCCTAGTTTAAAAATAGATAATTTTTAAATTTAGAAAAAATCCAAACTAAAATTAAGCTACAATTTCAAACCCTCAGGGGGTGATATATGGCCTCTGCAAAATATAGAAAAAGTCCCATGGGCTCAAATGGAGCCAGTCATTTTAGTGTGAAGATGGGCTCAAATAGAGCTACAAATCAAAATTTATGGCATCCAAAAATTTGACCTCTTTTTTTACTTCAAATTTGTTAGGGTGACTTGCAAATCCATAATTTTATTGAAGAGAAACCATGAATATAAATCTAGAGGAAAATTGAATTAATTTATAACTAGAATCATTATCCTATTCTCTATCAACATCTAATTTAAGAATACCTTGCATTACAAATATACCAACAAGAATTTACAAAGAGTGTTTTGGTTCCACTTTACCTACTATTTGCAACAATGGTTGATTGTGTTAGTGTAGCATTAATATCACATTGTTTTATCATAATGTCTAGTAGTTAGCGTTACACGGTTACATTATAGTTGATGGATTATGGTTCTATTAACCATATTGAACCGAATTATGTACTATATAAATTTCCCCTTTTGCTCATCAATAAAACATCAAAGATTATTTTCTCCTACAATCTATTATCAGAGCATCCTTTGCCTAATCAAAAGTCTTTCACAACAAAAGCAACCAAGACATAGAATGTTGGACTAGTAACCTGTGACCTATGCAACATAGAAGCAAAGAAGCAAATATAAAGGAGAAAGTATACAATGACCTATAGCCAAAAGACCTAAATTTGAGTGGCAACGCCTGGAGATAATATAATAATTAAAGTATGATAGAAAAACCGTGGAAGGATCAACACATAAAAGCAACTTTGTTTGCTTCATTTTGGTCATGATAGTTAGAAAATAATGCTATAGAAGCTAATCAAAACAACCATAGCATGATAGTTTAATTGACACATGGTATAAAAATAAGATTGGAGAAAAAACCTTGCAAGATACATACAATTTTTATATAGAATTTGAAGCATAAAATATTGATTTAAGTATAAAATTTTGTATAAATAAAGTAGAAGTAAAAAAATGTTTGCACCCAAACTCCTCTTGTTTGATGCCCAACTCCTCAAAGGGCCAATTTTTTCTACATAGAAGACAAAGATGTAAATGATTCCTCAATTTGAAGAATTATAGGGCATCATCATTGGTGTGATGACCTATGCTACTAAAGTTGAATAACAAGTCAAATGCAAAAGCCCTGATGTTGATGACACTTAATGTCATCGACCAGCTTCAACCTCATATTCAGGACACGATGACATCGAAAGAGGCTTGATACATTATATCTACCATTTATGAGGTGAATAATCAGATGAACATACTCCATCTTCAGTTCAAAAATATGTATATATTCTCAATAGGGAACCTACAAAGATCTTACATGACAAGACACCAAAATAGGTATGGGGTGGTCATAAATCTTTGATCTCTCATCTTAGAGTATTTTGTTATACATCTTATACGTATGTCCCTACTAAAAAGAGGAAGAAGATCGAATCAAAGACACTCTAGTGCCTTCTATTGGGGTATAGTACTACCTCAAAATCATATTGCCTCATGGATCTTGAGACAAAGAAGATATATCAAAATTGAGATGTGGTTTGTGATGAGTCATCATTCAACTCATTATCATAAAAGGAGCGAGAACATACCACCTCTCATAGACTATTCCCATATTTAGATGATGAGAATGAAAAATCTTCTCATAAAAAAGGTGAGTTGCAAGGAGAATTTTTAATTGATCTTAGAAATATGGAAGATAATTCTTCATCCAATTAGCAGAAACATCAACGTCCAAAATGGAAGGTGTTCAACTAAGTTGATTTCAGGAGTCACCTCAATTAGATGAAACTGACTATAGGTAACTTGTTGGGAGTCTCATTTACTTAACTTATACCAGACTAAACATATGCTTTATTTTCATCTATCTTTCAAGATTCATAGACAAAGAAGTATCATTGGATTGCAGAGAAGTATGTTTTGAGATATGTTTAAGTTACAATTGATTATGGTCTGGAATACAAGAAGAACTCAAATATCTTCTTGCAAGGATACATAGACTTGAACTATGTTGGATCTATTGATGATAGGAAATCAACCTTAGTGTATATTTTTCATCTCAGATCTAGACCAGTTTCATGATTAAGTAAGAAGCAATCTATATTTGATCTCTCATCCATAAAGGTAGAATATCGTGTTGTACGAGGAGTTGTATATGAGGTAATTTGGTTACGTCGTATTCTATTTAACATAGGCATTCTTGAAGATCAGCCACCGATTCTTTTCTATGACAATCAGGGTGTGTTAAAACTTATAAATAATCCAATATTTCATGAGAGGACCAAACATATTGAGGTCCAATGCCACTATATTCAATAACAAGTCTTGAACCATTACATTTAGCTCCAATATTACCCAATAAATTCATAAGTAGTAGATATACTCACCAAGTAACTTGGAAAGGTGAAATTTGATATATTTTTGGGTTACATTTATAAAAACAATATAATAAATAGGGGAATATTAGTATAACATTAATATGACATTGTTTACCATAACGTCTAGTAGTTAACGTTAGATGGTTACATTGCAGTTGATGGATTATGGTTATGTTAACCATATTAAATTGAATTGTGTACTATATAATTTTCCCCTTTTGCTCATCAATAAAACATCGAAGCTTATTTGCTCCTATAAATTCATGTAAGTTGAGGTCCATTTATAAAGTTTGGGTGAGGTTAAAACCAAATTAAATGCAATTACATCTTAGAAATCCCAAAAAAGTGGTTTGATACAGAGCTTGACAAGAGAAATAGACATAAGATAAACATGTAATAAACCCTAGGAGAGAAGGTTTCTCATAAAAACCCTAAGTATTAATATTCATTTTAATTTAAAATATTGATAACAATGTGTATACACCTAAAAATGGACTCTTAGCATTTAGTTATTGGCATTTTATATATGTTTATTGATTTTATATATGTTTAGTGATTTTTTAATGTTTAACTTAAATTAGGCATCATTTAACCATTATGTTGATTTCCCTAGCTTGAAATTAGTTTATATTATCCTCGTGTAATCTTCCTTGTCTATTTTATGTTTTATTGGTTTTGTGTCAAACCATCTCAATGGTCTTGGCTATATTATTTATTCCCCCAATTTTATTAAATAATTTACTCAGAACTATAAAAATAAATAAAATTTAGCCTACTATTTTTAGCAATTGCTATTTTTATTAAGTTTTGCATGCAAGTGCACACAGCTCTAAAAATCTCCAAAAATAAACTTAACTCTAAAATTAACCTATTGGATGAATTTCAACTGAATTTCAAGTCTGATTACAAAAATAGACAATTTTTAAATTTAGAAAAAAATTGAAAATAAAATTAAGCTACAATTTCAAACCCTCAAATGGTCACATATGGCCTCTGAAAAATATAAAAGCATGCCATGGGCTCAAATGGAGTTGGTCATTTTGGTGTGAAGATGGGATCAAAAGGAGCTACAGATCAAAATTTATGGCCTCCAAAAATTTGGCCTCTTTTTTTGCATCAACAATGTTAAGGTGACTTTCGAATCCATAAGTTTAATGAAGAGAAACCATGAATGTAAATATAGAGGCAAATTGAATTAATTTACAACTGGAAACATTATCCTATTTTATACCGACATCTAATTTAAGAACAACTTACATTACAAATAAACCAATAGACATTAACAAAGGGTGCTTTGGTTCCATTCTACCTACTATTTGCAACAATGGTTGATGCATGTAATTTGAGGGCCATTTATAATGGCTGGGTGAGGTTAAAACCAAATTAAATATAATTAGATATTAAAAATCCTTAAAAAGTAGGTTGATACAGAGCTTGACAAGAGAAATAGACATAAGATAAACATGCAATAAATCCTAGGAGAGAAGGTTTCTCAAAAAAAACCTAAGTATTAATATTACATTATAATTTAAATATTGATAACAATGTGTATACACCTAAAAATGGACTCTTAGCATTTAGTTATTGACATTTTACATATTTTTAGTGATTTCCTATATATTTAGTGATTTTTTTAATGTTTAGCTTAAATTAGGCTTCCTTTAACCATTATGTTGACTTCGCTAGCTTGAAATTAATTTCTATTATCCTCATCCAATCTTCCTTGTCTATTTTATGTTTTATTAGTTCTATGTCATGACCATCTCAATGGTCTTGGCTATATTATTTGTTCCCCCAATTTTATTAGATGGACCCATACACTTGTTTCCACGTTTTCTATTTTTAACCATTGAAAGTTGATATGTGGACAAATTTATCCAAATGTTGAAATAAAGTCACTTATAAATAGAGAAAGGACTAGGTTCATTTGATAATCAAATAGAATTAAACATTATCAAGTACATTAGATAATCTATCAATTTTAAGGTAGCATTGTATTGTGGAGAACTTTTGGCATACATACTGAATTTTTTTATTATTATTTTTTTATGTCTATTTATTTTCATATTTGTTCCAATTTAGGATCTCTGATGAATTAGTAAATTTCTTTAACAGACACCCCCAAAGAAAACTTGAACATTGTAGACTAGAACTTTTAATTCATTACAGGTAAATAATAAGCATGTATTTAGGATAAAAGTCAACAAAAAGGAGACAATGTTTATATATTTATGTTATATTTGGAGTACATCTCAAGACTATATAGTCCTCATCACCATTGTAGGGACATGCCCTAATAGACTACTTTGATCAACTTCATACTTTAAGTTAATAGGTTGATCATTTTTTAATTCATATTTAACTTTATATTGTGGTGGCACATTTGCAACAACTTGTAAACAAGCTAGGAATGTTATATTCCCTATATTTGATTACATGTTTTATTGAACAACTAATTAGGTATTGTTTATTATAGTTACATATTTTATCATACTTAATTTGAGGTAGGCTTATTTATATAAATACATTTTAGTGAACCCTAATTGTCTTACTCTTACTAGAAATTAATTTATATGAACCCAATTTTTGTATGTTACTAATGGGGCAAAGCATAATAATGTGCAGTATTTAAGGGTCAAAGTTGTTCTAAAAATTAAATACAAAATTTTGTATGATTAAAGTTAGATTTAAATTTTCCTTTTAGTTAGCATAAATCTAAATTAACCCATTACATTCAGATTCGAAGTCGTACATATAACTTAGTTTGACTTTAATGTGCACTCTATACAAAGATAGGCTAAAGTCCTCCTAAGGTTGTCTTAGTAGGGTTACTTTGGAGTGACGTTGGGGTGGCTTTCTAAAGATGATGTTACAATGACTTTGTGGTGCATAAACTTATCAAAAAGCAACCACAAAATGTAAACACAAGGGGATCTTGCATTAATCTATAATTTAAATCACTATTTTTTTCTCTACCATAATCCAATTTAAGAACTTGCATCACATAAAATCTAATAGAATATGTATCCCTTACATTTTATTTAGTATTATTTAATATATGTTTTGTGCAATTATTTACATATGGATGGTTAGCTTAAATTATGCATCATTTAACCATTATGTTTACTTACCTAGCTTGAAACCATGTTTCTATTATCCTCATGGTATCTCCCTGATCTATTTTATATTTTTATTGTCCCATGTTTGGATTGTGTGTATGTTCTATGATTTGTTGTGCGTCTATGACAGAAGGCAACAAGGAAAGAAAAATTAAGTACACAAATTTGTATGGTTAAATTTAAATTTAAGTTTGCCTTTAGGATATCTTAAATTCAAATTAACCAATTAAACTCAAATTTAAATTCATGCATATGACTTAGTTGGACTTCAATTTACACTTTATATAAAGATAGGCTAAAGTCCCCCTAAAGTTGCCTTAATAGGGTGACTTTGGAGCAGCATTAGGGTGGCTTTGCAAAGATGACATTAGGATGACTTTGGAGTCCATAAGCTTATCAAAGAGCAACTACAAATTATGTAAACACAAAGGTAGTTTGCATTAATTTATAATTGGAATCATTATTTTGTTCTCTACTAGAGTACAATTTCAGAATAACTTTCATCACATAAAATCCAATGGAGTATATTCTCTTAGCATTCAATTAATGTTATTTTATATGTTTTTTGTGCACTTATTCATATATGGGTGGTTAGCTTAAATTACGAATCATTTAACCATTATTTTGACATCCCTAGTTTAAAAGCATCTTTTGATTATCCTCGTGTTATCTTTCTAGTGTGTTTTATGTTTTCCTTATCCCATGTTTGGACTGTCTATTTGGTTTTAGCTTTGTTGCTTTTGCTTTTTTTTTTATCAGATAGATCCATTCACCTCTTTCCACATTTTCTAGTTTTAATAATTGAAAGTCTATATACAAACAAATATTTCTAAATTTTAAAATCAAATTAATTAGAAATAAACAAATGAATAGGTTTATTTTGTAATTAAATAGAATCAAACATTATTAAGTAAATTGGGAAATTTATTATTTCTAAACTAGCAGTCTATTGTGGAACATTTTTAGTACACGTATTTAAAAAAAATTATTTATCTTTTATAAATTATATTTAATAAAATCTTTATTCTAATTTAAATTAGATAAATTAATAGATTTCTTTAATACACATTTCCAAATAAATTGTGATTATTGTAAAATGAAAAATCAAAATCATTACAAAAAAGACAAGAAACAAGTTGTGCATATAAAATAGAAGGCAACTAGGAGACAATACTTACAGATTTTTGTTGCATTGTAAAACATCTCAAAAATGTATAGTACCTATCAACACTCTATGGAAAGTCCTTATAAATTAATATGTTCAACTCCATACTTTTAGGTGATATTTTAGATATTTTTAAATTCACATTTAACGTGTGTTGTTGTATTTACAACAATATCGAAACAACTTGAGAATTCTATCCCCATCTATTAAATTACATGTTTTATTTACTAAATAATTAGACAATGTTTACTCTAATAAAATGTTTAATTGAAATAGACGTTTTTATATGAATATATTTTTAGTGTATTTATCTTATTAATTCTAAAAATTCTTTTTTATGAACCCAATTTTTACACGATGCTAGGTGGGATAAAGCTTAATAATGTGTCCCATATTAAGGCCAAAGCAGTTTTGAAAATTACAGTACATATATTTAAGTCAGATTTAAATTCGCTTCCAAATTTTCCCAAAATTTAAATAGAAAAATAAAGAATTTTCCCAATTTTAAACCAATCCATTAAAATAGTTGACTTAATGCCATTGAAATTAGGGTGACTTTGCAGCTATTTTAGAAGCTAACATTAAACGCAGGGGCAGCTCGAATTAATTTAAAAATGGAATCAGTAATTTGTTCTCTGCCAGCGTCCAATGTCAAAACAACTTGCATAACAGAAAATCCAACAGACATTTACAAAAGAGTGCAATTAATATTGAGATGTTTATTGTTACTGTGGGTTGATGTGTCTGTGCAGTTAATAGCGCTTGTTAAGAGGACAATAAAACTGCAACGATAATAATGATAATAATAATATATATATTCATTGAGCTGAAGACAATACATTTAGATTAAGCAGCAAAAGATGCATGGTGAGAATGAGATGTTATTTAATAGATGATATAATAATAATAGTTGCAGGTGCTCCATCATTTTACAACCTGCACAGTACCCACAAATTATTAATTAGCTAAAACAAATGGAAAGGACGAAAAAAGAAAATTGTGATTGTGATTCTTACGTGTTGCAGTTGGTGGTCTTGCTGACTTTAAAGCCAACGGCGGTGTTACATTTGGTAGGAAGATTATTGAGTGTAGTTTCGGTGACTTTGGGATAATTGTTAGTCTGCGATTTGAAACATGTGCAGATCTGTCGTTTGGCAGGGGAGGATGTGGCCATTCCAGCCAGCTTCTTCACACCACTGCAGCACTGCGCCGAGGGCTGACCATTCCCACCTGCCTGTAAATATGATAAACACGGAGCCACTGATTGTAACACTGTATTGCAGTTCTGTGCAACGGCTGCCATTGGCATTGACGTTGTCATCACCAGCGCTGCAAATGCGCACACCAACAAAACTTTCTGCACACACCCCATTTTCGATTTTATTCTCCCCAAACACAAATCTACCCTTTGCTTTTGCTCTCAGATATTCTTAAAATGGTCCAAGGGGAGGAATATAAATAGGAAAAGTTGTCCCAAATACAATTAATCTACCATGACCTGGACGTGGGGAAGGCTATAATAAAATTAATGGCTACACAAATACCCGTCGCCATCACCGACACATATGTACTGTTTGCTTGTACCATTTTAGGTATTCTTTATTACGGATGTTCGTTCCTTTATTAACCTGCGCAAGGCAGGTTATATCGGTTTCAAATTTGTTATGGGTGGCTTTTTATCATTCAATTATGAGGTGGTATTGGACTAGTCATTGGGACTAAGGGTTTTATAATTTTTTAAAAAAATGTTTTGGATTTATGTAGTTTAATTAGTTATTAGTTAAAATAAGTTATTTTAGGTATTCGTTTTTATTATTTGACAAGTATCATTGTTAAATGAAATATAAATGTTGATGTACGACTTCTTTCTTATGAATGTTTGTGCTTTTATTACTCTGCTTAACGCAGGTTATACAGGTTTTAAATTTGTTATTGGTGGTTTTTTATCACTTAATTATGAAGTGGTATTGTACTAGTCGTTGGGACCCTTAATTTAAAGGTTTTATAATTTTAAAAAACATTATATTATATTTTATTGTTTTGGATTTATGTAATATAATTATAGTTAAAATAAGTCGTTTCATAAGTTTTATAATGTTTTATAAAATTGTATGGCAATTTTTTTTACTAGAGATATCATTTTTATCGTGACTAGTAATTGGGATTTCAATGTTTAATTATTTTTATAGATTTGACTAATAATACTATCAAACAATTTTTGTATTTATATTGGCTTTAAAATTTGTGTATTTAGGCATGCCATCAAGTTGCAATGAGTCATTAATAGAAAACGAAAGTAATAGCTATGATTCGATTTTATCTAGCCAACTAACATCTTTCTATTTATTTTTAATTGTCATAACTATGATTCGATGATGAACTAAAATTTTCTAAGGTTCATCTCCACTAGTGGCTCTCATTCACTCCTTTTCACCTTTTCTATTTTCAATCATTGGAAGTTGATATGTACAAATCTATCCAAAATGTTAAAATAAAATCATTTATAAAAAAAAAGATTAATTTGTTTTGATAATCAAATAGAATTAAATATTATCAATTATATTAGATGATTTATAAATTCTAAAGTAATATCATATTGTAAAGCTCTTTTAACGTATATATCAAAGTTTTTTTCTTAATTTCTATTTATTTAGATATTTGTTCCAATTCAAAATGTCTAATGAATTAATAGAATTCTTTAATAAACAACCCAAAAAATACTTGAACATTATACACTAGAAATTTTAAATCATTACAGGAAGATAATAGTCATATATTTAGGATAAAAGGTAACAAGAGGGAGATAATGTTTACATATTTATGTTCTATTTGGAAAACATCTCAATACTATATAGCCCTTATCAAGCATTATCTAGAACGTGGTCTAATGGACTACTCTATCAAATCCATATTTTAAGTTAATAGCTTGGTCATTTTTGAATTCATATTTAATTTTATATTTTGTTGACATGTTTGCAATAATTTGTAAACAAGTTAAGAATATTATGTTCTTGTATATTTGATTATATATTTTATTGAACAACTAATTAAGTATTATTTATTATAGTTTACATATTTTATAATATTTAATTTGAGGTAGGTTTATTTATATGAATACATTTTAGTGAACTTCAATTGTTTTACTCCTACTAGATATTCTTTTTTATGAACCCAATTTTTGCATGTTACTAGATGGGGCAAAGCATAATAGTGTGCAGTATTTAGGAGTCAAATTTATTTTAAAACTTAAGTACAAATTTTACATTATTAAAGTTAGATTTAAATTTGCCTTTAACCCATTAAATTTAGATTTAAAGTCATACATATAATTCAGTTTGACTTTAATGTACACTCTATACAAAGATAGGCTAAAGTCCCCCTAAAGTTGTCTTAATAGGGTTACTTTAGAGAAAAGTTAGTGTATCTTTGTAAAGACGATGTTATGATGACTTGGAGTGCATAAAGTTATCAAAGAACAACCACAAATGTAAACACATGGCCAAATTACACTAATTAATAATTGGAATCATTATTTTATTCTCTATGGGAGTCCAATTTCAGAACAACTTACATCACATAAAGACCAATAAAATATGTTCCCTTAGAATTTATTTAGTATTGTCTAATATATGTTTTATGCATTTATTTATATATGGGTGGTTAGCAAAAATTATGCATCATTTAACCATAATGTTGACTTCCCTAGCTTGAAACCATCTTTCAATTATCCTCATGATCTCTCCTTGATTTATTTTATGTTTTTTGTGTCCGATGTTGGGACTGTTTGTATGGTATGTGATTTATTTTTTTGTCTTCCTTTTATTGGATAGGCTCACTCACTCCTTTCCACTTTTTCTAGTTTTAACAATCGAAAGTCAATACATGGATAAATCTTTCTAACTTTTGAAACCAAGTCAACTAGAAATAGAAAAATGACTGTGTTCATTTGATAATCAAATAGAATCAAGCATTATCAAGTAGATTGAGGAATTTATCAATTCTAAGCTACGATTTTATTATGAAGCACTTTTGGCGCACATATTAAAATTGTTTATTTATCTTTTGTAATCTATATTTATTAAAATCTTTGTTCTAATTTAAAATTTTTGATGAATTAGTCGATTTCTCTAATATACATCCCAAAAAAAATTGTGAATATTGTAGACTAGAAAATTATAATCATTGTAGGAGGACAAGAGTCAAATTGTGCATCTAAAAAAAAATTCAATAAGAAGAAGATAATACTTACATATTTTTGTCACATTTGTAAAACATCTCAACACCATATAATATCTATCAAGATTGTACAAACAGTCCTTATAAACTAAATGTTTAACTCCATAATTTAAGGTGATAAGTTAAACATTTTTGAATTAAATTTGATGTAGAGATTGTGATAATACATTTATAGCAATGTGTAAACAAACTAAGAGAATTATATTCCCATTTATTAGATTGCATGTGCTAATTAAGAAACTAATTAGATATCATTTACGCTATTATATATGTTGTAAAATAATTAATTAAAGTAGGCGTATTTATATGAATATATTTTTTTGAACCCCATTTGTCTTATGCATTCTATAAATTCATTTTATGAAACCAATTTTCACATGATGTTAGGTGGGATAAAGCTTAATAATGTGTCCCATTTCTAGACCAAAGTAGTTTTAAAACTATAATACAGAATTTAAAAATATTTAAGCTAGATTCAAAGTCATCTCTTAAGTCAACATAAATTCAATTCCAAATTTTCTAATTTTTAAATCAAAAAATAAGAATTTTCTAAAATTTAAATCAGTCCATTAATGTCAGAGTATTTTGACCTTAATGTACACTCTATACAAAAATAAGGTAAATTAGACCTAAAGTTTCCTTAATGTCATTGAAATAACCTTAGTTTGGGTACACGAAAATGTTAGCCATCAATGTTAGGGTGACTTCATGGTCTTTAACCAAGGACAACCATAAATGTAAACACATAATTCATTATGTTTGTGTTGTGAGTGCGGAGATGTTAGCTAGCATCTAAGACAGAAGGCAACAAGAAGGAGATAATACGAATAGATTTATGTTTCATTTGTAAAACATCTCAACACTGTATAGTACCTATCAAAATTGTACGAAAGGTCCTTATAAACTAATATATTCAACTCCATACTTTAAGGTGATAGGTTAGACATTTTTGAATTCACATTTAATGTATAGATTGTGTTGATATATTTACAATAACATGTATACACACTAAGATAATTCTATTCCCATATATTAGATTACATGTTTTATTCAGTCACTAATTAAAACTAAGAGAATTGTATCCCCATCTATTAGATTACATGTTTTATTGAGTAATTAATTAGGCAATGTTTACTCTATTATATATGTTGTAAAATGTTTAATTGAGGTAGGTGTATTTTTATGAATATGTTTTCTTCTAGAAATTCATTTTTATGAACTCAATTTTCTGATGTTAGGTGGGATAAATCTCAATAGCGTGTTTCATTTTGGGGCCAATGCAGTTTTTAAAATTATAGTAAAAAATTTTACAATATTTAAGTCATCTTTAAATTCACTTTTCAAGTCAACTTAAGTTTAATTTCAAATTTTCCAAATTTTAAATATAAAAATAATGCCTACATACCAACCCATTGCCATCACCAACACATATCCACTATTTGCTTGTACCATTTTAGCTATTCATTTTTATCATTTGACAGGCATCATTATGAAATGAAATACAAATGTTTTACGACTTCTTTATTACGAATGTTTGTTCCTTTATTCACTTGCCCAAGATAGATTATATAGGTTTCAAATTGGCTATCGATGGCTTTTCATCATTTAATTATGGGGTTATAGTTGTCAAATGTGGGGAAGGGTCCCACAATTTTTTTTAAACTCTAGGTTATAATTTATTGTTTTTGGATTTATGTAGCTTAATTAGTTATTAGTTCAAATAAGTTGCCCAAAAGGTTTTTTTTGGTGTTCGTCGAAGTCGTATGACAAATTTGTGCACTTAGGAATGTCACCAGATTATGATGGGTCATTAATAAAATGCAAAGGGACATGTTGGAAGATGCATGAGTGATTAATATGCAATGATGGACTATGTTTAATGACACTTGACATGTTTTATTTACATTAATATTTCTACTAAATGCTACCATACACACCATCAACCACCTATTCGACATGGCTTTTTTAGACTTTGCTTCCCAAATAGCCATGGAATGCTTATGCCTCTTCCACCATCTCTAGCATTTCATACAGCTTGTAGCTTCAACAATTCAGAGGGATGAAATGTTGTTTCAATGTGTGTGTCTTGTTCTTATAACTAAACCCATGACAATCTTCAATTACTTTTTTGTGTGCCTATAATACATGTTTTTTATTGTTATTTTAATGGTTTTTTGGCACACCTTTACAACTAAGTCAAATTTTACTTGTATGTTCATGGCATGGCCTTGAGTTTTTCATTCACATAGCAGTAAATATTATTGTTTTTGTATCAAACAATATCGTTTTTTGAATTCACTAGCCATGTTGGGACATGCTTTTGATATTAATTTACAACAAAGGGCCATGTTTGAGGATGCTAGGGTTTTTAATATGCAACAAACATTTTTAAAGATGCCTATTGTCCTATTGATGCTATCATACATGTCATCTTCAACCTGTTTGGTGTGCCTTGTGCAAGTCACTCTCCCAAAAATGTAATGAAACCCAAATGCCTATTATTGTCACTATAATTATTTTTTCTTAGTGACCTTTATTGGTATGTGAATGAAACTATCAATATTTTCATTCATATACCTGTAAATATTATCATTTTTTTAAAATTTAATAAGTAACAAAGTGTCATGTTTGAGGATGTTTGGCGATCATTATTTCTAATAATGTGACTAGTTAATGCTGCCAATGATAAACTCTATAACCTGTTCAACGTGTCTTTCTCAAGTCACTCTCACGTCATAGTCATGGAACCCAAATGCCTCTTCTACAGAATGCATTATTTCACAAAGATTGTAGTGTAACCATGTTAGAGGGATGAAACTTTGTTGGCATGTTTTCATTCACATCTGACTCAACATTTATTAGTGTTTGGATGGAAGCCCTCAAGGTTTTCATTCACATTTATATCCATACTTGAAATATGTAGATGATATAATTATTTCACAATTAAGACCAAGTTTTGTTGTTCACTCCTTCAACCAATCTAGTGGGCTTACCTAAGAATGCATACTTAAACCACCTAGTTTGTCATTTTAATTTTTTTTATAGGTGTGATAAATAGATGGGACCCAAATTTACTAGGATGTTTTTAAAATTTGAACAATAATAATATACAAATAATGTATATTACATTGGCTTAAAATTTTGTGCACTTAGAGACTCTGTCAAGTTTTTGTACCTAAATTCATGTTGTTATGTTATTTAAATTTGTGACACATTTGTATTTCCCTAAATTAAAGTGTCATCTTAAGCCTATCCAGTATGCCATGTTAAATTGTCATTCACTCACAGTAAATGTGAGATAAAAATCAATTTAATCGAATGGTTTTTTATGTAAAATGCATTGTTTAACAAAGATTATAGCTTCAACATGTTAGATGGATGAAATTTTAAATAAACTAAACAAATTGAAAACTAAACATGTAATAGTGAACATTAGTTGGTATCTGGATGAAAGCCTTGAATTTTTTCAGTCACATACCGACAAATGTTATTATTTTTGTATCAAATTTAGGATTATCATTCATATACCAATAAATATTGAATAATATTTATCAAACCATATCCTTTTATGAATTCATGTTTTTTTCTATTGATATGTTGATGTCATTATTATTGATTTGTTATTCATTCATACTTTTAATGCTACAAATATTTTTGCCTTAGTTGTTATTGATATGTTATCCTTTCATGTTGCTATGTTTTTATATCTAAGACACAATTATATTTCCCTACCTCAAACCTTACATGGCTTCTACAATCACCCACTAAACATTCCCACACAAAAATGATTATGTTGATGGAAAATAATTTGAAATTCAGTTGGAAGACTGGAAATTTACTGGTATACACATTGTTTTAACCTTTTAGGACTTAGTGAATGTAAATCATATGTTGTCAAAGAGCTGAGTAATAGTAAATCAAGGTATAAATATGTTACAAATATAACCACTAATTTGTTATAGAACTAACTAAAATTAACCTTTCTAAAAATAGCAATAGATAATGCAAATAAGAACTTGGCTAGAAAATGAGTGAGATAGATGATTAGAGGCTAAAAATTGAGGTAAAGGCTCATTTGAGTGTCACAAACAAGATTAAGATATCAAAACTCCAAATGGACAAGAGTACCCTAATTAGATAGTAATGCCATGTGGTGCTAGTGACCTTATTTTAGTAATAGTGTCCTTTGTGCAGGACTATCCCAAGCTTATGGATGTACCTATGACTAGATCTGTAAGGTTTGTTCCTATGTGCATGAGCTCTAAAACCTTGTATATGGCCTATTTTGACTAATTTTATGAGAAAACCCTAATCTTTCATGTTGTTAGGGCATCTGTTTAATACAAGCAGAAAATTGTGTTTGTTAAAAGGGTAAGCTAGACATCATCAGCACACCATTGTGATGAGAATTGCCTAAATAACAATACTCTGAGATCAAGCCTCATGTAGTTCTCCCCACCTAAGTGATAGTACAATTGTAAGTGAAGCTAGTATGGTAGTTGACTTGAGTGTTTTGAATGTGTTTGAGACTGAAAATATGAGTAATCTTAGCTTAGGAATGTTGTAGATGGCAATATGTAGAAGTAGGGCATAATAGGGATTGCTAACCTTAATTATGCACAACTTATTCTGAGTTTATATGTGTAATTTTCATCTCATTCAAATCTAGTGGCTAAAGGGATCAAAGTCATGTATTTATAGTATTTTGGTGCTTGTGCAAGTGCTAAAATAGGTCTAGGCCAACCCTAGGAGGTTTAAGATTTGAAAAGATATCCATTTGTGAAAAAAGAGGGAAAAGATAGAAGTACCATTATTGGGAAACTAGTGCCATTTGGCACGACTATCCCTATTATTGTGCTAGTGTCTATGTGGTGGAACACTAGGCACAAAGGGACAAGATGCAATAATGAAGGGTTGGGACTATTTGAGGGATGACTAGGGATGTTTTTGGCCCACACAAAGGCTAGATAAGTATAAAAATAGGACCTAAGATAGGTCTAGGGATAAGCTAGGGATAGGTGGTCTCAAATAACACTCTTAGAAATCAAGTGTCATTTTTAGGTGATTACATATGCCCACCGCCCCCCCTGCCCTTTATTATAGAAATGCAGCAAAGTAAAATGACTAGGATAAAGGAAAAAGAAGCATAACTAGACTTACTTAAAAAGTTAAGCCCAAGAAGTTGGATCTGATTATGTGAAGTATGCTCCATTACATGTCCTTCAAGTGAAACATGCATTTATCAATCCTTACTTAAGATATATAAAAGTAAAGACAATATTGAGTAACGAATTAATATTGAGTAAAGGGATGAGAAAGATGAAATGAATGAATACACCTCATTGGGTACGTGAGCCAATGTAAAAAATTGGTGACAACCTATGTGTGTGCATGTATATAGTGATCAATCAATGAACAACTTAGACTAAGCTGATGGCTTGCTCAATCCTCATGTGTGGGTGGCTCAAGAACTCAATTTAGTTTTGTCTCCATCATTTCCCACCCCTGCTTGGTGGATCATGACATGTGAATAGCTTGGATTGGACTGATGGTATGTCCAACCCTCTCATGTAGGTGGATCAAGAACTCAAGTAGACTATGACTCTATCATTACTTACTCATGTGTAGTAGATACATCTCAAACTGAAACTATGTAATGTAACTAGAATGTCTAACTAGAGATGCTGACTCTATAGCCACTCGGGTATATTAGGTGGCTTCGAGCCACTTGTGAATGCTAACCACTACAAATGAAATAAGGAATGAAATTGGTGTGAAACTTGTAATATGATGTTTGATGTATATAATGTTGAGAATGACATGGAGTTTATCATTCCATCTAATCAACTGATGTGTAAGTGAGCATACAAAAATAATGTACCACGCACATACTTCCAAATATAATATCTGAGCATATGGATTCTAGAATGAGTTATAATAATTTGTAACTGAGTATCTGAACTAAAAATGGGGATGGTCATGCTATGTATGATTCTCCCAATCTGAGAAAAATGGTATGAATCAAAGATAAACTGGTATGAATTTGAGATAAATTAAACAAAACTAGTAAATCAGTAACTAAACCTGAGCAAACCTAAATTATACCTACTATAATTTCTAGGCCAATATAGATTTTTCTAAAATTGAGGCTATTGGACAGTAGCACCATGTGGCTCTAGTTTCCCAATTTGGGCATTGATGTCTATCTGCTATGATTTTTATACAATTGTATTCATCTATGTGTCACTATTTTTTATTGTGTTTACCTGATCTAATTTCTATAATCTGAGCCTATGTGCTTTAAAATATACTATAAGTGTATTATAGGAGCATGATCTCTGTAACAAACCCCTATGAATACCACCTCTCTTAAGGGGAGTTGTTGAACCTATGTAATAACTATCCTAAAAATAAAAATCTCAACAAAATGTTTGTTAGCCAGAGCATATATGATATATGTGTAACAATCCAATATAATGTGCATATATAACATCAAAATATATAATAATATGAGCATAAGTTTTTAATGTGTGATGTATGTTATGTATAACATTCACAAGGCTATCAAGATAGATATAAAAATGTATGTAATAGTAAATCTAAGTAGCTACCTAGGGAGATGGGGCATGATATCCATCATGGCACCCAAGTAGGAAGGGGAGATGCATGAGGTCCCTCATGGAATCTAAAATTGGAGTGTGTAACAAGTAAACAAGAAGTGTCATATCCATGATGCATACAAGAAAGCATACTTACAACACTCATAAGGCACACAAAGTAGGCCAAGGGTCTATAATACAAGGGACATGGGCACATGTCACTAAATATGAGAAAACAAGACATACAAGGACATGTTCAAATGTCCACATACGCAAGCAATAAGCAAGTTGATTTAGATCCACATATAAGGGAAATCACACACAAGGATATGGGCACATGTCCAAATCATACACACTATGAAAAGAAGTGGTGTAGGGCCAAAGAGGAATGCCATGTTTAAATGCCCTCAAAAAAAAGAAGCATAGAGATACAATCACATTTAAACTATGAAAGCTATAAATGAAATTATGCATGAACATGTAATACAAATCTATGTAAGAGTCAAGAGGTACATATGTTGAGTTTAAAGTAGTAATAACTAGAAAACAATTTGAGTATATGATGATCAATATTAAGATATAACATCGCTAAATTTGTGATGTAGAGTTTATAAAGATGTAACCTTGTAATCAAAACTGTGTGTAGAGTGCCCCTAAATGGGAGAATGTGTCAAATAAATAACTTGTGTATCTATTTAAATGCCCACAATGGATAGATAATAAAAATTTTGGATCGATGTAGTGGACCTGAGACCTGTAGCAATCTGTAAGCACTCAATAAGAATAAGTGAATCATGTATGTATGATAAAACTAGCTATACTAAGATAGCTAGCACATGTAGTATATGGAAAATACAAGAGATGTAAACACGATAATACATACAATCTATAATTTGTGTTTTCTAAGTAAATATTTGAATATTTTTGTGTTTTTGACATATTATATTATTTTTGTCTTTTTTGGATATAAGCTATTTACAAGTAATATGAAAAGAGTTTTTTATTTTATATTTAAAATAATCTTAGATGCATTATGTTTAATGGGTTTTTAATTGCCTTGCCATCAAGTGAAGCTAGATGATATACTTTTGGACTAAGATTTTTGTGATTAGATATGGTCCAAGACAATTTTGTTTGAATTTTCCTTTATTCTCTTATTTAGTGTTGACATTTATAAAATTTTCTTTTAAAGCCATATCATGGACTTTGAATTCCCTACTATGAACATAGTTATTGTAGGTATATTGAATTCATTTCTGATAGGCCCTAAGATGTTATTCGACTTGAATGTGCATGGGATCTAACTATTCTAATTTATGGAGACACCTCTCTTTATATTGATCATCTGTGATAAGTCCTTTTAAGGATACCTATAAGGATGGGATTTCTAACTCTAGTGGGACAACTACTTCTATGCCATATACTAGTGAATAAGGAGTATCTCCTATCAGTGTGTGAATACTAGTGTAGTAAGCTCATAGTACATAGACGAGCTATTTTTTCTAATCATCATTAAATTTGGTAACTATTTTAATGAAGATATTGTTGATTGTCTTGTTTGTTGTTTCAGCTTGATCATTGCCCTATGGGTAGTATGGAGTAGAGAATGTGTACCTGATTTTATATTTAGCATAAAATTTCTTCACTATTTTATTCTTGAAATACTTTCCATTATCTATGATGATGGCCACTCATAGGCTAAAGTGGTAAATAATGTTGGTTATGAGAAAACAACATATATCTTTTCCCTTTGTGGATTGTTATGGAATGGCCTCCACCCATTTTTTAAAGTATTTTATAGTTGTAATAATGAATTTGAGACCACCTGTGGAATCTAGATTTATCTTGATGATGAGATCAAAACCCCATAGCATGAATGGCCATGGGGATACTATGGGTTATAGTTTCTATGAAGGGACATGGTGTAGGTTGCCATGGCATTGAAATTTATCACATAACTTGGCATATTCCTGACATTCTTATTCCATCATTGGCCAATAGTAATCTTGTCTAAGTAAGTTGTGGGACATCACTTTGCCACTAAAATGACCACCGCATTTGCTATCATGTACCTTTCTGATAGCCAATTCAGCTTCTTAGATTGTCAAACATCAGATTAAGTACACCTAAAAAAATGTTTTGAATAATTCCCTACCAATAATGAAATATCGGATGGAGTTATGTTATATTTTTCACTTTTCATTTCTTATGAAAGTATCTGGTGTAATAGATTTATGTATAAAATTGTATATATTAGAGAACCATTCAGATGTTGTTGTGTTGCATGTGGTAACTACAACTATTAGAGCTATGAGGTCCACATAGGATATTGGTGGAGATTATAATACTTTTTTAGTGAAGATAGTGTGGTCTTCATCTATGTCAATGGAGATCAATGATGTCACACTGGCCATTACATTGACATGACAATTATCTTTACGTGAAATGTTTTCAATAGATAATTTTTCAAACTGAGCCTATATATATTGTACCATATTTTTGTAGGGAATTAGCCATTATTTTTTGGTTTGGTAGATATTTTTGACCTGATTGATAATTAATTATGAATCCTCATAAACTTTAATTGATTTGATCTGGTGAGATTGAGTTGCTTGAAGGCCTAAGATAAGAGATTCATATTCTATGATGTTGTTGATACATGAAAAATTGAGTTAGTAAGCGAGGGGTACTATGTGTCCAAGTGGGTCGATAAAAAAAATTCAGATTTGGCACTAGATGCACATCTAGTACCATTAAAGAACATTATCCATGTATTGAAAGTGATATTATATGTTTTGAAGTCATCCCCAAAATCATTGTTGATAAGATTTGTGTCCAATAATGGGGTTGCTACCAATTGATATGTAATTATATGGTATTTTAATATTTTTTGCAAGACTATCTTCAAGTCAAATTTTGTGAGTAACATAACCCATTTACAATATGGCCTGAAAGATGTGGTTTCAACTTGAAGAAATTTCAAGGAATGAATTTTGTAATAACTTGTGTCTCATTATTAATCATATAATGTCAGAGTTTTTAAGTAGAAAATACCATTGCCAAATAAAGTTCTTCTATTGTTGGATAATTTCATTCATAGTCAAAAAGTGTATGACTAATGTATTAATGGTCTACTCTTTATGTTGATATCATGTTGTGCTAAGAGTGCACCGAGTGTATGTTCTATCGTTGAGAGGTAAAGGAGAAGTGGCTTATCAATTATTGGTGGTACTAGGATAGGTGGGTTTAGTAGGTATTGTTTGAGTGTGTCAAATATTTCTTGACATGTGATGTCCCATTCAAATTATATATCCTTTTTAAGTAATCTAATGAATGATTGAGTCTTAACTATGAGTTGTGCCATAAAGTGACGTATTGCCTAGGTCCCTACTTATAAGGAGAGAAGTTACCTAAAGTTGGTAAGAGGAGGCAAGTCCATTATTTATTTGACTTTCTTAGTGTCAACCTCAATACCATATTGAGATATTTTAAGTCCTAAAAGTTTACCTAATCAAACCCCAAAGAAGAACTTCTTGGGATTGAATCATACATTGTATTTCCTTAGTCTTTTAAAAATCTATCGTAAATCTATGGCATGATGTTGTCATTATTTTGATTTTGAAAGTAAATAATCGACATAATCTTTGACTATTTTATGAATGATATCATGAAATATAAGTGTTATTTTTTGTTGGTATGTTGCACCTTCTTTTTTAGTTCAAAAAGCATGACTATATGGCAAAAGTTCCCTATAGTGTGGTAAAAGACATTTTTTCTTGGTCTTGTTCAATGATCATTATTCAAATTGTAACTAGTGAAACCATCCATAAAAGAGAGAATTTCATAGGCTATGGTGGATTCAACTATCATATCTAAAACCCTGTATATAGCTTGTTTTGAATAATTTTGTGAGCAAACCTTAATCCTTCATGTTGCTAGGGCATCTTGTTGATACAAGCAGGAAAGTGTGTTTGTTAGAAGGGTAGGTTGGACATCTTCAACACCCCATTATGATGATAATTGCCTACATATAAATACTTTGAGATCAATCCTAATGTAATTCTCCCCACCTAAGTGCTAGTGCAAATGAAGCTAGTATGATGGTTGACTTGTGTGCTTTGAATGTGCTTGAGACTATAAATATGAGTAATGTAAGCTTAGGAATGTTATAGATTGTAGTACGCAGAATAGGGATTACTAACCTTAATTGTGCACAACTTATTCAGATTTTGTATGTGTAATTTGCATCTCGTGGTTAAAGGGATAAAAATCATGTATTTATACTATTTTGGTGTTTATATGGGTGCTGAAATAAGCTTAGGCTGAACCTAGGAGGTCTAAGATTTGAAAAGATATCCATTTATGAAAAAAGGACGGAAAATATAGCAGCGTCATTATTGGGAAACTAGTGCCACATGGTACTACTATCACTATTATGGTGCTAGTGTATAGGTGGAAAAACACTAGGCATGAAGGGACAAGATGTAATAATGAAGGTTTGGGACTACTTTAGGGATGACTAGGGATCCCTATGGCCTGCATGTAGGCTAGATAAGTGTAAAAATAGGCCCTAAGATAGGTCTAGGGATAAGTTAGGGATAGGTGGTCTCAAATAACACTCTTAGCACTCAAGTGTCATTTTTAGGTGATTACATTTTCCCTACCCTTTATTCTAGAAATGCAGCAAAGCAAAATGACTAGGATAAATTAGAAAGAAGCGTACCTAGACTTACCTAAGAATTAAATCCCAAGAAGCTAGATCTAATTATGTGAAGCATGATCCATTCCATGTTCTACAAGTGAAACATGCATAGATTAGTCCTTACTTAAGAGATATCAAAGTAAAGACAATACTGAGTAAGGAAGTAAAATTGAGTAAAGGGATAACTGAGAGGAAAGGAATGAATACACCTCATTGGATACAAGAACCAATGTATAAAATTGGTGAAAACCTATGTGTATACATGTATATAGTGAGCAATCAATGAATAACTTGAACTAATTTGATGGCTTGCTCAATCCTCATGTGTGGGTGGCTCAAGAACTCAATCTAGTTTTAACTCCATCATTTCCCACCCCTGCTTGGTGGATCATGACATGTGAATAACTTGGATTGAATTGATGGTGTGTCTAACCCTCTCATGTAGGTGGCTCAAGAACTCAAGTATATTATCACTCTATCATTACCTATCCATGTTTAGTAGATGCATTTGAAACTTAAATTATGCAATGTAACTATAAATGTCTAACTGGGGATGTCATTTATATAGCCACTCAGGTATATTAAGCTGCTTTGAGCCACTCATGAATGCTAACCACTACAAATGGAGTAAGGCATTAAATTAGTGTGTAACCTAAAATATGATGTTTTATGTATACAATGTTGAGAATGACATGGAGTTTATCATTCCATATGATCAACAAGTGTGTAAGTGAGCATAGAAAATAATGTGTCATGCACATAACCCCAAATCTAATATCTAAGCATATGGATTCTGGACTAAGTTATAATAATATGTATCTAAGTATTTGAACTAAAAATGGGGATGGTCATGCCATGCATGATGCCCCCAATATAAGAAATATGGTATGAATCAAAGTTAAATTGGTATGAATTTGAGATAAATAAAGTAAAATGGTTAATATAGTAAGTAAACCTATGCAAACTCAAATTGTACCTACTGTAATTTACTAGCCAATCTAGATTTTTCTAAAATTGAATCTATTGGATAGTAGTATCATGTGGTTTTAGTGTCTCAATTTAGGCACTAATGTCTATCTGCTATGATTTCTATGTAATTGTATTGATCTATGTGTCACTATTTTTTAATGTGTTTAGCTGATTTGATTTCTATAATCTGAACCTGTGTGCTAAAAAATGTATTGAGTGTATTACACGAGTATGATATATGTGACAAACCCCTATGAATGGCCCTCTATTTAAGGGAGTTTTTGAACCTATGTAATAACTATCCTCAAAATAAGAATCTCTATAAAATGTGTGTTAGCCAGAGAATATATGATATATATGTAATAATCCAATATAATATGCATATATAACAATAGAATGTAAGATAATCTAAGCATAATTTTATAATGTATGATGTATGTTATGTACAACATTCACAAGACTATCAAGATAGATATAAAAATGTATGTAACATCAAATCTAAGTAGCTACCTAGGGGATGGGGCATGATGTCCATCATGGCACCCAACTAGGAAGGGGAGATGCATGACGTCCCTCATGGAATCTAAAATTGGAGTGTGTAACAAGTAAAATACAAGGGTCATGGCCATGATGCATACAAGAAAGCATACATACAACACACATGAGGCACACAAAGTAGGCCAAGGGACCATAATACAAGGGACATGGGCACATGTCACTAAATATCATAAAATAAGACATACAAGGACATGTCTAAATGTCTACATACGCAAGTAGCAAGCAAGTTGGTTTAGATCCACATAGAATTGAAATCACACACAAGGACATGGGCACATGTCCAAATCATACATACTATGAAAATAAGTGTCATAAGGCGAAAGAGGAATGCCATATTTAATTGTCCTCGAATAGAAGAAGCATAGAGATACAATCACATCTAAACTATGAAAGCTAGAAATGAAAGTATGCATGAACATGTAATACAAATCTATGTAAGAGTCAAGAGGTAAATATGTTGAGTCTAAAGTAGTAATAGATGGTAAAAAATATAAGTGTAGGATGATCAATATCAAGATATAAAATTTCCAAATCTGTGATGTAAAGTTTATAAATATGTGACTTGGTAATCAAAAATATATGTAGACTGCCCCCAAATGGGATAATGTGTCAAATGAAGAACCCATGTATCTATGTAAATGTCCCCAATGTGTAAATAATAAGAAATTTGGATCAATGTAGGAGACCTGAGACCTATAGTAATTTGCAAGCACTCGACAACAATAAGTGAAACATGTATGTATGATAAAACTGGCTATACTAAGATAACTAGCACATGTAGTATATAGAAAATAGAGGAGATGTAAACATGGCAATGCATACAATCTATAGTTTATGTTTTCTACATAAATATTCAAATGTTTTTCTATTTTTGACATATTATATTGTTTTTGTGTTTTCTTGATATAAGTTATTTACAAGCAATATGAAAAGATTTTTTTATTTTTTATTTAAAATATCCTTAAATGCATGATGTTCAATAGGTTTTTTATTTCCTTGCCATCAAGTGAAGCTAGATGATATACTTGAATGTGCATGGGATCCAACTATTCTAATTATATGAAGTTAGGTATATGAAGTTATGGTGAACTTATGTGTTGGTTAATGAAATTTGAATCAGAATAATGATTATATTCAGGAATGATATTTATTTTATGGTTGACCTTATTGTCGTACACTCTCATTTAAAGTATGAATTTGGGAAGATTGCCTCCTAGAATCATAATGTTGGTAGCATTCTTGTTTGAAGTATCACCGGAAATTACATAGAATAGAATGGATTAGCATACTATATAGTTCTTATTGATGTTATTACAGTTATGTTAAACATCTTGATGTAAGATATAGATTATTGTAGTGAGGTCCATTTATCCCTTTAGTTGCAATATAATTTGAATTCTAAAGCATGTAGTAGTTGACAATTTATGATGTTAAGTTAAATTAGTGGGCAAGTTCTCTATGCCATATTGAATTATTGAATAACTCATTGCATAGAGTTACTTGTACTTGGATGAACTATACCTTTTATATCAACAACTTTTCCTTTATTAACTATACACACATTGACCATTTTGTTAATATGATCTCTTTTTGCATACAGCAAATATGGGTATCCACTATGCTTCATCTGGTAACTATAGATACAAGCTCTATCAATACTCTTTAATCCATTAGAGGTTATCCATGTTTTAATGAATTGATAATCAACATGAGATTATGAGTAAATAACCATTTTAAATTCAAAGGCCTTAAGGAGTAAGACTAATTTAGTTTATATTTTAAATTAACAATGGGTGACTTGTGAGTTTTAAAATGAACAAGGAAAATGGTGTGATGATCTCTGATCCAATGAGGAGGATACTTACCCTCAGCTGGTAGCACCATTTTAGTTCCCCATAACTATTTATCTTCCACTCATTTACTAAGATTGTACTCTTTTATGGATAATAATGAATTATACAATATAGCTATAGGATCATAGTGTTAATTTGGCCACATGTGCTTTAATCAGTTTGTTGTTTGATATATTTATGATTGGCATTTTAGACAGTATACATGATAGCTCACATTAGATTCAAACCTCAATTCTCATCTCATAGACATGTTATAACTGAATGACAACATAAAATACGTAAAGTTGTCTGTTTCTGATTTTAAAGAAGAAATCATTTAACCATCCTCAAGTAGAAACGAAACCTATTGAGGGGAATGAGATACCTAACAAGATTTAAGGACCTATAAATGATCCTATATATAATATTAGTGCCATGTATGGTGCTTGGGACTTATCCACATAATTTTACACTGATATGTCCTAAACTCTATAGTTTCCTTCTAGACAACTTGCTTCCTCATAACATCCTTTACAGGTATTTACCCCTAGTTAAATATCTCATATCACCTCATTTAGTTATAGTTGTGTGTACATGAGTACACTAAATGAGTATTGCTTGCATCAACAAGTGGATTATTGGGCCCTACACACAGTCCAAACTGTACTCTGATAATGTAATTCCAAAATTATTTTTTGGGGTTATTTCATGATCTTGCTCACATTCTATCATGCCATGCTTACTCTTCTCCCAAATGGATTTCATGCCCATTGACATCTTTTCCTCTTGTACAGATCTAAAGCTCATAATACATCCAAATCTAATTTGGGAAGGGTCTAATTTTCAAAATTTAAACAAATATG
This sequence comes from Torreya grandis, assembly GCA_037957365.1. NCBI lineage: Eukaryota > Viridiplantae > Streptophyta > Pinopsida > Cupressales > Taxaceae > Torreya > Torreya grandis. Next base: position 3,051,676 of record JARHVA010000101.1, read on the forward strand.
CCATGTCTACCATGTAGGATGTTGAATTCCTAAAAATTATTAATAGAAGGGAATGGGAACGGCAAAAAAACATAAATATATGGCAATTATGTTGGTGGTGACAATGTGATGGAGATTAAGGTCGTTCACGGTTAAGGGATATCGATAACATTCCTATTTATGGTTTGAAATTCAATTGTGGTGGTCTTTGAGGTGCTAGTGCTAGCATGCATGTAGTTTATGCATGTTGGTTAAGCTCACCCATTGCATTTGGCAGGAAGTTTAGTGACTAGAGTATCAGTGACTTTGGGAAATTGTTAATATGTGAATTGAAACATGTGTAGATCTATCACTTGGCAAGGGAGCACATGACCATTCTAACCATCTTCTTCATTCTATTACAACACTGCATTAAGGGTTGATTGATCCCACCTACCTATAAATATTAAAAACATGGAGCCACTTATTATAACATTATATTATGGTTCTATGAAATGGATTACATTGGAATTGACATTATGATCACTAGCACTACAAACATGCACACCAACAAAGCTTTCTGCACACCCCCCATTTTAGATTTTATTCTTCCCAAGCACAAATCTTCCCTTTGCTCTCAAATATTTTGAATTATTTCTTGATATTCTTAAAATGGTTGAAGGGGAGGAGTAAAAATAGGAAATGTTGTCCCAAAAATAATTAATCTACCATGAACTATACCTATAAAAGGTTGTAATAAAAATAATGTCTACACAACCACCCATCACCATCACCGACAATAGATCCACTATTTTCTTGTACTATTTTAGGTATTCATTTTTATCATTTGATAGGTATCATTATTAAATGAAATATAGATGTTGTACAAATTCTTAATTACATATGTTCATTCCTTTATTAACTTGCCCAAGGAAGATTATATGTGTTTCAAATTTGTTATTAGTGGCTTTTCATCATTCAATTATGGGGTGGTATTTGTTAAATGTAAAAATTTGGATATAGGGGGAGGGGACTAGTAGTTGGGTCCCCTAATTTCAGGGTCCCATTATTTTTTTAAAAATCTATGTTATAATTTATCGCTTCAGATTTATGTAGTTTAACTAGTAATTAGTTAAAATAAGTTGTATCAAAGGTTTATTAGTGTTCTCCAAATCTATATGATAATTTTTCACTAAACATGTCATTTTTTATCATTTTTAAGGTGTGACTAGTAGTTGGGACCCTTAACTTCAAGTTCTCACAATTTTTTAAAAACTCTACATTATAACTAGAGGCTTTTAGCATTCTACAAATTAGATGTGTCATTTTTTATCTTGTTTTTAAAGTGTGACTAGTATTGGGGACCCCAATGCCCAATTAATTTTTATAAATTTGACTAATAACAATATCAAACAAATAATTTGTTTACATTAGCTTTAAAATTTGTGCACTTAGGCACATCATCGACTTGTGATGGGTTATTAATAAAAAGTGAAGGGACATGTTTGAAGATGCTTGGGTGATTAATATTGAACAATAAGCCATGTTTAATGACACTTAACATTTATTTGCATTAATATTGCCAATAAATTTTACCATGCGTGCCATCAACCACTTGTTTGGCGTGGCATTTCTAGACTCTTTTCCCCAAATAGTCATGGAACCCTTATACCTCTTCCAGCATATGAAACATTTCACAGAGCTTGTAGTGTCAGCAGTTCAAAGGGATGAAAATGTTGTTTCAATGTGTGTGTATAGTTCTTTTAACTAAACCCACAATAGTCTTCAGTTGTATTTTTATGTACCAATAATACATGATTTTTATTATTATTTTAATGATATTTTGGAATGTCTTTCTAACTGAGTCAAATTTTACTTGTATGTTCATGGCGTGGCCTCAAGATTTGCATTCATATAGTAGTAAAAATTATTGTTTTTGTATCAAACAATATCATTTTCTAACTTCATTGGCCATGTTGGGACATGCTAGTGACACTAATATCCAACGAATGGCCATGTTGGAAGATGCTTGAGTTTTTAATATGCAACAAACATTTTTGAAGATCCCTATCAACTATTAATTTTGTCATTAGCACCATCTTCCATCTGTTCAATGTGACTTGTTCATGTCACTCTCCTCAAAATGGGATGGAACCCAAATGCCTGTTATTGTCTTCTTAATTATTTATCCATAGGGATTTTTATTTATATGTGAATTAAAATATCAAGGTTTCCATTCACATACCAGTAAATGTTATTAACAATCGAAAGTTGATATGTAGACAAATCTTTCTAAATTTTGAAATTAAGTCAACTATAAACAAATAAATGACTATGTTCATTTGATAATCAAATAGAATCAAGCATTATCAATTAGATTGAGGAACTTATAAATTCTAAGCTAGCATTCAATTGTGGATCACTTTTGGCTCACATACTAAAGTGTTTTATTGAAATATATCTTTTATAATTGATGTTTATTGAAATATGTGTTCCAATTTGAGGTGTTTGATGAATTAATATATTTCTCTAATACACATTCCCAAATAAAGTGTGAATATTGTAGACTAGAAAATTAAAATCATTGCAGGAGGGCAAGATACAAGTTGTGCATCTAGGACAGAAGGCAATAAGAAAGTGGGCAAGATTGGGCTTGAGCTTGGAATTTTAAATCTAATTGAGTATAATAAGCCACATATGAAGAGAAAAATTGAAACTCCATCATTTATTTATCTTGACAAGAGATGAGAGAAGGGACTCATACTCTGATATAAAACACTAGAAAAATAATTTTTATAGTGGCATCATAATTCCACCGTTAATCCTTCCGCTAGGCAAGTAAAGGTTATAGTCCCATTTTTTTAAGAATGGCATCTCGAATCAACTCTTGAATATGTAAAATAGAATGTAAGTCAGGTGCTAAAATCTTGAACTTACTTTGTAAGGCAAACCATGGAATCCAAATTCAAGATGAGATAAGATCTCTAAAAGTGGTAATGCCTATAAAATCTAAAGGAGTTTTATACCTAGTGTTTCAAAAAGATGGAGACCGGTATTTTCCATGATAGTTAACCACCTTTAATTATGATCATTGAAAGAAAGACAAGTTTTGAATCCATCACCAATTCATTTTAGGTGAGGTTTGACAACTTCAAATGATTTCCAAATACATTTGGACACAAAGGACTCCTTAATTTTGACTAGGACATAAGTGACTAGGAGAGTTTAAAATCTTTTCTTTTTTCAATTTTTTTTCCATATAGTGAACTTTCAAAAATGTTAGCATATCAAAAGGATTTTCCAAGCCTTATTACTTTCAATATACACTTTCCACTTGGTGCAAAGATCTATGATTTTTCCATAAATATTGATATTATCCATACCTTCCTCATCTTGATGAAGAAAACAAGTATCCTAAAAAACCTTAGTGAAAGTCCCTAATCTGTATAATATTGGCCCAAAGAAAGCATTTAAACAACTTAGGTGACTTATCATATGAGGCTCTATAAGGAGCCCAACTCGAGGAAGAATAGTAAACATTAGTAGAGGAATCTTTTTTTTGGTGCAAATGTAAAATTTTCCTATTAAATAAATGGGTTTAGTAATATAATAGGCTATTTTTTTTCCACTCTTTCAATTACATAGTATTTCCAATCTATCAATTACATAGTACCACAATTTAAAGGGAAAGCTATCAAAATAAAAAAGAATGCCTAGGAGTTTGAATTTATCCCATTTTTTTATCCATTTCCATTGAAAATTCTTGATCCAATCTGAAAATGGCATCGTGCTTTGTCTAAAGAATTGTTTTGTGGCCCATTACAGATTAGATCTAGAAGCTTTACAAAAAAATCAAGCCATTGTTGTGGCTCTTAAAATGAGCCCTCATGCTTTATAAGTGTGTGGAAATAATTATATATGAAGTGCACATTTATTAATTGAGTGAGTCAATTGGGAGGGATAATTCCCTAAATCAGTCCATGCTCAGGTATGTGGGAAACCAAATAGCCAAAATCTTCAGTCACAAGATCATACTGTGGTAAAATGAGAAGGAAACATTTATAGATGAAATGAAATAGCTTGAAACTATCAAAATTATGGCTATTAATAGTAAAAACCCCTGAGGCATTAGATAAGAACTCATCTCTATATCAAAATTACCAAACCCTAAAGTATTAAGCATGGCAAGGATAAATTTCCAATCAATACAGCTAAAAAAATTTCCAAAATCAAGCATGAATAATATGGTCCTCTACTGAGAAGCATGGAATCACTCTATTATTTCCTATAAAACAATGATATATTCCTAAATATACAACTTTTGATAAACCCTATTTGTTCTAGTCTAGGAATTACAGGTAATTTGTGGCAAAGGTGTGATGCTAGTGCTAGTATTTTGTATGAGGAGTGATTGACCTGCAACTGGTAAGTAACTTTAGATCTCCCTCTATAGCAAATAATTTTATGTTTCTTTTGTTATTTAATGCCCATTAAATATTTATTTCAAAAGGATTTTATATAAATATAAAGTAATTTTGGCCCCAAAAAAATTACCATGTTAATTTGTAAAATTCACAAGGGAAATCGAAAACTCCAACGATAATAATAATATATATAATCATTGAGGTGTGTATAAAAATACCAAAATCTCTGAGTTAAAAATAAGCATTAGCAAAGAAGATTGTTCACCATTAAATTGAATGAAAAGAAGAGTACATATAGCCAAAAGTTGTTAGTGTTAGTGGAGTTTGACAAATGCATTAACTCCCACTTAACATCACCTATGCTAAACCTAATTGGGCTTAATCATAGTGAAGTATGCTAGTTACCAATGCTTGCATGATGCTCTGAAACCTAACAGAATCATAACTGAAAGCTAACTGGTAGAATGCACTAACACCCCCCTTAAGCATAGCTTAGGTGGGTAGAAAAAAAAAGATGGGTCCCGGCAACAAGGCTTGCTGAGGTACCTACATACAATGCAACTCTCAATAAGTAAAGTAAAAAGAGAAAATCCAATGGGAAAAAACACTTCCCTCCAAAAGAGAGACAAGAAAAAGAAGTAAGAACTAGAAAGCCTTGTCTAACACCCCCTTAAGCATAACTTAGGTGGGCTTTAAAATTAGGTCCCAGCAACGAGACCTGATGAGGTACCCAAATACATAGTGATGATCCTAATATCCTACAAAATATGAAAGATGTGTGCCTCAACAAAGAAGAGAGAGAATGTATGCACATAATGTCGCATGGTGGAAGTTGTAGTAGGTCCCTCTGCAATAAATATTGTCTCTTCCTTTCAGAGTAAAGAAACCACGAGCTGTCAAACTGTTGTATTCCCACTCAAGTGGAGTTGCCTTTGAATAGGCGGTTGTATACAGCATGGAGAGACATCAATCCGTTGTCTGCTCATAGAGCTTTCTTCAGGTTCGATGGCATGCAGAGAGGTCAATACGCTCCAAGTGAATTTGTTCTCTGCTAAGACCACAAATGGTGCCGGTATTGATGCATGCACAGACTAGAAAATCAGATTCGCAGGGCAGACATGGATACCAGGTACACACCATGCAATTCCCTCAAACAAAATGCTGATTGCACAAGTCCAATCCGCAGAACACAATAATATCAAACCAGAGAATATTGATCACACAAGACGCATTTTCCCCCTACGAAGCTGGAACGGAACAACAGGGCCGTGAGGAGGAAAGGAACGCTGGAGGAAGACCGACGACTAGATCCAGGCGAGGGAGCTTGACAGATGTCTCTTGAGCAGGCTCAAAAAGCAGTTCGTGGGCAAGGCAATAGCGCTACGAGTGTGCTTGAACGGCGCTTGGCAGGCTGCTGGCAGATCACGTGGAGGAGTCTGGGAGGCGTCAATTCAGATCCATACCAAAGATAGCCCGAGGAATGCACTCAAGGTGCACTTCTGAAAATTCAGACTCCAAATCTCTAAATCCTGAACTGTTAATAAAATATAATCTCCTCTTAAAATTCAGACTCCAAATCTCTAAATCCTGAACTGTTAATAAAATATAATTTCCTCTTAGTAATCCAAATTTTGGGTTAACTCAGATCTGCTCTGAGACCATGTAGAAAAATACAGAATCTCTGGGTTAAAAATAAGCATTAGCAAAAAAGATTGTTCATCATTAAATTAAATGAAAAAAAGAGTGTACATATAGCCAAAAGCTGTTAGTATTAATGAAGTTTGACAAATGCATTAACTCCCACTTAATATCACCTATGCCAAACTTAACTAAACTTAACTAAACGGAATCATAACTGATATCTAACTGGTAGAATACACTAACACGCTGAAGACAATAAATTTAGATGAAATAAAGTAGTAAAAGATGCATGGTGAGAATGAGTTGTTATTTAATAGATGATATAATAGTTGCAGTTGTTCTGCCATCTTACAACCTGCACAGTACCCACAAATTATGAATTAGCTAAAACAAATGGAAAGGAGGAAAAAAAAATTTGTTATTGTGATTCTTACGTGTTGCAGTTGGTGGTCTTGTTGATTTTAAAGCCAACGACGGTGTTGCATTTGGTAGGAAGATTAGCGACTGCAGTTTCGGTGAGTTAGGGAAATTGTTAATCTGCGATTTGAAACATGTGCAGATCTGTCGCTTGGCACGGGAAGAATGTGGCCATTCCAGCCAGTTACTTCACTCCACTGTAGCACTGCGCCGAGGGCTGACCATTCCCATCTGCCTGTAAATATGATAAACACGGATCCACTGATTGTAACACTGTATTGCAGCTCTGTGCAACGGCTGCCATTGGCATTAACGTTGTCATCACCAGCGCTGCGAATGCGCACACCAACAAACCTTACTTACTCTATAATAAATATATAAAATTACTTACTGTAATTACCGATTTACCAATCTCACTGAGAATTAGTCTTATAAATAAATATGAAAATGAAACAGTATAATTTATTCCGTGTACAGACTTATAGTGTGATGTGTGTACTATGTGATGTATGGTGAAATGTATATGAATAGTGAAATGCATGTAAACTATTGTGTGTACACATTGCAGTCCATAGATTATAAACTTTTAAAGCTCACCTTTCTTTTGTCGTTTTAATAATGATATGCACTTCTTGTCACACCATGTGTAACTTCTGTGTTCTGGTTCATATATATTAGTGGTCAAATTTAAACCTAGTTACCCATCCTAGCCCGTCTAAATTGATGTAATGAGTATTACAGAGTATACACTTTACTTTACAAATTTACAAAATAAATAAATGAATTGTATTATTTTTTTTATGAAACCAATCTCCCTTTATTTATATATATATATATGTAAGACTAATTCAAAATGAGATTGGAATTTACTTCCTTTTTATATCTATTTATAAGTCTAATTCAAAGTTAATTAGAATTTGGTATCCCTAACTTTTAAAAGGCTATAATCAATACTTCTAGAAGAATAACATTGAGTACGTATAAATTAATTTTATACATTTAATTTTTATTTTAAATTTGTCATTGAGTAGGTATAAATTGGAAGAAAATAGCTTCTATTAATCGTCTTAAGAAGGATAAAAGACAACTATCACTTGTTGATGCATTTCATATCCCTCAAGATTCTAATTAGTAATGTCAGTTCAGAAATGAAGACTTTGATATTCATCTGCATGAAGGAAAATATGAATCAAATGAAGAATAGATTTGAGAAGAGGAACAAGCATCAAAGAAGCAAAAGTGAACATTCAAGTCCAAATGAAAAACAAGATTTTCATGGGCTTATGTTGTAAAATATTGCAATGGTATTGAAAGGATAAAATGTTCTTGGTGTGTAAAATATAAGAGAGAGACTCAATTTGCTAAAGATGGGAGTACTACCCTTCAAGTCAACGGTCTTAAAATGCATGCAGAATCAGAGTCTCATAAATTTATTTTCCAATTTTTTGAAGGAGAAAGCAAACAAAGTAGTATTCCAATAACTAAACATGTAGAACTAATGGTAGATGTTGAGAAGGAGAGAATCATATCTGTGATAGAAAATATGTATTTTATTTTCATACATGATTTACTTTTAGAAGTTTATAAACTAATTTATGACTTGAACAAGTATAAAGGCACTTCACACATGTCTCTAACAGATAAATACTCTACATATACAAATACCACATTTGAAAAAGAGTTTCTACAAGCTTCAAAAGAGGTATATTGAAAAAAGTTAAAAGATAAGATTTTTCATAGTCCATTTTACTCAATTTTAGTTGATGAAAATATTGATCAGACTATACAACATTTGATAGTTTACATTACATATTTGACAAATGAAAGAAGAGGTAAATGTGTAACAAAGTTTATACGTCTCCTTCAAATAAAGGATGGAACAACTCAATCTATGTATGATGTTGTGATAAGTCTTTTAGTAGAGATAAATTTATCATTGACAAAGTTAGTTGGTTTTGGATCTGATGGGGCTTCTGCTATGAGATGTATTCATGAAGGCTTATCTACTAAGCTTCATTGAGATGCTCCTCGATTAATAGATATTCATTGCATAACTTATCAAGAAGCATTAGCAGCAAATGATGCTTCATCTTATTTTTTAGAGCTACACTTTTTTGACAAATTTATAAATAAAAGTTATCTCTGGCTTGGAAAATATGTTAAAAGACATGGAGTATTAAGAGATTTGATGGATTCATTTCAAATTAATCAGTTAGAGGTGTTGTAAATTAATCAAATTAAATGGCTCTCTAAAATAAAGGTCATGGAAAGGCTTGTCAAAATCATACCTATTTTATTGAAAGAATGGGAGTTAGAAGATAAAAAAATGTATGATTTGACAAAAAAAAATTCAAGTATAGTTTCAAGATGACCATGTTGACATTACTTCCATTGGCACCACTTTAGATATTACTATTGAAATGTTTCATAGGAGATTTCAAAGAGATATATTTGGGGCAGGTATAATCCATATTTCATCTTTTTTAATAGAGCACAAGGAGGAATTCTTGAGTTTTCAAATGGAGCAGGTACAATACATATAAATCCATTGAGATTTGAGAGCTTGTCTAACTCACAAAGATCAAGGACACTAGATGATTACATTGAATTGGAAAAAAGCTTTATAATGAAGGTTATTGATTCTCTATATGCAAGGTTCATACATTTATCTATGTTTAATGTTGTTAAATTCTTCAATATTTATAATTATTATGATGAGATGGATGATAGAGAACATCAAAAAAAAGATGGTTAACATGTTTATGTGAAAAAATTAGTGTTGGAAAATTGTCTATTATAGATACTATCAAATGTTTAGGGGAGATGGATGAATTTGTTTATACTATTTATAAATCATACTAAAAAAAATCATATGTTTGGAGCATGGGATCTTTGTAGAGGTGAACTTGAATGGTTTGAAAGGTTTCTATGTTTAATGTAGCTATGACAAGCTATTCTTATTATTCCAGTGAGCATGACAGTATGTGAAAGAGGTTTCTCAAAATTAAATAGGATAAATAATGATGATCAATCTAAATTTTCTTTAAAAATGTGGATATGTTAACATTTCTTTCCTTTTGTGCACCTCATGCTCTAAATGAGGTAGATTATAATGTTATTTATGATGAATGGAATCATATAAAAATGTAAAGGCCTCTTCCTCTAGACCAATAGATCCATTACTATAGTAGTTTGGGATAGAAGAATATAAAAAAACTAAAACTTCACAATAGTTATAGTATTAGAAGGAAATTTTTAAATAGAAGTTGAAACCAATGATATAAGTTAATATATATTTTATTTGTGTGATTGAATCTTTCTCTAACAAATTGGAATCCAAGCTTATATAGTTCATAATTTTAATGAGCAACATTCTTGAAGTGAAGTGAAAGTTGATTGGAATTGATTTTAATATTAATTAAGACTATTTATAATCATTAATATAACATTTACATTTATATATGTTTTATTACTAGACTATAAACAAGTACTACTAATTCCCTTCTTATTGAATTCGGTGTAAATATAACAATAATGAGCTAGGTTATTTATAGAAATTTGTTGTGCACTGATAAATGTGGTGTATACAAGTAAAAACAAAGGCGTCATGTTATTCTGCATCATGTTTCTGGTTTTAGTTGTATGTACCAAGTTGGCTATTGTATTCCTACTTCCATTTCCAACTAATGGATGGGGTGGGTAGGGATAGTCTATTACCCACTAATGGATGGGTTCAGGAGGTGCATGGACTGAGTCTTGGCATACATAATAATTACCATTAAATGAATCAATTGGCTATGAAATTTATGAATATTTTATTTGATATTATAAGTGTAACATTGCATAGCTTGATCTTCTGCTCTCTTTTTAATATTTTTTCTATCTAAGTCCTTTTTTCTCTATTTTTATTTAATGATTACCATATGAAATCCTATTTTTTATATCCAATATCTTAATCCTCTTTCCTTTATTTTTAAAGATTTTTCTCTCTAAATTCTCTATTTTTATTTAATGATTACCTTTTAAAGTCATAATGTTGCTTGATCTAATATTTTAATCTTCTCTGCTCTACTTTTTTTTTTAAGTTATCTATTTTTATTTAATGATTATTTTTAGTTAAAGGTGTTAGATTCTATTTTTATAGTAAGAGGATTTTATAAATCTAACTGATTGAAATTCTATACTATATGGTAGATTTGAACACTATAAGTTATATGGCATTTTATACATTATTTTATGTTTATCCTATTTTTATCATATTTAATTTTTGATAGGCCAAGGTGACTCCATAGGTGTTGGGATTTTACAAATATGACCAATTGAGATTCTATACTATGTGGTAATTTTGAGCATTGTGTAGGTGATATGGCATTTTATAGAATGTAAACTAATTATTTTCAGTGTGTTGGGTAGGATCGATCATTTGAATTATTGTGGCAAGTTGGAAACTATTATAAGATACAATATAGCTTTCTCTGTAATTACATTTTATAGTGTATATAATGTAATTTTTCCTCTTCATTTGTGGCAATTTAATACATCTAAGATAAAAAAATCTTTGCATTAGTTGTTACATACATCATAGATGAACTTTCCCTCTTCTTTTGGGATTTTTACATTGTCATGCACTTTTATACTTGGACCTTTTTTTAGATTCATTTTTGTTGCATTTCTGGGATAGAGATGAAGCCCTTTGACGTGTTGTAATGGGTTCAAATTTGACTATTGGTTATGATTGTTATAACTTGTGACCCGTATCCTTTTGGTCTCATAAAACTATGTGTGTGTGTGTGTGTGTGTGTGTGTGTGTGTGTGTGTGTGTGTAATTTAATGTGAGATTGGTAATTACAATGAGATTGGTTTTACATATTTATAAATTAATTCAATAAGAAGGGCATTAGCAGAATCTGTTCATAGTACAGTGATAAAAAATATATAAATGTAAATGTTGTATTATTGATTATAAACTATTTTAAGTAATATTTTTATATATGGGAGATTAATTTTAAGTGATATTAAAATTGGCAATTACAGCAAGATTGGTTTTATATATTTAGAATACTAATTCAACAAGAAGGAAATTAGCATTTAAATTTATATTTTGTAGTTACTTTATTTTTGACAATATATAGTTAAATGTTATTTAAAACTATTTATAATCATTAATACAACATTTAGATTTATGTGTTTTATTACTAGACTATAAATAGGTATTGTTAATTCCCTTCTTGTTGGATTGGGTGCAAATGTAACAATAATGAGCTAGGTTGGTCTTGGAAGTTTGTTGCGCACTAACAAAGGTGGTGTATATAGGTAAAAATAAAAAGATGATGTTATTCTACATCACATTTTTTGTTTTAGTTTTATGCTTCAAGTTGGCTATTGCATTCCTACTTCCATCTCTAACTGATGGTTGGGGTGGGTAGAAATTATATACCTGCTTATGGATGGGCTCAGGTGGTGCATGGATTAATTCTTGACATATAGAGGAATTCTCATGAAATAAACCAACTGGATATAGAAGTTAAAAATATTTGAGTTGATATTTTAAGTGTAACATTGCATAGCTAGATCTTATTCAATCTAGTTCTATGATTTAAATTTTTTTTTTTAGATTATTATTAAGAAATAGAAGTACATTTGATTTGTATAAGGTTAGATGTTATTAATTATGATTATTGTTCCCTTTTGCGTAAATATTATAAATAGGTACTACTAATTCCCTTCTTTTTTAATTCAATGTAGATGTAACAGTAATGAGCTAGGTTGGTCTTGAAATTTTTTTGTACACTGGCAAAGGTGGTGTATACAGGTAAAACAAAAACATGATGCTATTTTGCATCACATTTTTTGTTTTAGTTATATGCTCCAAGTTGAATATTGTATTCCTACTTCCATCTCCAACTAATGGTTGGGGTGGGTAGGGATTATAAACCCGCTTATGGATGGGCTCAAGGGGTGCATGGACTAGGTCTTGACATATAGAGGAATTACTGTGAAATGAACCAATTGGATATGAAAGTTATGAATAGTTGATATTGTAAGTGTAACATTGCATAGTTAGATCTTATTCAATCCAGTTCTATGATTTAAATGTTTTTTTAGTTTGTTATTTGAAAATAAAAGTACAATTGATTTGTATAAGTAACATGTTATGAATTATGATTGTTGTACCTTTTTGGATGAATGCTATAATTTCATTGAATAAATTTTTTACGTTGTATTTCCAAAATTTTATTAATTATTTTATTTTTGTGTTTGAATCATTCTCCAACAAATTGAAATCAAATTTTCTTTAGTTCATAATTTTAGTGACACATAAAAAATTTACTTTTATCAATCAAATGGCACTTAAATTTACACTTGTCAATCAAAGGGCACTTAAATTTACACCTATCAATTGAAGGGAAACTATTTTTATAACTTTTCATCACTGAAGGGCTAGTTGCATAAATACCCCTTAGCTTGAAATTAAGGCCATCCCTTTAAACTTGACCGCTATACACAACCACCCATCACCATCACCGACATAGATCCACTACTTGCTTGTACCATTTTAGGTATTTATTTTTATCAATTGACAAGCATCATTATTAAATAAAATATAGATGTTGTATGACTTCATTATGATTGATGTTCATTCTTTTATTAACTTGCCCAAGGCAGGCTATATAGGTTTCAAATTTGTTATTGGTGGCTTTTTATCATTTAATTTTGAGGTGGTATTGGACTAGTCATTGGGACATATAATTTTTTTAAAAAATTTTATTATATTTTATTGTTTTGGATTTATGTAGTTTAATTAGTTATTACTTAAAATAAGTCATTTTATAATGTTTTATAAAGTTGTATCACAATTTTTTTATCAGGTATCATTTTTATTATGACTCGTAGTTGGGACTTCAATGTTCAATTATTTTTATAAATTTGACTAATAATAATATCAAACAAACTTTTTATTTATATTGGTTTTAAAATTTGTGCACTTAGGCATGCCATAAGTTGCAATGAGTCATTAATATAAAATGAAAGGACATGTTAGAAGATACATGGGTGATTAATATGCAATGACAGACCATGTTTAATGACACTTGACAAGATTTTTTTCCATTAATGTTGCAAGTAATTTCCATCAACCACCTATTCGGCCTGGCTTTTGAAGACTCTTCTCTATAAATAGTCATGGAACTCTTACACCTCTTCTACTATCTATAGATTTTCATCAATTCGAAGGGACAAAATGTTATTTCAAGGTGTGTACCTTGTTCTTATAATTGAACCCACAACAGTCTTCATTTATTTTTTGTGAGCCTATAATACATTATTTTTTTATCATTTTAATGGTTTTTTGTGTGCCTTTACAACTGAGTCAACTTTTACTTGTATGTTCATGGCATGCCCTCAAGGTTTTCATTCACATAGCACTAAATATTTTATTTATATCAAATGATACAATTTTCTGAATTCATTTTCCATATTGGGACACCCCTGTGACATTAATATGCAACGAAGGACAATGTTGGAAGATGCTTGGATTTTTTGAATTCCACTGCTAATCCTTCCATCAAGAAATTAGAGGTTACAATGCCATTTTTAAAATGAAATTAGACATCAACCCTTGGATATGTAAGATAGAAGGTAAGTCAAAGGCTAAAATCTTGAAATTACATTCTAAGCCAAGCTATGAAATCTAAACTCTAGATGAGATAAGATCTCTAAAAGTGGTAATCCTTATAAAAGCTAAAGGAATTTTATACCTAGTATTTTAGCAAGAGAAAGGTTGGAATTTTTCATGATAGTAGTTACTCAACTATCACCCCTATTAGAGGGATCATAAAAATTTAAAATCTTGCACTTCAATGCTAGTTTAAGGAGATGAAAGAAGCTATATAGACTTTTGAAGTCATGTGCAAGGAAAAATAGTTATATAATGTCCTTTAATCTTATACAAGTCAAGAAAAATCTTAGGAATAAGTTTCAAGCTCAATAGTTGCAGACATATCCTTCTCACTCTCATCATCTCCTTCACAAGCTAGAGAAGACCAATGCCAAGCAAATAATACAAGTCATACAGGTAGAGTTGGGAGATAATATTTTGGTCAAAGTTTGGTACCTCTAAGGGATTTCAATTTGTGGCATTGGTTTTTGTATTAGTTCTCTAGATTTATGAAGAATCACTAAGAGCCCAGACTACTTTTTAAGAACTCAAAACCACACAAACTAAGTTTAGAGCAACTCCAAAATAAACTGTGAATTTGTGGGTACTTGAAATCAATTAGAGTGTGTTATCAGATATTTGTATATGCCTCACATATGTTAATTCATCATGGTGGCATGTTTGGATGTATTTGATACCCATTCTACCCTAATTCTACATACTACCATCTATAAAAGTCTTAATCCTAGTTTTCAAATATTAAAAGCTCAAACACATTCAAATAATCCATGTCCACTCTCATTCTAGCATTCACTTGCACTTGTATTAATCAATATGTGGGATAACTACATCGGTCTTGATCCCTCTTCGGAGTATTGGTATATAGGCAACTCTCTTTGCAGCGGGGTATTGAGGATGTCTAGCCTATCTTACTAACAAACACAAAATTATTTCTCAGACTATACTTACAAGGAGGATTAGAGTTTGCACATTAAATTAGCTTTTCTGGGCACAACATAGAGTTCCAAGTTTCATGCACATAAAAACATGACCTAAAAACACAGGCACATGTGCTCCAAAAAAATAGGAATAATCCCACATAAGGGACACTACCACCACTTTGAGGACACTAAAACAACTAGTGCTACTGTCCATATAGGGTGTTATTGTCCATTGAGAAAAAAAATTCCAAAATCCTATTTGACACTCATAATTATCCAAAACTCAGTTTTTAGAACCTAGATCATCCACGATAGTCACTTTTCAAATAAGTCTATAATTATGCATATTCACTACTATTTTTAGAAATTCAAAAGAGGTCAAAAGATATAACAAATTAGTGCTTAATTATTGTATATTATTTGATTGATTTAAACATCTTATCCCTTTAATATAAACATAGGATTTACATAGTTAAACCCTAAAAGGCTAAATCATCAACACTATATAATACCTATCAACACTGTACTGAAGGTCCTTATAAACTAATATGTTCAACTCCATAATTTAAGGTGATAGGTTAAACATTTTTTTATTCAAATTTAACGTATAAATTATGTTGATATATTTACAACAATGGGTAAACAAACTAAGAGAATTTTATCTCCATCTATTAGATTACGTGTTTTATTGAGTAACTAATTATGTAATGTTTGATCTATTATATATGTTGTAAAATGCTTAATTGAGGTAGATGTATTTATATGAATATGTTTAGGTAAACATTAATTATTTTATTCAGTTTATAAATTCATTTTTATGAACCCAAATTTTACATGATGTTAGGTAGGATAAAGCTTAATAGTGTGTCCCATTTTGGGGCCAAAGCAATTTCAAAAATTACAGTAAAAAAAATTATAATATTTAAGTTACATTTAAATTCGCATCTCAAGTCAACTTAAGTAATTTTTTTCATGATTAAAGTCATATTTAAATTTTCCTTTAAGTTACCTTAATTTCAAATTAACTCATTAAAGTCATATTTAAATTTTTACTTTTAACTTAGTTTGATTTATGTACACTCTATACAAAAATAGGCTAAAGTCCACTTACAGTTGCCTTAATAGGGTGTCTTTGGAGTGACATTAGGGTTGAATTACAAAGATGATGTTAGGGTGACTTTGTAATCCATAAGTTTATTGAAGAGCAACCACCAATGTAAACATGGAAGCAACTTGAATTAATTCATAAATAGAATCATTATTATGTTCATTACCAGCATCTAATTTAAGAACTAGCATTACAAAAAATCCAATAGATATTTACAAAGGGCATTTTGGTTCTATTCTACCTCCTATTATTTGGTCGATGCGTGTAAGTTGAGGACTATTTATAAAGGGTTGGGAAAGGTTAAAACCAAATTAAATGCAATTAGTTCTTTAAAATCTGACAAAATTAGTTGATACAGAGCTTGACAAGACAATTAGACATAAGATAAACATGCAATAAAACCTAAAAGAGAAGGTTTCTTGAACAAAGCTTAAGTATTAATATTACATTAATATTAATTTTAATTTAAAATATTGATAATAATGTGTATACACCTAAAAATGGACCCTTAGCATTTAGTTATTGTCATTTTATATATGTTTAGTGATTTTTTTTATGTATGGATGATTAGCATAAATTAGGTGTCATATAATCATTATGTTGACTTCCCTAGCTTGAAATTAGTTTATATTATCCTCGTGCAATCTTCCTTGTCTATTTTATGCATTCTTGGTTCTTTGTCAGGACCATCTCAATGGTCTTGGCATTATTATTTGTTTCCCAAGTTTATTAGATGGATCCATTCACTCCTTCCCACCTTCTCTACTTTCAGTCATTGGAAGATGATATGTGGATAAATTTGTCCAAATATTGAAATAAAGTCACTTATAAATAGAGAGGATTAGGTTCATTTCATAATAAGATAAAATCAAGAATTAACAAATAAATTAGATAATTTATCAATTCTAAGGTAACATTGTATTATGGAGTAGTTTTGACATACACACTAAAGTTCTTTATTCATTTTTTTACAATTTCTATTTATTTACATATTTGTTCCAATTTAAGGTGTCTAATGAATTAGTATATTTATTTAATAGACACCCCCAAATAAAACTTGATTATTGTAAACTAGAAATTTTAAATCATTATAGTAAGACAATAGTCATGTATTTAGGACAAAAGGCAACAAGGGGGAGACAACGTCTATATAGTTATGTCATATTTCGAATATACATCTCAAGACTATATAGTCCTTATTAGCACTACAGTGCATGCCCTAATACACTACTCTTATCAAATTCATACTTTAAGTTAATAGGTTGGTCATTTTTGAATTCACAATTAACTTTATATTGTGGTGGCATATTCAGAACTTGTAAACAAGCAAGTATGTTCCCAAATATTTGATTAAATATTTTTTTGAACAATTAATTAGGTATTGTTTATTTAGTTTAAATATTTTATATTACTTAATTTGAAGTAGGTTTATTTATATGAATATATTTTAGTGAACCCTAATTGTCTTACTCCTACTAGAAATTCATTTTTATGAACCCAATTTTTGCATGTTGCTAGATAGGACAAAACATAATAATGTGTAATATTTAGAGTTCAAATTTGTTTTAAAAATTAGGTACAAAATTTTACATGATTAAAGTTAGAATTAAATTTGCATTAAATTTATCTTTAATCTAAATTAACCCATTGAAGTTAAATTTAAAGTCATACTTATAAATTAGTTTGACTTTAATGTACACTCTATACAAAGATAGGTTAAAGTCCCCTAAGGTTATCTTAATAGGGTTACTTTGGAGTGACATTAGGGCGGATTTATATTGATGATGTTATAATGGATTGATACACTACTCTGATCAACTCCATACTTAAAGATGATAGGATGGTAATTTTTGAAATCACATTTACCATACAAATTGTAGTGACATACTTGCAACAACTTGTAAATAAACTAAGAAAATTATTTTCCGTGATATTTGATTACATGTTTTATTGAACAACTAATTATGCATTGTTTATTATAATTTATGATATGTAATTTGAGGTAGGTGTATTTATATGAATACATTTTATTCAACCCCAATTGTCTTACTCTTACTATTTAAAATCAATTTTTAGTAACCTAGTTTTTGCATGTTTTTAGGTGGGGTAAAGCATAACAATGTGTACCATTTTGGGGCCAAAATAGTTTTAAAAAATAACTACAAAATTTTGCACATAAGTCGTATTTAAATTTTCCTTTAAGTTACTTGAATTCCAAATTAACCCATTAAAGTCAAATTTAAATTTGTACATATAACTTAGTTTGACTTATGTACACTCTACACAAATATAGGCTAAAGTACACCTACAATTGCCTTAATAGGGTGTATTTGGAGTGAAATTAGGGTGTCCTTGTAAAGATGATTAATGAACCAGAATACTATCAAGGAAAAAAATAACAATAGGCTAAGATACTGAATAATAACATGTATTGATTTTTATTGAATGATTCAAATAATTACAAACCATTCATAATAAGCCTCAACTCAGAATTGGAGTTGACATGCAAAATTTGGAACTATAAAAATAAATAAAACTCAACATGTTATTTTTATTAAGTTTTACATGCAAGTGCATAAAGCTCTAAAAATCTCCAAAACTAAACTAAACTAAACTCTAAAATTAACCTATTAGATGATTTTCAATTGAAGTTCAAGCCTAGTTTAAAAATAGATCATTTTTAAATTTAGAAAAAATCCAAACTAAAATTAAGCTACAATTTCAAACCCTCAGGGGGTGATATATGGCCTCTGCAAAATATAGAAAAAGTCCCATGGGCTCAAATGGAGCCAGTCATTTTAGTGTGAAGATGGGCTCAAATAGAGCTACAAATCAAAATTTATGGCATCCAAAAATTTGACCTCTTTTTTTACTTCAAATAGGCATTCTTGAAGATCAGCCACCGATTCTTTTCTATGACAATCAAGGTGTGTTAAAACTTATAAAGAATCCAATATTTCATGAGAGGACCAAACACATTGAGGTCCAATGCCACTATATTCAATAACAAGTCTTGAACCATTACATTTAGCTCCAATATTACCCAATAAATTCATAAGTAGTAGATATACTCACCAAGTAACTTGGAAAGGTGAAATTTGATATATTTTTGGGTTACATTTATAAAAACAATATAATAAATAGGGGAATATTAGTATAACATTAATATGACATTGTTTACCATAACTTCTAGTAGTTAACGTTAGATGGTTACATTGCAGTTGATGGATTATGGTTATGTTAACCATATTAAATTGAATTGTGTACTATATAATTTTCCCCTTTTGCTCATCAATAAAACATCGAAGCTTATTTGCTCCTATAAATTCATGTAAGTTGAGGTCCATTTATAAAGTTTGGGTGAGGTTAAAACCAAATTAAATGCAATTACATCTTAGAAATCCCAAAAAAGTGGTTTGATACAGAGCTTGACAAGAGAAATAGACATAAGATAAACATGTAATAAACCCTAGGAGAGAAGGTTTCTCATAAAAACCCTAAGTATTAATATTCATTTTAATTTAAAATATTGATAACAATGTGTATACACGTAAAAATGGACTCTTAGCATTTAGTTATTGGCATTTTATATATGTTTATTGATTTTATATATGTTTAGTGATTTTTTAATGTTTAACTTAAATTAGGCATCATTTAACCATTATGTTGATTTCCCTAGCTTGAAATTAGTTTATATTATCCTCGTGTAATCTTCCTTGTCTATTTTATGTTTTATTGGTTTTGTGTCAAACCATCTCAATGGTCTTGGCTATATTATTTATTCCCCCAATTTTATTAAATAATTTACTCAGAACTATAAAAATAAATAAAATTTAGCCTACTATTTTTAGCAATTGCTATTTTTATTAAGTTTTGCATGCAAGTGCACACAGCTCTAAAAATCTCCAAAAATAAACTTAACTCTAAAATTAACCTATTGGATGAATTTCAACTGAATTTCAAGTCTGATTACAAAAATAGACAATTTTTAAATTTAGAAAAAAATTGAAAATAAAATTAAGCTACAATTTCAAACCCTCAAATGGTCACATATGGCCTCTGAAAAATATAAAAGCATGCCATGGGCTCAAATGGAGTTGGTCATTTTGGTGTGAAGATGGGATCAAAAGGAGCTACAGATCAAAATTTATGGCCTCCAAAAATTTGGCCTCTTTTTTTGCATCAACAATGTTAAGGTGACTTTCGAATCCATAAGTTTAATGAAGAGAAACCATGAATGTAAATATAGAGGCAAATTGAATTAATTTACAACTGGAAACATTATCCTATTTTATACCGACATCTAATTTAAGAACAACTTACATTACAAATAAACCAATAGACATTAACAAAGGGTGCTTTGGTTCCATTCTACCTACTATTTGCAACAATGGTTGATGCATGTAATTTGAGGGCCATTTATAATGGCTGGGTGAGGTTAAAACCAAATTAAATATAATTAGATATTAAAAATCCTTAAAAAGTAGGTTGATACAGAGCTTGACAAGAGAAATAGACATAAGATAAACATGCAATAAATCCTAGGAGAGAAGGTTTCTCAAAAAAAACCTAAGTATTAATATTACATTATAATTTAAATATTGATAACAATGTGTATACACCTAAAAATGGACTCTTAGCATTTAGTTATTGACATTTTACATATTTTTAGTGATTTCCTATATATTTAGTGATTTTTTTAATGTTTAGCTTAAATTAGGCTTCCTTTAACCATTATGTTGACTTCGCTAGCTTGAAATTAATTTCTATTATCCTCATCCAATCTTCCTTGTCTATTTTATGTTTTATTAGTTCTATGTCATGACCATCTCAATGGTCTTGGCTATATTATTTGTTCCCCCAATTTTATTAGATGGACCCATACACTTGTTTCCACGTTTTCTATTTTTAACCATTGAAAGTTGATATGTGGACAAATTTATCCAAATGTTGAAATAAAGTCACTTATAAATAGAGAAAGGACTAGGTTCATTTGATAATCAAATAGAATTAAACATTATCAAGTACATTAGATAATCTATCAATTTTAAGGTAGCATTGTATTGTGGAGAACTTTTGGCATACATACTGAATTTTTTTATTATTATTTTTTTATGTCTATTTATTTTCATATTTGTTCCAATTTAGGATCTCTGATGAATTAGTAAATTTCTTTAACAGACACCCCCAAAGAAAACTTGAACATTGTAGACTAGAACTTTTAATTCATTACAGGTAAATAATAAGCATGTATTTAGGATAAAAGTCAACAAAAAGGAGACAATGTTTATATATTTATGTTATATTTGGAGTACATCTCAAGACTATATAGTCCTCATCACCATTGTAGGGACATGCCCTAATAGACTACTTTGATCAACTTCATACTTTAAGTTAATAGGTTGATCATTTTTTAATTCATATTTAACTTTATATTGTGGTGGCACATTTGCAACAACTTGTAAACAAGCTAGGAATGTTATATTCCCTATATTTGATTACATGTTTTATTGAACAACTAATTAGGTATTGTTTATTATAGTTACATATTTTATCATACTTAATTTGAGGTAGGCTTATTTATATAAATACATTTTAGTGAACCCTAATTGTCTTACTCTTACTAGAAATTAATTTATATGAACCCAATTTTTGTATGTTACTAATGGGGCAAAGCATAATAATGTGCAGTATTTAAGGGTCAAAGTTGTTCTAAAAATTAAATACAAAATTTTGTATGATTAAAGTTAGATTTAAATTTTCCTTTTAGTTAGCATAAATCTAAATTAACCCATTACATTCAGATTCGAAGTCGTACATATAACTTAGTTTGACTTTAATGTGCACTCTATACAAAGATAGGCTAAAGTCCTCCTAAGGTTGTCTTAGTAGGGTTACTTTGGAGTGACGTTGGGGTGGCTTTCTAAAGATGATGTTACAATGACTTTGTGGTGCATAAACTTATCAAAAAGCAACCACAAAATGTAAACACAAGGGGATCTTGCATTAATCTATAATTTAAATCACTATTTTTTTCTCTACCATAATCCAATTTAAGAACTTGCATCACATAAAATCTAATAGAATATGTATCCCTTACATTTTATTTAGTATTATTTAATATATGTTTTGTGCAATTATTTACATATGGATGGTTAGCTTAAATTATGCATCATTTAACCATTATGTTTACTTACCTAGCTTGAAACCATGTTTCTATTATCCTCATGGTATCTCCCTGATCTATTTTATATTTTTATTGTCCCATGTTTGGATTGTGTGTATGTTCTATGATTTGTTGTGCGTCTATGACAGAAGGCAACAAGGAAAGAAAAATTAAGTACACAAATTTGTATGGTTAAATTTAAATTTAAGTTTGCCTTTAGGATATCTTAAATTCAAATTAACCAATTAAACTCAAATTTAAATTCATGCATATGACTTAGTTGGACTTCAATTTACACTTTATATAAAGATAGGCTAAAGTCCCCCTAAAGTTGCCTTAATAGGGTGACTTTGGAGCAGCATTAGGGTGGCTTTGCAAAGATGACATTAGGATGACTTTGGAGTCCATAAGCTTATCAAAGAGCAACTACAAATTATGTAAACACAAAGGTAGTTTGCATTAATTTATAATTGGAATCATTATTTTGTTCTCTACTAGAGTACAATTTCAGAATAACTTTCATCACATAAAATCCAATGGAGTATATTCTCTTAGCATTCAATTAATGTTATTTTATATGTTTTTTGTGCACTTATTCATATATGGGTGGTTAGCTTAAATTACGAATCATTTAACCATTATTTTGACATCCCTAGTTTAAAAGCATCTTTTGATTATCCTCGTGTTATCTTTCTAGTGTGTTTTATGTTTTCCTTATCCCATGTTTGGACTGTCTATTTGGTTTTAGCTTTGTTGCTTTTGCTTTTTTTTTTATCAGATAGATCCATTCACCTCTTTCCACATTTTCTAGTTTTAATAATTGAAAGTCTATATACAAACAAATATTTCTAAATTTTAAAATCAAATTAATTAGAAATAAACAAATGAATAGGTTTATTTTGTAATTAAATAGAATCAAACATTATTAAGTAAATTGGGAAATTTATTATTTCTAAACTAGCAGTCTATTGTGGAACATTTTTAGTACACGTATTTAAAAAAAATTATTTATCTTTTATAAATTATATTTAATAAAATCTTTATTCTAATTTAAATTAGATAAATTAATAGATTTCTTTAATACACATTTCCAAATAAATTGTGATTATTGTAAAATGAAAAATCAAAATCATTACAAAAAAGACAAGAAACAAGTTGTGCATATAAAATAGAAGGCAACTAGGAGACAATACTTACAGATTTTTGTTGCATTGTAAAACATCTCAAAAATGTATAGTACCTATCAACACTCTATGGAAAGTCCTTATAAATTAATATGTTCAACTCCATACTTTTAGGTGATATTTTAGATATTTTTAAATTCACATTTAACGTGTGTTGTTGTATTTACAACAATATCGAAACAACTTGAGAATTCTATCCCCATCTATTAAATTACATGTTTTATTTACTAAATAATTAGACAATGTTTACTCTAATAAAATGTTTAATTGAAATAGACGTTTTTATATGAATATATTTTTAGTGTATTTATCTTATTAATTCTAAAAATTCTTTTTTATGAACCCAATTTTTACACGATGCTAGGTGGGATAAAGCTTAATAATGTGTCCCATATTAAGGCCAAAGCAGTTTTGAAAATTACAGTACATATATTTAAGTCAGATTTAAATTCGCTTCCAAATTTTCCCAAAATTTAAATAGAAAAATAAAGAATTTTCCCAATTTTAAACCAATCCATTAAAATAGTTGACTTAATGCCATTGAAATTAGGGTGACTTTGCAGCTATTTTAGAAGCTAACATTAAACGCAGGGGCAGCTCGAATTAATTTAAAAATGGAATCAGTAATTTGTTCTCTGCCAGCGTCCAATGTCAAAACAACTTGCATAACAGAAAATCCAACAGACATTTACAAAAGAGTGCAATTAATATTGAGATGTTTATTGTTACTGTGGGTTGATGTGTCTGTGCAGTTAATAGCGCTTGTTAAGAGGACAATAAAACTGCAACGATAATAATGATAATAATAATATATATATTCATTGAGCTGAAGACAATACATTTAGATTAAGCAGCAAAAGATGCATGGTGAGAATGAGATGTTATTTAATAGATGATATAATAATAATAGTTGCAGGTGCTCCATCATTTTACAACCTGCACAGTACCCACAAATTATTAATTAGCTAAAACAAATGGAAAGGACGAAAAAAGAAAATTGTGATTGTGATTCTTACGTGTTGCAGTTGGTGGTCTTGCTGACTTTAAAGCCAACGGCGGTGTTACATTTGGTAGGAAGATTATTGAGTGTAGTTTCGGTGACTTTGGGATAATTGTTAATCTGCGATTTGAAACATGTGCAGATCTGTCGTTTGGCAGGGGAGGATGTGGCCATTCCAGCCAGCTTCTTCACACCACTGCAGCACTGCGCCGAGGGCTGACCATTCCCACCTGCCTGTAAATATGATAAACACGGAGCCACTGATTGTAACACTGTATTGCAGTTCTGTGCAACGGCTGCCATTGGCATTGACGTTGTCATCACCAGCGCTGCAAATGCGCACACCAACAAAACTTTCTGCACACACCCCATTTTCGATTTTATTCTCCCCAAACACAAATCTACCCTTTGCTTTTGCTCTCAGATATTCTTAAAATGGTCCAAGGGGAGGAATATAAATAGGAAAAGTTGTCCCAAATACAATTAATCTACCATGACCTGGACGTGGGGAAGGCTATAATAAAATTAATGGCTACACAAATACCCGTCGCCATCACCGACACATATGTACTGTTTGCTTGTACCATTTTAGGTATTCTTTATTACGGATGTTCGTTCCTTTATTAACCTGCGCAAGGCAGGTTATATCGGTTTCAAATTTGTTATGGGTGGCTTTTTATCATTCAATTATGAGGTGGTATTGGACTAGTCATTGGGACTAAGGGTTTTATAATTTTTTAAAAAAATGTTTTGGATTTATGTAGTTTAATTAGTTATTAGTTAAAATAAGTTATTTTAGGTATTCGTTTTTATTATTTGACAAGTATCATTGTTAAATGAAATATAAATGTTGATGTACGACTTCTTTCTTATGAATGTTTGTGCTTTTATTACTCTGCTTAACGCAGGTTATACAGGTTTTAAATTTGTTATTGGTGGTTTTTTATCACTTAATTATGAAGTGGTATTGTACTAGTCGTTGGGACCCTTAATTTAAAGGTTTTATAATTTTAAAAAACATTATATTATATTTTATTGTTTTGGATTTATGTAATATAATTATAGTTAAAATAAGTCGTTTCATAAGTTTTATAATGTTTTATAAAATTGTATGGCAATTTTTTTTACTAGAGATATCATTTTTATCGTGACTAGTAATTGGGATTTCAATGTTTAATTATTTTTATAGATTTGACTAATAATACTATCAAACAATTTTTGTATTTATATTGGCTTTAAAATTTGTGTATTTAGGCATGCCATCAAGTTGCAATGAGTCATTAATAGAAAACGAAAGTAATAGCTATGATTCGATTTTATCTAGCCAACTAACATCTTTCTATTTATTTTTAATTGTCATAACTATGATTCGATGATGAACTAAAATTTTCTAAGGTTCATCTCCACTAGTGGCTCTCATTCACTCCTTTTCACCTTTTCTATTTTCAATCATTGGAAGTTGATATGTACAAATCTATCCAAAATGTTAAAATAAAATCATTTATAAAAAAAAAGATTAATTTGTTTTGATAATCAAATAGAATTAAATATTATCAATTATATTAGATGATTTATAAATTCTAAAGTAATATCATATTGTAAAGCTCTTTTAACGTATATATCAAAGTTTTTTTCTTAATTTCTATTTATTTAGATATTTGTTCCAATTCAAAATGTCTAATGAATTAATAGAATTCTTTAATAAACAACCCAAAAAATACTTGAACATTATACACTAGAAATTTTAAATCATTACAGGAAGATAATAGTCATATATTTAGGATAAAAGGTAACAAGAGGGAGATAATGTTTACATATTTATGTTCTATTTGGAAAACATCTCAATACTATATAGCCCTTATCAAGCATTATCTAGAACGTGGTCTAATGGACTACTCTATCAAATCCATATTTTAAGTTAATAGCTTGGTCATTTTTGAATTCATATTTAATTTTATATTTTGTTGACATGTTTGCAATAATTTGTAAACAAGTTAAGAATATTATGTTCTTGTATATTTGATTATATATTTTATTGAACAACTAATTAAGTATTATTTATTATAGTTTACATATTTTATAATATTTAATTTGAGGTAGGTTTATTTATATGAATACATTTTAGTGAACTTCAATTGTTTTACTCCTACTAGATATTCTTTTTTATGAACCCAATTTTTGCATGTTACTAGATGGGGCAAAGCATAATAGTGTGCAGTATTTAGGAGTCAAATTTATTTTAAAACTTAAGTACAAATTTTACATTATTAAAGTTAGATTTAAATTTGCCTTTAACCCATTAAATTTAGATTTAAAGTCATACATATAATTCAGTTTGACTTTAATGTACACTCTATACAAAGATAGGCTAAAGTCCCCCTAAAGTTGTCTTAATAGGGTTACTTTAGAGAAAAGTTAGTGTATCTTTGTAAAGACGATGTTATGATGACTTGGAGTGCATAAAGTTATCAAAGAACAACCACAAATGTAAACACATGGCCAAATTACACTAATTAATAATTGGAATCATTATTTTATTCTCTATGGGAGTCCAATTTCAGAACAACTTACATCACATAAAGACCAATAAAATATGTTCCCTTAGAATTTATTTAGTATTGTCTAATATATGTTTTATGCATTTATTTATATATGGGTGGTTAGCAAAAATTATGCATCATTTAACCATAATGTTGACTTCCCTAGCTTGAAACCATCTTTCAATTATCCTCATGATCTCTCCTTGATTTATTTTATGTTTTTTGTGTCCGATGTTGGGACTGTTTGTATGGTATGTGATTTATTTTTTTGTCTTCCTTTTATTGGATAGGCTCACTCACTCCTTTCCACTTTTTCTATTTTTAACAATTGAAAGTCAATACATGGATAAATCTTTCTAACTTTTGAAACCAAGTCAACTAGAAATAGAAAAATGACTGTGTTCATTTGATAATCAAATAGAATCAAGCATTATCAAGTAGATTGAGGAATTTATCAATTCTAAGCTACGATTTTATTATGAAGCACTTTTGGCGCACATATTAAAATTGTTTATTTATCTTTTGTAATCTATATTTATTAAAATCTTTGTTCTAATTTAAAATGTTTGATGAATTAGTCGATTTCTCTAATATACATCCCAAAAAAAATTGTGAATATTGTAGACTAGAAAATTATAATCATTGTAGGAGGACAAGAGTCAAATTGTGCATCTAAAAAAAAATTCAATAAGAAGAAGATAATACTTACATATTTTTGTCACATTTGTAAAACATCTCAACACCATATAATATCTATCAAGATTGTACAAACAGTCCTTATAAACTAAATGTTTAACTCCATAATTTAAGGTGATAAGTTAAACATTTTTGAATTAAATTTGATGTAGAGATTGTGATAATACATTTATAGCAATGTGTAAACAAACTAAGAGAATTATATTCCCATTTATTAGATTGCATGTGCTAATTAAGAAACTAATTAGATATCATTTACGCTATTATATATGTTGTAAAATAATTAATTAAAGTAGGCGTATTTATATGAATATATTTTTTTGAACCCCATTTGTCTTATGCATTCTATAAATTCATTTTATGAAACCAATTTTCACATGATGTTAGGTGGGATAAAGCTTAATAATGTGTCCCATTTCTAGACCAAAGTAGTTTTAAAACTATAATACAGAATTTAAAAATATTTAAGCTAGATTCAAAGTCATCTCTTAAGTCAACATAAATTCAATTCCAAATTTTCTAATTTTTAAATCAAAAAATAAGAATTTTCTAAAATTTAAATCAGTCCATTAATGTCAGAGTATTTTGACCTTAATGTACACTCTATACAAAAATAAGGTAAATTAGACCTAAAGTTTCCTTAATGTCATTGAAATAACCTTAGTTTGGGTACACGAAAATGTTAGCCATCAATGTTAGGGTGACTTCATGGTCTTTAACCAAGGACAACCATAAATGTAAACACATAATTCATTATGTTTGTGTTGTGAGTGCGGAGATGTTAGCTAGCATCTAAGACAGAAGGCAACAAGAAGGAGATAATACGAATAGATTTATGTTTCATTTGTAAAACATCTCAACACTGTATAGTACCTATCAAAATTGTACGAAAGGTCCTTATAAACTAATATATTCAACTCCATACTTTAAGGTGATAGGTTAGACATTTTTGAATTCACATTTAATGTATAGATTGTGTTGATATATTTACAATAACATGTATACACACTAAGATAATTCTATTCCCATATATTAGATTACATGTTTTATTCAGTCACTAATTAAAACTAAGAGAATTGTATCCCCATCTATTAGATTACATGTTTTATTGAGTAATTAATTAGGCAATGTTTACTCTATTATATATGTTGTAAAATGTTTAATTGAGGTAGGTGTATTTTTATGAATATGTTTTCTTCTAGAAATTCATTTTTATGAACTCAATTTTCTGATGTTAGGTGGGATAAATCTCAGTAGCGTGTTTCATTTTGGGGCCAATGCAGTTTTTAAAATTATAGTAAAAAATTTTACAATATTTAAGTCATCTTTAAATTCACTTTTCAAGTCAACTTAAGTTTAATTTCAAATTTTCCAAATTTTAAATATAAAAATAATGCCTACATACCAACCCATTGCCATCACCAACACATATCCACTATTTGCTTGTACCATTTTAGCTATTCATTTTTATCATTTGACAGGCATCATTATGAAATGAAATACAAATGTTTTACGACTTCTTTATTACGAATGTTTGTTCCTTTATTCACTTGCCCAAGATAGATTATATAGGTTTCAAATTGGCTATCGGTGGCTTTTCATCATTTAATTATGGGGTTATAGTTGTCAAATGTGGGGAAGGGTCCCACAATTTTTTTTAAACTCTAGGTTATAATTTATTGTTTTTGGATTTATGTAGCTTAATTAGTTATTAGTTCAAATAAGTTGCCCAAAAGGTTTTTTTTGGTGTTCGTCGAAGTCGTATGACAAATTTGTGCACTTAGGAATGTCACCAGATTATGATGGGTCATTAATAAAATGCAAAGGGACATGTTGGAAGATGCATGAGTGATTAATATGCAATGATGGACTATGTTTAATGACACTTGACATGTTTTATTTACATTAATATTTCTACTAAATGCTACCATACACACCATCAACCACCTATTCGACATGGCTTTTTTAGACTTTGCTTCCCAAATAGCCATGGAATGCTTATGCCTCTTCCACCATCTCTAGCATTTCATACAGCTTGTAGCTTCAACAATTCAGAGGGATGAAATGTTGTTTCAATGTGTGTGTCTTGTTCTTATAACTAAACCCATGACAATCTTCAATTACTTTTTTGTGTGCCTATAATACATGTTTTTTATTGTTATTTTAATGGTTTTTTGGCACACCTTTACAACTAAGTCAAATTTTACTTGTATGTTCATGGCATGGCCTTGAGTTTTTCATTCACATAGCAGTAAATATTATTGTTTTTGTATCAAACACTATCGTTTTTTGAATTCACTAGCCATGTTGGGACATGCTTTTGATATTAATTTACAACAAAGGGCCATGTTTGAGGATGCTAGGGTTTTTAATATGCAACAAACATTTTTAAAGATGCCTATTGTCCTATTGATGCTATCATACATGTCATCTTCAACCTGTTTGGTGTGCCTTGTGCAAGTCACTCTCCCAAAAATGTAATGAAACCCAAATGCCTATTATTGTCACTATAATTATTTTTTCTTAGTGACCTTTATTGGTATGTGAATGAAACTATCAATATTTTCATTCATATACCTGTAAATATTATCATTTTTTTAAAATTTAATAAGTAACAAAGTGTCATGTTTGAGGATGTTTGGCGATCATTATTTCTAATAATGTGACTAGTTAATGCTGCCAATGATAAACTCTATAACCTGTTCAACGTGTCTTTCTCAACTCACTCTCACGTCATAGTCATGGAACCCAAATGCCTCTTCTACAGAATGCATTATTTCACAAAGATTGTAGTGTAACCATGTTAGAGGGATGAAACTTTGTTGGCATGTTTTCATTCACATCTGACTCAACATTTATTAGTGTTTGGATGGAAGCCCTCAAGGTTTTCATTCACATTTATATACATACTTGAAATATGTAGATGATATAATTATTTCACAATTAAGACCAAGTTTTGTTGTTCACTCCTTCAACCAATCTAGTGGGCTTACCTAAGAATGCATACTTAAACCACCTAGTTTGTCATTTTAATTTTTTTTATAGGTGTGATAAATAGATGGGACCCAAATTTACTAGGATGTTTTTAAAATTTGAACAATAATAATATACAAATAATGTATATTACATTGGCTTAAAATTTTGTGCACTTAGAGACTCTGTCAAGTTTTTGTACCTAAATTCATGTTGTTATGTTATTTAAATTTGTGACACATTTGTATTTCCCTAAATTAAAGTGTCATCTTAAGCCTATCCAGTATGCCATGTTAAATTGTCATTCACTCACAGTAAATGTGAGATAAAAATCAATTTAATCGAATGGTTTTTTATGTAAAATGCATTGTTTAACAAAGATTATAGCTTCAACATGTTAGATGGATGAAATTTTAAATAAACTAAACAAATTGAAAACTAAACATGTAATAGTGAACATTAGTTGGTATCTGGATGAAAGCCTTGAATTTTTTCAGTCACATATCGACAAATGTTATTATTTTTGTATCAAATTTAGGATTATCATTCATATACCAATAAATATTGAATAATATTTATCAAACCATATCCTTTTATGAATTCATGTTTTTTTCTATTGATATGTTGATGTCATTATTATTGATTTGTTATTCATTCATACTTTTAATGCTACAAATATTTTTGCCTTAGTTGTTATTGATATGTTATCCTTTCATGTTGCTATGTTTTTATATCTAAGACACAATTATATTTCCCTACCTCAAACCTTACATGGCTTCTACAATCACCCACTAAACATTCCCACACAAAAATGATTATGTTGATGGAAAATAATTTGAAATTCAGTTGGAAGACTGGAAATTTACTGGTATACACATTGTTTTAACCTTTTAGGACTTAGTGAATGTAAATCATATGTTGTCAAAGAGCTGAGTAATAGTAAATCAAGGTATAAATATGTTACAAATATAACCACTAATTTGTTATAGAACTAACTAAAATTAACCTTTCTAAAAATAGCAATAGATAATGCAAATAAGAACTTGGCTAGAAAATGAGTGAGATAGATGATTAGAGGCTAAAAATTGAGGTAAAGGCTCATTTGAGTGTCACAAACAAGATTAAGGTATCAAAACTCCAAATGGACAAGAGTACCCTAATTAGATAGTAATGCCATGTGGTGCTAGTGACCTTATTTTAGTAATAGTGTCCTTTGTGCAGGACTATCCCAAGCTTATGGATGTACCTATGACTAGATCTGTAAGGTTTGTTCCTATGTGCATGAGCTCTAAAACCTTGTATATGGCCTATTTTGACTAATTTTATGAGAAAACCCTAATCTTTCATGTTGTTAGGGCATCTGTTTAATACAAGCAGAAAATTGTGTTTGTTAAAAGGGTAAGCTAGACATCATCAGCACACCATTGTGATGAGAATTGCCTAAATAACAATACTCTGAGATCAAGCCTCATGTAGTTCTCCCCACCTAAGTGATAGTACAATTGTAAGTGAAGCTAGTATGGTAGTTGACTTGAGTGTTTTGAATGTGTTTGAGACTGAAAATATGAGTAATCTTAGCTTAGGAATGTTGTAGATGGCAATATGTAGAAGTAGGGCATAATAGGGATTGCTAACCTTAATTATGCACAACTTATTCTGAGTTTATATGTGTAATTTGCATCTCATTCAAATCTAGTGGCTAAAGGGATCAAAGTCATGTATTTATAGTATTTTGGTGCTTGTGCAAGTGCTAAAATAGGTCTAGGCCAACCCTAGGAGGTTTAAGATTTGAAAAGATATCCATTTGTGAAAAAAGAGGGAAAAGATAGAAGTACCATTATTGGGAAACTAGTGCCATTTGGCACGACTATCCCTATTATTGTGCTAGTGTCTATGTGGTGGAACACTAGGCACAAAGGGACAAGATGCAATAATGAAGGGTTGGGACTATTTGAGGGATGACTAGGGATGTTTTTGGCCCACACAAAGGCTAGATAAGTATAAAAATAGGACCTAAGATAGGTCTAGGGATAAGCTAGGGATAGGTGGTCTCAAATAACACTCTTAGAAATCAAGTGTCATTTTTAGGTGATTACATATGCCCACCGCCCCCCCTGCCCTTTATTATAGAAATGCAGCAAAGTAAAATGACTAGGATAAAGGAAAAAGAAGCATAACTAGACTTACTTAAAAAGTTAAGCCCAAGAAGTTGGATCTGATTATGTGAAGTATGCTCCATTACATGTCCTTCAAGTGAAACATGCATTTATCAATCCTTACTTAAGATATATAAAAGTAAAGACAATATTGAGTAACGAATTAATATTGAGTAAAGGGATGAGAAAGATGAAAGGAATGAATACACCTCATTGGGTACGTGAGCCAATGTAAAAAATTGGTGACAACCTATGTGTGTGCATGTATATAGTGATCAATCAATGAACAACTTAGACTAAGCTGATGGCTTGCTCAATCCTCATGTGTGGGTGGCTCAAGAACTCAATTTAGTTTTGTCTCCATCATTTCCCACCCCTGCTTGGTGGATCATGACATGTGAATAGCTTGGATTGGACTGATGGTATGTCCAACCCTCTCATGTAGGTGGATCAAGAACTCAAGTAGACTATGACTCTATCATTACTTACTCATGTGTAGTAGATACATCTCAAACTGAAACTATGTAATGTAACTAGAATGTCTAACTAGAGATGCTGACTCTATAGCCACTCGGGTATATTAGGTGGCTTCGAGCCACTTGTGAATGCTAACCACTACAAATGAAATAAGGAATGAAATTGGTGTGAAACTTGTAATATGATGTTTGATGTATATAATGTTGAGAATGACATGGAGTTTATCATTCCATCTAATCAACTGATGTGTAAGTGAGCATACAAAAATAATGTACCACGCACATACTTCCAAATATAATATCTGAGCATATGGATTCTAGAATGAGTTATAATAATTTGTAACTGAGTATCTGAACTAAAAATGGGGATGGTCATGCTATGTATGATTCTCCCAATCTGAGAAAAATGGTATGAATCAAAGATAAACTGGTATGAATTTGAGATAAATTAAACAAAACTAGTAAATCAGTAACTAAACCTGAGCAAACCTAAATTATACCTACTATAATTTCTAGGCCAATATAGATTTTTCTAAAATTGAGGCTATTGGACAGTAGCACCATGTGGCTCTAGTTTCCCAATTTGGGCATTGATGTCTATCTGCTATGATTTTTATACAATTGTATTCATCTATGTGTCACTATTTTTTATTGTGTTTACCTGATCTAATTTCTATAATCTGAGCCTATGTGCTTTAAAATATACTATAAGTGTATTATAGGAGCATGATCTCTGTAACAAACCCCTATGAATACCACCTCTCTTAAGGGGAGTTGTTGAACCTATGTAATAACTATCCTAAAAATAAAAATCTCAACAAAATGTTTGTTAGCCAGAGCATATATGATATATGTGTAACAATCCAATATAATGTGCATATATAACATCAAAATATATAATAATATGAGCATAAGTTTTTAATGTGTGATGTATGTTATGTATAACATTCACAAGGCTATCAAGATAGATATAAAAATGTATGTAATAGTAAATCTAAGTAGCTACCTAGGGAGATGGGGCATGATATCCATCATGGCACCCAAGTAGGAAGGGGAGATGCATGAGGTCCCTCATGGAATCTAAAATTGGAGTGTGTAACAAGTAAACAAGAAGTGTCATATCCATGATGCATACAAGAAAGCATACTTACAACACTCATAAGGCACACAAAGTAGGCCAAGGGTCTATAATACAAGGGACATGGGCACATGTCACTAAATATGAGAAAACAAGACATACAAGGACATGTTCAAATGTCCACATACGCAAGCAATAAGCAAGTTGATTTAGATCCACATATAAGGGAAATCACACACAAGGATATGGGCACATGTCCAAATCATACACACTATGAAAAGAAGTGGTGTAGGGCCAAAGAGGAATGCCATGTTTAAATGCCCTCAAAAAAAAGAAGCATAGAGATACAATCACATTTAAACTATGAAAGCTATAAATGAAATTATGCATGAACATGTAATACAAATCTATGTAAGAGTCAAGAGGTACATATGTTGAGTTTAAAGTAGTAATAACTAGAAAACAATTTGAGTATATGATGATCAATATTAAGATATAACATCGCTAAATTTGTGATGTAGAGTTTATAAAGATGTAACCTTGTAATCAAAACTGTGTGTAGAGTGCCCCTAAATGGGAGAATGTGTCAAATAAATAACTTGTGTATCTATGTAAATGCCCACAATGGATAGATAATAAAAATTTTGGATCGATGTAGTGGACCTGAGACCTGTAGCAATCTGTAAGCACTCAATAAGAATAAGTGAATCATGTATGTATGATAAAACTAGCTATACTAAGATAGCTAGCACATGTAGTATATGGAAAATACAAGAGATGTAAACACGATAATACATACAATCTATAATTTGTGTTTTCTAAGTAAATATTTGAATATTTTTGTGTTTTTGACATATTATATTATTTTTGTCTTTTTTGGATATAAGCTATTTACAAGTAATATGAAAAGAGTTTTTTATTTTATATTTAAAATAATCTTAGATGCATTATGTTTAATGGGTTTTTAATTGCCTTGCCATCAAGTGAAGCTAGATGATATACTTTTGGACTAAGATTTTTGTGATTAGATATGGTCCAAGACAATTTTGTTTGAATTTTCCTTTATTCTCTTATTTAGTGTTGACATTTATAAAATTTTCTTTTAAAGCCATATCATGGACTTTGAATTCCCTACTATGAACATAGTTATTGTAGGTATATTGAATTCATTTCTGATAGGCCCTAAGATGTTATTCGACTTGAATGTGCATGGGATCTAACTATTCTAATTTATGGAGACACCTCTCTTTATATTGATCATCTGTGATAAGTCCTTTTAAGGATACCTATAAGGATGGGATTTCTAACTCTAGTGGGACAACTACTTCTATGCCATATACTAGTGAATAAGGAGTATCTCCTATCAGTGTGTGAATACTAGTGTAGTAAGCTCATAGTACATAGACGAGCTATTTTTTCTAATCATCATTAAATTTGGTAACTATTTTAATGAAGATATTGTTGATTGTCTTGTTTGTTGTTTCAGCTTGATCATTGCCCTATGGGTAGTATGGAGTAGAGAATGTGTACCTGATTTTATATTTAGCATAAAATTTCTTCACTATTTTATTCTTGAAATACTTTCCATTATCTATGATGATGGCCACTCATAGGCTGAAGTGGTAAATAATGTTGGTTATGAGAAAACAACATATATCTTCTCCCTTTGTGGATTGTTATGGAATGGCCTCCACCCATTTTTTAAAGTATTTTATAGTTGTAATAATGAATTTGAGACCACCTGTGGAATCTAGATTTATCTTGATGATGAGATCAAAACCCCATAGCATGAATGGCCATGGGGATACTATGGGTTATAGTTTCTATGAAGGGACATGGTGTAGGTTGCCATGGCATTGAAATTTATCACATAACTTGGCATATTCCTGACATTCTTATTCCATCATTGGCCAATAGTAATCTTGTCTAAGTAAGTTGTGGGACATCACTTTGCCACTAAAATGACCACCGCATTTGCTATCATGTACCTTTCTGATAGCCAATTCAGCTTCTTAGATTGTCAAACATCAGATTAAGTACACCTAAAAAAATATTTTGAATAATTCCCTACCAATAATGAAATATCGGATGGAGTTATGTTATATTTTTCACTTTTCATTTCTTATGAAAGTATCTGGTGTAATATATTTATGTATAAAATTGTATATATTAGAGAACCATTCAGATGTTGTTGTGTTGCATGTGGTAACTACAACTATTAGAGCTATGAGGTCCACATAGGATATTGGTGGAGATTATAATACTTTTTTAGTGAAGATAGTGTGGTCTTCATCTATGTCAATGGGGATCAATGATGTCACATTGGCCATTACATTGACATGACAATTATCTTTACGTGAAATGTTTTCAATAGATAATTTTTCAAACTGAGCCTATATATATTGTACCATATTTTTGTAGGGAATTAGCCATTATTTTTTGGTTTGGTAGATATTTTTGACCTGATTGATAATTAATTATGAATCCTCATAAACTTTAATTGATTTGATCTGGTGAGATTGAGTTTCTTGAAGGCCTAAGATAAGAGATTCATATTCTATGATGTTGTTGATACATGAAAAACTGAGTTAGTAAGCGAGGGGTACTATGTGTCCAAGTGGGTCGATAAAAAAATTCAGATTTGGCACCAGATGCACATCTAGTACCATTAAAGAACATTATCCATGTATCTAAAGTGATATTATATGTTTTGAAGTCATCCCCAAAATCATTGTTGATAAGATTTGTGTCCAATAATGGGGTTGCTACCAATTGATATGTAATTATATGGTATTTTAATATTTTTTGCAAGACTATCTTCAAGTCAAATTTTGTGAGTAACATAACCCATTTACAATATGGCCTGAAAGATGTGGTTTCAACTTGAAGAAATTTCAAGGAATGAATTTTGTAATAACTTGTGTCTCATTATTAATCATATAATGTCAGAGTTTTTAAGTAGAAAATACCATTGCCAAATAAAGTTCTTCTATTGTTGGATAATTTCATTCATAGTCAAAAAGTGTATGACTAATGTATTAATGGTCTACTCTTTATGTTGATATCATGTTGTGCTAAGAGTGCACCGAGTGTATGTTCTATCGTTGAGAGGTAAAGGAGAAGTGGCTTATCAATTATTGGTGGTACTAGGATAGGTGGGTTTAGTAGGTATTGTTTGAGTGTGTCAAATATTTCTTGACATGTGATGTCCCATTCAAATTATATATCCTTTTTAAGTAATCTAATGAATGATTGAGTCTTAACTATGAGTTGTGCCATAAAGTGACGTATTGCCTAGGTCCCTACTTATAAGGAGAGAAGTTACCTAAAGTTGGTAAGAGGAGGCAAGTCCATTATTTATTTGACTTTCTTAGTGTCAACCTCAATACCATATTGAGATATTTTAAGTCCTAAAAGTTTACCTAATCAAACCCCAAAGAAGAACTTCTTGGGATTGAATCATACATTGTATTTCCTTAGTCTTTTAAAAATCTATCGTAAATCTATGGCATGATGTTGTCATTATTTTGATTTTGAAAGTAAATAATCGACATAATCTTTGACTATTTTATGAATGATATCATGAAATATAAGTGTTATTTTTTGTTGGTATGTTGCACCTTCTTTTTTAGTTCAAAAAGCATGACTATATGGCAAAAGTTCCCTATAGTGTGGTAAAAGACATTTTTTCTTGGTCTTGTTCAATGATCATTATTCAAATTGTAACTAGTGAAACCATCCATAAAAGAGAGAATTTCATAGGCTATGTTGGATTCAACTATCATATCTAAAACCCTGTATATAGCTTGTTTTGACTAATTTTGTGAGCAAACCTTAATCCTTCATGTTGCTAGGGCATCTTGTTGATACAAGCAGGAAAGTGTGTTTGTTAGAAGGGTAGGTTGGACATCTTCAACACCCCATTATGATGATAATTGCATACATATAAATACTTTGAGATCAATCCTAATGTAATTCTCCCCACCTAAGTGCTAGTGCAAGTGAAGCTAGTATGATGGTTGACTTGTGTGCTTTGAATGTGCTTGAGATTATAAATATGAGTAATGTAAGCTTAGGAATGTTATAGATTGTAGTACGCAGAATAGGGATTACTAACCTTAATTGTGCACAACTTATTCAGATTTTGTATGTGTAATTTGCATCTCGTGGTTAAAGGGATAAAAATCATGTATTTATACTATTTTGGTGTTTATATGGGTGCTGAAATAAGCTTAGGCTGAACCTAGGAGGTCTAAGATTTGAAAAGATATCCATTTATGAAAAAAGGAGGGAAAATATAGCAGCATCATTATTGGGAAACTAGTGCCACATGGTACTACTATCACTATTATGGTGCTAGTGTATAGGTGGAAAAACACTAGGCATGAAGGGACAAGATGTAATAATGAAGGTTTGGGACTACTTTAGGGATGACTAGGGATCCCTATGGCCTGCATGTAGGCTAGATAAGTGTAAAAATAGGCCCTAAGATAGGTCTAGGGATAAGTTAGGGATAGGTGGTCTCAAATAACACTCTTAGCACTCAAGTGTCATTTTTAGGTGATTACATTTTCCCTACCCTTTATTCTAGAAATGCAGCAAAGCAAAATGACTAGGATAAATTAGAAAGAAGCGTACCTAGACTTACCTAAGAATTAAATCCCAAGAAGCTAGATCTAATTATGTGAAGCATGATCCATTCCATGTTCTACAAGTGAAACATGCATAGATTAGTCCTTACTTAAGAGATATCAAAGTAAAGACAATACTGAGTAAGGAAGTAAAATTGAGTAAAGGGATAACTGAGAGGAAAGGAATGAATACACCTCATTGGATACAAGAACCAATGTATAAAATTGGTGAAAACCTATGTGTATACATGTATATAGTGAGCAATCAATGAATAACTTGAACTAATTTGATGGCTTGCTCAATCCTCATGTGTGGGTGGCTCAAGAACTCAATCTAGTTTTAACTCCATCATTTCCCACCCCTGCTTGGTGGATCATGACATGTGAATAACTTGGATTGAATTGATGGTGTGTCTAACCCTCTCATGTAGGTGGCTCAAGAACTCAAGTATATTATCACTCTATCATTACCTATCCATGTTTAGTAGATGCATTTGAAACTTAAATTATGCAATGTAACTATAAATGTCTAACTGGGGATGTCATTTATATAGCCACTCAGGTATATTAAGCTGCTTTGAGCCACTCATGAATGCTAACCACTACAAATGGAGTAAGGCATTAAATTAGTGTGTAACCTAAAATATGATGTTTTATGTATACAATGTTGAGAATGACATGGAGTTTATCATTCCATATGATCAACCAGTGTGTAAGTGAGCATAGAAAATAATGTGTCATGCACATAACCCCAAATCTAATATCTAAGCATATGGATTCTGGACTAAGTTATAATAATATGTATCTAAGTATTTGAACTAAAAATGGGGATGTTCATGCCATGCATGATGCCCCCAATATAAGAAATATGGTATGAATCTAAGTTAAATTGGTATGAATTTGAGATAAATAAAGTAAAATGGTTAATATAGTAAGTAAACCTATGCAAACTCAAATTGTACCTACTGTAATTTACTAGCCAATCTAGATTTTTCTAAAACTGAATCTATTGGATAGTAGTATCATGTGGTTTTAGTGTCTCAATTTAGGCACTAATGTCTATCTGCTATGATTTCTATGTAATTGTATTGATCTATGTGTCACTATTTTTTAATGTGTTTAGCTGATTTGATTTCTATAATCTGAACCTGTGTGCTAAAAAATGTATTGAGTGTATTACACGAGTATGATATATGTGACAAACCCCTATGAATGGCCCTCTATTTAAGGGAGTTTTTGAACCTATGTAATAACTATCCTCAAAATAAGAATCTCTATAAAATGTGTGTTAGCCAGAGAATATATGATATATATGTAATAATCCAATATAATATGCATATATAACAATAGAATGTAAGATAATCTAAGCATAATTTTATAATGTATGATGTATGTTATGTACAACATTCACAAGACTATCAAGATAGATATAAAAATGTATGTAACATCAAATCTAAGTAGCTACCTAGGGGATGGGGCATGATGTCCATCATGGCACCCAACTAGGAAGGGGAGATGCATGACGTCCCTCATGGAATCTGAAATTGGAGTGTGTAACAAGTAAAATACAAGGGTCATGGCCATGATGCATACAAGAAAGCATACATACAACACACATGAGGCACACAAAGTAGGCCAAGGGACCATAATACAAGGGACATGGGCACATGTCACTAAATATCATAAAATAAGACATACAAGGACATGTCTAAATGTCTACATACGCAAGTAGCAAGCAAGTTGGTTTAGATCCACATAGAATTGAAATCACACACAAGGACATGGGCACATGTCCAAATCATACATACTATGAAAATAAGTGTCATAAGGCGAAAGAGGAATGCCATATTTAATTGTCCTCGAATAGAAGAAGCATAGAGATACAATCACATCTAAACTATGAAAGCTAGAAATGAAAGTATGCATGAACATGTAATACAAATCTATGTAAGAGTCAAGAGGTACATATGTTGAGTCTAAAGTAGTAATAGATGGTAAAAAATATAAGTGTAGGATGATCAATATCAAGATATAAAATTTCCAAATCTGTGATGTAAAGTTTATAAATATTAGACTTGGTAATCAAAAATATATGTAGACTACCCCCAAATGGGATAATGTGTCAAATGAAGAACCCATGTATCTGTGTAAATTTCCCCAATGTGTAAATAATAAGAAATCTAGATCAATGTAGTAGACCTGAGACCTATAGTAATTTGTAAGCACTCGACAACAATAAGTGAAACATGTATGTATGATAAAACTGGCTATACTAAGATAACTAGCACATGTAGTATATAGAAAATAGAGGAGATGTAAACATGGCAATGCATACAATCTATAATCTATGTTTTCTACATAAATATTCAAATGTTTTTATGTTTTTGACATATTATATTGTTTTTGTGTTTTCTTGATATAATTTATTTACAAGCAATATGAAAAGATTTTTTTATTTTTTATTTAAAATATCCTTAAATGCCTGATGTTCAATAGGTTTTTTATTTCCTTGCCATCAAGTGAAGCTAGATGATATACTTGAATGTGCATGGGATCCAACTATTCTAATTCATAGAGATGTCTTTCTTTGTATTGATCATCTATGATAAGTCCTTTTAAGGAGATCTATAAGGATGGGATTTCTAACTCTAGTGAGATAACTACTTCTATGCCATATACTAGTGAATAAGGAGTAGCTCCTATCGGTATGTTAATACTAGTGTAGTAAGCTCATAGTGTATAGATGAGCTATTTGTGCCAATCATCACTAAATTTGTTAACTGTTTTGTTGAAGATATTATTGATTGTCTTGTTTGTTGCTTCAGATTGACCATTACCCTATGGGTAGTATGGAGTAGAGAATGTACACTTAATTTTATATTTAAGATAAAATTTCTTCACTATTTTATTCTTGAAATAAGTTCCATTATTTATGATGATGGCTGCTGGTAGGCTGAAGTGATAAATAATGTTGGTCATGAGAAAGCAACATATATCCTCTCCTTTTGTGGATTGTTATAGAATGGCCTCCATCCATTTTTTAAAGTATGTTTTAGCTATGATAATGAATTTTTGACCACCTATGGATTCTGGATTTATCTTACTAATGAGATCAAAACCCCAGAGCATGAATGGCCATGGGGATACTATGGGTTGTAGTTAATATGATGGGGCATGGTGTAGGTGGCCATGGCATTGAAATTTACCACATAACTTGGCATATTTCTGGCATTATTATTCCATCATTGGCCAATAGTAACCTTATCTAATTAATTAATGTGACATCACTTTACTGCTAAATGACCACTACATTCACTATCATGTACCTGTCTAATAGCCAATTTAGATTCTTCATCTATCAAACATTAGGTTAAGTGCCCCTTGAAAGATATTTTGAATAAGTCCCTTCCAATAATGAAATGTCAGATGGACTTTTGCTATATTTTTCACTTTTCATTTCTTTTGAAAGTATCTGGTGTAATAGATTTATGTATAAAATTGTATATATTAGAGAACCATTCAAATGTTATTGTGTTGCATGTGGTAGCTATAACTATTAGAGTTATGAGGTCCACATGGGATATTGATGGATATTGTAATCATTTTAAAGTGAAGATAGTATGGTCTTCATCTATGTCAATAGGGATTAATGATGTTGCACTGGCCATTACATTCATATGATGTTTTCAAATTGAGGCTGTAGATATTGAACCATATTATTTTAGGTAATTAGGCATTCTTATTTGGTTTTGTAGATGATTGTGACCTGATTGATAATCAATTTTGAATCCTCATAAAATTTAATTGATTTGATCTGGAGAGCTTGAGTTGCTTGAAGGCCTAAGATAAGAGATTCATATTCTACAATGTTGTTGGTACATAAAAAATTGAATCGTTAAGCGAGGGGTACTGTGTGTTCAAGTGGGTCGATAAAAAAAATTCAGCTTTGGCACTAGATGCACATCTAGTACCATCAAAGAACATTATCCATGTATCAAAAGTGATATTATATGTTGTGAAGTCATCCCTAAAATCATCATTGATAAGATTTATGTCCAATAATGGGGTTATTTCCAATCGATCTATAATTATATGGCCTTTTACTAATTTTTATAAGACTATCTTGAGGTCAAATTTTGTGAGTAATATAACCCATTTTACAATACGGCCTGAAAGATGTGGTTTTGACTTGAGGAACTTTAGAGGTCAACTTTTGTAATAACTTATGTCTCATTATTAATCATATAATGTCAAATTTTTTGAGTAGCAAATACCAGTGCCAAATAATTTTTTTCTATTGTTGGATAATTTCATTCATACTCAACAAGTGTATGACTAATGTATTAAATGGTTCTCTTTTTATGTTGATCATCGTGTTGTGTTAAGAGTGCACTGAGTGCATGATCTATCATTGAGATGTAAAGGAGAAGTGGCTTATCAAGTG
Source organism: Torreya grandis (assembly GCA_037957365.1). NCBI lineage: Eukaryota > Viridiplantae > Streptophyta > Pinopsida > Cupressales > Taxaceae > Torreya > Torreya grandis. The sequence continues at coordinate 3,095,166 of JARHVA010000101.1, forward strand.
TTAGTGGTACTAGGATAGGTGGGTTTAGAAGGTATTGTTTGAGTGTTTCAAAGCTTTTTTGACATGTGATGTCCCATTCAAATTTTATATCCTTTTTAAGTAATTTAGTGAATGATTGAGTCTTATCTGTGATTTGTGCCACAAAGTGACGTATTTCCTAGGGCCCTCCTTGTAAGGAGTAAATTTACTTTAAGTTTGTAAGAGGATGCATGCCCATTATTGCTTTGACTTTATTAGGGTCAACCTCGATAATGCATTGAGATATTTTAAATCCCAAAAGTTTACCTAATGAAACCTTAAATATGCACTTCTTGGGATTGAGTCGTACATTGTATTTCCTTAGTCTTTTAAAAATCTGTCATAAATCTATGGCATGGTGTTGTCATTCTTTGGATTTTGAAAGCAAATAATCGACATAATCTTTGAATATTTTATGAATGAGATCATGATAATATGTGTTATTATTTATTGGTATCTTATGCCTACTTTTTTAATTCAAAAGGCATGAATATATATCAAAAAGTGCCCCATGGTGTGGTAAAAGACCTTTTTTCTTGGTCTTGTTTAGTGATCTTTATTCAGATTGTAACCAACAAAACCATCCATAAAAGAGAGCATTTCGTAACCTATGGTGGAGTCAACTATCATATTGATGTTGGGTAGAGGAAAGTCATCCTTAGGACATGATTTTTTTAAGTCTCTATAATCATAACTACATCATATTTGGACATTAGGTTTTATAACAAGGATAATATTAGCAACCCATTGGGGGTGAGCAATTGGTCGAATGAAACTGGCATCCAGAAATTGTTGGCTCTCATCTTTGACTAAAAGAGCCATTTTGGGGTACATTTTTCAAAAAAAATGTTTAAATGAACTGTCATAATGATAGAGTCTAATCATTTGTACTACAATTGTGGGATCAATGTTAAGCATATCGAAATAAGCCCAAGTGAAAATGTAAAGAAAATCTTTAAAAATCTGGTGAATATTTGTAACTTCTTATTTATGTAAGGCAATAGCCAATATAATGATATGAGGATCATTATTTGTGCCATAATTGAATTTGACTATCTCTTCATTAAGTATTGTATATCGATCCATAGTGTATGGTGTTGTAGGGATAATATCATTTGTGTCAAGTAAAATGTCATTTGAATCATTTGAACACTCACCAAATTATGTTTTGACATTTATGGAATGAAGAAACATGTTCTTATTATAGAAGGAAGGGAGATACTCGCATGCCCCTAGGAATTTTAAGAGAGCCTCATCATTAGTGAATTAATTGAAAGTAGTGGATTCAAAGAAGTTGTATCATCAATAAGATCAAGGTAAACAACTAAAAGTGTAGAAACATGGTTTACCATATCATCTACCCATAGAATAGGTGGACAAAACATTATGTGCTGAGAAGTATGGTGAGAGGATTTGGTATTGGATGTTTTATCTTTATATATAAGTCCTTTTCTACCTGTTGATCATATGCTTCAATGGGATTAAGTATTATTTGATCATGTTTTTCAAGGCCCTGTCGTGTGTAACCCATTTTTTGGAAGTATCTTGAGGCAAAATGAGAAGTTAACTTATTATCCTGTGCTCTAGAATTATCTAGGGGAGTGATACATGAGTTATGAATAGTATATTGGAGTGGTTTTATAGAAAAATCCATGTGAGGAATAGAATTGTTTGAAGGCTTGTTATGTTGATAATATTTGAATGATTCTTTATCCATAGGACAAGTGTACATATGACCTTTATAGCTGAACTTTAAAAAAGCATGTAAAGTGGATAAAACTATATGCATATCATAAATGCATGGTCTTCCAATCAAGATATTATAACCAAGTTCATTAGGCATAACTTGGCATGATTCTATAGCTCCAAGAATCTAAATGAAACCACCAATGTTTGATAGGGTGCTAAAGCAAACCACTAAGAGGCTAGAAGGCTCAGGGGTTCTATGGGATACAAGAGGTCTATAGTGGCTATCTAATTTTCTAGATTGCACCAAGATATAGACTTACTTGTAAACTAGTTTGAAGCTAGCATGAATAGGCACACAAAGTATGAAAATTACTCTAACAAGTCCAACCATAGTAAGGTAAGTAGCTAAGACTAGACTATGGACTGCATAAATAAAGTGAAAATAAAAATACTAGATCGGGAAATATAATAATTGAAATGTCAATCTATAAGTTAAGGCACTTTGAGGCCAAATGAAAGATGTTTTAAGCAATAAATACATTTTCAATAAAAGGTTCAAGAGCATGCCTATTCTAGATTTGAGCTATCTTTCCAAATCAATACTATTATTTTCTAATAATGCAAAATTCTAGTTTAGCAAGAGGGAGATTTTTTAAGCAAGTTGTATAGATTGTTTGAAGCATATAAAGTCCTACTATGTAATATAAATGTTTCTAATGCAATCATAACATGTAATGGTAGATATTTCAAGCAATGAATATATCTTGTAACCACATATGAATGCATAAACTTCAGAAACTATTCTAAACAAAACACAAAATAATTAAATCTCTAAAATGAATCAAACCCTAGAATGTATACTATAGAAAATAAACAAAGAGTTTCACTTTGCAAAGAAAAGTGCCCTCATATCAATCTCAAAGAGATGTGTAGACTTTCTACCAACTAATTTTCCAAGCTAAGAGGTAAGAGAAGAAGAAGATCAGGGTATGTGTAAGCTGAGTTTAGACCAAGAGCCAAAAGTTGTGGAGGAGGTGAAGGAGAAGCCATCAATCTATGGAAGAGCCAATATAAGAAGCAAAAAATAGGTGAAATGGAGTATTGAGGGAGTAAGTAGTAACCCAAAAGCTTTAGGAACATTTTCAATAGCAATTAGAATCACTGAGAATAGCTGTATAAATGTATGGCATCCTCTATCACAATGGAAGCTATTGTGCCAAGCAAGAATCAAAAGAGATTCAAGGAGGTAGCCAAGATTCTAATGGATTGATCAAGTTGGAAGATCAGAGCAAGAAAGTGATCAAGAGAGAGGCTCAAATGAATTATAATGAGGCATATATCCCAACCCCAATCTGCCAAAAGACCTAAAACTAATCATTTTTAACTGTTTAGGTCCAAACTTGCACTTTTGCATGCATTCTACCCAAGTTGTGCCAAGGTTATGGATTTTGTGAAGAAAACATAAGGCCTAGGTTATGTATTTCCTTCAAACAAGTTATGACTTGGGTCAAACAGGGGCTTAGGCTAGTTTATAGGCTCCCAAAAGGCCCTAAGGGGTCTCTAGAGGGCCTATCTTGCATGTAAAAGGGCCAAGATGGACTAAGGATGTATAAAGGGTAAGAATATGATGCAGGAGAGGTCCAAAATAGTGGCAGATGTCTCAAAGTAAGATAACTAGGGTCGGTAATCTACATTTGAGTTAATGTGTAATCATAGGGAGGAGTAGGGTCATAATAAGTATGATTACATATGCCACCGAGGTATAAAAAATCAGTGTTTGAATGAACAAGGAGTGTTGTGAAGTACCTAGAAGCCACACCAAAGAAAATAAAAGGAAGAACTATAAATGTAGATATGCAGTGTGTGCCAGAAGGAGACTCTACATTCTGGCATGCCTAATGGGACCTCACATACAGTCTTAAACTAGTTCTATCCCATTTAGAACTCTCCTAGCCAACTCCCCTCTATTAGTTATTAGGCTTTACTTTCAATTGTGTTTTAGCTCTCACCTTGGGTATTTTCTCCAGCTTTGGTTTTTTGTCATCCTCCCTATTAGTTCTCTGTCAATTTTTTTTTTTGCTATTATCTCCCATGTTGTTCTTTCTTCATTACATTCATGGCTAATCTCCCACCCTTGGGATGCCAATCCCATCATATTCAGGGTCTCATCCTTGATCTTATTCATGAACAAGCCATGATTACAATGAAATGTCATAGACACCATAGGATCCAGTAACTTCCCTGCATGGTAATCCACACCCTCTCATGTTTGAAAGGGAATAATATTGGAAGACCAATGGACTCAATCTCCTTTTCACTAGTTTGAGCTTCACTCATTTGAGGTTGTTTCATCTTAGCCCCGTGACATATCCCATTCACCCATTCAAGGTGATGAGGATACCCTTGACCATCTGAGACCTGATGAGCTACAAACAATCATTGATAATTACCATATATGCCTTTTTGTGAATGAACCCCTTCATGTCCATTTTTTGGGTCATAGGTATTCCCACTCAATGAGTTATCTTCATCATGAATATTTCTCCCATCCTCTTAGCCCTTCCTTTATATTTTTTGATGACCATGTTGATTTTGATCATCATCCATAGACTAGAGATACATGGGATGCCTATCAAGAGAATCAGTGCCCATCGGTTAACCCTCATCTGATGGTATATGATCAGAATCATATGGATTTTGGTCATCATGACCACCTACATGAGTATGCCATGTCTTCCCATCATCCTCGTGAGGAATGTCACCCATATTGTGGTCATTCCCAACCTCATGGTAGAGATGATTTCCACCATGAGTGTCCTCCATAACAAGAGCCACCTTAACATCATCCTCTCTATGGCCATGATTATGGTGATGCCTATGGGAATAGGCAACATCATTACCATCATGATCCCCCTCTCAGAGCTCATTACCAGCCTAATATCAACCATGCTTATGAGAATCTCCTTAAGAATCCTCTAGCCCCTTAGGTGCATGTTATTCCCCTTCCTACTCCTATCCTTGAACTGCCTAAGTTCAATGAGACTTAAGACTCCAATACCATAGAGAATATTATGACATTAATGATGGCATGTATGGATTGGGAACAAGATGAAGGCATGATGTTAAAGCTCTTCACTTATTCTCTATGAGTTGAAGCTCTTATTTGGTTTCAAAATATGCCTCCAGATTCTCTCTCTAGTTTTTAGCTCCTTATGGATGACTTCCTCCAGTACTTTGATATCTCTAGGACTTTCAACATTGGCATCTAATCACTCACCTCTATAGCATAGGCTAGGGTGAGTCAAACTTTGATTTTATGTGTAGGTGGTGTTCAGTTGTCCATACATGTAGAACTATGTTCTTGAATGAGTAACTTTATGACATGTTCATGTGAGCATTGAGGCAGGAGGTTCACTTTGAGGTCCTCAAGTGTGAGCCCACCTCATATGATGAATTTGTTAATGAATGTCTAAAGATTGAAGTATTAGAGGTACATATAGGCATGTGGCCCATACCAATCCAAAATTAATCCTTATCACATGATCAAAACTGTAATGCGATCGATGATGGTGTCATTGATTTTCCTCCCAAGAAGAAGGACGAGAAGGATAGTCATGAGGTGAATGCTTTGAGAAAGAAACTAGCTAAAAAGAAGGTTTTTGAATCAAGTATATCAAAATAATGAATAATGTTTCCTTATGACCCTACCAATTTTTGTAACTTCCATCAGATGAGGGGGCATGATGATGCCAATTTTGCTACTCAAAAGTCTAGTGCACAAGCCTCACCTCCATCTTAGAGTTCTCCTCTTGCAAAACCCAAACACAAGTTGAATTTTTTCAAGGAGCCTCTGCCTAACCACAACAAGGAGAATAAGAAGAAGAAAAATAAGAAATCAAAGGCTAAGACCCCACATTCCCCTTCTTGCTCTTCCACCTCTTCTAACTCCTCTTCCTAGGCTAACCCAAGAGGGAGAGCCAAGTGTGAGAGTAGCAAGGTTGTTGTTACTATTGACATATCCTTTACTAGGCAAGATGTTTTGTCAACACACACTCTGGTTTGGATACCGACCCTATTGAAGAGACTAGTGGTTTAGGCCTCCTCTCCATCCCATGGGGGCAGGGAATCCTAAGGTCAAATTTGACTTTAGGTGTAACATCCCTCCCTAGGCTAGATAGCATCCTTACTCTATCATAGATGAGTTATAGGGCCACTCAGTTTGGATCTCCATTTTGGACCTTCTTCACCTTTGCCATGAGCAAAAGGATCTCATCTTTGACAAGCTTAGTCTCTCTCATGAGGGTCCACTACAAGATGATGTAAAAGTTTTGTTCAACTCTGACACATTTGAACAACCTCCCCCTCCCATTCTCTCTTTTGATTTCACCTCTTTTCTAAATACTTCAACTCTATCCAAGAGGGCTAGGTTCCCTCTCTATATAGAGGCCTCCATTGATGACTATCATGTTAAGAGGTGCATATGGATGAAGGAGCTATGTTGAATATCATGCCCCTGTGTGTATTCAATGATTTTGGGATCAATCAAAATAAGTTCTCTAATTCTTACCATAATTGTGTTAGTTTTAATAATGACACGGTTACATTGGTGGGGAACATGAAGCTCTGAGTCAAGTTTGGCCCCAAGATAGTCAAAATAGAGTTTTGTGTGTTAGACCTTGATCTTTCCTACAACATGATTCTTGGCCATCCTTAGACTGTTGCCATGAAAACTATCACATCGGCCACATTTTGCATGGTGTAGTTTATGCATGAAGGTGAGATTCATATTATGGAGGCTGACCCAGATCCCTAGGCATTGCTTTATGTAAATACAAAGCCCTCTAGCAAGGCTTTTGTTGCCTCTTCATGGGGGTTTATAGATTCTCATACATCCCCTATTTATGAATCTCATTTTCTCAAGGATGAATATAGTGATTCGACTGAGTATCAAGTAGGGTTCACTCATTTAGAGTCTAGTGTGCATCAATCGACTCCCTCTTTCACTATACAATGCTAGGCTAGATCATCTCTTTTTAGAGACCTCTTCCAGGACATCTCCCTAGATGTTGACCTCCCCCTTGTGTCATACTTTTCCCATAAGATTATTGGCTCTCTCAATGAATCTCTTATTGAGGCCACTAGAGTCATTGAGTCTCATATGGAGTGCTATTCCATGCATGGTATAGCACCCAACCTAATCAATAAGAGGATATTTTAAAAGAGACTCACGCCCACATCTTACGTGCCAATATCCTCTTAATTTTTTAGGTTTAGAGGTCTCGTTTACCAATAATGACCCCACCTTCCGTACTCCTATGTTTTAGGCCATGACTGGTGAACCTAAAGATATGGATGTTCCATCTCCTTCCTCCCACCTTTTCCCTATTTTTTGGCCTCTTTGTAGGCTGAGCAATGGTCTACCTCAGGGTTAGGCCTCTAGTTAGGGAGAAGTGGTTGCCTATCCTCAAGGATAGGCCTAGGCCTAGGCCTATGGTGCTTTGGTGAGCCTCACAACTTACTGAAACACCCTCCCTAAGCCCCCATTTGATGGATTACCCTTCTCATGGCATCCATCATCAAAACCTAGTAGGTCTCCTTTGTCATTTGTCTTGTGCACTCCTCTTTGGATGTACCTTGAGATAGAAGTAGAGTCTTTTTCTTCTTTTAGTTGGTCAGGTTACTGCTTGCTACTAGCTAGCCCTCTACCAACTCCCTCTATCCTTTTTTGTAGTGCCTATAACTGATATGGGTTAGTGGTTTTGTTTTCTTACAACTTGATCTAGCCTTCTTTGGTTATCTTCATATATCATGGGCCTCCGACCACCCCTCCTCACCTCTCATTGTGGTCAATATTGAGACACTCTCTCATAGTTGACCCCCGTATAGTGGTGATGGCTCTATCGGCTAAGATGTCTTTCTTTCCTTTAGAACTCTAACTCCTCTTCACATTTGCATGAAAGAGAAACGTAACCCTAGATCAGTTATGCATGACATAGAATAAGAACAACATGTTTTGACAAGCTCACAAACATTCTCTTCTTGTTTCCCCCTTTCCCTTTCGTATTGGGCAGGGTTTGGGCCCTTTCCAAGCTCCCTAGGCTTAATTTTGGCCTCTTCTAGTCCAAGCCATAGATTTTGGGCAAATCTATACCCTAGACAGGCTAGGCCATGGCTTGACAGTGCCTAGGCTAGAATCTTGTTTTTGGCTTGCTCCAAGCCTTCGTTTCATCTTATTATTGCTCCCATAACCATTGAACCTTTATCTTAGAGGTTTTGGCCCATTTTGGATGCAATGGTGGGGTATGTTTCTCTCTTTTAGGCCTCTTTGGGTGTGTTTTGGGACCATTCTAATCTCTTATACCCCTAGGTCCTCTAGCCCATTAGGGCTATGCAGTTCTTGTTGGATGCACCTTGTCGGCCCTTTTTGGGTATTTTACCCATTTTTGTGTTTCAGACCATGAAACCTCTATCTTATGGGGTTTGGCATATTTTGAGGTCATTAGCAACCTCCATTTTTTAATCTAAGGTTTTTTTGGTCTTGTTATGGCCCTATTTTGGTTCTTTGGACCCCTTCTAGGTCCCCATTGACCTCCTAGGCCCATGTCCCATCTTATGAGCACCCAGGGATAGAAGTTACTTGTTGTGATTCTTTTAGTTAGTCATTTCTCTACTTTTCCATAGTTGATCTGTTATAACTCCCTCTCTTTCTTACTCATTGTGGTTGCAGGTAGGGTTGTTAGTTGGTTACGGTGGTTCAGGACTTACTCTAGCCTTGTCAACTAGTCTTCATCTTCTCTAAACTTCCCCCCCCCCCCCACTTTCCCTTGTTACCTCTTTCCATGATTGGTGTTGGTAAACCATTATGATTTTAGATTGATTTCATTATTTATTTCCCTCATATAACTTTCTTACATTGCTTTACTTTGAGATCACCTTTCTGTAGTCATTAGTTTTACATCTTTAACCCCCATTATGATGCATCTCTTAGTGGTGATTCACATTGATGGTAGTAGTTGGGGCAACCCAGGATCAATACCTATTGCTTAGGTTATCGATGATCAGTGGGGCCATGAGCTTGTTATAGTTATTTTCTTCCTTACCAGTAAGATGAATAATGCCACTGAGTATCATGAAATCATTAGCACTTTTACCGATGTTGGTAAGTTAGGCACATGTTATGTGCAATTATTCTTTGACTCACTCTTAGCCATGTCTCAACTCACCAGTGTCTGGGCCATACTTATCTCTGAGTTTCTCTCCCTCTTTGAGGCGATACATGGTTTTCTCTCTTTCTTCAAGGACATCCAATTCACCCATATCCCTCACATAGTGAACATTAGGGTTGATGCCCTAGTGAATGTCATTTTGGATAATATGATTTGATTTGATATCACTTGTGTCCCTTCTTTATAGGATTTAGAGCTGGAGTTGGATCTAGATTTGGAGTTAGATTTTGGATTACGTAGCATTTTCACTCTCACCTATGGATCATGTCATCAACTTCTTCTGACACCATCTTTATCTGGTAAGTGCAAGTAATGTTTCTTTTCTATCTTTATAGTTCTTACTTTTCTTTGCTTTTGTGTGTCTTCTAGTTACTACACAACACTTGTTCATTTGAACATCAACTGCTTGTACCTCAGGGGCATATATAATCATACTTCCCATGACCCTACTCTTTCCTATGATTATACATTAGCTCATGTGCAGACTACCAACCCTGGTCATCCTAATTTGATACATTCACCACCTACTCAAACCTTTCCCACATCATATTCCTACTTCCCATGCATCCCTAATCCATATTGACCCTTTTGCACACAAGACAGGGCTTCTAGAGACCCTTGGGGGCTCCCTAGAGCCTGTTGACCAATCCAGGACCCTATTTGACCTAGGCCATAGCTTCTTTGAAGGAAACCCATGGCCTAGGTTGCACGTTTCCTTTACCAAAGTCATGGCCTAGGCCATAGCCTGGGTAGAACATGTCTAAAAGGGCTAATTTGAAGCCAAATGGTAAAAATAGCTAGTTTTAGGTTATTTGGTGGTTCTAGGTGGTGATATATGCCCTTTTTCATTCATTTGAGACTCCTCTCTTCTCATTCCATCTCTCTATTGATTCTTCTTCCCTCTCTTGACTCTCATACCTTCTTGAATCTCTCTTGTTTCATTCTTGGCACTCTTGAGCTTGATTGGGGATAAAGAATCCCATATGTTGTTACACCCTTTCTTGGAGACTTCATTACTACTCTCAGTTATTCCTACTTCCTTGTGGCTTAATCCCAAGCTCCTATATTTGGTATTACACCTGATTTGTGTATTTAGGTGGAGCTCTTACACCATTGCAAGATCTCACTTCACCTCTTCCTTTGCTCTTGGCTTTTGGTTTGGACTTTAACTTACACATAGCTTGGCCTTCCTCCTGCATTGCTTCCTAGCTTGGATTCCTAGTTGGTAGAACATTTAAACTTCATATTTGAGCTTGATCTAAGGGAAATTTACTATGAAAAGTGAAACTCCATTGTTTATGTAGTGTATATGTTAGGGTTTGAACTGTTTTAGTGAAATAATTATTTTGTATATTGCTTAGAGTAGTTTCCAAAGTTTATTGCATTTGTATATGTTTAAAGAATACTTTCATTGCTTGAAATATTCCTTTGTTTCATATCATTGCTCTTTTTTGGAACCCTTCATCATTGTATAGTAGATATATACATGCTCAAAACAACCTAGAAAACTTGCTTAAACATTTTGTCTCTCTCGCTAAACTAGAACATTGCATTGTTAGAAAACAATAATATTGAATTGCAAGGATAACTTAAATCTAGAATAGGCACGCTCTTGAACCCTTTCTTGAAAATGTCTTTATTGCTTAAAATGTCTTTCATTTGGCCTCAAAGTTCCTTAGCTTCTAGATTTACATTTCTTTGGTTATCCCTCTTCATTTGGTATTATTATTATTGCTTAGTTTATGTAATCCATAATATAGTCTTAGTTACTTGCCTCATTGTGGTTGGACCTGTTAGAGTAATTGGCACACTTTTTGTGCCTATTCAAGATATCCCCAACCTATTTTTCATGTATATCTATATCTTAGTGCAAGATGGCAAACCGGATAGCCATTATAGATCTCTTGTAGCCCATAGAACCCTTAAGCCTTCTAACCTCTTAATGGTTTGCTTTATCACCCTGCCAAACACAGGGTTCTATTCAAATTCTTGGAGCTACAGATTCAAGTAGCATTCTACCTCCCAATGTAAGGTTTAGTATGATTTGATCCAAGACCTTGCATGGAATATTATCAAAGTCTCAGATGTTCATATCAGAAGGATCCAAATCCCTAGCATGTATATTAATAAATCAAAAAAAAGAGATATTGCAAATGCTAAATCCTGATCCATTATCGACTAAAACCCATTTAACACATACCTTATTAATTTTTAATGTAATGTATAGAGGTAAGTGTAAATATACGATGTGTTGAGGTGCGAGATCTTCCTTTTCAAATGAAATATGCTCTTCAGTCTATTTCATACTATTAATTATGGAAGCAACATAAGTTGGCTCAAATATTTGAGGCACCTGAGTATCATGGAGTACAACATAAAAAATGTCTTTGTATGTGTTAGAATGTTGTAGGATATATAAAATGGAAACTATTGCTGAAGAAACACTGTTCTAGTCAATAAATATATAGCCATGGGTGTTGTTAACCTGCCAAGCTTTGGGACCACATGTAGACATCATAATCAAGACTGTAAGGTCTACTAGGAGTGTAGAGCTAGTAGTAGAGGTGAGATAGTGGCTATATGTGTGTGATAAATAAGTAGGAGGGATAAACAAGACCACTAATGTTCCCTTATGTATACAAGTGATAGTTAAGGCATCAAAGTGAACCAAAGAGAAAAAAACATCTAAAGGAGACTTGTTAATTTTAGGTAATGAAGTTGATATATCATTTAATGTATTCTCTATGTGTTTAAATATTTGTGACTTAATTGAATTCCACATAAGATAAAGATAGCATCCCAAAGAGATAATGAAGCATGATAAGCATTTTAATTGATATAAAGCATCATGTATACATGTGTTTATGTCTTTTATGAGTTCATTTTGAATTAAAAGAAATAATCATGTAAATGAAATTATTAAACTTTGAAAAAAAAAGTGATACCCTTATTTTGTCATTATTATCATGATTTTATCAAATAAAATCATAAAATGTATGGATCTTAAATATGGGTCTCAAAATGTTGAAATATAAACCCTAGTGCTTTCTAGGGTTAGGGTTTGTACAATATCCAAAGTAAGTCGGGTTCACCAAATGTTTTATCCTTTTATGACTTAGTGAATGTAAATCATACATTGTTAAAGAGTTGAGTAATAGTAAATTAGGGTAAGAATATGCAATAAATATAGCCACTAATTTGTTATAGAATTGACTAAATTTGACCTTTCTAAAAATAGGAATAAATAATGTAAATAAGAAATTAGTTGGTAAATGACTGAGATGGATAATTTATAGGCTCTAAACTGATGTAGAGGTTGGTCTAAATATCATAAATAGGATTCAAGCATCAAAATACCTCTTTGATAGTATCTCCCTAATTGGACAATACTAGCATATGGTGCTAGTGTCCCTATTTTGGTGATAGTGTCCTATGTGTAGGACTATCCCGAGCTTCTAGGTTTACCTTGTTTATATTTTTAAGGTTTGTCCTATGTGCACAAGCTATAAAACCCTGTATGTGGCCTATTTTGATAGATTTTGTGAGCAAACCCTAATCCTCTATGTTGCTAGGGAATTGGGTTGATATAAGTAGGAAAGTGTGTTTATTAGTAGGGTAGGCTAAACATCCTTAACACCACATTATGTTGATATTTACCTACATACTAATACTCCAAGGAGGGATCAAGCTTGATGTAGTTCTCCCCACCTAAGTGTTGGTGCAAGTGCAAGTGAAGCTAGTGTGATGGTTGACTTGAGTGCTTTGAATGTGCTTGAGACTGAAAATATGATTAATATGAGATTAAGAATGTTGTAGATAGTAGTAATAATAAGTAGGGTAGAATAGGGATTGATAACCTTAATTATGCATAACTTATTCTGAATATGTGTGTGTAGTTTGTACCTCATTCCAATCTAGTGGATAAAGGGTTAAAAGCTATGTATTTATACTATTTTGGTGCTTGTGCAGGTGTTGAAAGAGGTTTAGACCGACCTTAGGAGGTCTAAAATTTAAAAATATACCATTTGTTAAAAAAAGAGGGAAAAGATAGTAGCATCGTTATTGGTTCACTAGTGACATGTGGTGCTACTATCCCTATTAAGGTGCTAGTGTCTAGGTGGCAGAACACTAGGCATAAAGGGTTATGATGCAAGAATGAAGGTTTGTGGCTTCTTTATGGATGTCTATGGTATACACAAAGGCTAGATAAGTGTGAAAATAGGCCCTAGGATAGGTCTAGGCCTAAACTAGGGATATGTGGTCTCAAGTAGCACTCTTAGCACTCAAGTGTCATTTTTAGGTGACTACACACAAATGCTTATTTAGATGGAAAAGTTATTTGAAATTGGAATGGAAAAAATGTGAAAATATTGGTGTACACATAAATGTTTTTTTAATAATTGTTATGCTTATTTAATTATGCATTTAATTAATTCATATATATTTTAACACATTTCAAAATTCAACAGGGATGAAATTATTGCTTCCTTGGATGGAAATGGATTTGAACTTGGGATAAAAGAATGAACATTTACTATTATGTGGATAGATCCACTGATTTTAACATTGTGTTGTCATTATGTATAATTGCTACCATTGGCATTAATGTTGTGATCACCAATGTTGTAAATGTGCACACCAACAAAGCTTTATGCACACCCCAATTTTATTCTCCCTAAACACAAATCTACCCTTTGCTCTTAGATATTTGGAATTATTTCTCGATATTTTTAAAATGGTAGAAGGGGAGGGATTATAAATAGGATAGGTTGTCCCAAAAATAACTAATCTACCATGACCTGCACCTATACAAGGTTGTAATAAAATTAATGTCTGCACAACAACCCATGGCCATCACTGACCTAGACCCATTATTTGCTTTTACCATTTTAGGTATTTGTTTGTATCATTTGAAAGGCATAGTTGTTAAATGAAATACATATGTTATATGACTTATTTATGATGGATATTTTTTCTTTTATTAACCTGCCTAAGGCAGATTATATAGGTTCTAAATTAGTTATCAGTTACTTCCATTAGTCAATTATGGGGTGGTATTTGTCAAATGTAAAAATTTAGATATAGGGGAAGGGGACTAGTAGTTGGGACCCTTAAGTTTGGCTTCCCACAATTTTTTAAAAAACACCATGTTATAACTCTGCTTTGGATTAATGTAGTTTAACTAGTTGCTAGTTAATAAAAGTTACCCTAGAGGCTTTTTAGCATTGTCTAAAGTCATATGATAATTATTCACTAGACATGTCATTTTTTTGTCATTTTTTATGTGTGACCAGTAGTTGGTACCCAAATTTCCAATTATTTTTATAAATTTGACTAATAATAATATCAAACAAGTGTATTTTTACATTGGATTTAAAATCTATGCATTTAGGCATGTCATCGAGTTACGATGGGCCATTAATAAAAAATTAAGGGACATGTAGGAAGATACATGGGTGATTAATATGCAATAATGGTCCATGTTTAATGACACTTGACAGACTTTATTTCCATTAATATTGCCAGTAAATACCACCATATGCACTATCAACCACCTATTTGACATGGATTTTATATACTCTTCTCCACAAATAATCATGGAAGCCTTTACACCTCTTCACCATCTACAATGTTTCACATAGCTTTTAGTGTTAGAAATTTGAAGGGATGAAATATTATTTCAAGATGTGTGCCTTATTCCTATAACTGAACTCATGAAAGTCTTTAGTTTTTTATGTGTGCCTATAATACATGATTTTCATTATCATCACCTCAATGGTTTTTTTGCATGCCTTTACAACTAAGCCAACTTTTAATTATATGTTCGTTGTATGGCCTAAAGGTTTTCATTCACATAGCAGTAAATATTATTATTTTTATCAGTTTTTGAATTCATTGGCCATGTTGGGACACACTTGTGACATTAATAAGCAACAAAGGGCCATGATGGAAGATGCTAGGGTTTTTAATATGCAACAAACATTTTCAAAGATGCTTAGTGGCCTATTAATGTTGCCATGTGCACCATCATCAATCTATTTGGCATGGTTCATTCAAGTCACTCTCCCTAAAATATAATGAAACCCAAATGCCTATTATTGTCATTGTAATTATTTTTGCATAGTGACTTTTATTGATATGTGAATTAAAATTTCAATTTTTTCATTCACATAACAGTAGATGTTATTATTTTTAATTTAATAAGTAATGAAATGCCATGTTTGAAGATGTTTGGTTGGAATTATTTCCATTAATGTGACCAGTTAATGCTACCAAAGATAAACTCTAAAACCTATTCAAAATTCCTTGTTCAATTTAATCTCCCCTCACAGTCATGGAACCAAAATGCCTCTTTTTCATAATGCATCATTTCATATAGATCGTAGAGTAACCATGTTGGAGGGATGAAAATTTACCCACTTTGTTAGCATGTTTTCATTCACATCTGACTTAACATTTTTAGGTATTTGGATGGAAGTCCTCAATATTTGTGTTCATATTTATATTCATACCTATAACATGTAGATGATATAATGATTTCTCAATTAAGACCAATGTGTTTTGTTCCCTCATTTATCCAATCTAGTGGGCTTACTTGAGAATGCATACTTAAACCACCTAGTTTGTCATTTTTATCTATTTTATATGTGTGATAAATATTTGGGACCCAAATTAACAATGATTTTTTTTAAAATTTGACCAATAATAATATTCAAATAATGTTTTTTTACATTATCTTAAAATTTGTGCACTTAGGCATGCCATTGTGTTTTGTATCTAAATTCATGCTGCTCTATTATTTATATTTGTGATGCATTTGTATTTCCCTACATTAAAGTTTCATGTTAACCATCTTCAACTTGTCATGTTAAATTTTCACTCACTCACAATAAATGTGAGATGAAAATCAATGGAACCCAACGACATTTTATGTAGATTGCATTGTTTACCATAGATTGTAGCTTTGGCATGTTAGAGGGATGAAATGTTACATGACCGAAACAACCTACAAACTAAACATGTAGTAGTGAACATTAGTATGTATGTGGATGGAATCCTTAAAGGTTTTCATTCACATATCGACAAATGTTATTCTCTTTGTATCAAATTTAGGATTATCATTCACATAGCAATAAATGTTGAGTTAGATTTATCAAATGATATCCTTTTGTGAATTCATTTTGTTGTTTTATTGATATGTTGTTGTCATAAATGTTGCTTTCTTGTTCATTAATATTTTTCAAAATTATAAATATTATTTTCCTTAGTTATTGTTGACATGTTATCCTTTCACATTAATGTGTTTTTATATCTGAGACGCATTTATATTTCCTTACCTCCAACTTTCCATGCCTTCTATAAGCACCCACTAAATGTTCCCACATAGAAATGATTGTTTGTATGGAAAAGAATTTGAACTAAGTTTGGAAGACTGGAAATTTATTGGTATACACAAAAATGCTTGTTTGGATGGAAAAGTTATTTTACCTTAAGATGGAATAATTATGAAAATATTGATGTACATAGAAATGTTTTTTTATGATTGTTATGCTTATTTAATTATGTATTTGATTACATTTCATATTCCAATACATTTCATAATTTAACATGCATTAAATTATTGCTTCCTTAGATGGAAATGGATTTGAACTTCGGATAGAATAATGAACATTTATTGGTATGTGGATGGATCTATCGATTGTAACATTGTATTGCAGTTTTGTGCAATGGCTACCACTATCATAGATGTTGTGATCACCAGTGTTGCAAACACCTACACCAATAAATATTTCTAGACACCCCCATTTTAATCTCCCCAAACATAAATCTACCCTTTGCTCTCAGATATTCAAAATTATTTCTTGATATCCTTAAAATGGTAGAAGGGGAGGAGTATAAATAGGAAAGGTTTTTCCAAAAATAATTAATATACCATGACCTACACCTATAAAAGATTATAATAAAATTAATGTCTACACAACAACCCATGACCATCACTAACATAGATCCACTATTTGCTTGTACCATTTTAGGTATTAGTTTTTATCATTTGATAGGTATAGTTGTTAAATAAAATACAGATGTTGTTCGAATTCTTTATTATGGATGTTTCTTCCAAACCTTCCTAAGGTAGAATAAATAGGTTTCAAATTGGTTATAAGTGGCTTTTTATCATTCAACTATGGAGTGGTATTTGTAAATGTAAAAATTTGGATATAGGGTAAGGGGACTAATAGTTGGGACCCCTAAATTTGGGGTCCCACAATTTTTAAAAACACCACGTTATAATTCACTACTTTTGATTTATGTAGTTTAACTAGTCACTAGTTAAAATAAGTTACCCCAAAGGCATTTTAGCATTATCCACAGTCATACAACTTTTTTTCACCAAAAATGTCATTTTTATGTGTGAACAATAGTTGGGACCCCAATGTCCAATCATTTTTATAAATTTGATCAATAATAATATCAAACAAATATATTTTTTTACATTAACTTTAGAATTTGTGCAGTTAGGCACACTGTCAAGTTGCAATGGGTCGTTAATAAAAAAGAAAGGGACATATTGGAAGATGCATGGATGATTAATATGCAATGATGGGTCATGTATAATGACACTTGATAGGATTTGTTTCCATTAATGTTTCCAATAAATAGGTACCATACATACCATCAACTACTTGTTCGACATGGATTTTTTAGACTCTTCTTCGAAAAATCATGGACCCCTTACACTTCTTCCACCATCTGCAATTCTTTACAGAGCTTGTAGTGTCAGTAATTTAGAGGGATGAAATTTTGTTTCAAGGTGTGTGCCTTGTTCTTGTAACTGAACCCATGATAGTCTTTGGTTCTTTTTGTGTGTGCCTATAATACAATATTTTTTTTGTCATTTTAATGTTTTTTTGCATGCTTTTACAATTGATTGAACTTTTACTTATATGTTCATTATGTGACCTTAAGGTTTTCATTCACATAGTAATAAATATTATTGGTTTTATATCAAATGATATCATTTTCTAAATTCATTGGCCATGTTGAGACGTGATTGTGTCATTAATATGAAATTAAGGGCCATGATGGAAGACACTTGGGTTTTCAATATACAATAAACATTCAAAGATGCCCAATGCTTGTTAATGTTTTAATATGCACTGTATTCAATCTATTTTGGTGTGGCTTGATCAAGTCACTCTCCCCAAAATATAATGGAACCCAAACGCCTATTATTGTTATTTTAATTATTTTTTGAATAATAATTTTTATTGGTGTATGAATGAAAATATCAGTGTTTTCATTTGCACACAAGTAAATGTTATCATTTTTTAATTCAATAAGCAATGAAGTGTCATGTTTGAATATGTTTGATTGGATTTATTTCCATTAATGTGATCTATTAATGCCACCAAAGTTAAACTCTACAACCTATTCAATGTGCTTTGTTCAAGTCACTCTCCCCTCATAGTCATGGAATCCAAATGCTTACTTTTCATAATGCATCATTTCACAGAGATCGTAGCGTAACCATATTGGAGGGATGAAACTTTGACCACTTTGTTAGCATGTTTTCATTCACATCTTATTCAACATTTCCTGGTGTTTGGATGGAATCCCTCAAGGTTTTCACTCACATATATATATTCATATCTACAACATGTAGATGATATAATGATTTCACAAATAAGACCAATGTTTGTTGTTCCCTCCTTCAGCCAATCTAGTGGGCTTACTTGAGAACACATACTTGGACCACCTGGTTTGTCATTTTAAGTTGTTTATAGGTGTGACAAATAGATGGGACCCAAATTAGTAATATATTTTTTTTAAATTTGACCAATAATAATATACAAATGAACAATGTTTTTTACATTGACTTAAAAATGTATGCACTTAGGCATCCCTTCATGTTTTTGTGTCTGAATTCATGTTGCTATATTATTAATATTTGTGACACATTTATATTTCCATGTATTAAAGTGTCATGTTAATCATGTTCAGTGGGCCATGTTAAAATGACACTCACTCATAGTAAATGTAAATGAAAATCAATGGAATCAAAGATCCTTTTATGTAGAATGCATTGTTTAACAAAGATTGTAGCTTTTAACATGTTGGAGGGATGAAATGTTATCTAAATTGAACAACCTAAAAATTGAACATATTCTAGTAAAAATTAGCTGGTATGTGGATGGAAGTGCTAAAGGTTTTATTTCACATACTAACAAATATTATTATCTTTGTATCAAATTAAAGATTATCATTCACACACCAGTAAATGTTGAGTTAGATTTATCAAACCATACCCTTTTTTGAATTCATGTTGCTATGATATTGATATGTTGTTTTGATTAATTTTGTTGTGTTATTCATTCATCTTTTTAACATTAAAAAAATTCTTTGCCTTAGTTTTTGTTGATATATTATCCTTTCAAGTTGTGTTTTTTATATCTGAGATGCATTTTCATTTCCTTGCCTCTAAATTTTCATGGATTTTGCAAGCATCCACTAAACATTCCCACATATATATGCTTGTTTATATGGAAATGGATTTGATCTTGGGATGAAATACTGAAAATTTACTGGTATACACACAAATGCTTATTTGGATGAAAATTTATTTAAACTTAGGATGGTATAATTATATTGGTATACACTTAAATGTTTGTAATGACCATTATGCTTATTTATTTATGCATTTGATTAATTCATACATAGTCTAACATATTTTAGAATTCAATGAACATGAAATTATAGCTTGCTTGGATGGAAATGGATTTGAGCCTGGGGATGGAAGACTAAACATTTACTAGTATGTGGATGTAAGCCCTAAAGATTTTCATTCATATATTAGTAAACATTATTATCTTTGTATCAAAATAAATGTTTTCTTTAACATAGCAGTAATTATTATTATCTTTGTATCAAAATCAAGTTTTTTATTGACATACAAGTATAATGAGGACTGATGTCCAATGATTGCTATAAATTTAACCAATAGTAATATATAAACAAACAATACATAGAGCTGTCAAGAATTATCAAGTCTACATTAATTTTTATTGTCCACAATACATGCCTTCACCCTTAAGGCATCTCACATGGGTTATACTTAAGCAGCTACACCTTTTAATAATGCCCTTGTAGCTCTTATAGGTCTCATGGAGACCTATTTACCTATTTAGCACACCCTCAAGCAAAACAAGAACATAGGACCACTTTCAAATATATAGGGATGTTGGGAATAGTTCTCACATTAGGTGAAATTAGGTATTTAAAGGAAGGTAAAAAGTAAATAGTAAATTAGTATTTACTGAAAAGTAAATATTTATTATATGATTATAACCATATGGTTAATACGGTAAGTTTGTTAAAATATTATATTATCGATATATTGTTAATAGTTATAACAATATATCATATTTAGTGGTATGCTTAATGTGAGATATTTTGGGTGAAAAAGCAGGGGAGAGAATATAGGAATATAATTCCTTTAAATATGTAATTTCATGAAATGTATTAATTAGAGTGAAATTAGGAGAATAGCATAATATATTTATGTTGAAAGAATCTATTGTGTTTAGCTCTCATTTTATCAGTGCATGAATTGATTATTGTGTTTAGTTTTGTTTCAATTCCTATCATTGGTATCAGAGCAAGTGTTGGAGACTGGAGTTAATTTTTTCACTCCTCATGCATGAAGCAGTTAACAATCAGTTAGAGATCAATTAGTTAACAAACAGTTAGTTCAAGTAGTTTGCATGTAAAGACTAAAATTAGTCTTCAGTGTGTTTTTCTAATTATTGTTTGTTTTCAAATCTATTTAATAGACCCATGGGGCAGTATTGTAATTGAGCAAGATAAACAAGATCAAGAAGATCTGCAAGATTCAAGAAGATTAATAAAAATCTTGTTCCATAATTGTTGTAGCAATCTGTGTGTTCTATTTTCTGTTTTTATATGTTTTTATTTTCTAACAGCAAGTGAGTTTGTTCGTGTGATGGAGAAATAATTGAAGGGGTTGGCTATGGGCTTTATGCCCCCATTGATGGAAACCATTAGCTAAAAAATGAGTTTCTTTAACTCACATCAAATTGATATTGGAGACTTCAGAGAATCTTCCAAACAACAGGTTCCTCTGCCTCTTATGACTCGTGGTAACCTGTTCTTCTTCCACGCTTGCAGACCTGTATACATTCATGAAGTTGTAGTGATGAGTTCTATAGTCTAACTGACTTAAGTAGCCTTATTGCTTCTTTGTTGTCGTAGATCTGGTTCATCATCCAAATCAAAGTGTTGTTCTGTATGTCTTGACATTACTCATCAAGTTTGTAGCTTTGTTATGATTTGGAATTATTCCACATGGATTCAACTAGTCTTGGCTCTTCTCAAACATTCTACATGCAGCAAACATCTCGTTGTCTGTGAAAAAAAAATCTGTTTTGTATGACTGTGTCTCTCCATACAACGTCAAACAAAAACAACAGATCTGTACGCTATCCAATCTGGGCATTCCTATGCATTACAGTTGTTCACAAAACTTTAGCTACATTGCATTCATTGTTGGTGCAATACAGATGGTGGGTGAATCAGTCCGTAGACAGTTACAACATATGTTCGTATGTTGTGCACAACTTTCACAAATACCGATTCAAAATTTTGAGGTATCCCACGTGTTGTTACGGAATGGAATTGATAGATGCAGGTCCTCTGTGCAATGAGAAGCCTCTTTTTACTTGTTTGGATGCCTCTAGATATGTATTTTTGGATTCTATTCATCCCGAACATTGAAACTTCATTTAGTTGTATGTTGGCAAAGCCAATTTGATCGATCCAAATAAGAATTTTTTAGAGTCTTCATGGGTTAAGATTTAAGTTCTTTTGTTATATTATATAGTTGAGTCGAGTTTTTATTAAGCTTTAGATGTGTCATTTGATATATTTTTCAAGAGAGTCAATAGATTATTAATAGGTCTTTAAAAGTTAGTTGATTTAAAAGTTATTTTTATTGTGTATCGTGTTTCTTCCAATAAGTTCTTTAGTGTCACCTTATAGTTTTGGTTATTGTCTTAGTATATAGTTTTATTTAATATTTAAGTCAATTAAGTTTTTTTTACATAGACTCTTTTTAAGTTTTGTTTCATTTAATTTTTGATTGATCATCATTATGATCAATATTAGTAATTTTAAAAGAGTTTAAAGTCATTTTTTTGTGAAGTGTCAAGAGTATGTCTTTTAGTGAGTTGAGTTATATTAAAAGTTAAGAGTCATTTTGTACATTATGTCTTCATTTGTCAAAAAAAAATTAAATTGTAAAAAAAAAAAAAAAAAATTGCTTTACGGAGGTATTTTCGAACGTACCTGACATCTGGTAAGCATGTCAGTATTATGAGGGGACCCCATTTCAGTCAAAACAACATGTTGCTGAGCTACATCAACATACTAGCTGAGTAAGCAGTATCATATACTGGATGATGGAGGATACACAGAGTAAGGAGGTCTTTCAATGACCTCTCATTAGTCACTAACGATGGGGCCACATCAATGTTTTGATGACGTGTGTGGTGTGTTATTTTCAGTATGATGTGTTTTATATTTCTATTGTGTGTTGTAAATAAGAACCGAAGTATATACATGTTCACTTGTGTATGATATTCCCATGTAACCCTTTTGTATATTTACATTAGAGAATGCTGATCTAAAAAGCATTGTAGCAATCACGATGAAAGGTTAGTGGTAAACCTGTGAAAACCATGTTGTAAGGTTAATGGTAAACTTGTGAAAATCATTCTGTAAAGTTAGTGGTGACCCTGAAAAAACCATTATGTAAGGTTAGTGGTGAACCTGAGAAAACCATTCTGTAAGGTTATTGGTGAACTTTTGAAAACTATTTTGGAAGGTTATTGGTGAACCTAGAAAACCAATTGCAGATGAGTGTGAAGGAAGAGACGTGTGATGGCACATTTATATGGAGAAGATCATGAGCACACAGAGGTGGAGCACGCTACAATAAAAAAATAAATATATATTATACCATGTAAAAACTATTGGGGAGCGGGGGGCGGAGCCAGGGGGAATGTTGGGAATAGTTTTCACATCAGTTGAAATTAGGTATTTAATGGAAAGTAAAAAGTAAATAGTAAATTAGTATTTATCGAGAAGTAAAAATTTTGTTACATGATTATAAATGTATGGTTAATATGGTAATTTTGTTAGAATATTATATTGTTGATATATTGTTAATAGTTATAAAAATATATCATATTTAGTGGTGTGCTTAGTGTGAGAGATTTTGAGTGAGAAATCAGGGGAAAGAATATAGGAATATAATTCTTATAAATATTTAATCTCAAAAAATGTATTAATTAGAGTGAAAATAAGATAATAGCATAATATATTTATGTTGAAATAATCTATTGTGTTCAACTCTCATTTTATCAATGCATGAATTGATTGTGTTTGGATTTGCTCCAATTCCTATCAAGGTCCACTCCTTATGTCCCCTTCAACATTCTCAAATGATCATAGTCATCTTAGATCACCTTTGTGTATGCTCAAACAACTCCGACAGAGACCTTATATATATAGTAACACCATTATTGAACATGCAGTCAACTTTTTAAGCATTGTGCATACTCAATATAGATTGATCACACCTTTAAAATCCACACAGATCATCCTCATGGAGTTTACAACACTCCACAATAGCCAATTCATCAAGAGACATCAAAACAACATCAACATGTGCTTAAATATCCTTATTAGGTCACTTGTAGAACAAGCACAAACACACAGTCAACTTGGAACATTAATATATTTGACTATACACACTTCCAGATCTTCAAATTAGGTTCATTATATGAGCCATGGAGTCTTATTCATCTTTGGTTTTTATAGCACCAGTAAATTCAACTTCTATCGAAATATATGGATAAAATACAAAGCTCTAGTTTTCCATGTGTTAAATTTAAATGTTTGAATAGCAATGGTCATAATTAAACCTTGAAAACTTTACTCATATCTTGTGTCATCTCAGCTTTATATCAATCTTGCACCATCTATCTTGTCTAAAATTTAATGCATAGTCTGTTAAATCTAAACATTAAACAATAGTCACTTTGACCTCATCTCATGCAATCTTGAAATGTTGACTCAATGCACTCTATTAATCTTTGTGGATCAACCAGGGCTTTGGCAATCAATGCTCACCATTAAATCAAACTATATGAACACTTATTTTCTATTAGATCCTTATCATGTACCTTTGTTTAGTCATTAAACATCATACACATATCCTCATCTTAGTGCATCCTAACTTCTTAGAGTAACGTGCACTGTGAATCTTGCTTGAACTTTAACTTGTGCAGAAATGACTATGGAAACCTTGCTTATCTACCTGAGTATCTATATTTTAACCTTAATAACTTCTTCTGTGCTTGAAGGTATGATCTCAAATTTGGATCAGATGATCTTCTTACATAGGAGAATCCAACCATATAATAAATAGTTCATGGAACCTTCACGTGTGTGAGATATAACTCCATTAAAATGCCTTCTCAAAATCTTGTCATAGAGCTAACTATGCTTAGAATTTATTTGGGAGACCAAATTTTCTCTTGCATAAATTTTGTCACACTTTAATGCATGATCTAAAATTTTGCACAAATAAACTAGGCTCAAAACTGAATAAACCCATATGATCAATTTTTCCTGAAACATCCACATGTGTAAG
Organism: Torreya grandis; assembly: GCA_037957365.1. Taxonomy (NCBI): domain Eukaryota; kingdom Viridiplantae; phylum Streptophyta; class Pinopsida; order Cupressales; family Taxaceae; genus Torreya; species Torreya grandis. The sequence continues at coordinate 3,119,829 of JARHVA010000101.1, forward strand.
ATCTGCCACCATCAAAATGCTTACTCGACTCTTTTTTTCACTTTGAAAATTTGTCTAAGTATGGGAAAACACTGTCAAAATGCTTGGGATCCCAACTTTGCACATGCATATCTCTTGATGCATTTTATTGCATGATCTAAAAATTAGAGAAAATAAACTAGATATAAAAACAAACAAACACATATAATCATTTTACCCTGACGCCTATATACATTTGAATGTTGACCTAATCAACATGCTTACTTAGCTTTATTTGAACCCTTTTGCAAATTTGGCTAAGTATGGGAACATAGTGAATTTTGTCTAAGTAGCCAACTTTGTACCCTCATATCTTTGAACGTGCTTTGATGTATGAATTGAGATTTGGTGCATGAAAACTAGGGACTAATATGATAAAAATCATATGACCAACTCTCCTTGACTCATTTCTATGTGGCAATGGTGACATCATCAAACTACTTACTCAAATTTTATACCACCGGATCTAAAGTGTTAAGATGAAGACTATGATCAACTAGATGCAATCCACTCATACACACAAATGCTCAAATCATAGATAGTATATTATGTACCTCTTTCGCATGCTCTAATCACCATACTCATCCCTAAACATCTTTAATCATGCTAAAAGTGAAGATCAACCAAGTCTCCTTTAAGCACACTAGGACAAACACATTACAGACTTTAGGCTATCAAAGTACTTCATCCATTCACCAAAAAATCTCTATGACATCACCATGACATCAAAAAAAATCCTCTAACAATCTCCCCCTTTGTCATTAATGTCAACAAATAACATATATAGCAATATACAACTCACCTTCTCTCTCTTTAAGCACTCTCATAATAAGAACTTTCTCCCCCTTTGACACAATGACAAAGTGGACACCAATTGATCTTGAGGACATAAAAATACAATAAATAGGAAAGGACTATCTTATAAGGATGATACAAACTCCTCCTTACCTTGAGCCTACTTTATCTTGCCTTGATAAACTTCTTCTTGCTCCATGTCAACACTCTTCTTCACAATCACAACAACTAATGAAGATAGAACACACAAAAACCACTAGAATCTAATGGAACTCATGAATAAACATCTAAGAGGGAATCCCACTAATATTTTTGAGTAATTTCACCACTTTATCATCTTCATATCTTTATACACAATGAGGAACTAACATACAAGATTGTTAGCCTTCTCTCTCAAGACACTTCCATGACCACCAACAGAGCATCATACCGCTCATAAATCAAGAAACATGTTCTAAACCAACTTGATAACTCACCTTGAAACATTCATGCTTTGATCTTTCATAGAAACTGAAAAAAAAACACTCTTCACACTAGGTCTGTTTAGTCCTCTTGTAGCCCTACCTAGAACTTGCAGAGCTCACAATTTTTTGTAGACACAAATTCAAGACCTAAAATTTCATATCTAGAGCACTCTCATATTCCCCTTGTCGAACATCAATTTTAAATAATAAGTTGATCCTCTGTAACATATTTTATTCACAAAGATACTACCCAATTAAGCCTCCAACTTGATAAAAAACTTGAATAACTTGAGAACCACAAACCTTCAAATATCTATGAACCTTGATTTGAAAACCCATTTTTTCCATTAAAAATATTAAGAATCCTTAGACCTCAAATAATAAGGCAGACCACTTTTCTAATAGATCCCAAAACCCTAGAATCAAAAAATAAACAAAGTCAACATAACACTTTCAAGTCAACGTCTACCTTTGAAACTTCTTGTACACCTGGAGACAAACATTACATACTTATGGACCAAGATTTGAGCTTCTAGACCATTTGGAACCTTGAATTTATATAACCCATTTTAGGACCTTGATAAATCATAAATCTTCCTTTGCTATCTAGGAACCTTCAATCTGACCCTATAGATTGTTCTAACTAAAAAACACCATAGCAACACTTGATTCTCCACTTGAAAGGAGTCTCTTAAGAAGTATAGATAGAGACACCCTCTATACCTTAATTCTCTAAAACAAAAATAATTCCTTGTATTCCTTCTCCTCCTTGTTCAATTGATACTTATTGTTCTTCATCTTCTTTTTCTTTGGCTTTAGAAACATAACTTCTTTAACTACTACAACATTATCTTTTTCTTCTATGATTGGATATCAATACATGGAGAAAACATAGATTCATGGCATACCTTTTCATCTGAATAATCTTCCTTTTAGCTTGGATTCTCATCACTAGGCACTTGTTCAACAATAGTTGGATGTTCACTTGGATCCATACATACCTCAGAACTAGCTTCAACCAGTTCCTTAGTCTTCTCTTTGAGCTTAGTCTCTTCATTTTCAACATGAGTATAAAATAAGACCTCTTGGTGTAGACATCAAAAATATGCAAACCATGATTTTGAATGTCATAATTTCTCTTGATCGCCTTGGGACCCTCTCAAGACCAATCTAACCCTTTGACCCCTAACTGAACTTGACCCATAGTTAGTTTGACCAAAATAGCTTAACCTTAGATTTTACCTATTTTAACTCTTCACCCTCGACCATCGATGGTCAGGTTGACCACTGATGGTCAAGGTGCACCTCTTCAACCACTAAAATGCAAACTCACTTGCCTTATTTTTTAAAAATAGCTCAAATAAATCTGATTGTGAGCCATTGCATGAATGAGTTATAATTAGGAAGCCCAGTTCATGTCTTATTGTAACTCTCTTTCCGTACCTATAAGAAGAGAGGAACATAGATGTGAAGATCATCCACAATCATCATTAAAAGCTTATGCATCTAGAATCCTCTTTTTGTAGGTCAATCATTATCAACAATTCAACGATCTAGCTACTACATCAGAGAGCCAACTTACCGTTGTAGCTCTACCCAAAGTGTCAAGCATCATTACTCTATCAAAATCATGTCATATTATACCAATGAGTCAACTACCTCAACCATCCACCCAATCCATCTTCTTCAAAATAATTATTTGGTTTCCAGTATTTTGTTACTTTTTTTTTTACATTTAGCCCAGCACCAACCCAACTCCTAAAATCTCACTTTATGATCTCATCAATTAGCTTGTTATCAAACCAATATCTATCCACAATAACCATCAATGGTTTTCTCAATAGCCAATAGTTAGTCCAACCATTAATGGTCACTTTGATCACTGACAATCACCTTAACCGTTGATGGTCAGCCCAACTGTCGACATTCACTATGATAGTAAAAACCAACAAGCTATTTTCACCTGCCTACCACCAACCAAATTTGAATTTTTATGTTCTTTCCTATTCATAGACCTCCCTCTACTTTTTAAAATCATACCCTAACCATATAGCACTAAGTATTAACTAGTTCGTTTCTATTTTAATCATTTTTAGTCTATTTCTTAAGCAATCATTCTTGTGTTCAATTCAGTACCTTTTGATTATTGATTCAAGTACTTTATTTTTTATTTATAAACATAATTATTTAAAATATGTGGATTGATAGCCCCTAAATAAGCTCTTGCTTCTAGGATCTAACTATCGCTATGCAATCCACTCAACTATCTATCTAACAAACAAGTTTGCTTTAGTGATTTCTTATTTACAAGTCATCCTCCCAAGTCAAAGAGGATATATTTAAAATCTTCTGATTCTACGTGCGCACAATTAAATAATTTTTTCAACCATACCCATTCTTAGTTTCTTCTTTTCCCTTTCTAAAATAATAAGCAAAAAATTTGTTGAAACATTCTATCATTCCTAGTGGGACCCTTGTACCTTTATTTGGTTTCTTGTTTGCTTGTATTCTCTCTCTATTCTATGCTCATTAACAAAATCAAAAGTTTCCTTTTAGGCTTAAAATTAAGTACATACATCTATTTCTTGAAATTTTAGTTCACATAGCTTAACTTAAAGGCAAAGTAATCTATCGTAGCTTTACTCTTTTTACACACACTCAACCAAACCACTTTTCATCAATTAAACATCAAACAAACATGAGACAAGTCCTGGCTAAGATTCTTCACCTAGTGATAACCTTACCCTTTTTTTCCAATCCCACTTAGAGGTCATTACCAAGGAGAGAACGAACACAATGCTCTAGTTAAGTATAATCTCTAGATATCAATATATATTGGATAAACACTTGACACTCTTATTATTTTAGTGTGTGAAGTGAGGGGGTAGGCCCCAATACCAAGCCACATATTGATTCCACTATAGATTCTTTTTTAGTGCCTAAATACAACCTAAAACCAACCTTAGACTTCCTCTCTAGTACCCACTCTACAAACCAATTTTAGTCACATAAATTTTTAAGGCATAAACCAAAAGTGAGATTAATGAAAACTCTAGGGCTTAACGTATCTTTTAGAGTGTGATTTTACTTCTTTGATCATTCTTTTGTCTTCTCTTTATTTGAGTAGTGAGGTTGTTTGTGCTTTCTATCTCCCCCATCTCATATGGTCCTCACTTGTCAGTAGCAAAAAGACCTTCTAGAGAAAAACCCATCACCAAGCCAACCTCCCTCTTCTACCTCTTCATCCATGGACTACATCTCTAAACCAACAGATTCTCACCATCCCTCAGGAAGTCCTAATTTCCCTCAGGAGGTTTCTCAAGGAGATGCAAATTTTGTTGCTTTCCTAGATAACAACCCTATAGCCTTACAATATTATCTTATAAACATGTCTTACTGTATCTCACTTCGGTCCCACCCATAGATCAACCTTATGGCATGCCTCTCTACCTCATGGAGAGTATCTCTAATTCCATGGTTACTACACAAGTTTCTTCATCAACCAACAACCCCTTTGAGACTACCATAGAAAACCAACCAACCCAAACTACCACTTCCCTTATACCTTCCACTTCTACCAACCACTCCTCCATAATAGGAGTGTCTGCCTCTAGCACTACCAACCCTCCTTTAGCTACCCCCAATCCATCAACCACTACTCTACTTCAAAGCCTTGTGGTGTCTATACCCTCTACCTTACCACTGATCAGTATAAGGGTCACCACCCTTCCATTGATCACCAACCCAACTACCGCTCCTATCCAACAAATACCCCTTGCACCAAACTTTGGCTACATCCCTAACCTACAAGGGTATATACCCCTAACCACTACCTAACCACCTACATCTACCTACCCTTATGTATTCTTTGCCAAACCATTGGCATCCACTTACCAATATGTGGTAGCCTCCCAACCTTTTACCCACTATCAATATGTCTCCTACCCACCATAGTCATATGCATCTTATCATGTTATGTGTGGATAAATAAAGATGCTTATGGACAAGATGATCACCTTAGAGTCATCCATTTCAGGTACTAACAACATCTTATCATATGACCAGATATGTAATGAGCCCATCCATCCATTTGTACCTATCAGGGCATATCCTCCCTGATAGAATCTTCCCAAGTTATCTAAATTTCAAAGCAAGGAGGATCCCCAACAACACCTTAGGGCATTTAGGCATGTTTTTTTTATGTCATCACCTATGATGATGCCCTCCTTCTCCATACCTTCCCCATGTTTCTATCTGGTCCAGTATTGGATTGGTATAGTACCATACCCAAGTAGTCCCTTTTCTCCTTCACCCAACTGGCTCAAACCTTTTTGGACCAATTTTTGATCAATATCTCCAAGAAAGTTTATATCATCAACCTCTATTCTATTCGATAGTTTGAAAATGAATCCATTGCCAATTTTATATCTCACTAGAGGAGTTTGATTAACCAACTTTCTTTCTTCTTACCTTAACCTGAACTCATACATCTCTTTACTCGAGCATGTGCCAAGCATATCTCCTTTACACTGCATGTCTAAAGATTCTGAACCTTTGATGAAGCTTTTACCATGGCACGTAAGTTAGAAAACTGAGATATTGATGAAGGAAAGCTAAAGATCAAAAACAAGAACTCAACCTACAAAACCAATGAGGCATCTTCCTCCAAGTCAAACAACCAGTCCAATACCAATACCAAGAGCAAGGGAACCATAAATGTAGTTTTCCTTAAGGCCACTCCTCCACCTGCCATCAACCAACCAAATTCCTCTAGTTCCTCAAAGTAAAACATGAAAAACCAAAACTGGAACAACCAAAAGCAATTCACTCCACTTGGAGAATCCTATGCTTCCATCTTGGAGAAGTTATTGACATACATCATTCAACTTCCTCCTATCAAACCTCCTTAGTAGTTTGATGCCCTCATTCTGCACCTAATTGGTTCAATGAGAATGATTTGTGTGCCTTTTATTGGGTAATACGACATGATGTCATTAGGTGCAATACCTTCAAGAGCCTTGTCTAATCCCTCATTATTCAAGGGGAGCTCACATTAGATAACCCCAATGCACCATCAAACCAAGCCCTTGATATACTCAAGAAACCTTTCCCAAACCATGCTCCTAGAAAGAATGAGAGTAACATGGTTGAGTGTTCTCATGATACCCATACATTTAACATAGTCCTTGATGCACTCATTATCAAACCACCCAGTACCTAATCTTCCATTCTTTCACCTCCTCCATCTCTTTAGATAGTGAACTTACCTTACCTTCTTTCAGACACTCAAACTAAGGAAGTGTCATCTTCTCCCCCTCCACTTATTAAGGTAGTGGAGTCCTTAACCACTCTCTTAGCCAATATACCAGAACACCCAACCATTGCCATCCCATCTTTACCTTCAACTACCAAGAAACTTACTCCCCCTTCAAAAATTATTCTCGAGGAATAAATCTCCATGTCCACTCCTCCCTTAGAGGAGACACCTATCTCAACTTTACATCCTTTGATTGAGGAAGAGGACAAGGTTACCACCCCACTTCCCCAACCTATGGGTCTATCATTCAAACCTGCTACCTAGAGAGCTAAACCGATATATAAACCATTCTCTAGAATAGTTTAGAGAATGGAATTTATTTCCAAACCCAAGTTAGACTAGGCTACCTTTTGGCATAAACTAGGTCTCCCTTATATTACCAAACCACAACCTCCGACCCTTTCTTTGGTAGACCAACCTGCCACTTCTATTCACCAACTTATTATTATATCTACCTAACCAACCAAAACCTCTACCCAACCAACCCCCAACCACCTAAGTCAACCAAGACCCAAATGGCCAAACCCTCTTATATAACCCTAACCAAAACAACCAAAAGCCTTGGTACCCTCCCTACAACAAACCTTAGTCACGCAACTATGAAAGTGGACCTAACCCCTTCAAAATCACCAACCAAATGCCAAACCAAAACAACCAAAGAGGTCAAACCACCTAAAGGCTTGAAGGCCCAAATTTTACCTCCCTCAACCTTACCCTCCATTTTGGGACCTCATCCCTCTACCTTGATCAGGAAGCCAATTATCTCTACCTAAACCCCACCCCCTTTTTGGTTATGCCTTCACAATTGCTTTTTGATACACCTCTCTTCACTACACCAGCAATGCCTAAGCTACCTACCTTACGATCCTTCACCTCTAGCTCATCAACCTCCTTGCCTAAACTAAATACCTTAACCAAGCACACCACCCTACCCAAAACACCTACTACCAAACCTATTTCCAATCAACCCTCTACCTCAACCATCAAAGCACAAACCATTACACCTCTACCACCTTTAGCTGAGTTTTAATCGACCATTTTCCATAGGTTATTAAAAACTTCTTATCTATCCTTACCTCTCATTGGGCACTTTAACCCTTTAGCTTCAAAACCCATCTGGTATAATGACCACCAAGTGTGTTCTTATCATAAGACACCCAACCATGATACAGAGAACTACAAAGCTCTCTAAACCATCATCCACCAGCTCTACAATGAAGATTATATATTAACAGATGAACCTCCTATGGGTCCCATACCAATCCATCCAACAACCATACCTACCCAATGCTTACCTACTCCTCCACTCTCACCTAAGAGTGAAGATGAATCTAACCAATATCCTACCTTAACCTCTCCTTCTATCCATATTATCAACATGGTCACAAGATCACAATAGAAGGAGAAGGGGAAGGCTAAGGTGTCTATTCCATGGGCATATCCATCTTCAACCTCCCAACCAACCCACACCCAACCATCTCCATCTTTGACCAAACCCAAGCTATCTATTTTAGGTGCCTCCCAATCTAACCCCTCAGAATCAATCAAGAGAGTTATCCTCAAGTAACTTCATCAAACCTTGATGAATATGAGCTTGTATGATTTGATCTCTACCTCTCCCCATCACCATCAAGCACTAATAGAAGATTTGCAATCCATTGAGGTCCAACCTAAAGACCCTCAACCTCTAAAATCCTTTGTTGGTGCCCTTCAAATTTCTAACCTTGTTACCTTCAAGGATTTATAAATACCTTCCATCCATCCTAAGAACCTAGATCCCCCTCTATCTATCACTTCCTACATCAACTAAACCTACATTAAATGGGACATTATTGATGGGAGAGATAGCATTAACATCATTTCCTTTCATGCCTATAACCAACTTAACCTGCTAGACAATGTCATGTCTAAAACCTCGATAGTCCTTTAATCATTCAATGATACCATAGCCACCACCTTGGAAACTATCATCCTTCATATCTATTTAGGACCTCGCATTCTCCCTAAACTTTTCTATGTAGTGGAAGGTGAATTCCAATACAATGTTTTGTTGGGATGACCTTGGATCCATTTCATGGGTGTGTTCCCTCCACCCTTCACCATTGTATTAAGTTTGAGCATGAAGGCTAGTTCATCACCATCTAATCTGACCCAAGTCTTTTCTTGACATACAACATGACATATCACCCCAACGATGTCCTCATACCCCCATCTAGCACACTTTCAATGACTAAAACCCAACCTTCAATAACCAAAGTAGATATCACATCTGCTTCAACCAACGAGGCATCGACTAGTTCTTCTATCCCTTCGGACCAAATCCCCAGCATGAACCCTTTAGAATCAATGTTCCATCACCTTTCACTATGGGAGTATTGCCTTTTAACCCTTTTTTCTTTCCCTACTCCTCATTAGTATGGGTAACTCACCAACTAGTCAGGATATGACCCCAATGTCAGAACTATCATTCTCTTTGGACCTCCTCACTGTTAGACCCATTTTGTCTATGGGAGACTTGATAAACCCCTTAGTGATTATACCACCTCTCTTTCACCTAGGCCATTTACCATCTATTTCTCTTACCTACATAAACCAAGTTTTGTCAAGACATACCTCCATCAGTGTGCTTAGAAAGGCTTTGGTCTTGGGTGATATGAGTATGGCCCACATGAATTGATCACTGCCAAAACCAGGAAGCTGCATAAGAAACATGACCTTGGTTTCATCCTACCCAACAAAAAGGAACCCAAATCACGTACCACCACCATTATAGAGAAAGATTCCCCTTCTACACCGACCTTGCCTCCACTTGCATGTGAGGATGATGACATCATCCCACCTAATTTTTTTTTTCAACATGATTATCCTAAGACCCCTGACTTATCAAAAGGAAGGGGTGATTGTAACCATCCCTTTGACCCATCTTGAGATGTTAGGATAAGACTCTCCTACCATTAACACTATTTATTGTTAGGATGATGATTCTATTCTCACCTACCTTGGTGCCCCAGATTCTTCCATCCATAAATCCCTTCCTCCCAAGACCTTGACCATGTTAAACGAATCCACTATGAATACCAAATTGGGTACTTTGGACAACCCTCATATTATAAAACTTGGCCAATCATTGAATATCAAAGAACTTTAAGATATCCCTTCTTTCCTTCAAGACCGAAGCATAGTCTTCGATTGGTCTTATAACAACATGCCCAAGATCGACCCCACCAATGTTACCCATAACATAGTCACCCACCATGACGCCAACCCTGTCAAGTAGAAAATTTAATGCATGCACCCTCACATAGCCCTTATCTTCAAAGAAGAGCTTTAGCATCTTCTATTTGTCAACTTTATTCAACCCATTGACTACTCCCAATGGGTCTTGAATGTCATACCTATCACCAAAGCCACAGGGGGACTATGCATTTGTGTGAACTTTTGTAACCTCAACCTCACTTTCCCCAAAGACAAATTTCCTCTATTGAGCATCAACTAGCTTGTTGATCTTACAGTCGACCATGAGATGTTGTCTATCATGGACATATTCTTAGGGTACAATCAAATCCTCATTGCCCTCAAAGATCAACACAAAATTACTTTTACCACCCCATGGGGAACCTCTGCTATAGATTCATGCCTTTTGGACTAAAGAACACTGGTGTAACCTACCAATGTGCCATGACCTATATCTTCCATGACCTTATCCATAGGATTATTGAGGATTGTGTGGATGACCTTCTTAGAAAATCCAAACTCTGAAAAGATCACTTGGTCATTCTCAAGATCATCTTTGAACACCTCATCCATTATCATGTTTGCCTTAACCCCAAAAAGTATATTTTTGGAATCTTATTAGGAAAGCTTTTTGGTTTCATTATCTCCCTTCATGGAATAGAATTTAATCCCACCAAGATCAAATTAATCCTTGACATGCTTCCTCTAACCAACCTTAAGTGACTCTTTAGCTTTCAAGGGAAGCTTCAATCCATTCATCATTTTATCTCTCAACTTTTGGATCAATGTCAACCATTCCACCACCTTCTAAAGAAGGATATCTCTTTTAAGTGGAATAATGATTGTCAAAAGGCCTTTGATTCACTCAAAGAGTACCTTTTGTCACCACCTATCCTTACCCCTCCCAAGGATGACCAAATTTTATACCTATATATCTCTATCACTGACCATTTCCTAGGGGCAATGCTGGCACATCAAGATGAACAACATAGAGAGTAAGTCATATACTACATTAGCCACACACTTGTAGAGTATGAGACTTGATACACCCATACCAATAAACTTTGTTTAGATTTAGTCTTCATGGCCAACAAACTTTACCACTACCTTCTTAACCATAAAACCTATGTCATAACCAACACCAACCCACTCAAGTACATGCACTCCAAACTATACCAAAACTAGTGTATGGCCAAATGGCTTATGCTCTTAGTAGAGTTTGAGCTTGAGTTCCTTCAGCAAAAGTTAATTAAGGGGCAAGTCATTGCTAACCCATTGGCTGAGGCACTTTTAGCAGACAACCAACCTCCTCTTTTTTATTTCTTTGATGAGTCCATCATAACCCTCTCTCAGGTGGATTTCACCTATCAAGGCACCATGTTCTTTGATGGATCAAAGTTTCAATATGATGGGAGAGAAAGCATCATGCTTATCCCCTTTGATGGTGAACCTCTCCCTTTGTCCTTCAAGCTTGATTTTGATTGTATCAACAATATGGATGAGTTTGAAGCTCTAGTGATAAGCCTTCAAACTGCCTTAGCCCTAGGAGTCAAAATAATCAACATCTTTGGTGACTCCCAACTTGTGGTCAATCAAATCAATGGCTCTTATCAATGCAAGAATGATGTTCTGCAATAGTACAAGAAACTATTTGATGAACTCTTAGCATCATTTGAACACTACCATATCCAATCAACCTCATGATCTACTAGCAAGTTCATTGACACCATGGATTCCCTTGCCTATCAAATACTATCTACACCCTCAAATTTTAAGCTATATATTATTAAATACACTCTCAACCAATTTCAATGTAGAGGAGACCCAAACTGACTTTTGGTACTAGTAAATACTTGACTATCTTAGCCTTGGCATAATTCCTTCTGGTCTTTCTAGAAATGATCGAAGAGAATTTATCCAGAGTCCCTCATGATATACTATCATGGGAGGAATTATTTTTAAACATGGATTTGATGGTCTTCTCTTCCGCTGCCTATGTAGTCACTAAACCTCTCACACCATCAAGGAAATGCACGATAGTATATGTGGAGGAGACTTTAGTGTCCTCATTGTAGCTAAGTGTATTATTCACCTTAGTTATTACTATCTTACCCTTAACCATTATTGATATGATTATGTGAAAAAGTGTGTTAAATGTCGATAACACACCAATTTGTATCATACACCTAGTCATAGTCTTTGAGTTTCCACTGATTTATGGCCTTTCTCATAATGGGGTCTAGACCTTATTGGTGAAATTAACCCCCATTATTCGTAGTGACACCATTATATCATCACTATGACCGAATATTTTACCAAGTGGGTAGAGGTTATTCCTTCAGTCTCGACCAAAGCAAAAAAGATTGTCGACTTTATCAACCATCACATTATCTATCATTTTGGTGTTCCTCATAAGATTATCATTGACAATGGTAAATCCTTTAAAAAATGGTAAGTCCAAGGTTTATGTGACACATTTTGAATTAATTTAAGTTTCTCTTCACCCTATCACCCTCAAGCAAATGGACAAATTGAAGCCTCTACCGAAACCCTTAATAACATGCTAACTAAAATGGTCAATGCATATGGTCAAGATTGGCATTTGCACATCCCCTTCACCTTCTAGGCATATCGTACTAGCATTAGAACCCCTACAAGTGCTATCCATTTCTATCTTGTGTTTGGAGTAGAGGCAGTCTTGCCTCTTGAAGTCTGAATCCCATCTCTTTGCATATCTTTGCAAGAGCTTATTTTTTAAGATGATTATCATCAGCGCCATTTAGCCCAACTCGAGCTACTTGATGAGTGCCATTTAGCAACCCTTATCCATCTCCATGTCTATCAAGATTAAATCAAGTGTGCCTATAAAAAACACCTTTGAGTGTGGGAATTTAATATCAGAGACCTCATCCTTAAGGAAAACCAACATGTCACTAATATGGAGAAAAGTAAATGGGGAAAATTTGCTTTTAATTATCTTGGATGTTATATCATAACCCACAAGTATATATCAGGAGATTATTGGTTGTCTTCTCTCGAAGGCCACCCATAACCTAAGCCCCTCAATGCTTCACATATACATCTATTCTTTTTTTAAGAAAGATCAAGTTCACCTTTTATCTAACTTAATCTTATCCCTTGATATCTACCTACATTATATCTCCCTATTTTAGGGGTAACCAATTTTAACCAAATCATGTGACTATCTATCATCGGGATAGCCTTATCTTAAACAATGGGTGTCATGGTTCTACCTATGGCATGGTTCTCATAGTCCTTTCCATACCTTCATAAGATGAATTCCCATGGTCGTCACCTAAACCTCTTTACACCTAATCAACCTTCTTGTGATTTTAGTTTTACCTTCATAAAGGTGAACCTTTAAGCCTATATAAGCAAGTCTATGTCTATCAAAATCAAGCAAGTAAAAAATCAAAATCCACACTAATAGCAATCATGGGTCATTCCTAGCATTCACAAACTACTCCCTTGAAGTACAACTATTGAAATTTATTTAAAATTGTCAAAACATAAGGTGGACTGCTCCCTAGAAAGATAGCTATCAAAAAGCATTGAACAAAGAAAATAAAATTAGACCACTCCCTTAAAGGATGGCTGAGTAAAGCATTTTGTCAAATGCACATCAATTTCTTAGAAGCTTCCTGCATCGCTCAACTTCCCATAGACAACAACAAAGTAAAATACCCATCATCACAATCATAGCAAAATCAAACTAATTTTAAAAGTCACAATGGGCTCTCAAACAACATAATAAGGTGGAAGCCACAATTAGTTTTCACAAGTAGACTTTTTGCATTGGTCAGCCTACACAATTTGGCATAGACTTGTTTATGCTAACTCTTTGGACACCTACAAAAGAGGCATGCTAGTCTCACAAGAAGGTTATATTTTCACCCATCTCCCCTTTACTCACTATAAGCAAGGGATTTTTTAGCTTGCTTGACATTATGTGGTCAAGACACCTTTTTAACCAACTAACGAATACTAATGCAAAGCATTCAAAGGGCTTATGTTCATTAAGCTAATCCAACTTCAGTTTTATTCTAGTCCTTGTCAATGAATAAGCATCGTGCCCTCTCCTTATCCTATCATGACTAGTTAATATTTTCATTCAAGAGTTCATCTCTTGATTATATTCTTTATCCTCCCATCTAGTGTTGTTAGTTACCTTACCACATGTGCTTTACCTTAAGAAAGATAGCAACAACCATAAGCATAACAAGCATATCCATGTGTGTCATAAGCAACATCATAATCACAAGCATAACCATAACAAGCATAATCAAACCATAACATCCATGATCATTTAAGAAACCAACCATTTTCTACCACATGTCTAAGTCTAAAATAATGTAGTATATACTCATTAAAATTTAGCATGTCATAAGCATAACCATAAATCAAAACCATCTCATGCCTAGCTAAGCCTATATCATTTTCTAACATCCATAACATAATCATCATCCATAATTAATATAAACATCACACCATAAGCATTAAACATCAACATCAAACCATAAACCATAAACCATGAACATCAGCATCAATAATGATCATATGTATAACTCGTGAGTCTATTAGCATAAATGTGTACAAGTAGATAGACATGTCTCCCTCTCAAAATGTAAATCTCAATGCATCAACTCATATGCCATAATTAAAATGATAAAAAAATGTAATAATCTAGTTATATATATACCCCAAGGGCACTACTTCCTCTTGGAGTACTACTAGATCTTGGTGCCTGTCCACCTATTATACCTACCAATCCTTTCATTGTCCCTATCTATCCAGATACAAATGATACCCACTGCCCTGATGTCGCCACACTGGTATCACCCACCAAGCTAGCCTTATACTCATCCCATTAGGGATTCTATAGACATTATGTCAAAACTATGGCCTCATAATACCATAGATCCTCCACTGTAGCTAGGTATTATGTCATGGGGATGGTGCTTGATGGCCCTGTCTATGTTACTACTGCTCCTCCTCCTTTCTACCTTAGGGAGTCCCTCTCTTGGGTCACCAAGCTTAGTGAGGTCCTAGCCTAATCCCTCTTGCCTGTCATAGTGGCAAGTTGACCCTTTAAGGTAGCAACTTGACCCTGTAGTGTAACAATAAAGCCTTACAATGTGGCCACCTACTCCTGTAATGTTGTAATATATCCTTATGTAATAGTTAAAGCCACTCCTACCTATCCATCAAGGTCGATTGGATCCATAACCATCGACCTCACACCTCCATCATCCCTACCAATGTCTACAGCTACATATATAGGCTATTACCATGCCATGTACCCATCTATAAACCTAGCATCCTTTATTTGTGCCCTAGATAGAAGCTCCTCGTAGTCTAGCAAAGTTAGCATTGAATGTAGGTCTAGTAGTAAGATCTTTGAATCATCTCGCCTATACCTAGGGAATGGACCTAGAATACCCTCTATCAAACCAAAATACCTCTTCACTCTCTCAAATGGGATGAGCTCCACCTCTCCATCCTACCTACTAAATATCCATCTGTAGCTCTAAAGGAAGAGTGTTTATCTCCTATAACCTGGTCACATTAGAAACTATACATATGCTTTCCAGGTGATGTCTCCTATCACTAGTGTACCCCTAAATCACTCCACATCATGTGCACCACCTCTGGAACCTAACACAATAAAATCACCCCTCCACCACATAAAACTAATGGAGAACTCTATATGTGTAAATACTACCCATGACAAGCCTACTAGTCTCAACACCCTAATATGCTCATAGGTCCAGTAATGTAGAACCAAGATGATACTAATGCCATATATCTTATGGTCCCTAAGCCCCCACATCTCCCTACACATCTATATAATTAGAATAGGCATCCAACCAAATATAATTCAACCCAATAATAACTTGACCAGTAGCCCTAGTAACAAGTATGGAAACCTTTTGTTACTCAAGTTAGGAAGCACAAAGCGTGTAACAATAATAATGAGCATGGTCATGAGTCTCCTCTCACCCAAATCCCTCCTATATAAATCATTATATTTAAACCCCCCAGTATGCCACCTAACCTAATCATTATCAACGTGATCATCCTACTCTTCATGCTTTATATGGTAGATTAGATCACCTCAAAGTAGAAGTTGAGTGGTCTTATATACATCTTCAGGCAAGATAGCCATCTCCTTGATTGGTAATAGGAAGGTGTTCATAGCGAGATCCCATCTCTTGATGAATGCTACAACTATGGATGCAACTTGAAGCACACGCTGATAGTGCCTCATACCTCCCAACCCAACCTCCTCCATATGGGCCCAGTTGGCTGGGGTCATCCCTTGCTAGATATCCCAAAAATGCATGACACACATCCATGTATTTGTATCTACTCCATGGCCTACACCAAGTTAGAAGCATGACTTAGTCACTTACACCAATATCATCTACCCTAACCTTTAAGTAATTGGCCTATTTACTTATCTATCCTACCTATCTACCCAATACTGGCTAAAATTACCCTCTAAGGCTACCATCACTAACCTATACCTAATGTGCAACCATTATATTTATCTCAAATTTTTAAACACTTATCCAAAACCTTCTCTACCCTAGTTTACCATTGACGGTCATAGTGACTACTGATGGTCAAGCATCTTTTTTCTAAGAATGTCGATGGTCGACCTCGATTGCTGATAATCACTGTGGGTGTTTCATAGTTGGAACACCCAAACCCTATTTACCCTTAACACTAACTAAACATCAAACTAAACCAACATAATTTGCTACCCTCCTCTTTACCCAACCAAATAACCTACCCCCCATCAATTTCTAATTTTAACCACCAATTTATGTGCATTCCACCAAAAGCCCTAACTAGGGCATAACAAACAAATCCCAAGCATTTCAACCTACCTTGACTTCCCAACCCAATGCACATGCATAAAATCAAGCTAAGATACCAAATTAAATGCACCCCCTACCTCATTTTATGATTGCCACCATGGAGTAAACCATAGGCCTATCTGTCCTCATTTGCACTTGTGTGCTCCCTGCATCCTGACTGGTCACCTTGGTCCATCTTAGCTAAATGTCAACCATCCAACTCAACAAACACACTCAAAAAGAACCTTTACCACAAACCACTAATATCACCAAAGCATAAATTCAAAGCAAGTAACTATTAAAATGGGTGAAAAGTGATTCAAAATTCACTTTTAACTTATGTATTTTTAGGGTTTTCACCCTGATCATAGATGGTCAAGGTAATCATCAATGGTTTCCCTTAGGGAGTTAAGCATCGACAGTTATGTTGCCCCACCTTTTTTTCTCTTACTTTGAGCAATCCATCTTTAAGCATCAATAAATCAACTCACCCACCCATGGAGACTACCTTCTCCACCCACCTTGACCACCTCATCACCAAATCGTTGGTCTATTTTACCCGATAGGCATGTGTTTTGTGACACTTTTTACTTGGTCCTTTGATCGTAACAATAACATTACCATGTTAACCTTTTTTGAACTTACACCACTTTATGCTTGCTTGACCTACTTATGTCTTTTTAGGAGCACTTCTTACCTTAGATACCCATGACACTCGACCTATTTGTGTTTTCCATGGGATCACTTCCTACCTCAGATACCCATGGAAACACTGACCTTGTCTAGGAGACTAATAGGTGTACCTAACCACCATACCTAAATACAATCACATGGTACACTAGTCAATTGTCCTCTTAGCACTGACCTTTATTTTTAACCAACTATGGCAACCTCATCTATGCATGATCTTGGCTATCATGCCTTTTGTCACACTTTATGCACTTATTTGTGCTTTAGTGCTGAACCTATCATCCACCTTCATGAAATCCACCATCGTCATCACCTTCATCAACCTTATTAGACTCGCACCTCATTTTTATTTACTTCATCAACTCCCAATTTGAGTTGAAACACCTCCACCCATACTCGGGCCAACCAGACCTTCGACCAACAATCTATTTTTGTTTTGTAACTTGTTAATTCAAAGCCACATAACAAAAAAGGGTAAAATGTAGATACCAAAAATCCACACACCATGATTCTAAATGTCATAGTTTCCCTTGACCACCTTAGGACCCTCTCAGGACCAATCTAACCCTATGACCCCTAACTAAACCTAACCCACAGTTAGTTTGACCAAACTAGTTTAACCCTAGCTTTTACCTATTTTGACCCTTCACCCTCAACCACTGACAGCCACCTTGATCGTTGACAGTCACCCTGACCACTGATGCTTAGGGTATAGCTCCTCAACCACTAACATGCAAACTCACCCACCTTGATTTTCTAGAAATAACTCATCTAAATTTTGTTACAAGCTATTACACGAGTGAGTTATAATTAAGAAGCCCAGTTCACATTTTGTTGAAACTCTCTTGTCTTGCCTATAAGAAGAGAGGAATAGAGAGGTGAAGATCATCTACAATCATCATCAAGAGCTTGTGCATCTAGAATCCTCTTTTTGTAGGTCAATCACTATCAAAAATCTAATGATCTAGCTACTACATCAGAGAACCAACTTATTACCACAGCTTTGCCTAAAGCGTTGAGTATAGTTACTCTATCAAAATCATGCCAAATCCCAATCCATCTTCTATAAGATAAGTATTTGGTTTCTAGTATTTCATTACTTTATTTACTTTTTTCATTTAGCCCAACACCAACCCAACTCTTGGAATATCACTTTGTGATCTGATCAATTAGCCTGTTATTAAACCTAGATCTATCCATGTAACTATCAATGGTTATCTCAAATTTTGATGGTCTGTCCATTCACTGATGGTCACCTTGACTACTGAAAGTAAACCCAATTGTTGATGGTCATTGTGGTAGTAAAAACCAACAAGCTATTTTCACGTATCTACCCCCAACCAAATATGACTTTCTGTGTTCCTGCATGTTCACAGACCTCCCTCTAATTTTCTGAAGCATACCCTAACCATTTAGCACTAAGTATTAATTAGGTCATTGTTATTTTAATCATTTCTAGTCTATTTTTTAAGCAAGCATTCTTATGTTCAATTTAGTACCTTTTGATTATTGATGCAAGTACTATTTTTTCTATTTATAAATTTAATTATTTAAAATGGGTGGATTGATAGCCCTTAAAGAAGCTTTTGCTTCTAGGATTTAGTTATCGCTAGGCAATGCACTCAAATATCTGTCTAACAAAAAAGTTTGCTTTGGTGCTTTCTTATTATAGGTCATCCTCCCAATCCAAATAGGAGCTCTTCACAATCTTCTGATTCCACATGCACACACTCAAACAATTTTTTTAACCATACTCGTACTTAGTTTCTTCTTTTCCCTTTCCAAAATAATAAGCAAAAATTCATTAAAACACTAGGGACTCTTCAAATTTTGAAGCATTATCCATCATATCAAATAGATTACTTGAACCAACAGACTCATCATGATTCATACTTATCACCTTTGGTTTCCATGAGTTAACTTGCCTTCTTTCTTGCATTCTTGGAGCCTGGTTGAACCTTTTTTGACTTATAGGCCTTTGCTTATAGAACCTAGAAATGTGACCTCTCTATTCAAAATTGAAGCATACCATACTTTTTGTAATAATCTCTTTATGCCTTTCCATATTTGGATAAAATATTTCAATGCATCCTATATCATAACAACTGTAGCACTCAAAAATTTTTGAAGGAAAATCAACTTGGCTTACCTTAAATGGACAATGTTTTGAAAAGTGTCCCACATCGTGACAGTTGAAACACTTAACCTTTCTTACACATTTTCAATGATGGCCCCCATCATAGTTCCATGAAAATTCATTTTTAATAGGTCTTCTACATTCTCTATCTCTATGCCCAGATTGATTACAAATATAGCAGTAACCATTGAAACTTGCATACCTTATGGCATTTGGTTGTCTGATCTAATTTATCTTCATTCTATTAGAACCTTCATTCCTTATCTAATAGTTTGTCTTCAAAAGATGATTGTACTTTTTCACATTAGTTTTCATCTTGTCTTGAGTTGTAGTCTCCGGTTCTTCTTTGTAACTAAGACCAGTCTTATCACTTGCATGTTTTTGATCATTCAAAATGTTGTCTAGATCACTTAAACTCTTTTCAAATCTCAAAAATGACATTATCTTACTAGATACCTTATCTAACTTAGATTTAAATGACTCATTTTAAATTACATACCTTGCACATTCATCTTCCTTATCTTTTAGGCTTATAGACAGAATTTCCAATTGAAAACTGAGATACTTGACCATATATTCATGCTCTTTTGCATATTCATCCATTCTTGCCTTAAACACTGAATTGATCCTCAAAGTCCTTGAGTTTAGATTTTATATTCTTATTGATCTTCTTCTCAATCTTTAGTTCTTCAAGCGAATTCATCAATACAGTCTCATAGTCCACCTCATCTTCATCATTATTTGAATCACTCCAAGTAGACTCCTTTTGATGTGAGAAACTTCCTTCCTCAGCCATGAACAGAGCTTCATCTTTAGCAGGACCATCATCTTCATGATCATATTATGAGTCACTATCTTCACTCTCATCTAATGAGTTGTAATCTTCTTTGGTGTAGAGACTCTTATTATTCTTGAAGTACTTCTTCTTGTTGTCAAACATTTTGAATCCCTTTTTGCTTTTATCAATATTGAAAGATCTCTTTCCATCATCATGACCTTGATCATGCTCTTCATCATCATCCTTATTATACTTATGAGGGCACTTATTATCAAAATATCCTATCTCACCATAATTAAATAATTTAAGGGGTAGCTTACCTTTATACTTGCCTGAACATGTTCAAAATGTCCTCAAAATCAAAGCAATTAGTTCATCCTCATCTATATCAAGAATGTCATCCTCATTGAGTTTCTTACCTTTGAACTTCTTCTTTATTTTTATTTTAGTCTTGAAAGATGCTTCCTTATTTGGAGGTACATCATTATTATTTCTCATCTCATAGGTAGTCAGGGTGCCATGCAATTGATCCATTTTCAACTGAGTGAAATCATGACTCTCTTCTATAGCAGATACTTTTGGATCATGCTTTGGGGATATAGACCTTAATACCTTTGAACAATAGTGGTCTCTTCAATATTCTCTCCAAGACCTCTGATGAATTTCATAATATCTTCTTCATTCATCTTGAGACTTTTAAATTGTCTTATGTGAGTATGTAACTTAGCAAGTTTAACCTTTGAATCTCCTTCAAAGATAGTCTTCAATTTATCCTATATTTCCTTGGCAGATGTGTAGTGGATTAATTTGATGAACTCAATCTCTATAAGACCACAAGTGATGGCATTCATTTCCTTAAAATTTTTCTCAAACAACTTCTTATCTGCAACATTAGATGGAGGAATATTAAGAACAACATAACCATCCAAAATAGATTACCATACATCAAACCCTAAGGACATAATGTATGTCCTCATCTTAGCACTCTAAAAAGAATAATTAGATCCATTGAACATTAGTGCTTGCTTAGTAGAGAAACCACCTTTCACATTCTAACTAGCCATTATAACTTGGATCACCTTCAAGTTAAGCCTTTACCAAAGGGCCTGCTCTGATATTGATTGATAGAGGTACAATCCACTCAGAATGGGGGGTGAATCAATGATGGAAAATAATCCAATTCAATTTCCAAACCCTTGAAAATACTTAAGCATTTAATATAATCATTCATAGTAGTAAATAATGAACATAAATCAAGATCACATACACAATACAAGATCTACATGGGAAACCCTCTTGGGGAATAATACCCACTCTCAAGCCTACAAACACATGGACTATTGTCCTATAATATGATCACAAACAAGAGACTAATAAAGTTCTTCTAATCATGAACCTTTGTCAAGTCCTTCTGACCTACAACCTTGATCAAGTTCTTCTAAGCAAAGGTCTTTAGTGAAACCCTATTTCAAAAGTAATAACTACCCCTAAGGAAGATCAAGTCCTTTAGACCCTCCTTGAATATAACACTTCCACCTTAGAACTGATGTCTTCCAAACCTAATTATGGACCTCTTTATTATCTGACAATTGCATAAACTCTCTCTCTCTAACTCATATATGCCTCTCACATAGGCATGCCACAATATCTCTCTTTCTTCACTCAAACAGTCCTCATATGCACACTTAGATCTCTTTACACAACTTTAAACTGCAATAACACTATACTATCATCAAAAACATGGCCTATAAATCATACACATAGTCCTTAATTTTCTTTCATCATCAACCCAACATATAGGCACTCTTACTCTCCTCTCCTTTCCTTCGCTCTTCAACTCTCTCATGTACAAGTCTCACACACACACACACACATCTAGAAATCACCTTCTTTGATTTCACTATATATAGAGATATCAAGAATTATCAAGTCCACATTATTCCTTGTTAGCCACAATACATGCCTTCACCCTTAAGGCATCTCACATGAGTCACACTTAAGTAGAAACAGCTTTTAATAAGGCCCTTATAGCTCTTATAGGTCTCACATAGACCTATTCACCCATTTAGCACACTCTCAAGCAAAACAAAAACATAGGACCACTTTCAAATGTATAGTTACATTCCTTATGTCCCCTTAGACATTCTCAAATGATCACAGTCATCTTATCTCACCTCTGTATATGCTTAAACAACTCAAACAGAGACCTTATACATAGGAACACCATTATCGAACATGCAGTAAATTTTTTAAGCATTGTTCATACTCAAGATAGATTGATCACACCTCCAAAATCCACACAAAGCATCCTCATGGAGTTTACAACACTCCCCAATAGCTAATTCATCAAGAAAAATTGAAACAACATCAACACGAGCTTAAATATCCTTCTCAGGTCACTTGTAGAACAAGCCCAAACACACAATCAACTTGGAACATTAATATCTTCAACTATACACACTTTTATATCTTCAAATCATATTCATTAGATGTGTCACAGACTCCTCTTCATCTTTTTTTTACAACACCAGCAAATTTGACTTCTATCAAAAGATATGAACAAAATACAGAGATCTAGTTTTTCCCTATGTTAAATTCAAATATTTGAATAGAAACAGTCACAATTAAACCTCAAAAACTTTACTTGCATCTCATGTCATCTCATCTTTGGATCAATCTCACATCATCGATCTTGTCTAAACTTTAATGCATAGTCTGCCAAAGCTGAATGTTAAACAACAGTCACTTGGACCTCATCTCGTGCAATATTGAAATGTTGACTCAACACATTTTGTCAATCTCTGCAAATTAACTAGGACTTTAAAAATCAACACTCACCATTAGATCAAACTATATGAATACCCACTCATCGTTATATCCTTATCTTGTACCTTTACTCAGTCATTAAACATCATGCACCTATCCTCGTCTCATTGCATTCTGACTTATTGGAGCAATGTACATCATCGATCTTACTTGAACTTTAACTTTTGCAGAAATGACTAATTATGGGAACCTTGCTTACCTACTTTAGTAACCATTTTAAAACCTTAATAACTTCTTCTACGCTTAGACACATGATCTTAAACTTAGACCAAATGATCTCACATAAGAGAATCCAATCATATAACAAACAACTCCTGGGACCCTCATGCATGTGAGATATAATGCCATTAAAATGCCTTATCAAAATCTTCTATCACAAAGCCATATATGCTTAGAATTTGTTTTAGAGACCAACTTTGCTCGTAAATAAATGTTTCCATGCTTTAGCACATGATCTAAAATTTAACGTAAATAAACTAGGCTCAAAACTAAACAAACCCATGTGATCAATTTTTCCTGAAATATCCACATGTGTGAGATCTGCCACCATCAACATGTTACTCAACTCTTCTTGTCACTTTTTAAATTTGGCTAAGTATGGGAAAACACTGTCAAAATTCTAGAAAGCCCAACTTTGCACATGCATATCTCTTGACGCACTTCATTGCATGATCTAAAAATTAGCACAAATAAACTAGGTACAAAAAATGAATAAACCCATATGATCATTTTATCTGAACACCTCCATGTGTGTGAATGTTGATCACATCAACATGCTTACTCAGCTCTGCTTGAACCCTTTTGCAAACTTGGCTAAGTATGAAAACATAGTGAATTTTGTCTAAGTAGCCAACTTTGCACCCTCATATCTTTGACTGTGTTTCGATATATGAATTGAGATTTGGCACATAATAACTAAGAACTACTATGATCACAACCATATGACCAACTCCACTTGACTCATTTCTACATGGTAATGGTGATGTCATCAAACTGCCTACTCAAATTTTCTACCACTGGACCCAAAGTGTCTAGATGAAGACTATGATCAACCAGATGAAATGCACTCATGCACACAAGATCTCAAAGCATAAATAACATCTTAGGGACCTCTTTCATACACTCCAATCATCATATTCATCCCTGAACATCTCTAATAATGCTAAAACTGAAGATCAACCAAGCCTCCTTTAAGCACACTAGGACAAGCACATTGCACACTTTATCATTGTTACTTAGGCTATCAAAGCACTTCATCCACTCATAAGGACACCTCCATGACATCACTAATAACTCTCCAATAATCTTTGATGAACTCCTTGAATTCATTGAGAATATTGGTTACACATATGTCACAATCTAGTTGCCTTATTTTCCTAATGGCCTCGGGGTAAGTACACAAAGTTGGGGGACAAAAAGGGGCTACCCATGGACTTGTTTTTCCTAAAATTTTGAAAAATTTGAACTTTTGTAGATAATTTGAGATGGCTATAATCAAAATTAGAGGATGGTGTAAGAACATAAATTGTATCATTTTGAGTCTAGTTTCTCAAACATTATTGCTTTTTTAAAAATGGTTAAGTATAACTAAGTCAAACATCTAAAATTTGAATAGGACCTCCTATTTTTTTAATAAATAGAGTAGATAACCAACTGTGTGGCCCCTCATTTTTTGCGAATCATTTAATATTATTTAAAACTATTTGGTGAAACTTTAGAAAAGATTATCTAGTTTTTAACCTATATTTTTAAATATATATATAAGGTAAATAGATCTTGAAACCTAATAAAAAATGGATGGTTGATAGTGTTGTCCCCCTAACTACCTCAAAATAATAATAATAATAATAATAATAATAATAATAATAATAATAATAATAATAATAATAATAATAATAATAATAATAAATTTTTTTTAATGTGTAGAATTAGGTCTAGTTTTTAACCATATATTTTTTTTTGCATTTGAATCAATAGAAAAAAAGATAAACAAACATATTTAGGCATGTATATTTGTGGCATGTAGTGGCCTAAAAATGCTATAGTTGAAAATCAACATAGATTGAAACCTTAAAATAATCTAAAAAATATTAAAATGATATATTTGTAAAGAGGTGAGCATGCTCATCATTGTGGTAATAATTTTATGAATTTTCTCATTGAAATTCATAGTGTACTTGGCAATGGAAATTGAAATTTATTATTTTATGTCAAAACTCTCAGATTCAATTGTGTGTTGACAGATCTAAGCCTTTGGCTTAGGAATCCAAACCATTTGTGATCTAAAAGGTTTGATTTTTAATTCAAACCGAACATAGTGCATACATGCTATAACATGTACACATTATGTTACCATAGCATCAGTTTTTTTTTACTATTATTACATGTTTATACTTATTTTATTCATGTTTAAACATAGCTAGTTCACATTTATATGTGTTTATACTTATCTAGTTCACATTTATAATATTTTTATTTTTATTTTTAAGTAGAGTGTGTCATGATATACACTACCATAAAAAGGACATCATGGATAAAGTGATGCAATTTTAGTGAGTTTTTGCCCGTAATTATAATTTAAACTATAAAGAACATGATTTAGGGTTAAACTAGGTCTAGTTTCACTACAAAATGAATGAATGAGTCAATTATTTTAATGGTAGAGGAAATTACAATCAATTTGAACCCCTTGAACATAACTGCATGTAGTGGATCTCTGTCAGTGATGGCCATGGGTTGTTGTGTAGACATTAATTTTATTACAGCCTTCTACACGTGCAAGTCATGGTAGATTAATTATTTTTGGGACAACCTTTCCTATATATACTCCTACCCTTCTACCATTTTAATAATATCGAGAAACAATCCCAAATATCTGAGAACAAAGGGTAGATGTGTGTTTGGGGAGAATAAAATGAGGGGTGTGTTGAAAGCTTTGTTGGCATGCATGTTTACAGTGTTGGTGATCACAACGTCAATTTCATTGGTAGTCATTGCATAGTTTTGCAACATAGTGTTAAAATCAATGGATCCATCCAAGTACCAATAAATGTTCATTCTTCTATCCAAGTTCAAATCCATATCAATCCAAGGAAGCAATGATTTTGTGCCTATTGATTTATAGAATGTGTTAGAATATGTATGTATTAATCAAATGCATAACTGAATACGCATAATAATCATTAAAAAATCATTTATGTGTACACCAATATTTTCATAATTCTTCCATCCCAAGTTCAAATAGTTTTTCCATCCAAACAAGAATTTGTGTGTATACCAATAAATTTCTAGTATTTCAACCTAATTTCAAATCTCTTTCTATCCAAACAATCTTTTTCGTGTGGGAATGTTTAGTTGGTGCTTGTAGGAGCCATGCAAAGCTGGAGGTAGGGAAATAAAAATGCATCTAAGTTATAATAACATAACAACCTGAAAGGATAACATATCAACAACAACTAAGGAAAAAAATATTTGGAATGTTACAAATGTGAACAAATAACAGAGCAACAATAATGACAACATATCAGTAGCACAACAATATAAACAAGACACACTCGTTAAAACAACATTTCATCCCTTTGAATTGCTAACGCTATAAGCTCTATGAAATGCTACCGATGGTGGAAGAGGGGTAAGGGTTCCATGACTATTTGGAAAGAAGAGTTTAAAAAAGCCATGCCAAACGAGTGGTTGATGGTGTATATGGTGGTATATACGGGCAATATTAATTGAAATAAAGAATGTCAAGTGTTATTAAACATAGCCTATCGTTGCATATTAATCACTCATGGATCTTCCAACATGTTCTTTTACTTTTTATTAATAACCCATCACAAATCGACGACATTCTTAAATATACAAATTTATCATATGACTTCGTAAAACACCGAAAAATCGTCAAGACAACTTATTTTATTTAATAACTAATTAAACTACAAAAATCTAAAACGATAAATTATAACATAGAGTTTTTAAAAAGTTGCGGGACCCCTTCCCCACATTTGACAACTACAACCCCATAATTGAATGATGAAAAGCCACCGATAACCAATTTAAAAGCTATGTAATCTGCCTTGGGTGGGTTAATAAAGGAGTAGTACATCATCCCCACATTTCATTTAAAAGTGACGCCTATCAAATGATAAAAATGAATACCTAAAATGGTACAAGTAAATAATGGATTTATGTCGGTGATGGCAATGATTTGGTGTGTAGACATTAATTTTATTAATTGTATGTGATGGTAGATTAATTATTTTTGGGACAACTTTTCTTAGTTATGCTCCTCCCCTTGGACCATTTTTATAATATCGAGAAACAATTCTGAATATCTAAGAGCAAAGGGTAGATTTGTGTTTGGGGAGAAGAATAAAATCTAAAACGGGTGTGTGCGTGTTTGCAACGTTGATTCGAGAGGCGAATTTAAATATTGTAAAATTTTGTACTATAATATTTAAATTTTTTTTGGTTTCAGAATGGGACACGTTATTAAACTTTATCTCACCTAATATTATGTAAAAATTGGGTTCATAAAAATGAATTGATAGAATAAATAAAACAATCGAGATTCATTAAAATATATTCATATAAATATATCTACTTATATATATATATATATATATATATATATATATATATATATAAAACATATAATTTAATAGATAGGGATAAAATTATTTTAGTTTGTTTCCATATTGTTGTAAATATATCAACATAATTTGTATGTTAAATGTGAATTTAAAAATGTCTAATCTATCACTTTAAAGTATGGAGTTGAACATATTTGTTTATAAAGACCTTCCGTATAGACTTGATAGATATTACATAGTGTTGAGATGTTTTATAAATACAACATAAATTTATAAGTATTGTCTCCTCCTTTTTGCTTTCTGTCTTAGATACATAACTTGGCTCTTGTCTTTTTACAATGATTTTATTTTTTTAGTCTATAATATTCACAATGTATTTGGGGATGTGTATTATAAAAATCTATTATTTCATCAAACACTTCAAATTAGAACAAAGATTTTAATAAATATAAATTATAAAAGATAAATAAAAAATTCTAATATGTGTACTGAAAGTGCTCCACAATAAAATGCTAGCTTAGAATTGATAAGTTCCTCAATCTACTTGATAATACTTGATTATATTATCAAATGAACCTAGTCATTTCTCTATTTTTAGTTGATTTGATTTCAAAAGGTGGAAAGATTTGTCAACATATTGGTTTCCAATTGTTAAAACTAGAAAATGTGGAAAGAATGAATGGGCCCATATAATAAAAAGGAAGGTAAAAACAACAAAGCCAATACCATACAAGCAGTCCCAACATTAGACCAAAAAAACATAAAATAGATCGCAATAATAACATGAGAATAATCAAAATATGGTTTCAAGCTAGGGACGTCAACATAATGGTTAAATGATTCCTAATTTAAGCTAACCACCCATATATAAACAAGTACACAAAACATGTATAAAATAACATTAAGTAAATGCTAAGAGAACAAACTTTGTTGGATTTGATGTGATGCAATTTCTTATAAAACTATACTTCGACAAAGAACAAAATAATGATTCCAATTATAAATTAATATAAATTGCCCTTGTATTCAATTTATAGTTGCTCTTCGATAAACTTATGGACTCCAAAGTCATCCTAACATCATCTTTGTAAAGCTACCCTAACACCACTCCAAAGTCACCCTATTAAGGCAACTTTAGGGGGACTTTAGCCTATCTCTGTATAGAATGTAAATTGAAGTCAAACTAAGTTATATGTATGACTTTAAATCTGAGTTTAATGGGTTAATTTGAATTTAAGGTAATTTAAATATAGATTTAAATCTAACTTTAACCATATAAATGTTTGTACTTAATTTTTAAAACAACTTTAACCGTTAAATGTTGCAGATTATTATGCTTTGCCCCACTTAATAACATGTAAAAAATAGGTTCTTAAAAATGAATTTCTAATAAGAGTAAGTTAATTGGGGTTGACTAAAATGTATTCATATAAATACACCTACCTTATATAAAGTATTATAAAATATGTAAATTACAATAAACAATACCTAAGTAGTTGTTCAATAAAACATATAATCAAATATACAAATAAATAATATTCTTAGCTTGTTAACAAGTTGTTACAAATATGTTATTATAATCTATATGTTAAATGTGAATTTAAAAATGTAAAACCTATCACCTTAACTATGGAGTTGATCAAATTAGTCTCTTAAGGCATGTCCTACAGTGTTGATAGGGACTATATAATCTTGAGATGTATTCCAAATATAACATAAATATATAAACATTATCTCCTTCTTGTTGCACAAGGATAATTGAATCTAATTTCAAGCCAAAGAAGTCAAATTAATAATTCAATGACACCTAATGTAATCTAATCACCCATAATAAACAAATGCACTAAACATATATAAATTTAAAATAACTAAATGTTAAGGCTCTATTTTTAGGTGTCTACACATTTTTATCAATATTTTGAATTAGAATGAATGTTAATGGAATATTAATATTTAGGTTTTATTTGATAAAACTTATCTCATAGGGTTTATTATATGTCTATCTTACATCTATTTATCTTGTAAAGTTCATTATCAAACCCGTTTTGTGAAATTTTTAAGACCTAATTAAATTGAATTTGGCCTTTACCCTACCTAAGCATTTATAAATGGTCCTCAACCAACCTAGAACAATCATTGTTACATATAATGGGCAAAATGGAATACAAGCACCATTTGTAAATGTTTGTTGGATTTTTGGTGATTTAAGATGTTCTAAAATTGGATGTTGGGAGAGAACAAAAGAATGATTCCAATTATAAATTAATTTAAGCTACCCATGTGTTTAAATTTGTAGTTACTCTCGATAATCTTATGGATTCCAAAGTTACACTAATATGATCTTTGCAAAGCCACTTTAACATCGTTCCAAAGTCACCCTATTAAGGCAATTGTAGATGGACTTTAGCCTATCTTTTTATAGAGCATACATAAGTTAAACGAGGCTATATATATATATATAACTTTAAATTTGAATTTAATGGGTTAATTTAAAATTAAGGTAACATAAAGGCAAATTTAAATATGACTTTAACCATGTAAAATTTTGTACTTAATTTTAAAAATAGTTTCGCCTTCAAATAGCACACTTTGTTATGTTTTATCCCACCTAAAAACATATAAAAATTAGGTTCCTAAAAATAAATTTATAGTAAGAGTATAACAATTAAGATTGATTAAAATATATTCATATAAATACACTTACTTCAAATTAAGTATTATAAAATATAATAAATAATACGTAATTAATTGTTTAATAAAACATGTAATCAAATATATGAGAAAAAAAAATTATTAAATTATTTACATGTTGAAAATATATCACCACAATTTGTATGTTAAATGTGAATTCAAAAATGACCAACCTAACAGCTTTAAGTATAAAAAATATCACAGTAGTCTATAAGGTCATGTCTATGGTGTTGATATGGACTATATACTTGAGATGTTTTCCAAATATAACATAAATCTATAAATATTGTTTTCTTCTTGTTTCCTTATGTCCTAAATACGTAATTTGACTATTGTCCCCCTCTAATGATTTAAATTTCCCTGTCTACTTGATATTAAATTTTTCATTAGGGATGTCTATTAAAGAAATATATTAATTCATCAAACACCCCCTGGATTATTCTCGTTGAATATTATCTCCTGAAATGTTTGACGTCTTACAAACTGATCTAAAAATATATCCATGCCATTCATTAGTCACAGTTTAGTGCTTCATATTTCTGTTAGGATTCGTAACATTATTAATTAGTGTATTTTAGTTTGTTTATTATTGGGAAATATATTCTTATAAGATTTGTTTTTGGGTTATTTGATCTTTTTTTTAGGAGGTTGTTGTGCTACTTCCATGATTATATAATAACTTTTATTTTATATGGAATATATATGAAAACATAATATTATACTGTATGATTAAGTTTCTGTGTGTAAATTGTATTCAGCTCTCCAAATTTACCAATAATCTGGTATCAGAGCAAGAATGGGCTTGTGAAAATTTGTGAGGAGAAAAATCAAAATTTATTCTAATTGCCCTAGCCGATGAGTGCCCAGTGAGTAACAGACTAGATTTTTTTTATGCTTTATTAGATAATAGTGGTGTCGTTTCAGTATAAAACTCTAGCTATTTTAGCATTGCATACAGCCAGACTTGTTGAGCTTGCTGATCTGATCCCAACATTTTCATCGGTATTTATCCAGCTGTCTGTTAGCACCACTTACATCGCTCAATTCGGACGTGTAGTAGATTTCAGAACGTCGTTCCAAATTAAAGAAGTATGCAACTTTATAGACTGTGCTCATGCAAGTAACAGATCTATCAATCCCCAAGCACCACATCAACAACTTGTACACTCAGCATTGTGGTTGAATTCCATTCTGATTCATGCAGATCGGACCAGTCTCGATCCACATGGCCTATGCGTGATGCCTTCAAACAATTTGGATTCATGCAGATCGGACCAGTCTCGATACACACTCAGCTCTAGGAGAAGTCGGTTGATGTCCACTTGCAAGTTCGTGATCAACTCACATACAATGCCGTTGGAAATCAAAGTGCAGATTTGTTGTTCTCGACCCACATCTGTCACCAGTTCTGCATAGCCACTTAGTAACTGTGTTAAGATCGATTTCTATTCACATTGGGTTTGACGACATCATCTTCAGTTTTGTTGATTCACATCGAAATCCAAACGGGCCGTTACTATATACACGTATTCCTCTCTATCCATGCAATAATTATATGGTACTTTCAATTAGTTATTTAGATCTACAGAGTTTAGATACTTTACTGATAAATATGAGTCAAAGTCGTCGTAAGGTTTTATTAAGTGTATAATTCTAAAATCAAATTAAAAGTCTAGCTCATTACTAGAAATTTGTCAATATCATTTTTCAATCCAATATTGGATTTAGTTATTTCAAATTTCTGGTTTAATATTGTTTATAATATCGTCAAAAGTAAAAGTAAAGTGTCTTTGTCAAAATAAAATGAGTAAATTCATTTTGTATGTCAAGAGTTTATTGTAAATTATTTGGGTTCAAAGTCAAATAATTTTGTGTCAGTATTGTGTCTTTGTCAAGAGACACATTTTATAAGTCATTTTCAAAAGTGTCAAAAAGTCAATTTTAAGATATGTCAGTTTTATGAGTCGAAATTGAAGAGTTATGTTGTCTAGAGTCAATATTTTTTGGGTCCATAGTCAAATTGTCATTCAATAAATAATTTTATGTCTAAAGAGTTATGTCATTAAAAATGTCAAAAATATCTTGTACAAACACATTATCAAGCGAACTCGACGTTCGGAGTCATATGAGTTAGTGAAAGAGTTTTGTCCTCAAAAACAACATGCATATGAGCTTCATTGAGATATCGGTTGAGTAAGCAACATATTTTATTGGAAGCTAGAGGATACACGGAGGTTGGAGGATAATTGGCATCCTCTCATGAGTCACCTATGATGGGGTCGCATCATTGCTATGGTGACATTTTGTGTGGAGTGTTATTTTCAACATGCTGTGTTTTTCTCTTTTTTTAGTGTGGTGTGCTCTGCACCAAATCGACTATGCCAAGGATGATCACCGATGATAGTGGTGAATATCTATGATGTGAGAGATTGAGTGGCAACAATCGCATATAGAGGCTACATGAGGTGATGAAGACTTAGTCCTCATTTTTTGTTTTTCTACATTTTGTAATTTTTCAATAAAAATACTCAGCGTTATTTTTCAATTCGATACTACCTGATGAAGAACATTATGGGGTGCAAAATCACTAAATTAGCACTTGGTTCTTGGAAAAGGGCTTGTGGAAATTTGAGAAACAACCGAAGTGGTCGAGACCTCCTGCCACCTCCAGGTTCGTGGTCAACCTACAACAAAGAACCATATGGGTTTGTGGTAATCCAAAAAACCACTGAAGGTACTAAGCAGAGAGATGTACTCCTATCACTTCCAGGTTTGTGGTAATCTTGCAAGGAAAAACCAAGGTGCCACCAAGACCATGAAGCCACAAAGATGGCATGCCACCTCAAAAAATGAGCAGGCTACATGGAGAGTGTAAAAACTTTTTACTTTTTTAAATTAAGGGGGTGCTAGGAATTAATAATGTTAAGGGGGTGAATGTTAATATTCTTAACATTATTAATTAGTGTATTTTCATTTTTTTATTATTGGAAAATATATTCCTATAAGATTTGTTGTTACCCATGACTATTTTGGTTTATTTGATCCTATTTTCTATGAGGTTGTTGTGCTACCTCCATGGCTATATAATAGCCTTTGTTTTGTATCAAATATATATGAAAACATAATATTATACTGTGTGATTAAGTTTCTATGTGTAATTTATATTTGGCTCTCCAAATTTGCCAACAATTTCATGTATAAATACATGTTAAAATTTTAGGATATATTCTACATACTTCTCTGAAATGTATTTTCTTAGGTGCAACACAATTTTCCATTTCACATGTGGACGGACATGACAATGTCAATATTTTTACTTCCCCAAAAATTTCCACATTAATCATCACCTTGAGGGAAGGCCCATCACATCAAGTTATTTTGGTTGCCCTTGATATTGGGAGTAATTCTATAAGGATTATAATGTTTATGCCGCTAATGATAACCCTGATAAAATGACTTTATGGTAATGATTGGTTGATAATTTGCCTTTCTCTAACTATTTGATTTATGGAGACCTTAATATGTTGAATCCCTCAATGATAAAAAGGGATATTTTCCTATGCAGTGTTATATGGGAAAATATAAGCCTTGATTTTACATTAAATTTTTATTTATTTTGTCATACATTCATTTTTGGCAGTGTTCTTTATGTTACAATCATGGATAACTTAGTCAATTTCTCACCCTGGCATTGACTGGTATAAAGCTTTAGAAAGCAACATTATCATGGGAACTCAAATTTGGGCCTATTTATGTTGGATCAAAATTCATTGACCATGCTTATATATATTATTTACAATATATAAAAGTGATGTAGGCCAAAGATAAAATTAAAACTATTCAGATCGTGCATAATCACCTCACTAGTCTACCTAAATTTTCCTTGCATTATCTAGACCACTTTAAATTAGTGATCCAAGCTGAAGAAAACATGATAGAAAAAGCTTACACATTGTAAGAGTATTTTGTTAGTGTAGTTATTATAGATGGTGTCATATTTACCACACCAATACCCATGACATTGATAGCTACTGGTATAATACCTTGACATAAGGCTCGTCCAATCAAGAGGGAACATCTAGTAGAGATGATTTACATAAATAAAAAATACATCCTTGATAATGAAAGTAGCACGAACATGTAGTGACACAACATCAACTTGATGATGAATCTGAAGAGTAGTTACTCGTAAAATTAGAATGTAGAAGCACATATAAGGACATAATTCTTGTCTCCCAAACCTCATCACAAATGAGCAAAGTTTGGTTGATCCATTCTAGTGCTAGAAAGCATATTACAGGATGCAAGGAACTATTTGATTCATTAATGAATCAACCCATTATAGATAGAGTTTGAATTGTAGATGATAAAGAGTATGTTGTAGAATGAATTTGAACTGTCACCATTCCTCTCAAGATGCAAACCTGTACTATCACAAAGGTATTGTATGTCCCTAGCTTGAAAAGAAATCTCTTATTTGTAAGTCAACTCTTGAATCATAAGGTTAAGGTGGAGTTCATGATTAAGAATGGCACAAAATCTTGTCTTCTATCATGAGAAGGTGAGGTCATTGCTAGAGCTTTTTTTAAGGATCGATTATTTTCCCTAGATGCATTTTCATTCGATGGTGTTTCTCTCTCTGCCTCTATGGATAAATCTACTGCACTATGGCATTATCGATATGGGCACATTTATTCTATTTTTTTGTACCAACTCATCTCTAAGGCCATGGTCCATGGACTTCCTCAGTTATCTCATTCTTTACATGTATGCCTTGGATGTCTTGTTGAAAAACAACATAGGGTTTTGTTCGAGCTGAGTTACACCCAAGTGAGGGATCATCTCAATGTGGTACATATCGATCTGTATGGAACCCTGACTGCTTCTTTCTAAGGATTCAAGTACTTCCAATTGTTTATTGATGATTTCTCTCACAAGACATGGGTGTTATTTCTTAAGAAGAGTGAAGTATTTATTAATTTTAAGGTATTCTACCAGCTTGTTATCACCTAGTTAGAGAGGCCTCTTTCACTCCTCTACTCAAATCGAGGGGGAATTCACATCAAAGGAATTCTTGGCATTCTTAAAGAAACATGACATCAAATAGTACATGATTGCTCCTTATACACCCTAGCAAAATGGAATAGTAGATCAACAAAATTGCTTAGTCATAGAGATGGCTCATTGCATTATTTCCACTGTGAAGATGGATGCACCATTCTAGGAAGAAGTAGTTTAGACAACTATATATCTTATCAATATGGCACCTACAAATATCTTGTAAGATAAGACACCAAAAGAGGTATGGAGTGGTCATAAACCTTCGATCTCTCAACGTAGAGTATTTGGTTGTACATCTTATATGCATGTCCCTCCTAAAAAGAGGAATAAAATTAAACCAAAGACACTCCATTGCCTTCTATTGGGGTATAGTACTACCTAAAAAGCATATTGTCTCATAGATCCTGAGACAAAGAAGATATATGAAAGTTGAGATGTGGTTTGTGATGAGTCATCATTTGATTCACTATCATAGAAGGAGCTAGAACATACCACCTCTCATAGATTGTTCCCATAATTAGATGATGATAATTAAGAATCTTGTCACAAATAAGGTGAGCTACAAGGAGAATTTTTCATTGATCTTAGAAATCTAGATGATAATTCTTCATTAAATCAACAACAACATCAACGTCCAAAATGGGTAAAAATTACCATCAACGACTCATGCTTGAACTCTAATCTAGATACTTCATTAGGAGTTTAGACAAGAATAAAGGTGAGAAATGAAATTTATCTCACATTGATGAGTTCAGTAGTTGACATCATCAAACCAAAGATAGTTTGAGAGGTTTAATGTCAACCTTAATGGAATAAGGCCATGGATGATGAATATGATGCCATCATCAAAAATAGGACATGGGAACTTGTCGATCTACCTATAGTAAAGAAATACATTGGCTACAAGTCGATTTTCAAGATAAAGTACAAGGCAAATAGATCTATCGATAAATACAAAGCATGACTTATTGCAAAGGGATATGCACAACAATAGGGAATTGATTATGAGGAGACCTTTTCACCCACTACTAAGATCAAGACCATCAAAGTTGTTTGCACACTCGCAACACAAAAAAGATGGAAGATTCCATAGATGGATGTTAAAAGTGCATTTTTGAATGTTGATCTCAAAGAAGAAGTGTACATAACCAAGCCAAAAGGCTTCATGGATAAACAACAACCATAAAAAGGTATGTTGACTAATTAAGTCATTTTATGGACTTAAGTAAGCACCAAGGGCATGGTACATTAATATTGATGATCATCTATTACAGCATAGATTCATTCATAGCCCTTCATATACAAATTTGTATATCAAGAAGGTAGGCACAAAGATTGTCATTCTTGTTTTGTATGTATATGATTTCACGATCATAGGAAGTTTAGTTGATCTTGATGAAGAATTAAAGAATGACTTGAAAACATCCTTTGACATGACATACTTGGGGCTACTTCATTATTGTCTTGTCTTGGAGATATGGAAAAAGAAGAATCATATTTTTTCCTCACAGATGAAATATGCCAAGATGCTCCTTGAGAAATACGGGATGACAACTTGTAAACCAATACCAACTCTGATTAAAAAAGGTTTGCAACTATCTTGATTTCAAGGTTCACCTCAAATAGATGAAACTCACTACAAGCAGCTTGTTGGGAGTCTCATTTACTTGACATATACCAGACCAAACATATGTTTTACTGTCAGCGATCTTTTGAAATTCATGTAAGAGCTAAAGAAGTGATATTGGGTTATAGTGAAGCATGTTTTGAGATATGTACGAGGTACAGTTGATTATGGTTTGGAAACAAGAAGAACTCAAATTTATTCTTGTAGGGTTACACAAACTTGGACTATGTTAGATTTGTTGATGACAAAAAATCAACTTTTGGATATATATTTCATCTTGGATTTAGACCAATTTCATGGATTAGTAAGAATAAATATGTAGTTGTTCTCTCATCCATAGAGGCAGCATATTTTACTGCATGAGGAGCTGTGTACAAAGTAATTTGGTTATGTCACATTCTGTCTGACATAGACATTCCTGAAGATCAACCACCAATTTTTTTTGTGATAATCAAGGTGTGTTAAAGCTTGTCAAGAATCCAATATTTTATGAGATGACCAAAAACATTGAGGTCCAATGCCACTATATTTGATAACAAGTCTTGAACCACCACATTCAACTCCAACACTACCTAATAGATTCATAGATAGTAGATATACTCACCAAGTCACTTGGCAAGGTGAAATTTGATATATTTTGGAGGTACATTTGTAAAAACAATGTAATAAAGGAGGGAATGTTAGCATATTATTACATTTTTATAAATATTATTGGTAGTTACAACAGGCAACCACATGTTAGTTAAGGCTATGCAATTGTTTCTATTATGTATATATACACTTGACTGTTATTCAATATAACATCAAGCATTTCTATTTTCTACTATGTTTAGATATGGTTTTTCATAAGTTAATCCATTTGGCTCAAAATATTTGTGATGCATCCCTTACTCCTGGGATAAACATTCTATTGCTATGGCTATTTATGATACATCAGTATTTTTTAATTTCCCTTGTGAATTTTTAAATTTAACATGGAAGTTTTTTGGGCTAGACTTGCTTTAGGTTTATATAGAAGTCTTACATAATAAATCCGACGGGGCATTAATTAACAAAGGAAACATTAAATTCATCCCTATAGAGTGATATCTAGAACTACTTACCAGTTGGAGGTCGATCACTCTCCTCAATGTCTCTTACAAAATCATTTTCAAAGCACTATCATTGTGTGTTTGTGACATATTACCTAAAATTGTCAATTCAAAACAAAAAAAGTTTATTAAAAGTTAGTACATTTAAGAAGGTATCATTATTTTCTAGGAAGGAATAGAGTGATTTAATGCCTCTTGATAGAGGAACATATTCCTCATGCTTGACTTTGAAAAATACTTTAACTGTATTGAGTGGAAATTTATCCTTGCCATACTTCATACTTTAGGGTTTGATCATTTTTTCTTCTAGCTATACAAACTCTCTTATTTGATGCCTTAGGTTGTTTGACTATTAATGCCCATAATTTTGATAGTTTCAAGCTATTTAGTTCCATAGTAAAAAATCCCTCTCACTTTACCACGATATGTTCTTATGACTAAAGATTTTAACTATTTGATTTCCTAAAGAGTTGAGCATGGCCTTATTCTAGTAATTAACCCTCCCAATCGTACCACTCAATTAATAAATTTTCACTTCCTAGAAAGTTCTTTCTTCACACTTACTGAGCACGAAGCCTCATTTAAAAAGGTATCATGATGGCTTGTTTTTTTTTTGCAAAGCTTCTAGATCTAATTTGTAATCGGCCAAAATGCAATGCTTCAAACAAAGCATGATGACCTTTTAAGATTGGCCCAAGAAATTTTAGTGGAAATGGATAGCTCTCCATTTGAATTATGGTACTATGAGATCAAAAAAGAGGAAAAATAATAGCATATTGGATAACTAAAACCATTTCATTAGTAGGAAAGTTTTACATTTGCATGATATATCTTCTCTCTACTCATGTTTACTAATCTTCTAGTTGAGATCCTTAGAGAGCCTCATATGATAATTCAACTAAGTTGTCAAAGAAATTTTTTTAGTCGATGCTAAATAGACTAGGTGCTTTCATAAGGTTGCTTGGGATATTTGTTTCCTTCCTCAAGATAAAGGGAGTATGGGCAATATAAATATTTATAGAGAAATCATAGCTCTTTGTGCCAAGTGGGTAGTGAGGGATATTGAATGGAAAAAAATTGCATGTTCTCCATATGGAAAAAATTATTTAAAAAATAAGGTTTCAAGTTCCCCTTGTCACTTATGTCCCAGTCAATATTAGGGGTCCTTTGTGGCAAGATGAATTTGGAAAGCCTTCGAAGTTGTCAAACCTCACCTAAAATGGATTGGTGATGGATTCATAACTTGTCCTTCGTTTAATGATCGTAATATATGGTGGTTAGCTATCATAACAAACAACAACCTTTGTCCTGTTGAAATGCCAGGTATAAAATTCCTTTAGCTTTGATAGACATTACCACTTTTAGAGATCTTATCTCATCTAGAGTTTGGATTTCATTGCTGGGCTTAGAATGTAAGTTTATGTTTTTAGCCTCTAACTTACCTTCTAATTATATATCCATGAATTGATGTCCAATTTCATTTTAAAAATGGGACCATAACCTCCAATTTCCTGATGTAAGGATTAGCAGTAGAACTCAAAAAACTCAAGCATCTTCCAACATGGCCCTTCATTGCATATTAATGTCAAAGGGGTGTCCCAACATGGCCAATGAATTCAGAAAATGATACCATTTGATACAAAAAAATAATATTTAGTGCTATGTGAATGAAAACCTTGAGGTCACGCCATGAACATACAAGTAAAAGTTGACTCATTTGTAAAGGCACACAAAAATTCATTAAAATGACAACGAAAATAATGTATATAGAGACAAAAAAAAAGAATCGAACACTTTCATGGGTTCAATTACAAAAACAAGGTACACACCTTGAAACAACATTTTGTTCCTTCAAATTGCTGACACTACAAGCTCTATGAAAAGTTGTAGATGGTGGAAGAGGTGTAATGGTTCCATGTCTATTTGTGGAGAAGAGTGTTTAAAAAGCATGTTGAATAGGTGGTTGATGGCACATATGATGGCATTTACTGGCAACATTAATAGAAATAAAATCTGTCAAATGTCATTAAACATGGTCCATTGTTGCATATTAATCACCCATACATCTTCTAATATGTCTCTTTGTTTTTTATTAATAACCCATTGCAACTTGATGACATGCTTAAGTGCACAAATTTTAAAACCAGTGTAAAAAAAATTATTTAATATTATTATTAATCAAATATATAAAAATAATTGAACATTAAAATCCCAACTATTAATCACATTTAAAAAATAATAAAAAATTGTCATAAACTTTACAAACATTATAAAACTTATAATCGACTTATTTTAACTAATAACTAATTAAATTATAAAAATTCAAAAACTTAATAACGAGACTGAAATTAAGAGTCCCAACTACTGATCCAATACCACCCCATAATTGAATGATAAAAAGCCACCAATAACAAATTTGACAGCGATGCCTGTCAAATGATAAAAACTAATACCTAAAATGGTACAAGCAAACAGTGGATCTGTGTCGGTGATGGCCATGGGTGGTTGTGTAGCCATTAATTTTATTATAGCCTTCTACAGGTGCAGGCTATGGTAGATTAATTGTTTTTGGGACAACTTTTCCTATTTATACTCCTCCCCTTGGACCATTTTAAGGATATCTGAGAGCAAAAGCAAAGGGTAGATTTGTGTTTGGAGAGATAAAATCTAAAATGGGTTGTGTGCAGAAAGCTTTCTTGGTGTGCGCATTTGCAGCGCTGGTGGTGACAACGTCAATGCCAATGTCAGCCGTTGCACAGAACTGCAATACAGTGTTACAATCAGTGGCTCCGTGTTTATCATATTTACAGGCAGGTGGGAATAGTCAGCCCTCGGCGCAGTGCTGCAGTGGCGTGAAGAAGCTGGCTGGAATGGCCACATCCTCCCCTGCCAAGCGACAGATCTGCACATGTTTCAAATCGCAGATTAACAATTTTCCCAAAGTCGCCGAAACTGCAGTCGCTAATCTTCCTACCAAATGCAACACCGCCGTTGGTTTTAAAATCAGCAAGAGCACCAACTGCAACACGTAAGAATCACAATCACAATTTTCCTTTTTTGTCCTTTCCATTTGTTTTAGCTAATTCATAATTTGTGGGTACTGTGCAGGTTGTAAAATGGTGGAACACCTGCAACTATTATTATTATATCATCTATTAAATAACATCTCACTCTCACCATGCATCTTTTGCTGCTTAATCTGTGCTTACTGTTTCATCTAAATGTATTGTCTTCAACTCAATGAATATATATTATTATCGTTGGAGTTTTCGGTTTTCTTTGTGAATTTTACAAATCAACATGGTAATTTTTTTGAGGACCAGAATTGCTTTTAAGTGTATATAAAATCTTTAAGCAATAAATATTAAGAGGCATTAAATAACAAAGGAAATATCAAATTATTTGCTAGAGGGAGATCTTGAGCCACTTACCAGTTGCAGGTCAATCACTCTTCATACAAAATACTAGCACTAGCACTAGGCCTTTGCCACATATTACCTGCAATTGTCATGCCTCTCAGCAGAGGACCATATTATTCATGCTTGATTTTGGAAAATTCTTCAACTGTATTGATTGGAAATTTATCCTTGCCACGCTTAATACTTTAGGGTTTGGTAAATTTTTTCTACGAGTTCTTATCTAATGCATCAGTTGTTTTACTATTAATAGCCATAATTTTGATAGTTTTAGGTTATTTCAGTCCATCTAGCTATGTTTCCTCTCACTTTACCACAATATGATCTTGTGACTGAAGATTTTGGCTATTTGCGTTCCCACATACCTGAGCATGGCCCGATTTAGGGAATTATCCCTCCCAATCGCCTCACTCAGTTAATAAATGTGCACTTCGTATATAATTATTTCCTTACACTTATATAGCATGAGGGCTCATTTAAAGAGGCATAACGATGGCTTGATTTTTTTGTTAAAGCTTTTAGATCTAATCTGTAGTGGGCCAAAAGCCCACTACAATTCTTCAGACACAGCATGATGCCCACTTATAAAGCATGAAGGTTCATTTAAAGAGCCACAATGATGGTTTGATTTTTTTTATAAAGCTTCTAGATCTAATTTGTAGTGGGCCAAAACAATTCTTCAGACAAAGCATGATACCCTTTTCAAATTGGATCAAGAATTTTCAATGGAAATAGATCAAAAATCAAGATAAATTCAAACTCTTAGGCTTTCCTTTTTATTTTGATAGCTTTCCCTCTAAATTGTGGTACTATATGATTGAAAGAGTGGAAAAACAACAGCATGTTGTATTACTAAACCCATTTATTTATTTAGTAGGAGATTTTTACGTTTACAGCCAAAAAAAAGATTTCTTTTACTAATGTTTACTATTCCTCCACTTGGGCTCTTTATAGAGCCTCATATGATAAGTCACCTAAGTTGCTTAAATGCTTTCTTTGGGCCAATGTTAAACAGACCAGGGACTTTCACAAGGTTGCTTAGGATACGTGTTTTCTTCCTTAAGATGAGGGGTATGGATAATATCAATATTTATAAAAAAAATTGTAACTCTTTATCTCAAGTGGGAAGTGTATAATGAAGGAAATGAGGTTTGGAAAATCATTTTGAAATGTTACATTTTTTAAAGTTTTTCATATAGAAAAAAGATATTGAAAAAATATAAAGTTTTAAACTTCTTTAATTATTTATGTCCCAATTAAAATTAGGGAGTCTTTTTGTGCAGATGCATTTGGAAATCATTTGAAGTTGTCAAGTCTCGCCTAAAAAAATTGGTGATGGATTTAGAACTTGTCTT
Source organism: Torreya grandis (assembly GCA_037957365.1). Lineage (NCBI taxonomy): Eukaryota > Viridiplantae > Streptophyta > Pinopsida > Cupressales > Taxaceae > Torreya > Torreya grandis. The sequence continues at coordinate 3,162,802 of JARHVA010000101.1, forward strand.
TCTTTCAATGATCATAATTTATGGTGGTTAGATATCATGACAAATACCAGTCTCTATCTTATTGAAAAACTAGGTATAAAACTCCTTTAATTTTTATAGGCATTACCACTTTTAGAGATCTTATCTCATCTAGAGTTTGGATGTCATGGCTTGCCTTACAAAGTAAGTTTAAGATTTTAGCTCCTGACTTACATTTTATCTTACATATCCAAGAGTTGATGCTAGATGTCATTCTTCAAAAAATGGGACTATAACCTTTACTTTCTTGGTGGAAGGATTAACAGTGAAATTATGACACCACTATAAAAATTATTTCGCTAGTATTTTGTATCAAAGTATGAGTTCCTTCTCCTTAGCTTTTGTTGGGATAAACAAATGATGGAGTTCCAATTCTTTTCCTCGTATGTGACTTATTAGACTCAACTGCATTTAAAATTCCAAGCTCAATCTCAAAAAAACCATTAAAATAAAAATAAAAAACATACTAGGTACTATTTGACCAAGGTCAGATAACATTGAGAGAAACATAGTACTAAGTTATCCACCACCTACTCTTTCAATTACCAAAATGAAATTAAACATTAAAAATGAAATGAAATTACTTAGATGTTCTCACAAAATGATTATATATCACACAGAATAAGTAAATATGAGATATCACATAATAATAATTGACAACAAAGTAGAATGTTGGATAATATAGGAAAGCCACTTCAAGGGGGTAACCTCCACAACAATGCACTAAGAGAAGAATACTTAACATGATGATCAAAGACTAACCACTACCCCCTATATATAGTCTACTTATCCATGGTTATTTCATAGGCCGACCTAACTAAGAATATAGAGAAATGTAACAAGAATATAAAAGAGATTTGTAAGCCACAAGTTGGCCACACATATCTCTAGATATGTTAAAGGTTAAGGGCATAGCATACCCCTCCCATTCAAAATAATGTTGTCCTCAACATTGAGTCAACTTTGGATGTTGTTGCACAAAAGATTCATCCTCCCAAGTGGCATCTTCACAAGGTATATTCTTCCATTTGATCAGGTACTCTTTAATCTCTCTAGACCATAATTGCTTAGTGTGTATTTGAAGGATTGCCTTAAGATCAAGAATAACTCTTCCTTCCTCATCCAATTATGGTAACTCTGTTTGAATAGCAACTCTATGTCCAATGACTTTTTTCAGCCATGATACATGAAATACTGAATGTATGCAAGTGGAGGAAGGAAACTCTAACTTGTAGGCCACATTACCAATTTTATACAAGATCTGATAAGGCCCATAATACTTAGGGGACAAATTGTTATCCTTTTTTCTGTTGCTTCAAGGACATCTACTTATATGGTTGCAAGCGAACAAATACCCAATCACCAATGTCAAAATGCCTCTCACTTCTATGTCGATATGCTTGTTGCTTCATGTGATTCTAGGCCATGGCTAAATTTTTATGTAAACTTACAAGGACCTCTTACTGATAGTGAATATATTCTTCAACTACACAAACCTTAGAATGGACCTTCAAGGTTGAAGTGATGGATAGAGGGTGGTATCCATATAGTGTCAAAAAAGGAGACATTTTGGAAGAACTATGAATATAAGTATTATACCATAATTTAGCAAGTGGCAACCAATGAACCCATTTATCCTGTATATCAGAAACAAAACAATAGAGATACCCTTCCAGATATTTTTTGACTACCTCAGTTTATCCATCTGATTGAGGATGATAGGATGAACTATGAGCCAACTGGGTGCCCAAAGATGCAAATAACTCAGTCTAAAAAAATTTAGTGAAAATAGGATTTCAATCATTGACAATGATCTTAGGGGTGCCATTTAATTTTTGAACTATATTGAAAAAATAGAAGCTACTGTACTAGCAACAAATGGTTGTGATAAAGAATAAAAATAAGCATACTTCCTAAGATGACTTACCATAACCATGATAACATTTTGACCATCAGATCTCGGTAACCCTATAATGAAATTCATAGACACCTCTTCCCAACATTGGTTAGGGATGGATAAATATTACAAAATACTTGGGGTTTTGATGGTTTCTCTTTTATTTTATTGACATATCATACATTCAACCACATATTTTTGGGCATCCCCCTTGAGTCCTTCCCAAAAAAACTCTGCTTGATTCTATGATAGGTTTTCAAAAATCTTGAATGACCCCCAGTTGGAGTTGCATGAAGTTCCTAAAGAATTTTTTATTTAAGAAGAGAATTCTTACATAGGTATAATTTGTCTTTATACCACAATGCATCACCCTTGCATGTGAATTTTTCAAATCCACCCAAACCTTGCTAAACATTTTGAATCAAATCATGGGTAACACTATCATTATCACATTCTGATAGTGTTTCCTCTATTCAATCTACCTGTAGAATGGTCATAGCACATAGCAATGCCTCAACTGATTAATCCTTTCTTGATAGTGCATCTGCCACTACATTGTCCTTGTCTTTCTTGTAAACTATTTCAAAATCATAGCCTAACATCTTAGTTACCCATTCATGTTGTTCTTCAGATAACAAAAAAAAATCAAGAAATATTTGAGACTATCATGATTAGTCTTTACCTGAAAGTGATGACCCATCAAATAAGGCCTCCATTTTTTGACTGCACACAAAATGATCATCATTTCATTCTCATAAATGGGTTTGTACTAATTTTTACCCTTTAGTTGATGACTTTCAAATGCAAGTGGTCTGTCTTTTTACATGAGTACAACACCCATACCATACCCAGATGCATCACATTCAACTATAAAAGTCTTTAAAAAATCAAGAGTGGCCAACACTGGAGTAGTGCATATAGCCAATTTTAATTGTTCAAATGCCCTAGTAGTTATATCAGTCCACTGAAATGAGTCTTTCTTCAATAAAGAGGTGACTGGGGCTGTAATGCTACTATAATTTTTGACAAATCTATGATAGTAACCAGTTAGCCCCAGAAATCCCCTTAGTTGCTTGAGTGTCTTAGGAATCAACCAGTCCACCATTGCTTAAATTTTTTAGGATCTAATTTCACTCCTGCATGTGAAACCAAATGACCCAAATACTCAACCTCACAAGCTCTAAAAGTACATTTGGAAGGTATGGCATACAACTAATATTTTTCCAGAATTGAGAGTACCTGTTTCACATGGTACAAATGGTCTTCCCAATTTTTACTATAAATGAGGAAATCATCAAAAATTACTAGAATAAATTTCCTCAAAAATGGTCTAAAAATAGTATTCATCAAACTCTGAAAGGTGGATGGTGCATTTGATAGCCCAAAAGGCATAACAAAAAACTCATAATGACCCTCATGATTTTTTAAAGTAGTTTTGGATATGTCTTCATAGGGATCTAGATTTAATGTTACCTAGAATGCAAATCTAACTTGGTAAAATAAAGAGCACCACTTAATTCATCTATAAAATCATCAATGATAGGAATAGAAAAGTTATCTTTGATAGTGTACTTATTGAGTTCTCTATAGTTAAGGCACATCCTTTAAGTGTCATCTTTCATTCTCACCATGACAATTGGTGAAGGATATCAATTTGGCTATGGTGAATGATTCTGGCATCCAACATCTCCTGCATCATCTTTTCAATTTCACTTTTTTGGGCATACAGATACCTATATGGCCTGATGTTGGGTGGTGTACTACCAAAAATAAGTTTGATAGCATGATCATTCATGTGGGTAGGTAGAAGTCCTTTTGGCATGTCACCAAAAATAATCGAATGTGCATCAATCACTTGTTGCAAATCAAGTGGTGTAGATGACTTAGTTGGTTGAACTTCCATGGAAAACAAGTGGGCGACAAATCTTTCAGCACCCTTTAGAAGAATCTATCATTTGATGAGAGCTAACTAGTTATGGAGATTTAACTCAAATGTCCTTCCCTCAGAATGAAAGTGCATGAATAATTCTTGGAAATTTATCTCAATAGTGCCCAAAGTGGTGAGTCACTATGCTTCTAGAAGAATGTCAGCTAACTCCATGGGAATATAAAATATAGGAGAATCCAACAAGTAGTCTCCCATAGTCATCTTAATACTGTGGCATTTTCTCGAGTAACTAACAGTACCACCATCTGTAATCATGACCTAAAATTTTAGAGTGGGATAAATAAAATAGTTCAAGTGAGTAGCCAACTTACTGTTGATGAATTTGTATGTGCTCCCAGAATCAATCAATATTTTGACCTTCTATTTCTTTAGGAAACCCACCACCTTAAAATTTTTGGGAGTACTAATACCTAAAACAGAATGATAGTAAATAGTCAGTTGAGAGTGCTCAGATTCCTCCTCAGGACCTTCTTCATCCTTTTTAATTACCTCCTCATCATCGTCATCCTCATTGGCACCTTCGATGTAAAACAACTTCTTTTTAGCACAATGATGGTCTTTTCTCAATTTTTTATCATAACCATAACATAAAACTTTGGTTCGCTTCTCCTAAATTTATTGAGGTGTCAATCTAGTGGGTTGAGGATATGATGGTTTTGGAAAGGTACAATCACAACCAATAGTGAAGGTTTTTTATTTGACCATCTCTTTTTCCTCTGTCATAAGTGCTTATGGAATAACTTATGATACAAATACTAGGTTAAACATCCAAACCTCTAATTGGATGTTATCTTTGAAGCCACCCAAAAATAAATCAGTCAGCTTTTCCTCAGTGATGTCTTCTACCTATAAGGATAGATTCTGTAATTGATGAATAATCCTTCACAGATCTTATTTATCATAGTTTGGCTAAATGGTTGAAGTATTTATTTGATACATTAGTTTGATAATGAGCTAATAACTCACCAGTGAAAATAGACCATGTAATAAGAGCACCATTCTTTTTCTTTTGAGCACACAACTAGCGATACCAAATAAACTACTCAGGTTCTAGATACAGAGATTCCACTATCACCTTTGAGAACTAGGATTTTGATGTAGATAAACTAAATTCTCAATTTGGGTAATCCAAGTGAGAGGAAATTTACCATCAAACTTATGCATGTCCACTTTTGGCAACATCAATTTCACACCAGAATTGGATTTGTTAGTGTTGAGAGGAGGATTTGAATGATGAAGTGAAGGGTTTTTTGACTATAACTGAGATGAAAGGGCATCCAATTGAGTAGTGATCTAATTCAATTGAGTGTGAACCCCATTAATCTCTTTGCACATTCCTAAAACATCAATTTTAACTAAAACAAAGTCATCATGCCACACCAAGCCTTTTATATTAGCCTAAAGTTAAGAAATTAATGGATCTAAAGTTTCATATTGTATGTCACTGATAGGAGTCTTAGGAGTTTCTTACCCTCCTTTTCTTCCCCATGTAGAAGGACCTGCCATATACAAACCCTAAGAGGGTTTTCACCCCAAAAAAAGTGTACCAAGAGATGGTACCATTGCAATTTCCTTGTCAAGAAAAATCCAATGACTGTCTTTGCATGCTAGGATAAAAAAATTTAGTACTAAAAAATTGTACTATCAGAATATACCATTGTGATCATCTCACTGAAATGAATCCAACGATTACAATTATGCAAAGCAAAAAAAAATTCTAGACTTTTTTTTAATTATTTTTTTCCAAAAAGCATTTCAAATAATGCTACGTTGATAGAAAAAATTAATTCTTCTTGGATTGCAAGTTATGTTTTTTCACTCCTTCCTCTCTTAGAAGTCGCATCTTTCCATATTTGAAAAAATAACATCACAGAAAACTTACCCAAATCGAAGCTCTGATACCACTTATAATGAGATTACTTAGATGTTTACATAAAATGATTATATATCAGATAGAACAAGCAAATATGAGAGATCACACTATAGTAATTGATAGCAGAGGAGAATACTAGATATTATAGCAAAGCCACTTCGAGGGGTAAACCTCCACAATAATGCACTAAGAGTAGAATACTTAACATGATGATCAAATACTAACCACCATCTCTTATATATTTTCTACTTATCCATGCTTATTCTATAGGCTGACCTAACTAAGAACATAGAGAAATATAACAAGAATATAAAAGAGGTACGTAAGCCACAAGTCAGCAACACATATCCCTAGACATGGCAAAGGTTAAGGCCATAGCAACAAACATCAATTCATGTCACCATTTGAAGGAAAATTTGATTCACATTTAACATCGATGCAAGTTTAAATATAGAACAAGATAAGACCATAAAATCATTTCCAAATAGGCATACTATCAAGGACTCAAGCAGTCAACAATATAATCAATTGTTTCCCATGAGCCTTCTAGTATTAACTTGGTTGTGGTATCAAGATAAATGAACACACTAAGTATTTTTCAATCCCACAAGAAACATTTGTACATGCCCATCCTTTACATAAACATAATTATCATAGAAGAATAGTGAAGTATTATGTTGAATGTATTGTTAAATATTTGAAGGAATTAAATGATTAGTTAGGTCATAATCATTCATTCAATGCATAATCATTGTCAACTTTATTGAATATCCAACCTTTGAGCATAAAATCATTCTTGAATAAGCATACCATTAGGTTAAATCAATCAACAATACATTCATTGGGTTTCCATGATCCTTATATTGTTAACTTGAAGTTATACACTTATACTAGGTACTAAATTAAGATAAACATAATATTGTGTTATCCATGATGAGTGTAACTATCATGTACATTCAGCATGGACTAACACGTTGGAGGTTGACCTATGTTCATTCTTTCCATTAGTAATAGGAAATTAAAAAAGGGAAATATCCTAAAATATTTCCCAAAAAAGCATACCATCAATGGTTCAAGTAGTCGATAATTATTTTTCATAAGCCTTCTAGTATCACCTTGGTTGAGTTATCAAAAAGAATGAATGAGCTTTGGAGAGCCCGTGAAGGGGTGCAAGTTTTAAAAATAAACAACACTAAAAATTGTTTTCCTCGATTATTAACATTCATCATGAATTCATCAATTAGGATTGAGCAATGATAGTTAATTTAGTGTGGATGGTTAAGTCAACAACACTGGTTAATATTAGTAACAATGAAATTATGTGTTGATGATTAGAACAGATGCTTCACTTAAAATAGTTGAAAAGGAGGATTTTAAAAAACTTATGCATTTATTTACAATAAATGATAATGCAATACTACTCTTTGGCTTTTAACATGTGATAACATACAATTTAACCTTACACTTATATTCAAACTTGGATTTAAGATTGTTCCTTTAAGTTTTTTTATACTTGGATGATTTTGGATAATGTCTCAAGGGTGTGCAAATAGATCTCTCAATGTGTAAGTGGTTTTCAGTGTAATTTTGAAGTAGTGACCAAGTGAACACAACCTTAGGTTTGTCCTATATATATATATAAACATTTTTTTGGAATTTCCCCACATATCCAATAAGTGAAATATGTATGAGCTAACCTAAGGGAGAGATTTTGATTTGAAAAATAGTTGTTAAGGGTCTTGGGACATTATCAGTAAAGGTTGTTACTTTCGGTAATCATCAATGTCTGACTATTGCTGGCACTCTCTAAGAAGAGAACAATAGTGACCTGAAACATGTTGAAAAAATGCTTAGGATAATAGATAGTTCTAAGTCAGAATAAGAAGGGCATGTATAATAATGATGTAAATTTTGGTTGTCCAAGTTGATATATAGATAATTTCATATAGGATAAAATGTGAGAAAGAGTTAGATGTGTATGCATAAGTCATGTATATAAAATACAAGTCAAAATTGATGTTTACAAGAGTTTAATACCAAATTTGGGTATCTAAAAATTACCCCCTTTTAGAGTCTAGCATTGAAATACTATATTAAAATGATAAAAGAAACAAATTTGGTACATGTCTAATCACACTTGATGTTTCTAGATAATGCCCTAATTATCCAACTTGATCCATGAAAAAATTAAAAGAAAACATGTATAAAGCAATGGCCACTCATGATTAAAAATCTGAAATATTCTAAATCATTTCACTATTTGAAATTGAAAAGATAAGGAATGAATAAACCTATGGCTATGAAAACTAGAATTCCTTTTATTGAAATCAATTAAATAATGTTGGGGTGATTATGCCTAAAGGAGATGCCACTATTAAAACCATGGGTTGAAAATTAAAAATGCCTCAAACCTCATTAGAGACTGATGAGAATTAAAAGTTGAGTAATGCAAATAATCAACTACACTTCTCAAACTATAATCATAAATTTTTTTTGAAACCCAAAACCAAGTTCATATGTAAAAGGTGGAACCCTGAAACATGTTCGTATGTAAATTATAAAATTTGAATCAACCAATGCAAATGGATTTTAGATTCAAATTTATTACATGTCACCATCAATACCCATCATAGAAATAGAAACTATCATGCATGAACAACATCCATGCCCCTCACCTAATCCATATGTATCTCAACATGATATAGATTATCATACTTTGTATATAAATCTACTCAATATGATAACTCTAATAATTTGATTGATCTAATAACCTAATCAAACCAATAAATATGATAACTTTGATCTATGTAATGTGTCTCATCATGTAATAGAATCTTTCAAATATTCCTAATATTTATATAAAATTCCCCAAATATGCCTCACTTATGTGTCAAACTGGAAATATATCCCAACCCGAATCTCAATCTATCCAATCTATCCCATAAAAATCCCATATTTAATCTAAATTTATATGAAATATCTATCTATCGAGGCCTAAATTTCTATGATAATCCCACTAGTATGCCTCTATTTTTAAGTGAGGGATGCAACCTACAAATCACTCATCTCAAAAATAAAATACTTATATGTATCATGTTATATATAAAAATGTAAGTATGTAAAGCATGTATGCTAATATAATTAGATATGCCATCATGTAAAGATTTGATCAATCACATATATTTGTAGATCATAAAATATGATATTAAACACTTTAAAATGTCAATCTTGACTTATATTTACCTTACATGACTTGTGCATACATATATAGCTTGTATGCACCTTTCTCCCTTATCCTATTTCCTTCTTGGGCTTGGCCTTCCCGATTTTCTATTAATCACCTATAGGAATTTTGTTGACTTGTATGTGCCTAATCTATATATAATCATAATCAATATGTCTCCCAATCATTAGAACATTGTTCTTATTTTTTTGGACACCTCTGGTCATACTTAGATGGCCCCATATTTTCAAAACCATCATTTTTTTCCAAACTTGACCATGCACCAAGCACTGGTACTTTTTGAAATACAAATCATCTTAATGGGTTGGCCCATACATTTCACATGTTGATAAAATGAGAAGTTACCAAAAGAGTAATATATTTATACACAATGGGTCTAATCTTATTCCCTCTCTATAAATCATCAATAAAGTACTAATAAATCATATTCTATCACTTGCACATTGAGAAAGACTAATCTAAATCTCCTAAATTATAAATCAGTCATAAGTTCAAGGCCCTATCCAAGCCTAAATCACCTAACCCAAGTCAAGTTTTAAAATTATAAGTTTCAAATGCTTGGTCACAAGTTGTATCCATACTAAAAGAAAACCATTGCACACACACATTTAACTGGGAGAAGTACATGAAGTTTTATCCCTCTTTGGATATTGTAGACGTATGCAACACTCAACCACTCAAAAAGAGGTGGTTTGGGTTATATCAGCTCATATTTAATACCCTTTTGTAGGCCTAAACCTAATGTGGAAAGTGGAGTTAGGGTTTTAAAATGAATAAGATAGGTTGTGTATACTTGCACATAGATTGAGCTTCCGATATTGCACAAGAAGATGGTTTACAAGAAAGCATAGTGATTTGTGCCAAAAAATTGGGGCATAGGTTTTCATGTAATTTCCATCAGAATTTAGATGCATTTGTCTTGTGCAAGAATCCAAAGGTTGACAGACTTTTCAAAGCAGAGCCAAATAGTTTCTAGAGGTGAACAACTCCAAGTTCATTTTCAATCTTCTTTTTCACCTAAACACAATATCAGACCAAAAAAATTAGTAGCAAACTAAGTATCCTAATCTTCTTAGTGATTTCCATAAAAAGTAAAAGTGTAATAGAATATCTTGTAGCATTCATATTTTCTTAGTTTAGACACATCTTAGAAAATATAAGTATTAAAATTTTAATCTTCTTAGATCAAATTAATAGTAAGGTAAAACATATTGGTCAAACTAATCTTTATATCAATCCATATCACGCATCTTTATACTCATGTGTGGTGTCACTATCTATATTATGCACCTTAATACTAATATCTATGATGATCATTGGTGTATGTCTAGTTGTTATATCTATCTTGACATGGCACTTTTATGTCTTAGGATACATTTTTCATGTATGCCTTGATGGTCTATTCATAATATGATGACATATTTTCCACATGTTAGCACATGATTTTAAATTTTTACATCTTTATATATAACATGATGCATTTAAGACTTTTCTTTTAAGATAATTATTCACAATCTAGATTCCTCACCTCAAGGGGGAATATTAGTGGGCTTGTCATAGAGATTAAAGTCTACATAAGTAAATAATTTAGATTTTGGGAAATATTACATAATTTAGAGGGTACCTATTGGGTTAGAATACCAGTTTGATTTATATTATGGGATATATATTTACAAATTGAGGCAATTTTTTTGGGAATTTGCAACGCATATGTATATATTTTATAGGTACATGAGTCACATGTTTTCATATATATCAATTTTAGGATAGAGTGATATATATATTTTATGATATTCTATATCAAGTTAGTATAGTTATATTAGATTCAGGGCATAACATTGTTCATGCACATGCTAATACATTTTTTTATTTTCAAGTTGGCACCAAAGGTACTGAAGGTAACATTTTTAATTTATTATCATGTTTACAATGAGTTATTTAGTTTACATATGAGCCTTAGTATGGGGGCTCCACCTTTCCATCTTAAGATTCAAATTTAGGTAAATGAGTAGTATGGTTGAGGTTCTACATTGCTCAATGACCTAACTCTACTCCCCCATGAAGGTTGGGCCATTTATTTTCCCAAACCATAATTTTAACAAAGGCACTTGCCTTAGGGCATAATCACTCCATGAAATTATACATTGGGGCATTATCACCCTAATATCCAACACTTCAAATAGAAACATGGTTCATCCACTTATAGGTGTATTTCTCCCTTTCTATTCAAATTTAAAATGACTCATTAGTCTAATTTAGTTAAAAATTCATATTAAATATGGACATTTATTATTACATGTTTCAATGTAGTTTTGTGTGGAGAAAGTAGCCCACTTAGAGCCTTCTTCTGAAGACCAATTTTATTTACACACTAAATTGCATAATATTTATCTTTTACTCCAATATTTTTAATACTATAATAAAAGGGGGGAATTTTTAGAGATTAACATATAGTATTAAACACTTGACAATGTTGGTCTTGACCTGTTTTTACCTTACATGACTTGTGCATACACATATGGCTCTTACACACCTTTCTCTCTTATCCACTTACCTAATATGGGCCTAGATTTTTTGATTTGCTATCATTCCCCTAAAAAAATTCCATAGTTTATGCATAATTTAATTAATATCCTAAACAGACTATCTCTTGATCAATATATCATTGTTCCTATCTTTTTGGATGCCTCCAATCATATTCAAACAACTTTAGGTTTATAAAACCATCCATCTCTGTTGCACTTGTATGCGCACCAAGTAACAATCATTTTTCAAATTCAAGTCATATTTAAGGGTTGATCCATACATTTTGCATGTCGATTACATGAAAATTAATACTCTTCTATTCATACACATTAAGTATAATCATATTCCATATCTATGAATCATCATGAAAATACTAAGCAATCATATTCTATCAATTCCAAATTAATAAGGACTCAAGAATGTTGGGGTAGTATTAAATAACGTAGAATCCCGCAAGAGACCTAAAAGTAGTAGGGTAACATTGGATGAATATGTGGCAAGAGTATTGATGATTAGGGATCCATGAAAATATCAATGGCTCAGATACACTTGAATATCAAAGGCAATATGATAGAATTTCTGAAAGAATGTGGAATTGCCATATGGACAAGAATTGATGGGTGGGAAGAAGCCTAAGGCTTAAGCAATCCCATAGTTTTTTTACTTGTTTGAATTTGTCTTCTACCTCATGAATGTTGTCCATAGTTTCTAGTTTTGAGTCTATGTTTGTGAAAGAGGATTGATACTATTCTTGGTTGTAGAGATGAAGGTGACAATTAGACTTTACTTGTGTTAATCTAGTTCCTTTCAAATTCTTTTCAATTTCTTTCTAAACATTCTATGTTTTATTATCTTGTAGCTATAAAGTGTTTCAAAATCTTTGTGTTATTACTACAAATATTTTGGATGTTTACATTTGGTAAATAACCTATAGGTTGAACATTCATGTTTGTGTCCTTAGAATCTTGCCCACCGAGTGCTTAAAATTTTTTGCAACTGCTGAGCCAGGTACACAATGGTATATCTATGACTTGACATACTTTAGTTCTCAAGCATTGGCAGTCTCTTGACTATAAATATCCTTTTATACTCTCCCTTTCCCTCTTTTTTTAATGTTTACTTTTAAACCTAAATTATGTTCCCCTATTTTAGAAAATGGCAAAAGTATAACACAATAGTGATTTTTCTTATTGACGAACATAGCCACATATGTGGCTATTACATCAAATTAAATTTCCCATAATTTTTACATTAAAATAATAATTAGATCCAAACAAATATACTTGAGTGTATGCATTTAACCATCCCATAATATCATATAGTAATAACTTACTAATTTTGAAATATGCAAGTCATATGGTCTATTTGTATCAAGATAAGGAATGAATAATAATCAAAAAATCCTTAAGAATTTATCATACTATTGATGTTTCAACAAACATACTTATGATTTTATAGTTCCATCTCAAATAATTTCATGAAAACCTTCATTACTTTAACTTTGCTACGTCAAACATTAGTCATCTTACTATAACTTATTCAATGAACTTATTACAACTAATATGTACATAATATAATTTAATCTTCAACCTGATTTGAAATATCAATCCATATATCAAGAGAGTTCAAATTTGAGTCTAAAAACTCTTGAACTCACATGCTTGACTATGTAATAATTATAAATTCATATCATTGAACTCATCATAATCTACAACTTAGAATAATCTTACAAAATTAAGATACTATTATATATATATATATATATATATATATATATATATATATATATATAACTTCATTCAATTATGTTATGAATATGATTCCAATGAAATGAGAGAAATGTGTTTAAATTTTCTATAAGTTACCTTCTAAAACTATAACTCTTTAAATTAACACAAATATAACAATCAACCTAAAGTATCAAATCAATAAGTTAGATTAGCTTTTCATCCATTTATGAATATGACAATTGAATTACACTTTTTAGAAAACAAATTAAGAATTTAGTTTAACTAAGACAATTAATAACACTAAAATATTCAATATATTCTCCTTTAAGGCATTCAAAAATAATTTATTATCTCGAATACAGGGAACAGATTTGTCTTTCAAAATACAACATACAAATAAATATTTGAACAACAACTTTAATGATCACAATCAAAATATCACATCACTTATTGAATAATCTTTCATATACATTTGTACTTACAATAAAATAGAAAACAACATATATATTTGTATTTTATAATAATAATACAAAAGAATGTTACAACCAATTTATAACTAATCAACCTAACAAATTATTGTTTCCATCTTTGAATAAAAATTCATTCACTTAAATAATAAGACTATACAAGAATTATATTTACTATTATATAATGTGACATTGATTTACATCATGTCTTTACACTAGTAACAACATAATATAAAACCAAATACAAGAATAATTCAATTACTTGAATCATATTTCAAAGATAAACAAGTAAATGCCCACCTATCCTACCTAATGAGCCCCCAATAGGTGGCCCTAGACCACCCTATACATCAATTAGATGTGCAATTCAACAACAAGATGCTATAAAAGGGTGAATCAATAGCAGAGATTCTGATCTTCAAAATCAAGAACATAAAAAAATGACAATTAATTTACTTAAAGATAATGTATGAAAGAAAAATAATTATGTTTACTATTAGTACTATCATTCCACATGTGAATAGATTCAGTTGACTTCCTTAGATCAAACAATGATTGTTCTATCTATTGACTTCAAATGTGTTATTCATGTATATACCTTGCAAGTATGTAATAATCAAATAGTACCAAATATATTCACAACTACTTATACTCTCAAGAAATATCCTTAAAAATTAGACATTAAACTGTCCAAAATCATATTAACACCAAAAGAGTCGTGAAACTAAATAGAATCACCAAAATTAAACATAGAATGAGAAGAATACAACTTAGATTTTTGCATGATAATTTGTCATAAAAATGCAATAAATTTCCAACAACATACAAACTCATTTAAAATTTCAATGAAACCCTATGCTCATACATATCCATTTGAATCAAATACAGGGATATTAAAACCCTAATGAAAATAAAAAATAACCACTTACAACCAGCTTAATTATTCATATAAAAAATGCCAACCATAATGCATTCATAGTTTTTTTTCCATAAACACACTAAACATCCATTCATTGAAAATAGGTCAAATAAAAGAGGATAAAAAAAATAACTAGACCCATTCTTATAAAAATGATGGTCATAACATATTCAATGCTAAAAATCCTACAGCGTAACCATACTAAGTTCATTATCCTATTCAACAGAAGTACTCAATAATTAATCAATAAAAAATAAACTACACAGCCAATTACCCAAACCATACATTGAATCAAAATAAAAACAAACCCAAATTATATCCACTATAGTATATTTGACTATGTGTCAACCGTATCATTATGGGTTCATCATGAAGTCTACAGAATTCACCATGAAGCTATAATGGTTCATTATTCTTTTGGTTATACTCCATTTCAAAATAACACAAAATAGCTATTGTATTTTACTCCATCTCAAATAAAAAAAAACCAACTACAAGTTGAATGAACCAATAATGTAGAAAGAATACCATGGCCTCTAAGAAAAGAAACTTTTTTCTTCTTTGCACCCAGTAAAACCCTCATGAACTCTATTGACTGCCATTAGAGCCCATATTAGTACTACATTCTTGCCATGAATAACCAAGAATGTGGTCCAACAAACATCCCACATTCTCACCCAAATGCATCCAAAAAACAAATTCCAATAGTTCAAACCAATCTGACTAGGCCTTCAATGGCCTTCACCAAAACTTTTAACAAAGTTTGGCTAATTGAGCTTGCCATATTACCAAATGACCAAACAAAAAGACTTCAAAGATACTCGATAAGCTAACCTTGGGATTTGCATCATCATGACCTAATTCCCAATGAAGTCAAAAATAAAAGTGTGAAATGCTATGATTAAAACAAATCCAAACTAATGAAGACTCCATGACCTAGTTTAACTAGTATGTACATTGAGAGAAACATAGTACTATGTTATCTACCACCTAATATTTTAATTACCAAAAGGATATTAAACATTACAAACATCAATTCATATCACCATTTAAGGGAAAAGCTAAATCACAAATCATAGATGTAGGTTCAAAGATGGAACAAGATAAGACCATAAAATCATTCCCAAATAAGCATATTATTAGGGATTCAAGCAGTCAACAATACAATCAATTATTTTCCATGAGCCTTATAGTATTAACTTGGTTTAGTTATCAAGAAAAATGAACACGTACGAATCACAATTTTATTTTTTGGTCCTTTCCTATGCATTGCCATTTATTTTAGCTAATTCATAATTTGTGGGTACTATATAGGGTGTAAAATGGTGGAGCACGTGCAACTATTATATCATCTATTAAATAACAACTCAATCTCACCATGCATATTTTGTTGTTTCATCTAAATGTATTGTCATCATCATCGTCATCATCATCATCATCATCATCATCATCATCATCATCATCATCATCATCATCATCATCATTATTATTATTATTGGATTTTTATTCTCCTATTACCAACCGATATTAATTGCAAAGACACATTAACCCATAGTAATAATAAACATCTCCATGCAGCCACCTTAATGTCATCTACTAACGTAGCTGCAAAGTCACCCTAATTTCAATGACATTAAGGCAAACTTTAGGTCAAATTTTTTAATGGATTGATTTAAAATCTGGAAATTATTGTTTTTATATTTAAATTTTGTAGAAAATTTGGAATCTAACATAATTTGAGTTGAGAGGTGACTTAAATATTGTAAAATTTTATACTGTAATTTTTAAAATCGCTTTGGCCCAAAAATGAGAGACATTATTAATATTTATCCCACCTAGGATCATGTGAAAATTGGGTTCATAAAAATGAATTTTTAATTAGAGTTCACCAAAACATATTTATATAAATACACCTACTATAATTAAGCATTTATGTATGTATGTATGTATGTATGTATGTATGTATGTATGTAAAATAGAGTAAATATTACCTAGTTACGTACTCAATAAAACATATATCTCATTTATCTAATAATAGATGGGGATAGAATTCTCTTAGTTTGTCTACACATTGTTATAAATATGAATTCACAAATATCTAACCTATCACCTTAAAAGTACGGAGTTGAACATATTAGTCTATAAGCACCTTCCATACAGTCTTGATAGGTACTACATAGTGTGGAGATGGTTTAAAAATGTAAAATAAATCTGTAAGTATTGCCTTATCCTTGTTACCCTCTAACCTAGATGCACAACTTCTCTCTTGTTCTCCTATAATGATTTTAATATTTTAATCTACAATATTCATAATTTATTTGGAGATGTGTATTATAGAAATTTACAAATTTACTAAATATTTTAAATTAGAACAAATACTTCAATAAACATAAATTACAAAAGATAAATTAAAAAAAAATAATATTAAAAATGTTCCATAATAGAATGTTCGTTTATAAATGATAAGTTCCTCAATCTACTTGATAATGCTTGATCCTATTATGAAATGAACCTAGTCATTTCTCTATTTCTAGTTGATTTTATTTCAAAACTTAGAAATATTTGTCCACAAATCAACTTTCAATTGTTAAAACTAGAAAATGTGGAAAGGGGTGAGTGGGCCCATCTAATAAAATAGAAGGCAAAAACAAACAAGCCAAGACCATAAAAATAATCCCAACACGGGATAAGAAAAATATAAAATAGATCAGGTAGATAACATGAGGATAATTAAAAGATGGTTTCAAGCTAGGGATGTCAACATAATAGCTAAATGATTCCTAACTTAAGCTAAGCACCCATATATAAACAATTACACAAAACATATATAAAATAACATTAAATAAATGCTAAGAGCACATACTTTATTGGATTTGATGTGATACAAGTTCTTTTGAAATTGTACTTTGACAAAGAACAAAATAATAATTCTAATTGTAAATTAATGCAACCTTCCCTTATGTTTACATTTGTAGTCGCTATTTGGTAAGCTTATAGACTCTAAAGTTATCCTAACATCATCTTTACAAAGCCAACCTAACACCATTCCAAACCCACCCTATTAAAGCAAATTTAGGGGGACTTTAGCCTATCTTTGTATAGAGTGTAAATTGAAGTCAAGCTAAGTTATATGTATGACTTTAAATCTGAGTTAAATGGGTTAATTAGGATTTAAGGTAACTTAAAGGAAAACTTAAATATAATTTTATCATAAAAAAAATTGTTCTTAATTTTTAAAACAACTTTGGTCCCTAAATACTACACATTATTATGCTTTACTCCATCTAGTAACATGCAAAAATTGGGTTCATAAAAATGAATTTCTATAAGGAGTAAGAGAGTCAGGGTTAACTGAAATGTATTCATTTAAATAAACTTACTTCAAATTAAGTATTATAAAATGTGTAAAGTATAATAAGCAATACCTAATTAATTATTCAATAAAACATGTAATCAAATATATGAGAAAATAATATTCTTGGCTTTTTTACAAGTTGTAAATATGTCACCTCAATATAAAGTTAAATGTGAATTCAAAAATAACCAACTTATTAACTTTAAGTATGGAGTTGATCATAATAGTATATCAGGTCATGTCCTACATTATTGATAGGGACTATATAATATTGAGATGTATTCCAAATATAACATAAATATATAAAAATTATCTCCCTCTTGGGCCTTTTGTCCTAAATACATGACATTATCCTCCTTTAATGATTAAAATTTTCCAGTCTACAATTTAAATTTTCCAGTGTACAATGTTTAAGTTTTATTTAAGGGTGTCTATTAAATAAATATACTAATTTGTTAGACACCTCAAATTGGAACAAATATGTAAATAAATAGAAATTGAAAGAAAAAAAGGATTTCAGTATGTACACCAAAAGTGCTCCACAATACAATGCTAGCTAGAGTTGATAAATTATCCAATCTACTTGATTATATTTGATTATCAAATGAACCTAATCTTTTCTATACTTATAAGTGACTTTATTTCAATATTTGGACAAATTTATCTACATATCAACTTCCAATGATTAAAATAGAAAAGGTGGAAAGGAGTGAATAGGCCCGTATAATAAAATTGGGGGAACAAACAACAAAGCCAAGACTATCGATATGGTCCCAATACGGAACAATAAACATAAAATAAATAAGGAAGATTTCACAAGGATAATTGAAACCAAGTTCAAGTCAAATAATTCAACATAATGATTAAATGACGCTTAATGTAAACTAATCACCCATACATAAACAAATTCACTAAACATATATAAATTGACAATAACTAAATGTTAAGGGTCTATTTTTAGGTGTCTACACATTGTTATCAATATTTTAAATTAGAATGAATGTTAATGGAATATTAATACTTAGGTTTTATTTGGTTTTATTTATAAGATCAAATCGTAGTAGTCTATAAGATCTTGTCTATAGTGTTGATATGGTCTATATAGTCTTGAGGTGTTTTCCAAATATAACATAAATCTATAAATGTTGTCTTACTCTTGTTACCTTACATCTTAAAATATGTAACTTGATTATTATCATCCTGTAATGATTTAAATTTCCCAGTCCATAATTTTTAAGTTTTATTTGGGGGTGTCTATTAAATAAATCTACTAATTCATCAAACACCTCCTAGAATATTATTGTTGAATATTCTCTCCTGAAATGTTTGAGGTTTTATAGACTCCTCTACAAAAATAATTGTTCCATTCACTTGTTAGTAGTTTAGTGCTTCAAGTTTTGTGTATTTATAAGAAGTTAAAATTTCAAGTTATCTTCTACAAACTTCTATGAAATATATTGTCTCAGATGTGACACAATTTTCCATTTCACATGTGGATGTACATGGTTGTGCCAATATTTTTACTTCTCAATAATTTTCCACGTTAATAATAACCTTGAGGGAAGGCCTATCACATTAGGTTATTTTGGTTTCCCTTGATATTATGAGTAATTATCTAAGGATTAATAATGTTTATGCCATTAATGATGACCCTGAAAAAATGGCTTTATGATGATGATGGGTTGATAATATGCCTTTATCTAGCTATCTAATTTATGGAGACCTTAATATGATGGAATCCTTAAAAAATAAAAATGATTATTTTCCTATACGATGTTATATGGGAAAACATGACCCCTGATTTTATGTTAATTTTTTAGGGGTTTGTCATTCATTAATGTGTAACTATGTACTTTATGTTACAATCATGGTTTATTTAGTCAAGTTCTCAGTCTGGCTTTGATTGGTATAAAGCATTAGAAAACTACATTATCATGGGAACTCAAATTTGGGCCGGTTATGTTAGATCAAAAGTCATTGACCATGCCTCTATATATTATTTCAAATATATAAAGGCAATGCAGGCCAAAGATAAAATTAAAAATATTTACCACACATAATTGTTAGGAATATAGAACATAGATCAATCTTAATGAATTAAAGACAAAAATAAAATGTAAAAAACACAATACAATAGAGACATAGATTTAATGTGGTTCACCCAATATGGGCTACGTCCACATAGAAATAGCCAGTCTTTCTTATTATTCAGTCCAACAAATGAGGGAAAAAACTACAATACAACCACTGCAATATCCACTTCACTCACATTCAATGTGCCACCATAATTAAAAATACCTTCATATCAAAAATAGGGTTACATATATGGGAAAAATGCACAAAATAATTTATATCATTAAATATGTAACCTAATAGTGAACTATCCATATTTATTATGAAATTACAATATTTTACAATGCAACCTAATAGTGAATGGTGACCATAGTGAGGGGGAGTTACACCCCCGCCCCCCCCCCCCCCCCCCCCACACCCCCTATAAAGATCTAGGCATTAATATAAGATCAGGCTCTACCATCCAACAATCTCCCACTTGCAGACTGATTATTGTAACTCTGTTACTACAACTCTTCCTTGGACTTTTCTTTGAACTTTGACCCTGGCATGTTTTTCATCTTCCTTGTTATCCTTGAAGACATATTGAATTTGATCAACTCTCTAGATTCTCTTTATTGACTACCTTTGTTAGCATATCTATAGGATTTTGACTCGTATGGATCTTTTCCAATTCAATTGACCATCCTCCACAATTGAATGAATGAAGTGATACCTAAGTTATATATGTTTGGTTCTTGAGTGGAATGGTGAGTTTTTTGTTAAATTAATCACACTTTGGACATCACTATACAACTTGCAATCTTACTACTTTTGCATCAACTCTTCCATGAACCATTGCATCCATATCATCTCCTTGCTTGATTTTGTAGCTATAATATATTCTACCTCTGTAGTTGATAAAGCAACTATCTTCTACAATTTTGAAATCCAACTAGCCACTATCACCAATAATGAATACATAACATGTGGTGCTCTTCCTACCATCTAAATCTCCAACCATGTCTGCATCAGCATATCCTTGTAAGGTAACATCTTACCCTTCATAACACAACTTTCTATCATTGGTCCCTCTCAAGTACCTAAGAATCCACTTAACTGCATCCCAGTGCTCTTTTTTTGGATTATTCATAAACCTGCTGACAACTCCCACTGCATGAGCAATGTTTGTTCTAGTACACACCATAGCATACATTAAACTTATAACTATTGAATCATAGGGAACTTTGAACATGTAATTGATTTCTTCCTATGTTTTTGGACACTGTTCCTTGATTAATTTGAAGTGCCCTCCCAAAGGTGTACTCATTAGTTTTTCATCTTACATATTGAACCTGAGTAACACCTTCTTGATGTACTCTTCTTGAGACAATGTCATTTTTTTATTTTTCCTATCTCTTATTATTCTCATACCAATAATTTGCTTTACAGCACCCAAATCCTTCATTGCAAATCAATTCATTAATTTTCTTTTGAGATCATTTATATATTGCATGTTATACCTTGCAACAAGCATGTCATCTACATACAATAATAAGATAATATACTTGAAATTATCTAATCTCTTAAAATAGACATAGTGGTCAGAATGACATCTACTATAACCTTGTTCTATCATAAACATGTCAATTTTCAAATACCACTACCTCAAAGCTTGCTTTAGACCATACACACTCTTCTTCAACTTGCACACCATTTTCTCCTTACCTTTTACTCTGTATCCTTATGGTTTCCATATATATTTCCTCCTCCAAATCACCATGAAGGAAATTAGTCTTTACATCTAATTATTCAAGGGGAAACTCTTCTACTACTACCAAACTTAAAACAATTCTTATGGAAGTCATTTTTACAACTGGAGAAAATATTTCATCAAAATCAATACCTTTCTTTTGTGCAAACCCCTTTACAACAAGTCTAACCTTGTACCTTTTTTCGCCTCTATCTTCTTCCTTCAATCTATAAACCCATTTATTTTTCAATGCTCGTTTACCTGTAGGCAACTAAACCAAATCCCAAGTTTGGTTATATACCAAGGAGTTCATCTCCTCTTTCATGCCTTGTTCCCACTTCTTTATAGTTTTTTACCTTCATTTCTTCTTCATAGCTTTTTGGCTCACCACCATCAGTCAATAATAAATAATAAAGTGAAGGAGAGTATCGTTTAGGGAGCCTACTTACTCTCATAGATCTTATAACTACACTTACAGGAGTTTGAGGTGCTTGTTGTTGTATTTGTTGCACATTTTGATTTTTTGGTACTTTTGGAATTTTATTTCCAGTGATTTCATCAAGTATTACATATTCAGTATTTAAATTTTCTTTTTTCTTTCTCTGTAATTGATCATTTACATGATCTTCTCGTTAAAGATCACATCTCTACTCCTAATGATTTTATGATTTTCAAAATCCCATAAATGGTAACCAAAATAATTAACTCTATATCTAATAAAAGTACATTTCTTAGATTTTGCTTCAAGCTTGGTTCTATTTTATTTATCAATATGGGCAAATGCTTCACAACCAAAAATATTTAAAAATAAATAATCTACCTTTTCACCTGTCCATGCTTCTTCTAAAATGCCACCATCTAAAGGACTTAAAGGTCCTCTATTTATTAAGTAAACAATAGTATCCACAACATATACCTAAAACTGTAAGGGCAACCATGCATGCAATCTCATGCTCCTTGCACACTCCATGATTATCTTGTTTATCCTTTTTCACACACCATTTTGTTTTGGTGTTCTTGAAACTATCTTCTCTCTACAAATCCCATGGTATGAATAGTAACTATGAAATTCCTTACTACAATATTCACCTCCATTGTTTGATCCAACACACTTCAACTTATTTCCTATCTCATTCTCAACCAAATCTTTACACTTTTTAAAAGTATTAAAAACATCATATTTTTTTGTATATAATAAACCCAAGTTTTTTTAGTTACATCATCAATAAAAGTAACATAATAAGAAGATCCCCCAAGGGATGATACTTGAGTTGGTCCCCATACATTTATATGCACAAGCTCTAACTTTTCATCCTTCTTTGTCTTCCCAAATCTAACAAATCTGAATCTCTTCTATTTTTCATACACACAATGCTCATAGAATTTCAAATCCACTTTCTTCAAATCTATCAATAAATTCTTTAAGTGGAGAACTTGCATTCCCTTCTCACTCATGTGCCCAAGTTTGTGGTGCCATAATTTTGTATCCACTTCTGTAAAAGCTAAATCAATATAAGAGTCAACATTACTATTAGATAAATATAATGTACCTACCTTATCTCCTTTTTATATTGCCAAAGATCCTTTAGTGACCTTCCATGAATTTTATGTAAATGTAACTATGCATCCCTCACTTCCCAACTACCTTACTAAAATTATATTTCTTCTCAACTTAGAGGCATCCATTTATTTCCATTCTATAATTTTATCTGTATGTTACCCTTTCCTACAATTTTATAAGGTTCACCATCACCCAAATTAACCTATCCCAAATCGCCTTGAACGTAGTCTTGAAAATATTTCTTATGGGGTTGTAGCATGAAATGAAGCCCCTAAATTTAACACCCAAGAATCATTAATATTATATAAAGAAAAGATTAAATAATATTGTAACACATCACCTTCCACATTTGCTTCTTGATTTTTATCTTTTTGTCCAAATCCTTGTTTTCCTTTTCAAATACAACAATCTTTCTTTAGGTGTCCTTTCCACAAATCCAACACACCATCATTCCTCTAGATTTGGATCTACCATTTTTAGACTTACCACAATTCCCTGGGCCCTTTCCTCTATCTTTTTATCTTCCCCTATTCTCCATAGTCAAAGCATTACCTAGTGTCTCACATGTGCTTTTTCATCGCATTTTCTCACTAAGAATAACACCAATAACATCATCAAAATTTAAAGTGTTTGAACCAAAGATAGAACTACTCATAGCCATGACCAAGCCATTCTATCTTTTTGGCAATGAGCACAGAATCAAAAGACCCCTAACCTCATCATCAAATTTTACTCCTACAGATCTTAACTGATTTGTGACCATGTTAGATTCATTTAAATGATCATCAACAAACCCACCTTATGACATTTCCAAATTAAATAAATGTTTCATAAGAAATACCTTGTTGGAGGCTAATAACTTTTCATACACTCTATCTAATTCCTTTATCACATCTATTATTATCTTTTCTTTTGAAATATTGAAGGCCACTGATGTTGTTAAGCATAGCCATATTGTTCCTAGTGCTTTTCTGTCAAGAATCTCCCAATCTTCATCCTTCATAGTTGTCAATTTATTTGCTATTCTATCTAATGTTAGGAAAAGATCCTTCTAATATAGTTAA
This sequence comes from Torreya grandis, assembly GCA_037957365.1. Taxonomy (NCBI): domain Eukaryota; kingdom Viridiplantae; phylum Streptophyta; class Pinopsida; order Cupressales; family Taxaceae; genus Torreya; species Torreya grandis. The sequence continues at coordinate 3,187,209 of JARHVA010000101.1, forward strand.
TCCTCCATTTGTATCTTCCATAGTTGGTAGTTTTGGCCGTTGAACTTTTGGACCTTAAACTTGCCTTCTTCCACCATTACTCCCACTCGAATCAGGAACCCTCTTTTCCTATGAGTTTATCTGCCAAATAAACCTAGCTCTAATACCAGTTTTTAGGAATATAGAACATAGAGAAATCTTAATGAATTAAAGATAAAAATAAAATATAGAAAACACAACACAATAGAGACATAGATTTAACTTAGTTCACCCAATATGGGATACGTCCACATAGAAATAGCTAGTCCTTATTATTCATTCCAACAAATGAAGGGAAAAACTTGAAATACAACCACTACAATATCCTCTTCACTCACAAACATAATTTCTACCATTAGATCTGTAACCTAATAGTGAATAGTCTAGATTTACTATGAAATTACAATATTTTACAATGTAACCTAATAGTGAATGGTGACCATAGTGGGGGCATGTTTCCCCCCCACACCCCCTATCAAGAGTTGGGCATTATAATAAGATCAAGCTCTACCATCCAAAAATAATTGCCTCAATAGTCTACCTAAATTTTCCTCACATTTTCTAGACCATTTTAATTTGGTGTTCCAAGCTGGGAAAAACATGGTAGAAAGAGCTCATGTATTGCAAGAATGTTTAGATGTAGTTTCTCCCAAGTTAAGACATTCAGCTCAAAATATTTGTGGTGCATCTCTCATCTAGGATAAACATTCTACTATTTTTTAGAGCATGGCTATTGATAATGGTAGTTTTTGGTTTCCCCTATGAATTTTACAAATTAACATGGTAGATTTTTGGGCTAGACTTATTTTAAGTTTAAATCGAAGCCTTACTTAATAAATATTATGGGCATTAATTAATAAAGGAAACATTAAATTCAATCATATATAGTGATATCTAGAGCTACTTAATAGCTGGATGTTAATCACTCTCTTCAATATCTTTGACAAAATCATTTTCAAAGTATTATATTATGCATTTGTGACATATTACCTAAAATTATTAGTTTAAAACAAATATAGTTTATCAAAATTTAGTACATTTATGAATATATCATTGTTTTCTAGGAAGGAATAGAATAGTTTTAAGCCTCTCGATAGAGCAACATATTCCTCATGTTTGATTTTGGAAAATACTTTAAATACATTGAGTGGAAATTTATCCTTGCCATGCTTCATACTTCAAGATTTGGTAAATTTTTATTTTGGCTTTATAAACTTTCTTATCTAATGCCTTGGTTGTTTGACTATTAATGGCCATAATTTTGATAGTTCTAGGCTATTTCATTTTATTTATTTTTATTTTTATTTTTAAAAACCCTCTCACTTTACCACTATATGTTCTTATGACTAAAGATTTTATCTATCTGATTTCCCATAGAGTTGAGCATGGCCTTATTCTAGGAATTAATCCTCCCAATTACACCACTTAATTAATAAATTTTCACTTCCTAGAAAGTTTTTTCCTCACACTTACTGAGCACAAAGTCTCATTTAAAGAGGCACTATGAATGGCTTGATTTTTTTCAAAGCTTTTAGATCTAATCTATAGTGGGCCAAAATGCACTGCTTCACACAAAGCATGATGCCCTTTTAAGATTGGCTCAATAAATTTTAAGGAATATGATAGCTCTCCATTAAAATTATGGTATTATGTGATCGAAAGAGTGGAAAAATAATAACATGTTGGATCACTAAACCCATTTCCTTAGTAGGAAAGTTTTACATTTGTACAAAATATATTTTCGCTACTCATGTTTGCTAATCCTTTAATTTGGATCCTTACAGAGTCTCATATGATAAGTCAACTAAGTTGTAAAATAATTTCTTTTAGCCAATGCTAAATAGACTAGGTGCTTTTACAAGGTTGCTTGGGATATTTTTTTCCTTCCTTAGGATAAAGGGAGTGTGGGTAATATAAATATTTATAGAAAAATCATAGCTCTTTATGCCAAGTGGGATGTGAGGGGTATTGAATGGAATAATCTTGTAGAATCATTTTGAGATGCTACATTTTTGTAAGTTCTCCATATGGAAAAAATTATTTAAAAAAATAAGGTTTTAAACTCCCCTTGTCACTTATGTCCCAGTCAAAATCAAGGGGTCCTTTATGGTGAGATGAATTTGGAAAGCCTTTGAAGTTGTCAAACCTCACCTAAAATGGATTGGTGTTGGATTCAGAACTTGTCTTTCACTCAATGATTATAATTTATGGTGGTTAGTTTTCATGACAAACACCAACCTTTGTCTTGTCAAAATGCTAGGTATAAAATTCCTTTAATTTTTATAGGAATTACCATGTTTAGATATCTTATCTCATCTAGAGTTTGGATTCATTTCTTACCTTATAAATTAAGTTCAATATTTTAGCCTCTAACTTACCTTCTAGCTTTCATATGCAAGAGTTGATGTCTAATTTCATTTTAAAAATGGAACAATAACCTCCAATTTCCTACTGGAAGGATTAGCAGTGTAATTATGATGCCCCATTTTTTGATAGGTAATTGAGGGTTAATAGGTCCCTCACCCTTCATTTATAAGAAAATTCAATACATATATCCATGTCCATATCTGATATACCATCGTGATAGAATAAAAAAGGACCAAGTCCTTGATCCACTAGAGGATAAGAAAAAAACCAGCATCAAATCCAACCCACCCAAAAATAAAAAATAAGCCCATAACCTAATAAATACATTCCTTACAAGCCCAAAAATACATCAAAAAATACCAAAGAGTAGTCAAACCTAACAAATAATCCATCTGAAGGGAATCCCCATCCAGGATCCCTCACCAAAGTGTCAGACCACCACTACTACCTCCAACCAATATAGCACCATTCCACCCCACACTACTCAATTGTTGCCCAACCAAGTCCATCAACCATCCTTGTGCTATATCACACTCAACTACTATCACCTCATCCACATCCATAACCCTATTAACACAACCACCTTGTCTTCTATGAGTTTGAATCTCCATGAAGAAACACCCTAAACCTAGGGCATGGTAATAAGAAACCATTTTTACCCTGATGTGTTTAGACATAATCCTTCATCTGAGGTGTAACTGACCCACCACCAAACACCCCCACATCATCCAAGGCTACCTATAGAGGAATCATGGGCATCACATCTCCATAGAGGAAAACTAATAACTAAGATTCCAATACCACCCTATGAGCATGTTAGTGGTCCAAAATAGCTACTAAGGAGGTAAATTGAGCCTTGCATGCCTACATGTCCAATGCTGGAATGAAACACCTTGTGGGAGCTAGGTTTCAAACGGAGCTCTGAAGATGCTCTAAAAAATCCATCATACTAATAAATACTTCTCTAGGTCATAGTACATAGAGAGGCACTAACCCTAAATTATAGAAGAACCAATTTAGCCGTAATTTTCATGGTTAGCTCCTTCCCATCTATAATTAGTATAAGGTTCCAAAAAAAGGTGTATGTCATATTAAAATTGACCTTAGCCTAGAATTGGGTCTCCAAATACACTAACCCCACCAATTCTTGCATCACCTCCAAAACCAGCCCCAATTGAATAATAAAAACCTTGTTTAGTCATGTGTTCAAGACACTACCTTCAACCTCCATTTCTCATTTCATGACATTGATACACAATAAGGATATGCTTAGATCTAGCTGCATCATAGTATCCATGGATAAGTCTATCACATAAGCATAAGCACGACCACCAATTTGGCATGAAATAACCATCATCTTGTACATTATAGAATCTATTGTATATTCCATCATAATGCATAATGGGCTTAGGCTAAGGCACAATGCAAATAGAAATAACACAAACATGTGATCATTCCCCCTCAATTTATTAGGTGACAAGACACCCAACTTTCTAATTATCTTCCCAACCATTGAGCTATTAAAAGAAATCACCACCCCTGGCAGTGAACTTAGATGTAAACAGCCCCTTTTTGTGTCAGTCCATTCATCTTAGGAGTTGTCCACAATTAGCTCCTCCTCCAAGGAAATACCCATGCTGGTAAGAAAATATATGGTTGAATTAGCCTCTTTAAAATAATTTTTGGCTTCCCAAGTTGAAAAAGAGTCTAGAGTATCCTATCCTTACTACATAATATTGTCATTGTTCCATAAACCTGCTTTTCACTTATACAGAGTGTGAATCAACACTATCGATTCACCCTTAATTATAACCTTCTTGATGCCACATTGAGAAACTAACTCCAACCAAGTACAAGGGATTTTACATTCAACTCATTTTTTGTGCCATCTAAAAGCTTTTGTGAGGCCACTCTAATGAAGGACCCTATACAATCTATGATTAAACAATCCACCCCTGAAGCCCCTATATTGCCTCTATTCACACATCAAAGTTTAATTTAAACACAATAGGTATCAAAGGATATCATATTGAATTTTACACCAATATACGAGCCTTGAATGGAATGATTGACCCATTAATAAGGTATTATGGCACCACTTTAAAAAATTATTTTTCTAGTATTTTATACCAAAGTATGAATCCTTTCTCCTCAACTATTGGCAAACTAAAAAAATGGAGTTTTAATTCATCTCCTCGTATGTGGATTATATTACTCAACTAAATTTGGAACTCCAAGCTTGGGCCCAATCTTACCCATTTTATTTGGTGTCTTTTCTACTAGGGTCTACCACTTTGGTAAAGGCTCAAACACATTGGGATTTTTTATCTTAAGTGCTCTACATATTTTATGCCAAAGACTTTTCAGCACCTATTTTGCACTTTTCCTCGAGCTCATAAAGCTTGGAAATGGATTCATAATCTATTTCATCCTTTTCATCTAGGACATTTGTTAGTATAGGTTCCTATAAATTTCCATTATAAAATGCTAAGGAGTGTATGTGAAGTGAGTTGTAGAATCAAAACACTAATGAGAATATAACAAGTTAAATTATTCCTTCAGTTCATAATTAGTGAGCATTTATAAAAATGCATATTGAAACATAGAGAACATTAATTATTGTTATATTATGAAGTAGATTAAAATGAAACATAGTATACATGTGCACAAAATGAGTACAAAAAGACGTTGGGAAGATCCATCATCAGATCTATATATTAATCTCTTTTTCATAGAACTCTTTTTATTACATTTGAACATTATTTAAAAGAGCTTACAAAGGCTCTCTCACTTTGCATTTTAAACATTTTATTTATTTCTCAAATGATTATTTACATGTTTTGTAGATTTTTGATATACAACCATGGGTCGAATACATACAAAATAATACATATCACACCCTTTTCATTTATACACACTCTATAATTTTGTACTCCTATATCTACTACCAACACTTTCCCAGACATAAACAATTATATCATCCTGATACAAAGTGGCATGAAGTGTGTCGAAGTCATGATATGGTGGAGTTTTATGCACTATGGGCTTAGTAAAAAAACACTACTTTTGGTAATCACTCAAGGTGTCATTTACTAGTTTTCACCTCTTGTGCACTACCTAGCTGCACTTTCAAGTTTTCAACTAAATAATGTAACAATCTATCACCCTTCTAGGTTTTCAACTAAATAATGTACCAATATATTGCCCTTGTAGGTTTTCAATAAATTAACAAAACCAAAAGGTCACTTTTTATAGGATTTCAACCATCCTATCCCTATGCCTAATGTTTTTGGACTTCCCTACTTCAAAAATCTTCAAATTTTAAAAAATTAAACCTCAAATTACCTAGAGATGAGGTAGAGCCTAGAGGCATAGAGTGCGTATCTTGAATTGAATTAATTTATGAAGATGGTGGTGCAACCAGGGTCATGTCAAAATATGTTTTTGGTGAATAAGATGGTGATATAAAAACTATGGTTAAAGATGATGCAGCTACAGAGTCAACTACTTGAGGTGTTTTTTGTATTATTTTGGTCACTTGTTTGGAGTTCTTGGGAAATTTGTGCTGGTGGAATGAATTGAGGCTCATTAATGTCCTTAGCAATTGGGAGGTCCAAATGTGATAGATATTGTTTGAGCTACCTCCAGTCTCCTAGGGTAACCCAAACCATGCTTATTAATGTGCACAGAGGAGTCTAGTAATACATAATGTTATGGATGTCTTCATATTCTATGGTAGTAATAATGGCCCTATTCTATAATACTTTAATTTGAATGGCTTGTAACATTTACTCTAGTATATCTGAGTAGCATTGATTCTGCACACTGGTGAATGCATTCTGGAGCATCTCATTCTACCATATATTCATCCTAGAAATAACATTTTCTCTTGAGGCAAGAGACTCCTTCAACACAATGTTACTTTTATCTAGCATGGATGTATGATGTTTCATCGCTTCCTTAGATTTGTCTACCTTATATAAATTTAGTTTTACTTTATTTTAGGTATCTTACATTTGTTACTTCTAGTTGAACATGCTACGAGAAATTTGTGTGGATTATAGCATAGAAATGTCAAGGAATTATTCATATTATTAAAGAAGATCAAATAATATTTACATTTCATATTTCAATTGCTAACCATGTATTGAGAGCTTATAAAAAAATTCACAACCACCTAATCCTTGGTGAGTCAAGAAACTAAGGTAGTGAGTTGTTTTTATTCTAACATCACCTGGTCAACAAGAACTTGTATCACCAGCATGAGACAAGTTTTATTTATGATATTATAGGACTTGTCTAACTGAGCATGTAAATATGTCTTTTCCTTCCTTAACTGGAGGTTGTCTTGTTCCATCTTGGTTGCCTTCTACACTGACTCTTAGAAGGTGGAAGCTCCCTAAATTTGTGCTATAGAATCTTGAAGTGTAGTAGCTCTATATGTATTATTCACTAATGTGATATTAGTCACATAATGATGTAGAGCATTTGGGAAAAGATATCCACAACCTCTGTATGGTCTTGAATGTCTCATCCTATTACTATGTTTCTTGCTCAACCTTGCATCAAACTAGATACCTCTCATTTGGATTCTTGGGCCTGATATCCTTATTGTATGTCCCCATCTATTGAATTCATAAAAATATTTTTTTATAACAATATTTTTTCTCTAAATTAGTCACGTGGACTCCTTAATTCAATTAATCCACTCCTTATTCAATTTGTCCTTCTTATTCTCACTATCTTTCCTTAAACATCCAATCTCTAGGTTTCAAGTAAATTCTTACTTCAAGATTCAATAACACTATATCTTGTCTTAGATGACCTTAAATGATCATATCCCCTCTAGTTTTGAATCTCTCAAACACTCATACACTCTTCCACACTCAATTCCTCTTTCACTATTCTCATTGTAATATAAGCTTGTAGCAATTTTTACTGATATGTGGCTTGTACAATCTTAAAAAGATTGACCAATCTAAATTGACTTCATTTATGATAAATAATTATGCTTATGTACCTCCCTAATAAGTTTCAAGGCCTAATTCATTCACTTTCTACCTTTTCTTTTGGAAAACCATCTTCTTTTAGGCCTAGTTAGATCTAGTTGAAGCTCACCTACCCAGATCCATACTTGTGTAGTCTATAAAAAAATTAAAATAATTCCATCAATGATAATACATAGATTTATATCAGATTACAAAATTTCATAGCATTATGATAGTTATTTCTCTTTTTATAAGTAGAACCCTAAATCTAGGGTTTACTAGTCTTGAACATGGCTGAGGGCCTTCAAAATCATGTATCTTGAGTTGTATATCATGTTGGCATCCGAAATCACCCTATTTGGGTCTATATTAATTCCCTTCAACTTTCCAAAAGGCCTAGAGTCCTGGGTTTATCCATTACATGCTTAAAATAGTGAAAACTCAGTGAACTATGAGCTTGGATTGACTGTGCATGGTAAGTTTGATCCAAAATTGTTGGGTATTCAATCCCATAAGTATTTAGGATGACACAAGTCCTTATTTAGTTCTATTTACTCTCCATACACCTTGTTCAACTCTTAAAATCCATGTGTCAAGTCTTAATCCTTTCTCTAGATGAAATGATATGTGTTCAATCACAAGACTACCTGGACTAGTCTAAAAGTTAACCTTATTACCTTAGGGTTTCAAAAAAGGATTCCTACACTTTACTATATCTTCAACTCACTTCACATAGGATCCATTCACTCCTATGGATCAATAATCTTTCTCTTTATCTTAGATAGGAGTTACCAAGCCTTCACTATATAAATAGGGTACCTACAAGCCTTAATACAACAGGAGTTTTTATTCCAAAATTTGAATCTCAAAACATTTTATTAAGGCATACTAAGCTTCCACACTGATGTGTCCACTAACCAAACATAACTCCAAGCATCCCTAATTTTTTCCACCTCTTTACTTCATTCCCTAATATCCTTCAAATAGGGTAGACTAGACTTCAAGGTTTTTACATTCTAGACAATCAACATGCAATAGTTTGTTATGTTATTCCTTGAATTCAAAGTCTCTCTATAGGCTTGTCTAAAACCTTATCCTCAATTAATGCTTATCAATATTTTAATAACTAGTTTCTCTTCTTTATTACCCATTTTAATAAGCACACACAATCATATTATTGTGTGGATAGGGTATTTCTTAACTGTCTACCAAGACTATGCATATACATTTTCAAAGAACTTAGAAACTTTTAAATATCTTACTTGATATCTCATCTCTATAATTGATATATTTCTTCCATTTATATATTATCTTCTCAAAAAATAAGACATAGTATTGTAAGTGAAACAATCTACTGGTTTGTCATAGTCCATAGGATACAGGGGCAGTGATCAACATTGACACTGAGTCTCCTACATGGGAAGGCCTTAACCATTTATAAGAGGGTCTATATGGGCTCAATCCATTTAACCAATAACATAAATATTCACCACTCACTTCAATATACTTAATTTAGGACTCACCACCTACCAAACAAATACAAATACTTCAATTCCTCTCCCTTGACTATGTTTTATAGTTATTCTTTGGTTACATCTTGCAATTACTCTTTCTCCTACAATATTACACCATTGATAGTATGTTAAAGGTTTTTAAAAACTTCAAGTGCAATAATAAATCAATACAATCATGCATATAGAATTGAGAACTTCTTTTCTTTATTCGAATCCTTATTGCCTTTCACATTACTATCCATTCTAGGACTGGAGTTCTTCCTTGAGATGTTTGTATGATACTCCTCTTCTCTAATTATCCTTCTTCTAATTGAAAATCTCTCTCTTATTTTCCTCACCTCCCTCTCACTCTAACAACCTCAAAATCTACGTATCATCTCTCTTTTTACACCAACTCCATGTTGGTTGCTAAGTTAGTTACAAAACTAACCCTTTATTTGCCAACCCAACTCATGGGTAAGGGTTACCATTCCAATTCATGACTTAAAATTTATGAACTTGACATATATAACTTATAATTACCCTACAACCAACTTTGCTCACCTAACTCTTCAAACACATAAAATGACCCTTTTAAACTCTTGACAACATTTTGAATTTTCAAATTCCTTGTTTTGGAGGGAAAACACCTAGGACCTATTTAACATGACTTTATGACTTATAATTTATTTCAATGACATAATTAGACCACATCAAGACTTTTTATACACCTTAACACTCCACTTTGACTTCTCTTGACCAATTGTGACTATTAGTTCAAAAAAGATGTTCTTTGGCTTGATGCTCCTGCATCAAACTCCCCAGGAGGGAGAAAACTTGAACCTGCATCTTTTTTCCTTGATTTCCAATTTGTCCTTTGATGGTCCTCCATATGTACTTGACTAATTTCTATTATTCTAGGTTCATTCTTCTTGTCAAACACTTGCTCTTCTTCTTCTTGGCCTTGTCTATTCTTTATATCCATTCATACTCCACTTCCATGAGATACTCCCACTACTGTGGTTTTTTTTTTTTGCTACATATTTCAACTTTTCCCAATCATTTGTAACCTCATCACACTTAGCTACAACTAACTTGTATACATTTGTCTTCCTCATGTTTTCTTCATGGCTTCTTTTCTCCTCAATACCACTTATATCTTACTTATCTAGAGTATCTTGCTTCTTGTTCATGATTTCACCCTTGTCATGATACTTTATTGGCCTCTTATGCATGCCAACCTTCATCATTTGTCCCATTTGACCTTATCTTTCTTCCTCTACGTCACTATCCTACTCCTCTTGGTGTTTTTGCCCATCATCTTGTTAACTATGCAAGAGAAATTTCTTGTTCCACTCATCCTCTTCATAGTACATCATGACTTGACAAATCCTTGGCCTCCCATATCCATGTTTATCAAGTCAAAACATAGAATTAGTTTGAATCATTATGTAACTCACCTTGTTTGCTTATTTTTGCCTCATTTGCTTACTTGCTTGCTTACCAATTTCTACATCTTCTTATACTTGTCTTTTTTGCTCCTCTCTTAATGTTCCTTGGAGTTTATCCTTGATCTTAACCTATTGTACCTCATTTATTTTAATCTCATTTGATGTAATAAACAAGTCCTCCAACATTCTCAATTCCTCTTGCAACTTAAATGCATCAATCTCCTCATTTGCTTCATCAAACTTTAGTGTACTTTGTTTGTTATTGTCTTGGGCAGTTGATCTTTATCTCCTTCTTAGACTCCTCATTTTTTAGAGTCATATCAGCCTCCTTTTGTTCTATGTCACACTTTTTAATCACTCTTTTAGGTGCTTCTTATTCATCTTTCCATGCTACACCATCATCCATCAATGCAATGATTTCTAGGTAGATGAAATCTTCACTATTGAAGTCAAACTCAAACATATCATCATATACCACATTTTAAAACATATCTATCAAAATCATATCTTCTCTTATGCATTCTTTTCCTTGGATGCATGATTGTACCTTTACTTCTTTGACTTGATTTGTTTGCTCTACCTTTCGTGCTTACTTTTTAGGCTTGTCATCTTCTTAAATATTCATTCTTTCTTGGAGTACACTTGCAACATGATCCTTTTATACTCTTTTCTTGCTATTCACAACCCACTTACTACCTTGTATCTTCTTTGGATGCCACTTGCATCTCTTTACATCATTCTCATGCCTCATACCTTGGTCATCTATCATTCCAACTTGATGTACTTTTCCATTTGCCTTTTATTTTCATATTTGTATTTGCTTTCCATCTGTACATATCCATTCCCTTGTTCACCTTTTGATGGCTGCACTTTGTCATGTTTTCTCTAAACCTACATAATATCCTTTCCTTCTTCATATATGCAATTAAATTCAACATTCAAACACTCATTTACCTCTAATGTCAATTGTTACAAGCTTTTTTCTTCATTTTTATCTTCATGGATGACCTTAAAGTCTTCTTGGGTGACCTTCTTGTCTTCTTGGTGCACCATCTCCTTTATTTTAGCTACTATGCATGGCAATGTATCATATTATTTGTCTTTCTCATCATCTTCTACAAGCTTTCAATTTCCTTCACTTTATCTTCTTCAAGAGGTTATTTTTCTTGATAATTCTCTTACCACTTGATGGGTGTCATTCTTGGCCCATTTTTCATTATCTTTGAGGCCTCATGCTTGGCCTTCATCACATTTGTCTTCATACCTAAAACATAAACTCAAAAACAAAGTTAGCATATAAAATGAGAGACCACATAGTCTATTTGAATGCCTTTGACATAGGCATCATCCATATTCTCTTATCTTCCCCCTCATGTGCTCTTTTTGGCACATTTATCTCCTTCTTGTTCTCTTCAATGAGAACTCTCTTCTCAATGTATATTTCTTGTTGCTCACTCGGTAACATCTTTTTTCTCATGCCTCTTTGGGCCACCTTCTCTATCTTTTTCTCTTTCCTTAAGATACCTTTCTTGTGCCTTCTTCTTCTCACTAGTGACTCTATTGGCCACTTCACCTTTCTCTTCATTCTCCAGCCACTCCATTGGATTTATTGTTCTCTCATGAACTTCACCATGAGCTCAATCTTATCAAATCTCTACCCCAATTCTCTCCTTATGTTTGCTAGTTCCTTGTCTATATCCATCTTCCCAATTTTATTATTTTCTATGGGCTTATTTAGACCTCCTCTTAGCAAGTCCTTCAAGATTTACTCTTAGAGATCTTGTGGGCGTTTCCTCTTCTTAATTCCTCTCTCTAAGATCTCTCTTAACTCTCTTGACTCTCTTTTGGAGTCTCTTATCTTCCTCTTTTCTCTTGGATCTTCATTGCTCTCTTTTCCTCTCTCTTTTCTATCCTCTCCTTGGATAGTTTCTTGTCCTTCTCAAAGGAATTTTTGGGATCTATCTCTCAATTCACTCTATCAATATTATCCTTATCTATGCTGACCTTGTCAGATCAGACCTACAACATCCTCTTCTCCTAATACCCTGCAAGGTTATCTCTTAACCATACCTCATTGCATATGCATGTATCTCAAATCAAAAATTTATAAAGCAATCAAAATAAAATTTAACCCAAGTATACCTTAATATCTCTGATAAAAAAATGATGTATATCATTTGGGATAATTCATCCACAACCTTTGTGTGGTCTTGAATGTCTCATCCTGTTACTATGCTTCTTGGTCAACCTTGCATCAAACTAGATACCTCTCATTTGGATTCTTGGGCCTGATAGCCTTATTTTATGTCCCTGTCTATTTTATTCAAAAAAATCTTTTTTTTATAACATTATTTATTCTCTAAACTAGTCACATTGACTCTTTACTTCTATTAATCCACTCTTTACTCAATATGTCCTTCTTATTCTCACTAGCTTTCCTTAAACATCCAATCTCTAGGTTTCAAGTAAATTATTAATTTACACTTAAATGGAACTATAGATTGTATTTTATAACCTTAAATTATCATATCCCTTCTATTTTTTATTCTCTCAAACACTCATACACTCTTCCATACTCAATTCCTCTTTCAATGTTCTCATTGCAATATAAGTTTGTAGTAATTTTTACTGATATGTGGCTTGTACAATCTTAATAAGATTGAAAAATATAAATTGAATTAATTTATGATAACTCTTTATTATTATGTAAATCCCTAATAAATTTCAAGGCCTACTTTATTTTATTTCTACCTTTTCTTTTGGAAAACCATCTTCTTTTAAACCAAGTTAGACCTAGTTGAAGCTCACCTACCCAAATCCATACTTGTGAGGTCTCCAAAAACTTAAAACCACTTTCATTATTTATATACATGAATTTATATCAGATCAAAAAATTCATAGCATTATGATGGTTGGTTCTCTTTTTATAGGTAGAACCCTAAATCTAGGGTTTACTAGTCCTAAACATGGCCGAGGGCCTTCAAAATATTGTATCTTGAGTTGTATATCATTTCAACGTCCTAAATAACCTTCCTTAGGTCTTTATTCATTCCATTCATATTTTAAAAATTCCTAGGTTTATCCATTTCATGCTTAAAATAGTGGAAACTTGGTCAATTGTGAGCTTGGATGACTATACACAGTAGGGTTGGTCCAAAATTATTGGGTATTCAACTCTAATAAGTATTTAAAATGACACAAGGCCTAATTTATTTATATTTACTCTCCATAAACCTTTTTTAACTCTTAATTTTCCTATTTCAAGTCTTAATTCTTTTTTTGGATGAAATGATATGTGTTCAATCATAAGACTACCTAGATTGGTCTGAAAGATAACCTTATTACCTTAGGGTTTAAACAAAGGATTCCTCCACTTTAATATATATTCAACTACTTCACACAATATTAATTAAATCCTATGGATCAATAACCTTTCTCTTTATCTTAGATAGGAGTTACCAAACCTTCACTATATAAACAGTGTACACGCCTTAATACAATAGGAGTCTTTATTCCAAAATTTAAGAGTCTCAAAACATTTTTTTAAGGACTAATAAGATTCCACAATAATTTTTTCACTTACCAAACATAACTCCAAACATCACTACTTATTTCCATCTCTTTATTTCATTCCCTAATATCCTTTAAATAAGATAGACTGCACTTTAGAGTTTTTACGTTCTAGATAATCAACATGAAATAGTTTGTTATGTTATTCCTTAAATTCAAAGTCTCTCCATAGGCTTGTCTAAAACCTCATCCTCACTTAATTATTATCAATATTTTAACAACTATTTTCTCTTCTTTATTAACTATTTTAATAAGCACACACAATCCTATTCTTGTGTGGACAAGGTATTTCTTGACTGTCTACTAATATTGTGCATATACATTTTCTCAAACAACTTAGAATATTTTAAATATCTTACCTAATAAATCATCTCTATAATTTATATACTTCCTCCATATACATATTATCTTCTCAACAAACAAGACATAACATTGTAAGTGAAACAACCTACTAGTTTATCACAGTTCATAGTATATAGGGACAGTGACCAACATTGACACTGAGTCTCGTACGTGGGAAGGCCTTAACCATTTATAAGAGGGCCTATATGGGATCAATCCATTCAAAAAATATCATAAATATTCACCACTCTCTCCAATCCACTTACTCAAGGACTCGACACCTACCAAACAAATGCAAATACTTCAATTCCTCTCCCTTGACTGTGTTATGCAGTCATTCTTTGGTTACAATATACAATCACTCTTTATCCTGAAATCTTACACCATTGGTAGTATGTTCAAGGTTTTAATAAACTTCAAGTGCAACAATAAATCATACAATCATGCATATATAATTGAGAACTTATTTTCTTTATTTAAAACCTTATTGTCTATTACATTACTATCCATTCTAGGACTGGAGTTCTTCCTTGAGAAGTTTGTATGCTCCTCCTCTTATTTGGTTCTCCTTATTCTACTTGAAAATATCTCTTTTTTTTTCCTCACCTCCATCTCACTCTTACAACCTCAAAATCCATGTATGATCTCTTTTTTTACACCAACTCCAATGTTGGTTGCTAAGTTAGTTACAAAACTAACCCTTTGTTTTCCAACCCAACTCATGGGTAAGGGTTATCATTATAATTCATGACTTCAACTTTAGGAACTTGAAATATATAAATTTTAATGACCTTATAACCAAATTTTCTCACCTAAATCTTCAAACACACAAAATGACCCTTTTGGACTCTTGACAACATTTTGAATTTTCAAATTCCCTATTTTGGAGGGAAAACACCTAAGACTTATTTAACACAACTTTATGAATTTTAATGGATTTAAATGACATAATTATACCATATGAAGCCTTTTTAAACACCTTGACACTATACTTTGACTTCTCTTGACCAATTTTTACTGTTAGTTCAATAATGTTATTTGGCTTGATGCTCCTACATCATACTCCCTAGGAGGGAGAAAACTTGAACCTACATATTTCTTCCAATCTGCATAAAATTATGTACCCTAGGACACTCTATTCAATCTCCCGCAATTTTATGCAACATTGGATCATCTCTCAAGTTTTTGGAACTTGTAAGAGAGATGAATCTCTAGTATTATTAGGGCTAGCTCCCTAGATCTTCTTTGAAATGCTTGTAAACTAATCTAATGCTTGCTTATAGGGAAAGAGTTAGAAGTTTGCATGAAGTAAAACTACACTAAAGTGGTGATTCACCAATAGATATCCCACAAACTATCATACTTATATTAAGTAACAAAGCTTTTTAAGACCAACTCTAAGCCTTAAAGGATCCTAACATAAGTGATTCAATGTGAAGGTAACATACATGAGACAATCAACAAGACAACTAGTCCAGGGGCATATTTCACACCATAGAGATAATAACTTAATTGGAGAGGATCTTAGTATCATAACTACACTTTAGATGACCTGTTAGATTAGAACTCTTGATTAAACATGAAGGATAGAGGAAGCAAGGATGATATTATCACTTAACTTCACTATTCATCTCTCTCACACTTGGACAAAGATGTTTGCAACTCAGAATTAGACTTGCA
Source organism: Torreya grandis (assembly GCA_037957365.1). Lineage (NCBI taxonomy): Eukaryota > Viridiplantae > Streptophyta > Pinopsida > Cupressales > Taxaceae > Torreya > Torreya grandis. The sequence goes on from JARHVA010000101.1 coordinate 3,203,118, forward strand.
TTCAATGTTCAAAAGCAAATTACAATGTTATTCCAGTAGGGGTTCACCATACTAGATGTGGTATTATTCTAAAATGGCCAAAATGGCTCATACTTATAGCAATTAGAAAGAGAGAGAGAAAACAAAAGTCTAAGAGACATAAGGACATGTGTCCAAAACTAGAAACTAGTTACAATGCATGTAGGTGAAGTGTAAGAAGAGTTAGAAACTAATTTGCATGTGTCCATTCCAAACAATCATCCTCTTCCAAAATTGATGTAGTATCTCTTCAAACATTTTCCATGAAACTTCATCATTGGCCTTCATTGGGTATTCCAAAGCTAACTAGGGGCAAGTGTCTCTTTTACACTAATAAGAGGAAGTTACAAGGAATATTTTACCTACATTGGAAGTTTTCCAAATCATGACATTCTCTTACACAAGCTCATCATCACCTTGCAACCATGATCACTCTCTAATAAGATTATTTTGACACTTGGCACTAGAATATTAGAATTTTTTTCTAACTAATCCATACCAAGGGTCTTGTGACACATGTTAGGACACCTCATATTCTTGGATTCATTATAAACATCTTTAAAATCCTCCAAACTTGAGTTACCATACTCTTCACTATGTCATTATAGATGCCAATTTATACAGGCTGAATTTAGAGACTTGGTAGACAAACTTGTGAGTATTTCCAAGGTTTTAAAATTTCATGAGGATTTGGTTTAAGTCTCGAGCTACCTCCCAAAGTGATTCGCATCCGTTGATCATCTTCAGGGCTTACAAAACATAATAAAATGTCAATAAAACATGATTATGCTCCACTTGTATGGATTATATACAATATAATCCCATGTATTTTACCCTCATGGAGTTGGAAACAACTTCTCCCTTATACTTGTGGTCAAATTCATCCATCTGGATGCATTTTGAACCACATCTCTCCAATCGGGTCCCAAAATAGGGGTTTTAAAGCGTTTTAGGTACATTAGCCCTTTAAGGATTTTTCATAAACCTCTGACATTGGAGTTTTTAACCAACACCCAAAATTTATTGTTTAGTACCCCCTTCAACCTCCTACAACTTATTATAATCCCATGCAAAGCCTCCAGGTAGGTATGAGTATTTGAAGTGACCTTCTCAATTGCACCCCTTCTCTTCACATACATTGTCATGACATTGGGTCCAAGAATGATAAATTTGGGTTCTATTATTCATTCCAATAGCTCCAATATGTCAAATTATTCCTCATGGTTCTATCCTAGTCCATTTCATCCACTTGCTAGCACTACAAATGGTTTTGAGCTCTCCTTAGGAAAACACCTCTCCACTAGGCATAGTGGCTTTAGATCCTCTTTCATGGATTTATAAAACCGGGGCTTGTTACAAAACCTTATGATCCTTCACTCATGTTTTTACATGCTTATCCAAGATTTCCCCAACTTATTTTCATATCCACTTCAACCCTAGCCTTCAATTTCCACCATTTTCTCTCTCTTTTGCAAGTTTTAAGCCCTAAAAGTGGCCTATCTCTGAGACAAAATAGAGAGTATTGGCCCTTTTTTCTCATAATTTCTTAATACATGGGAGGATTCCTTAGTTCATGAGGACCCATATCACTATGTTTCAGATCTTAACTTCTCTATTTACCCCTTCAACTAGCATGAAACTCAAAACTAACTTCTAAAGGTGATTGCCTGCAAGTTGAAGGTGGAATTGGCCTTTTTGACCTCATAAGTGGAAAATTTTGATATATTTGCCTTTTTTTTCTCTATCTCTCCATTCTCTTGGGGTTCCTATCATCATATTCAATCCCTAGATATTCTCACTTGGCCTTGTGGAGGCACTTGACGCTCTAATTGTCTTCATCCCACTTGTAGTTATGTGTGTTCTAAACACTTGGAAGGTTGGTTGTAGGTTGTTTTTTGCATGTAGGATTCATGTTAGTGAATTTAAATGACATTTAATTCCAAAAAAACACTCATTTTCCATTTATAATCCATCCTTTTCTCTTAGGATTTCATTACCCTCACTCCCAAGATTAGGCCACTTGCTCATTGGACTGAGACACTTCTTAAGACCCTGCCTGTGAGTCATGGTCTGAGTTTGGATTAATGTTTTAAGGACATTATTAATTTTTTCCTTGGTCACAAGACTCCCCATGATTTTATTTAAATTTTTAAACCTTCAAACCATACATCATTTCATGTTTGGGTCTTTAAGGAAGATACCCTTGTCTTGACTGTCCCAGCCATGGCTTTACCCCTGTGGGTGCTTTTTTAGCATGGTTTGAAGTTTGTGAGGCATTTTTACATGATATTTAGGTCATAAGACCATTTTAATTCCCACATTTACTTTTATATTTAATCAATACTATCATCTTCAAGATTCTCAATTGCTTATTGTCTTTCAAGTGGACTGAGATAAAAAACTTCCTTATCCCATGCATGTAGGTGTTGATTGCTCATGAATTAGGCCTTGAACCAATGTTTAAATCACTTATTGATACCACCCCCTTAATTAAATAATATTTTGGATTCATAAATTAACCTTAGGTGGCATTAGCATCATTAAGAATACTAACTTCACCTCATTGCCTATCTCAGTCCGTGCAAGCCTATAGGTGGTGATTTAGGACTAAATGAGGTATTTGTAAATGGAAGGCCATCCTTGATAAATCATGAAGATAATTTGGATATTTACATATTCCTTAATCATCATTTTGAGACTATGAACACAATATAAACCATCTACACAAAAGATACCCTTTTCCAATCTTGAAACTCCATTTTGGTTGTAGGTTGTCATGGCTTCAAATGGACTTTGATGAGGATGCTCAGAGGTTGTCTTAGAGTTTGATAAAACATATAAAACCTGACCATATATTTACTTACCTTGAAATGTGATAAATTCCACTCAAAAAATAATATGAAAATAAAACTCATTGTCTTACTTGCCTGGCTATGAGTGCCAATTCACAGGCCTGTGTATGGATAGGGGATAGGCTTAGGGGGGCATTGCATCCACATATATCTTCCCTCATCAAAAATTTGCTCAAGAGTGTCTTTTTAACCACTTTTAATTATTTCCCCCCTTTGGAATATTCTAGAGCTATCACAATGAAGTGCAAGGCTCCATTTTTATCATCATCATGTAGATCTCATTGTTAAGATTCAATGGTTTTTTTGTTACTTTTGGAGCTCTAGAATGCTACCTTATCCTTGCTCTTTTCTTCTCAAATTTGGAATAGACATTTTCCATTAATATGGATAAAAGGTGAGTATATGAGGATACTTCAAAACCATAATATCCTTATTGTGTGAAAACAACAAAAACACTTAGGAGCTTTATTTTCTCAGTCTAGGGAAAAGTTCCCCAACTCAGTCCTTATCTTTCCATATGAATTCTAACTTCTACCTTGTAAATTATATTCCTTCACAATGATTTATCATGTAATTTCATAATTTTAAGGTAGAATAAATGTCTCTTAAGCATCTCAAATTCACAATTAACCCTCATCCTCTTTGTTCAGGCCACCTATAGGTGGTGTTTAGTTGTAGCAAGCAGTGGATATAAGGGTGGTAAAGGGCATTGTCATGATCATCTCCACCAAGTGTAAATCAACTCAAAACCTTAAATTTCACTCCAAATATCTCTCAAGATTGAAAAAATTATCAATGTTGTTATCCAAACATGATGCTATCATGTAGACCCCTGACTGACCACTTCCCTTTGAATATGCAAACAGTGAAGGGAAAAAGTAGACTAAGTGCAAGATTTAGGCCTCATGGTCTCTTTCTTGATCATAAAATGCATTTTAAAAATTAAAAAAACTTGATACATGTTAAATTACATCATAATAATAATAAAAACCTTCATTAAGGGCACCTGTAGGTGCATACTTCTGAGCAAAGGCATCAAACATAGTCCAAAGCAAGAACAAGCCTAAAAAAGGCTTTCCTAGGCATTTGATGACTTCCAAATTAAAAAGTATCATGAAAAACCTATGTATATTCATTTTATAAAATTTATAAATACTTGAAACAAACACATCCATCAAATCAAAGCAAGAGAATTTGTAACAAATGCAAATAGTGACCCCCTCATGGATTGAAGTGCACAAAAAGTTGTCTGAAGTCTAACTGATTGTTCATAAAGGAGGAGGTACTAAATTGATAAATCCTACTATTAAATTTAATTTAAATTATATTAATATCCACCTACAATACCATTCCTCCCAACTCCACATGTATGGTCCACACTAAGCACTTGAAAATGACCCTTTTTTGTTTGCCAAGACAAGAAGGAAGGAAAACAATTTGCAGATGATCCTTTTTATGAAATATATACAATCAAAATGTGATAATTACCTATGGTGAGGTGAAGAGTCACACCACCACATTTTTAGTTTCAAGGTAACTTGAGAAGTCTGTACAAGTGTTAGAAATGGCCTATTTTTTAGGAAAAACTACCATTTGACTGATGAAACTAACTTGTAACTACCACCTGACTAAATCCTGACATGATTTGACCTTTTTCATGTTATAATTCATCTTTTTGACAAATATTTTAATTTAAAATTCCCTAAAATTCATTTAATTAAGCTAAAAAGGTGGCTTAATGACCTTTTTTATACATGAGACCTAGCAAGTGGCCAGTTTATGATATGTAAACACATTAAAACCTATTAAAGACCATTTTAGGACATTTTAAAATTAAATTGAGCTTTTTAATAAGTTTTAATATGTTTTACCAATGTTGACTTTGGCTAATTAGGCCAGTATAAGGGAGATCGGCTTCAATAAGGACTAGGAGAAGGGTGAGACATATAGGACAATAGGAGACCCCATTGGACATATGAAACCTTATTCAAAAGTTAATAAATAGTATGGTTTGACCCAAATTTGACTTGGGTTCAAATTTGGTCAACACTTCCTTTCTTTCCAATTTGTCCTTTGATGGTCCTTCATGCATGCTTGACTGTTGGTCCATTATTCTAGGTCCATTCTTCTTGTCCAACACTTGCTCTTCTTCTTCTTGGCCTTGTTTATTCTTTGTATCCATTCATCCTCCACTTTCATGATATAATCCCACTACTATAGCTTTTTTTTATGCATATTTCACCTTTTCTCAATCATTTGGAACCTCTTCACACTTAGCTAAAACTAACTTGTATATATTTGTCTTCCTCATGTTTGCTTCATGGCTTCTTTCTCCTCAATCTCACTTACGGCTTGCTTGTCTAGAGTATCCTAATTCTTTTTCATGCTTTAATATTTTTCATGAGACTCTATTAGCCTCTCATTCATGTCAACCTTCATTATTTTTCCCATTTTACATTCTCTTGATGTCCCTACTTCATTGTCCTCCTCTTGGTGTTTTTGCCCATCATCTTGCTCACTATGCAAGAGAAATTTCTTTTTCCACTCATCCTCTTCATAGTAAATCATGAATTTACCAATATTTGGCCTCCCATATCCATTTTTATCAATTACAAACTCATAATTAGCTTGAATCATTATGTAACTCACCTTTTTTGCTTCTTCTTGCCTCATTTGCTTGCTTTCTTACTTGCCAATTCTACATCTTCTTGTACTTGTATTTGTTGTTCCTCTATTAGTGTTCCTTGGAGTTTATCCTTGATATTAACCTATTTTAACTCACCTATTTACATCTCATTTTATGGAATAAACAAGTCCTCTAACATTATCAATTCCTCTTGCAAATTAAATGCATCAATCTCCTCATTTGCTTCATCAAACTTTAGTGTACTTTGTTCTTCATTGTCTTGGGAATTTGGTCCTTTATCTCCTTCTTCGACTCCCTCATTTTATAGAGTCATATCATCCACATTTTTTCTACATCACACTTCTCAATCACTCTTTGAGGTGCTTTTTCTTCATCTTTCCATGCTACACCCTCATTCATCAATGTAATGGTTTATAGGTAAAAGAAATCTTCACTATTGAAGTCAAACTCAAATATATCATCATATACCACATTTGAAAACATATCTATCAAACTCTTATCTTCTCTTATGCATTATTTTTCTTAGATGAATGGTTGTACCTTCACTTCTTTGACTTGATTTGGTTGCTTTACCTTTCTTGCTTGCTTTGTAGGCTTGTCATCTTCTTCAATATTCATTCTTGCTTGGAGTGCACTTGCAACTTGATCCTTTTGTATTATTTTCTTGCTATTCAAAACCCACTTACTACCTTGTATCTTCTTGGGATGCCACTTTCATCTCTTTACATCACTCTCATGCCTCATACCTTGGTCATCTATCATGCCAACTTGATGTACTTTGCCATTTGCCTTTTGTTTCCACATTTGTGCTTTCTTTCCACCTATACTCTTGCTTTGTTTGACCTCTTACTTGAGGTTAATCTCCTTCTTCTCTTCACCTGCTTATTTCAACCATTTAGGCCATACATATCCATGCCATTTTTCACCTTTTGAGGGCTACACTTTGTCATGTTTTCTCTCAACCTGCATATCAGCCTTGCCTTCTTCATATTTGCAATCAAATTCAACATTAAAACACTCATTTACCTCCAATGACAACTATTGCAAGCTTGTTTCTTAATTCTTATGTTCATGGATAACCTTAAAGTCTTCTTGGGTGACCTTATTGTCTTCTTGGTGCACCATCTCATTTCTTTCATTTGTTATGCATGGTAATGCATCATAGTATTCATCTAACTCATCATCTTCTACATGTGATATGCCTTCAATCTCCTTCACTTTGTCTTCTTCAAGAGGTTCTTTTTCTTGATCATTATGTTGTTTTCACTTGATGGGTGTCATTCTTGGCCCATTCTTCATCATCTTTGAGGCCTCATGCTTGGCCTTCATCACATTTGTCTTCATACCTACAAACACAAACTCAAAAACAAAGTTAGCATACAAAATGATAAATCACATAGTCTCTTTAAATGCCTTTAGCATAGGCTTCTTCCATCTTCTCTTATATTTACCCTCATTTAATCTTATTGGTACATATTTCTCCTTCTTTTTCTCTTCAGTGAGAACTCTCTTCTCAAATTCTATTTCTTGTTGTTCACTTGGGAACATCTATTTTCTCATGCCTCTTTGGGTTGCCTTCTCTATCTTCTTCTATTTCCTTAAGACACCTTTTTTGTGCCTTCTTCTTCTCACCAGTGACTCTACTGGCCACTTCACCTTTATCTTAATACTCCAACCACTCCATTGGCTTTATTATTCTCTCATGAGCTTCACCATGAGCTAAATCTTCTCAAATCTCTGCCCTAATTCTCTTCTTATGTCTGCTACTTCCTTGTTTGTATCCATCTTCCTCATTTTTTAATTTTCTATGGGCCCATTTAGACCTCCTCTTAGCAAGTACTTCAAGCTTACCTCTTAGACCTCATTTGGGCCTTTCTTCTTCTTGAGTCCTCTCTCTAGGATCTCTTTCTTCTTAACTCTCTTGAATCTTTTGTGGAGTCTCTAATCTTCCTCGTCTCTTTTCAAGCTTCATTGCTCTCTTTTCCTCTCTCTTTTCTAGCCTTTCCTTGGCTAGCTTTTTATCCTTATCAAAGGACTTTTAGGGATCTATCTCTTGCTTCACTCTATCAATATTATCCTCTTCTATTTTTAACTTATCATATTAGACTTCCAACACCCTCTTCTCCCAACACCCTGTAAGGTTATCTCTCAAGCATACCTCATTGCATACGTATGTATCTCAAATCAACAAATTATAAATCAATAAAAATATAATTTAACCCAAGAATACCTTACTATATCTTATACCAAAATGATATATAGTATTTGGGAGAAGTCATCCACAACCTCTATATGGTCTTGAATGTCTCATCCTGTTACTATGCTTCTTGGTCAACCTTGCATCAAACTAGGTACCTCTCATTTGGATTCTTGGGCCTGATAGCCTTATTATATGTCCCTATCTATTTAATTAATATAAATATTTTTTTATAACATTATTTATTCTCTAAATTAGTCACATGGGCTCCTAACTTTTATTAATCCACTCTTTACTCAATGTGTCCTTCTTATTCTCACTAACTTTCCTTAAACATCCAATCTCTAGGTTTCAAGTAAATTATTGCTTTAGTATTTAATGGAATTATATATTATCTTATATGACCTTAAATTATCATATTCCCTCTGTTTTTATTCTCTCAAACACTCATGCACTCTTCCACACTCAATTCTTCTTTCATTGTTCTCATTTCAATACAAGCTTATAGCCCTTTTTACTGATATGTGGATTTTAAAATCTTAGTAAGATTTACCAATATAAATTGAACTAATTTATAATAAATATTTATGATTATGTAATTCCCCAATAACTTTCAAGGCCTACTTCATTTTCTTTCTACCTTTTCTTTTGGAAAACCATCTTCTTTTAAGCCTAGTTAGACCTAGTTGAAGCTCACCTACCCGAATCCATACTTGTACGATATATAAAAAATTTAAACCAATTAAATTAGTGATAATACATAGGTTTATATCATATTACAAAATTTCATAACATTCTGACAGTTGGTTCTCTTTTTATAGGCAGAACCCTAAATCTAGGGTTTATTAGTCCTAAACATGGCCGAGGGCCTTCAAAATATGATATCTTGATTTTTATATCATTTAATAATCCCAAATCACCTTCCTTGGGTCTATATTCATTCCCTTAAACTTTAAAAAAGACCTAGATCCCTGGTTTTATCCATTGCATGCTTAAAATAGTGAAAAATTAGTCAACTATGAGCTCAGATTGACTGTACACAATAGGGTTGGTCCAAAATGATTGGGTATTAAACTCCCACAAGTATTTATGATGAAAAAAGGAATAATTTAGTTATATTTACTCTCCATATACCTTTTTCAACTCTTAATTTCCCTGTGTTAAGTATTAATCCTTTCTCTGGATGAAATGATATGTGTTTAATCATAAGACTACTTGGACTGGTTTGAAAGTTAACCTTATTACCTTAGGGTTTAAACAAAGGATTCCTCCAATTTAATATATCTTCAAATCACTTCACATAGTATCAATTAACTCCTATGGATCAATAACCTTTCTTTTTATCTTAGACAGTTGTTACCAAACCTTCATTGTATAAACAGGGTACCTACAAGCCTTAATACAATAAGAGTCTTTATTCCAAAATTTGATAGTCTCAAAACATTTTTTTAAGGACTAATAAGCTTCCACATTTATGTGTCCACTGACCAAACATAACTTCAATCATCCCTACTTATTTCCACTTCTTTACTTCATTCCCTAATATCCTTCAAATAGGGTAGACTGCACTTCAAGGTTTTTACATTATAGACAATCACCATGCAATAGTCTATTATGGTATTCCTTGAATTCAAAGTCTCTCCATAGGCTTGTCTACAACCTCATACTAACTTAATTCTTATCAATATTTTAACAACTAGTTTCTCTTCTTTATTACCCATTTGAATAAACACACATAATCCTATTCTTGTATGGATAGGGTATTTCTTGACTGTCTACCAAGACTATGCATATACATTTTCAAAGAACTTAGAATATTTTAAAGATATTACCTAAGACCTCATATATATAATTGATAAATTTCCTCCATTTACATATTATCTTCTCAACAAGTAATACATAGCATTGTAAGTGAAACAATATACTGGTTTGTCATAGTCTACAAGATACAGGGGCAATTATCAACATTGACACTGAGTCTCCTACATGGGAAGGCCTTAACCATTTCTAATAAGGCATGTATGGGCTCAATATATTTAACCAATAACATAAATATTCACCACTCACTCCAATCCACTTACTCAAGGACTTTCCACCTACCAAACAAATGCAAATACTTCAATTCATCTCCCTTGATTGTGTTTTGCAATCATTCTTTGATTACAACCTGAAATCACTCTTTCTCCTACAATCCTACACCATTTATAGTATGTTAAAGGTTTTAATAAACTTTAAGTGCAATAATAAATCAATATAATCATCATATACAATTGATAACTTCTTTTCTTTATTCAAATCCTTATTGTCTATTATATTATTGTCCATTCTAGGACTGGAGTTCTTCCTTGAGAGGTTTGTATGCTCCTCCTCTTATTTAGTTTTCCTTATTATAATTTAAAATCTCTCTGTTATTTTCCTCACCTCCCTCTCACTCTAAAAACCTCAAAATCCACGTATCATCTCTCTTGTTACACCAACTCCAATGTCGGTTGCTAAGTTAGTTACAAAACTAACCCTTTATTTGCCAACCCAACTCTTGGGTAAAGGTTACCATTCCAATTCATGACTTCAACTTTAGGAACTTTACATGTATAAATTATAATGACCCTAAAACCAAATTTTCTCACCTAACTCTTCAAACACACAAAATGACCCTTTTTGACTCTTGACAACATTTTGAGTTTTTAAATTCCCTATTTTGGAGGGAAAACACCTAGGACCTATTTAACATAACTTTATGACTTATAATGGATTACAATGACATAATTAGACCACATGAAACCTTTTTACACACCTTGACACTCAAATTTGACTTCTCTTGACCAATTATGACTATTAGTTCAAAAATGATGTTCTTCGGCTTGATGCTCCTACATCACATCAAATTATGCCTCCTAACTTATCATGGACAAATTAAGTGATGTCATATAGGTTATGGTAAGAATTTTTAGGTGATCAATTTGTGTGACCAGGAGTGTAAAACTTATATGTCATAGTGGTGTAGATAATACATCTCATAACCACTGACTGATTATCTATGGTTTGTCTTGTGATGTCTCCTCTTATGCACCTTCTAATGTTGATCCTAAACTTTGTGATGTGTTGGAAGCTATGGGACTTAAAGAATCAATTTATTATTTATCTCCTTACATATGATTCACTAATGTGATATGGGTCACATCAAATAATTCCTCCTAACTTATCATGGCCAAAGTAAGCTATGTCACATAGGTTATGGCAAGAGTTGTCAGGTGATGGTTTGTATTACCAGGAGTGTAAAACTTGTGTGTCATAGTGATGGGGATAATACATCCCATAACCATTGATTGATTATTTATGGTTTGTCTTATGATGCCTCCTCTTGTGCACCTCCCAACCCTAATCCTAAACTTTGAGATGTGTTGGAAGGTTATGGGACTTCAAAAATCAATTTCTTATATATCTCCTCTATTGGATTCATAGTTTTCTCATCTACTAGAACTTATGAGTGTTAACTACTACTTCCACCTTATTTTTCAACTCTAAATCCTCCTTTTCCTTGGTAGATGCCTATGCCTACATTTTTATCTCTTTTAATTCTTATTTTTATTATTGCACAACATCCTTGGTAGCTTGATCTTCAGCCAATTTATCCTTTACCTCTTCTTACTTGCAACTTTTTTCTTTTTTTATTTGGCTTCATTGGCTACTACATCAGCCTTAGCCTTCTTTCTCTTTGTATCTTTCACCTCCTTTTCTAATTGTTCTTTCTTCTTCTATGAAACATCTTTTGCTTCTTTTTCCTTCTTCTCTGTTATTTATTTCTTCTTTATCTCATCTTATTCTTTCATATTCATCACTTCTTTTTATTGGTCATATCCAATTTGGGATTTACCTCTTCTTCTTTTCCCTTTTAGCTTCTTCCTTAGTGTCATGACCCACTTGCATATTTCATTTTCATACTATCATACTTAGTTTCAACATGATTTTATATTATACAACACTATTTGGAATTGTTATTTTAATATTCTGGATTATGGAAATGTTACAGCTACATTTATTTTTGTACATGAGATATTGGTCCTAATATTCAATTTTCTACATAATATTATCTAGTTATACTTAGATATGATTATATATTTTAGGACTATTGATGTTATTTGTAGGTGTAGGAATAGGAGAAATGAGTTAGGCTAGAGATGGATTTTTTCAATCGAGGGATACAAAATAAAGGTAGCTGACATAGGTAAAAAGGGGAAAATAATGAATCAAAACTTGCAGTAGTCTATCTTTATATATTTCTATTTTATCATTTTTTGACTTGTTTATAATGTCATTTGGCTTGTCTTCACTTGTCAATTTTTAATGTTTGTGGGATTTACTTATATTACTTATGTACTTGTTTCATTTTTGAACTGAGGTAACTTTGTCTCCTTGTTTAGTTTATTTGGTGTTGTGACCTCTAGCGTCTTGGTTAAACCTGCTTTATTATTATTATTTTTATTAAATCATTATTATCATAATTATTTTATTAAATTATGTTTTCATTAGTCTGGCCTCTAAAAGCCCTCTCTTGCCACTTTCTCCCTTCAACTCCTAGCAAAATACCTTATCAAATTTATTTTAAGTCAAATTAATAATAATTTATTAGTTGGCAAATTGGAAATTGTTAATAATGATTTTGTCAAATTAAAAAAAAAATTATTTCCACCTTGGCCATGGGACTTGGACAAAATATTATTTTAGCCAATAAAGATTTTTTTGGCTATGGATTTGACCTAAACAAAAGTGGATTTGGGGGATATCCTTATTTTTTATTTTGGGCAAAATTTTGATTTTGCTCATTAATGATTTTGGTGCTTGGAAGAGCTAAGCTCACCACCCAAGCCTCCCATTGTTACATGAAGTCATAGGGTTTGAGGGGAGAGGGAGGAGAGAGAGGGAGGGGGCATGGGAAATAAGGAGGAGAGAAATAAGAAGAGGGAGGCATATAGCTGATGGAGATGAAGCAAAACCCTAGGGAGAGCTTCGTGACAGCTAGGAGAGTTGGTGGATGGCATAATATTCATAATTTGGAGAGAGAATCTCCTGTGTGGCTAAGGCTAGATAAGGAGGATTGTCAAGGTAGTAAAACACAAAAACAATTAATTTCTCCTTCATTTGCTTGCAGGGAAAACAAGTAAATTTTGTAAGAAAATTTATTCTTACAGAAGTTTGTTTATTTCTTGAATGTTGGAGGTCAAGTAATAAAAAAAATTACTTGCACATCATGAGGAAGTAAGATGACTTCTTGATCAACCTAAAAGGGTTTATGGAGAATCTATTTTACAAAAAATCTTACTATTCTTGTCATGGATGTTAAATAAATTTTTATTTTAAGATTTGGTGTTTTAAAAATTATTTAGTTCAGACAAAACCCTACTTAAAAATTTATGGCTGAATGTCTTAATCAAATCTGGTTTTTATTTTCTTTCATATGGCTGAAATGAGGTGACTTGGGTCGACCTAGGGCTAAATACTGGTAATTTTTCTCAACCATGTCGAAAACTGGCATCCTAATTCACCCCATAAGCAAAACATTTGTCATTTTATTTATCCATTTTAAGATTTTATCTATTGCCTAGATTTTAGGTTTGAAAGTCAATTTTTTAGGCTGTCATGCTAATGAAAAATTCACATAAACTTTGTGCATTTTTGATAAATAAGTTTTGTTAATATTTGGGGTTTTTGGAAATCCTTCTTGAATGAAAATTTAGCCTTTATTTTAGCCATTATTATGGTATTTAATTGTTTTTTGGATTTTGTCAAATTTTTGGAAGCTTATTTTGGTAAAATTTGTGCCAAATTTTTATGGGTTTTCATTGAATAAATTTTGTTGGTGTATGAGGGTTTTTGAAATCAAGATTTGGCTGAATATGTCATTTTTATATAAAAATAACTTAATTGATTCATTGCTATACTGAGGGTTAAATTTTATTTATTCATAACCAGTTGATTTAAATGTAATCAACCATGGAAAACCTATCACTACTACAAGTGATTAAATTACTCATATCAGTTGGTAATGAATAGATACAATAAAACCTTAGTGATTGATTTCTCTTTTATGACTATATATTATTGAAACAAGGTTATATTTCTTTTTATTATTTTGGTTCACCTAGAACAAATAATGAATGTGTCACTTAAATTAATAAACTGACTTCTAGAACCCTACAAATGGAAACTAGGTTGCTAAAGTTATTATGAATGACTATGTTGAAGTTTCAATGTGAATTATTTTTATTGTATAGTAATGCAAATTAATTAGTTCATTCGCTTTGTGTCTCGTCTACATTCCCAAAGTCCCAAAATTTTAAATCTACCTCCCAACTATGGTTGGGGATGGCAAGGGCCACCAATTAAGAGGCTAATTAGATGGTTCAAGATGGGATGGCTTGCAAATACTTCAATTAGCTGGTTCATTGTTGTATTAATTCATTATTTTCATAATGATTCAACATACTTTGTAACTAATTTACCTAGAAATGATTGATGGAAGTAATACTATTGTTGTAGTTTAACGTTATTCTCATTGAGTTGTAGCTTATGTAATGAGTTTTAGTTACATGGCTTCAATATTATTACACATTGTATTACCATAGTATTTATTTCAGTTGTATGATGTCAGTAAACTATGTGAGATTAGTTTCAATAAGTTTTATAAAATTAGCTTTAATCATTTTAAAAGTTTCAGCTGCATATTACCTTTTTTTAGATAGATACTAGTTTTTTACCAGAAATTTAATCAGTTCTGGAGTAAAATTTGAGGGCCCAATCCCCAAGAAAAAAGAGAAAACAAAAGAATTAGAAGAAAGAAAGAACACAAAAAATAAGACAACTAGGTTCTAGAACAGATTAGAATACAAACACCATAACTAAGAGACAAAATAATCCTAAGAGCCAAACCAAAAAAACTATAATTTACAAATGAAGAAATACCACAAAAGAAACTACTGATCTAATTGCTTGAATCCAATGGTTGAATCATCCTTTTGCTACCAATAGATGCCTACCCTGATGGAGAATAAATATTCTATAGCTCATTGAGTACCCCCGTTAATGGTGTTCATAGCATCCAATTGAAGCCTCTTTGCTTCTATTTTCCTACCTCTTTTCCCTTTCTTTTCATAGTTAGGAGTCTTCAAAGCACTAAACTATTATGAAATCAAATGAACCTCTCTACTTGCTAATTTTTCATCTTCTTCATCCCAATTCTAAACATATCGAACATAGACATCCTGCGCTCAATCCTCTAAAGAATGGAAAAATCTAACCTGCTTTGGCCTAGTTCCTTCTAAGACATCATCATTTCTTAGGAGGGGAGAGAAAGGTTTTCCTAACTCACCGATGATCTAATATATTGAAGTCACCAAACACTCACCTTTCTAAAGGTTGTCCTAAAGCTTCTAAGAGACCATACTAAGTGGAGTTTCAATAGAAGTGGATTTTAAAGGAAATTGCATTTTGGTGAACCAAATCTTGATTAGGACAACCTATCTTTCTAACCCACTTTTGTAAGAACATTGAGTGAGATCCTTGAAAGTTTTTCTTGGGACAAGAAGAAATTTTATGATTAGCTTGATTGCATTTAAAACATTTGAAAGGGAGACCTTTAAAATTAAAATATTCGGTCTAGATACCACAAGAGGATGAGATCTAGATGTGATGGTGAAGGGGTTTAGCTAAATCCACTAAAACACACACCCTGACATAGTTCATCTTAGCCCTAATAGAATCATCAATTTTAACAAAGACTCCCAGTTTGTTAACCAATTTTTTAAAAATCTCATGATCCTATAAAGCCTAAGGAATATTATAGATCTGACCCAAACTAGGGATTGGGAAATCATCAAAGTAACAGGATCAAAAAAAGGATCCCATGGATGGAAAAACTCCCCCTGATTTCCAACAAACCATGGGCCATTAGCTCAGACAAAGTCTCTATCCTCCAATGACTGAAATAAGAGCAAAAAATATCCATTTGCCAAGATTGAGAGAAAAGGAGATTTAAGAGTGAGCCAATTTTCTTGAGACCAGGCTAATAGAGATTCCTAGGAAGGTCGCTTTCCAGTACACCTACCAATCAAAGCTCTCTAGCCTCTTTCCAAATTTAACTTTGAAATCTCTATATCAAAAATCTCTAAAATTGGAGGGGAATAAGAATAAACTAAATGAATATCACCTAAGAGCATTGTTTTCAGGGATTCTTTCTATGAAGAGGTTACTTATACAGGCTCCTTAGCAAATTACATGGGCACTTTAGCCTTCTCTGAATATTTTTGTATTTGGATTTGACTTTTGGGAATCAAAATAGGATCTAAGCTAGGATAAGATCTAAGAATAAGATCTTTACAAAAATCTCTACAACTATGAAATGGGTTTGAGATATTGATGCAATTTAAAAACACTGAATCTTTTACAAAAACCTTAGGTGGGTTTCTTGTTGTTGCATCTTCTTTCCTCCTTGGAGATGGGTTTCTATCAAAAAGGTCTTTATCCACCACTGATCATTCTAGGTCAAAAAATCCTCAAAGGGCACATCTGATTGAGAAAAAAGAGAGGCAGATAATCCAAAAAAATATTTAAAATCTTTCTTCTTCCTGTCCCTACCCATATTCACCGTTTCCCCTAACCCCTTCTCTCCCAAACTCACCCTAGAAGCATATCCATTTTTAAGCCTGTACTTTGAAGAAATATGAAATCTAAATTTCCTTCTCCTATGCATCTTTATCCCTACTACCACTACCCCTTGGCCAAACCCAACTACCACCTCTCCTAATCCATTCTCTACCATAAGAAAATCCTCACATCATTTCTTTGTTACCTATTCCTCACTGATCTCCACCTACCTAGATATGAGCACCCTCACTACCATCAACTACTATGTACCTCATACCTTCACATCTCTATCGCCATCACTCGTCAAAGCCATAGTTGTGTATTACCTCTTTAAATCTTTAGTTGGAAGTTTTATTTTCAGTTTTAGGTTACTAATTTAATTTCAATAAGTGTATGTACTCTCATATATTCATTGTTCTATTAGATTGGAAGTTGAAATTTAGTTTTAGTATTTCATTTTATTCCATTTGATTAAGTTACAAAAATTAGTGATTTATTCACAATGGAAATGTTGAACCTAGTAAATTATATGGTTGATTTTAAATGTTTATTTCAGCTTGTAATATTTCTATTATGCAAGAGATTAACACTTAGATTGATCATATGTTACAATTTGATTTAGCTAAGCAAGTAGAGATCTATACTTTACTAAAAATCATTCTTGATAGTCATTACTTAGTATTGAGTTATGGTACAATATATTTTATAACGTCATTCACATGGCTGTAATTAAATTGATTCAGCTTACTTGTTGATTATAAACAACCACCTACAAGTAAATTTGATTAAAAAGTTAACATAACATCAAGTTATAACTTCCAATGATTAATCTAATTATTATACAAATTATTTTTCCATCATACTTGGCATGTATATTTCTTTATTTAAATAAATGATATTAATTGGAAACATTTCTATTGCCCAAAGCAATGAGATGAGAAATAAAGTATTATTTTCAAGTTATGTTTTAATTTCAGCCTTATAAGCACTTGAAACAAGGCCAAATTAAATTGATATCAAAGATGTTAGAATATTCACTTATTGGAACAAGCTATAATTCATTTTTATTAAAGTGAACTCTTGTCTAAATTCTTAGTTTTAATGGATCTAATACATGATAGTTACAAACAACATTGTTCTTCTATTGCCATAATGTGTCATCACTCTTTTAATGGTAAAAGTAGCTATATATTGGTTGTAGGAGGCCATAAAAAACCTCATTTTCATAGAATTAAGGTTATTATTAGTTTTTATTCCAATTATTAATTCATACTTTTCTATACACAATAAATGCATACTCAAATTTGAGTATAAACACGCATAGTGATACAATGACAAAATATTGTCTTGATTGAATACACATTTCAACAAATTAATACATGCTTAAGTTACCTTAAATAGACCTAATAGTATTTTTTTTATGACATGACCATGATTTTTAAAGTACAAAATAATATTAACATTCCTAAAGGAGAAAAAATTAGAATTTTATGTGTTATGGATTTATTTTTTTATTGAAGTGGCTTAAATTATTAAGTTCACGATTATAACCAAGTGACATGTAAACAATACTAGAGAAACATGATTATCTAGAATATTATTTACGTAATGGTCTAGTGCAATTATTATGCCACTATGAATTTAAAAATATCTTATCTACCTATAAACAACAATGTCTTGACAAAAATTGTGCATTGAGTAGTTTAAACTTCAATTATTTTTGAAGTGAAGCAATGAGGTACGATGACCCTACAACATAAGATCATGTTATAATAATATAAAATTGGGAGTAGTACCATTTAAATCCTTCACATGTATCAAGTATTTTAATTATATAGGTATAGTCCAGATGTTGAAATCTATTCAAACCCAAACCATTACTTGAACTTATAATTTACCTGTTTGAACAACATTGATAACCTAAGTGATTAACTTAGCCAACCTAAGGTTGAAGTAGATAAGTTTGACTAACTTAGCCTATACTAGGTTTTATGAATGGAAAACACTTAGGTAAGATAAGGACACATAGATGGTCTTATTAAAAAGGTGTATATTATCATGTAGTCCTACATATATCAATATAGATTGTATATTGATACACTCTAAATTGAATGAGGATATTCCTAGGGAAATAATAGTCCCCATATAATCTTCTAGGAGTAATTATCTTGGTTAAGGGTTTCATGTGCATAAATATGACATTAGGTTATGTAAAACCAAACTTTAGACTATAAAATATTTATTTTGTTGATGCAAACTTTAAAAGAAGGGATGCTCAAAAAAATTGGGGTCATTTTACTTAGTATCATATCCTGTACTAAGTTATTTATTCCAAATACATTATAACTTAGAAGAATTTATTTCTAGAATATATCTACGAAAAAGAATTTATTTCTAGATTATGCCTAAGAAACTAATTAGTGTTTTCTCAATAAAATGGTTAAGACTAGATCTGGAAATAATCAGGTAGATAATGACCAAGGGACTAAACTTAAGAGGTCAAATCTAAGGTAGGGGTAGAAGATGAGATAGGGGTTGTACTACTAGGAACCTGAACCAAGTTAGGAATGAGACTATTCCCCCTAATGATAATAACAATAATGAAGTACCAAATGACAATGTGTCTAGAAACAACCCTATTGATAAACAAGAGGAGATCCTTCATGGGATCTTATCTGCTCTGAATGTCATTTAAGGCAAAATAAAAAATCAAGAGAAAAGGTTAAATAATATTGAGGGTACTCCTCATGAGTTAGTCCCTCAATTGAGAGTTGGATAATTAGGGGAGCAAGCACTTCATGAAGTGCCTATAAGAACAATAGACCCCATCATAAAAGAATTTAAAAATCTTTCCCTACCTACCTTCTCAAGTGAGGAATCAAGAAATGCAATTGATGCATGGCTCATCAATTTGTAAAAATATTTTAGCCCTCATGACATGCCATTCAATATAAAGGTTAGGGTTACCATATATTAGTTAAATGGCTCTACTTCCCTATGGTGGAATCATCTTTGTGCCTTTGAGGGATATCAACCTATGACCCTAACTTGGCCAATTTTTTAAAACCATTTTATAAAAATGTACTTGAGTGCCAATTTTAAGGAGAACAAAATAACAGACTTTCAACTACTCAAATAAGAAAATATGTTTATCCTTGAATATGAATACAAGTTTTTGAATCTGATATGTCATGTTGATTACATTCATGATGAAGAGATAAATATCACCAAATTCAAGTCTAGATTGAAATAAATATTGATACATGGCATCAATATGAATAATCTTAAGACATTGTTAGTTGTTATAGAATCTACCCATAGGTAGAAGAAAAAAAATTCTCATCAAAAAGTGAGACAAGACTTTGAAATGGATGGGCAACATTCAAAGGCCAAGAACCCACCTACTCCATCAAATTTTTTTAAGAAATTATACTAGAATCACAAGTTATAAGGGAATAACATCATTTTAATTCAAAATAAGAATTACAAAATGCCTAAAATGTCAATGTTTGAAGGCTAAACATTTCCATATTGGGGGTTTGTTGTACCCACATAACATACCACAAGATAAATGGGCACTAGTTTCACTTGATTTTATTGTAGGATTTCCTAAATCCATCGGTCGGCATGACACTATATTAGTAATAATTAACAAAGCAATTAAATTCAATCACTTTATTGCTGGAAATATGGCATATGTTGTTATTTTTGTTGAACGTTTTAAAATAAGTGTTTGATTGTATGATATTCCAAAAGTCATTATCTTAGATAGAGATAAGTTATTCATGTCAAGTTTCTGACAAACATTGGTTACAACCTTTGGCACTAGACTGAATTCCAATTCTTCATACCATCTAGAAATAGATGGATAAACTAAAAGATTGAACCAAGTGTTTGAAGACATGTTATGCATGTATGTTATATGTCAACCAATAAAGTGGGAGGATTATCTCCACTTAGTTGATTCTTTCTATAATAATTATTATCATTCTATGATTAAAATGGCTCTTTTTGTATGGGTAGAAATATAGAAATCCACTTGGCTAGGATAGCATAAAAATTGTGCCATTGTTGGTCTAGAATTATTGTTGGAATATGATGAATAAATGGTCATAATACGCTAAAACTTGAAGGTTGCTTCTGATCATCAAAAGAGTTATGTTGATTTGAAGAGTGATCTAGGAGGATCCATGTTCACTCTAAAAATGAATTCATCAAATCCAAAATTGATCATTGGCATAGTGTAGATCTCGATGAGATATTTTTGACACATTTTGAATGGATTTATTTTGAGTTTGTATGCATAAAATATTGCACACTAAAGTTTAAGATCAACACAGAAAAAATGGTGACACGGGGTGATGTGGTGAAATTCTAGCACGTTAAGTGGACCAATCATGTGGTGACATGTGGTAATGAGTTCATGCAAAAATTTAAAAAATTGGGTTTGTTTTTCATCCTTTGTCTTTGACAACGTATGGTGTTGGTCTAGTGGGCCTCACTAGGGACCGTTAGCAAGGTTTGACACACTTTTTATTAGGAGGGGTTCCTTTGTCACCTTTAATTCACAATGCTATGTATTCTTGTTTGTATTTAAACATCAATTTGATTTGTAAACGCATGCATGTGGGATATTTCATGTTACATTATAATAATTCAACCAAGTGCTAAGCCAACACCTTGCCACCTAGTTGAGCCAACACATTCTTACATGGCCAAGCCAACACAATGTTATTACTGGCTCAAGATTACATAGAATAGATGTTGATTCAACTGTCAAAGCCCCACATACACTACCAATGCCAATAATATCCAAGTTTGGGTCACGACACATAATACATGCAACCTCCATCAACTAAGTTAAGTGCCTTTGCCAACAAAAGGCATATTGACAAATTTAAAGATGGAGGCCAGAGCTTTTAAAATGATAAAAGTTGTTTCCATTTACTAATGTGGGATATTAGTTTTGGATGAAAATAAATCCAACACCATGGAGTTGAACCTTGGTTATCATGATAAAAGGATAAGGATCTCACCAACTCGGTCGTGGGTGATAACACCTATATAAACCCATGAATTTGTATTTGAAGGATATGTTTTGAAGACTAAGTGCAAAAGAAGGGTGATATAGAGCCTTAGAGAGATTTTTAAAGGCTTCAAGCTATATATTTTGGTTTGAGAGTATTTATTTGACAGAGTTAAGCCCAGAAAGATAATTTTGAGTGACTTCTAAATATGGTAAGTATTTTGCGACAATTTTAATAGGAGCGGTCGCCTTTGGAGCAGATCTAGAGATGTAGGCTTTTAAGCCAAACTCTATTATCAAATTGGTTCGGTGTCTTTTCTATCAATTTTTCTCTATCACTATTTTCACTTTTAAAATTGAGTCTATAGTGGATATTTAAATTCTATTTTTAAATTAATAATCCTTTAAAATCATTATAAAAAAAGGTTTCAATCAATTAATCAAGTGTGTTTTATGTCTTTATGACACTTGTTTATTTTTTATTACAGATCAGATTTTGTTATCAAAGCCAAATTATGTTTTAATATTGTGGATTCTAGTGTATGTTGACAAGGTCTAAATCTAGTAGGGGTGAAGAAGAATTGGTAGAGTACAATCCAGAGATTGGGTCAAGACATAGTGCTAAAATGTCAAGAGAAGAGTTTGAGTCTGAATTAGCCTTCTACCAAGCCTTCTTAGAAATGAAAGGCATGGTTGAGGAGCTTTACCAAGAAAGATAAAAGAAAATGGAGAGTGATGAAGATAGTAAAGAATTTGATAAACCTTCCTCCTCTTCAAATGATGGTAAAGATAATAAAACCATTGAATCTCTTCCTTTATTAAAGCTAGATATCAAGTTTGAATTGCCAATGTTTAATGGTGAGATTAATGTAGAGAAACTGGATAATTGGATAAAGAAAATTGAAGTATATTGTAGGGTCTAAAAGGTTATTCAAGATGGGGCCAAAATTTACTTAAATACTCTTATTATGGGAGGCACAGCTCTCATCTGGTGGGAGAGTAAGTTGAAGGAAAATGAGCTTAAAAAAGGTAATTCGATTTTTACTTGGAGAGAATTTGTTGATGAACTCAAAAAGCAATTTTATACTTTAGGCTATCTACAATAATCTATGATGGAATGGAAAATTTTCAGACAAACTAAAGGCCAAAGTGTTCAGGAATATACATAGGAATTTAGAAGAAAATATTTACTTTTGAATATTCCTCTTTATACACAAGAAACATTGCTTAAGTACATAGGTGGGTTGCATAGTGATTTGAGACACATGATGAACTAATATAAATGTAGTATGTGTTCTACATATTTATTTGAGACACATGATTCTTGTTCTCAGTTCCACTAATCTAGATATAGTATGTGTTCAATCCACTCACTTAGAGGCTAGAGGAAAACAAACAAAAGAATCTTTTCCTAAAGTTAAAAGTAAGCAATCTGATGTTAAGCATTCAAAAGGGCAAAGTTTTGGAAAGCATAAATAAAAATCCACTTTTACTATTCAAAAAGAAGAAGGAAGGCTAATTTTTAATCACTGAAAGAAAAATCATGATGAGTCTAAGTGTTGGAAATTACATCATGAGTTAAGGCCTACTAACAGGTTTAGGAAGAAGGAAAATAAAACTAATGTTCTGGTTCAGGATCTAGGTTCAGATTCAGGGGATGAAACTAAGATCATAGCCATGAGTATGTATAATTGTTCTTCTCTTTATATTTATATAACTAAGTCATCTAATGTTGCTTCTTCTTCAAAATAGAAATCTGTGTATGATGATAAGAAAATAAATGAGTTGTTCCACGTTAGGGTTGTTTCAAAACATACAAAAATAGACACTCTATTTGATAGTAGATCACAAGCAAATTTGATTTATGAGGAGATTGTTAAAAAATTAGGCTTAAAAACCAAACCCCATCTGAAACCCTATCCACTTGGTTGGGTGTGTGATGATTCAAAGATGCAAGTAACCAAAACTTGTAGACTAAAATTTGCAATCACATCCAAGTTTGTGGATTGGGTTGATCTGGATGTAGTCCCTCTAGACATATGTGGGATTATTTTAGGAAGTCCTTATCTATATGATAGGAAGGAAATATTCTATAGGGAGGAGAATAAGTACTTTCTTGTGAAGGATGGCATTAAATATATATTCACAACACATCACATTAAGATGAGTCCTTCCTTGGTGACAGCAGGGCAAATGAAAAAACTAGTTAATTCAAGAAAGACTTTTTGTTTCATATTGATTAAGTCTATGGAAAAAGAATATTCCTAGGATTTAGAAAATTGTGATCTTAGTCATAAGAAATAATTGGTTGAAATAATTTCTAGTTATGATGATGTGTTTTAGGATCCCAAGGGGTTGACCCCTAAAAGGGGAGTTTAGCATGAAATTCAGTTGTTATAGGATTCTCCTCTCCATAACATTGGCATGTACAAGTTATCAGTGGTGCAAAATGAGGAAATCAAAAAGTAGGTAATGGAAATTTTGGAAAGAATTGTTATTCATCCAAGTTTATCTCTTACTGGTTCGCCTATCATCTTGGTGCTAAATAAATATGGCACATGGCGAATGTGTGTTGATTTTTGTGCTTTGAACAAAATTACTATTAAGAATCATTACTCTCTTCCTCATATTGATGATTTATTAGATTAGTTGAGAAATGTTGTTTATTTCACTAAGTTAGACTAAAAAAGTGGTTATCATTAGGTTAGGATAAATGATGGTGATGTGTGGAAAATTGCTTTTAAGACAAAATAGGGATTGTTTGAATGGCTTGGCATGCCTTTTGGGTTATGCAATGCACTGGCTACATTCATGTGATTGATGAATGATGTTTTTAAGCCATTCCTTGATGATTTTTTTATAGTCTGCTTAGATGATATTTTGACCTTCATTCAGTCTTGGGAAGATCATGTGATCCGTATTAGGAAAGTCATGGATGCATTAAGAAAGGATAAACTTTATTTAAAATTGTCAAAATGTGAGTTTGGCAAAACCTCTTTGATTTACTCGGGTTATATTATAGGACGTGGTGAGTTGAAAATTGATCTTACAAAGGTGGAGGTAATATTTAAATGGCCTAAACCCAATAATGTAATTGACGTTAGAAGTTTTCTTGGTATAGTACAATATTGGAGAAAATTCATTGCTAATTTTTCACTTATTACATCACCCTTGCATTCTTTGACTAGTACTAAACATGTCTTTCAACGGGGAGGCAAGCATCAAAAAACCTTCAACACTTTGAATAAAAATATTAGTACCACTCATATCTTGGAATTTCTTGATTTACAACAACCCTTTGAGATTGAGACAGATGCAAGTGATTATGTTATAGGAGTTGTCTTGATGTACGAAAAGAAGCCTGTCTGCTATCATTCTAAGACCTTCACAGGTGTGGTAAGAAATTATCCAACTTATGATAAGGAATTTTATTCATTAGTTCAAAGTGTTAAGAAATGAAAGCATTACTTAATAAGCAAAGAGATAGTGATACATATAGATCATTAGTCCCTCTAGTATCTTTAGTCATAGGCCAAGCTACAATAATAGAGGTACTTCTATTGGATGGGTTTCCTATAGCAATTTCATCTTGTGATCAGGTATAAGAAAGGTATACAGAATAAATTTGTTGACATGCTTTCTAGGCCTCATGTGATAGTTGCATCTATTATTCTATAGCATGGTTCTTTGTTTCATGAAAGTTATAAATAACAATGTGTTGATGATGTTGATTTTAAGGATGTGTATAAGGACTTGATGAGTGGTAAAGAAGTAAAAGAATCAGATTATCATGTGCATAATAGACTTTTATATCATTTGGGTAAAATTTGTATACCTCAAAATGAAAGGGTGCACATGATTAGGGAAGCTCATACTTCTCTTATTTTAGGTCATTTTGGAGTTGGTAAAACGGTTACATATTTGAAAATGTATTGTTATTAGCCTTGTATGCAAGAATATATTGCCAAATATATCAAGGGGTGTGATCTTTGTGCCACAAGCAAGCCTAGTAACAAGAAGTTGGGACTTTACACTCCCTTGCTTGTTCCTACATGTCCTTAGGAAAGTATTTCCATGGAATTTGTAGGGGGCTTGCCTATGTCACAAGGAAACATTATTACTTGTATGTGGTAATGGATAGATTTAGTAAGATGTGTGTTTTGATCCCTTGCACTAAAAAAATTATTGGGGAAGGTACTACACACTTGTTCTTTCAATATGCATGGGTTCATTTTGGTTTTCCCACTTCTATTGTTTCTTATCAGGATTCTCAATTTCTTGGGAAATTTTTGTCAACTTTATGGGAACTAAAGGACACTAAACTAAAAAAAACATTGCATTTCATCGACAAACTGATGGTCAAACAAAGGTTGTAAACCACACAGTGGTACATTTTCTTAGGGGTTATTGCAATAAACATCCCAAGTTGTGGGATGAACATTTGTGTTATATTAAGTACGCTTATAACGATGCACTTCATTCTTTCACCATGAAATATCCATTTGAAGTTTGTTATGGATACTTACCTAAATCTCCTCTAGATGTTTGTTATGGACAAGATTCAGTTGTTGTTGAACATAATGATTTTATTAAAGCTAAGAAGTTCATTGAAAAGATACAACATGTACACCAGACTATCTGAGATCACTTGGAGAAAAGTCAAGCAAAGTACAAAGCAAGACATGACAAACATCATGTTGATCACTAGTTTGTTGTAGGTGATTTGGTATGGCTTCACATCAGTAAGGAAAGACTGACAAGTGAAGGTAAAAATTTGATATCAATCCGGTATGGTCCATTCTGGATTATAGACAAAAATTGGTAACAATGCTTTTTGATTAGATTTGTCATCTTATATGTAGATTTATTTAGTTGTGAATATGGAAAATCTGATATTGTATGAGCCTCCAATGATTGTAGATCATGATGAAAGTGTATCCATTCCTTTTGTTGATTATTTTTCTCCTAAATATCTAACAAAATTGTAAGAAGACATAATTCTTGACAGGAAGGGTCAGACCTCATGAAAGGGAGATGTTGAATATCTTTATGTTGGTCTCAAAGGGATGCACCCAAACAAGGCCAAATGTATGGAAGCCAAAAGGGTGAGGGATAAATACCCTCACCTCATTACCAATTAATCAACTTTTGGAGGTCCAAAAGCTCCTAGTAGGGAAGTTGATCCAAGAGGATCCATGTTCGCTCTAAAAATGAAGTTGTCAAATCCAAGATTGATTATTGGCATAGCGTAGAGATTTTTGAGAGATTTTTGGTGCATTTTGAATGGATTGATTTCAAGTTCGTATGCATAAAATATTGCACATTAAAGTTTAAGATCAATAGGGCAAAAATGGTGACACAAGGTGATGTGGCATAATTCTAGCACGCCAAATGGACCAATCATGTGATGACATGTGGTAATGAGATTATGCAAAAAAAAATTGGGTTTCATTTTCATCCTTCATCTTTGATAGCATATGGTGTTGGTATAGTGGGCCATGTTATTTACTCATTAGGGACCCTCAGTAAGATTTGACACATTTTTTGTGAGGAGGGGTGCCTTTGCTACCTTTACTTCACAATGCTATGTATTCTTGGTTGTATTTAAACATAAATTTGCTTTGTAAACCCATGCATGTGGGATATTTCATATTACATTGTAACAATTCAACCAAGCATCGAGCTAACACCCTGCCACCTGGTCGAGCCAACACATTGTTACATGGCCAAGCCAACACATTACTATTATTGGCTCAAGACTACATAGAATGAATGTTGAGTCAACCCTCAAAACCCCACATACAATGCCGACACCAACAACATCCAAGTTTGGGTCATGACACGTAATACATGCAACCTCCATCAACTATGTTAAGCACCTTTACCAAAAAAAGGCATATCAGAAACTTCAAAGATGGAGGCTAGAGATTTTAAGAAGCTAAAAGTTATTTCCATTTACTAATGTGGGATATTGGTTTTGGATGAAAAAAATCTAATGTCATGGGAGTCAAATCTTAGTTGTCATGATAAAAGGATAAGGATCTCACTAACTCGGTCATGGGTGATAACACCTATATAAACCCACGAATTTGTATTTGAAGGATATGTTTTGAATATTGAGTGCAAAAGAAGGGTGATATAGAGCCTTAAAGATATTTTTAAATGCCTCAAGCTATATATTTTGGTTAAAAAGTATCTCTTCAATAGAGTTAAGCTTGAAAAGATGATTTTGAGTGACTTCTAAATATTATAAGTGTTTTGCAATAATTTTAATAGGAGTGATCCCTATTGGAGTGGATCTAGAGACATAGGCTTTTAAGCTGAACTCCATTATCAAATTGGTTCGGTGTCTTTTCTATCAATTTATCTTTATTACTATTTGTACTTTTAAAATTTAGTCTATAGTGGATATTTAAATTCTATTTTTAAATTTGTAATCCTTTAAAATCGATATAAAAAAAGGTTTTGATCAATTAATAAAGTATGTTTTCCACATTTAAGACACTTGTTTATTTTTTATTATGGATCAAAGAGAACGCCTCATGAGTTTTCTGTTGGTGAGAAAGTTTTTTTGTGTGTAAGGCCATATAAGTGTTCCATCAAGTTTGGTAAAACCTCCAAGCTAGCTCCTTGATTTGTTGGCCCACTTGATATTTTGAATAAAATTTGCTTTGTTGCCTATCAATTGGCTTTTCCTCTTTCTCTATCAAGAATTCATAAGGTGTTCCATATTGCATTGCTAAGAAAATATGTCCCTGATCCATGTCATGTACTATATTGAAAAAACTTGCAAGTTTCAGAAGAGGAAAAGATGTCATTAGAACCAATGAAAATTATGGGTCATCGCAACATTAATCTAATAAATTAATAAATTCAACATGTTTTGATACAATGGGACCCACTAAATACCATAAATGCTATTTAGGAGGATATATAGTTGTTTAGGCAGTACTACGCCTAGTTATTTTGCTTTATCGTCAGGACGACTCCTCTTTATGAGGAAGATGTCATGGCCTACCTCCATATTTCATTTTCATACTATCATACTTAATTTCAACATGATTTTATACTATATAACACTATTTAGAACTATTATTTTAATATTTTAGATGATAGACCAAAATATTACAACTAGAGTTATTTTTCTACATGAGATATTGGTCCTAATATTCAATTTTATGTGTAATACTATTTAGTTCTACTTGTATACAATTATATATTTTAGGTGTTGTTGATGTCATTTATGGGTGCAGGAACAAGTGAAATGAGCTAGGTTGGATATGGATCCTAGTGGTTGGGGGATACGGAATAAAGGTGGTCGACACAGGTAAAAAGGGAAAACATTAATGAACCAAAACTTGTAGTAGTTCATCTTTATGTATTTCTATTTTATCATCTTTCCTACTTGTCCATCATGTCATTTGGCTTGTCTTTGCTTCTCAATTTTTAATGTTTATGATATTCACTTATATTACTTACATACTTATTTGGCTTTTGAACTGAGGCAACGTTGTCTACTTGTTTGGCTTATTTGGTATTGTGACCTCTACTGTCTTGGTTGAACCTGATTTATTATTATTATTTTATTAAATAATTATTGTTTTAATTATTTTATTAAATTTTACTTGCCTTAGCCTAGCCTCTAAAACCCATCTCTTGCCACTCTCCCCCTTCAACTCCTAACAAAGTACCCTATCAA
Organism: Torreya grandis; assembly: GCA_037957365.1. Taxonomy (NCBI): domain Eukaryota; kingdom Viridiplantae; phylum Streptophyta; class Pinopsida; order Cupressales; family Taxaceae; genus Torreya; species Torreya grandis. The sequence continues at coordinate 3,232,197 of JARHVA010000101.1, forward strand.
ATTTCTTTTAAGTCAAATTAATAATAATTTATTATTTAGCAAATTGAAAATTGTTAATAATGTTTTTGTCAAATTAAAAATAATTGGAATTTCCACCTTGGTCATGGGACTTGGATAAAATATTATTTTGGCTAATAAATATTTTTTTTTGCAATGGATTTGACCTAAACAAAATTAGATTTGGGGGCTATCACTATTTTTTTAATTTTGGGCAAAATTTTAATTTCTCATTAATGATTTTGGTGCTTGGATGAGTTGAGCTCATTCCTCAAGTCGTTCTTTTTTTCATGAAGTTATAGGGTTTGAGGGGAGAGGGAGGGGGTGTAGGAAAGGAGGAGAGAAATAATATGGAGAGAGAGGTGTAGAGTTGGTGGAGATGAATAAAAACCCTAGGGAGAGCTTGGTGGTGACTGGGAGAGTTGGTGGATGGCACAATCTTCCTGATTTGGAGATAGAATCTCCTACTTGTCCGAGGATAGATAAGGAAGCTTGGAAATGTATCAAAACATAGATTTTTTTTCAATTTCTCCTCTATTTTATTTCAAGGAAAACAAGTAAGATTTGTAATTTTTTTATTCTTATAGAAGTTTGTTTATTCCCTAAATGTTGGAGTGCAAGTAATAAAAAAAATTACTTGCAAGTTCATAAAGAAGTCAAATTTTATGGGTTTTTTATAAATAAAGTAACTTTATGGGTTTTTTATAAATAAAGTAACTTTATGTAAAAGTTTATGTAAAAAAATTATGTCATTTTAATATAAAGGAACTTAAATGATTCATTATTATATTGAAGGTTAAAATTTATTTATTCATAACCATTTGAATTAAATGCAATCAACCATGGAAACCCTGTCATTGTTGCAAGTGATTAAATTACCTATATCAGTTGGTAATGAATAGATAAAATAAAACCGCAATGGTTGATTTCTCTTTTATGACTATATATTATTAGAATAAGGTTCTATTTGTTTTCATTATTTTGGTTCACCTAGAATAAATGATGAAGGTGTATGAAGTCACTTAAATTAATACACTTACTTATAAAACTTTTCAAATGAAAATAAGACTGCTAAAGTTATTATGAATGATTATGTTGAAGTTTTAATGTGATTTTTTTATTGTATACTGTTGTAAATTAATTGGTCCATTCCCTTTGTGTCTCGCCTATATTCTCAAAGTTCTAAAATTTATACTCCACCTCCTAACTGATGGTTGAGGGTCGTAAGGGCCACCAATTAGGGGGATAATAAGATGGGTCAAGATGGGATGGATTGCAAATACGTCAATCAACTCGTTCATTTTTGTATTAATTCATTATTATCACAATGCTTCAACATACTTTTCAATTAACTTGCCTAAAAATGCTTGAAGGAAGTAATTCTACTATTGTAGGTTAACATTACTCTCATTGAGTTGTAGCTTATGTCATGAGTTTCAGTTACATGGCTTAAATATTCTTACACATTGTATTACCATAGTATTTATTTCCACTGTAGGATGTCATTGAACTATGTGATATTAGTTTCAATAAGTTTTATAAAATTAGCTTCAACCATTTTAAAAAATTTAGCTGCATATTACCTCTTTAAAGCTTTTGTTGGAAGTTTGATTTTCAGGTGTAGGTTACTAATTTAATTTCAATAAGGTTTGTGTACTCTCATATGTTCATTGTTCTATTAGATATTAGATTGGAAGTTGAACTTCAATTGTACTATTGCATTTGATTAAGTTATAAAAATTAGTGATTTAGTCACTATGGAAAATGTTGAACCTAGTTAATTATATTGTTGAGTTTAAATGTTTATTTTAGCTTGTAACATTTCTACTATGCAATATCTTAACACTTAGATTGATCATATATTATAATTTGATTTAGCTAAGCAAATAGAGATATGTACTTTACTAAAAAACATTCTTGTTAGTCATTACTTAGCACTAAGTTATGGTACAATAGATTTTATTTAACTTCATTCACATTGTTACAATTAAATTGATTCAACTTACTTATTGATTATAAACAACCACATACAAGTGCATTATCTTAAAAATTTAATATAGCATCAAGTTCTAACTTCCAATGATTAATCTAATTCTTGTACAAATTATTTTTCCATCATACTTGGCATGCATATTTCTTTATTTACTTAAATGATATCAACTTGAAACATTTTTATTGCCTAAATTAAGGAGATGAGAAAGATATTATTATTTTCAAGTTGTGTTTTAATTTTAGCCTTATATGCACTTGAAACAAGGCCAAATTAAATTGATATCAAAGATGTTAGAATATTCACTTATTGGAACAAGCTATAATTCATTTTCAGCAAAGTGAATTCTTGTTTAAATTCTTAGTTTTAATGGATCTAAGACATGATAGTTAAAATAACATTATTCTTATTTTGTCATAATGTGTCATCACTCTTTTAATGGTAAAAGCAGTTATATATTGTTGTAGGAAGCCATCAAAAATTTCATTTGAATAGACTTAAGGTTAATATTAGTTGCTACTCCAATTTTTAATTCATACTTTTCTATACACAACAAATGCATATTCAAATTTGAGTATAAACATGCATATTAATACAATGACAGAATTGCCTTCATTGAATACACATTCCAACAAGTTAATACATGCTAAGTTACTTTAAATAGACATGATAGTATTTTGTTTATGATGTGACCATGATTTTTAAAGTACAAAATAATCTTAGCATTCCTAAAGGAGAAAAATTTAGAAGTTTATGTGTCATGGATTTATTTTTTTATTGAAGTGGATTAAATTGTTAATCTCATAATTATGACCAAGTGACATGTAAACAATATTAGAGAAACATGAGTCTCTAGAAGACTATTTATAGGATGGTCTAATGCGAGTATTATGCCACTATAAATTTAAGAATATCTTATCTACTTACAAATAATAATGTATTGACAAAAATTGTTAGTTTAAACTTCAATTATTTTTGAAGTGAAACAATGAGGTATGATGACCCCAGAACATAAGATCATGGTATAATGATCTAAAATCAGGGTTAGTACCATTTAAATCCTTTATTGGTATCAAGTATTTGAATTTTATAGGTGTATTCTACATGATAAAATATATTCAAACTTGAACCATTACTTGAACTTGTTAGTTATCTGTTTGAACAACATTGATAACCTAAGTAATTAACTTAGCCAACCAAAGATCGAAGTAGAGCAAGTTGACTAACCTAGTCTATTCACATTTAATGGTGAAAAACACTTAGGTAGGATAAGGACACCTAGGTGGTCCTATTATGAAGGTCTATGCTACCATATGTCCCAGATATATCGATATAGATTATATATCGATACACTCTAATTTGCATGAGCATATTCTTAGGGTAATAATCTTCCCCATAGAATCTTCTAGAGGTAATTATCCTAGCTAAGGGTTTCATGTACATAAAAATGGCATTAGGTTATGCAAAACTAAACTTTATATTATAAAATATTTCTTTTTCTGATATGAACTCTAAAAGAAGGGATGCTGAAAAAAATTGGGGTCATTTCACTTGGTATCAGAACCTATGCTAAGTTGTTTATTCTAAATGCATTAGAACTTAGAAGAATTCATTTTTAGAATCTACATAAGAAACTAACTAGTGGATTTTCATGAAAATGTTTAAGACTAGAGATAATATCAATTAGGTAGATAATGACCAAGATATTGATAGACCAAACTTAAGAGGTCGACGCTGAGGTAGGGGTAGAAGCTGAGGTAGGGGCCATACTACTAGGAACCGGAACCAAGTCAAGAATGAGCTTATTCCCCCCAATGACAATAATATTGAATCACCAAATGATAATGTATCTAAAAATAACCTAGTTGATAAATATGAGGATATCCTTCATGGGATCTTATCTGCTCTGACTGCCATTCAAAGGAAAATTGAAAATCAAGAGTGAAGGCTAAACAATCTTGAGGGTGTTCTTCATGAAGTAGTCCCTCAATTGAGAGTTAGACAATTTGGGTAACAATCACTTCATGAAGTGCCTATAATAATGGTAGACGTCATCATCAAATAACTTAAAAAACATCCCCCACCTACCTTCTTAGGTGAGGAATCAGGCAATGCAATTGATGCATGGATCATTAATTTATAAAAATACTTCAACCTTCATGACATGCCATCCAATATAAAGGCTAAGGTTATAATATATTAGTTAAATGGTTCTATTGCCCTATGGTGGAATCATCTTTTTGCCTTTGAGGGATATCAGTCTATAACCCTCACTTGGCTAATTTTTTAGAACCATTTCAAAAAATGGTACTTGAGTACAAATTTTAAGGAGCAAAAAATAAAAGACTTTCAACTACTCAAGCAAGAAAATATGTTTGTCATTAAATATGAAAACAAGTTTCTAAATCTGATACATCATGTTGATTACATTCATGATGAGGAGATAAAGATTACCAAATTCAAGTTAAGATTGAAATAAATATCGATGAATGATGTCAATATGATCAATCTTAAGACATTGACAACTACTACAGAATCTACTCATAGGGCAGAAGAGAAAGAAGAGTCTCATCAAAAAGTGAAACAAGACTTCAAAATGGATAGGTATTAGTTAAAGGCTAAGAACCCACCTCCTCCATTAAAAAGTTTCAATAAATTATACCAAAATTGCAAGTTCCAAATAAACAATAGGAATTTTAATCGATTCTAAGATCAAAATAAAAATTTCAAAACCCAAGGCAACTCTAAAAATAAGTATTTTTAGAAGGACCAATATTAAAATAGTCAACATAGACTACTCATAGGGGTAAACACTATTCTGGTAGTTCCACAAAGGATAATAGTATGTTGGGAATGTGGTGATAATCACTACCATAAGGACTACCCAAAGTTGAAATTGATATAGCCAGTAGGCCATAGAGTATATGTTGTAGTAGATAATCAAAAATCTAATTTTTAGGCCACTCTAATTGAGATTTGAGGTAATATTGTTAGTAATTTTGTAGCTATTTTAATTGATTCTGGTATTACTAACAACTTTATTTCACCTTCTTTGGTGAATAAATACAATCTGAATTCTAAACTATTAAGATAAGGATGAGAAGTCGAGTTTGGTACTGGTAAGAGGGTACCTATCCAAGAATGTTTGGAGTAAACCAAACTTAATATGGGCCTCTTAAAGACAAGGGTAAATCTATTTTTAACACCCTTAGAATTTTATGATATTATTTTAAGCATGGATAGGTTGTAGCAACACCATGAAATACTTGATTGCTCTCAAAAAAGGATGTGATGCACTGATGAGAATGGCAAGATTGTTGAAATTTAAGGTCTTTGAGGGCCAAAAACACAAAAAAATTATTTTATACCTATAATTAAATAAGGTTGTCCAAAAGGGATGTAAGCTTTATGCAATCTAAATGCAAGAACTTCTTAAGAAGGAAAAACCATCTTGTGTTGATTTTCCTATCTTATGAGAATTTGCAGATGTTTTCCCTAAAAAAATGTTTAATTTGCCACCAAAATAAGAATTTGACTTCTCAATTAAAATTATGCCAAGGATTGATCTTGCATCAAAATATCCTTATCGAATGAATATGGTAGATTTGTAAGAATTGAAAATCCAATTACAAGAACATTTAGACAACTAAAGCATTCGACCAAGTGTGTTGCCTTGGGGTGCTCCAATGGTCTTTATAATAAAGAAAGATGGCACTTTAAAGTTTTGCATTGATTATAGAATGCCCAAGAAAGTGATGATCAATAATCATTATCCACTGCCCTAGATCGATGATTTATTTAATCAAATGAAGGATGTGGTAGTATTTTCTAAAATTAATCTAAGATCTGGTTACCATCAATTACGAATAAAAGAAGATGATATTTATAAAATAGCCTTCCAAACTCCTTATGGCCACTATGAGTTCACTATTATACCATTTGGCCTTACTAATGCATTTGCAACTTTCATGAATCTAATGAGTATTATTTTCAAGGACTTCCTGGACAATTTTGTATTAGTGTTCTAAGTTGATATCCTCATCTACTCCAATAATGAGGCTAAACATGATCAGGATTTAAGACTAATTTTGTAAAAATTAAGGCAGCGTAAGTTGTTTGGCAAGTTATCCAAATGCACCTTCTACCAATTAAAAATTTATTACTTGTAACATGTGATTTTCAAGAAAGACATAACAGTGGACCCAATAAATAGTCAAACCATTCAAGAGTGGCTTACTCTACCTAATGTACATGAAGTACGTAGTTTCATGGGTTTGGCTAACTACTATCAATGATTTGTGGATAATTTGTCTCACCTAGCCAATCCTATTATATCTTTGCATCACAAGGGCAAAAAAAATGTATGGACACCTAAGTGCGAATACGCTTTTAGAAGGCTCAAGGAACTATTAATAGCAGCTCCCATTCTAATCATACCTGATTTAAATGGTCATTTTGAGGTATGGGTTGATGACACTAAAGAAGATTTTGGTAGTATATTAACCTAAGAGCATAAAGTGGTGGCCTATGAATATCATAAGCTTAAGGAAGGTGAAAAGAACTATCCCATGCATGATTTAAAGCTTGTTACCATAATGTATACATTAAAATAGTGGAATCACTTTTTTATAGGAAAATATTTCAAGGTAAAATCTAATCATTGTAGCCTAGAACATATTTTTTTGCAAGATGATTTGAATACCCGCTAGCATAGATGGCTAGAATTTGTCAGTAATTTTGACATAGATATCACTTATGTGAAAGGTAAGGAAAATCGTGTGGCTGATGCACTCAGTAGAAATATAAACCTTGATACTTTATCTATTTTATAAGGAAATTTTAGGAATGATGTCCTACAATAGCAGATTGTTGATAATTATTACCAAGAAGTAATTCGAGGATTGATTGATGAGCCTTTCGCAAAAAGATTTGCTAGCTTTTTTGTTGAATCAAATGGCCTTATAAGGCATCAAAATAGAATTTGTGTACTTGAAATGGGTGAGATGTGCAATATTATACTATAATAAGTGTATACACACCTCACTTCACCCATCCAACGATCACTAAAATGATTCAAATGCTAAAAAGGCTCTATTTTTGGCTTAGTCTAAAGAAAGATGTTGATTTTATTGCAAAGTGCCTAAAATGTGAAGGCTAAACATTTCCATCTTATGGGTTTGTTGTACCCGCATGACATACCATAAGATAAATGGGCACTAATTTCACTTTATTTTATTTTAGGATTACCTAAATCCCACAGTTGGCATGATACTATATTAGTAACAATTGATAAAGCAACTAAATTTGATCACTTTATTGCTAGAAATCTGATAGATGATGTTTTTTTTAACACTTTTAAAAAGAAGTGGTTTGATTGCATGGCATTCTATAAGTCATTATCTCAGATAGAGATAAGTTATTCATGTCAAGGTTCTGATGAACATTGATTGTAGCGTTTGGCACTAGACTAAATTTCAGTTCTTCATACCACCCAAAAATAGATGGACAAACTGAAAGATTCAACCAAGTGGTCGAAGACATGTTAAGCATGTATGATATGGATCAGCAAACCAAGTGGGAGAATTATATCCACTTAGTTGAGTTTATTTAAAATAATTCTTATCATTCTATAATTAAAATGGCTCCTTTTGAAGCTCTATATGGGCATAAATGTAGAACTCTTCTTGGTTAGTATAGCCTAAAAAAATTATGCTATTGTCAATCCAAAATTATTGCTAGAATATGATGAATAAATGGCCATAATACACAAAAAAATGAAGGTTGTTTTTTATTAGCAAAAGAGCTATGCTTATTTGAAGAGAATGCCTCATGAGTTTTATGTTGGTAAGAATTTTTTCTGCATGTAAGGCCACAAAAGAGTTCCATCAAGTTTGGGAAAACCTCCAAGTTGACTCCTTATTTTGTTGGCCCACTCGATATTTTGAACAAAATCATCCATATTACCTATCGGTTGGCTTTTCCTCCTTCTCTATCAAGAATCCATATTGTGTTTCATATTGTATTGCTAAGAAAATATGTACCTAATCCATCTCATATACTAGATTGGAAAAACTTTTAGGTTTCAAAAGAGGAAAAGATGTAGTTGGAACCAGTGAAAATTTTGGTTATCACAGCATTAAGCTAAGAAATTGAGAAATTCAACAAGTTTTGGTACAATGGGACCCACTAAGTACCAAAAATGCCACTTGAAAGGATACACAGTTGTTTAGGTAACACTATGCCTAGTTATTTTGACTTATCATCAGGATGACTCCTCTTTATGGGAATAAGGATGTCATGACCCACCTCCATATTTCATTTTCATATTATCATAATTGGTTTCAGCATGATTTTATACTATAAAGCACTATTTAGAATAGTTATTTTAATATTTTAGATGGTGGATAAAAATATTACAGCTAGAGTTATTTTTATACATGAGATATTAGTCTTAATATTCAACTTTCTACATAATACTATTCAATTCTGCTTGTATACAATTATATGTTTCAAGTACTATTGATGTTATTTATGGGTGCAGGAACAGGTGAAATGATCTAGACTGGAGATGAATTTTGGTGGTTGAGGATACGAAATAAAGGTAGCCGACATAGGTAAAAAGAGAAATATTTAATGAACCAAAACTTGAAGCAGTCTGTCTTTATGTATTTTTATTTTATCATCTTTTTTATTTGTCTATCATGTCGTTTGGCTTGTCTTCACTTGTCAATTTTTAATGTTTGAGAGATTCACTTATATTACTTATGTATTTATTTGGATTTTGAACTGAGGCAACATTATCTCCTTGTTTGGCTTATTTGGCGTTGTGAGTCTTGACTGAACTCAATTTATTATTTTTTTATTAAATCATTATTATCGTAATTATTTTATTAAATTTTATTTGCCTTGGTCTGGTATCTAAAACCCATCTCTCGCCACTCTCCCCTTTCAACTCATAACAAAGGACCCTATCAAATTTATTTTAAGTCAAATTAATAATAATTTATTATTTGGCAAATTGGAAATTGTTAATAATGATTTTATCAAATTAAAAAAATATATCATTTCCACCTTGGTTGTGGGACTTGGACGAAATATTATTTTAGATAATAAAGATTTTTTTGGGCCATGGATTTGACCTAAACAAAATTGAATCTATGGGCTATCATTATATTTTTTATTTTGGGCAAAAATCTAATTTTTATCATTAATGATTTTGACATTTGGAGGAGCTAAGCTTGCCCCCAAGCCATCTTTTTTTGCATGAAGTCATAGGGTTTGAGGGGAAAGGAAGTAGAGAGAGGGAGGGGGTGTGGAAAAGAAGGAAGAGAGAAAGAATATGGAGAGGGAGGTGTAGAGTTGGTGGAGATGAAGCAAAACCCTAGGGAGAGCTTGGTGGTGACTGGGAGAGTTGGTGGATGGCACAATCTTTCTAATTTGAAGATAGAATCTCCTGCTTAGCTAAGTCTATATAAGTAGGCTTGGAAAAGTAGCAAAACATACAATTTTTTTCAGTTTCTCCTCCATTTTTTGCAAGAAAAAGAAGTAAGTTTTGTAATTTTCTATCCTTACAAAAGTTTGTTTATTACCTGAATGTGTTTAGGCAAATAATTAAAAAAATTACTTGTAAGTTCATAAGGAAGTCAAATGATTTCTTGATGAACCTACAAGTGTATATGGAGAGTCTATTTTTCAAACATGCTTACTATTCTTTACATGGTTGTGAAAGAAAATTTTATTTTTAGATTTGAGGTTTTAAAAATTATTTAGTTTAGACAAAACCCTGCTTAAAATTTTATGTATAAATGTCTTAATCAAATCTAGTTTTTATTTTCTTTCATATGAATGAAATGAGGTGACCTGGGTCAACCTAGGGCCAAATACTGATAATTTTTCTAACCCATGTTGGAAAATGGCGTCCTAGTTCACCCCATAAGCAAAAAAATTGTCATTTATTTAGCCATTTCAATATTTTATCTGTTGCCCAGATTTTGGGTTTACAAGTCAATTTTTTACGCTGTCATGCTAGCAAAAATTTTACATAAACTTTATGGGTTTTTAATAAATAATTTATGTTGATATTTGGGGTTCTTGGAAACCCTTCTTGGCTGAAAATTTGGCCTTTATATTAGCTGTTCTTGTGGGTTTTAACAATTGTTCAAATTTTGTCAAATTTTGAGAAGCTTATTCTGATAAAATTTATGTAAATTTTTTATGGGTTTTTATTGAATATAATTCTACTAATGTATGAAGATTTTTGGGTTCAAGATTTGGTTGAATATGTCACTTTTATAGAAAAATAACTTAATTGATTCATTATTATAGTGAGGGTTAAAATTTATTTATTCATAACCAACTAAATTAAATGCAATCGGCCATGGAAAACTTATCACTGTTGTAGGTGATTAAATTACCCACATCAGTTGGGAATGAATAGATGCAATAAAACTTTAGAATATAAATTCTCTTTTATGATTATATCTTATTAGAACAAATTTCTATTTTTTTTATTATTATGGTTCACCTAGATCAAATGATGAAGGTGTATGAGATCACTTAAATTAATAAGTTGACTTTTAGAACCCTTCAAATGAAAACCAAATTACTAAGGTTATTATAAATGACATTATATAAGTTTCAATGTAAAATTTTTTATATTTTATACTATTGCAAATTAATTGGTTCATTCCCTTTTTGTCTCACCTATACTCTCAAAGTCCTGAAATATGGAATCCACCTTCCCACTAATGGTTGGGGGTGGTAAAGGCCACCAATTGGAGGCTCATAGAACAAGTCAAGATGGGATGGCTTGTAAATGCTTTAATCATTTGGTTCATTATTATATTAATTCATTATCATAATGTTTCAACATACTTTCTAATTAACTTGCCTAGAAATGCTTGATAGAAGTAATACTACCACTGTAGGTTAATGTTACTTTCATTAAGTTGTAGCTTATGTAATGAGTTTCAGTTACATGGCTTCAATATTCTCACATAATTTTATAAAATTAGCTTCAACCATTTTTAAAAATTTAGGTGCATATTGTCTCATTAAAGATTTAGTTGGAAATTTTATTTTCAGTCATACGTTACTAATTTAGTTTCAATAAGTTTTATGTACTCTCATATGTTCATTGTTCTATTAGATATTAGATTGGAATTTGAACTTCAATTGTAGTATCTAATTTTTATTTCATTTTATTAAGTTATAAAAAATAGTGATTTATTCACTATGGAAAATTTTGAACATAGTTAATTATTTGGCTGAATTTAATTGTTTATTTCAGCTTGGAATATTTCTATTATGCAATAGCGTAACACTTAGATTGATCATATGTTATAATTTGATATAGCTAAAAAAGTAGAAATTTGTACTTTACTAAAAAGCATAATTGTTATTCATTACTTAGCATTGAGTTATGGTTCAATGGATTTTATAACTTCATTCACATGGTTGTAAATTAAATTGATGAATATTACTTGTTGATTATAAACAACCACCTACAAGTGAATTTGCTTAAAAAACTAATATAGCATCAAGTTCTAACTTTTAATGATTAATCTAATTCTTGTACAAATTATTTTACCATCATACTTGGCATGCATATTTATTTATTTACATAAATGATATCAATTTGAAACATCTCTATTGACTAAAGCAATGAGATTAGAAAGAAAGTATTATTTTCAAGTTATGTTTTAATTTCATCCTTATAAGCACTTGAAACAAGGCTAAATTTAATCGATATCAAAGATGCTAGAATATTCACTTATTGGAACAAACTATAATTCATTTTTAGAAATGTGAGCTCTTATCTAAATTCTTAGTTTTAATGGATCTAAGACATGATATTTACAAACAACATTGTTCTTCTTTTGTTATAATGTGTCATCACTATTTTAATGGTAAAAATAGCTATATATTGGTTGTAGGAGGCCATCAAAAACCTCATTTGCATAGACTTAAGGTTATTATTAATTTCTACTCTAATTCTTAATTCATACTTTTCTATACACAACAAATGCATACTCAAATTTGAGTTTAAACATGCATAGTGATACAATGACAAAGAATTGTCTTTATTGAATAAACATTTTAACAAGTTAATACATGATTAAGTTGATTTAAATAGACCTGATCATATTTTATTTATGGCATGACCATGATTGTTGAAGTATAAAACAATATTAGCATTCTTAAAGGAGCAAAATTCATAATTTTATGTGTCATGGATTTATTTTTTATTAAAGTGGCTTAAATTGTTAATCTTACGATTATGACCAAATGACATGTAAATAATACTAGAGAAACATGATTCTCTATAAGACTATTTACGGGATGGTCTAGTATGAGTATTATGTCACTATGAATTTAATAATATCTTATCTACTTACAAACAACATCTTGACAAAAACTGTAATTTGAGTAGTTTAAACTTCAATTATTTCTAAAGTGAAAGAATGAGGTATGATGACCCTGTAACATAAGATCATGGTATAATGATCTAAAATTAGGGGTAGTACCATTTATATCCTTCATAAGTATCAATTATTTGAATTGCATAGGCGTAGTCCATAGGGTAAAATCTATTCAAACCTAAACCATTACTTGAACTTGTTAGTTACATGTTTAAACAATATTGATAACCTAAGTAATTAACTTAGCCAATCCAAGCTTGAAGTAGATCAAATTGACTAACCTAGCCTATACTGGGTTTCATGGATGATAAACACTTAGGTAGGATAAAGACACCTAATTGGTCTTATTGGGATGGTGTCTACTACCATGCAGTCTTAGATATATTGATAAGGATTGCATATCGATACACCCTAAATTGCATGAGGATATTCCTAGGGAAATGATCTTCCCTGTATAATCTTCTAGGGTTAATTACCCTAGATAAGGGTTTGATGCACATAAACATGGCATTAGGTTATGCAAAACCAAACTTTAGATTATTAAAAAAAAATTCTATAAACTCTAAAAAAGGGATGCTCAAAAAACATTTTGGGGTTGTTTTACTTAGCCTTCATAGTTTCCCACACTTATTGCTCTACAATAATTCCTTGGGGTTGTTATTGTTCCATTTGCACTTGCACTATGATTTTTTGATGTTCAATATGTTTTTGTCAAGTGATTTCATCCAAATAAATTGTATGAGAGGGGTTATAAAGGAAAATGATGGGTATGGAGGACAAGTTGGTATGGAATTTCGTGGAGAAGGAGAAAGAGAGGGGGAAGACACAACCACTTGTTTCCTACTCACTAATGATTATCATGAGTAGGTGGGACCAAGATTTTCTTTTTTCCATTTAGATTGATGGGTCTTTATAGTCGATTGTTGCTTTGCGCCTTTCTCCTTTTTAGAATCTTGCTTCTCAACATCATGTACTTAGACAAAACTATGCATTTATTCTACTACTGAATGGGATGTCCTTGTAGTTTGGCATATGCATGATTTTTGCATCAGTTGTTGTTGAGGACTTCTTTATTATGATGTTGGTTTCTTTATCCCTGTTTATCACTCAAGCATCTATGGTGTTAGTGTCATTACCACTGATGATCTTGTGCTCACTGCACCTTCTTGAAAAATAGAGCTAGTATTATGTTTGTTTTCCTCCTCTTATCTTAATATGCCCATAATTATGGACTCAATAGGTGTAGGTATTTCTACTAATAATAAATTTGGGACATTTTTATGCAGTTACCAGGTGCACATTTCCTTCTTGAAGAAATATCTTTTTCCTCCTCTTCCTTTTAGACCTCTTTACCTATGTCTTATAGTATTGAATTGTACACTTCTTACATAGTGATTCTCAGGGTCATAAAATCATATTGTTTCAATATAGATCATCCACTTGCAAGTGAGCCAAGGATTTGTCTTATGAGCCCACTTTTTGGGTGGGGAGGATGATCTATGAACTAGGGCCTTTATTTTTACTATGGCTAGTTGTGTTGATGATGCATAAGGTTTTAGTTATGTTTGTTATTACACGGGTGATTTTCCTTATTATTATGACAAGGGATACTTCACACCCATAGGTATGCATCATAGAGGTTGCACGATTCTCATAAACATGGATTTTTATCACAAGACTTCCACTTGTGCATCCAACATGGAGATGAAAAATAGAAATGGTGTGGTGGGTGCCTTAGAAAGTGCATGGATTCAAATTTGAATCATGTTGTGAAATTTTGTAACTGCTACATGTGGTCCCAAGTATTGCATGAAATCTATAGGCACCCAAGGGTACAAATTGATGATGTCATAGACCTCCACTTATCATGCAATGAAATGGCCTAGATACTCAAAATATTTTCCTATTATAGTCCATTCAAGATTTTCAAAGGTGGTCAAAGGTCAAAATTATACACCAGGTACAGTGGGGTCATCAAGAGACATTAATTGGGTGAAGCATAGTAGCAAAACTAAAAACTATATTGGAAGGTCTATGAAGTACCAATGATGACCTTCTCGATGTTTTTTATCATCTTAGTCACTAGTAACTTGAGCCATTTGAATTCTTCCTGTAGGTGGATCATTTAATATGAAATATTGATGACCCTTTATTTTTCCTACCTCACTCTCTTAATTATTTTCTAGAAGATTTTGTTGATGCCTTTAGATATCACTCATACTACGACTATCATCTACTGAGTCAATGGGGATCCCTCTAGATTCCCTAGTATATATTATCTAGTGTCTAAATGGAGCAGAGGGACCTTTGTCTTGTAATATACAAGGGGCTTTCTCCCATCTTGAAGTCTTTTTATTTGTTTCATGGTTTTTGTGTTGATGAAAATGGTGACATATTTTGATAATTGAATTTCCCCTTCATTGAACTGAATCAAAAGTGTCACCATCACTTTGTCTAATTTCCAAAAAGTATGAATCTTGATGAGTCTCTCTATATCATATCCTCGTAGCTAGTGTTGAATATTTAGGGATCCTAGGTTCGCACCTACGGCTTGATTTATGGAAAACAAGTTAGTTTTTGCCTCATCAATTAAATTAAAATGATTTAAGTCATGGTATTTGGTTTGCCATACTAAGATCCTAATTCTCATTTCCTCTTTTTGTAAGTCAGTCATGGGTAATTTATGATCGACCCATTCTTATTTCTTTGTAGTGGTGATGTTGACAATTTTGCACTCAGGTAGATGAGTAAGAGTCAATTAGAAAATGGTGGTTATTCTTAATGGACTACAATGGCATTTCACTTTGTATGCATTACCTTATATATTTTTTTACATTGCTCCACTTTTTTGAAACTTCATAATGAATTTACTGAGCTATTTTTCACACTATCATGCCTTTCAATTTAAATGTTATCATTTGTTATGATGTGACCTTAGACTTTTGATGGATAGTTTCATTACTTTGTATGATAGAATTACTCAATGTGATGCACCATATTTTGATCTCTAATGACTTTCCTTTATTGTACATAATATGTATCTAATACATCTTTCTATTTTAGTAATAGCGTAATCTTTAAATTACCTTGTCATTAACTACCTTATTAGTTACCATTTGGTACCTTGTTATTGTACATTATTATCAGTGCCTCGTTCCATAAATTAATTTGTTAACTTGTATGTTGATTGATTTGTGATTTTATATTCTAAAAATTTGAATTTTTAATGATGTTCCAAATTTATGTGATATAGAGATCACACTATATACATCTACATTAAAACCTACAAAAAGACAAGAAATTTTGATAAATTAAACACAAATCCTAACTACATGGTGCTATTCAGTACCCACTCTATTTTTTAGCATGATATTTATAGAGATTACTAGAAGTAAGACTTAAGCCTAAAACCATTTACTCACCTCAGAAGGATGGTTCCTTAAAGGTCTTGAATACTATAGTTCTTTGTTGTGATAATTCTTGGATAACATATCGTAATTTCCACTAAATGCATAAATTTATTATATATGCCCAAAATTTCTATCATATAACAATATTATCTACTCTATATGAAATTCATTAGATCACAATTTATGGTCATACCATGCCTTCTAACTCTTCTTGTTTATTTCATGCATCTAGCTTACTCTCTACCTAGTTTATTCTATGCAAGTGAAATTTGATAATATTTCTTGAAGGGAGTCATGATATCCTACTCACATTATCAATATAATTCGTAGACTACAAACTATGTATTTTTTTGGAATCATTGATTCCATTCCATAGACCATCTTAAAAGGAGTGAATCCTATCACATGTTTATAATGAGTCATATATGTCCATAAGAACATAGGAATTCAATCCTCCCAATCATCTCTCTACACATTACATATTTTCGTAATCATCTTCTCAATAAATTTTTTTGAAAATTTTAAAACCCATTAGCTTGGGGGTGATAGGACATACAAGCCTTTTTGTGGTGATTTTGTACATAAATTTGTTTTTTATTTAGCATTGCAACTTAGTGTGTCCATAGCTTCCACCCATTTTGTGAAGTAATTCATCATAATAATTATATATCTAGCATGGGTACACTTTTTAGGTAAATTCATAGGCCCTAAAAAAATAATTACCCATTGTACAATGGTTACACTACTAATATTGATTTTAGATTCATTTCATCCCTTTGGTTTGGCCTTCCTACTTGTTGTTAAACATTACAATGTTTGACGACTTTGTGCACATCCTAGAACAAAGTAGGTCACCACAAACCACTTTATAAATTATTCATTGTAGTAGATTATCCTATGATGTGTCCTCCTAAAACTCCCTGATGTGTTTGTTCATGGTTTCTCATTCTCTAAGACTACTGTGCATAGCACATCATCCTTACCCATCTTATAAACAATCTCATTGATAATACTAAATGATATAGCTCGTGTGACTAACTAATTTTTATCTTTTTTAGCATTGTGCATAGGAAAAATTCCTTGTCCCATAAAATTGGATATGTCTTCTATATTTTCTAGAATCGTAGAGAATATAAAAAAGTTAGCATCTGGAGATTCATCCTATAATTCTTTTGGCTCTTGGCCATTCCTTATGAAACTGAGATGATCTACTCTAGCATTTTCCATTCCTGGCTTGACATTGATTTAAAACTAGAATTGTTTAAATATCATTAGCCATCTATATATCCATTCTCATAACATGGTCTTATTCACTAAATTTCATAGATCTTGATGGTCTATAAAGAATTAAAATGGTGTAGCCAAAAGATAGGTCTTAAATTTATATAGTGCAAACACCATAGCTAGAGGTTCTCATTCCATGCTAGTTTAGTTATTCTTATCCTCTAAAAAAATTGCTTGTAAAATGAGTGGGGTGATCCAAGCCCCCATATCCAAGTTGAGCCAACACAACTCCTACTATGGTTCTCTAAGCATATACATGAACATGAAATGGTTTAGTTTAGTCTAGAAACACTAATATTAGAGTTTTTACCGATCTCTACTTTAAATCAATGAAATTTGATTGGTATTTATTATTCCATTCTAACCTTGTATCCTTAAAAAATAGTATTTCTAATGGATCATATATAGTTATGTACCCTCTAATGAAATTTTCTTAATAGACAGTGTGCCCTAGGAATGATCACACTTATAAAAAACTTAAAGGGGGTGGAAATTCCACAATGACTACAATTTTAGTTTGATCAACTAGAATACCATCGTTGCATACTACATGTCCCAATAAAACCTTAAAAGGAGTAAAGAACAGACACTTTTTCAAATCAAGATTAATGTGTAGAGCTTATAACCTTTCTAACATAAGCCACAACTTGGAAAGATCCTATTTGAATAGGGAATACACAGGGCAATCATCCAAATAAAATTCCAAAAATTCATTTATAAAATCCTTAAGCATAGTGACTACAAATTTTTAAAAAAATAGTAGGGGCATTTTTCAAGCCAAAAAGCATTACCTTATATGCAAATGAACCCCACTCTATTACAATAGTGGTATTTTTATAGTTTTTTGTTGCAATCCAAATATGATGATATCCATTGAAACCATCTGTGAATGAATATTATTCATGCTATGTGATTGATTCAATAAATGCATATGTGAAAGGAATCAGAAACGTGTCATTAACACATGTATTGATAAATTCCTTGTAGTCACCACAAACTCTAATCTCTCCTAGATTCTTAGATTGAACAACCATTGTACTTACCCAATCTTATTTTTCTACCTGATAAATTATTTTTGCTTCTTACATCTAACCAATTTTAACTTTGACTTTGGGCTTCATATTGGGATTTATTGTATATGGCCACTTCTTGAGAGGTCACTTGCACTCTTTGGGTTCTATGTACATCTCCCCTTATGAATGATTGACACCCTTTAATTATGAAAACTCTGTTTGAAATACATCTTGGTAATCTCATAGTAATTGGATTCCTTCTAAAAAAATTGTTCTGACAGTATTCTACAATGGTCGTTAGATTTGGTAAAACTTTTATACCAATGTTTTTCATTACTTTTCATATTGGTTCTTGATATATCTTATTTGTTCCTTTTGAAATAGATTCTCTTAGAATCATTTCCCCTTCCCACTCTTGAATATTTAAGTTTCATATTTGTTTATCCTCTGATTGCTCTATATTGTTGGATTTAGTTCTTCCATCTATCATTTAGGCTCAAAAAATACTTTTAAATATAAGTATTCCTCACTATTATTAGACTCTACCTTATCTACATTATCTAATATCTTTTCTAAATATTTCAAAAAAAATGCTTCCTTATTCTTGTTGGCCCTATAAATCTTAATAGTTTTACTCTCAAATCTTTGGCTTCTTTCTCTTGTGACATTTGATCTTGCATCGTTATGTCTTCCTCTCATCCATGACATAAAACATCTTCATATTTTAGATATATATATATAAAATATTGGATTTTGATCCTCAAAAAACATGCTGGACTTTTGGCTAATTCTCGGTCTCACACCTGTACTTTTGGTACATATACCATTCTCATGGAAAAGGTGTCAAATTATGTTGAAAATTTTGTACCAATTATCTTGGTTACGCACCCTATAAATATTATATATTAATGCACCTATGAATGTGCAATTTAGGGAATTTACATTCTTGGAAAAATTGCCACTAATCAAATATCATAGGTGTAACTGGAAACCTAGCTTGCATTAGTTCATAGGCACCTTTTTGGTGTAATTATTTAGATTGATAAACTTCCCACAATGTCACAATAACACATTTGAGCACATAATTCAGTGCACTATCCTAAAGTTATACATTAGGAATATGTTGCTACAATGTGGAATTTAAATACACTAAATCTTTTATTGAAAAATACCAAGGAATTTATCAATCGATGGCATAAATAATTCTCATCGGTTTTACTCATGATCTCCTCATGCCCACTTCAACATGTGTGCATCTAAATCACCACTCATGGAAGACACAACTTCCCATGGTAGAGTACCCTCAGGAGTAGGATATATATAGTCCATATTTGTTAAGATTACTTAGTACAGAGTTTCACTTCTAATCTTGTTAGAGATCACATTGATGGAGACTTGCACTCTCAGATTTAGCATTAAGGATCTTACTCCATGGTCTTGACAAGTTTTTATGTGAACTAATCTATATATTTTAATTGTGTAACTAGATGAGTTTATTGTGTGAAATCAATAACCCCTTTGGTTAATAGATCTTGCACTTTTGGTTATGCTCCAAATTTAAACCAACTATGATATCCACAAGCATAAGATGATATAAGCTCCTTAGGAATGATGTATGGTTTGATATCATCTTTATTCAAGGGTATACATATGATCTTTTCTCCTTGGTGCACCTCCAGTTGATTAGTTATTATATTTATGGTCATCTGACCAGCATATGCCCACTTTTTCTCAATGAGTGTAGGGTAATGTGTTTCATCGATATTCATGTCAATTAAATTAAACTCACCTCATAGACTAAGACCAAAAACTTTGATTTTTACATATTCTAATCTCCCAATAGGTTCTACCCTTCCATAGTCTCTAATACTAGGTCTGACTAGGTTTTAGCTCAATGCAGGTCATCTAACAGCCTCCCATGTGGGACTGAGGAATCATATTCATCATGTTTCCAAAATTAAAAAATGACATTTCAGAAATCATACCCTATAATTTAAATATTCATTCTAGAATCAACATCCCACACCTTATTAGTTTTCACATACCATACCACCCTTTCAGTTCATTCCTAACCCATTTTTATGTAATCTAGTAGATTTTGCAGTAATATGGTGATGTTTTATGATATCTCCTTGTTGCACAATGATTACCAACTTTATAAGGTCTAATAAGGTCCTCACTACTCCATTATAACACAATATACAAATATTTACACATGCATTGTACACATTTATGACTTTAGCATATCCTTCAAAATTATTTTAGTTTAAAATTTTTGTAATAATTGTGTTGCTTCAAACATCAAAACCTTGATAGGGTTTGGATACTTATCCTACCATAATTTATTGGTTGTAGGATGATATGACATTTCCAAAGGTGGAAATCCTTACTCCATGTATTGGTCTTGATTGATAGCGTTTAGATACACGATGTCTTTGGGTTGCACATTTACAATATTCATATTGTGCTCTTATTTCTTCTTTCTTTGCTTCTCTAGGTTTGGGAAATCATTTATATGGATTTGAATAGATATTCTACAATAAACATAATATATTTATCTTTATGGGTTTTAAGGATAATTTTGTGTGAAGTGGTTATATTCACCACACATATATAAATAATAGGTTATCTACCATGTTTTTTGTCATGTCCCAAATTTTGATTTTCTCCCTAATATCCTCCTTTGTAACCTCCTCAGTACCCTCCCTATATTTGATGGGAACCCCACCCTTTTTATTTTTATTCATCATATCCCCCATACTATATTTTATGGGAAGGTGGATCCCATCCTATTTGTTGTGGCAGCGATGCAAAATTCTAAGGTTATTGGTACTATAAATATGGAGGTATTCATCCAACCTGATATTGAGGCAACTATGGTGTGCATCATATGAGACATTTTGGTTGATATTTAGGAGGTTGTGTCACTAATTACTATAGACATTAGGGAATCTAGCTAAGTAAAGCTTTTGTATCTAAATTCAAGCTTGGTACTCATGGTTTTACAGATGAAATCTATTGTATAGTGATTGTTGAATACATTTATAGTGATGTCCTCCCACGCCTCTTAAAGTTGTCTATAATTATTTTCATCATGATTATGGGATTTGAAAAATGTATAGTACATATTATTTAGTTATTTTATGTATTGTTATAACAAATGACATTTAGCAATGGGATGTCCATCTATGTGATAGATCTCACATTACTTCATTCTTATAATCTTTAGACAATCATTCCTATGATAACTTTTGTGACCACACTCAATACACATATAGATAATTTGGGTTTATTTCTCTCATGTAGTTCATCCATTTTGTGTAAGATAACATCTATCTTATAATCTATCCTTCTAATAGGATGTAAACAATCCTCATAATCTTTTATTTTTCAGCTCAAATCACAACCAATCTAACCTCAACCTTATTAAAATACTATGCTTTTGTGATAGCAAATTAAATTATGGGTAGCATGCCTTTGGATAACCATGAAGATTTGTATGTGTATGTGAACTAAAATATTACTTGATTAATAACATCTAAGAAATTATGATCATAATCCCACACTATTTCACCTACTTTTTGTTGAATTTCCTTCAAGTCCTAAATGGTTTGACTTGGTAATTTATGCATCTTGATCTCCCCAATTAGTTTATTCTTGACATGGTATAAAATGATTGTTTTTGGATTATTTTTATATATGAAATCTATAACTCAACATATCAAAGCTATTATGATCTCACACTTCTCTAAGTCATTAGTTATAACTCCTTTAGCTTGCCATTTCATTTCATAGGTCAACAAGTACTACTCAAGGTCAATGGAACAATCATAATGTGTCAGGGTTTAAAAAATTCCTAGATTAAGAACCATGTTTCCTATGCTTACTCATAAAATAATTGGTTTCTTAGGATTGGACTTCACAAGTGTCTTAGTATTTGATATAGCTTCCTTTAGAGTACCAATATTCTTCTTTCCTACCAATTTATGTGTTTCTACATTTATCTTCCCTATTTTTTATGCAAACTAGTCAAACCACTTAGTACCTCTCAATTTGTGCATTATTTAATCTTCTTAACAAATTAGGCATGGGGGATGTGTCCCCTTAAAATTAATGACCCATGTCTAAATTACTTTCTTCACCTACTATGACTTTTCATCAATTCATTAAGAGATTGTCCATCTTAGTCTATAAATAATATCCTCCCCTATAACTGATTCTTTAAAATACCCTTTATCTTCTCCATTTCCTTCTTTGTAACCCCTCCACATTCTCTTTATTTCATTTTATTTGAATCAGTTTCCTTATCTTGCACACTTCATTCAATCTTTTTTTCACCTTCAATTCCCTTAATTACTATGATTTCCCCTTATTTGCAATCTCCACTTTCCTTTGGACGTATATCTTCTCCTTTAGTCTTTTCACTCTCTAATCTTACTCTGCTCATAGTTACATTGTTAGCATTTTATTTATTCCATCACGTTTTAATCAAAACTCTTATTCTAATCCCATGATTGTATTATCTTTTTGCTTATCTGTGTCCTCCATCTTTTGGGTTAAGGTTCAAGTTTTCTTCTTTCAATTCCTCATCATTCACTTCCTTCATTCTACATCCCCATATCACCTTGGATGACTACTCCATCTTGGGTGGGTTTGCATCATGACCTTATCCACAAACAACATCTTGTAAAGTATTGGTAGTCACTGCATAAACTTACCTCTAATACCTCTTGCAAATAAATCTTTTGCAACTTCAAATGCAATATACCCTTACATGGAAAATGTAGTGATATACCCACCAATAGTGGTTTTTAGCCAGTGGTCTATTGCACACATCAACTTAGTGTATAAGCTTTGTAGTCTTTCTACATTTTATTCATTGTAGATAAAATGCTCTATCTCCCTTAGTCTAGGGAAATAATATTCTAGACTTGATAACCAAGCAACTAAAATTTAAGGTAACTTTCACTAGAAAAATCATAGATTTCATCATGAATATGATCAGTTATAATTTATTTCATCATGATTCCAATTCATCTTGCCTCTTCTTCTATGAGTTTTTGAATTATTTCATCCAACCTACATTCCAAATTTTTTTGACCTATTTGCCATTTTAACATATTTTAAGTTCCATGCTCACCCATACCATTATTAGTAGAGGTTATTTTAATTTCCCATCAGAACATGCTAAGGAGTGTATGTGTGTGAAGTAAGTTATAGAATTAAAATGTAGATGGGAATATAACATGTTAAATTATTCCATCGGTTCATACTTAATGAGTATTTAGAGAAACACAAAATGGAACATAAAGAACATTCATTATGAAGCATATTAGAATGAAATAGAGTATACATGTGCACATAAAAAGAATATAAATAAATTTAGAAGAACCATCATCAAATCTCTATATTAACCCATTTTATTTGGAACTCTTTGCCTTTACATTTGAAGACTATTTAAAGAGCTTAAAAATGTCACTTCGCATTCTACAACTTTCATTTCTTTACTGAAGGAGTCTCTATGTATTATGTAGACTTTTGATATACAACCATGCGTTGAATACATATAAAAGGATATATAATATACAAAATACTACATATCACACAGTTATCATTCATACATACTCTATGATTTTGCACTCCTATATCTACTACCAATAACCTTTCAATTGTAGAATGGTGTTATTTGGGGATAATGCTCAGTGGCTGACATATATTAATTTTTTTTGGAATGTTTTTAGATCAACTTTGGAAATCTATAAATTCATCTATTTTTTTATAATGAATATTTTTCTTGTCAAGTTTTTGTTAATGATAAATTTATTTTGATCTCATCATCTTATCTATAGATTCAAGATCAGGAAAATAAAGTGGCACTAAATTTATTATATCTATAGGATCTTATCAACTATTAGGGTAGCACAACTTGTACTATGAGACAAGTTCCTTTAGACCTTCCACTACAAGGCTCACTTCCATCTCCATCTAGATGTTTGAGGAGATTCTCCCATACCCACTTCTCCTCCCCTCCTCCTTAACAAGAAGGGTGGATTCTATCATTGCATGAAAAGATCTCCACTAGAATTGTTTAGTGGTATTTGCCTATGCAGGGTGTTGAGCATACTAATGTTTTCATGCATTTGCCTCCTATTTGTGGAATCACATTTTTATTATCTCCTTTGGATAGAACTTAGGATGGGTGGGTTTCCTCTTATCCACATTCAAAAGATCCATACTCTTGGGCTTTCATCCTACTAAAGATGATCTAAGAACATCACCTTCTGATGCTATTGTATGTGCATGAAATTATCACTTACGCTATCAATTCATAATGTGTCTTTTTAATAAATAGACAAGTATTATTATATGTGATCAAAAATCATGTCTTTGTCAAGGTTGATTTGATTCAAGTGTTACATCTTGATTCCTCACTAAATAAGTTATTTGACTATATGTGGATATATATAGTTGACACATCTGATTTAGTTATATTTTTTACTAAGATTTGAGATGTATAATGTTATGGGCAATAGGATATAGATTATACTACATGTTTACTTTATTATAAGGTAATTGTTGTGTATGAGATTACATTAAAAACATGTTGATTTTTTATTTCAGTTATATTTTATGATGCATGTCTATCATGGTTGTTATGGTCTAACTACCTATTTTTTTATGAGGTTAATGCAGGAGAACCCATCCCTTGGAGTATGCTAGAGGGAGATCATCATTAGAGAGGGTGACATAGATCAAGATGTTAGAAGATGATAGATAAACTGATTGGAACCCTTCACACACCACAAATAGCTAGCACATGATTAGATGTGTAGTTGAATGGTTAGCAAAGTGTGTTTAATGTCATTTGCATTAGATAGTCATTTATACTTGGTGGCTAGCATAGTTTAATTATATTTTTTACTAAGCTTTGAGATGTATAATGTTATGGGAAGTAGATAATTGATTATACTACATGTTTACTTTCTTATGAGGTAATTATTATGTATGAGATTACATTACAAACATGTTGATTTTTTATTTTAGTTATATTTTATGAACATGTATATCATGATTATTATGGTCTAACTACCTACTTTGTTGTGAGGTTAATGTAGGAGAACCCATCCCTTGTAGTATGCTAGAGGGAGATCATCATTGGATAGGATAACGTAGATCAAGATGTCATAAGATGATAGATAAACTGACGGGTACCCTTCGCACACCACAAATAGCTAGCACATGATTAGATACATAGTTGAATGGTTAGCAAAGTGCATTTACTATCATTTGCATTAGATAGTCAATTATACTTGGTGGCTAGCATATTTTAATTATTTATTCATAAATATTTGTTTGTTATAGCTTAAATTTATGCCTAGATAAGTTAGTATTATGTGACTAGCGGTTGAAACTACCATATGTGGCCAGTCGACATATCTTAGTCATGTTGGGAATGTAAGCTTGTTATCATTATTAGGCTTAACTCTTTATTTTTATTACATAATGACTTAATATATATAAATTACCATTATTAAAATTGTGTTTGAAATTATTAAACATATTGTAATTAATTAATGAATTTGGAAAAAGATAAAAAAATCTCACAAAGCTGATAAAAACAAAAAGGAGAAAAAAAATATTAGACAATGAGGGGGAAAAAGATAGATTTAAAATAAGGGCTACGCCTAAGTTAGGAGGTGTAACATTAAGAAGTAAGAAATATATATTACAAGTATTATCTGGGAGAAATGGGAGGAGGCAAACACGACAAAGGTGTTGCACAAAGGAGGAAAAAGAAGCGTGGCATGAGGTTTTTCAATCTAATTTGTAGGTAGGAAATGTTTTAAAGTTTGATTATAAGATTATGGGGAAAACATATAATATTAACTAGATGATTTAGTTTACACACAAATCATTATATATGTATGATTATTTATATATTTAGATTTCAGCCTTTATAGAAATTCTAGTATGTTGTAGATCCTTTAAGAGTGAATAATATATGATTTAAGTCTCTATATTTTGATAAGAATTATATATATATATATATATATATATGAGGCACCGTTATTTACTCATTTAACCAACTTATAGAATGTTAGATGGGGCTGATAATATTTCCTTTATTAAAAAAAAGGTCATTGCCTTGCGTGCGGTGGGATACTAAAACCATGTTTTTAGCTTGAAAATATAGTATCAACATCATTGTATTTTATAGAGGATAATTAAGATGTTGGTTTCACCAAATACCATTTCCCAGCTTGTATCTTACTACTGTATATATACATTAAAGTAATGAACATAGCAAATAACTGAATCATTATCAATGGAATTAAGAGGTTTTGGCATCTCATTTGTATTCTCAGCTTGCTACATATATGTTTAAGTGACTGGATTTTATTAATATTGGGTATAAGTCATTATGTTTGTTGAAACTATAGTATTTTTTATATATAAAATTAGACATATATTTTTATAGGTTGTTGACTCATTATGCCTTCCACTCTTCATAATTGTACCTATTAGTGATTCACTACCTTAATTAAAGGCATCTTACACCAAAATGATGTGATAAAAATAAATTAGGGGAGAGGGCATCACTGGAATAAAAATTACAAGGAGATTGATGAAATGGTGAACTGTAGCTCCATTTGAGATTTTACGCAAATTGTGGATTAATAAAATATGTTGTGAAACTATAAATCAATGGACTAGAGTGTTATTTTCAGTATGGTGATATGATATTTTTGTATTGTTTTACCTTCATTAGAATTATACTAACACATGTTCATATAGTATAATGATCCCCAACACTTGATTTATTTTATTAATAGTGTTTTTCATGTACTATAGGATAAGCAGAATTGGGTTAACAGTGTGAGTGGTCTAAGAAGATTTAGTTCCTATGCATATTGACTTATTGTTTCTTCCATTGGTAAGTGTAATTGTTCCTTGTGTCTTTCATCCCTAAAATTTGTTGGAATTTAAGTTTGAACAGTTGGCATAATAGTGGCCAAATTAACTCATGAAGGGCCAATCTTTAAATTAATGTCTTATATTTTAAATTTTCTTTTTGGATTTATCTGTAGTGCATTAATTTATAGCTCATGTATAAGCCAGTTAATAATGTTGGGTTTGCAGTATGTGACTTTGAAGATTATTGTTGTGGTAGGCTAGATAACCATCGAACACATTAGGGAAGCTTATGTTATCCACATTAAGGAAGGTAGGGGAACGTATCTTTATATTGAATTATTCACCTTCAAACACTAAGTTATCTTCTATTTTATTAGTTTATGTGAATAGTAATTGTGTCATTAGCAAGGAGAGAAGAATCTCTCATAGCAAGGAGATAAGAATTATGGTTAAGACAAATTGAGTCACCACAGGAAGAGATGTATCTATCTTTTTGTTGGACTTCTATTTTCATTGTGTAATATAACAATGTTTGGTGGTTTAGAAAAAAAGAGAGATTAAAGAACTTTTAGCACCTTAAGTTTCAAAGAAGAGTTGATATATAGTAGGGACTATATAAAATGACTTTAAGTATATTTGGACTTTTATAGGAACCTCAAATTGTTTAAGTATGATTGTTAGCTTATAGAACTTAGTCAACCTTTCTCATTATTTTTTTAACGGTGGAGTAATCTCATCAATTCTCTTTGAGAATATTAATAACTATAGAGGATAATTTATCTTTCAAGGGTTTAATGAGGCATGTGTAATCCTTATTATAACATGAAAATTTGGTTATCATATAAATTGTGAAACAAAAACATAGAATGTGAATGTATAATTAAGCCAAGTTATGGTACACTTAATAAAAAATATAGGTGCATGTATATATTCATAAGGGTGTATTCCTACGATTATAATTCCATGGGTGGAATAAGAACCATGTTAAAATATTTACATGTAATTAAATTAATGAATTCTTACATTCAAACCCCTAAAATGTATTTCAATTATTGGTTTGGATTATTCTATGTTTCATGTGTGTTGCATTTTATGTTGTTATATCTACACATGGATTTATGTATGCAACATAATTACATAATAGAAATGGCTATGTCAGTTCATATGGATAAGCTTGTAGCTGGAAGTATGATTGTATCTAATCATTAGGTATCTGAGGGACCAAACTACAACCATATTAAAATAGTTTTATATAAAATGGAACGAGATGTTTAAATGAATGTTATAATAGGTTTATGAATTCTCTGATTTTTTAGAAATGGTTGATTGGTTGTTAGAGTACTTGCATATAATACATGATTATGAGAGTGTTTGGTTATATCTTAAATATAATGGTACATCATGATGCATGCTTATAGATATGTTACTCTGAATGTTGGTAAGCAATTTAAACTTAGGGTATATCTGGGTGGTATAACCCCATACTTGATTGATTGTTATTATGTATGTGATTGATTGATTCTTGAAATCATAAGTTAGTTATGTGTATTTATGTAGTTTCAAACTATGATAGTATGGGATATTATAGAGTACTATAATGTAATTATATGTTAAACTCGGATACTACATACTATCATTGATATGATTAAACTCACACCTACATTTGACTGATTAAGTGTTTGTGTGTTGGTTATTACTACGAATAGTATGTTTTGTGACAGTTGGTAGGATCTTGTATATACATGCATACAACCTTGAGAGTTTGATGGATGCTATGTTAAGTATGTTATTGTGTTCTATGGGAACTATGAATTGTTTCATTATACCTAGTTACTTAAATAAAAGCTTATGTTTCCATGTGTTTAAAACTACTTTATATGACTGATTTTGGAAAACTAGTAGTTATGTCTTAGAATTATAGACTCTAGTAATATGAGTTGACATATGAATTAGTATGTTTGAAAACTAATTATGGTAATGAAAATCTGCACTTTAATGTGTATTTACCTAGGTGGTATAAGCTATAGTCATTATTTTTAGTATGGGATAGAAAATAATGTAAGATTCATTCATATGTTTGATGGAATAAATGTATGCTTTGGTTACTTCTATGGTTAGCATGTTATATGATGTGTTTTCTATTAGGATGTAAAATAAATGAATCTTGTCATTGAATTATATTTGACCAATATGCATTACTGATACGGAGTAAGGAGTGAGATTGACATCACTGGCTTACTAGTATTACAATGACAGATGAAGGCAGTTCGATCAAGTGGTGTGTATGAACTTGATTGATCTATAAATCATTATTATTTATTATTCATATAAATTTGGGTCAAATTTTTTTTAGTACAACATTATCATTTCATGAGTATGGTTTACATGTTTATGAGATATCTTGTAATAAAATAGTTTTCTATGATGCACTGCATGTTTAATTTAGAAATCATACAACGCATGGGTACTTGTTTGTCTCTTTAGATTCCCACGCCATCACTATCTACTCATCCATGAAGGGAGGTCTATTTCCTGATGGGATTAGTATGAGATATTTTTGATCCATGGTTGGTGTGGGAAAGCACTTATATGATGCTCTCCCTCCCCAAAGTAGTACTACTAATAGAGACGACACTTGAGATTTCCATAGATACTTAGTTTGGAAAATAAGCTCTAGATAGCCATGTATTTTATATATTGTATTGTACTTTTTATTTAATAATTTCATGTGATTAGTAATTACTTATTATTTTACATTTAAAGTGGTGGTTGTAGACTTGTATCAATTGTGGTTGAGTTAATATTAATATAGTTACTTTCTACATTTACATTGTGATGTGCTTTCATGATATCAGAGATCAATGTTATGTGATGTAATATGCTTGTTGCTATTATCACAATTGAGTATTTATTTTAGTCTTTGTATATTCTCATAGTGTAATATATTTTTGATATATATGTTGAATAAGAAAAAAATCACATATTTCTAGTTGACCCTAGCGGGGTTGTTACATAAAGACTTGAAAGAGTCTATCAATATTAAAATAGGAAATGAACAATTTTTTCAAAAAATCATGTATATCAACCTTAAAACATATTATTTTAATGTTAATAACTTGACCATATGATTCATTATTTTCCACTCATGACCTACTCTAAGTCTTTTACTAAGCACCACTAGTTGAAAATCAAATGATGCCTTGGAAAAATCATGATTCGACCAGAATTGTGAATAAAAAAGTTGTTGCTAGGACTAAAAACCCTAAAGTGGCTAATAAAATTTATAATGGGAAACCACAAAATAGTGTGAAAAAATTAATAATTTTAATCCTAATCATCTCCCTCATCCTCCATTCCAGGTCAGTTGGTTTCCCCATAAAGCCAAGTTTTACAACAAAATTATATCCATTTAGTTATTTTTAGTGTTGGGATCTCTTCGGTGAGCACTCAACCTATGTGGTGTTAGTTTAGTAATCCTAGTGGTGGTGGTCATTATCCATGGGGAGATAATCTTCTAAACACCATTTGGTTCTGATAGGGGACTATTTATTGTAAAACTAGTAACCATTATTAAGCAATTATTATGTAGCTCTATGTTATAATGAAGGATTTGAGGATGGACAAGGAGAAATATTTAAGGATTATTCCTCTTGACTATTCTCTCATAGAATTTTTGAGGTCTTATAGAGTCCTATAAAATATATCAATGCAATCCACTTATTAGTCATTTAGTGCTTCAGATTTCTTGTGTTTGCAAGAAGTTAAAATTTTAAGATTTTTTCTACAGACTTCTCTTAAATTTATTTTCTCAAATGCAATGAAATTTTCCATTTCACATGAGGATGGATTTGGAAGTGCTAGTATTTTTTTCCCAAAAATTTTCCACATTAATCATCACCTCGAGATAAGACCTGTCACATTGGGTTGTTTTGGTTACCTTTAATACTGGAGAGTAATTCTCTAAGGATTAATAAGATTTATGCCCCTAATGATGACCTTAAAAAAATGACTTTATGGCAATGGTTAATGCATAATCTACATTTCTCTATCTATCTAATTTGTGGAGAATTTAATATGGTGGAATCCATCAAGGCTAAAGAGGGATCTTTTCCTATGTGGTGTTTTATGGGAAAACATGAGCCCTGATTTTATGTTGAAAATTGTTGGGGTTTGTCATACCTTATTTTTTGGTAGTGATATTTAAGTTACAAGCCATGGTTTACTTATTCATAAATTTTAGTTTGGTCTTGATCAGTATCTTAAATGGCTTGACCATTTTATTCTTCCAAAGAACATGTGTTCTCTTTTTGCATTTCTGATGGCCAAGATGTCACCTTCCATATATATATTATCCCTTTTTACCATAATCCCATCACTTTCCAATTGTAATGGGGAGGTGACTTCCATAAAATTCCCCACAATAAATTTTATTTGAATATATCACTACTCGGCAATGAAGCATGATATGACTCATTTCAATAATGTGGAATTTGGCACCATGCCCACCTTATTTTTCCAATTGGATTGAGTGGTAGAATGACATGTTCAATTGCACTACCTCTTTCCTCCACCATTTAAAAAAAAATGTCGCATAATTTTAGGAACATGTCGATGGTGTACTAGCTAAAAAATTCTAGAGTTTTACTACTCAATATGAGCAAATACCCTTAGATGCCTAGTTATAGACTATGGCAACCCAAATTAAACACAATCTTAAAATTTTGGAAAGTTACATTACCAAAGGCACTAAAATTTGGGCCATGTATGTTGACTCAGTAAAATTTTGACCATGCCTATAAATATTATTTAAAATATATAAAGGCGATGCATGTTAAATATAAAATAAAAACTATCAAGACTGCACATAATCCCCTCACTAGTCTACCTAAAATTTCTTCAATTTTTTTAGACCACTTTAAATTGGTGTTATAAGCCCAAAAAAATGTGGCAAAAAGAGCTCATGTGTTGTAATAATGTTTAAATTTGATTTCTCACAAGTTAAGCCTTTCAACAAAGAAACTTTATGAAGCATCCCTCACTTGGGATAAATATTTTACTATTATTTAGAGCATGTATATTGGTAATGCACTAGGAGTTTTTAGTTTCCCATATAAATTATAGTAATCAACTTAGTAATGTTTTGGGCTAGAATTGTTTTAGATTTATACAGAATCCTTATGTAATAAATATTTATGAGCATTAATTAATAAGTGAATAATCAAATTCATCCCTATAGAGGGAGCTTTAAAACTAATTATTAATTGGAGGTCGATCACTCTTCTTAATGTCTCCTAAAAAATCATTTTCAAAGCACTAGCACTACGCCTTTGCCATTTATTCCTTTGGACCTACCACTACAAGGTTCACTTCCATCTATGTCTAGACATTTGCAGAGCCACTCCCATGGCCACTTTTCCTCCCCTCCTTAAAAATAAGGTTGGATTATATCACCATGTGGAAAGACATCTACTAAACTTGCTCTATGGGATTCGCATATACAGGGTGTTGAACGTACTAGTGTTTTCATGTCTCTACCTCAGAGTTTCATTATTCCTTTGGATGACACTCAATATGGGTGGGTTTTCCCTGATCTACGTTCAAGGAAGCCATATTATTGGGATTCATCCTCCTAAGGATGATCTAGACATGGCCATATTTACCTAACATTTTTACTAAGCTAAGTTATTTTTTGTTGTGTTTTCTACCAACATGTATAATAGGGTATAAATATCAACTGGCTAGTTTTGTGTTGTAACCATGTATATAATATTATTTTTCTCTAAATAATAGATATATCAGTAAATTTTAATAAAAAATGTTAACTCTTAAGCACACTTTAAGTATTATAAAAAAAGAACAAATGAACAAGATAAAACAAGTTTTTTATATATAATAAATATAATATCAAATCTAAATTTTAAAACATTCTATCCATTTATATAGTTTTTATTATTATTGAAAAGCACAATTTTATTAAAAAAATCATAATAGGATGATGTTAATCGTATAAAAAAATGGGTGGATTTAGTCACACTCTATAATGCACATCACAATGAGCTAAATAAATCCTGAAAAAATAAACCTACATCAACAAAATGTCATAATTAAGGTTATATAGTAATTATAGCCACAATAAAAGTGTGGTTTAATTAAAACATTGATAGGAACAAGGAACAGCAAACATAAAGAAGGCCATTAGGCAATAATGACAAACATGGTGGCTAAAGGAAGTAAGGGAGAGGGAATATTAGGCTTATCCCCTAGCCACTAGTGCTTGGAGGATCCTTTGTGTCAAGTACACACTCCCAGCGATGAGTGTGTTTTTTTAATTCAGTTTCCTCATATTGTTGAGAAGAATAAATGGAAGAGCCATGGGAGGGAACTTGTCTTAGGGAGGAGCACCATGGTTGTTTCCACCACTATTTCCAACTTTGTCAAACATGCCACCACCATGAGGAGGAGAAGGCTAATAAGAACAAGGAGAAGAGCTTTGTCTGCTCCTCGACTAGTGAAGATGAAAACACCAACCATTTATATAGTTTTAAAAAATTCATAATTTTAAATTTAAGATTCAACTCAAGCAAATTACGTATCAAACCCAACCTAATAAGTTCGTAAATAAACTCTTCGTAATATATATTGAAAATAAAGAATATTTACCATTTATAATTGATTAAATTTTTAACAACTATAATTTAAAATGTGAAACACACTATATTTTAATGATATTTAATAATAACATATTTATTTATAATTATAGTTATTTTTACTATAATTTTAAATTATATATGAAAATAAGTCATTTTTATTGAGTTAAAAAACTTAATCGTGGTAGTTGTAATTGGAAAAAACTATTAACAAGGACTTGAAATGCCAAATCCATACATAATAGTATATTTATTTTCATAAATAAATACACGTACATTAAAATTAAAACAAAGAATAGTAACATACCATAAGAATTATAGAAAGTAATTATTTAGAACTTTGAATTCAATTATTAAATACAATTAATAAACATTGTCACAGTAGAAAAAGATAACATAGAGACTTCATATTTATTGTGTAGAAATATAACATGACCGTACATCATTGTTAATCCAATATGTCCATAGTCCACAAGCATTTATCCATGAAGAGTTACAATGACCAGTCATACAATAATAAAAGTAATTACAGCTCTAAAATACAAGCCTAGTCATCCAAATGTTCAGTTTTCGATAGCAATTAAATTTCTATGAGATGTGTCATGTTTGTTGTATGGATATGTTTTGTAACATCCTAAAGCAATAAAAAAACATGTATTGAATTTATTAGTGCAATGAAATAAAACAAATTGAGATAGGAAAGTAATTGTCATATCAAAATAGAATTATATTGGTGGAATGAAAATAAAATCACTTAAAAATAAATATATAATTAATCAAGGGGACACTTAAAAAATAGTTTTAAACTGAAATTAAATGATATTTATCTAAAAAAACATTTTTTCTTTTTTTTTTTTAATGATAATTATTTAAATAATATCTTTCAAATATTATTATAGTTAATAATATAAAATAGTGTGTGTTTGTGTATGTATACATATACATACATATGTATATATATAAATATGTATGTTTACATATGTGTATATGCATGTACGTACACACACACATACATATGTGTATGTGTATGTGTATGTGTATACACACATACATACATATACATATGTATGTGTATGTGTGTATATGTGTATGTATGTATATGTGTGTGTATGTATATGTTTAAGGTTTACTTAAAATTTATTTTTGCATGTGATACAATCAATGATAGATTATTTTATATTTTAAGGAGAAAAAATTGAATACGACTATACATCCATAAAAATTAGCTTCTCAAATGTTTAATTTAAGTAACTTGTCTAAACATGGTTTTTATTTCACATCCTTAGTTTAAAAAAATCTTCTCTTTAACTGAGATTTTCTAAGTTTAACCCATATGGTTCTTGAAACTTGATTATAATGATTTTTATTTTATTTTTAAATAAAATTGTAAAATAATATTCAAATTGATAATTAAAATGTGTAAATTTTTTCATATATGAATATTGATAATTTCTTCATCACAAAAATTTCCAAAAAAATATGTTAGAAATTTCATTCCTTTTGAATCCTTATCTTTAAAAATTCTAAAAAATTGATTTACTTCTATCAGTATTATTTATATCATCTTTGATTTGCTTCTATTAATATTATTTATATCATCTTATCTTCTAATACAACAATGCATGATAATTCTATAAATCCATGTACCATAGTATCGTTGGAGATGTCATCATTTGTGTTAGTAAACATTTGTACTTCACTCAGTTTAGTTATGCATGTTATTTATAGATGAATTGTTTTAATATTGACAAATATAAATGATTTCCAATCAACGCTACTTTTGATATTATGAATGCAATATAATTTTTGCGTATATAGTTTGTGTAGACCATTTGTAATAGATTTTCCACGTACTCTTTCCTTCTGATATGCATTCTTGTATTTCAAGCACATTTTTAATTCTATTATGAATGTTGTTCATTTATTTATGAATCGAGGTAGTACTATTTAGATTTTATCAATATTAGATGGCACATTGATTATTAGGCCAAATTAGCTAGTTATGGTTTTTTATATCTGAATTCTGTTATTTGGGAAAAATGAATTCTAAGTAAAGCTATCATGTCCTTAGGATCTATTAGGATTGCTACAATTTATAAAGGTTTAATTAGCTTTATATTTTTAGGTGTTGCATATTTAGGGAGATTGCCATTTTCTAATGACCTATTTCACTTTGCGAATATTTTATGTTTCACCATTGTTTTTTAATTTTGAGTTAATTTTTGGTAGTTTTTTTTTTTAAGTTTTGAAAAAAAAAACTTCATATTTAGTTGAAATTTTAATTGTTTGTAAATAGCACATAATGTGTTGGGTATCTCCAATTTATTTTTTGAACTTGTTTATTGTAGGTCTATTGATGCATTTTGATGTTTTTGTTTTTTTTTTAATTTAAAGATAAATATTTTTATTTGTGAGAAGGAGAGATCTTTCTTATTCTCAAAAATATTTTTTTTTGTTGTATTTTTTCATATGCAATATTTTTCAAGTAGTGTAAAGATATTATATTTGTATTGGGAAATTTACTAATGTGATATGTACATGGATAAATTTGTGGTTCAATTTGTTTATTTATTTTAAAAGTTTCATAGTGTATTGTGTTTGTTTTTTTTGTGAATTATGATGTTTTTCAAATGATATAAGGTTGTCGTTGCATTGAACAATGTTTGTGTATGATTAATGGAAGAAGTGTTCTATAACTTCATATGTTTTCTCATTTTTAATGGTTTATAGTGTATATTATCTACATTGGCCTCAAAAAAAATTAGGTTCTATATAGGTTGTGGCTCAATGCACTCGTTGTAGATTTTGACATATTTTTTAGTTACTAATTACCTCGTGTGAATGCTTAGACCAAGAAAAAAAATAAAAAATGACGATTATTAATCTCATTTCCTTCTATGACTACCTCTGTATCACATAGATCCATGTTGATAATGTATGCTTACCAATTTGCAACATTTAGAATGATTTTGTTATTTTCCAAATACAATATCATTGCAAGATGATTGTGATGCATATCGCCTCAAAGATCAAACATAAAAATCATTTCTCATCAAATGACAAATAGAACGAAATATGCTATCACCACAACAAGATGTGCTTTGTAGAAATATGTACAATCCACATATTTGAATTTTTTTACAAACCATTTCCCAATAAAGGTAGAGGGTGACACATTTACTCTACAAGGATCTTTATTCTAAACTGTTATGATAATTTTTTGAACACAATTAGAGTTTTACACCTAAGTCCTAATTCACATAGGTAATTATAAGAAGTTAAGGGGAAAAAAGTGAACTTTTTTTTTGAAATTTGAATTCATCGCATACACGTAAATGATTTTTAAACAACTTGTGCATGTTTTAATTTGGTAGGTTTGGTAATACCAAGCCTATAGTGCATACTCACTATACCACATACAATTTATTTAAAACATAATATAAAATATTTTTGTGTGTCTCTATTACACAAAGCCTTTTTTTTTAAAACACTATTTTCATCATAAACCCTGCATTCACACTCCAAAAAATAGTGATTTACCCTAAAAATGTCTCTCCATATCTCTCTAAAAGCTCACTAAGTGAGATAGTCAACAATGTCTGATAAGAGGAGAGGTAACTAGACTAATTTTGTGCTAATTAAAACCAAATTTAGTATTTTTTTTGTATTTTTATTTCTTTTGTTAAAAACATTTATTTTTGATCTATATAACCCACCAAACCCCTCACATGAAAAATAAAAATTGGTAATTCAAAATGAAGAGAGAAATCAAAAAAAACTCCTAAACCTCCTATAATTCCACAAGATCCCCAAGGTAGTTAGGAGGATTTGGTCACACATATAATAGAACATAAAATATAAATTGAGGAGTTAATTAAGACAATGAGGGACCCTCATTCAACCAAACATCACTTTACTTATTTAGAAAATACATTAGATTCATTACTAGGTAAAGTCGACTCAATAACAGGTAAATTTGACATATGGGTAGCTTATATAAAGAAATATAGGTCCTATTATGCTAATATATTGTTAATAGTTGATGTGAGATTTAAAAAATAATAGAAGACAAAATCTACAATATTCACTAATCCATGAACCAATGCACAACCTTTATTATCATGAAAATGGTTCCCAATCCTCTAGTGCCACCATGATTTGATTAGAGACATTTTTGGGACCAATGGTGGATGGTATTTGATCATCCACCTTGTAATAACCATGAGGTTCTTTGGTATTTTTTTGGAAAATCTATAGTGATTTTATCCTAAATTAAATTTATAATAATTTTAATTACTCAAAGTCTTAGGGTCGGGGAAAATGTTTTTCATAGGATATACCAAGTGCACATCATGCGCTTTATTAGATTACAAAAATCTGTATCTAAAATCCACTTTAGCCT
This sequence comes from Torreya grandis, assembly GCA_037957365.1. Lineage (NCBI taxonomy): Eukaryota > Viridiplantae > Streptophyta > Pinopsida > Cupressales > Taxaceae > Torreya > Torreya grandis. The sequence goes on from JARHVA010000101.1 coordinate 3,270,277, forward strand.
AATAAAATCCCCTCTATAGAGAAGGATGTTGTATCGATTGGCACTTTATATGTTTACTGACAACCTTGTTCTAAATATGAACCACCTTTTCCATACTGATGTTGGTGAGGGTGGACATGGGATTGCTTGGATAGGTAGTGTTGTTGATTGACCACATCATTACAGATGATGTGATGTTGTATGCACTAGAATTTTAGATGATGAGGAGGATGTGATGTAGACTGAGTATGGTGGTGTTTCTAGGTGGATTGATGATATGGCTTTGATTAATTATTTTTGACACAAACTTTTGGTTTGGGTACCTCAAATACACCTTTCCAGGTATCTTATATATTTGATATTTTGAAAACAAATTGTCAGACTTGTTAAATTCCAAATATGTGTATGTAAAATGTAATAATTAATTTACATTTAAATTTCAATAGTATAAATGTAATTTATTATATTGTAACAGGAGATGGTCCCATATTTATTACATCCAGATTATGGGTTGTCTAATAGCACAAATATTATTTTTACCCAACTAATGTATACATATATAGAGGTAATTTTATTATTAATGTTAAGGTTAATTTACATGTATGTATGTGTGTTTATATACACAAAAAAATTAACCATAATATTCAAATAATAATCATATTTTTTTTGTTTATTTGATGTCAAAATGAAGACTCCTCCATTTATATGGGCAAGAGAGAACATGGGCATTGTTATTGTGATTTTATTTTCACAGCAAGTCACCAAGGTATAATAACTTATAATTTTAAATTGTAAATATGGATTTGTTTTAATAATTTTACCTAGTATGAAAAAAATCATTAACATCAGATGCATGAAATTACACATTGAATAAAATGACCTGAAACAATAAAGAAAATTTCCATGCTCATAAAATGTATGGTTAAGGAGTTGTAGGTGTCGCACTTGATATTTGGAAGAATATGGAATTGATAATTTTCATGGAAATAAATTCTATTAATGGAGAAAACCCTAGGAATCTGAATTGAGCTGGTTTAAATGTGAACTTTGGATCGAAATCATGGGAGTCTAAACTTTAAAGCAATTTTACAAACACCTCGATCTTCTACATATCCAATGGAAGAAAGTTTTTATTTTTTATCCCTTACTTATGCAAAATATAGATCTTTAAAAGACTGAAATAGGATGTGTGAAGGCAGTAGATGATTTTATAGTGGTTAATATCTAGCATGCTAAAATTAAAAATAATATTGATAATCTGGAAAGGCGTGCTCTTATTTATCAATTTTTGGGCTTTCAGCCTACCTTGAAAAACTTTAGAATATGGGATTCAAAATCCTAGATGACTTTAGGAGAATATCAAATTTTTGTTTATCTTAATGGATATTTCCTTGTGATATTCATTCATGAAGAGGATAATCACCATATATTCCAAGGTGGTCCTTGGTTTGTGGGATGGATTGATTTATTTATGAAGCCATGACACTCTTTTTTCAAGGTAGAAGAAGATTTACCTTCTATGGGGTATGTCAGGGTTAGAATTTTTGGACTATCAGCTAAATTATAGAACCCTTTTGTCTTTGTGGTAATATTTAATACCCTTGGAACCTTTATGATGATTGTTGATATTTATTTACATTTTGAGAACATTATCTATGCAAGAATATATGTTATGATAATTTTTAACAATCCCATTCCTAAAAATATTACTTTGTAATTTGGGGATGGGGTCTAAGAACAAAACGTTGATTATGAGAAAATTATTTTGAGGTGGATAATCTACCATCAGTATGGGCATTTAGAAAAGGATTTAAATCTCTATGTGTATGAAAACCCTAAAGAAACACCTAAAAAGGAGGTTTTATAGATTTAATAAAATTATATTGATCAATCCAAGAACCCCAATTTAGGGCCTTCTGTGTTTGAGACTTGTTTCACTTCATTTATTGTTGATGACCCTCTAGAGGAGGATGACTTGGTTATGGAAACTACAATACCTGAAACATAGTTTCTAAAATATCCTCACTCAGCCCCGCTAGATCATGTAAAACATATTATTACTAACTCTAGCTCTCCAACAGATCAAACTTTGGCCATAATAGATCATAAGGGTACTAGTCTTGTTAGAAAAAATAAATTGGATAACAGTGAGAAAATAGGCACAAATTTAGGCGATGATTTAGATGACCCTCCCCTTCTAGCGTTAATCCCATACTCTTATTCTATGGATATCCCTTCCATTTCAGAGCTAAATGGAATTAGTCAAACATCAAATAAAAAATAAAAAAGGACACTAATTAGAAATCAAGTAGGAAATCTATTACGACCCATATCTAAAGGGAAGGAGGAAGATAAATCTCATTAAGAAGAGTTAAAGAGGGATCATTGGTATATAAACCTAGTCAAATATGAAGTGCATCTCTTGGAATATCAGGGGTATTAAAGCTTGCCCCTTTAAATGCAATGAAATTATTAGAATGTTGAAAGCTCATAGCCCTCATATACTATTTTTTCATGAAATTAAAGTCTCTAGTAGCAGCATGAACTCTCTAGCTCATAAGTTATGTCCAATTTCTAATGTTTTGTCCAATGATTCTCAAGGAGCTTCTAGGGGCATTGCTTATTTTTAGAACCCCAGGGAAATTATGGTGGTTAATGTTATGGTGGTGCAAGTTATCATAGTTATCCTTGCCCAAAATAGAAATTTAAAGTATCATGTTTTGTTCATCAATGTTTATTTGTATTATGCTTTGGATGGTAAAACAAGCACTAGAAGAATCTAGAATATATTATTCAACTCTTTCTAAGAGTTTGGATCTTAATTGGAGGAGATTTTAATGTTATTAATTCCTTAGAAGAAAAAATTGGTGGCAAAAACAAGCTTGATGCTAATTCAAGTCTCACGTTGGAATACATTTCTTCTCTTAAGCCTGGAAATGGGCTTCTGATGTGGACCAATCAAAGATTGAGTAATGTTTGCATTTCAAAGAGGTTGGATAGATTCTTATTAACTAAGTTTATTATTAATGGGAAAATCTTCAAGTCTTCAATTCTCAACAATGCTAGATTAGGTCATTAGCCTATTATGATAGAAGTCTATAATTCTCAACTCCCAAAATCTCCTTTTTGTTTCCAACTGATGTGGCTTTGACATGTTGATCTCAAGAAAAAAAAATTCAGCACTGGTGGATGAAAGGTAAGCCTCATCATGGAAAAAATATGCTCATTTTTGTGTAGAAGCTCAGATATGTCAAATCCCAAATCATTGAATGGAATTGGGATGAATTTGGGACATCAAGGTTAAAGGAAAGAGATATCTGATAGATTGAAAAAATTTGTTGAAACCATTCATTTCATCAATATTAATGAGAAGTTTAAGCATCAGGAACTTAATTTGATCAATCAGTTAGATGAATGGAATCTTAGAGAGTAAATTATGAGGAAACAAAAATATAGAATCAAATGGCTTCAATAAGAGGATAAAAACTTGGTGTTTTTTCACAAATCAATGTTGATGTGGAGGTCTTTCAATCATATTTATTCTCTTGAATTGGATAATGAAACTCTAGAGTTCTCTTTGCAGGGTATTTATAACATTGCACTCAATTTATTCTCATATTTGTTGTTGTTCCTTTGGATATGGTGGCATAACAGTAGATTCTCCAAGACATTCCCACTTTTGTTTCTACAAAGGATAATTGTTCTCTTCTTAATGGCATTTCTTTATCAAAATTAAGACATGTTATCTTCAGCATGAGTAAAGGGAATTCCCTTAGGCTAGATGGGTTTCCTATTGAATTTTATCAAGAATTATGGGATATTATTCAAGAGGACTTATTAAAGGTTATGGAAGAAGCCAGAACTAATAAATTTATTCTTAAAAAAATCAAAAAAACTTTCATTGCTTTGGTTCTAAAAGCACAAGAGGTAATGCATATTTCTAGCCTTCATCCCATTGCTCTATGTAATGTTTTGTACAAAATTATGGCTAATAGATTTCAGACCTTCCTCCATAAAATTATTTCCCCAAATCAAGGTGGATATGGCTGGTAGATAAATCCTTGATGACATTGTGTTAACTCAAGAAGCCATCCATTCTATACAACATCAAAATACCCTGACTATGTTTATAAGGTTGGATCTCTATGAATCCTATGATAGAGTTGATTGGGCCTTCCTCTTAAGAATTCTCAAACATTTTAGTTTTTTTGAGGAATGGACTTTTTGGGTGAAAGGTTGTATTTCCTCAATTGTTTTCTTAATTTTGGTTAATGGTTGTCCCACCAAGCCTTTTGGATCCTCTAGAGGTATTCAGTAAGAAGACCCTCTTTCTCCTTATTTGTTTATCATTATGGCAGAAATTTTGGGTAAGTTTAGATGTAATATATGATATTTTTTACTTTTTTATACATATTATTTTGCAACACTTTTTTTTATAGATCTCTCATTTTTTGATGGTATTTGTTGTCAACATCTGATATTCTATGGCTTGGGGTGATCTAGTCATCATTCCTTTCAAACTCAATAGGCTTCAAACTTTAATAAAAAGTTACAACTATTCAAGGTAAGAAATGGTCAGATTATTAGTGAGTATAAGTAAAAAATTATTTCTTTCACACATCTCCTAGACAGGAAGCCATAATTCTTGACAGACTTCACTTTCAAAAAAATTCTTTGCTAGTTATCTACCTCGGTGTTCCCTTGAGGGAAAGTAGACTTTCTAATTGGAGCTAGTTAATGGATAGGATGAAAAGTAAAAATTTTAAGTGGACCAATAAATGGGTCTCTATGGGAATATGAATCACCTTGATCATGTATTTTCTACAAGCTATTCCCATTTATTTCTCTTCCATATTGCATGTTCCCGAGGCCATCTTCAAATAAATTGATCAAACATGCCACATGTTTTTATAGAAGGGGCCTCAGCTTATTAAAAAATGGTCTTTGGTGAAATGGACTATGCTTTGTCTTCACAAGTAAGAAAGAGGTTTGGGTTTTCATCTGGCTCAACTAAATGGTCAAGCTTTAGTTGATAAGATTTATTGATGTCTTCTTCAGTCCCCATCACAACTTTGGGCACAAACCTTAAGAGCCAAATATGCTAAAAATAAACTTCCTAATCAAATTATCTAGTTATCCCTTCCCTCAAAAGGCTTTCCTATGTTGGCTATTCTAAAAATGGGTGATCCTTTGATTAAGAACAAATTATTTTAGATCATCAAGAATGGTAAAAAGGCTGACTTCTAGACCGACTTCAGATTATCATCACCCTCTTGTTAAAAAATATCCCCATTTTTTTGGGCTCATAAAATTGATGCATCATGAAGATTGGATTGTGGTTTTTAAGTACTCAAAAGGCCCAGTACATAATGGGAAATTGAAAGGAATTGGATTTCCCCTAAAGCTTGGTTGATTCAAATTTTGTTGGACTCTAAAATCCAACTTCTTCAAATTCTTATAGATATAGATATTTTTTCTCGGATGAGGAAGACTTATTGGCTTAGGGAGGACAACGTAATGGAATTTACATTTTGGAAGATGGTTATCATTCTCTTTATCATCCTTCAAATCAGCCTCTCAAAAATATTTTTAAGCAACTTTGGTGTCATAATTTGCTAAAGTTACGTTTTTCATATGCCTTCTCATTCATCACAAAGCTCTTATGGGATATCAACTTATGAAAAGGGGATTTAATGGGCCCTTTAGCTATGTCCTATGTAGGGATCATGAGGATAAATTTTCTCATTTGTTCTTTGCATGTCCCTTCATTACTGAGTAATGGTAGTTCTTAGTGAGTTTTTTGGGCATCCCATGGATAGGTATTTCAACCTTGATTTAACCCATTCAGGATTAGAGCCACATTTTCTAGTTTGATGTATTTTATAATCATATCATTTGGGATGGGGTTTCTTTCATATTATGAAACACATGAAAGGAGTGAAATGTTATAATTTTCAAGTAGAGGGACACTAATAGTGTTTGGATTTGGTAGAACACTCTCAATAATATCAGAGAATTGTTCATGCACTTGATGATACACCCTATGGCACATTCCCAGTGTGGGACATTCATTCTTCATGATCTTCATATTATTCCTTCTCCCCCTCCCTCTCAGGTAGATTTTAATGGAAAGTTTCACTCCTTTATTCCAATCCCAGGGTTCAACAAAATCCATATGGATGGTGCTTCAATGGGAAATCTTGGTTATGCCATCATTGGAGGAATTGGTAGGGATTTGGATAATTCTATTTCTTTCTTTTTCCTACAAAAATCAGAATTACCACCAATAATTCAACTGAAGGGAAAGCTATTATGGAAGGTCTTAAGACTACCTAACAAGTTGGGTGAAAGAACATATAGTTGGTTATTGATTCTAATTTTTGGATTAATTTGTTTTCTAATCCTAGTTCTAATAACTCCAAGGATTGAAGAATTTGTATAATTATCCAAAAAATTCAATTAATTCAAGAGAAATTTGATAGGGATATTTATTCATATATTCCTTAGGGTTTTAATAAATTTGCATATGCACTTGCTAATTAGGCTCTTGACCAATCTGAAGTGAAAGGCTTTGGTCCTCCTCCCTTATGGTGGAAAATATATATAAGGAATGAGATCTTATACATGTTAGCCATGGTAAATAATAGAACTATTTACTAGAATCTTTGAGATGTTATCCTATCTCCTTAGTTGGATGATGTTGTTATTTTTTATTCTCTTCAGCTAGTCATTATCCTCCTCTCCATTTATTTTTGTGGTCATGGGGTGTGTTTCCAATTTTGGTCTTGATTGGAATTATGTTGGGTCTTCTTTTTACCTCATTTTTTGTATGAGCCATAAGGTTTTAGTCTTGTTGGTTTTCTTTGCCGATACATGCACAACTTGATGACTATTTATCTTTTGGTTAGGCATGCTCTTTGAGCATGCTGAAGGGGGCAAGCCAAGTATAATTCTTGGGAAATTTTATAAGAATAGATACCTCTACGTCCTTGGGTCTTACCTAAATGTGCCATCTCTCCTAAGATGTTTTCCACAAAACAAAAAATATTGCCTGGTACTTGTTCAAATATAACTGACATGAATATATTTCCTATATAGGGGTTTTCAATGACTTTTGATACTCATGTTCAAATAATTATTAGGGGTGATGTGGTACATGAAAAATTAATTTTTAAATTTATATATTATATTTATATTATTTATTCAATTGGTTTAAAGGTTTATATATACATGTGTAGGGTCAAACCACTTCCATTATCATGAATAGGGCATTGAATCTTGGTATTTCTCCCTTTTACTCTTATGCTCGAGACTCAACTTTTCATTGAACCTATTGAGTGTATTTCTCCCTTTTGCTCTTAGGGGTGATGTGGTACATGAAAAATTAATTTTTAAATTTAGATATTATATTTATATTATTTATTCAATTGGTTTAAAGGTTTATATATACATGTGTAGGGTCCAACCACTTCCATTATCATGAATAGGGCATTGAATCTTGGTATTTCTCCCTTTTACTCTTATGCTCGAGATTATGGAAATTTTATGTTTAAATAGTTTTTTGTATCATTTTAAAATTAACTTTTGAACTCTTTTACATGTCCAAAAAGTAAATTTTTTAACAATATTTTTATTTGAACATGTCCAACTATATTCAAGGTATGTGTGTAAAAGGACCTATAGTTAGATATTGGAAGAATTTATGGAGTTTAAGGGTGATCCATCTATGATCAAGGCATCTAATGGAGATCCATATCCTAGTAAGACAAAGAGGGGGATGATTTTTATTATTAGGATATGTCTTATGTGATAATTTTTTGTATGAATATATGACAATATATGTATGTTTGCCATTATATGCATATATGGCATTGACCTAAAATTCTATTGTGTTTGTGTTTTATACACGCACACACATATATATAGAAACATTTGACCTTGTAATTATTTTTAACATGTTATTTTATTTTTTTAAATTGAAACATGCATCATATTTATAAATAAAAAAACATAATACATGCATGATAAAAAAGATGGGTCTCATCACAGCACACCCAAAAACCAAAACACACCAAAAAAACCCAAGAAAAAAAAACCACTATAATTCCATTATATCATAGTTGACATAAAAAAATATAAGATATAAAAGGGAACTAAGTAACACATTAAGGAATAAGAGCCACCAACCTTGCAGATGGAGGAGGAGGCAGTTGTGGAATATCAAATTTTGTCACCCCAACCTCCCTAATGGGGAGGAGAGGTATCATCTATGATATAACCATTATATTTATTATTTTATTAGTTATTTTATTCTTAAACTTCATTTTAAACATGGTAGGATAAATGGTGAGAGCCAGTTGATGAAAGTTCCCTTATCCACCTCTACCTAGAGGGATAAACCCTGCATGATCAAGATTGGTGTTGGGAGATGGTCACCTTCCAGATCAACTTGAGGGATAGAGTCTCCACCTTGGAGGAGTGTTAGGGGTGGAAAAGTCTAATCAAACCCATGATCTCACACAACCCTATTAATCTTGCTCTCTATGTTAAAAGTCACATTGTGGAAATTTTGGTGGGACTTTGTTGACAATGCATGGAACACTACCCGAGTGATCAAGAAGAGTGAAAAGATTCCTAAATTTCATCTCCAATTTTTTAGATTGAAAATTAATTTTAATCATGACATTAGACAAGATAAATATTATGTTAAAAATAGAAAAATATATGTCTAAGCTTTCTTTATTAAAAGTGGCAACATCCATGTCTTTCCATAAAATAAAAAGGATTTCAATGCTAAAGATATGCCAAATTTATTTTTACTTTTTAGGGAGGAGGACATAATCCCATAAAATTATGGTGTTCCATGTGAAAGGTTCAAGCCTGAAGCTTTGGAAAAATGAATGAATCCAATTCCAAACATCCTAGGCTCTAACACAAAACCAAAAAAATTGTGTAAGGGACTAAGTCTGACCATAATCTAGACATATAAGAGGAAGGATTCCCATGTGTAGTAACATTTCTCCCACATGGATACTTTGATAAATCAGACACCAAGTAAAGATGGTTTTTTTGGGTTCAACTATAGCAGACTAGATCGAATGAAATCTCATATTCTAAATAAAGAGGGAGCTATTAATATTTTATAGTTTGTGGAGCATTTCCCAAGGGGTGATATTTGTGGAGAGCCATAAATAACCAATATAGGGTTAATACTAGAGCATAGGTGTAGAGGTAGGCCAATGCAAATCCTTCCACCAATGAGGATAACCTATAACACCAATTTTGTGCAAAGCATAATTAGGAATAGCCATTTAAATCTTAGAATTTGACTCAAAATACTAAGTGTTAAGCCTAAATTTAGATTTGAGGTTATCATAGGTAAGCCAATACTTAGTATGCTTCTCAAAAATATCCCCCAATACATTAATTCCTTGACAAAATATCCTCAAAGCTATAATCTTAGGATCTATTTTCAAGGGTTTCTAATTGATAGAGATAATAGGAGACCACCATTGAGAATGAGACTTAATAGATAGGTTAGACTTGAAGCCATCACCTTTACAAATTATCCATGGTTTGATAGATTCCCATGCTCTCTAGATATTTTTTACAACAAAGGTTACAATAATATTAACAGTAACTTGAGTGATAAGTTAGTTTTGAAATCCCAAGTTCCTCTAAGCCTTTCTACCATAAGGACATCTTATAAAAATGCAATTCCTAAGAATAATTTTTAAATATTTTTATCCTTCAATAGCTCTAATAATAAATTTGGCACATAAATCATGCCCTTGTTTATCAACATCAAAAAACCAAAGGCCTCTATCTTCTCTGGGTTGAAAACAGATATCCTTGACAACTCTATGAAATCCTTTGTTGCATTCAGAGTTGGCCCACAAAACATCCTTGTGAAATTTTTCAAGATTATTATAGGTTGTTTTTTAAAGGGCCCAATAATAATAGTACACATGAGTGGTAATTAATACTTTGGAATAGATTTGAAACTTTATAGCTAGAGAGAGAGGTTTAGTGATCTATTATGATAACTTTGTCCTTATGCTTAGGACACCATATTATCATAGGTCCATAGGAGAAGATTGAAATTCAAAATTAATGCCATTAAACATTTCTCCATGAGTGATCCACTTCCATTGGTAAGCCCCAATCCAACTTAGCAAGGTACCATAACTCTATCTAAATAATTGAGTCTTTGCCCACTTAATGTTATAGCTAGAAGCTAAGAAAATGTTTTAGAGGCATTCCATGGCATTCTAAACAACCTCTTCATCATATTTAAGCATGATAAATTAATCATCATCAAAATGACCATTAAAAAATTTATTTTGATGAGTATAGGGGGAAATTAGGCCTCTGATAAACCCTCTGGAAGTAAATTCTCTTAAAAAGTAGCTAAATACCTCAATAATAAGAACATAAAGATATGGTTAAAAGGGAAACTTTGTCTACTAGATTTAAATAGGCCAATACTCTAATGTTTACATCCATTGATAGTAATACAATAAGAGACATCTTAAAAAAGTGTTTGAACATAAAGAATAAACTTCGGACCAAACCCTAAAGCATGAGTCATGGCCAAGATGAAGCACCATTTATCCTATCATAGGCATTTTCAAAGTCAATTTTGATTATTAAATCCTTCTACTTGGAAGTGTGAGCCCACTCCATACCTTCCCAAACTGCAATGATGATTTTCAATATATAACAACCTTGAATGAACCCAATTTTCTCATAATAAACCATTAACGGAAGCAAATCCTAAGATCTACAACCTTAGCTATAATCTTGTAGGAGACATTCAAAAGAGTGATAGGTATCCAACTAGAGATAATATTAGGATCCCTAGTTTTATGAATTAATTTAATATTTATCGTATTTATTACTATACCTATAGAACCCTTAGCAAGAGACTCCAAATGGTATTTGTGTAAATCAGGGCCTACATAGTCCTACAAAGACTGCTAGAAGTCATAGGGAAAACTGTCAATGCCTAGAGCATTATCTTGAGCCATATCCATCAAAAATTGATGAAGTTACCCTATGGATAAGGATTTGTCACAAGCCACCCTTTGACTTGGAGAAATATTTTAGGGAACAACATCAAAGCATTTTTTTCAAAACCACTCATTGAGCCTTTGAGGATGGTTGAGCTTGAAAGACCTATTTATAATGCTTCACAAAATCTTGGAAGATCTTTAAGAGAATAGTCAAATGATCACCAACATACTTAATATATTTTATTTTTGTATCATTATTATGAACCCTCAATTTATTGAATATTTCTTTAGATGCTCTATCACCAATTTTGAGCTAGTGAATGTGATCTTGAATTTGAGCTTCATGGGCTTGGTGAAGCTTGCCAAACTTAATTTGATTCTTTAATGTCACCACTTGGTTTTTTAGAGACTCATTTACGGGGGTTTATCATAAAATATAATAATGATGGTTGTATTCTTTCACAGAGGCTAAATTCATCCACTTTCTAATGGATGTTAGATGCTTACCAAAAAACCAAAGAAAGGTGGCAATGGGGAAAATGGTTGATTCCCACCAATTAATCCACCTAGTGTTCCCTATAAGTATAAGGAATGAGTTTCCAAACTATCTTGATGTGGACTATGGTTTTAGGATGCTTTATGTTGGTCGAATATTTTGTCGATCAGCGTACTAATAAATAAAATAGGTCTGATCAGCCAAAGTAGGAAGATTGGTCGTCCAAATGTGTAGGTTTACCACATCAAAAGGGGATTAGTCTCTCCTCTCATTAAGGGGAGGTTCCCTGTGGATATGCTATATATAAATATATATATATAAATAGAAAATAATACTCAAGGGTAGGATAAACCATCCATCTCTCTTTTTTCAGAGATGATGCATGTGAATCAAAGGAAAAACTAAAGGGAAATGATAGAAAACACTCCTCTTCTTTCAGAAGTACTATTTAGCCAGCCACAAGAATACTCCTGGTAGTAAAAGCAAAATGTAACTAAGGACGTAGTAACCAGCAAATTGAGATGCAGCACAAAGTCTCCACCTGAATTGCTCAAGAGTAAGAGACGAAGGACAATGAGGGCACAAAGTCATCCCAAGGTCCTTTACACAAATGAAAATAAAACACACTAAAGGCTATTATGGGAGCACAAAGTCTCTCCACAGTTGACTCTTATGCTTGTTAAATTAAAGGAATAGAAAATATATCAAGGAAAAAGACATAAGAATAGTTTCCCCAACAACAAAGATATTACAGCACAAAGTCTGAAAAGTCACTTGCTTTCTTATTCCAATAACAAAATATGATCAACAATCTGAGCTCAAAGTCTCAGTAATGTCTTTCAATTTGGGTAGATTTCATTTTTGATTGTCAAAAAAGAGATCGATTTACAATAAAAAAGAGTCCCTTATATAGCCTCTTCAAGAAGGACTCGGGAACAGTAACACATCATGTTGCATTGAAATTTGTTAAGAAGACAGGCTGGAATTTAGGGGCATCTACCCATTTGTTTTTCTCAATGCAAAGAAACAAGTCATGCTATTGAAATTTTGCATCTTTCAATGTCCACTTGGCAATCTGATCCTTCCTCATCATTCCTCCTTTTTTGGTTAATTAAATCAGATCCTTGATTCAATTTGATATTCTGTTCCTTAATCACTTCCTATTGATCTTGGCCTTAAAGCCTATGAATGCATTTGGGTCTATATATTACAAGGATCAACAGCTATTTTATGAGCTTTTAAATTGACGTTCACGCACCCATCAATATGCTTTCAACAGCTAGTTCATTCTTCTTGAATTTGACGTCTTCAAGCACGTCACCCCTTGGTCCTTCTTCAGCTTTCCTATTTTGCATCCTCCCAAAGGGAAGAGGACCCTTCGGCTTTGGGGGAGTGTCATTTAAGTTGGCAGCTGAGAGTCCCCTGCAAGGGCACCTACCCTTCGGGGTCCTTCGGCGGCCTTTTATCTTTGGCAGTCCCTCGCGGACATTCCCGTGGACTTTTTCCCTGGGCTTTGTCTGCGAGCATTTTCCCTAGGATATTTCTCATAGATAAAAAGTCCGTAGACATTTTCCTGTGGACAAAAAGTCTGCAGACATTTTCCCACGGACAAAAAGCATATGAAATTGTTTCGATCACTTGTCTCTTTGGAAATTTCTTTGGGCTTTCTGCCCACAGCTTCTTTCTTGAATTCCTCCAGACTTTTTGTCCAAAGAAATTAATTCAGACAAAAATTCCAAAAGAATTGTTTCTTGCCTTAGTCTTTTTTGACTACCTTAAACAAAAATCTAAAAGAATTACCTTTGTGGCTTCCTTGAAAATGACCCTTCTGAAGGGTGATTTTGTCGACCAAATGCCCTCCACAAGGGCACTTGTCCTTCAAGAGGCTCTTTTGAACTTTTTCTTTGAACCACTCCTTTGAACCAATCCATTGAACCAAGCTTTGAACCACTCTTTGAACCAAGCCAATGAACCCTTTGATTGAACCAAAAGACGTTGAACCACTTGATGAACTGATTGAATGAACCAAAGCATTGAACCACTCCTTTGAACCAAGGTGATGAACCAAGCCGATGAACCAACTGAGTAAACTGAAGCTGATGAACCAAAAGCATTGAACTAAGCTGATGAACCAAAAGCATTGAACCAATTTAATTAAACCAACTATTGAACCAAGCTTTGGTTCAATGGTTCAATGGTTCATTTCCTTTGATTTGGCTAAGTCTTCTTTGATCCTCATTGAACCAAACATGTTGAACCCGTTGAACCTTGAACCTGTTGAACCTTTGAACCAAAGTGGTTCAACGGTTCAATGGTTCAAGCCTTCTTCTCTTTGATAAGTGTTTTGAAGCCATTGAACCTTGAAGTGGTTGAACTTTGAACGTTGATGAAGCATTTAACTCTTGCCAATGACATTGAACCTTTGAACTTGTTGAACCCATTGAACCAAAATGGTTCAAGGTTTAACAGTTCAATGGTTCAATGGTTGGATCCTTTCTTAGATGCTTGCCGATGGACATTTTTGATTCAACCAAGGTGTTGAACCAATCCCAAAAATGACTAAGTGTTGGAAAATGATTCTTTTGATTGCACCCACCTATAGGAGCCTTTGAACTTGTAGAAATGAACCTGCCTGCAGAGTCTGTAGAAAACAAGTCTGTAGAAATAAACCTATAAAGCCCATTGAAATTGGCCTAAAGAGTCAGTAGATTTTCTCTTCTTGCAGAGTCTGTAAATTCCTGAGAAGCTTGAAAAATGAGGAATTTGAATGCCTAGGACAAATTTTGAAAAGGGAAGAGATAATTTTGGTCTGTAGGACCAAAATTATTCAAATGTTGTCCCAAAAATGAGTGATATTTTTTTGGGAGACAACAGCTGGCTCCAGTTGTCAAACTTCTATCAATTGCAAAAAGAATTGAATGGAGTAGAATCCAGAATCTCTAGTGTCTTCATGTGTACCATTGGGCTACGGATTCATGCTACCCAGAAATGGAAGGCATCAAAAATGGAAACAAACAAAACAAAATAGAATTAAAAACTATACAAATATACATATGTACGGATGAAATGATCTGATACTTGAAGAATTGAAGTATTTCAGATGCTGCTTCTTGAGAGATAGTGAAAATAGTGTGCCATCTTGGTAAACTAGTAGGAAACCATTTTGCCCCCAGAAACGGTGACGGTCGAATGGAGCTCTCCAATAGGAAACCAATTTTTTGTGTCTTCCTCTTGGCTTTTTCTTCTTCTTGTCCCATGGCAGGATGTGGTCTTCAATTTGAAATCCATAACTCCTTGCTTTCTTGGTGAAGGGTTCCTTTGCCTGATTTTGATTTGTAGTAGCATGGTCCATTACCATAATTGGTTGTTCTTCTATTTCAGTCCAGCACATGATTGGATTGTCCACATCAAACTCCTGACAAACTATCAGCTTAGCATCTCCTTTGATGTGAAAGACTTTGATTTCTTCATCTTGAGCAATCTTCAATCTGAGCAATAGAGATTTGCATCCAGCTTTGTTGTTGGTGTTGCTGATTTGCAAATTACATGAAGGAAGAATATCTCCTTGAGGAGATATCAACACAGTCCCAACTCCATCATTGGTGGAAGAATTGTTGCCATTGGATTTCAGGATCCAAGCATCATCAGAAGCTGATCTCCTATCATATTTATCTTCATTAGAGATGGAAGATCTTTCCTTATTTTTACTGCACCCTACCAATTCTCTTGAAGTCTTGTTTCGATCAATTCCTAGATTGTTAGCTACATGACTTTCATCTGTAGAAACATGAACATCCTCTGTGGTCAAGAAATAATTACCCCTGCCTAAAGACTCAAACAGAATTTGTGTTGCAGGGGCTGATGTTTGGGTGACCACGTATTTTGCCTCCTTTTTAGGGAGCAACCTCTTCATTACACCTTGTACAGGGATCCTTGCCTCAGACAGGTCCATGCTTATTTCTCCTCCCACATCCTTACAAAAAATTCATCCTAGCAAAATACCATAAGATGCTGGGACGTCAGCCACCAAGACAGTCATCTTGATTCTCTTGTCTGGAAAGGCTGCAAATGCGAATTGGGCATCTTTGATTTGCCCCAATAGTGGTACTTGCTTGTTCTCCATAGAGAAACATCTCTCAAATGTCTTGGTCAGTGTGATACCTAGAGACTCAGCTACTTTAGCAGGCATGACATTGTCAGATGCCTCGGAATCAATGATGCAATTGTTGAGCTAATAACCATTTATCAATAAGAAAACATAGAAAGGTTATATTTTCCCAAGGGCAACTGGAGGAGTAATGACAAGATTAATTGGAATGGGCATGTTCTTTGGGGAATTAGGAATTATTTTCTTAACCTCTTGTCTTGCAAGGACGGTTTGGTTCTTGACACATTGGACCAACTTATCCAATTGATTAGGATTGGACTGTAAATATTCAAATTCAAACATTTGAATTTTGGTCTTCTTGACATGATCAATTATGTCAAATGGTTCAATTGGACTAGGAACAAAAGAAAGCATTTCAACCTTTTGGGTTTTAGGAGGGATGGGAGGAGGGCTAGTTTGCAAAATTGAAGTAGAAGGTGAAGGTGAAATTAATGTACTTACATTTTGGGTGATCACCAGATCCTTTGACTAAAAAGGCAGAGTGGTTCCATGCTTAGCAATTGTAATTATTTGTTGAGGTTGCTCCTATGTCTTCCCTTTATCAGCTTGTTGGACTGATTGGTTCTTGGACCTAGTAAACACTGCATATGATCCATCAATAGCTTCTCCTTTGCTTCTGGATTCATCCTGGTAGTTTAGGAAACCAATGTGGGAGTCATCTGCTGATTCTTCTTGATCCTCCATGAAGAGATCAGCGTCATTTTCTTGCTCAAACTCATGTTGGAAAGAGAAATCATGTTCTATTTCCAAATATCCAACTACTGAGTTGGTTGGAGGAGCTTCCAAGGCAAGTTTCCCTTGTGGGGGAGGAAGACGATCTGGCTGCCCTTGATTTCTGGTAGCATTGCCTTGATATGATTGATTTGGAAATGTCCTTCTTGGCATATCTTTGTATGAAGGAGAAGAAGACATTCCTTGTGCCATTTGTCTTTTCAAGGCTAGCACTTCATTTTCTAGCTTTTGCACCATTGGATTAGTGGTGCCTGTAGATGCATATTCAGAAGATGATGAGGATCTATTTCTGTTTGGATCTCTTTTTATCTTCCCTGCTAAGATGAGATCATCTTGTACCTCAGTGGCCAAAAGTTGAGCTACAGCAAGATCTATTTGACCAGCATGTCTCAAAAAAAATTGACTTCAGGCAACTGAGAATTAATGAAGAAGCATTTGAGACTCTCAGCTGTAATTCGAGCAATTACAAGAATTATGTTCCTCAATTTGTCAAATTTGGCTATGAAGTCTCTCATTGGTTCATGAGGCTCTTTATTCATCTGTGTAAGTTGAGCCAGAAGTGCATGTGCATCTTCTACAAGATTGAATCTGGCTTCAAACTTATCTTTGAGGGTATTCCAATTAGTTACTAATCGAGCCTGTAGATGATAAAACCAATCTGCAGTATCACCTTGTAATGTTTCTACAAATAGCCTAACTTCTACATCTTCAAATTCTACTCCAATTACTCCACAGGCTATGTTGAAGGCTACAATGTGTTCATCAAGATGAACTTTCCCATCACCATAGAATTTGGGAAAATTCTTCTTTAAACTACGTGGAAGCTCATGTAAAGGTGGAGTAAGATTGAGAGGACCAAAAGCATTTACCCAGGGGCCTTGAACTACCATTATAGGATTATGAAAAGGAGGAATAACAAATCTCAGAGGGGTAATTATTGGTAAAGCTTTATCAACAGTAGAAGTGGATACTTCATCTGGCAATGGAGATCTGACTTTAGTAGGAGTAAAACTCTTGGTTTGTTGGAGATGAGATGGTGAAGGAAACAAATCAAAATCACTTTGTTGTACCAACTTATATATAGGATCAATAATCCCTTTAGCCCTTTGGCTTCATGTATACCTTGAATCTAAAAAATTGTGAAACAAAAATGGAAAAGAATTGACTTTGCTTTAGTTTAAAGATTGAGGATTTAAACTGCGCACTCTTTCCCAGCAGCTTTGGTTTTGCAAACCAGATAAAATAACGGAGGTGGAGGAAGATGTTAAGGCTATAAATGGATAATGGGTAAGACAAGTAATGGAGTCACAAAATTATGTTATGGATAAGGGTTATAATAATAATGGGTAAGACACAGGTGATGTTTCAATCTAAAACTTGAGGTTCTAAATTGCATAAAATTATGTATATCCCCAACGGAGTCGCTAAAAACTGTTGGTTGCATATTTTGTCGATCAACGTACTGATAAACAAAATAGGTCTAATCAACCAAAGTAGGAAGATTGGTCATCCAAATGTGGAGGTTTACCACATCAAAAGGAGACTAATCTCTCCTCTCATCAAGGGGAGGTTCCCTATGGATATATATATATATATATATATATATATATATATATATATATATATATATATATATATATAAATAGAAAATAATACTCAAGGGTAGGACAAACCATCCATCTCTCTTTTTTTAGAGATGATGTGTGCAGATCAAAGGAAAAACTCAAGGGAAATGATAGAAAGCACTCCTCTTCTTTCAGAAGTACTATTTAGCTATCCACAAGAATACTCCTGGTAGTAAAAGCAAAATGTAACTAAGGATGTAGTAACCAGCAAATTGAGATGCAGCACAATGTCTCCACCTGAATTGCTCAAGAGTAAGATATGAAGGACAATGAGGGCACAAAGTCATCCCAAGGTCCTTTACACAGAAATGAAAATAAAACACACTAAAGGCAATTATGGGGGCACAAAGTCTCTCCATAGTTGACTCTTCAGGACACCTTCCTGACTATTTTCACTAATTCTGCTTGTTGAATTAAAGGAATAGAAAATATATCAAAGAAAAAGACATAAGAACAGTTTCCCCAACAACAAAGATATTATAGCACAAAGTCTGAAAAGTCACTTGCTTTCTTATTCAAATAACAAAATATGATTAACAATCTGAGCTCAAATTCTCAGTAATGCCTTTCAATTTGGGCAAAGTTTCATTTTTGATTGTCAAAAAAGAGATCAATTTACAATAAAAGAGAATCCTTAATATAGCCTCTTCAAGAAGGACTCGAGAACAGTAACACATCATGTTGCATTGAAATTTGTTAAGAAGACAGGCTAGAATTTAGGGGCATCTACCCATTTTTTTTTCTCAATGCAGAGAAACAAGTCATGCTATTGAAAGTTTTCATCTTTCAATGTCCACCTGGCGATCTGATCCTTCCTCATCGTTCCTCCTTTTTTGGTTAATTGAATCGGGTCCTTGAATCAATTTGATACTCTGTTCCTTAATCGCTTCCTATTGATCTTGGCCTTAAATCTTATGAATGCATTTGGGTCTATAGATTACAAGGATCAACAGCTATTTTATGAGCTTTGAAATTGATGTTCGTGCACCCGTTAATATGCTTTCAATAGCTAGTTCATTGTTCTTGAATTTGACGTCTTCGGGTGCGTCACCCCTTGGTCCTTCTTTGGCTTTCTTGTTTTGAATCCTCCCAAAGGGAAGATGACCCTTTGGCTTTGGGGGGTGTCCTTTAAGTTGGCAACTGAGATTCCCCCGCAAGGGCACCTACCCTTCGGGGTGGTCCTTCATTGACCTTTTATCTTCGGCAGTCCCTCGCAAACATTCCCGCAGACTTTTTCCTCAGGCTTTTTCTGCGGGCATTTTCCCCAGGCTATTTTCCCAAGGATAAAAAGTTTGCGGACATTTTCTCTTGGATAAAAAGTCCACAGAATTATTCTGATCACTTGTCTCTTTGGAAATTTCTTCGGGCTTTCTGCCTGCAGCTTCTTTCTTGAATTCCTTCAGACTTTTTGTCCGAAGGAATTCCTTTGGACAAAAAGTCTGAAAGAATTGTTTCTTGCCTTAGTCTTTTTTGACTGCCTTAAACAAAAATCTGAAAGAATTGCCTTTACGGCTTCCTTGAAAATTACCCTTTCAAAGGGTTCTTTTGTCGACCAAGTGCCCTCTGCAAGGGCACTTGTCCTTCAGGAGGCTCTTTTGAACTTTTGCTTTGAACCGCTCCTTTGAACCAATCCGTTGAACCAAGCTTTGAACCACACTTTGAACCAAGCTTTGAACCAAGCCGATGAACCCTTTGATTGAACCAAAAGATGTTGAACCACTTGATGAACAGATTGAATGAACCAAAGCATTGAACCACTCCTTTGAACCAAGGCGATGAACCAAGCTGATGAACCAACTGAGTGATCCGAAGCTGATGACCCAAAAGCATTGAACTAAGTCGATGAACCAAAATCATTGAACCAACTATTGAACCAAGCTTTGGTTCAATGGTTCAATGGTTCATTTCATTTGATTTGGCTAAGTCTTCTTTGATCCTCGTTGAACCAAACGTGTTGAACCCATTGAACCTTTGAACCAAAGTGGTTCAATGGTTCAATGGTTCAATGGTTCAATGGTTCAAGCTTTCTTCTCTTTGATAAGTGTTTTGAAGACATTAAACCTTGAAGCGGTTGAACTTTGAACCTTGATGAAGCGCTTAACTCTTGCCAATGACATTGAACCTTTGAACTTGTTGAACCCGTTGAACCAAAATGGTTCAAGGTTCAACGGTTCAATGGTTTAATGGTTGGATCCTTGCTTAAATGCTTTTCAATGGACATTTTCGATTGAACCAAGGCACTGAACCAATCCCAAAAATGACTAAGTGTTGGAAACTAATTCTTTTGATTGAACCCACCTGCAGGAGCCTTTGAACCTGTAGAAATGAACCTGCCTGCAGAGTCCGTAGAAAACAAGTCCGTAGAAATCAACCTGTAAAGCCCATTGAACTTGGCCTGCAGAGTCAGTAGATTTTCTCTTCCTGCAGAGTCTTTAGAATCTTGAGAAGCTTGAAAAATGGGAATTTGAATGCCCAGGACAAATTTCAGAAAGGGAAGAGATAATTTTGGTCTGTAGGACCAAAATAACTCAAATGTTGTCCCAAAAATGAGTGATATTTTTTTGGGGGACATCACTTTATATGATAATCATTCATATAAATTTGATTGTTATATATTTTGGTTTGAGGGGTAGACCATTCCATATAAAATTTGATAGGATGATGATCTGAGAGAAGGACATCAGAGATTACACTCACAATCTGATAAAATGTTTGAGTCAAAGAGAAGATATTTTGGTCTTAGATAAAGGCTTATCAAGTCTCTTGATAATTCATTCATTTCTTTAGTGAATATCTAACCAAGTGAACCAATATGAAGGGGATGAATGCATATAGTGATAATTTAGATCAAATAGGCCAAGTTTATTATGGATATAAAATTGGACTTCTCTCTTACCTGCTTACCATTGCATTGAAAATATCATCTTCCTTATCCTCTAGTGATTTAATCAAATAAAATTCCCCATAGGAAATCAAGTAGGTCATAGGAAGAGAATTGGCTAACCATCTCAAAAGCATTATCTTTTCAACTGCATCACTAGAAGCATAAATATTGACAAAAACAAGGACCTCCAAGATTGGTATGTTATTCGTGACCAAACATATATCTCACTCGATATGTGGTCTCTACTCTATATAGAGGGGATAGCATTGATGGCTATATCTATATTCCTATCGATAGATATAGACTCTATCTCTAATGATATAGGGGCACTCGACCATCAAAATTAAAAAATTATCCAAAGTGCATGGTTAGATGGGTCCACCCCCAAGTCTATCATGAAATATGCATAGAGTGTCACAATCAAAGTGATTAGGCCATTGTGTCCTACCTCATGTCCAAACATATGATAAGTAGCATTAGGTCCTAAAAAAAAAAATCATCTGGAGGGTAAAACCAGTTAGTTTAATTTCCTATAGACATAATATGTGTATATCTAAAAAGTTATGATAGATGTCCTATACCAATCACTTGTGTGTTGGATCAGTTAAACCATGAACATTTAATGATAAAACATTCATTGGAAACCATCAAGGTTCATGTTTTTGTCCTCTTGGCCTTCCAACATCACAAAGCAATTGTTCAATAAAGTATGTCGATGGCTTTTGGTGAGAAACTTTGTAAGAACAATAAGCCACCTCTCACGCTAAGCAAAATAATTTTCTTCACTATCAAGAGAGGGAATCCTTGAATGATGACATGCTTACTGATGTGGAGAGGGAGAGTATTCCCATGGGTTTTCCACTAGGAAAATATTCATTTGTGTCTACATGTCATGTGTATGAAATAAATAAAATTTAGGAGTCATGGATTCATGTTGTTTCAGAATTGCATTGAAATATTGAGGATCACTTGTCATAACTAGACTAGGGTTGGAAATGGAGCTTATGCAGGATAAACCAGAGGTAGTAATGTGAAAATATTAGCAGAATATGTAGGATTATTATTGCCAGTAGGGGCTTTAGACATCTGATTGTTTTGATTTATTCCTTGACCCACTACCTATCAGCCATAATTCGCCACTGCTAAAGGGTGAGAGGATTTTTAAGCCACTCTGGGTGGAGGGTTTAATGTATCCATAAGATGATAGTCTTAAATCATGTGGTTTGAATCCTAACATCAAAAAAAGTGTTTATAATTTTAATTATAGAACACTTTGGTTGAAATGTTGACCACATATCTAGATATCAATAATTTCACAGAGGTTGTGAGATAGGTAAACATCGATATAGACTCACTATTGAGGATGAGCAGTAAAGAAATGGTTGGAATCAAAGAAAATAAACGATCCTAAGGGTTTTATTTTTTTTCTATAAAATTCTAAAATGCATAGTTATACCTTGAAATTATATACAAACTAGAACCCTTATTTTGATTTTGTCTGAGATGACAAACTCTTGGCTCTAAGAGAAAAAACCAATAGGGAGCTTCTCACATATACTATGCCATGATTATGAATGTAAACATGGGGAGAATCATTTTTAAACCTAAAATGGGATAAACCCTTGGTCAAATTTTGATGTCATGGGGTATCCAATTCATTTGGACCCAACTTCAAAGCATTAATTCAATTAGGATATAGCCCACAAAATATCTTATGAAGGTGCGAGTTTCAATCCAGTAGACAGCACTATAAAAAGCCAAAAAATCTAGTAAAACATTAGGAGGAGAATCCTAAGGGGCACATTACCTCATGATATACCTTTAGAACAAACTTTCATGTTCACTTTGGTGCTATGATTGCCTCCTCCCAATTGAGATACGTCAAATGATGCAATATTTTATGGGGGGCAATAAATAAGGAAATGACCACCCAAAGTGTGGAAGCCCAAGGTGAAAAATCAATAAATGTATAGGCAGATTAACAGTCATGTAATGCTGAGATAATCAATGGTGGTATGATAGGGAAAACCTTTATCAAGGCTAGACATGACAAGTATTCAGGCAACCAAAATTTAGTTATTATTTTTCAAAAAAATTAACATAATATATTATCATTATTTTAATTTAATTATTTTTTTTAAACTCTATTCATAGCTATAAAATTAACCTCGTGTATTGAAACTAACGGAGAATCATGGAGATTGGATGGATGAACCATGGAGTGAAAACATGATAATTCTATTATGAATAGTATTATTTCATTATATTATATGCCTATGGATGAGGTTTAGTCTCAAATTTCATTTATTCAAATGGTAGACAACCATTTGGTGGTTGTTGATATTTCCATCTTTGGTCAAATGAAACAAATCATAATTCTAAGTTACAGATTGAAATATCCATCTCTAAGGATTTGGGGCTGAAACTTGGCATGGACACCACATCAAGGGTAGTGAGTGATGTATATGAGAACATTATTGGCCTTAGATTAATTTGTTTAGGATACAAAGTACTCGTTATGGCCTCAATAACATCCTTCACCATATGAAAACATTGTATTTTTTAATGCAAAATTTAGATGAGCACAAAAACAAAACCCTAAGTCATTTACATGAATCAAAAGACCCATCATGTGTCTTAAAAAATCCTATAATTTCACCTTCAATAACATCAATTGAACATAAGAGACTAATTTATGGCAGACGATATAGTGATCAGCCTTAAAATATTATTTTTACATAATAAAGAGATAAGTCCATTGCCTCTAATGGAAATTTATGCTTGTGATGTCTCAAATTTAAAATCCATCAATTAAATCATAAAAAGATAGGATAATTACATATGTGCCCAAGACCATGACCTTCAAATCCACCTAGATATGTATTCTTATAATTTCTCTAACATGTAGAAACATTGATGACAAATGTTGTCATCATTCAAGCCACAATTGGATATCTCCATCTTCAATGCTTCACAACTGAAACATGACAACACTACCATGTTTGGGGTAAATAAAAATGAATAGAACCACATTTTTGACCTCATAGTGCACCCGATTAGGCTATGGATTACCCATTCTATCCTCAAGAATGTCATTCCTTATATGAAAAAATTATAATTTTTCAGGCAAACTTTAGACAAACATAAAATGAAAATTGTAAGTTGTTATATGAACCAAAAGAACCATAAAGTGCATGTTAAAGTCCTCTAATTTCACTCTAGAACACATAAACTTAGCATAATCTATGTATACATGTAAAATTATATATTGATTAGGCCCAAAATACTATGTTTACGTAGTCAAGAAACAAGTTCATTGCCTCCATTAATCATTTCCACTTATGGGACTTCCACTCATAAATCCATACTTTAAACATGTTAGGATAGTAAAATTACATATGTGTAGGACCATGACCTCCAAATCCACTTAGATACATGTTTTTTCAGTTTCTTCAACATGCAAAAACATTGACAACAAATTTTGTCAACATTCAAGTCGTAGTTAGAGATCTCTAGCTCCAGTGATTCATGGCCTAAAATTAACATTGTCACCATGTCATTGGTGGTGAATAATGCCTAGGACTATGTTATTTTACTCATAATACACATGGTTAGAAGATAACATACTTGTTTTAGCCTCAATAATGTCCTTCACCATATAAAAATTGTATATATTTAGGCGAGCTTTAGATGTGTAAAATGAAAACCATAAGTCATTTACACAAACCAAAAGAACCTCCATGTGTTAGTCAAAACAATCTACTTTCATATACAATTTTGATAAAAAATATAAAATATGAATCCATGGAATATGGTATATTAATTAGTGAATTGAGAGTGATCAAGTCTGAAATTTGATTAACTAATCAAACCCTTAAGTTGGAAAGATGCATGTGCCAACTCTCATGAATGTGGAGAAGTACCCAATAAACCAATCCAAAATAAGGTGAAACCACAATGGTTCATTAAAATTTATGTCATAGTCATTTAGTATCATTAGACATGAATGTACATCATTTGTAACATAATGTGGAATCACACTATGGGTTCACTAGAAGTAGAAGTAATGCCAAGGCTATTGAGTGTCGCTAAACTTGAACATGCATTACCCATAACATAATGAAGCACACTGTTGGATATGGATCAATATTATATTTTCGTGATCAAAATAAAATGAATAACATTCATGCCCCCATCATGAGCACAATGCCAATATATTTTAAGTGAAATAACAACCAATTTTCATTGAATCTATAAAGCGTATTGTAGTGCATATGTGCATGAACTAGCATCATGCCTTTTAAAATTTAAAGTGAATGAACCAACATCATGCCCTTGAATATGTTCCAAATGATATAGAATGACATGCATATTTATGATAAATTGTGTATGTATGTAAAACCTATAATTGATGTTCTTGTAACTATTTTTCATGTGCCAATTCATATGTAGCCCAGTGTGTATGATTTTAGATCACTTAAAATGAGTGCATATGCATTACTTATACCCCCATAATTTGTATTAATGTGAAAATATTTGTCATGTATCTGATTTCTAAATTATTTTAAATTCGTGAAACTTATAATTTTTTATAATATCCAATTTTTCTACTCATGGAGGCTTGAATCTATAAGAAAAGACTATCGTAATAACCCTTTTTTGAGATGAGGGATTTATCCTAAAAGTTACTCATCTCAAAATAAGAGCTCGTAGTATCATGTGATAATGATATAACAATTTTAACATGTGGAGAGTATATAATCATAGTATAGTATATACCATAAAGGCATGTATGAAACATATATAATGTGAGGAATACAAGTGTCATGTAAACAAGATACAACATTGAGACATACAATAAAGTAACCATCATTGAATAAGACTACATGGTAAAGTGCATGATATGGATCATTGCACCACTAATCAAGCACAACAAGCATAGCACATAATTTCATGCAATGCCACACATAAGACCAAGGGACACATACAAAGGACATGAATATGTCACAAAAAATAATGCCAAAGACCACATACAAAGGAAATTAATCATGTCACAAAAAGGGACATAAATATGTTTCACATAGGGCCCAGTGGCCACACACAATACGCAAGCACTGTATAACCTATCATGTAAAAAATTAACAATATCAATAGAGCATATAATAAGGGAAAACTAGTCTTTACCATCCATATGTATGAATATCACATCATAACAAAGTATCATCTCCATGTAGCATAATGTAAGATATGAGTAACTATCAAGGCACTTGTAAGATATGTACCTCAACATAGTATATTATCATAGATAGATATGACCTATGATAATGTAACATGTAGACTAAGATGCCCCCAATGTAGGCATGGCTATTAGGTAGAAGGGAGTCCAACATCTAAGAATCCTTGTATAATATGGATTTCCTACATCACACTCATATACCTTGTGAAATGAATGTGTGTATGAATAAAAACTACTATCTACCAAACATGTGATAAATAACATATATATAGAATTAAACTAACAACTCATGTCATGCTCGACTCCAAGTTTTTTACTTTTTAGAATATTTTGAATGTTTGTGTATTTTTGGAATATTTGAATATTTTTGTATTTTTGAAATATTTTAATGATTTTTATGTTTTCAAAATATTTGAAGTATGCAAAATGTAAAATAAGATAGTTTTTGTTGTTTGTTCAACATGCCCTAATTCTACTAGAATCAAGGAACCTCTTTTAGCTTTTTTTAGTTGATCCTTCTTGTGCTCATAGCTCATTAGTCTCATCAATCTCAATTTGAATTGGTATACCATCTTAGTTAGCATGCCAAATTGGGACCCATAACCATCACCATTGGAAATACCACATCCATGTGAGAAAATTTTGTATAAGGCAATTAGCATGAAAGTTGAGTTTTGACCTCCTAATTTACATTTAAAGCCTAGTTTGCTTAGCTCTCTTAGCCTATTCTAGGAGGCCATCTCAATTTTCATGCCATTATAGATCCTAAAACATATCACATTATGACAACCAAGTCTAAATGATAAATTTTCATATATAACACTCGGCCCCAAAGTGAAGTCTTGTTCCACTTCCCTATGCTAGCCTAGCTCATCTCTCTCACTCTCATCTCTCTTTAGTTGTTTTGCAAGTCATTTCCATATTTTACACTTGGTCCCTAGATGAATTCTTGACTGACTTTTGGCCTCGTTGAAGATCACACTAAGTCTAAAAAAATAATGCATATTGCCCTAAATAGGTTTGCATGTAGGTGATTTTTAAAATATTAAGCCCATATACCTAACCAAGCTTCCAAACCCTGATTAGGTTTATTAGGTCCAAATCTACACTTTCCTTATATATTCAAACTTACCATTGCTGAATTGATTTGTGTTCAAAATTTATAAGTCTCATGGACCTAATCAGGCTTCTAAACCCTGATTAGGTCTAGGGAAGTTCATTTATTTCATCATAGTTCTGACTGGACCTTTATTCATGATTAGTCTTGGAGTGGGTCAATGATTCCCCACAGTTATAACTAGGCTTTAGATCCCTAATTAGGTCTATGTGAATGCTCAGGCTAGTTCTTTTGTTATCCAAACCTTTTATTTGATTAGGTCAAGGTTTGGTGGAGTGGCTAAGCTTAATGTTAGTCATGATTTCAAAGCCTGACTGGGTCTTTTTTCTATTTCAATAATGGTTTCAATACTAATGGGGGAATATAACCTTGATTAGGTCAGGGCCTATTCCCCAACCTCCTCTCTTTGATCTCATGATATTTTAGATCAATTACATCTTGATTTCCCTCACCAAGTTGTTGATAGTGTTTTTTGGGGATTTAAGCCTGATTATAATGTGAAACTCTTCTGATGAATGCCCTCATACCTATTCATGGATCTAGACTTTGATTAGGTCTGGACCCCACTCAACATTTATTTCAATGTTGTTTAGACTTTAGAATGTCAATTAGGCCTTGAACCTAGGAAAAATTACCACTCGGTTCTATCCAGGGGTAGAAAGCCTAGTTAGAACTAGGAAATTATAATTTTTAAAAGTGGAATTTTTAAAATACATGAGTGCCCAAAAAGCTCGGCTAGGTTTAGCAAGGCCTTTTTTAGCCTGAGATAGTTTTTTTTACATAACTTTCACATCTAGAGTCAGTTTTTGAAACCATTTGCTTTATCAGAAAGGTGACTCTATCTCAAAAATAATGGTAGTCTCAATTTTGTCTAATTTTGATTGTTTGAAAACATGTTCATTCTTTCATAATGCATTTTATTGTTCATGATTTTAATTTATATTTTATGAAATGTTTCTGTTCATGCTTTCATAATGCATTTTATTGTTCATGATTTAATTTCTAGTTTTTTAAATGTTTTTGGTCTTTTTATAGCCCATGAATAGTAAAAGTGGCAGGATTGGAACGAAAGGAGGTAGTTGAAAGAATTTATGATGGTTATTAGGCATTTTGGAGGGAGACTCCTTCCCCATGAAGACTTAAAATTTAATATATTTTAAAAGCTTGCTCATTATTAGGTTTGGCTCTTTGTTTCTCCAAAACACATTGAGCTAGCTATTTTGTATTTTTTTTCTCTCTCCCTCTCTTATTTCCCTGGGGTTATGCTACCCAATTTTATACTCAAAAAATTGATTGTAAACTTTATTGTGATATCAAACAATATTTTATTCAATATATGAGTTGTGGAATATTATTTTACATTCATTTGCATATGAAATATGGTAGTGGTGTATTTCTTACCTAAACCAAAATGGTGAAGTTATGAGAGTCATTTCTATTGAGCAGTAACACTTTTACATTATTGACCATAGGTGGAAAGAAGAATGAAATCAAGTTATTATTCTCACTTCAGAATATTTAGAACATGTAGAACAACCTATAGAATGTGATTGCATCAACCCTATGATCCTTGCCATAGTGGAGATAGGCAAGATAGAAATGAGTGATCATAAACATAGTTTCCAAAGCCATGAAGAAGTGAAGTCAGTGCAAGTCAAAGCTAAATATGCCTTAATCTAATGCATCTCTCTACACACTTATACTACTGATGACAAAGCCAGAAGATCCTTGACTTGGGAAGAACCACTCCTCTGCCTTTTGACTGATGAAAATAATAAGGATGCTACCACATTATTCATATTAAATAAGGAGTATCCCATACTAGATTCATCGAATGGATTCCACAAATATATCTCTGTCAGGTTGGGTGGACAAGTCATTCTAGTATGTGATGATACCCACCCCTCACCACAATTCAATGTATGGGTATAGGTATTTCTCCAAAGTTATCCCATGTTATTTTTTCAAGTTAAGCGTAAGTACATTTCTAAATTTAATTCTGAAAAATTTACTTATTTCACTTGGAAACAATGTAGGTAGAACTCTGTGGGATAGTTTTCATGAGCATAGAGGTCAACATAGACATTAATATGTGTTTTTCCTTTAGTAGGATCTCTACCAATATTCTCAAAATCCTAAAAATGAATGTGTTTCATATCAGGTGTCTAACTAGCGAGGATGTCCTTTGGCTTATCCATAGACATTCTCTCAAAATTATATCTTCCAAACATGCATTTTCTTGGCAAGTTCTTGTAAATACTTTCTATTTTTCTCTCCTACTTTGTTTTTAGTTTAGTTTGTTTTTCATGCTTATCACTTTTCATCATCGATTTGACCTCATTGTTTGTCCCTTTTTGGTCTAGTTTGTTTATTTTGCCTTGTAAGTTCCATTTTTATTCAAGGAATGAAGAATGAAATGCCTATACGTAGGTAGCTCAAGTGACACTCTGGTGCATAAGTACTCTAATTAGTTTGTAGTGTTAGACTTATTTCTAAATCAATTTCAAAATCTTAAGTTACCATGTGTGTTCTAAATTTGTTAATGTTGGGTTAAGTTTGGGTAAATTATTTGGTCAATGAATACATTCTCTTAAAATAAAGTACAAAAATCACAATTTAATTATTTATAGGTTTGTTTAGATGGACCTGTTATGGTGAATATGTAGGGTGAAAAAAATATAATTTTGCCTTTTGTTTACCACAGTGGTCCTTAACCTAGAGTTGAGATACTAAGAAAAGAAAGAGAAAATAAGAAAAGAAAAGAAAACTCAATTTCAAGAAAACTCCATTTATGGCATATATAACAATAGAATGTAAGATAATCTAAGCATAATTTTATAATGTATGATGTATGTTATGTACAACATTCACAAGACTATCAAGATAGATATAAAAATTTATGTAACATCAAATCTAAGTAGCTACCTAGGGGATGGGGCATGATGTCCATCATGGCACCCAACTAGGAAGGGGAGATGCATGAGGTCCCTCATGGAATCTAAAATTGGAGTGTGTAACAAGTAAAATACAAGGGTCATGGCCATGATGCATACAAGAAAGAATACATACAACACACATGAGGCACACAAAGTAGGCCAAGGGACCATCATACAAGGGACATGGGCACATGTCACTAAATATCATAAAATAAGACATACAAGGACATGTCTAAATGTCTACATACGCAAGTAGAAAGTAAGTTGGTTTAGATCCACATAGAATTGAAATCACACACAAGGACATGGGCACATTTCCAAATCATACATACTGTGAAAATAAGTGTCATAAGGCGAAAGAGGAATGCCATATTTAATTGTCCTCAAATAGAAGAAGCATAGAGATACAATCACATCTAAACTATGAAAGCTAGAAATGAAAGTATGCATGAGCATGTAATACAAATTTATGTAAGAGTCAAGAGGTACATATGTTGAGTCTAAAGTAGTAATAGATGGTAAAAAATATAAGTGTAGGATGATCAATATCAAGATATAAAATTTCCAAATTTGTGATGTAAAGTTTATAAATATGTGACTTGGTAATCAAAAATATATGTAGATTTCCCCCAAATGGGATAATGTGTCAAATGAAGAACCCATGTATCTGTGTAAATGTCCCCAATGTGTAAATAATAAGAAATCTGGATCAATGTAGTTGACCTGAGACCTATAGTAATTTGTAAGCACTCGACAACAATAAGTGAAACATGTATGTATGATAAAACTGGCTATACTAAGATAACTAGCACATGTGGTATATAGAAAATAGAGGAGATGTAAACATGGCAATGCATACAATCTATAATTTATGTTTTCTACATAAATATTCAAATTTTTTGTGTTTTTGACATATTATATTGTTTTTGTGTTTTCTTGATATAAGTTATTTACAAGCAATATGAAAAGATTTTTTTATTTTTTATTTAAAATATCCTTAAATGCAT
The DNA here is from genome assembly GCA_037957365.1 of Torreya grandis. Taxonomy (NCBI): domain Eukaryota; kingdom Viridiplantae; phylum Streptophyta; class Pinopsida; order Cupressales; family Taxaceae; genus Torreya; species Torreya grandis. The sequence continues at coordinate 3,301,472 of JARHVA010000101.1, forward strand.
GATGTTCAATAGGTTTTTTATTTCCTTGCCATCAAGTGAAGCTAGATGATATACTTGAATGTGCATGGGATCCAACTATTCCAATTCATAGAGATGTCTTTCTTTGTATTGATCATCTATGATAAGTCCTTTGAAGGAGATCTATAAGAATGGGATTTCTAACTCTAGTGAGATAACTACTTCTATGCCATATACTAGTGAATAAGGAGTAGCTCCTATCGTTATGTTAATACTAGTGTAGTAAGCTCATAGTATATAGATGAGCTATTTGTGCCAATCATCACTAAATTTGTTAACTGTTTTGTTGAAGATATTATTGATTGTCTTGTTTGTTGCTTCAGATTGACCATTACCCTATGGGTAGTATGGAGTAGAGAATGTACACTTAATTTTATATTTAAGACAAAATTTCTTCACTATTTTATTCTTGAAATAAGTTCCATTATTTATGATGATGGCTACTGGTAGGCTGAAGTGATAAATAATGTTGGTCATGAGAAAGCAACATATATCTTCTCCTTTTGTGGATTGTTATAGAATGGCCTCCACCCATTTTTTAAAATATGTTTTAGCTATGATAATGAATTTTTGACCACCTATGGATTCTGGATTTATCTTACTAATGAGATCAAAACCCCATAGCATGAATGGCCATGGGGATACTATGGGTTGTAGTTAATATGATGGGGCATGGTGTAGGTGGCCATGGCATTGAAATTTACCACATAACTTGGCATATTTTTGGCATTATTATTCCATCATTGGCCAATAGTAACCTTATCTAAGTAATTTATGTGACATCACTTTACCGCTAAATGACCACTACATTCACTATCATGTACCTGTCTAATAGCCAATTTAGCTTCTTCATCTATCAAACATTAGGTTAAGTGCCCCTTGAAAGATATTTTGAATAAGTCCCTTCCAATAATGAAATGTTAGATGGACTTTTGCTATATTTTTCACTTTTCATTTCTTGTGAAAGTATCTGGTGTCATAGATTTATGTATAAAATTGTATATATTAGAGAACCATTCAAATGTTATTGTGTTGCATGTGGTAGCTATAACTATTAGAGTTATGAGGTCCACATGGGATATTGATGGATATTGTAATCATTTTAAAGTGAAGATAGTATGGTCTTCATCTATGTCAATAGGGATTAATAGAGAGGTTTTCAAATTGAGGCTATAGATATTGAACCATATTATTTTAGGTAATTAGGCATTCTTATTTGGTTTTTTAGATGATTGTGACCTGATTGATAATCAATTGTGAATCCTCATAAAATTTAATTGATTTGATCTGGAGAGCTTGAGTTTCTTGAAGGCCTAAGATAAGAGCTTCATATTCTACAATGTTGTTGGTACATAAAAAATTGAATCGTTAAGCGAGGGGTACTATGTGTTCAAGTGGGTCGATAAAAAAAATTCAGCTTTGGCACTAGATGCACATCTAGTACCATCAAAGAACATTATCCATGTATCAAAAGTGATATTATATGTTGTGAAGTCATCCCTAAAATCATCATTGATAAGATTTATGTCCAATAATGGGGTTATTTCCAATCGATCTATAATTATATGGCCTTTTACTAATTTTTATAAGACTATCTTGAGGTCAAATTTTGTGAGTAATATAACCCATTTTACAATACGGCCTGAAAGATGTGGTTTTGACTTGAGGAACTTTAGAGGTCAACTTTTGTAATAACTTATGTCTCATTATTAATCATATAATGTCAAAGTTTTTGAGTAGCAATACCAGTGCCAAATAATTTTTTTCTATTGTTGGATAATTTCATTCATAGTCAACAAGTGTATGACTGATGTATTAAATGGTTCTCTCTTTATGTTGATCATCGTGTTGTGTTAAGAGTGCACTGAGTGCATGATCTATCATTGAGATGTAAAGGAGAAGTGGCTTATCAAGTGTTAGTGGTACAAGGATAGGTGGGTTTAGAAGGTATTGTTTGAGTGTTTCAAAGGTTTTTTGACATGTGATGTCCCATTCAAATTTTATATCCTTTTTAAGTAATTTAGTGAATGATTGAGTCTTATCTGTGATTTGTGCCACAAAGTGACGTATTTCCTAGGGCCCTCCTTGTAAGGAGTAAAGTTACTTTAAGTTTGTAAGAGGATGCATGTCCATTATTACTTTGACTTTATTAGGGTCAACCACGATACTGGATTGAGATATTTTAAATCCCAAAAGTTTACCTAATGAAACCTTAAAGATGCACTTCTTGGGATTGAGTCGTACATTGTATTTCCTTAGTCTTTAAAAAAAATCTGTCATAAATCTATGGCATGGTGTTGTCATTCTTTGGATTTTGAAAGCAAATAATCGACATAATCTTTGAATATTTTATGAATGAGATCATGATAATATGTGTTATTATTTATTGCTATGTTATGCCTACTTTTTAATTCAAAAGGCATGACTATATATCAAAAAGTTCCCCATGGTGTGGTAAAAGACCTTTTTTCTTGGTCTTGTTTAGTGATCTTTATTTAGATTGTAACCAACGAAACCATCCATAAAAGAGAGCATTTCGTAACCTATGGTGGAGTCAACTATCATATTGATGTTGGGTAGAGGAAAGTCATCCTTAGGACATGATTTTTTTAAGTCTCTATAATCATAACTACATCATATTTGGACATTAGGTCTTATAACAAGGATAATATTAGCAACCCATTGGGGGTGAACAATTGGTCGAATGAAACTAGCATCCAAAAATTGTTGGCTCTTATCTTTGACTAAAAGAGCCACTTTGGGGTACATTTTTCAAAAAAAATGTTTAAATGAACTGGCATAATGATAGAGTCTAATCATGTGTACTACAATTGTGGGATCAATGTTAAGCATATCGAAATAAGCCCAAGTGAAAATGTAAAGAAAACCTTTTAAAATCTGGTGAATATTTGTAACTTCTTATTTATGTAAGGCAATAGCCAATATAATGATATGAGGATCATTATTTGTGCCATAATTGAATTTAACTATCTCTTCATTAAGTATTGTATATTGATCCATAGTGCATGGTGTTGTAGGGATAATATCATTTGTGTCAAGTAAAATGTCATTTGAATCATTTGAACACTCACCAAAGTATGTTTTGGCATTTATGGAATGAAGAAACATGTTCTTATTATAGAAGGAATGGAGATACTCGTATGCCCCTAGGAATTCTAAGAGAGCCTCATCATTAGTGAATTAATTGAAATTAGTGGATTCAAAGAAGTTGTATCATCAATAAGATCAAGGTAAACAACTAAAAGTGTAGAAACATGGTTTACCATATCATCTACCCATAAAATAGGTGGACAAAACATTATATGAAGAGAAGTATGGTGAGAGGATTTGGTATTGGATGTTTTATCTTTATATATAAGTCTTTTTCTACCTATTGATCATATGCTTCAATGGGATTAAGTATTATTTGATCATGTTTTTCAAGGCCCTGTCATGTGTAACCCATTTTTTGGAAGTATCTTGAGGCAAAATGAGAAGTTAACTTATTATCCTATGCTCTAGAATTATCTAGGGGAGTGATACATGAGTTATGAATAGTATATTGGAGTGGTTTTATAGAAAAATCCATGTGAGGAATAGAATTTTGTGAAGGCTTGTTATGTTGATAATATTTGAATGATTCTTTATCCATAGGACAAGTGTAGATATGACCTTTATAGCTGAACTTTAAAAAAGCATGTAAAGCAGATGAAACTATATGCATATCATAAATGCATGGTCCTCCAATCAAGATATTATAACCAAGTTCATTAGGCATAACTTGTCATGATTCTATAGCTCCAAGAATCTAAATGAAACCACCAATGTTTGATAGGGTGCTAAAGCAAACCACTAAGAGGCTAGAAGGCTCAAGGGTTCTATGGGATACAAGAGGTCTATAGTGGCTATCTAATTTTCTAGCTTGCACCAAGCTATAGACTTACTTGTAAACTAGTTTGAAGCTAGCTTGAATAGGCACACAAAGTATGCAAATTACTCTAACAAGTCCAACCATAGTAAGGTAAGTAGCTAAGACTAGACTATGGACTACATAAATAAAGTGAAAATAAAAATACTAGATGGGGAAATATAATAATTGAAATGTCAATCTATAAGTTAAGCCACTTTGAGGCCAAATGAAAGATGTTTTAAGCAATAAAGACATTTTCAATAAAAGGTTCAAGAGCATGCCTATTCTAGATTTGAGCTATCTTTCCAAATCAATACTATTATTTTCTAACAATGCAATATTCTAGTTTAGCAAGAGGGAGATTTTTTAAGCAAGTTGTATAGATTGTTTGAAGCATATAGAGTCCTACTATGTAATCTAAATGTTTCTAATGCAATCATAAAATGTAATGGTAGATATTTCAAGCAATGAATATATCTTGTAACCACATATGAATGCATAAACTTTAGAAACTATTCTAAACAATACACAAAATAACTAAATCACTAAAATGAATCAAACCCTAGAATGTATACTATAGAAAATAAACAAAGAGTTTCACTTTTCAAAGAAAAGTGCCCTCATATCAATCTCAAAGAGATGTGTAGACTTTCTACCAACTGATTTTCCAAGCTAAGAGGTAAGAGAAGAATAAGATCAAGGTATGTGTACGCTGAGTCCAAACCAAGAGCCAAAAGTTGTGGAAGAGGTGAAGGAGAAGCCATCAATCTATAGAAGAGCCAATATAAGAAGCAAAAAATAGGTGCAATGGAGTATTGAGAGAGTAAGTAGTAACCCAAAAGCTTTGGGAACATTTTCAATAGCAATTAGAATCACTGAGAATAGCTGTATAAATGTATGGCATCCCCTATCATAATGGAAGCTATTGTGCCAAGCAAGAATCAAAAGAGATTTAAGGAGGTAGCCAAGATTCTAATGGATTGATCAAGTGGGAAGATCAGAGCAAGAAAGTGATCAAGAGAGAGGCTCAAATGAATTATAATGAGGCATATATCCCAACCCCAATCTGCCAAAAGACCTAAAACTAGTCATTTTTAACTGTTTAGGTCCAAACTTGCACTTTTGCATGCATTCTACCCAGGTTGTGGCCAGGTTGTGGATTTTGTGAAGAAAACATAAGGCCTAGGTTATGGATTTCCTTCACACAAGTTATGACTTGGGTCGAACAGGGGCTTAGGTTAGTCTATAGGCTCCCAAAAGGCCCTAAGGGGTCTCTAGAGGGCCTATCTTGCATGTAAAAGGGCCAAGATGGACTAAGGATGTATAAAGGGTAAGAATATGATGCAGGAGAGGTCCAAAAAAGTGGAAAATGTCTCAAAGTAAGATAACTAGGGTCGGTAATCTACATTGAGCTAATGTGTAATCATAGGGAGGAGTAGGGTCATAATAAGTATGATTACATATGCCACCGAGGTATAAACAATCAGTGTTTGAATGAACAAGGAGTGTTGTGAAGTACCTAGAAGCCACACCAAAGAAAATAAAAGGAAGAACTATAAATTTAGATATGCAGTGTGTGCCAGAAGGAGACTCTACATTCTGGCATGCCTGATGGGACCTCACATACAGTCTTAAACTAGTTCTATCCCATTTAGAACTCTCCTAGCCAACTCCCCTCTATTAGTTATTAGGCTTTACTTTCAATTGTGTTTTAGCTCTCACCTTGGGTATTTTCTCCAGCTTTGGTTTTTTGTCATCCTCCCTATTAGTTCTCTGTCAATTTTTTTTTTCTATTATCTCCCATGTTGTTCTTTCTTCATTACATTCATGGCTAGTCTCCCACCCTTGGGATGCCAATCCCATCATATTCAGGGTCTCATCCTTGATCTTATTCATGAACAAGCCATGATTACAATGAAATGTCATAGACACCATAGGATCCAGTAACTTCCCTGCATGGTAATCCACACCCTCTCATGTTTGAAAGGGAATAATATTGGAAGACCAATGGACTCAATCTCCTTTTCACCAGTTTGAGCTTCACTCATTTGAGGTTGTTTCATCTTAGCCCCGTGACATATCCCATTCACCCATTCAAGGTGATGAGGATACCCTTGACCATCTGAGACCTGATGAGCTACAAACAATCATTGATAATTACCATATATGCCTTTTGGTGAATGAGGTGCATCCTTCTCCCCTAGGAGTAGCTGGTGTGCTTCCTTTAGAGATAGAGATCGCACCCAATCTATTTTAAGTGCCTTGACCAGTTCTTGTATGATTCCCCCACCTTTTTTTAGTGGGATATTCTACAGCAAGAACCTCTTCATGTCCATTTTTTGGGTCATAGGTATTCCCACTCAATGAGTTATCTTCATTATGAATATTTCTCCCATCCTCCTAGCCCTTTATATTTTTTGATGACCATGTTGATTTTGATCATCATCCATAGACTAGAGATACATGGGATGCCTATCAAGGGAATCAGTGCCCGTCCATTAACCCTCATCTGATGGTATATGATCAGAATCATATGGATTTTGGTCATCATGACCACCTACATGAGTATGTCATGTCTTCCCATCATCCCCATGAGGAATGTCACCCATATTGTGGTCATTCCCCACCTCATGGTAGAGATTATTTCCACCATGAGTGTCCTCCATAACAAGAGCCACCTTAACATCATCCTCTCTATGGCCATGATTATGGTGATGCCTATGGGAATAGGCAACATCATTACCATCATGATCCCCCTCTTAGAGCTCATTACCAGCCTAATATCAACCATGCTTATGAGAATCTCCTTAAGAATCCTCTAGCCCCTTAGGTGCATGTTATTCCCCTTCCTACTCCTATCCTTGAACTGCCTAAGTTCAATGAGACTTAAGACTCCAATCCCATAGAGAATATTATGACATTAATGATGGCATGTATGAATTGGGAACAAGATGAAGGCATGATGTTAAAGCTCTTCACTTATTCTCTATGAGTTTAAGCTCTTATTTGGTTTCAAAATATGCCTCCAGATTCTCTCTCTAGTTCTAGCTCCTTATGGATGACTTCCTCCAGTACTTTGATATCTCTAGGACTTTCAACATTGGCATCTAATCACTCACCTATATAGCATATGCTAGGGTGAGTCAAATTTGATTTTATGTGTAGGTGGTGTTCAATTGTCCATAAATGTAGAACTATGTTCTTGAATGAGTAACTTTATGACATGTTCATGTGAGCATTGAGGCAGGAGGTTCACTTTGAGGTCCTCAAGTGTGAGCCCACCTCATATGATGAAGTTGTTAATGAGTGTCTAAAGATTGAAGTATTAGAGGTACATACAAGCATGTGGCCCATACCAATCCAAAATTAATCCCTATCACATGATCAAAACTGCAATGCGATCGATGATGGTGTCATTGATTTTCCTCCCAAGAAGAAGGATGAGAAGGATAGTCATGAGGTGAATGCTTTGAGAAAGAAACTAGCTAAAAAGAAGGATTTTGAATCAAGTATATCAAAATAATGAATAATGTTTCCCTAAGACCCTACCAATTTTTTTAACTTCCATCAGATGAGGGGGCATGATGATGCCAATTTTGCTACTCAAAAGTCTAGTGCACAAGCCTCACCTCCATCTTAGAGTTCTCCTCTTGCCAAACCCAAACACAAGTTGAATTTTTTCAAGGAGCCTCTGCCTGACCACAACAAGGAGAATAAGAAGAAGAAAAATAAGAAATCAAAGGCTAAGACCCCACATTCCCCTTCTTGCTCTTCCACCTCTTCTAACTCCTCTTCCTAGGATAACCCAAGAGGGAGAGCCAAGTGTGAGAGTAGCAAGGTTGTTGTTACTATTGACATAGCCTTTACTAGGTAAGATGCTTTGTCAACACACACTCTGGTTGGGATACCAACCCTATTGAAGAGACTAGTGGTTTAGGCCTCCTCTCCATCCCATGGGGGCAGGGAATCCTAAGGTCAAATTTGACTTTAGGTGTAACATCCCTCCCTAGGCTAGATAGCATCCTTACTCTATAGTAGATGAGTTATAGGGCCACTCAGTTGGGATCTCCATTTTGGACCCTCTTCACCTTTGACATGAGCAAAAGGGTCTCATCTTTGACAAGCTTAGTCTCTCTCATGAGGGTCCACTACAAGATGATGTAGAAGTTTTGTTCAACTCTGACACATTTGAACAACCTCCCCTTCCCATTCTCTCTTTTTATTTCACCTCTTTTATAAATACTTCAACTCTATCCAAGAGGGCTAGGTTCCCTCTCTATATAGAGGCCTCCATTGATGACTATCATGTTAAGAGGTGCATCATGGATGAAGGAGCTATGTTGAATATCATGCCCCTGTGTGATTCAATGATTTTGGGATCAATCAAAATAAGTTCTCTAATTCTTACCATAATTGTGTTAGTTTTAATAATGACACAGTTACATTGGTGGGGAACGTGAAGCTCTGAGTCAAGTTTGGCCCCAAGATAGTCAAAATAGAGTTTTGTGTGTTAGACCTTGATCTTTCCTACAACATGATTCTTGGCCATCTTTAAATTGTTGCCATGAAAACTATCACATCGGCCACATTTTGCATGGTGTAGTTTATGCATGAAGGTGAGATTCATATTATGGAGGTTGACCCATATCCCTAGGCATTGCTCTATGTAAATATAAAGCCCTCTAGCAAGGCTTTTGTTTCCTCTTCATGGTGGTTTATAGATTCTCATACACCCCCTATTTATGAATCTCATTTTCTTAAGGATGAATATAGTGATTCGACTGAGTATCAAGTAGGGTTCACTCATTTAGAGTTTGGTGTGCATCAATCGACTCCCTCTTTCACTATACAATGCTAGGCTAGATCATCTCTTTTTAGAGACCTCTTCCAGGACATCTCCCTAGATGTTGACCTCCCCCTTGTGTCATACTTTTCCCATAAGATTATTGGCTCTCTCAATGAATCTCTTATTGAGGCCACTAGAGTCATTGAGTCTCATCTGGAGTGCTATTCCATGCATGGTATAGCACCCAACCTAATCAATAAGAGGATATTTTAAAAGAGACTCACGCCCACATCTTACGTGCCAATATCCTCTTAATTTTTTAGGTTTAGAGGTCTCGTTTACCAATAATGACCCCACCTTCCGTACTCCTATGTTTTAGGCCATGACTGGTGAACCTAAAGATATGGATGTTCCATCTCCTTCCTCCCACCTTTTCCCTATTGTTTGGCCTCTTTGTAGGCTGAGCAATGGTCTGCCTCAGGGTTAGGCCTCTAGTTAGGGAGAAGTGGTGGCCTATCCTCAAGGATAGGCCTAGGCCTATGGTGCTTTGGTGAGCCCCACAACTTACTGAAACACCCTCCCTAAGCCCCCATTCGATGGATTACCCTTCTCATGGCATCCATCATCAAAACCTAGTAGGTCTCCTTTATCGTTTGTCTTGTGCACTCCTCTTTGGATGTACCTTGAGATAGAAGAAGAGTCTTTTTCTTATTTCAGTTCGTCAGGTTACTGCTTGCTACTAGCTAGCCCTCTACCAACTCCCTCTATCCTTTTTTGTAGTGCCTATAACTGATATGGGTTAGTGGTTTTGTTTTCTTACAACTTGATCTAGCCTTCTTTGGTTATCTTCATATATCATGGGCCTCCTACCACCCCTCCTCACCTCTCATTGTGGTCAATATTGAGACACTCTCTCATAGTTGACCCCCGTATAGTGGTGATGGCTCTATCAGCTAAGATGTCTTTCTTGCCTTTAGAACTCTAACTCCTCTTCACATTTGCATGAAATTGAAACGTAACCCTAGATCAGTTATGCATGACATAGAATAAGAACAACATGTTTTGACAAGCTCACAAACATTCTCTTCTTATTTCCCCCTTTCCCTTTCGTATTGGGCAGGGTCTGGGCCCTTTCCAAGCTCCCTAGGCTTAATTTTGGCTTCTTCTAGTCCAAGCCATAGATTTTTGGGCAAATCTATACCCTATACAGGCTAGGCCATGGCTTGACAGTGCCTAGGCCATTGCCTGGGCTAGAATCTTGTTTTTGGCTTGCTCCAAGCCTTCGTTTCATCTTATTATTGCTCCCATAACCATTGAACCTTTATCTTAGAGGTTTTGGCCCATTTTGGATGCAATGGTGGGGTATGTTTCTCTCTTTGAGGCCTCTTTGGGTGTGTTTTGGGACCATTCTAATATCTTATACCCTTAGGTCCTCTGGCCCATCAGGGCTATGCAGTTCTTGTTGGATGCACCTTGTCGGCCCTTTTTGGGTATTTTACCCATTTTTGTGTTTCAGACCATGAAACCTCTATCTTATGGGGTTTGGCATATTTTGAGGTCATTAGCAACCTCCATTTTTTAATCTAAGGTTTTCTTGGTCCTGTTATGGCATATATAACAATAGAATGTAAGATAATCTAAGCATAATTTTATAATGTATGATGTATGTTATGTACAACATTCACAAGACTATCAAGATAGATATAAAAATTTATGTAACATCAAATCTAAGTAGCTACCTAGGGGATGGGGCATGATGTCCATCATGGCACCCAACTAGGAAGGGGAGATGCATGAGGTCCCTCATGGAATCTAAAATTGGAGTGTGTAACAAGTAAAATACAAGGGTCATGGCCATGATGCATACAAGAAAGCATACATACAACACACATGAGGCACACAAAGTAGGCCAAGGGACCATAATACAAGGGACATGGGCACATGTCACTAAATATCATAAAATAAGACATACAAGGACATGTCTAAATCTCTACATACACAAGTAACAAGCAAGTTGGTTTAGATCCACATAGAATTGAAATCACACACAAGGACATGGGCACATGTCCAAATCATACATACTATGAAAATAAGTGTCATAAGGCGAAAGAGGAATGCCATATTTAATTGTCCTCAAATAGAAGAAGCATAGAGATACAATCACATCTAAACTATGAAAGCTAGAAATGAAAGTATGCATGAACATGTAATACAAATCTATGTAAGAGTCAAGAGGTAAATATGTTGAGTCTAAAGTAGTAATAGATGGTAAAAAATATAAGTGTAGGATGATCAATATCAAGATATAAAATTTCCAAATCTGTGATGTAAAGTTTATAAATATGTGACTTGGTAATCAAAAATATATGTAGACTGCCCCCAAATGGGATAATGTGTCAAATGAAGAACCCATGTATCTATGTAAATGTCCCCAATGTGTAAATAATAAGAAATTTGGATCAATGTAGGAGACCTGAGACCTATAGTAATTTGCAAGCACTCGACAACAATAAGTGAAACATGTATGTATGATAAAACTGGCTATACTAAGATAACTAGCACATGTAGTATATAGAAAATAGAGGAGATGTAAACATGGCAATGCATACAATCTATAGTTTATGTTTTCTACATAAATATTCAAATGTTTTTGTGTTTTTGACATATAATATTGTTTTTGTGTTTTCTTGATATAAGTTATTTACAAGCAATATGAAAAGATTTTTTTATTTTTTATTTAAAATATCCTTAAATGCATGATGTTCAATAGGTTTTTTATTTCCTTGCCATCAAGTGAAGCTAGATGATATACTTGAATGTGCATGGGATCCAACTATTCTAATTATATGAAGTTAGGTATATGAAGTTATGGTGAAACTTATGTGTTGGTTAATGAAATTTGAATCAGAATAATGATTATATTCAGGAATGATATTTATTTTATGGTTGACCTTATTGTCGTACACTCTCATTTAAAGTATGAATTTGGGAAGATTGCCTCCTAGAATCATAATGTTGGTAGCATTCTTGTTTGAAGTATCACCGGAAATTACATAGAATAGAATGGATTAGCATACTATATAGTTCTTATTGATGTTATTACAGTTATGTTAAACATCTTGATGTAAGATATAGATTATTGTAGTGAGGTCCATTTATCCCTTTAGTTGCAATATAATTTGAATTCTAAAGCATGTAGTAGTTGACAATTTATGATGTTAAGTTAAATTAGTGGGCGAGTTCTCTATGCCATATTGAATTATTGAATAACTCATTACATAGAGTTACTTGTACTTGGATGAACTATACCTTTTATATCAACAACTTTTCCTTTATTAACTATACACACATTGACCATTTTGTTAATATGATCTCTTTTTGCATACAGCAAATATGGGTATCCACTATGCTTCATCTGGTAACTATAGATACAAGCTCTATCAATACTCTTTAATCCATTAGAGGTTATCCATGTTTTAATGAATTGATAATCAACATGAGATTATGAGTAAATAACCATTTTAAATTCAAAGGCCTTAAGGAGTAAGACTAATTTAGTTTATATTTTAAATTAACAATGGGTGACTTGTGAGTTTTAAAATGAACAAGGAAAATGGTGTGATGATCTCTGATCCAATGAGGAGGATACTTACCCTCAGCTGGTAGCACCATTTTAGTTCCCCATAACTATTTATCTTCCACTCATTTATTAAGATTGTACTCTTTTATGGATAATAATGAATTATACAATATAGCTATAGGATCATAGTGTTAATTTGGCCACATGTGCTTTAATCAGTTTGTTGTTTGATATATTTATGATTGGCATTTTAGATAGTATACATGATAGCTCACATTAGATTCAAACCTCAATTCTCATCTCATAGACATGTTATAACTGAATGACAACATAAAATACGTAAAGTTGTCTGTTTCTGATTTTAAAGAAGAAATCATTTAACCATCCTCAAGTAGGAACGAAACCTATTGAGGGGAATGAGATACCTAATGAGATTTAAGGACCTATAAATGATCCTATATATAATATTATTGCCATCTATGGTGCTTGGGACTTATCCACATAATTTTACACTGATATGTCCTAAACTCTATAGTTTCCTTCTAGACAACTTGCTTCCTCATAACATCCTTTACAGGTATTTACCCCTAGTTAAATATCTCATATCACCTCATTTAGTTATAGTTGTGTGTACATGAGTACACTAAATGAGTATTGCTTGCATCAACAAGTGGATTATTGGGCCCTACACACAGTCCAAACTGTACTCTGATAATGTAATTCCAAAATTATTTTTTGGGGTTATTTCATGATCTTGCTCACATTCTATCATGCCATGCTTACTCTTCTCCCAAATGGATTTCATGCCCATTGACATCTTTTCCTCTTGTACAGATCTAAAGCTCATAATACATCCAAATCTAATTTGGGAAGGGTCTAATTTTCAAAATTTAAACAAATATGCCATGTCTACCATGTAGGATGTTGAATTCCTAAAAATTATTAATAGAAGGGAATGGGAACGGCAAAAAAACATAAATATATGGCAATTATGTTGGTGGTGACAATGTGATGGAGATTAAGGTCGTTCATGGTTAAGGGATATCGATAACATTCCTATTTATGGTTTGAAATTCAATTGTGGTGGTCTTTGAGGTGCTAGTGCTAGCATGCATGTAGTTTATGCATGTTGGTTAAGCTCACCCTGTGCGTTTGGCAGGAAGTTTAGTGACTAGAGTATCGGTGACTTTGGGAAATTGTTAATATGTGAATTGAAACATGTGTAGATCTATCACTTGGCAAGGGAGCACATGACCATTCTAACCATCTTCTTCATTCTATTACAACACTGCATTAAGGGTTGATTGATCCCACCTACCTATAAATATTAAAAACATGGAGCCACTTATTATAACATTATATTATGGTTCTATGAAATGGATTACATTGGAATTGACATTATGATCACTAGCACTACAAACATGCACACCAACAAAGCTTTCTGCACACCCCCCATTTTAGATTTTATTCTTCCCAAGCACAAATCTTCCCTTTGCTCTCAAATATTTTGAATTATTTCTTGATATTCTTAAAATGGTTGAAGGGGAGGAGTAAAAATAGGAAATGTTGTCCCAAAAATAATTAATCTACCATGAACTATACCTATAAAAGGTTGTAATAAAAATAATGTCTACACAACCACCCATCACCATCACCGACAATAGATCCACTATTTTCTTGTACTATTTTAGGTATTCATTTTTATCATTTGATAGGTATCATTATTAAATGAAATATAGATGTTGTACAAATTATTAATTACATATGTTCATTCCTTTATTAACTTGCCCAAGGAAGATTATATGTGTTTCAAATTTGTTATTAGTGGCTTTTCATCATTCAATTATGGGGTGGTATTTGTTAAATGTAAAAATTTGGATATAGGGGGAGGGGACTAGTAGTTGGGTCCCCTAATTTCAGGTTCCCATTATTTTTTTAAAAATCTATGTTATAATTTATCGCTTCAGATTTATGTAGTTTAACTAGTAATTAGTTAAAATAGGTTGTATCAAAGGTTTATTAGTGTTCTCCAAATCTATATGATAATTTTTCACTAAACATGTCATTTTTTATCATTTTTAAGGTGTGACTAGTAGTTGGGACCCTTAACTTCAAGTTCTCACAATTTTTTAAAAACTCTACATTATAACTAGAGGCTTTTAGCATTCTACAAATTAGATGTGTCATTTTTTATCTTGTTTTTAAAGTGTGACTAGTATTGGGGACCCCAATGCCCAATTAATTTTTATAAATTTGACTAATAACAATATCAAACAAATAATTTGTTTACATTAGCTTTAAAATTTGTGCACTTAGGCACATCATCGACTTGTGATGGGTTATTAATAAAAAGTGAAGGGACATGTTTGAAGATGCTTGGGTGATTAATATTGAACAATAAGCCATGTTTAATGACACTTAACATTTATTTCCATTAATATTGCCAATAAATTTTACCATGCGTGCCATCAACCACTTGTTTGGCGTGGCATTTCTAGACTCTTTTCCCCAAATAGTCATGGAACCCTTATACCTCTTCCAGCATATGAAACATTTCACAGAGCTTGTAGTGTCAGCAGTTCAAAGGGATGAAAATGTTGTTTCAATGTGTGTGTATAGTTCTTTTAACTAAACCCACAATAGTCTTTAGTTGTATTTTTATGTACCAATAATACATGATTTTTATTATTATTTTAATGATATTTTGGCATGTCTTTCTAACTGAGTCAAATTTTACTTGTATGTTCATGGCGTGGCCTCAAGATTTGCATTCATATAGTAGTAAAAATTATTGTTTTTGTATCAAACAATATCATTTTCTAAATTCATTGGCCATGTTGGGACATGCTAGTGACACTAATATCCAACGAATGGCCATGTTGGAAGATGCTTGAGTTTTTAATATGCAACAAACATTTTTGAAGATCCCTATCAACTATTAATTTTGTCATTAGCACCATCTTCCATCTGTTCAATGTGACTTGTTCATGTCACTCTCCTCAAAATGGGATGGAACCCAAATGCCTGTTATTGTCTTCTTAATTATTTATCCATAGGGATTTTTATTTATATGCGAATTAAAATATCAAGGTTTCCATTCACATACCAGTAAATGTTATTAACAATCGAAAGTTGATATGTAGACAAATCTTTCTAAATTTTGAAATTAAGTCAACTATAAACAAATAAATGACTATGTTCATTTGATAATCAAATAGAATCAAGCATTATCAATTAGATTGAGGAACTTATAAATTCTAAGCTAGCATTCAATTGTGGATCACTTTTGGCTCACATACTAAAGTGTTTTATTGAAATATATCTTTTATAATTGATGTTTATTGAAATATGTGTTCCAATTTGAGGTGTTTGATGAATTAATATATTTCTCTAATACACATTCCCAAATAAAGTGTGAATATTGTAGACTAGAAAATTAAAATCATTGCAGGAGGGCAAGATACAAGTTGTGCATCTAGGACAGAAGGCAATAAGAAAGTGGGCAAGATTGGGCTTGAGCTTGGAATTTTAAATCTAATTGAGTATAATAAGCCACATATGAAGAGAAAAATTGAAACTCCATCATTTATTTATCTTGACAAGAGATGAGAGAAGGGACTCATACTCTGATATAAAACACTAGAAAAATAATTTTTATAGTGGCATCATAATTCCACCGTTAATCCTTCCGCTAGGCAAGTAAAGGTTATAGTCCCATTTTTTTAAGAATGGCATCTCGAATCAACTCTTGAATATGTAAAATAGAATGTAAGTCAGGTGCTAAAATCTTGAACTTACTTTGTAAGGCAAACCATGGAATCCAAATTCAAGATGAGATAAGATCTCTAAAAGTGGTAATGCCTATAAAATCTAAAGGAGTTTTATACCTAGTGTTTCAAAAAGATGGAGACCGGTATTTTTCATGATAGTTAACCACCTTTAATTATGATCATTGAAAGAAAGACAAGTTTTGAATCCATCACCAATTCATTTTAGGTGAGGTTTGACAACTTCAAATGATTTCCAAATACATTTGGACACAAAGGACTCCTTAATTTTGACTAGGACATAAGTGACTAGGAGAGTTTAAAATCTTTTCTTTTTTCAATTTTTTTTCCATATAGTGAACTTTCAAAAATGTTAGCATATCAAAAGGATTTTCCAAGCCTTATTACTTTCAATATACACTTTCCACTTGGTGCAAAGATCTATGATTTTTCCATAAATATTGATATTATCCATACCTTCCTCATCTTGATGAAGAAAACAAGTATCCTAAAAAACCTTAGAGAAAGTCCCTAATCTGTATAATATTGGCCCAAAGAAAGCATTTAAACAACTTAGGTGACTTATCATATGAGGCTCTATAAGGAGCCCAACTCGAGGAAGAATAGTAAACATTAGTAGAGGAATCTTTTTTTTGGTGCAAATGTAAAATTTTCCTATTAAATAAATGGGTTTAGTAATACAATAGGCTATTTTTTTTCCACTCTTTCAATTACATAGTATTTCCAATCTATCAATTACATAGTACCACAATTTAAAGGGAAAGCTATAAAAATAAAAAAGAATGCCTAGGAGTTTGAATTTATCCCATTTTTTTATCCATTTCCATTGAAAATTCTTGATCCAATCTGAAAATGGCATCATGCTTTGTCTAAAGAATTGTTTTGTGGCCCATTACAGATTAGATCTAGAAGCTTTACAAAAAAATCAAGCCATTGTTGTGGCTCTTAAAATGAGCCCTCATGCTTTATAAGTGTGTGGAAATAATTATATATGAAGTGCACATTTATTAATTGAGTGAGTCAATTGGGAGGGATAATTCCCTAAATCAGTCCATGCTCAGGTATGTGGGAAACCAAATAGCCAAAATCTTCAGTCACAAGATCATACTGTGGTAAAATGAGAAGGAAACATTTATAGATGAAATGAAATAGCTTGAAACTATCAAAATTATGGCTATTAATAGTAAAAACCCCTGAGGCATTAGATAAGAACTCATCTCTATATCAAAATTACCAAACCCTAAAGTATTAAGCATGGCAAGGATAAATTTCCAATCAATACAGCTAAAAAAATTTCCAAAATCAAGCATGAATAATATGGTCCTCTACTGAGAAGCATGGAATCACTCTATTATTTCCTATAAAACAATGATATATTCCTAAATATACAACTTTTGATAAACCCTATTTGTTCTAGTCTAGGAATTACAGGTAATTTGTGGCAAAGGTGTGATGCTAGTGTTAGTATTTTGTATGTGGAGTGATTGACCTGCAACTGGTAAGTAACTTTAGATCTCCCTCTATAGCAAATAATTTTATGTTTCTTTTGTTATTTAATGCCCATTAAATATTTATTTCAAAAGGATTTTATATAAATATAAAGTAATTTTGGCCCCAAAAAAATTACCATGTTAATTTGTAAAATTCACAAGGGAAATCGAAAACTCCAACGATAATAATAATATATATAATCATTGAGGTGTGTATAAAAATACCAAAATCTCTGAGTTAAAAATAAGCATTAGCAAAGAAGATTGTTCACCATTAAATTGAATGAAAAGAAGAGTACATATAGCCAAAAGTTGTTAGTGTTAGTGGAGTTTGACAAATGCATTAACTCCCACTTAACATCACCTATGCTAAACCTAACTGGGCTTAATCATAGTGAAGTATGCTAGTTACCAATGCTTGCATGATGCTCTGAAACCTAACAGAATCATAACTGAAAGCTAACTGGTAGAATACACTAACACCCCCCTTAAGCATAGCTTAGGTGGGTAGAAAAAAAAAGATGGGTCCCGGCAACAAGGCTTGCTGAGGTACCTACATACAGTGCAACTCTCAATAAGTAAAGTAAAAAGAGAAAATCCAATGGGAAAAAACACTTCCCTCCAAAAGAGAGACAAGAAAAAGAAGTAAGAACTAGAAAGCCTTGTCTAACACCCCCTTAAGCATAACTTAGGTGGGCTTTAAAATTAGGTCCCAGCAACGAGACCTGATGAGGTACCCAAATACATAGTGATGATCCTAATATCCTACAAAATATGAAAGATGTGTGCCTCAACAAAGAAGAGAGAGAATGTATGCACATAATGTCGCATGGTGGAGGTTGTAGTAGGTCCCTCTGCAATAAATATTGTCTCTTCCTTTCAGAGCAAAGAAACCACGAGCTGTCAAACTGTTGTATTCCCACTCAAGTGGAGTTGCCTTTGAATAGGCGGTTGTATACAGCATGGAGAGACATCAATCCGTTGTCTGCTCATAGAGCTTTCTTCAGGTTCGATAGCATGCAGAGAGGTCAATACGCTCCAAGTGAATTTGTTCTCTGCTAAGACCACAAATGGTGCCGGTATTGATGCATGCACAGACTAGAAAATCAGATTCGCAGGGCAGACATGGATACCAGGTACACACCATGCAATTCCCTCAAACAAAATGCTGATTGCACAAGTCCAATCCGCAGAACACAATAATATCAAACCAGAGAATATTGATCACACAAGACGCATTTTCCCCCTACGAAGCTGGAACGGAACAACAGGGCCGTGAGGAGGAAAGGAACGCTGGAGGAAGACCGACGACTAGATCCAGGCGAGGGAGCTTGACAGATGTCTCTTGAGCAGGCTCAAAAAGCAGTTCGTGGGCAAGGCAATAGCGCTACGAGTGTGCTTGAACGGCGCTTGGCAGGCTGCTGGCAGATCACGTGGAGGAGTCTGGGAGGCGTCAATTCAGATCCATACCAAAGGTAGCCCGAGGAATGCACTCAAGGTGCACTTCTGAAAATTCAGACTCCAAATCTCTAAATCCTGAACTGTTAATAAAATATAATCTCCTCTTAAAATTCAGACTCCAAATCTCTAAATCCTGAACTGTTAATAAAATATAATTTCCTCTTAGTAATCCAAATTTTGGGTTAACTCAGATCTGCTCTGAGACCATGTAGAAAAATACAGAATCTCTGGGTTAAAAATAAGCATTAGCAAAAAAGATTGTTCATCATTAAATTAAATGAAAAAAAGAGTGTACATATAGCCAAAAGCTGTTAGTATTAATGAAGTTTGACAAATGCATTAACTCCCACTTAATATCACCTATGCCAAACTTAACTAAACTTAATCATAGTGAAATATGCTAGTTGCCGGTGCTTACATGATGCTATGAAACCTAACGGAATCATAACTGAAATCTAACTGGTAGAATACACTAACACGCTGAAGACAATAAATTTAGATGAAATAAAGTAGTAAAAGATGCATGGTGAGAATGAGTTGTTATTTAATAGATGATATAATAGTTGCAGTTGTTCTGCCATCTTACAACCTGCACAGTACCCACAAATTATGAATTAGCTAAAACAAATGGAAAGGAGGAAAAAAAAATTGTTATTGTGATTCTTACGTGTTGCAGTTGGTGGTCTTGTTGATTTTAAAGCCAACGACGGTGTTGCATTTGGTAGGAAGATTAGCGACTGCAGTTTCGGTGAGTTAGGGAAATTGTTAATCTGCGATTTGAAACATGTGCAGATCTGTCGCTTGGCACGGGAAGAATGTGGCCATTCCGGCCAGTTACTTCACTCCACTGCAGCACTGCGCCGAGGGCTGACCATTCCCATCTGCCTGTAAATATGATAAACACGGATCCACTGATTGTAACACTGTATTGCAGCTCTGTGCAACGGCTGCCATTGGCATTAACGTTGTCATCACCAGCGCTGCGAATGCGCACACCAACAAACCTTACTTACTCTATAATAAATATATAAAATTACTTACTGTAATTACCGATTTACCAATCTCACTGAGAATTAGTCTTATAAATAAATATGAAAATGAAACAGTATAATTTATTCCGTGTACAGACTTATAGTGTGATGTGTGTACTATGTGATGCATGGTGAAATGTATATGAATAGTGAAATGCATGTAAACTATTGTGTGTACACATTGCAGTCCATAGATTATAAACTTTTAAAGCTCACCTTTCTTTTGTCGTTTTAATAATGATATGCACTTCTTGTCACACCATGTGTAACTTGTGTGTTCTGGTTCATATATATTAGTGGTCAAATTTAAACCTAGTTACCCATCCTAGCCCGTCTAAATTGATGTAATGAGTATTACAGAGTATACACTTTACTTTACAAATTTACAAAATAAATAAATGAATTGTATTATTTTTTTTATGAAACCAATCTCCCTTTATTTATATATATATATGTAAGACTAATTCAAAATGAGATTGGAATTTACTTCCTTTTTATATCTATTTATAAGTCTAATTCAAAGTTAATTAGAATTTGGTATCCCTATCTTTTAAAAGGCTATAATCAATACTTCCAGAAGAATAACATTGAGTACGTATAAATTAATTTTATACATTTAATTTTTATTTTAAATTTGTCATTGAGTAGGTATAAATTGGAAGAAAATAGCTTCTATTAATCGTCTTAAGAAGGATAAAAGACAACTATCACTTGTTGATGCATTTCATATCCCTCAAGATTCTAATTAGTAATGTCAGTTCAGAAATGAAGACTTTGATATTCATCTACATGAAGGAAAATATGAATCAGATGAAGAATAGATTTGAGAAGAGGAACAAGCATCAAAGAAGCAAAAGTGAACATTCAAGTCCAAATGAAAAACAAGATTTTCATGGGCTTATGTTGTAAAATATTGCAATGGTATTGAAAGGATAAAATGTTCTTGGTGTGTAAAATATAAGAGAGAGACTCAATTTGCTAAAGATGGGAGTACTACCCTTCAAGTCAACGGTCTTAAAATGCTTGCAGAATCAGAGTCTCATAAATTTATTTTCCAATTTTTTGAAGGAGAAAGCAAACAAAGTAGTATTCCAATAACTAAACATGTAGAACTAATGGTAGATGTTGAGAAGGAGAGAATCATATCTGTGATAGAAAATATGTATTTTATTTTCATACATGATTTACTTTTAGAAGTTTATAAACTAATTTATGACTTGAACAAGTATAAAGGCACTTCACACATGTCTCTAACAGATAAATACTCTACATATACAAATACCACATTTGAAAAAGAGTTTCTACAAGCTTCAAAAGAGGTATATTGAAAAAAGTTAAAAGATAAGATTTTTCATAGTCCATTTTACTCAATTTTAGTTGATGAAAATATTGATCAGACTATACAACATTTGATAGTTTACATTACATATTTGACAAATGAAAGAAGAGGTAAATGTGTAACAAAGTTTATACGTCTCCTTCAAATAAAGGATGGAACAACTCAATCTATGTATGATGTTGTGATAAGTCTTTTAGTAGAGATAAATTTATCATTGACAAAGTTAGTTGGTTTTGGATCTGATGGGGCTTCTGCTATGAGATGTATTCATGAAGGCTTATCTACTAAGCTTCATTGAGATGCTCCTCGATTAATAGATATTCATTGCATAACTTATCAAGAAGCATTAGCAGCAAATGATGCTTCATCTTATTTTTTAGAGCTACACTTTTTTGACAAATTTATATATAAAAGTTATCTCTGGCTTGGAAAATATGTTAAAAGACATGGAGTATTAAGAGATTTGATGGATTCATTTCAAATTAATCAGTTAGAGGTGTTGTAAATTAATCAAATTAAATGGCTCTCTAAAATAAAGGTCATGGAAAGGCTTGTCAAAATCATACCTATTTTATTGAAAGAATGGGAGTTAGAAGATAAAAAAATGTATGATTTGACAAAAAAAAATTCAAGTATAGTTTCAAGATGACCATGTTGACATTACTTCCATTGGCACCACTTTAGATATTACTATTGAAATGTTTCATAGGAGATTTCAAAGAGATATATTTGGGGCAGGTATAATACATATTTCATCTTTTTTAATAGAGCACAAGGAGGAATTCTTGAGTTTTCAAATGGAGCACGTACAATACATATAAATCCATTGAGATTTGAGAGCTTGTCTAACTCACAAAGATCAAGGACACTAGATTATTACATTGAATTGGAAAAAAGCTTTATAATGAAGGTTATTGATTCTCTATATGCAAGGTTCATACATTTATCTATGTTTAATGTTGTTAAATTCTTCAATATTTATAATTATTATGATGAGATGGATGATAGAGAACGTCAAAAAAAAGATGGTTAACATGTTTATGTGAAAAAATTAGTGTTGGAAAATTGTCTATTATAGATACTATCAAATGTTTAGGGGAGATGGATGAATTTGTTTATACTATTTATAAATCATACTAAAAAAAATCATATGTTTGGAGCATGGGATCTTTGTAGAGGTGAACTTGAATGGTTTGAAAGGTTTCTATGTTTAATGTAGCTATGACAAGCTATTCTTATTATTCCAGTGAGCATGACAGTATGTGAAAGAGGTTTCTCAAAATTAAATAGGATAAATAATGATGATCAATCTAAATTTTCTTTAAAAATGTGGATATGTTAACATTTCTTTCCTTTTGTGCACCTCATGCTCTAAATGAGGTAGATTATAATGTTATTTATGATGAATGGAATCATATAAAAATGTAAAGGCCTCTTCCTCTAGACCAATAGATCCATTACTATAGTAGTTTGGGATAGAAGAATATAAAAAAACTAAAACTTCACAATAGTTATAGTATTAGAAGGAAATTTTTAAATAGAAGTTGAAACCAATGATATAAGTTAATATATATTTTATTTGTGTGATTGAATCTTTCTCTAACAAATTGGAATCCAAGCTTATATAGTTCATAATTTTAATGAGCAACATTCTTGAAGTGAAGTGAAAGTTGATTGGAATTGATTTTAATATTAATTAAGACTATTTATAATCATTAATATAACATTTACATTTATATATGTTTTATTACTAGACTATAAACAAGTACTACTAATTCCCTTCTTATTGAATTCGGTGTAAATATAACAATAATGAGCTAGGTTATTTTTAGAAATTTGTTGTGCACTGATAAATGTGGTGTATACAAGTAAAAACAAAGGCGTCATGTTATTCTGCATCATGTTTTTGGTTTTAGTTGTATGTACCAAGTTGGCTATTGTATTCCTACTTCCATTTCCAACTAATGGATGGGGTGGGTAGGGATAGTCTATTACCCACTAATGGATGGGTTCAGGAGGTGCATGGACTGAGTCTTGGCATACATAATAATTACCATTAAATGAATCAATTGGCTATGAAATTTATGAATATTTTAGTTGATATTATAAGTGTAACATTGCATAGCTTGATCTTCTGCTCTCTTTTTAATATTTTTTCTATCTAAGTCCTTTTTTCTCTATTTTTATTTAATGATTACCATATGAAATCCTATTTTTTATATCCAATATCTTAATCCTCTTTCCTTTATTTTTAAAGATTTTTCTCTCTAAATTCTCTATTTTTATTTAATGATTACCTTTTAAAGTCATAATGTTGCTTGATCTAATATTTTAATCTTCTCTGCTCTACTTTTTTTTTTAAGTTATCTATTTTTATTTAATGATTATTTTTAGTTAAAGGTGTTAGATTCTATTTTTATAGTAAGAGGATTTTATAAATCTAACTGATTGAAATTCTATACTATATGGTAGATTTGAACACTATAAGTTATATGGCATTTTATACATTATTTTATGTTTATCCTATTTTTATCATATTTAATTTTTGATAGGCCAAGGTGACTCCATAGGTGTTGGGATTTTACAAATATGACCAATTGAGATTCTATACTATGTGGTAATTTTGAGCATTGTGTAGGTGATATGGCATTTTATAGAATGTAAACTAATTATTTTCAGTGTGTTGGGTAGGATCGATCATTTGAATTATTGTGGCAAGTTGGCAACTATTATAAGATACAATATAGCTTTCTCTGTAATTACATTTTATAGTGTATATAGTGTAATTTTTCCTCTTCATTTGTGGCAATTTAATACATCTAAGATAACAAAATCTTTGCATTAGTTGTTACATACATCATAGATGAACTTTCCCTCTTCTTTTGGGATTTTTACATTGTCATGCACTTTTATACTTGGACCTTTTTTTAGATTCATTTTTGTTGCATTTCTGGGACAGAGATGAAGCCCTTTGACGTGTTGTGATGGGTTCAAATTTGACTATTGGTTATGATTGTTATAACTTGTGACTCGTATCCTTTTGGTCTCATAAAACTCTGTGTGTGTGTGTGTGTGTGTGTGTGTGTGTGTGTGTGTGTGTGTGTGTGTGTGTGTGTAATTTAATGTGAGATTGGTAATTACAATGAGATTGGTTTTACATATTTATAAATTAATTCAATAAGAAGGGCATTAGCAGAATCTGTTCATAGTACAGTGATAAAATATATATAAATGTAAATGTTGTATTATTGATTATAAACTATTTTAAGTAATATTTTTATATATGGGAGATTAATTTTAAGTGATATTAAAATTGGCAATTACAGCAAGATTGGTTTTATATATTTAGAATACTAATTCAACAAGAAGGAAATTAGCATTTAAATTTATATTTTGTAGTTACTTTATTTTTGACAATATATAGTTAAATGTTATTTAAAACTATTTATAATCATTAATACAAAATTTAGATTTATGTGTTTTATTACTAGACTATAAATAGGTATTGTTAATTCCCTTCTTGTTGGATTGGGTGCAAATGTAACAATAATGAGCTAGGTTGGTCTTGGAAGTTTGTTGCGCACTAACAAAGGTGGTGTATATAGGTAAAAATAAAAACATGATGTTATTCTACATCACATTTTTTGTTTTAGTTTTATGCTTCAAGTTGGCTATTGCATTCCTACTTCTATCTCTAACTGATGGTTGGGGTGGGTAGAAATTATATACCTGCTTATGGATGGGCTCAGGTGGTGCATGGATTAATTCTTGACATATAGAGGAATTCTCATGAAATAAACCAACTGGATATAGAAGTTAAAAATATTTGAGTTGATATTTTAAGTGTAACATTGCATAGCTAGATCTTATTCAATCTAGTTCTATGATTTAAATTTTTTTTTTTAGCTTGTTATTAAGAAATAGAAGTACATTTAATTTGTATAAGGTTAGATGTTATTAATTATGATTATTGTTCCCTTTTGCGTAAATATTATAAATAGGTACTACTAATTCCCTTCTTTTTTAGTTCAATGTAGATGTAACAGTAATGAGCTAGGTTGGTCTTGAAATTTTTTTGTACACTGGCAAAGGTGGTGTATACAGGTAAAACAAAAACATGATGCTATTTTGCATCACATTTTTTGTTTTAGTTATATGCTCCAAGTTGAATATTGTATTCCTACTTCCATCTCCAACTAATGGTTGGGGTGGGTAGGGATTATAAACCCGCTTATGGATGGGCTCAAGGGGTGCATGGACTAGGTCTTGACATATAGAGGAATTACTGTGAAATGAACCAATTGGATATGAAAGTTATGAATAGTTGATATTGTAAGTGTAACATTGCATAGTTAGATCTTATTCAATCCAGTTCCATGATTTAAATGTTTTTTTAGTTTGTTATTTGAAAATAAAAGTACAATTGATTTGTATAAGTAACATGTTATGAATTATGATTGTTGTACCTTTTTGGATGAATGCTATAATTTCATTGAATAAATTTTTTACGTTGTATTTCCAAAATTTTATTAATTATTTTATTTTTGTGTTTGAATCATTCTCCAACAAATTGAAATCAAATTTTCTTTAGTTCATAATTTTAGTGACACATAAAAAATTTACTTTTATCAATCAAATGGCACTTAAATTTACACTTGTCAATCAAAGGGCACTTAAATTTACACCTATCAATTGAAGGGCAACTATTTTTATAACTTTTCATCACTGAAGGGCTAGTTGCATAAATACCCCTTAGCTTGAAATTAAGGCCATCCCTTTAAACTTGACCGCTATACACAACCACCCATCACCATCACCGACATAGATCCACTACTTGCTTGTACCATTTTAGGTATTTATTTTTATCAATTGACAAGCATCATTATTAAATAAAATATAGATGTTGTATGACTTCATTATGATTGATGTTCATTCTTTTATTAACTTGCCCAAGGCAGGCTATAAAGGTTTCAAATTTGTTATTGGTGGCTTTTTATCATTTAATTTTGAGGTGGTATTGGACTAGTCATTGGGACATATAATTTTTTTTAAAAATTATATTATATTTTATTGTTTTGGATTTATGTAGTTTAATTAGTTATTACTTAAAATAAGTCATTTTATAATGTTTTATAAAGTTGTATCACAATTTTTTTATCAGGTATCATTTTTATTATGACTCGTAGTTGGGACTTCAATGTTCAATTATTTTTATAAATTTGACTAATAATAATATCAAACAAACTTTTTATTTATATTGGTTTTAAAATTTGTGCACTTAGGCATGCCATAAGTTGCAATGAGTCATTAATATAAAATGAAAGGACATGTTAGAAGATACATGGGTGATTAATATGCAATGACAGACCATGTTTAATGACACTTGACAAGATTTTTTTCCATTAATGTTGCAAGTAATTTCCATCAACCACCTATTCGGCCTGGCTTTTGAAGACTCTTCTCTATAAATAGTCATGGAACTCTTACACCTCTTCTACTATCTATAGATTTTCATCAATTCGAAGGGACAAAATGTTATTTCAAGGTGTGTTCCTTGTTCTTATAATTGAACCCACAACAGTCTTCATTTATTTTTTGTGAGCCTATAATACATTATTTTTTTATTATTTTAATGGTTTTTTGTGTGCCTTTACAACTGAGTCAACTTTTACTTGTATGTTCATGGCATGCCCTCAAGGTTTTCATTCACATAGCACTAAATATTTTATTTATATCAAATGATACAATTTTCTGAATTCATTTTCCATATTGGGACACCCCTGTGACATTAATATGCAACGAAGGACAATGTTGGAAGATGCTTGGATTTTTTGAATTCCACTGCTAATCCTTCCATCAAGAAATTAGAGGTTACAATGCCATTTTTAAAATGAAATTAGACATCAACCCTTGGATATGTAAGATAGAAGGTAAGTCAAAGGCTAAAAGCTTGAAATTACATTCTAAGCCAAGCTATGAAATCTAAACTCTAGATGAGATAAGATCTCTAAAAGTGGTAATCCTTATAAAAGCTAAAGGAATTTTATACCTAGTATTTCAGCAAGAGAAAGGTTGGAATTTTTCATGATAGTAGTTACTCAACTATCACCCCTATTAGAGGGATCATAAAAATTTAAAATCTTGCACTTCAATGCTAGTTTAAGGAGATGAAAGAAGCTATATAGACTTTTGAAGTCATGTGCAAGGAAAAATAGTTATATAATGTCCTTTAATCTTATACAAGTCAAGAAAAATCTTAGGAATAAGTTTCAAGATCAATAGTTGCAGACATATCCTTCTCACTCTCATCATCTCCTTCACAAGCTAGAGAAGACCAATGCCAAGCAAATAATACAAGTCATACAGGTAGAGTTGGGAGATAATATTTTGGCCAAAGTTTGGTACCTCTAAGGGATTTCAATTTGTGGCATTGGTTTTTGTATTAGTTCTCTAGATTTATGAAGAATCACTAAGAGCCCAGACTACTTTTTAAGAACTCAAAACCACACAAACTAAGTTTAGAGCAACTCCAAAATAAACTGTGAATTTGTGGGTACTTGAAATCAATTAGAGTGTGTTATCAGATATTTTTATATGCCTCACATATGTTAATTCATCATGGTGGCATGTTTGGATGTATTTGATACCCATTCTACCCTAATTCTACATACTACCATCTATAAAAGTCTTAATCCTAGTGTTCAAATATTAAAAGCTCAAACACATTCAAATAATCCATGTCCACTCTCATTCTAGCATTCACTTGCACTTGTATTAATCAATATGTGGGATAACTACATCGGTCTTGATCCCTCTTCGGAGTATTGGTATATAGGCAACTCTCTTTGCAGCGGGGTATTGAGGATGTCTAGCCTATCTTACTAACAAACACAAAATTATTTCTCAGACTATACTTACAAGGAGGATTAGAGTTTGCACATTAAATTAGCTTTTCTGGGCACAACATAGAGTTCCAAGTTTCATGCACATAAAAACATGACCTAAAAACACAGGCACATGTGCTCCAAAAAAATAGGAATAATCCCACATAAGGGACACTACCACCACTTTGAGGACACTAAAACAACTAGTGCTACTGTCCATATAGGGTGTTATTGTCCATTGAGAAAAAAAATTCCAAAATCCTATTTGACACTCATAATTATCCAAAACTCAGTTTTTAGAACCTAGATCATCCACGATAGTCACTTTTCAAATAAGTCTATAATTATGCATATTCACTACTATTTTTAGAAATTCAAAAGAGGTCAAAAGATATAACAAATTAGTGCTTAATTATTGTATATTATTTGATTGATTTAAACATCTTATCCCTTTAATATAAACATAGGATTTACATAGTTAAACCCTCAAAGGCTAAATCATCAACACTATATAATACCTATCAACACTGTACTGAAGGTCCTTATAAACTAATATGTTCAACTCCATAATTTAAGGTGATAGGTTAAACATTTTTTTATTCAAATTTAACGTATAAATTATGTTGATATATTTACAACAATGGGTAAACAAACTAAGAGAATTTTATCTCCATCTATTAGATTACATGTTTTATTGAGTAACTAATTATGTAATGTTTGATCTATTATATATGTTGTAAAATGCTTAATTGAGGTAGATGTATTTATATGAATATGTTTAGGTAGACATTAATTATTTTATTCAGTTTATAAATTCATTTTTATGAACCCAAATTTTACATGATGTTAGGTAGGATAAAGCTTAATAGTGTGTCCCATTTTGGGGCCAAAGCAATTTCAAAAATTACAGTAAAAAAAATTATAATATTTAAGTTACATTTAAATTCGCATCTCAAGTCAACTTAAGTAATTTTTTTCATGATTAAAGTCATATTTAAATTTTCCTTTAAGTTACCTTAATTTCAAATTAACTCATTAAAGTCATATTTAAATTTTTACTTTTAACTTAGTTTGATTTATGTACACTCTATACAAAAATAGGCTAAAGTCCACTTACAGTTGCCTTAATAGGGTGTCTTTGGAGTGACATTAGGGTTGAATTACAAAGATGATGTTAGGGTGACTTTGTAATCCATAAGTTTATTGAAGAGCAACCACCAATGTAAACATGGAAGCAACATGAATTAATTCATAAATAGAATCATTATTATGTTCATTACCAGCATCTAATTTAAGAACTAGCATTACAAAAAATCCAATAGATATTTACAAAGGGCATTTTGTTTCTATTCTACCTCCTATTATTTGGTCGATGCATGTAAGTTGAGGACTATTTATAAAGGGTTGGGAAAGGTTAAAACCAAATTAAATGCAATTAGTTCTTTAAAATCTGACAAAATTAGTTGATACAGAGCTTGACAAGACAATTAGACATAAGATAAACATGCAATAAAACCTAAAAGAGAAGGTTTCTTGAACAAAGCTTAAGTATTAATATTACATTAATATTAATTTTAATTTAAAATATTGATAATAATGTGTATACACCTAAAAATGGACCCTTAGCATTTAGTTATTGTCATTTTATATATGTTTAGTGATTTTTTTTATGTATGGATGATTAGCATAAATTAGGTGTCATATAATCATTATGTTGACTTCCCTAGCTTGAAATTAGTTTATATTATCCTCGTGCAATCTTCCTTGTCTATTTTATGCGTTCTTGGTTCTTTGTCAGGACCATCTCAATGGTCTTGGCATTATTATTTGTTTCCCAAGTTTATTAGATGGATCCATTCACTCCTTCCCACCTTCTCTACTTTCAGTCATTGGAAGTTGATATGTGGATAAATTTGTCCAAATATTGAAATAAAGTCACTTATAAATAGAGAGGATTAGGTTCATTTCATAATAAGATAAAATCAAGAATTAACAAATAAATTAGATAATTTATCAATTCTAAGGTAACATTGTATTATGGAGTAGTTTTGACATACACACTAAAGTTCTTTATTCATTTTTTTACAATTTCTATTTATTTACATATTTGTTCCAATTTAAGGTGTCTAATGAATTAGTATATTTATTTAATAGACACCCCCAAATAAAACTTGATTATTGTAAACTAGAAATTTTAAATCATTATAGTAAGACAATAGTCATGTATTTAGGACAAAAGGCAACAAGGGGGAGACAACGTCTATATAGTTATGTCATATTTGGAATATACATCTCAAGACTATATAGTCCTTATTAGCACTACAGTGCATGCCCTAATAGACTACTCTTATCAAATTCATACTTTAAGTTAATAGGTTGGTCATTTTTGAATTCACAATTAACTTTATATTGTGGTGGCATATTCACAACTTGTAAACAAGCAAGTATGTTCCCAAATATTTGATTAAATATTTTTTTGAACAATTAATTAGGTATTGTTTATTTAGTTTAAATATTTTATATTACATAATTTGAAGTAGGTTTATTTATATGAATATATTTTAGTGAACCCTAATTGTCTTACTCCTACTAGAAATTCATTTTTATGAACCCAATTTTTGCATGTTGCTAGATAGGACAAAACATAATAATGTGTAATATTTAGAGTTCAAATTTGTTTTAAAAATTAGGTACAAAATTTTACATGATTAAAGTTAGAATTAAATTTGCATTAAATTTATCTTTAATCTAAATTAACCCATTGAAGTTAAATTTAAAGTCATACTTATAAATTAGTTTGACTTTAATGTACACTCTATACAAAGATAGGTTAAAGTCCCCTAAGGTTATCTTAATAGGGTTACTTTGGAGTGACATTAGGGCGGATTTATATTGATGATGTTATAATGGATTGATACACTACTCTGATCAACTCCATACTTAAAGATGATAGGATGGTAATTTTTGAAATCACATTTACCATACAAATTGTAGTGACATACTTGCAACAACTTGTAAATAAACTAAGAAAATTATTTTCCGTGATATTTGATTACATGTTTTATTGAACAACTAATTATGCATTGTTTATTATAATTTATGATATGTAATTTGAGGTAGGTGTATTTATATGAATACATTTTATTCAACCCCAATTGTCTTACTCTTACTATTTAAAATCAATTTTTAGTAACCTAGTTTTTGCATGTTTTTAGGTGGGGTAAAGCATAACAATGTGTACCATTTTGGGGCCAAAATAGTTTTAAAAAATAACTACAAAATTTTGCACATAAGTCGTATTTAAATTTTCCTTTAAGTTACTTGAATTCCAAATTAACCCATTAAAGTCAAATTTAAATTTGTACATATAACTTAGTTTGACTTATGTACACTCTACACAAATATAGGCTAAAGTACACCTACAATTGCCTTAATAGGGTGTATTTGGAGTGAAATTAGGGTGTCCTTGTAAAGATGATTAATGAACCAGAATACTATCAAGGAAAAAAATAACAATAGGCTAAGATACTGAATAATAACATGTATTGATTTTTATTGAATGATTCAAATAATTACAAACCATTCATAATAAGCCTCAACTCAGAATTGGAGTTGACATGCAAAATTTGGAACTATAAAAATAAATAAAACTCAACATGTTATTTTTATTAAGTTTTGCATGCAAGTGCATAAAGCTCTAAAAATCTCCAAAACTAAACTAAACTAAACTCTAAAATTAACCTATTAGATGATTTTCAATTGAAGTTCAAGCCTAGTTTAAAAATAGATAATTTTTAAATTTAGAAAAAATCCAAACTAAAATTAAGCTACAATTTCAAACCCTCAGGGGGTGATATATGGCCTCTGAAAAATATAGAAAAAGTCCCATGGGCTCAAATGGAGCCAGTCATTTTAGTGTGAAGATGGGCTCAAATAGAGCTACAAATCAAAATTTATGGCATCCAAAAATTTGACCTCTTTTTTTACTTCAAATTTGTTAGGGTGACTTGCAAATCCATAATTTTATTGAAGAGAAACCATGAATATAAATCTAGAGGAAAATTGAATTAATTTATAACTAGAATCATTATCCTATTCTCTATCAACATCTAATTTAAGAATACCTTGCATTACAAATATACCAACAAGAATTTACAAAGAGTGTTTTGGTTCCACTTTACCTACTATTTGCAACAATGGTTGATTGTGTTAGTGTAGCATTAATATCACATTGTTTTATCATAATGTCTAGTAGTTAGCGTTACACGGTTACATTATAGTTGATGGATTATGGTTCTATTAACCATATTGAACCGAATTATGTACTACATAAATTTCCCCTTTTGCTCATCAATAAAACATCAAAGATTATTTTCTCCTACAATCTATTATCAGAGCATCCTTTGCCTAATCAAAAGTCTTTCACAACAAAAGCAACCAAGACATAGAATGTTGGACTAGTAACCTGTGACCTATGCAGCATAGAAGAAAAGAAGCAAATATAAAGGAGAAAGTATACAATGACCTATAGCCAAAAGACCTAAATTTGAGTGGCAACGCCTGGAGATAATATAATAATTAAAGTATGATAGAAAAACCGTGGAAGGATCAACACATAAAAGCAACTTTGTTTGCTTCATTTTGGTCATGATAGTTAGAAAATAATGCTATAGAAGCTAATCAAAACAA
The DNA here is from genome assembly GCA_037957365.1 of Torreya grandis. NCBI lineage: Eukaryota > Viridiplantae > Streptophyta > Pinopsida > Cupressales > Taxaceae > Torreya > Torreya grandis. The sequence goes on from JARHVA010000101.1 coordinate 3,334,448, forward strand.
CCATAGCATGATAGTTTAATTGACACATGGTATAAAAATAAGATTGGAGAAAAAACCTTGCAAGATACATACAATTTTTATATAGAATTTGAAGCATAAAATATTGATTTAAGTATAAAATTTTGTATAAATAAAGTAGAAGTAAAAAAATGTTTGCACCCAAACTCCTCTTGTTTGATGCCCAACTCCTCAAAGGGCCAATTTTTTCTACATAGAAGACAAAGATGTAAATGATTCCTCAATTTGAAGAATTATAGGGCATCATCATTGGTGTGATGACCTATGCTACTAAAGTTGAATAACAAGTCAAATGCAAAAGCCCTGATGTTGATGACACTTAATGTCATCGACCAGCTTCAACCTCATATTCAGGACATGATGACATCGAAAGAGGCTTGATACATTATATCTACCATTTATGAGGTGAATAATCAGATGAACATACTCCATCTTCAGTTCAAAAATATGTATATATTCTCAATAGGGAACCTACAAAGATCTTACATGACAAGACACCAAAATAGGTATGGGGTGGTCATAAATCTTTGATCTCTCATCTTAGAGTATTTTGTTATACATCTTATACGTATGTCCCTACTAAAAAGAGGAAGAAGATCAAATCAAAGACACTCTAGTGCCTTCTATTGGGGTATAGTACTACCTCAAAATCATATTGCCTCATGGATCTTGAGACAAAGAAGATATATCAAAATTGAGATGTGGTTTGTGATGAGTCATCATTCAACTCATTATCATAAAAGGAGCGAGAACATACCACCTCTCATAGACTATTCCCATATTTAGATGATGAGAATGAAAAATCTTCTCATAAAAAAGGTGAGTTGCAAGGAGAATTTTTAATTGATCTTAGAAATATGGAAGATAATTCTTCATCGAATTAGCAGAAACATCAACGTCCAAAATGGAAGGTGTTCAACTAAGTTGATTTCAGGAGTCACCTCAATTAGATGAAACTGACTATAGGTAACTTGTTGGGAGTCTCATTTACTTAACTTATACCAGACTAAACATATGCTTTATTTTCATCTATCTTTCAAGATTCATAGACAAAGAAGTATCATTGGATTGCAGAGAAGTATGTTTTGAGATATGTTTAAGTTACAATTGATTATGGTCTGGAATACAAGAAGAACTCAAATTTCTTCTTGCAAGGATACATAGACTTGAACTATGTTGGATCTATTGATGATAGGAAATCAACCTTAGTGTATATTTTTCATCTCAGATCTAGACCAGTTTCATGATTAAGTAAGAAGCAATCTATATTTGATCTCTCATCCATAAAGGTAGAATATCGTGTTGTACGAGGAGTTGTATATGAGGTAATTTGGTTACGTCGTATTCTATTTAACATAGGCATTCTTGAAGATCAGCCACCCATTCTTTTCTATGACAATCAGGGTGTGTTAAAACTTATAAAGAATCCAATATTTCATGAGAGGACCAAACAGATTGAGGTCCAATGCCACTATATTCAATAACAAGTCTTGAACCATTACATTTAGCTCCAATATTACCCAATAAATTCATAAGTAGTAGATATACTCACCAAGTAACTTGGAAAGGTGAAATTTTATATATTTTTGGGTTACATTTATAAAAACAATATAATAAATAGGGGAATATTAGTATAACATTAATATGACATTGTTTACCATAACGTCTAGTAGTTAACGTTAGATGGTTACATTGCAGTTGATGGATTATGGTTATGTTAACCATATTAAATTGAATTGTGTACTATATAATTTTCCCCTTTTGCTCATCAATAAAACATCAAAGCTTATTTGCTCCTATAAATTCATGTAAGTTGAGGTCCATTTATAAAGTTTGGGTGAGGTTAAAACCAAATTAAATGCAATTACATCTTAGAAATCCCAAAAAAGTGGTTTGATACAGAGCTTGACAAGAGAAATAGACGTAAGATAAACATGTAATAAACCCTAGGAGAGAAGGTTTCTCATAAAAACCCTAAGTATTAATATTCATTTTAATTTAAAATATTGATAACAATGTGTATACACCTAAAAATGGACTCTTAGCATTTAGTTATTGGCATTTTATATATGTTTATTGATTTTATATATGTTTAGTGATTTTTTAATGTTTAACTTAAATTAGGCATCATTTAACCATTATGTTGATTTCCCTAGCTTGAAATTAGTTTATATTATCCTCGTGTAATCTTCCTTGTCTATTTTATGTTTTATTGGTTTTGTGTCAAACCATCTCAATGGTCTTGGCTATATTATTTATTCCCCCAATTTTATTAAATAATTTACTCAGAACTATAAAAATAAATAAAATTTAGCCTACTATTTTTAGCAATTGCTATTTTTATTAAGTTTTGCATGCAAGTGCACACAGCTCTAAAAATCTCCAAAAATAAACTTAACTCTAAAATTAACCTATTGGATGAATTTCAACTGAATTTCAAGTCTGATTACAAAAATAGACAATTTTTAAATTTAGAAAAAAATTGAAAATAAAATTAAGCTACAATTTCAAACCCTCAAATGGTCACATATGGCCTCTGAAAAATATAAAAGCATGCCATGGGCTCAAATGGAGTTGGTCATTTTGGTGTGAAGATGGGATCAAAAGGAGCTACAGATCAAAATTTATGGCCTCCAAAAATTTGGCCTCTTTTTTTGCATCAACAATGTTAAGGTGACTTTCGAATCCATAAGTTTAATGAAGAGAAACCATGAATGTAAATATAGAGGCAAATTGAATTAATTTACAACTGGAAACATTATCCTATTTTATACCGACATCTAATTTAAGAACAACTTACATTACAAATAAACCAATAGACATTAACAAAGGGTGCTTTGGTTCCATTCTACCTACTATTTGCAACAATGGTTGATGCATGTAATTTGAGGGCCATTTATAATGGCTGGGTGAGGTTAAAACCAAATTAAATAGAATTAGATATTAAAAATCCTTAAAAAGTAGGTTGATACAGAGCTTGACAAGAGAAATAGACATAAGATAAACATGCAATAAATCCTAGGAGAGAAGGTTTCTCAAAAAAAACCTAAGTATTAATATTACATTATAATTTAAATATTGATAACAATGTGTATACACCTAAAAATGGACTCTTAGCATTTAGTTATTGACATTTTACATATTTTTAGTGATTTCATATATATTTAGTGATTTTTTTAATGTTTAGCTTAAATTAGGCTTCCTTTAACCATTATGTTGACTTCGCTAGCTTGAAATTAGTTTCTATTATCCTCATCCAATCTTCCTTGTCTATTTTATGTTTTATTAGTTCTATGTCATGACCATCTCAATGGTCTTGGCTATATTATTTGTTCCCCCAATTTTATTAGATGGACCCATACACTTGTTTCCACGTTTTCTATTTTTAACCATTGAAAGTTGATATGTGGACAAATCTATCCAAATGTTGAAATAAAGTCACTTATAAATAGAGAAAGGACTAGGTTCATTTGATAATCAAATAGAATTAAACATTATCAAGTACATTAGATAATCTATCAATTTTAAGGTAGCATTGTATTGTGGAGAACTTTTGGCATACATACTGAATTTTTTTATTATTATTTTTTTATGTCTATTTATTTTCATATTTGTTCCAATTTAGGATCTCTGATGAATTAGTAAATTTCTTTAATAGACACCCCCAAAGAAAACTTGAACATTGTAGACTAGAACTTTTAATTCATTACAGGTAAATAATAAGCATGTATTTAGGATAAAAGTCAACAAAAAGGAGACAATGTTTATATATTTATGTTATATTTGGAGTACATCTCAAGACTATATAGTCCTCATCACCATTGTAGGGACATGCCCTAATAGACTACTTTGATCAACTTCATACTTTAAGTTAATAGGTTGATCATTTTTTAATTCATATTTAACTTTATATTGTGGTGGCACATTTGCAACAACTTGTAAACAAGCTAGGAATGTTATATTCCCTATATTTGATTACATGTTTTATTGAACAACTAATTAGGTATTGTTTATTATAGTTACATATTTTATTATACTTAATTTGAGGTAGGCTTATTTATATAAATACATTTTAGTGAACCCTAATTGTCTTACTCTTACTAGAAATTAATTTATATGAACCCAATTTTTGTATGTTACTAATGGGGCAAAGCATAATAATGTGCAGTATTTAAGGGTCAAAGTTGTTCTAAAAATTAAATACAAAATTTTGTATGATTAAAGTTAGATTTAAATTTTCCTTTTAGTTAGCATAAATCTAAATTAACCCATTACATTCAGATTCGAAGTCGTACATATAACTTAGTTTGACTTTAATGTGCACTCTATACAAAGATAGGCTAAAGTCCTCCTAAGGTTGTCTTAGTAGGGTTACTTTGGAGTGACGTTGGGGTGGCTTTCTAAAGATGATGTTACAATGACTTTGTGGTGCATAAACTTATCAAAAAGCAACCACAAAATGTAAACACAAGGGGATCTTGCATTAATCTATAATTTAAATCACTATTTTTTTCTCTACCATAATCCAATTTAAGAACTTGCATCACATAAAATCTAATAGAATATGTATCCCTTACATTTTATTTAGTATTATTTAATATATGTTTTGTGCAATTATTTACATATGGATGGTTAGCTTAAATTATGCATCATTTAACCATTATGTTTACTTACCTAGCTTGAAACCATGTTTCTATTATCCTCATGGTATCTCCCTGATCTATTTTATATTTTTATTGTCCCATGTTTGGATTGTGTGTATGTTCTATGATTTGTTGTGCGTCTATGACAGAAGGCAACAAGGAAAGAAAAATTAAGTACACAAATTTGTATGGTTAAATTTAAATTTAAGTTTGCCTTTAAGATATCTTAAATTCAAATTAACCAATTAAACTCAAATTTAAATTCATGCATATGACTTAGTTGGACTTCAATTTACACTTTATATAAAGATAGGCTAAAGTCCCCCTAAATTTGCCTTAATAGGGTGACTTTGGAGCAGCATTAGGGTGGCTTTGCAAAGATGACATTAGGATGACTTTGGAGTCCATAAGCTTATCAAAGAGCAACTACAAATTATGTAAACACAAAGGTAGTTTGCATTAATTTATAATTGGAATCATTATTTTGTTCTCTGCTAGAGTACAATTTCAGAATAACTTTCATCACATAAAATCCAATGGAGTATATTCTCTTAGCATTCAATTAATGTTATTTTATATGTGTTTTGTGCACTTATTCATATATGGGTGGTTAGCTTAAATTACGAATCATTTAACCATTATTTTGACATCCCTAGTTTAAAAGCATCTTTTGATTATCCTCGTGTTATCTTTCTAGTGTGTTTTATGTTTTCCTTATCCCATGTTTGGACTGTCTATTTGGTTTTAGCTTTGTTGCTTTTGCTTTTCTTTTTATTAGATAGATCCATTCACCTCTTTCCACATTTTCTAGTTTTAATAATTGAAAGTCTATATACAAACAAATATTTCTAAATTTTAAAATCAAATTAATTAGAAATAAACAAATGAATAGGTTTATTTTGTAATTAAATAGAATCAAACATTATTAAGTAAATTGGGAAATTTATTATTTCTAAACTAGCAGTCTATTGTGGAACATTTTTAGTACACATATTTAAAAAAAATTATTTATCTTTTATAAATTATATTTAATAAAATCTTTATTCTAATTTAAATTAGATAAATTAATAGATTTCTTTAATACACATTTCCAAATAAATTGTGATTATTGTAAAATGAAAAATCAAAATCATTACAAAAAAGACAAGAAACAAGTTGTGCATATAAAATAGAAGGCAACTAGGAGACAATACTTACAGATTTTTGTTGCATTGTAAAACATCTCAAAAATGTATAGTACCTATCAACACTCTATGGAAAGTCCTTATAAATTAATATGTTCAACTCCATACTTTTAGGTGATATTTTAGATATTTTTAAATTCACATTTAACGTGTGTTGTTGTATTTACAACAATATCTAAACAACTTGAGAATTCTATCCCCATCTATTAAATTACATGTTTTATTTACTAAATAATTAGACAATGTTTACTCTAATAAAATGTTTAATTGAAATAGACGTTTTTATATGAATATATTTTTAGTGTATTTATCTTATTAATTCTAAAAATTCTTTTTTATGAACCCAATTTTTACACGATGCTAGGTGGGATAAAGCTTAATAATGTGTCCCATATTAAGGCCAAAGCAGTTTTGAAAATTACAGTACATATATTTAAGTCAGATTTAAATTCGCTTCCAAATTTTCCCAAAATTTAAATAGAAAAATAAAGAATTTTCCCAATTTTAAACCAATCCATTAAAATAGTTGACTTAATGCCATTGAAATTAGGGTGACTTTGCAGCTATTTTAGAAGCTAACATTAAACGCAGGGGCAGCTCGAATTAATTTAAAAATGGAATCAGTAATTTGTTCTCTGCCAGCGTCCAATGTCAAAACAACTTGCATAACAGAAAATCCAACAGACATTTACAAAAGAGTGCAATTAATATTGAGATGTTTATTGTTACTGTGGGTTGATGTGTCTGTGCAGTTAATAGCGCTTGTTAAGAGGACAATAAAACTGCAACGATAATAATGATAATAATAATATATATATTCATTGAGCTGAAGACAATACATTTAGATTAAGCAGCAAAAGATGCATGGTGAGAATGAGATGTTATTTAATAGATGATATAATAATAATAGTTGCAGGTGCTCCATCATTTTACAACCTGCACAGTACCCACAAATTATTAATTAGCTAAAACAAATGGAAAGGACGAAAAAAGAAAATTGTGATTGTGATTCTTACGTGTTGCAGTTGGTGGTCTTGCTGACTTTAAAGCCAACGGCGGTGTTACATTTGGTAGGAAGATTATTGAGTGTAGTTTCGGTGACTTTGGGATAATTGTTAATCTGCGATTTGAAACATGTGCAGATCTGTCGTTTGGCAGGGGAGGATGTGGCCATTCCAGCCAGCTTCTTCACACCACTGCAGCACTGCGCCGAGGGCTGACCATTCCCACCTGCCTGTAAATATGATAAACACGGAGCCACTGATTGTAACACTGTATTGCAGTTCTGTGCAACGGCTGCCATTGGCATTGACGTTGTCATCACCAGCGCTGCAAATGCGCACACCAACAAAACTTTCTGCACACACCCCATTTTCGATTTTATTCTCCCCAAACACAAATCTACCCTTTGCTTTTGCTCTCAGATATTCTTAAAATGGTCCAAGGGGAGGAATATAAATAGGAAAAGTTGTCCCAAATACAATTAATCTACCATGACCTGGACGTGGGGAAGGCTATAATAAAATTAATGGCTACACAAATACCCGTCGCCATCACCCACACATATGTACTGTTTGCTTGTACCATTTTGGGTATTCTTTATTACGGATGTTCGTTCCTTTATTAACCTGCGCAAGGCAGGTTATATCGGTTTCAACTTTGTTATGGGTGGCTTTTTATCATTCAATTATGAGGTGGTATTGGGACTAAGGGTTTTATAATTTTTTTAAAAAATGTTTTGGATTTATGTAGTTTAATTAGTTATTAGTTAAAATAAGTTATTTTAGGTATTCGTTTTTATTATTTGACAAGTATCATTGTTAAATGAAATATAAATGTTGATGTACGACTTCTTTCTTATGAATGTTTGTGCTTTTATTACTCTGCTTAACGCAGGTTATACAGGTTTTAAATTTGTTATTGGTGGTTTTTTATCACTTAATTATGAAGTGGTATTGTACTAGTCGTTGGGACCCTTAATTTAAAGGTTTTATAATTTTAAAAAACATTATATTATATTTTATTGTTTTGGATTTATGTAATATAATTATAGTTAAAATAAGTCGTTTCATAAGTTTTATAATGTTTTATAAAATTGTATGGCAATTTTTTTTACTAGAGATATCATTTTTATCGCGACTAGTAATTGGGATTTCAATGTTTAATTATTTTTATAGATTTGACTAATAATACTATCAAACAATTTTTGTATTTATATTGGCTTTAAAATTTGTGTATTTAGGCATGCCATCAAGTTGCAATGAGTCATTAATAGAAAACGAAAGTAATAGCTATGATTCGATTTTATCTAGCCAACTAACATCTTTCTATTTATTTTTAATTGTCATAACTATGATTCGATGATGAACTAAAATTTTCTAAGGTTCATCTCCACTAGTGGCTCTCATTCACTCCTTTTCACCTTTTCTATTTTCAATCATTGGAAGTTGATATGTACAAATCTATCCAAAATGTTAAAATAAAATCATTTATTAAAAAAAAGATTAATTTGTTTTGATAATCAAATAGAATTAAATATTATCAATTAGATTAGATGATTTATAAATTCTAAAGTAATATCATATTGTAAAGCTCTTTTAACGTATATATCAAAGTTTTTTTCTTAATTTCTATTTATTTAGATATTTGTTCCAATTCAAAATGTCTAATGAATTAATAGATTTCTTTAATAAACAACCCAAAAAATACTTGAACATTATACACTAGAAATTTTAAATCATTACAGGAAGATAATAGTCATATATTTAGGATTAAAGGTAACAAGAGGGAGATAATGTTTACATATTTATGTTCTATTTGGAAAACATCTCAATACTATATAGCCCTTATCAAGCATTATCTAGAACGTGGTCTAATGGACTACTCTATCAAATCCATATTTTAAGTTAATAGCTTGGTCATTTTTGAATTCATATTTAATTTTATATTTTGTTGACATGTTTGCAATAATTTGTAAACAAGTTAAGAATATTATGTTCTTGTATATTTGATTATATATTTTATTGAACAACTAATTAAGTATTATTTATTATAGTTTGCATATTTTATAATATTTAATTTGAGGTAGGTTTATTTATATGAATACATTTTAGTGAACTTCAATTGTTTTACTCCTACTAGATATTCTTTTTTATGAACCCAATTTTTGCATGTTACTAGATGGGGCAAAGCATAATAGTGTGCAGTATTTAGGAGTCAAATTTATTTTAAAAATTAAGTACAAATTTTACATTATTAAAGTTAGATTTAAATTTGCCTTTAACCCATTAAATTTAGATTTAAAGTCATACATATAATTCAGTTTGACTTTAATGTACACTCTATACAAAGATAGGCTAAAGTCCCCCTAAAGTTGTCTTAATAGGGTTACTTTAGAGAAAAGTTAGTGTATCTTTGTAAAGACGATGTTATGATGACTTGGAGTGCATAAAGTTATCAAAGAACAACCACAAATGTAAACACATGGCCAAATTACACTAATTAATAATTGGAATCATTATTTTATTCTCTATGGGAGTCCAATTTTAGAACAACTTACATCACATAAAGACCAATAAAATATGTTCCCTTAGAATTTATTTAGTATTGTCTAATATATGTTTTATGCATTTATTTATATATGGGTGGTTAGCAAAAATTATGCATCATTTAACCATAATGTTGACTTCCCTGGCTTGAAACCATCTTTCAATTATCCTCATGATCTCTCCTTGATTTATTTTATGTTTTTTGTGTCCGATGTTGGGACTGTTTGTATGGTATGTGATTTATTTTTTTGTCTTCCTTTTATTGGATAGGCTCACTCACTCCTTTCCACTTTTTCTAGTTTTAACAATCGAAAGTCAATACGTGGATAAATCTTTCTAACTTTTGAAACCAAGTCAACTAGAAATAGAAAAATGACTGTGTTCATTTGATAATCAAATAGAATCAAGCATTATCAAGTAGATTGAGGAATTTATCAATTCTAAGCTACGATTTTATTATGAAGCACTTTTGGCGCACATATTAAAATTGTTTATTTATCTTTTGTAATCTATATTTATTAAAATCTTTGTTCTAATTTAAAATGTTTGATGAATTAGTCGATTTCTCTAATATACATCCCAAAAAAAATTGTGAATATTGTAGACTAGAAAATTATAATCATTGTAGGAGGACAAGAGTCAAATTGTGCATCTAAAAAAAAATTCAATAAGAAGAAGATAATACTTACATATTTTTGTCACATTTTTAAAACATCTCAACACCATATAATATCTATCAAGATTGTACAAACAGTCCTTATAAACTAAATGTTTAACTCCATAATTTAAGGTGATAAGTTTAACATTTTTGAATTAAATTTGATGTAGAGATTGTGATAATACATTTATAGCAATGTGTAAACAAACTAAGAGAATTATATTCCCATTTATTAGATTGCATGTGCTAATTAAGAAACTAATTAGATATCATTTACGCTATTATATATGTTGTAAAATAATTAATTAAAGTAGGCGTATTTATATGAATATATTTTTTTGAACCCCATTTGTCTTATGCATTCTATAAATTCATTTTATGAAACCAATTTTCACATGATGTTAGGTGGGATAAAGCTTAATAATGTGTCCCATTTCTAGACCAAAGTAGTTTTAAAACTATAATACAGAATTTAAAAATATTTAAGCTAGATTCAAAGTCATCTCTTAAGTCAACATAAATTCAATTCCAAATTTTCTAATTTTTAAATCAAAAAATAAGAATTTTCTAAAATTTAAATCAGTCCATTAATGTCAGAGTATTTTGACCTTAATGTACACTCTATACAAAAATAAGGTAAATTAGACCTAAAGTTTCCTTAATGTCATTGAAATAACCTTAGTTTGGGTACACGAAAATGTTAGCCATCAATGTTAGGGTGACTTCATGGTCTTTAACCAAGGACAACCATAAATGTAAACACATAATTCATTATGTTTGTGTTGTGAGTGCGGAGATGTTAGCTAGCATCTAAGACAGAAGGCAACAAGAAGGAGATAATACGAATAGATTTATGTTTCATTTGTAAAACATCTCAACACTGTATAGTACCTATCAAAATTGTACGAAAGGTCCTTATAAACTAATATATTCAACTCCATACTTTAAGGTGATAGGTTAGACATTTTTGAATTCACATTTAATGTATAGATTGTGTTGATATATTTACAATAACATGTATACACACTAAGATAATTCTATTCCCATATATTAGATTACATGTTTTATTCAGTCACTAATTAAAACTAAGAGAATTATATCCTCTATTAGATTACATGTTTTATTGAGTAATTAATTAGGCAATGTTTACTCTATTATATATGTTGTAAAATGTTTAATTGAGGTAGGTGTATTTTTATGAATATGTTTTCTTCTAGAAATTTATTTTTATGAACTCAATTTTCTGATGTTAGGTGGGATAAATCTCAATAGCGTGTTTCATTTTGGGGCCAATGAAGTTTTTAAAATTATAGTAAAAAATTTTACAATATTTAAGTCATCTTTAAATTCACTTTTCAAGTCAACTTAAGTTTAATTTCAAATTTTCCAAATTTTAAATATAAAAATAATGCCTACATACCAACCCATTGCCATCACCAACACATATCCACTATTTGCTTGTACCATTTTAGCTATTCATTTATATCATTTGACAGGCATCATTATGAAATGAAATACAAATGTTTTACGACTTCTTTATTACGAATGTTTGTTCCTTTATTCACTTGCCCAAGATAGATTATATAGGTTTCAAATTGGCTATCGGTGGCTTTTCATCATTTAATTATGGGGTTATAGTTGTCAAATGTGGGGAAGGGTCCCACAATTTTTTTTAAACTCTAGGTTATAATTTATTGTTTTTGGATTTATGTAGCTTAATTAGTTATTAGTTCAAATAAGTTGCCCAAAAGGTTTTTCTTGGTGTTCGTCGAAGTCGTATGACAAATTTGTGCACTTAGGAATGTCACCAGATTATGATGGGTCATTAATAAAATGCAAAGGGACATGTTGGAAGATGCATGAGTGATTAATATGCAATGATGGACTATGTTTAATGACACTTGACATGTTTTATTTACATTAATATTTCTACTAAATGCTACCATACACACCATCAACCACCTATTCGACATGGCTTTTTTAGACTTTGCTTCCCAAATAGCCATGGAATGCTTATGCCTCTTCCACCATCTCTAGCATTTCATACAGCTTGTAGCTTCAACAATTCAGAGGGATGAAATGTTGTTTCAATGTGTGTGTCTTGTTCTTATAACTAAACCCATGACAATCTTCAATTACTTTTTTGTGTGCCTATAATACATGTTTTTTATTGTTATTTTAATGGTTTTTTGGCACACCTTTACAACTAAGTCAAAGTTTACTTGTATGTACATGGCATGGCCTTGAGTTTTTCATTCACATAGCAGTAAATATTATTGTTTTTGTATCAAACAATATCATTTTTTGAATTCACTAGCCATGTTGGGACATGCTTTTGATATTAATTTACAACAAAGGGCCATGTTTGAGGATGCTAGGGTTTTTAATATGCAACAAACATTTTTAAAGATGCCTATTGTCCTATTGATGCTATCATACATGTCATCTTCAACCTGTTTGGTGTGCCTTGTGCAAGTCACTCTCCCAAAAATGTAATGAAACCCAAATGCCTATTATTGTCACTATAATTATTTTTTCTTAGTGACCTTTATTGGTATGTGAATGAAACTATCAATATTTTCATTCATATACCTGTAAATATTATCATTTTTTTAAAATTTAATAAGTAACAAAGTGTCATGTTTGAGGATGTTTGGCGATCATTATTTCTAATAATGTGACTAGTTAATGCTGCCAATGATAAACTCTATAACCTGTTCAACGTGTCTTTCTCAAGTCACTCTCACGTCATAGTCATGGAACCCAAATGCCTCTTCTACAGAATGCATTATTTCACAAAGATTGTAGTGTAACCATGTTAGAGGGATGAAACTTTGTTGGCATGTTTTCATTCACATCTGACTCAACATTTATTAGTGTTTGGATGGAAGCCCTCAAGGTTTTCATTCACATTTATATCCATACTTGAAATATGTAGATGATATAATTATTTCACAATTAAGACCAAGTTTTGTTGTTCACTCCTTCAACCAATCTAGTGGGCTTACCTAAGAATGCATACTTAAACCACCTAGTTTGTCATTTTAATTTTTTTTATAGGTGTGATAAATAGATGGGACCCAAATTTACTAGGATGTTTTTAAAATTTGAACAATAATAATATACAAATAATGTATTTTACATTGGCTTAAAATTTTGTGCACTTAGAGACCCTGTCAAGTTTTTGTACCTAAATTCATGTTGTTATGTTCTTTAAATTTGTGACACATTTGTATTTCCCTAAATTAAAGTGTCATCTTAAGCCTATCCAGTATGCCATGTTAAATTGTCATTCATTCACAGTAAATGTGAGATAAAAATCAATTTAATCGAATGGTTTTTTATGTAAAATGCATTGTTTAACAAAGATTATAGCTTCAACATGTTAGATGGATGAAATTTTAAATAAACTAAACAAATTGAAAACTAAACATGTAATAGTGAACATTAGTTGGTATCTGGATGAAAGCCTTGAATTTTTTCAGTCACATACCGACAAATGTTATTATTTTTGTATCAAATTTAGGATTATCATTCATATACCAATAAATATTGAATAATATTTATCAAACCATATACTTTTATGAATTCATGTTTTTTTCTATTGATATGTTGATGTCATTATTATTGATTTGTTATTCATTCATACTTTTAATGCTACAAATATTTTTGCCTTAGTTGTTATTGATATGTTATCCTTTCATGTTGCTATGTTTTTATATCTAAGACACAATTATATTTCCCTACCTCAAACCTTACATGGCTTATGCAATCACCCACTAAACATTCCCACACAAAAATGATTATGTTGATGGAAAATAATTTGAAATTCAGTTGGAAGACTGGAAATTTACTGGTATACACATTGTTTTAACCTTTTAGGACTTAGTGAATGTAAATCATATGTTGTCAAAGAGCTGAGTAATAGTAAATCAAGGTATAAATATGTTACAAATATAACCACTAATTTGTTATAGAACTAACTAAAATTAACCTTTCTAAAAATAGCAATAGATAATGCAAATAAGAACTTGGCTAGAAAATGAGTGAGATAGATGATTAGAGGCTAAAAATTGAGGTAAAGGCTCATTTGAGTGTCACAAACAAGATTAAGGTATCAAAACTCCAAATGGACAAGAGTACCCTAATTAGATAGTAATGCCATGTGGTGCTAGTGACCTTATTTTAGTAATAGTGTCCTTTGTGCAGGACTATCCCAAGCTTATGGATGTACCTATGACTAGATCTGTAAGGTTTGTTCCTATGTGCATGAGCTCTAAAACCTTGTATATGGCCTATTTTGACTAATTTTATGAGAAAACCCTAATCTTTCATGTTGTTAGGGCATCTGTTTAATACAAGCAGAAAATTGTGTTTGTTAAAAGGGTAAGCTAGACATCATCAACACACCACTGTGATGAGAATTGCCTAAATAACAATACTCTGAGATCAAGCCTCATGTAGTTCTCCCCACCTAAGTGATAGTACAATTGTAAGTGAAGCTAGTATGGTAGTTGACTTGAGTGTTTTGAATGTGTTTGAGACTGAAAATATGAGTAATCTTAGCTTAGGAATGTTGTAGATGGAAATATGTAGAAGTAGGGCATAATAGGGATTGCTAACCTTAATTATGCACAACTTATTCTGAGTTTATATGTGTAATTTGCATCTCATTCAAATCTCGTGGCTAAAGGGATCAAAGTCATGTATTTATAGTATTTTGGTGCTTGTGCAAGTGCTAAAATAGGTCTAGGCCAACCCTAGGAGGTTTAAGATTTGAAAAGATATCCATTTGTGAAAAAAGAGGGAAAAGATAGAAGTACCATTATTGGGAAACTAGTGCCATTTGGCACGACTATCCCTATTATTGTGCTAGTGTCTATGTGGTGGAACACTAGGCACAAAGGGACAAGATGCAATAATGAAGGGTTGGGACTATTTGAGGGATGACTAGGGATGTTTTTGGCCCACACAAAGGCTAGATAAGTATAAAAATAGGACCTAAGATAGGTCTAGGGATAAGCTAGGGATAGGTGGTCTCAAATAACACTCTTAGAATTCAAGTGTCATTTTTAGGTGATTACATATGCCCACCGCCCCCCCTGCCCTTTATTATAGAAATGCAGCAAAGTAAAATGACTAGGATAAAGGAAAAAGAAGCATAACTAGACTTACTTAAAAAGTTAAGCCCAAGAAGTTGGATCTGATTATGTGAAGTATGCTCCATTACATGTCCTTCAAGTGAAACATGCATTTATCAATCCTTACGTAAGATATATAAAAGTAAAGACAATATTGAGTAACGAATTAATATTGAGTAAAGGGATGAGAAAGATGAAAGGAATGAATACACCTCATTGGGTACGTGAGCCAATGTACAAAATTGGTGACAACCTATGTGTGTGCATGTATATAGTGATCAATCAATGAACAACTTAGACTAAGCTGATGGCTTGCTCAATCCTCATGTGTGGGTGGCTCAAGAACTCAATTTAGTTTTGTCTCCATCATTTCCCACCCCTGCTTGGTGGATCATGACATGTGAATAGCTTGGATTGGACTGATGGTATGTCCAACCCTCTCATGTAGGTGGATCAAGAACTCAAGTAGACTATGACTCTATCATTACTTACTCATGTGTAGTAGATACATCTCAAACTGAAACTATGTAATGTAACTAGAATGTCTAACTAGAGATGCTGACTCTATAGCCACTCGGGTATATTAGGTGGCTTCGAGCCACTTGTGAATGCTAACCACTACAGATGAAATAAGGAATGAAATTGGTGTGAAACTTGTAATATGATGTTTAATGTATATAATGTTGAGAATGACATGGAGTTTATCATTCCATCTAATCAACTGATGTGTAAGTGAGCATACAAAAATAATGTACCACGCACATACTTCCAAATATAATATCTGAGCATATGGATTCTAGAATGAGTTATAATAATTTGTAACTGAGTATCTGAACTAAAAATGGGGATGGTCATGCTATGTATGATTCTCCCAATCTGAGAAAAATGGTATGAATCAAAGATAAACTGGTATGAATTTGAGATAAATTAAACAAAACTAGTAAATCAGTAACTAAACCTGAGCAAACCTAAATTATACCTACTATAATTTCTAGGCCAATATAGATTTTTCTAAAATTGAGGCTATTGGACAGTAGCACCATGTGGCTCTAGTTTCCCAATTTGGGCATTGATGTCTATCTGCTATGATTTTTATACAATTGTATTCATCTATGTGTCACTATTTTTTATTGTGTTTACCTGATCTGATTTCTATAATCTGAGCCTATGTGCTTTAAAATATACTATAAGTGTATTATAGGAGCATGATCTCTGTAACAAACCCCTATGAATACCACCTCTCTTAAGGGGAGTTGTTGAACCTATGTAATAACTATCCTAAAAATAAAAATCTCAACAAAATGTTTGTTAGCCAGAGCATATATGATATATGTGTAAAAATCCAATATAATGTGCATATATAACATCAAAATATATAATAATATGAGCATAAGTTTTTAATGTGTGATGTATGTTATGTATAACATTCACAAGGCTATCAAGATAGATATAAAAATGTATGTAATAGTAAATCTAAGTAGCTACCTAGGGAGATGGGGCATGATATCCATCATGGCACCCAAGTAGGAAGGGGAGATGCATGAGGTCCCTCATGGAATCTAAAATTGGAGTGTGTAACAAGTAAACAAGAAGTGTCATATCCATGATGCATACAAGAAAGCATACTTACAACACTCATAAGGCACACAAAGTAGGCCAAGGGTCTATAATACAAGGGACATGGGCACATGTCACTAAATATGAGAAAACAAGACATACAAGGACATGTTCAAATGTCCACATACGCAAGCAATAAGCAAGTTGATTTAGATCCACATATAAGGGAAATCACACACAAGGATATGGGCACATGTCCAAATCATACACACTATGAAAAGAAGTGGTGTAGGGCCAAAGAGGAATGCCATGTTTAAATGCCCTCAAAAAAAAGAAGCATAGAGATACAATCACATTTAAACTATGAAAGCTATAAATGAAATTATGCATGAACATGTAATACAAATCTATGTAAGAGTCAAGAGGTACATATGTTGAGTTTAAAGTAGTAATAACTAGAAAACAATTTGAGTATATGATGATCAATATTAAGATATAACATCGCTAAATTTGTGATGTAGAGTTTATAAAGATGTAACCTTGTAATCAAAACTGTGTGTAGAGTGCCCCTAAATGGGAGAATGTGTCAAATAAATAACTTGTGTATCTATGTAAATGCCCACAATGGATAGATAATAAAAATTTTGGATCGATGTAGTGGACCTGAGACCTGTAGCAATCTGTAAGCACTCAATAAGAATAAGTGAATCATGTATGTATGATAAAACTAGCTATACTAAGATAGCTAGCACATGTAGTATATGGAAAATACAAGAGATGTAAACATGATAATACATACAATCTATAATTTGTGTTTTCTAAGTAAATATTTGAATATTTTTGTGTTTTTGACATATTATATTATTTTTGTCTTTTTTGGATATAAGCTATTTACAAGTAATATGAAAAGAGTTTTTTATTTTATATTTAAAATAATCTTAGATGCATGATGTTTAATGGGTTTTTAATTGCCTTGCCATCAAGTGAAGCTAGATGATATACTTTTGGACTAAGATTTTTGTGATTAGATATGGTCCAAGACAATTTTGTTTGAATTTTCCTTTATTCTCTTATTTAGTGTTGACATTTATAAAATTTTCTTTTAAAGCCATATCATGGACTTTGAATTCCCTACTATGAACATAGTTATTGTAGGTATATTGAATTCATTTCTGATAGGCCCTAAGATGTTATTCGACTTGAATGTGCATGGGATCTAACTATTCTAATTTATGGAGACACCTCTCTTTATATTGATCATCTGTGATAAGTCCTTTTAAGGATACCTATAAGGATGGGATTTCTAACTCTAGTGGGACAACTACTTCTATGCCATATACTAGTGAATAAGGAGTATCTCCTATCAGTGTGTGAATACTAGTGTAGTAAGCTCATAGTACATAGACGAGCTATTTTTTCTAATCATCATTAAATTTGGTAACTATTTTAATGAAGATATTGTTGATTGTCTTGTTTGTTGTTTCAGCTTGATCATTGCCTTATGGGTAGTATGGAGTAGAGACTGTGTACCTGATTTTATATTTAGCATAAAATTTCTTCACTATTTTATTCTTGAAATACTTTCCATTATCTATGATGATGGCCACTCATAGGCTGAAGTGGTAAATAATGTTGGTTATGAGAAAATAACATATATCTTCTCCCTTTGTGGATTGTTATGGAATGGCCTCCACCCATTTTTTAAAGTATTTTATAGTTGTAATAATGAATTTGAGACCACCTGTGGAATCTAGATTTATCTTGATGATGAGATCAAAACCCCATAGCATGAATGGCCATGGGGATACTATGGGTTATAGTTTCTATGAAGGGACATGGTGTAGGTTGCCATGGCATTGAAATTTATCACATAACTTGGCATATTCCTGACATTCTTATTCCATCATTGGCCAATACTAATCTTGTCTAAGTAAGTTGTGGGACATCACTTTGCCACTAAAATGACCACCGCATTTGCTATCATGTACCTTTCTGATAGCCAATTTAGCTTCTTAGATTGTCAAACATCAGATTAAGTACACCTAAAAAAATATTTTGAATAATTCCCTACCAATAATGAAATATCGGATGGAGTTATGTTATATTTTTCACTTTTCATTTCTTATGAAAGTATCTGGTGTAATAGATTTATGTATAAAATTGTATATATTAGAGAACCATTCAGATGTTGTTGTGTTGCATGTGGTAACTACAACTATTAGAGCTATGAGGTCCACATAGGATATTGGTGGAGATTATAATACTTTTTTAGTGAAGATAGTGTGGTCTTCATCTATGTCAATGGGGATCAATGATGTCGCACTGGCCATTACATTGACATGACAATTATCTTTACGTGAAATGTTTTCAATAGATAATTTTTCAAACTGAGCCTATATATATTGTACCATATTTTTGTAGGGAATTAGCCATTATTTTTTGGTTTGGTAGATATTTTTGACCTGATTGATAATTAATTATGAATCCTCATAAACTTTAATTGATTTGATCTGGTGAGATTGAGTTGCTTGAAGGCCTAAGATAAGAGATTCATATTCTATGATGTTGTTGATACATGAAAAACTGAGTTAGTAAGCGAGGGGTACTATGTGTCCAAGTGGGTCGATAAAAAAAATTCAAATTTGGCACCAGATGCACATCTAGTACCATTAAAGAACATTATCCATGTATCGAAAGTGATATTATATGTTTTGAAGTCATCCCCAAAATCATTGTTGATAAGATTTGTGTCCAATAATGGGGTTGCTACCAATTGATATGTAATTATATGGTATTTTAATATTTTTTGCAAGACTATCTTCAAGTCAAATTTTGTGAGTAACATAACCCATTTACAATATGGCCTGAAAGATGTGGTTTCAACTTGAAGAAATTTCAAGGAACGAATTTTGTAATAACTTGTGTCTCATTATTAATAATATAATGTCAGAGTTTTTAAGTAGAAAATACCATTGCCAAATAAAGTTCTTCTATTGTTGGATAATTTCATTCATAGTCAAAAAGTGTATGACTAATGTATTAATGGTCTACTCTTTATGTTGATATCATGTTGTGCTAAGAGTGCACCGAGTGTATGTTCTATCGTTGAGAGGTAAAGGAGAAGTGGCTTATCAATTATTGGTGGTACTAGGATAGGTGGGTTTAGTAGGTATTGTTTGAGTGTGTCAAATATTTCTTGACATGTGATGTCCCATTCAAATTATATATCCTTTTTAAGTAATCTAATGAATGATTGAGTCTTAACTATGAGTTGTGCCATAAAGTGACGTATTGCCTAGGTCCCTACTTATAAGGAGAGAAGTTACCTAAAGTTGGTAAGAGGAGGCAAGTCCATTATTTATTTGACTTTCTTAGTGTCAACCTAAATACCATATTGAGATATTTTAAGTCCTAAAAGTTTACCTAATCAACCCCCAAAGAAGAACTTCTTGGGATTGAATCATACATTGTATTTCCTTAGTCTTTTAAAAATCTATCGTAAATCTATGGCATGATGTTGTCATTATTTTGATTTTGAAAGTAAATAATCGACATAATATTTGACTATTTTATGAATGATATCATGAAATATAAGTGTTATTTTTTGTTGGTATGTTGCACCTTCTTTTTTAGTTCAAAAAGCATGACTATATGGCAAAAGTTCCCTATAGTGTGGTAAAAGACATTTTTTCTTGGTCTTGTTCAATGATCATTATTCAAATTGTAACTAGTGAAACCATCCATAAAAGAGAGAATTTCATAGGCTATGGTGGATTCAACTATCATATCTAAAACCCTGTATATAGCTTGTTTTGACTAATTTTGTGAGCAAACCTTAATCCTTCATGTTGCTAGGGCATCTTGTTGATACAAGCAGGAAAGTGTGTTTGTTAGAAGGGTAGGTTGGACATCTTCAACACCCCATTATGATGATAATTGCCTACATATAAATACTTTGAGATCAATCCTAATGTAATTCTCCCCACCTAAGTGCTAGTGCAAGTGAAGCTAGTATGATGGTTGACTTGTGTGCTTTGAATGTGCTTGAGACTATAAATATGAGTAATGTAAGCTTAGGAATGTTATAGATTGTAGTATGCAGAATAGGGATTACTAACCTTAATTGTGCACAACTTATTCAGATTTTGTATATGTAATTTGCATCTCATTCCCATCTCGTGGTTAAAGGGATAAAAATCATGTATTTATACTATTTTGGTGTTTATATGGGTGCTGAAATAAGTTTAGGCTGAACCTAGGAGGTCTAAGATTTGAAAAGATATCCATTTATGAAAAAAGGAGGGAAAATATAGCAGCGTCATTATTGGGAAACTAGTGCCACATGGTACTACTATCACTATTATGGTGCTAGTGTATAGGTGGAAAAACACTAGGCATGAAGGGACAAGATGTAATAATGAAGGTTTGGGACTACTTTAGGGATGACTAGGGATCCCTATGGCCTGCATGTAGGCTAGATAAGTGTAAAAATAGGCCCTAAGATAGGTCTAGGGATAAGTTAGGGATAGGTGGTCTCAAATAAAACTCTTAGCACTCAAGTGTCATTTTTAGGTGATTACATTTTCCCTACCCTTTATTCTAGAAATGCAGCAAAGCAAAATGACTAGGATAAATTAGAAAGAAGCGTACCTAGACTTACCTAAGAATTAAATCCCAAGAAGCTAGATCTAATTATGTGAAGCATGATCCATTCCATGTTCTACAAGTGAAACATGCATAGATTAGTCCTTACTTAAGAGATATCAAAGTAAAGACAATACTGAGTAAGGAAGTAAAATTGAGTAAAGGGATAACTGAGAGGAAAGGAATGAATACACCTCATTGGATACAAGAACCAATGTATAAAATTGGTGAAAACCTATGTGTATACATGTATATAGTGAGCAATCAATGAATAACTTGAACTAATTTGATGGCTTGCTCAATCCTCATGTGTGGGTGGCTCAAGAACTCAATCTAGTTTTAACTCCATCATTTCCCACCCCTGCTTGGTGGATCATGACATGTGAATAACTTGGATTGAATTGATGGTGTGTCTAACCCTCTCATGTAGGTGGCTCAAGAACTCAAGTATATTATCACTCTATCATTACCTATCCATGTTTAGTAGATGCATTTGAAACTTAAATTATGCAATGTAACTATAAATGTCTAACTGGGGATGTCATTTATATAGCCACTCAGGTATATTAAGCTGCTTTGAGCCACTCATGAATGCTAACCACTACAAATGGAGTAAGGCATTAAATTAGTGTGTAACCTAAAATATGATGTTTTATGTATACAATGTTGAGAATGACATGGAGTTTATCATTCCATATGATCAACCAGTGTGTAAGTGAGCATAGAAAATAATGTGTCATGCACATAACCCCAAATCTAATATCTAAGTATATGGATTCTGGACTAAGTTATAATTATATGTATCTAAGTATTTGAACTAAAAATGGGGATGGTCATGCCATGCATGATGCCCCCAATATAAGAAATATGGTATGAATCTAAGTTAAATTGGTATGAATTTGAGATAAATAAAGTAAAATGGTTAATATAGTAAGTAAACCTATGCAAACTCAAATTGTACCTACTGTAATTTACTAGCCAATCTAGATTTTTCTAAAACTGAATCTATTGGATAGTAGTATCATGTGGTTTTAGTGTCTCAATTTAGGCACTAATGTCTATCTGCTATGATTTCTATGTAATTGTATTGATCTATGTGTCACTATTTTTTAATGTGTTTAGCTGATTTGATTTCTATAATCTGAACCTGTGTGCTAAAAAATGTATTGAGTGTATTACACGAGTATGATATATGTGACAAACCCCTATGAATGGCCCTCTATTTAAGGGAGTTTTTGAACCTATGTAATAACTATCCTCAAAATAAGAATCTCTATAAAATGTGTGTTAGCCAGAGAATATATGATATATATGTAATAATCCAATATAATATGCATATATAACAATAGAATGTAAGATAATCTAAGCATAATTTTATAATGTATGATGTATGTTATGTACAACATTCACAAGACTATCAAGATAGATATAAAAATGTATGTAACATCAAATCTAAGTAGCTATCTAGGGGATGGGGCATGATGTCCATCATGGCACCCAACTAGGAAGGGGAGATGCATGACGTCCCTCATGGAATCTAAAATTGGAGTGTGTAACAAGTAAAATACAAGGGTCATGGCCATGATGCATACAAGAAAGCATACATACAACACACATGAGGCACACAAAGTAGGCCAAGGGACCATAATACAAGGGACATGGGCACATGTCACTAAATATCATAAAATAAGACATACAAGGACATGTCTAAATGTCTACATACGCAAGTAGCAAGCAAGTTGGTTTAGATCCACATAGAATTGAAATCACACACAAGGACATGGGCACATGTCCAAATCATACATACTATGAAAATAAGTGTCATAAGGCGAAAGAGGAATGCCATATTTAATTGTCCTCGAATAGAAGAAGCATAGAGATACAATCACATCTAAACTATGAAAGCTAGAAATGAAAGTATGCATGAACATGTAATACAAATCTATGTAAGAGTCAAGAGGTAAATATGTTGAGTCTAAAGTAGTAATAGATGGTAAAAAATATAAGTGTAGGATGATCAATATCAAGATATAAAATTTCCAAATCTGTGATGTAAAGTTTATAAATATGTGACTTGGTAATCAAAAATATATGTAGACTGCCCCCAAATGGGATAATGTGTCAAATGAAGAACCCATGTATCTATGTAAATGTCCCCAATGTGTAAATAATAAGAAATTTGGATCAATGTAGGAGACCTGAGACCTATAGTAATTTGCAAGCACTCGACAACAATAAGTGAAACATGTATGTATGATAAAACTGGCTATACTAAGATAACTAGCACATGTAGTATATAGAAAATAGAAGAGATGTAAACATGGCAATGCATACAATCTATAGTTTATGTTTTCTACATAAATATTCAAATGTTTTTGTGTTTTTGACATATTATATTGTTTTTGTGTTTTCTTGATATAAGTTATTTACAAGCAATATGAAAAGATTTTTTTATTTTTTATTTAAAATATCCTTAAATGCATGATGTTCAATAGGTTTTTTATTTCCTTGCCATCAAGTGAAGCTAGATGATATACTTGAATGTGCATGGGATCCAACTATTCTAATTATATGAAGTTAGGTATATGAAGTTATGGTGAACTTATGTGTTGGTTAATGAAATTTGAATCAGAATAATGATTATATTCAGGAATGATATTTATTTTATGGTTGACCTTATTGTCGTACACTCTCATTTAAAGTATGAATTTGGGAAGATTGCCTCCTAGAATCATAATGTTGGTAGCATTCTTGTTTGAAGTATCACCGGAAATTACATAGAATAGAATGGATTAGCATACTATATAGTTCTTATTGATGTTATTACAGTTATGTTAAACATCTTGATGTAAGATATAGATTATTGTAGTGAGGTCCATTTATCCCTTTAGCTGCAATATAATTTGAATTCTAAAGCATGTAGTAGTTGACAATTTATGATGTTAAGTTAAATTAGTGGGCAAGTTCTCTATGCCATATTGAATTATTGAATAACTCATTGCATAGAGTTACTTGTACTTGGATGAACTATACCTTTTATATCAACAACTTTTCCTTTATTAACTATACACACATTGACCATTTTGTTAATATGATCTCTTTTTGCATACAGCAAATATGGGTATCCACTATGCTTCATCTGGTAACTATAGATACAAGCTCTATCAATACTCTTTAATCCATTAGAGGTTATCCATGTTTTAATGAATTGATAATCAACATGAGATTATGAGTAAATAACCATTTTAAATTCAAAGGCCTTAAGGAGTAAGACTAATTTAGTTTATATTTTAAATTAACAATGGGTGACTTGTGAGTTTTAAAATGAACAAGGAAAATGGTGTGATGATCTCTGATCCAATGAGGAGGATACTTACCCTCAGCTGGTAGCACCATTTTAGTTCCCCATAACTATTTATCTTCCACTCATTTACTAAGATTGTACTCTTTTATGGATAATAATGAATTATACAATATAGCTATAGGATCATAGTGTTAATTTGGCCACATGTGCTTTAATCAGTTTGTTGTTTGATATATTTATGATTGGCATTTTAGACAGTATACATGATAGCTCACATTAGATTCAAACCTCAATTCTCATCTCATAGACATGTTATAACTGAATGACAACATAAAATACGTAAAGTTGTCTGTTTCTGATTTTAAAGAAGAAATCATTTAACCATCCTCAAGTAGAAACGAAACCTATTGAGGGGAATGAGATACCTAACGAGATTTAAGGACCTATAAATGATCCTATATATAATATTAGTGCCATGTATGGTGCTTGGGACTTATCCACATAATTTTACACTGATATGTCCTAAACTCTATAGTTTCCTTCTAGACAACTTGCTTCCTCATAACATCCTTTACAGGTATTTACCCCTAGTTAAATATCTCATATCACCTCATTTAGTTATAGTTGTGTGTACATGAGTACACTAAATGAGTATTGCTTGCATCAACAAGTGGATTATTGGGCCCTACACACAGTCCAAACTGTACTCTGATAATGTAATTCCAAAATTATTTTTTGGGGTTATTTCATGATCTTGCTCACATTCTATCATGCCATGCTTACTCTTCTCCCAAATGGATTTCATGCCCATTGACATCTTTTCCTCTTGTACAGATCTAAAGCTCATAATACATCCAAATCTAATTTGGGAAGGGTCTAATTTTCAAAATTTAAACAAATATGCCATGTCTACCATGTAGGATGTTGAATTCCTAAAAATTATTAATAGAAGGGAATGGGAACGGCAAAAAAACATAAATATATGGCAATTATGTTGGTGGTGACAATGTGATGGAGATTAAGGTCATTCACGGTTAAGGGATATCGATAACATTCCTATTTATGGTTTGAAATTCAATTGTGGTGGTCTTTGAGGTGCTAGTGCTAGCATGCATGTAGTTTATGCATGTTGGTTAAGCTCACCCATTGCATTTGGCAGGAAGTTTAGTGACTAGAGTATCAGTGACTTTGGGAAATTGTTAATAGGTGAATTGAAACATGTGTAGATCTATCACTTGGCAAGGGAGCACATGACCATTCTAACCATCTTCTTCATTCTATTACAACACTGCATTAAGGGTTGATTGATCCCACCTACCTATAAATATTAAAAACATGGAGCCACTTATTATAACATTATATTATGGTTCTATGAAATGGATTACATTGGAATTGACATTATGATCACTAGCACTACAAACATGCACACCAACAAAGCTTTCTGCACACCCCCCATTTTAGATTTTATTCTTCCCAAGCACAAATCTTCCCTTTGCTCTCAAATATTTTGAATTATTTCTTGATATTCTTAAAATGGTTGAAGGGGAGGAGTAAAAATAGGAAATGTTGTCCCAAAAATAATTAATCTACCATGAACTATACCTATAAAAGGTTGTTAATAAAAAGTGAAGGGACATGTTTGAAGATGCTTGGGTGATTAATATTGAACAATAAGCCATGTTTAATGACACTTAACATTTATTTCCATTAATATTGCCAATAAATTTTACCATGCGTGCCATCAACCACTTGTTTGGCGTGGCATTTCTAGACTCTTTTCCCCAAATAGTCATGGAACCCTTATACCTCTTCCAGCATATGAAACATTTCACAGAGCTTGTAGTGTCAGCAGTTCAAAGGGATGAAAATGTTGTTTCAATGTGTGTGTATAGTTCTTTTAACTAAACCCACAATAGTCTTCAGTTGTATTTTTATGTACCAATAATACATGATTTTTATTATTATTTTAATGATATTTTGGCATGTCTTTCTAACTGAGTCAAATTTTACTTGTATGTTCATGGCGTGGCCTCAAGATTTGCATTCATATAGTAGTAAAAATTATTGTTTTTGTATCAAACAATATCATTTTCTAAATTCATTGGCCATGTTGGGACATGCTAGTGACACTAATATCCAACGAATGGCCATGTTGGAAGATGCTTGAGTTTTTAATATGCAACAAACATTTTTGAAGATCCCTATCAACTATTAATTTTGTCATTAGCACCATCTTCCATCTGTTCAATGTGACTTGTTCATGTCACTCTCCTCAAAATGGGATGGAACCCAAATGCCTGTTATTGTCTTCTTAATTATTTATCCATAGTTATTTTTATTTATATGTGAATTAAAATATCAAGGTTTCCATTCACATACCAGTAAATGTTATTAACAATTGAAAGTTAATATGTAGACAAATCTTTCTAAATTTTGAAATTAAGTCAACTATAAACAAATAAATGACTATGTTCATTTGATAATCAAATAGAATCAAGCATTATCAATTAGATTGAGAAACTTATAAATTCTAAGCTAGCATTCAATTGTGGATCACTTTTGGCTCACATACTAAAGTGTTTTATTGAAATATATCTTTTATAATTGATGTTTATTGAAATATGTGTTCCAATTTGAGGTGTTTGATGAATTAATATATTTCTCTAATACACATTCCCAAATAAAGTGTGAATATTGTAGACTAGAAAATTAAAATCATTGCAGGAGGGCAAGATACAAGTTGTGCATCTAGGACGAAAGGCAATAAGAAAGTGGGCAAGATTGGGCTTGAGCTTGGAATTTTAAATCTAATTGAGTATAATAAGCCACATATGAAGAGAAAAATTGAAACTCCATCATTTATTTATCTTGACAAGAGATGAGAGAAGGGACTCATACTCTGATATAAAACACTAGAAAAATAATTTTTATAGTGGCATCATAATTCCACCGTTAATCCTTCCGCTAGGCAAGTAAAGGTTATAGTCCCATTTTTTTAAGAATGGCATCTCGAATCAACTCTTGAATATGTAAAATAGAATGTAAGTCAGGTGCTAAAATCTTGAACTTACTTTGTAAGGCAAACCATGGAATCCAAATTCAAGATGAGATAAGATCTCTAAAAGTGGTAATGCCTATAAAATCTAAAGGAGTTTTATACCTAGTGTTTCAATAAGATGGAGACCGGTATTTTCCATGATAGTTAACCACCTTTAATTATGATCATTGAAAGAAAGACAAGTTTTGAATCCATCACCAATTCATTTTAGGTGAGGTTTGACAACTTCAAATGATTTCCAAATACATTTGGACACAAAGGACTCCTTAATTTTGACTAGGACATAAGTGACTAGGAGAGTTTAAAATCTTTTATTTTTTCAATTTTTTTTCCATATAGTGAACTTTCAAAAATGTTAGCATATCAAAAGGATTTTCCAAGCCTTATTACTTTCAATATACACTTTCCACTTGGTGCAAAGATCTATGATTTTTCCATAAATATTGATATTATCCATACCTTCCTCATCTTGATGAAGAAAACAAGTATCCTAAAAAACCTTAGTGAAAGTCCCTAATCTGTATAATATTGGCCCAAAGAAAGCATTTAAACAACTTAGGTGACTTATCATATGAGGCTCTATAAGGAGCCCAACTCGAGGAAGAATAGTAAACATTAGTAGAGGAATCTTTTTTTTGGTGCAAATGTAAAATTTTCCTATTAAATAAATGGGTTTAGTAATATAATAGGCTATTTTTTTTCCACTCTTTCAATTACATAGTATTTCCAATCTATCAATTACATAGTACCACAATTTAAAGGGAAAGCTATCAAAATAAAAAAGAATGCCTAGGAGTTTGAATTTATCCCATTTTTTTATCCATTTCCATTGAAAATTCTTGATCCAATCTGAAAATGGCATCATGCTTTGTCTAAAGAATTGTTTTGTGGCCCATTACAGATTAGATCTAGAAGCTTTACAAAAAAATCAAGCCATTGTTGTGGCTCTTAAAATGAGCCCTCATGCTTTATAAGTGTGTGGAAATAATTATATATGAAGTGCACATTTATTAATTGAGTGAGTCAATTGGGAGGGATAATTCCCTAAATCAGTCCATGCTCAGGTATGTGGGAAACCAAATAGCCAAAATCTTCAGTCACAAGATCATACTGTGGTAAAATGAGAAGGAAACATTTATAGATGAAATGAAATAGCTTGAAACTATCAAAATTATGGCTATTAATAGTAAAAACCCCTGAGGCATTAGATAAGAACTCATCTCTATATCAAAATTACCAAACCCTAAAGTATTAAGCATGGCAAGGATAAATTTCCAATCAATACAGCTAAAAAAATTTCCAAAATCAAGCATGAATAATATGGTCCTCTACTGAGAAGCATGGAATCACTCTATTATTTCCTATAAAACAATGATATATTCCTAAATATACAACTTTTGATAAACCCTATTTGTTCTAGTCTAGGAATTACAGGTAATTTGTGGCAAAGGTGTGATGCTAGTGCTAGTATTTTGTATGAGGAGTGATTGACCTGCAACTGGTAAGTAACTTTAGATCTCCCTCTATAGCAAATAATTTTATGTTTCTTTTGTTATTTAATGCCCATTAAATATTTATTTCAAAAGGATTTTATATAAATATAAAGTAATTTTGGCCCCAAAAAAATTACCATGTTAATTTGTAAAATTCACAAGGGAAATCGAAAACTCCAACGATAATAATAATATATATAATCATTGAGGTGTGTATAAAACTACCAAAATCTCTGAGTTAAAAATAAGCATTAGCAAAGAAGATTGTTCACCATTAAATTGAATGAAAAGAAGAGTACATATAGCCAAAAGTTGTTAGTGTTAGTGGAGTTTGACAAATGCATTAACTCCCACTTAACATCACCTATGCTAAACCTAACTGGGCTTAATCATAGTGAAGTATGCTAGTTACCAATGCTTGCATGATGCTCTGAAACCTAACAGAATCATAACTGAAAGCTAACTGGTAGAATACACTAACACCCCCCTTAAGCATAGCTTAGGTGGGTAGAAAAAAAAAGATGGGTCCCGGCAACAAGGCTTGCTGAGGTACCTACATACAATGCAACTCTCAATAAGTAAAGTAAAAAGAGAAAATCCAATGGGAAAAAACACTTCCCTCCAAAAGAGAGACAAGAAAAAGAAGTAAGAACTAGAAAGCCTTGTCTAACACCCCCTTAAGCATAACTTAGGTGGGCTTTAAAATTAGGTCCCAGCAACGAGACCTAATGAGGTACCCAAATACATAGTGATGATCCTAATATCCTACAAAATATGAAAGATGTGTGCCTCAACAAAGAAGAGAGAGAATGTATGCACATAATGTCGCATGGTGGAGGTTGTAGTAGGTCCCTCTGCAATAAATATTGTCTCTTCCTTTCAGAGTAAAGAAACCACGAGCTGTCAAACTGTTGTATTCCCACTCAAGTGGAGTTGCCTTTGAATAGGCGGTTGTATACAGCATGGAGAGACATCAATCCGTTGTCTGCTCATAGAGCTTTCTTCAGGTTCGATGGCATGCAGAGAGGTCAATACGCTCCAAGTGAATTTGTTCTCTGCTAAGACCACAAATGGTGCCGGTATTGATGCATGCACAGACTAGAAAATCAGATTCGCAGGGCAGACATGGATACCAGGTACACACCATGCAATTCCCTCAAACAAAATGCTGATTGCACAAGTCCAATCCGCAGAACACAATAATATCAAACCAGAGAATATTGATCACACAAGACGCATTTTCCCCCTACGAAGCTGGAACGGAACAACAGGGCCGTATGGAGGAAAGGAACGCTGGAGGAAGACCGACGACTAGATCCAGGCGAGGGAGCTTGACAGATGTCTCTTGAGCAGGCTCAAAAAGCAGTTCGTGGGCAAGGCAATAGCGCTACGAGTGTGCTTGAACGGCGCTTGGCAGGCTGCTGGCAGATCACGTGGAGGAGTCTGGGAGGCGTCAATTCAGATCCATACCAAAGATAGCCCGAGGAATGCACTCAAGGTGCACTTCTGAAAATTCAGACTCCAAATCTCTAAATCCTGAACTGTTAATAAAATATAATCTCCTCTTAAAATTCAGACTCCAAATCTCTAAATCCTGAACTGTTAATAAAATATAATTTCCTCTTAGTAATCCAAATTTTGGGTTAACTCAGATCTGCTCTGAGACCATGTAGAAAAATACAGAATCTCTGGGTTAAAAATAAGCATTAGCAAAAAGGATTGTTCATCATTAAATTAAATGAAAAAAAGAGTGTACATATAGCCAAAAGCTGTTAGTATTAATGAAGTTTGACAAATGCATTAACTCCCACTTAATATCACCTATGCCAAACTTAACTAAACTTAATCATAGTGAAATATGCTAGTTGCCGGTGCTTACATGATGCTATGAAACCTAACGGAATCATAACTGAAATCTAACTGGTAGAATACACTAACACGCTGAAGACAACAAATTTAGATGAAATAAAGTAGTAAAAGATGCATGGTGAGAATGAGTTGTTATTTAATAGATGATATAATAGTTGCAGTTGTTCTGCCATCTTACAACCTGCACAGTACCCACAAATTATGAATTAGCTAAAACAAATGGAAAGGAGGGAAAAAAAAATTGTTATTGTGATTCTTACGTGTTGCAGTTGGTGGTCTTGTTGATTTTAAAGCCAACGACGGTGTTGCATTTGGTAGGAAGATTAGCGACTGCAGTTTCGGTGAGTTAGGGAAATTGTTAATCTGCGATTTGAAACATGTGCAGATCTGTCGCTTGGCACGGGAAGAATGTGGCCATTCCAGCCAGTTACTTCACTCCACTGCAGCACTGCGCCGAGGGCTGACCATTCCCATCTGCCTGTAAATATGATAAACACGGATCCACTGATTGTAACACTGTATTGCAGCTCTGTGCAACGGCTGCCATTGGCATTAACGTTGTCATCACCAGCGCTGCGAATGCGCACACCAACAAACCTTACTTACTCTATAATAAATATATAAAATTACTTACTGTAATTACCGATTTACCAATCTCACTGAGAATTAGTCTTATAAATAAATATGAAAATGAAACAGTATAATTTATTCCGTGTACAGACTTATAGTGTGATGTGTGTACTATGTGATGCATGGTGAAATGTATATGAATAGTGAAATGCATGTAAACTATTCTGTGTACACATTGCAGTCCATAGATTATAAACTTTTAAAGCTCACCTTTCTTTTGTCGTTTTAATAATGATATGCACTTCTTGTCACACCATGTGTAACTTGTGTGTTCTGGTTCATATATATTAGTGGTCAAATTTAAACCTAGTTACCCATCCTAGCCCGTCTAAATTGATGTAATGAGTATTACAGAGTATACACTTTACTTTACAAATTTACAAAATAAATAAATGAATTGTATTATTTTTTTTATGAAACCAATCTCCCTTTATTTATATATATATATGTAAGACTAATTCAAAATGAGATTGGAATTTACTTCCTTTTTATATCTATTTATAAGTCTAATTCAAAGTTAATTAGAATTTGTTATCCCTAACTTTTAAAAGGCTATAATCAATACTTCCAGAAGAATAACATTGAGTACGTATAAATTAATTTTATACATTTAATTTTTATTTTAAATTTGTCATTGAGTAGGTATAAATTGGAAGAAAATAGCTTCTATTAATCGTCTTAAGAAGGATAAAAGACAACTATCACTTGTTGATGCATTTCATATCCCTCAAGATTCTAATTAGTAATGTCAGTTCAGAAATGAAGACTTTGATATTCATCTACATGAAGGAAAATATGAATCAGATGAAGAATAGATTTGAAAAGAGGAACAAGCATCAAAGAAGCAAAAGTGAACATTCAAGTCCAAATGAAAAACAAGATTTTCATGGGCTTATGTTGTAAAATATTGCAATGGTATTGAAAGGATAAAATGTTCTTGGTGTGTAAAATATAAGAGAGAGACTCAATTTGCTAAAGATGGGAGTACTACCCTTCAAGTCAACGGTCTTAAAATGCATGCAGAATCAGAGTCTCATAAATTTATTTTCCAATTTTTTGAAGGAGAAAGCAAACAAAGTAGTATTCCAATAACTAAACATGTAGAACTAATGGTAGATGTTGAGAAGGAGAGAATCATATCTGTGATAGAAAATATGTATTTTATTTTCATACATGATTTACTTTTAGAAGTTTATAAACTAATTTATGACTTGAACAAGTATAAAGGCACTTCACACATGTCTCTAACAGATAAATACTCTACATATACAAATACCACATTTGAAAAAGAGTTTCTACAAGCTTCAAAAGAGGTATATTGAAAAAAGTTAAAAGATAAGATTTTTCATAGTCCATTTTACTCAATTTTAGTTGATGAAAATATTGATCAGACTATACAACATTTGATAGTTTACATTACATATTTGACAAATGAAAGAAGAGGTAAATGTGTAACAAATTTTATACGTCTCCTTCAAATAAAGGATGGAACAACTCAATCTATGTATGATGTTGTGATAAGTCTTTTAGTAGAGATAAATTTATCATTGACAAAGTTAGTTGGTTTTGGATCTGATGGGGCTTCTGCTATGAGATGTATTCATGAAGGCTTATCTACTAAGCTTCATTGAGATGCTCCTCGATTAATAGATATTCATTGCATAACTTATCAAGAAGCATTAGCAGCAAATGATGCTTCATCTTATTTTTTAGAGCTACACTTTTTTGACAAATTTATAAATAAAAGTTATCTCTGGCTTGGAAAATATGTTAAAAGACATGGAGTATTAAGAGATTTGATGGATTCATTTCAAATTAATCAGTTAGAGGTGTTGTAAATTAATCAAATTAAATGGCTCTCTAAAATAAAGGTCATGGAAAGGCTTGTCAAAATCATACCTATTTTATTGAAAGAATGGGAGTTAGAAGATAAAAAAATGTATGATTTGACAAAAAAAAATTCAAGTATAGTTTCAAGATGACCATGTTGACATTACTTCCATTGGCACCACTTTAGATATTACTATTGAAATGTTTCATAGGAGATTTCAAAGAGATATATTTGGGGCAGGTATAATACATATTTCATCTTTTTTAATAGAGCACAAGGAGTAATTCTTGAGTTTTCAAATGGAGCACGTACAATACATATAAATCCATTGAGATTTGAGAGCTTGTCTAACTCACAAAGATCAAGGACACTAGATGATTACATTGAATTGGAAAAAAGCTTTATAATGAAGGTTATTGATTCTCTATATGCAAGGTTCATACATTTATCTATGTTTAATGTTGTTAAATTCTTCAATATTTATAATTATTATGATGAGATGGATGATAGAGAACGTCAAAAAAAAGATGGTTAACATGTTTATGTGAAAAAATTAGTGTTGGAAAATTGTCTATTATAGATACTATCAAATGTTTAGGGGAGATGGATGAATTTGTTTATACTATTTATAAATCATACTAAAAAAAATCATATGTTTGGAGCATGGGATCTTTGTAGAGGTGAACTTGAATGGTTTGAAAGGTTTCTATGTTTAATGTAGCTATGACAAGCTATTCTTATTATTCCAGTGAGCATGACAGTATGTGAAAGAGGTTTCTCAAAATTAAATAGGATAAATAATGATGATCAATCTAAATTTTCTTTAAAAATGTGGATATGTTAACATTTCTTTCCTTTTGTGCACCTCATGCTCTAAATGAGGTAGATTATAATGTTATTTATGATGAATGGAATCATATAAAAATGTAAAGGCCTCTTCCTCTAGACCAATAGATCCATTACTATAGTAGTTTGGGATAGAAGAATATAAAAAAACTAAAACTTCACAATAGTTATAGTATTAGAAGGAAATTTTTAAATAGAAGTTGAAACCAATGATATAAGTTAATATATATTTTATTTGTGTGATTGAATCTTTCTCTAACAAATTGGAATCCAAGCTTATATAGTTCATAATTTTAATGAGCAACATTCTTGAAGTGAAGTGAAAGTTGATTAGAATTGATTTTAATATTAATAAAGACTATTTATAATCATTAATATAACATTTACATTTATATATGTTTTATTACTAGACTATAAACAAGTACTACTAATTCCCTTCTTATTGAATTCGGTGTAAATATAACAATAATGAGCTAGGTTATTTTTAGAAATTTGTTGTGCACTGATAAATGTGGTGTATACAAGTAAAAACAAAGGCGTCATGTTATTCTGCATCATGTTTCTGGTTTTAGTTGTATGTACCAAGTTGGCTATTGTATTCCTACTTCCATTTCCAACTAATGGATGGGGTGGGTAGGGATAGTCTATTACCCACTAATGGATGGGTTCAGGAGGTGCATGGACTGAGTCTTGGCATACATAATAATTACCATTAAATGAATCAATTGGCTATGAAATTTATGAATATTTTAGTTGATATTATAAGTGTAACATTGCATAGCTTGATCTTCTGCTCTTTTTTTAATATTTTTTCTATCTAAGTCCTTTTTTCTCTATTTTTATTTAATGATTACCATATGAAATCCTATTTTTTATATCCAATATCTTAATCCTCTTTCCTTTATTTTTAAAGATTTTTCTCTCTAAATTCTCTATTTTTATTTAATGATTACCTTTTAAAGTCATAATGTTGCTTGATCTAATATTTTAATCTTCTCTGCTCTACTTTTTTTTTTAAGTTATCTATTTTTATTTAATGATTATTTTTAGTTAAAGGTGTTAGATTCTATTTTTATAGTAAGAGGATTTTATAAATCTAACTGATTGAAATTCTATACTATATGGTAGATTTGAACACTATAAGTTATATGGCATTTTATACATTATTTTATGTTTATCCTATTTTTATCATATTTAATTTTTGATAGGCCAAGGTGACTCCATAGGTGTTGGGATTTTACAAATATGACCAATTGAGATTCTATACTGTGTGGTAATTTTGAGCATTGTGTAGGTGATATGGCATTTTATAGAATGTAAACTAATTATTTTCAGTGTGTTGGGTAGGATCGATCATTTGAATTATTGTGGCAAGTTGGCAACTATTATAAGATACAATATAGCTTTCTCTGTAATTACATTTTATAGTGTATATAGTGTAATTTTTCCTCTTCATTTGTGGCAATTTAATACATCTAAGATAACAAAATCTTTGCATTAGTTGTTACATACATCATAGATGAACTTTCCCTCTTCTTTTGGGATTTTTACATTGTCATGCACTTTTATACTTGGACCTTTTTTTAGATTCATTTTTGTTGCATTTCTGGGACAGAGATGAAGCCCTTTGACGTGTTGTGATGGGTTCAAATTTGACTATTGGTTATGATTGTTATAACTTGTGACTCGTATCCTTTTGGTCTCATAAAACTGTGTGTGTGTGTGTGTGTAATTTAATGTGAGATTGGTAATTACAATGAGATTGGTTTTACATATTTATAAATTAATTCAATAAGAAGGGCATTAGCAGAATCTGTTCATAGTACAGTGATAAAAAATATATAAATGTAAATGTTGTATTATTGATTATAAACTATTTTAAGTAATATTTTTATATATGGGAGATTAATTTTAAGTGATATTAAAATTGGCAATTACAGCAAGATTGGTTTTATATATTTAGAATACTAATTCAACAAGAAGGAAATTAGCATTTAAATTTATATTTTGTAGTTACTTTATTTTTGACAATATATAGTTAAATGTTATTTAAAACTATTTATAATCATTAATACAACATTTAGATTTATGTGTTTTATTACTAGACTATAAATAGGTATTGTTAATTCCCTTCTTGTTGGATTGGGTGCAAATGTAACAATAATGAGCTAGGTTGGTCTTGGAAGTTTGTTGCGCACTAACAAAGGTGGTGTATATAGGTAAAAATAAAAACATGATGTTATTCTACATCACATTTTTTGTTTTAGTTTTATGCTTCAAGTTGGCTATTGCATTCCTACTTCCATCTCTAACTGATGGTTGGGGTGGGTAGAAATTATATACCTGCTTATGGATGGGCTCAGGTGGTGCATGGATTAATTCTTGACATATAGAGGAATTCTCATGAAATAAACCAACTGGATATAGAAGTTAAGAATATTTGAGTTGATATTTTAAGTGTAACATTGCATAGCTAGATCTTATTCAATCTAGTTCTATGATTTAATTTTTTTTTTTTAGCTTGTTATTAAGAAATAGAAGTACATTTGATTTGTATAAGGTTAGATGTTATTAATTATGATTATTGTTCCCTTTTGCGTAAATATTATAAATAGGTACTACTAATTCCCTTCTTTTTTAATTCAATGTAGATGTAACAGTAATGAGCTAGGTTGGTCTTGAAATTTTTTTGTACACTGGCAAAGGTGGTGTATACAGGTAAAACAAAAACATGATGCTATTTTGCATCACATTTTTTGTTTTAGTTATATGCTCCAAGTTGAATATTGTATTCCTACTTCCATCTCCAACTAATGGTTGGCGTGGGTAGGGATTATAAACCCGCTTATGGATGGGCTCAAGGGGTGCATGGACTAGGTCTTGACATATAGAGGAATTACTGTGAAATGAACCAATTGGATATGAAAGTTATGAATAGTTGATATTGTAAGTGTAACATTGCATAGTTAGATCTTATTCAATCCAGTTCTATGATTTAAATGTTTTTTTAGTTTGTTATTTGAAAATAAAAGTACAATTGATTTGTATAAGTAACATGTTATGAATTATGATTGTTGTACCTTTTTGGATGAATGCTATAATTTCATTGAATAAATTTTTTACGTTGTATTTCCAAAATTTTATTAATTATTTTATTTTTGTGTTTGAATCATTCTCCAACAAATTGAAATCAAATTTTCTTTAGTTCATAATTTTAGTGACACATAAAAAATTTACTTTTATCAATCAAATGGCACTTAAATTTACACTTGTCAATCAAAGGGCACTTAAATTTACACCTATCAATTGAAGGGAAACTATTTTTATAACTTTTCATCACTGAAGGGCTAGTTGCATAAATACCCCTTAGCTTGAAATTAAGGCCATCCCTTTAAACTTGACCGCTATACACAACCACCCATCACCATCACCGACATAGATCCACTACTTGCTTGTACCATTTTAGGTATTTATTTTTATCAATTGACAAGCATCATTATTAAATAAAATATAGATGTTGTATGACTTCATTATGATTGATGTTCATTCTTTTATTAACTTGCCCAAGGCAGGCTATATAGGTTTCAAATTTGTTATTGGTGGCTTTTTATCATTTAATTTTGAGGTGGTATTGGACTAGTCATTGGGACATATAATTTTTTTTAAAAATTATATTATATTTTATTGTTTTGGATTTATGTAGTTTAATTAGTTATTACTTAAAATAAGTCATTTTATAATGTTTTATAAAGTTGTATCACAATTTTTTTATCAGGTATCATTTTTATTATGACTCGTAGTTGGGACTTCAATGTTCAATTATTTTTATAAATTTGACTAATAATAATATCAAACAAACTTTTTATTTATATTGGTTTTAAAATTTGTGCACTTAGGCATGCCATAAGTTGCAATGAGTCATTAATATAAAATGAAAGGACATGTTAGAAGATACATGGGTGATTAATATGCAATGAGAGACCATGTTTAATGACACTTGACAAGATTTTTTTCCATTAATGTTGCAAGTAATTTCCATCAACCACCTATTCGGCCTGGCTTTTGAAGACTCTTCTCTATAAATAGTCATGGAACTCTTACACCTCTTCTACTATCTATAGATTTTCATCAATTCGAAGGGACAAAATGTTATTTCAAGGTGTGTACCTTGTTCTTATAATTGAACCCACAACAGTCTTCATTTATTTTTTGTGAGCCTATAATACATTATTTTTTTATCATTTTAATGGTTTTTTGTGTGCCTTTACAACTGAGTCAACTTTTACTTGTATGTTCATGGCATGCCCTCAAGGTTTTCATTCACATAGCACTAAATATTTTATTTATATCAAATGATACAATTTTTTGAATTCATTTTCCATATTGGGACACCCCTGTGACATTAATATGCAACGAAGGACAATGTTGGAAGATGCTTGGATTTTTTGAATTCCACTGCTAATCCTTCCATCAAGAAATTAGAGGTTACAATGCCATTTTTAAAATGAAATTAGACATCAACCCTTGGATATGTAAGATAGAAGGTAAGTCAAAGGCTAAAAGCTTGAAATTACATTCTAAGCCAAGCTATGAAATCTAAACTCTAGATGAGATAAGATCTCTAAAAGTGGTAATCCTTATAAAAGCTAAAGGAATTTTATACCTAGTATTTCAGCAAGAGAAAGGTTGGAATTTTTCATGATAGTAGTTACTCAACTATCACCCCTATTAGAGGGATCATAAAAATTTAAAATCTTGCACTTCAATGCTAGTTTAAGGAGATGAAAGAAGCTATATAGACTTTTGAAGTCATGTGCAAGGAAAAATAGTTATATAATGTCCTTTAATCTTATACAAGTCAAGAAAAATCTTAGGAATAAGTTTCAAGCTCAATAGTTGCAGACATATCCTTCTCACTCTCATCATCTCCTTCACAAGCTAGAGAAGACCAATGCCAAGCAAATAATACAAGTCATACAGGTAGAGTTGGGAGATAATATTTTGGCCAAAGTTTGGTACCTCTAAGGGATTTCAATTTGTGGCATTGGTTTTTGTATTAGTTCTCTAGATTTATGAAGAATCACTAAGAGCCCAGACTACTTTTTAAGAACTCAAAACCACACAAACTAAGTTTAGAGCAACTCCAAAATAAACTGTGAATTTGTGGGTACTTGAAATCAATTAGAGTGTGTTATCAGATATTTGTATATGCCTCACATATGTTAATTCATCATGGTGGCATGTTTGGATGTATTTGATACCCATTCTACCCTAATTCTACATACTACCATCTATAAAAGTCTTAATCCTAGTTTTCAAATATTAAAAGCTCAAACACATTCAAATAATCCATGTCCACTCTCATTCTAGCATTCACTTGCACTTGTATTAATCAATATGTGGGATAACTACATCGGTCTTGATCCCTCTTCGGAGTATTGGTATATAGGCAACTCTCTTTGCAGCGGGGTATTGAGGATGTCTAGCCTATCTTACTAACAAACACAAAATTATTTCTCAGACTATACTTACAAGGAGGATTAGAGTTTGCACATTAAATTAGCTTTTCTGGGCACAACATAGAGTTCCAAGTTTCATGCACATAAAAACATGACCTAAAAACACAGGCACATGTGCTCCAAAAAAATAGGAATAATCCCACATAAGGGACACTACCACCACTTTGAGGACACTAAAACAACTAGTGCTACTGTCCATATAGGGTGTTATTGTCCATTGAGAAAAAAAATTCCAAAATCCTATTTGACACTCATAATTATCCAAAACTCAGTTTTTAGAACCTAGATCATCCACGATAGTCACTTTTCAAATAAGTCTATAATTATGCATATTCACTACTATTTTTAGAAATTCAAAAGAGGTCAAAAGATATAACAAATTAGTGCTTAATTATTGTATATTATTTTATTGATTTAAACATCTTATCCCTTTAATATAAACATAGGATTTACATAGTTAAACCCTAAAAGGCTAAATCATCAACACTATATAATACCTATCAACACTGTACTGAAGGTCCTTATAAACTAATATGTTCAACTCCATAATTTAAGGTGATAGGTTAAACATTTTTTTATTCACATTTAACGTATAAATTATGTTGATATATTTACAACAATGGGTAAACAAACTAAGAGAATTTTATCTCCATCTATTAGATTACATGTTTTATTGAGTAACTAATTATGTAATGTTTGATCTATTATATATGTTGTAAAATGCTTAATTGAGGTAGATGTATTTATATGAATATGTTTAGGTAAACATTAATTATTTTATTCAGTTTATAAATTCATTTTTATGAACCCAAATTTTACATGATGTTAGGTAGGATAAAGCTTAATAGTGTGTCCCATTTTGGGGCCAAAGCAATTTCAAAAATTACAGTAAAAAAAATTATAATATGTAAGTTACATTTAAATTCGCATCTCAAGTCAACTTAAGTAATTTTTTTCATGATTAAAGTCATATTTAAATTTTCCTTTAAGTTACCTTAATTTCAAATTAACTCATTAAAGTCATATTTAAATTTTTACCTTTAACTTAGTTTGATTTATGTACACTCTATACAAAAATAGGCTAAAGTCCACTTACAGTTGCCTTAATAGGGTGTCTTTGGAGTGACATTAGGGTTGAATTACAAAGATGATGTTAGGGTGACTTTGTAATCCATAAGTTTATTGAAGAGCAACCACCAATGTAAACATGGAAGCAACTTGAATTAATTCATAAATAGAATCATTATTATGTTCATTACCAGCATCTAATTTAAGAACTAGCATTACAAAAAATCCAATAGATATTTACAAAGGGCATTTTGGTTCTATTCTACCTCCTATTATTTGGTCGATGCATGTAAGTTGAGGACTATTTATAAAGGGTTGGGAAAGGTTAAAACCAAATTAAATGCAATTAGTTCTTTAAAATCTGACAAAATTAGTTGATACAGAGCTTGACAAGACAATTAGACATAAGATAAACATGCAATAAAACCTAAAAGAGAAGGTTTCTTGAACAAAGCTTAAGTATTAATATTACATTAATATTAATTTTAATTTAAAATATTGATAATAATGTGTATACACCTAAAAATGGACCCTTAGCATTTAGTTATTGTCATTTTATATATGTTTAGTGATTTTTTTTTATGTATGGATGATTAGCATAAATTAGGTGTCATATAATCATTATGTTGACTTCCCTAGCTTGAAATTAGTTTATATTATCCTCGTGCAATCTTCCTTGTCTATTTTATGCGTTCTTGGTTCTTTGTCAGGACCATCTCAATGGTCTTGGCATTATTATTTGTTTCCCAAGTTTATTAGATGGATCCATTCACTCCTTCCCACCTTCTCTACTTTCAGTCATTGGAAGTTGATATGTGGATAAATTTGTCCAAATATTGAAATAAAGTCACTTATAAATAGAGAGGATTAGGTTCATTTCATAATAAGATAAAATCAAGAATTAACAAATAAATTAGATAATTTATCAATTCTAAGGTAACATTGTATTATGGAGTAGTTTTGACATACACACTAAAGTTCTTTATTCATTTTTTTACAATTTCTATTTATTTACATATTTGTTCCAATTTAAGGTGCTAATGAATTAGTATATTTATTTAATAGACACCCCCAAATAAAACTTGATTATTGTAAACTAGAAATTTTAAATCATTATAGTAAGACAATAGTCATGTATTTAGGACAAAAGGCAACAAGGGGGAGACAACGTCTATATAGTTATGTCATATTTGGAATATACATCTCAAGACTATATAGTCCTTATTAGCACTACAGTGCATGCCCTAATAGACTACTCTTATCAAATTCATACTTTAAGTTAATAGGTTGGTCATTTTTGAATTCACAATTAACTTTATATTGTGGTGGCATATTCACAACTTGTAAACAAGCAAGTATGTTCCCATATATTTGATTAAATATTTTTTTGAACAATTAATTAGGTATTGTTTATTGAGTTTAAATATTTTATATTACTTAATTTGAAGTAGGTTTATTTATATGAATATATTTTAGTGAACCCTAATTGTCTTACTCCTACTAGAAATTCATTTTTATGAACCCAATTTTTGCATGTTGCTAGATAGGACAAAACATAATAATGTGTAATATTTAGAGTTCAAATTTGTTTTAAAAATTAGGTACAAAATTTTACATGATTAAAGTTAGAATTAAATTTGCATTAAATTTATCTTTAATCTAAATTAACCCATTGAAGTTAAATTTAAAGTCATACTTATAAATTAGTTTGACTTTAATGTACACTCTATACAAAGATAGGTTAAAGTCCCCTAAGGTTATCTTAATAGGGTTACTTTGGAGTGACATTAGGGCGGATTTATATTGATGATGTTTTAATGGATTGATACACTACTCTGATCAACTCCATACTTAAAGATGATAGGATGGTAATTTTTGAAATCACATTTACCATACAAATTGTAGTGACATACTTGCAACAACTTGTAAATAAACTAAGAAAATTATTTTCCGTGATATTTGATTACATGTTTTATTGAACAACTAATTATGCATTGTTTATTATAATTTATGATATGTAATTTGAGGTAGGTGTATTTATATGAATACATTTTATTCAACCCCAATTGTCTTACTCTTACTATTTAAAATCAATTTTTAGTAACCTAGTTTTTGCATGTTTTTAGGTGGGGTAAAGCATAACAATGTGTACCATTTTGGGGCCAAAATAGTTTTTAAAAATAACTACAAAATTTTGCACATAAGTCGTATTTAAATTTTCCTTTAAGTTACTTGAATTCCAAATTAACCCATTAAAGTCAAATTTAAATTTGTACATATAACTTAGTTTGACTTATGTACACTCTACACAAATATAGGCTAAAGTACACCTACAATTGCCTTAATAGGGTGTATTTGGAGTGAAATTAGGGTGTCCTTGTAAAGATGATTAATGAACCAGAATACTATCAAGGAAAAAAATAACAATAGGCTAAGATACTGAATAATAACATGTATTGATTTTTATTGAATGATTCAAATAATTACAAACCATTCATAATAAGCCTCAACTCAGAATTGGAGTTGACATGCAAAATTTGGAACTATAAAAATAAATAAAACTCAACATGTTATTTTTATTAAGTTTTGCATGCAAGTGCATAAAGCTCTAAAAATCTCCAAAACTAAACTAAACTAAACTCTAAAATTAACCTATTAGATGATTTTCAATTGAAGTTCAAGCCTAGTTTAAAAATAGATAATTTTTAAATTTAGAAAAAATCCAAACTAAAATTAAGCTACAATTTCAAACCCTCAGGGGGTGATATATGGCCTCTGAAAAATATAGAAAAAGTCCCATGGGCTCAAATGGAGCCAGTCATTTTAGTGTGAAGATGGGCTCAAATAGAGCTACAAATCAAAATTTATGGCATCCAAAAATTTGGCCTCTTTTTTTACTTCAAATTTGTTAGGGTGACTTGCAAATCCATAATTTTATTGAAGAGAAACCATGAATATAAATCTAGAGGAAAATTGAATTAATTTATAACTAGAATCATTATCCTATTCTCTATCAACATCTAATTTAAGAATACCTTGCATTACAAATATACCAACAAGAATTTACAAAGAGTGTTTTGGTTCCACTTTACCTACTATTTGCAACAATGGTTGATTGTGTTAGTGTAGCATTAATATCACATTGTTTTATCATAATGTCTAGTAGTTAGCGTTACACGGTTACATTATAGTTGATGGATTATGGTTCTATTAACCATATTGAACCGAATTATGTACTACATAAATTTCCCCTTTTGCTCATCAATAAAACATCAAAGATTATTTTATCCTACA
This sequence comes from Torreya grandis, assembly GCA_037957365.1. Classification (NCBI taxonomy): domain Eukaryota; kingdom Viridiplantae; phylum Streptophyta; class Pinopsida; order Cupressales; family Taxaceae; genus Torreya; species Torreya grandis. Next base: position 3,378,753 of record JARHVA010000101.1, read on the forward strand.
ATCTATTATCAGAGCATCCTTTGCCTAATCAAAAGTCTTTCACAACAAAAGCAACCAAGACATAGAATGTTGGACTAGTAACCTGTGACCTATGCAGCATAGAAGAAAAGAAGCAAATATAAAGGAGAAAGTATACAATGACCTATAGCCAAAAGACCTAAATTTGAGTGGCAACGCCTGGAGATAATATAATAATTAAAGTATGATAGAAAAACCGTGGAAGGATCAACACATAAAAGCAACTTTGTTTGCTTCATTTTGGTCATGATAGTTAGAAAATAATGCTATAGAAGCTAATCAAAACAACCATAGCATGATAGTTTAATTGACACATGGTATAAAAATAAGATTGGAGAAAAAACCTTGCAAGATACATACAATTTTTATATAGAATTTGAAGCATAAAATATTGATTTAAGTATAAAATTTTGTATAAATAAAGTAGAAGTAAAAAAATGTTTGCACCCAAACTCCTCTTGTTTGATGCCCAACTCCTCAAAGGGCCAATTTTTTCTACATAGAAGACAAAGATGTAAATGATTCCTCAATTTGAAGAATTATAGGGCATCATCATTGGTGTGATGACCTATGCTACTAAAGTTGAATAACAAGTCAAATGCAAAAGCCCTGATGTTGATGACACTTAATGTCATCGACCAGCTTCAACCTCATATTCAGGACACGATGACATCGAAAGAGGCTTGATACATTATATCTACCATTTATGAGGTGAATAATCAGATGAACATACTCCATCTTCAGTTCAAAAATATGTATATATTCTCAATAGGGAACCTACAAAGATCTTACATGACAAGACACCAAAATAGGTATGGGGTGGTCATAAATCTTTGATCTCTCATCTTAGAGTATTTTGTTATACATCTTATACGTATGTCCCTACTAAAAAGAGGAAGAAGATCAAATCAAAGACACTCTAGTGCCTTCTATTGGGGTATAGTACTACCTCAAAATCATATTGCCTCATGGATCTTGAGACAAAGAAGATATATCAAAATTGAGATGTGGTTTGTGATGAGTCATCATTCAACTCATTATCATAAAAGGAGCGAGAACATACCACCTCTCATAGACTATTCCCATATTTAGATGATGAGAATGAAAAATCTTCTCATAAAAAAGGTGAGTTGCAAGGAGAATTTTTAATTGATCTTAGAAATATGGAAGATAATTCTTCATCGAATTAGCAGAAACATCAACGTCCAAAATGGAAGGTGTTCAACTAAGTTGATTTCAGGAGTCACCTCAATTAGATGAAACTGACTATAGGTAACTTGTTGGGAGTCTCATTTACTTAACTTATACCAGACTAAACATATGCTTTATTTTCATCTATCTTTCAAGATTCATAGACAAAGAAGTATCATTGGATTGCAGAGAAGTATGTTTTGAGATATGTTTAAGTTACAATTGATTATGGTCTGGAATACAAGAAGAACTCAAATTTCTTCTTGCAAGGATACATAGACTTGAACTATGTTGGATCTATTGATGATAGGAAATCAACCTTAGTGTATATTTTTCATCTCAGATCTAGACCAGTTTCATGATTAAGTAAGAAGCAATCTATATTTGATCTCTCATCCATAAAGGTAGAATATCGTGTTGTACGAGGAGTTGTATATGAGGTAATTTGGTTACGTCGTATTCTATTTAACATAGGCATTCTTGAAGATCAGCCACCCATTCTTTTCTATGACAATCAGGGTGTGTTAAAACTTATAAAGAATCCAATATTTCATGAGAGGACCAAACATATTGAGGTCCAATGCCACTATATTCAATAACAAGTCTTGAACCATTACATTTAGCTCCAATATTACCCAATAAATTCATAAGTAGTAGATATACTCACCAAGTAACTTGGAAAGGTGAAATTTTATATATTTTTGGGTTACATTTATAAAAACAATATAATAAATAGGGGAATATTAGTATAACATTAATATGACATTGTTTACCATAACGTCTAGTAGTTAACGTTAGATGGTTACATTGCAGTTGATGGATTATGGTTATGTTAACCATATTAAATTGAATTGTGTACTATATAATTTTCCCCTTTTGCTCATCAATAAAACATCAAAGCTTATTTGCTCCTATAAATTCATGTAATTTGAGGTCCATTTATAAAGTTTGGGTGAGGTTAAAACCAAATTAAATGCAATTACATCTTAGAAATCCCAAAAAAGTGGTTTGATACAGAGCTTGACAAGAGAAATAGACGTAAGATAAACATGTAATAAACCCTAGGAGAGAAGGTTTCTCATAAAAACCCTAAGTATTAATATTCATTTTAATTTAAAATATTGATAACAATGTGTATACACCTAAAAATGGACTCTTAGCATTTAGTTATTGGCATTTTATATATGTTTATTGATTTTATATATGTTTAGTGATTTTTTAATGTTTAACTTAAATTAGGCATCATTTAACCATTATGTTGATTTCCCTAGCTTGAAATTAGTTTATATTATCCTCGTGTAATCTTCCTTGTCTATTTTATGTTTTATTGGTTTTGTGTCAAACCATCTCAATGGTCTTGGCTATATTATTTATTCCCCCAATTTTATTAAATAATTTACTCAGAACTATAAAAATAAATAAAATTTAGCCTACTATTTTTAGCAATTGCTATTTTTATTAAGTTTTGCATGCAAGTGCACACAGCTCTAAAAATCTCCAAAAATAAACTTAACTCTAAAATTAACCTATTGGATGAATTTCAACTGAATTTCAAGTCCGATTACAAAAATAGACAATTTTTAAATTTAGAAAAAAATTGAAAATAAAATTAAGCTACAATTTCAAACCCTCAAATGGTCACATATGGCCTCTGAAAAATATAAAAGAATGCCATGGGCTCAAATGGAGTTGGTCATTTTGGTGTGAAGATGGGATCAAAAGGAGCTACAGATCAAAATTTATGGCCTCCAAAAATTTGGCCTCTTTTTTTGCATCAACAATGTTAAGGTGACTTTCGAATCCATAAGTTTAATGAAGAGAAACCATGAATGTAAATATAGAGGAAAATTGAATTAATTTACAACTGGAAACATTATCCTATTTTATACCGACATCTAATTTAAGAACAACTTACATTACAAATAAACCAATAGACATTAACAAAGGGTGCTTTGGTTCCATTCTACCTACTATTTGCAACAATGGTTGATGCATGTAATTTGAGGGCCATTTATAATGGCTGGGTGAGGTTAAAACCAAATTAAATATAATTAGATATTAAAAATCCTTAAAAAGTAGGTTGATACAGAGCTTGACAAGAGAAATAGACATAAGATAAACATGCAATAAATCCTAGGAGAGAAGGTTTCTCAAAAAAAACCTAAGTATTAATATTACATTATAATTTAAATATTGATAACAATGTGTATACACCTAAAAATGGACTCTTAGCATTTAGTTATTGACATTTTACATATTTTTAGTGATTTCATATATATTTAGTGATTTTTTTAATGTTTAGCTTAAATTAGGCTTCCTTTAACCATTATGTTGACTTCGCTAGCTTGAAATTAGTTTCTATTATCCTCATCCAATCTTCCTTGTCTATTTTATGTTTTATTAGTTCTATGTCATGACCATCTCAATGGTCTTGGCTATATTATTTGTTCCCCCAATTTTATTAGATGGACCCATACACTTGTTTCCACGTTTTCTATTTTTAACCATTGAATGTTGATATGTGGACAAATCTATCCAAATGTTGAAATAAAGTCACTTATAAATAGAGAAAGGACTAGGTTCATTTGATAATCAAATAGAATTAAACATTATCAAGTACATTAGTTAATCTATCAATTTTAAGGTAGCATTGTATTGTGGAGAACTTTTGGCATACATACTGAATTTTTTTATTATTATTTTTTTACGTCTATTTATTTTCATATTTGTTCCAATTTAGGATCTCTGATGAATTAGTAAATTTCTTTAACAGACACCCCCAAAGAAAACTTGAACATTGTAGACTAGAACTTTTAATTCATTACAGGTAAATAATAAGCATGTATTTAGGATAAAAGTCAACAAAAAGGAGACAATGTTTATATATTTATGTTATATTTGGAGTACATCTCAAGACTATATAGTCCTCATCACCATTGTAGGGACATGCCCTAATAGACTACTTTGATCAACTTCATACTTTAAGTTAATAGGTTGATCATTTTTTAATTCATATTTAACTTTATATTGTGGTGGCACATTTGCAACAACTTGTAAACAAGCTAGGAATGTTATATTCCCTATATTTGATTACATGTTTTATTGAACAACTAATTAGGTATTGTTTATTATAGTTACATATTTTATTATACTTAATTTGAGGTAGGCTTATTTATATAAATACATTTTAGTGAACCCTAATTGTCTTAATCTTACTAGAAATTAATTTATATGAACCCAATTTTTGTATGTTACTAATGGGGCAAAGCATAATAATGTGCAGTATTTAAGGGTCAAAGTTGTTCTAAAAATTAAATACAAAATTTTGTATGATTAAAGTTAGATTTAAATTTTCCTTTTAGTTAGCATAAATCTAAATTAACCCATTACATTCAGATTCGAAGTCGTACATATAACTTAGTTTGACTTTAATGTGCACTCTATACAAAGATAGGCTAAAGTCCTCCTAAGGTTGTCTTAGTAGGGTTACTTTGGAGTGACGTTGGGGTGGCTTTCTAAAGATGATGTTACAATGACTTTGTGGTGCATAAACTTATCAAAAAGCAACCACAAAATGTAAACACAAGGGGATCTTGCATTAATCTATAATTTAAATCACTATTTTTTTCTCTACCATAATCCAATTTAAGAACTTGCATCACATAAAATCTAATAGAATATGTATCCCTTACATTTTATTTAGTATTATTTAATATATGTTTTGTGCAATTATTTACATATGGATGGTTAGCTTAAATTATGCATCATTTAACCATTATGTTTACTTACCTAGCTTGAAACCATGTTTCTATTATCCTCATGGTATCTCCCTGATCTATTTTATATTTTTATTGTCCCATGTTTGGATTGTGTGTATGTTCTATGATTTGTTGTGCGTCTATGACAGAAGGCAACAAGGAAAGAAAAATTAAGTACACAAATTTGTATGGTTAAATTTAAATTTAAGTTTGCCTTTAAGATATCTTAAATTCAAATTAACCAATTAAACTCAAATTTAAATTCATGCATATGACTTAGTTGGACTTCAATTTACACTTTATATAAAGATAGGCTAAAGTCCCCCTAAAGTTGCCTTAATAGGGTGACTTTGGAGCAGCATTAGGGTGGCTTTGCAAAGATGACATTAGGATGACTTTGGAGTCCATAAGCTTATCAAAGAGCAACTACAAATTATGTAAACACAAAGGTAGTTTGCATTAATTTATAATTGGAATCATTATTTTGTTCTCTGCTAGAGTACAATTTCAGAATAACTTTCATCACATAAAATCCAATGGAGTATATTCTCTTAGCATTCAATTAATTTTATTTTATATGTGTTTTGTGCACTTATTCATATATGGGTGGTCAGCTTAAATTACGAATCATTTAACCATTATTTTGACATCCCTAGTTTAAAAGCATCTTTTGATTATCCTCGTGTTATCTTTCTAGTGTGTTTTATGTTTTCCTTATCCCATGTTTGGACTGTCTATTTGGTTTTAGCTTTGTTGCTTTTGCTTTTCTTTTTATCAGATAGATCCATTCACCTCTTTCCACATTTTCTAGTTTTAATAATTGAAAGTCTATATACAAACAAATATTTCTAAATTTTAAAATCAAATTAATTAGAAATAAACAAATGAATAGGTTTATTTTGTAATTAAATAGAATCAAACATTATTAAGTAAATTGGGAAATTTATTATTTCTAAACTAGCAGTCTATTGTGGAACATTTTTAGTACACGTATTTAAAAAAAATTATTTATCTTTTATAAATTATATTTAATAAAATCTTTATTCTAATTTAAATTAGATAAATTAATAGATTTCTTTAATACACATTTCCAAATAAATTGTGATTATTGTAAAATGAAAAATCAAAATCATTACAAAAAAGACAAGAAACAAGTTGTGCATATAAAATAGAAGGCAACTAGGAGACAATACTTACAGATTTTTGTTGCATTGTAAAACATCTCAAAAATGTATAGTACCTATCAACACTCTATGGAAAGTCCTTATAAATTAATATGTTCAACTCCATACTTTTAGGTGATATTTTAGATATTTTTAAATTCACATTTAACGTGTGTTGTTGTATTTACAACAATATCTAAACAACTTGAGAATTCTATCCCCATCTATTAAATTACATGTTTTATTTACTAAATAATTAGACAATGTTTACTCTAATAAAATGTTTAATTGAAATAGACGTTTTTATATGAATATATTTTTAGTGTATTTATCTTATTAATTCTAAAAATTCTTTTTTATGAACCCAATTTTTACACGATGCTAGGTGGGATAAAGCTTAATAATGTGTCCCATATTAAGGCCAAAGCAGTTTTGAAAATTACAGTACATATATTTAAGTCAGATTTAAATTCGCTTCCAAATTTTCCCAAAATTTAAATAGAAAAATAAAGAATTTTCCCAATTTTAAACCAATCCATTAAAATAGTTGACTTAATGCCATTGAAATTAGGGTGACTTTGCAGCTATTTTAGAAGCTAACATTAAACGCAGGGGCAGCTCGAATTAATTTAAAAATGGAATCAGTAATTTGTTCTCTGCCAGCGTCCAATGTCAAAACAACTTGCATAACAGAAAATCCAACAGACATTTACAAAAGAGTGCAATTAATATTGAGATGTTTATTGTTACTGTGGGTTGATGTGTCTGTGCAGTTAATAGCGCTTGTTAAGAGGACAATAAAACTGCAACGATAATAATGATAATAATAATATATATATTCATTGAGCTGAAGACAATACATTTAGATTAAGCAGCAAAAGATGCATGGTGAGAATGAGATGTTATTTAATAGATGATATAATAATAATAGTTGCAGGTGCTCCATCATTTTACAACCTGCACAGTACCCACAAATTATTAATTAGCTAAAACAAATGGAAAGGACGAAAAAAGAAAATTGTGATTGTGATTCTTACGTGTTGCAGTTGGTGGTCTTGCTGACTTTAAAGCCAACGGCGGTGTTACATTTGGTAGGAAGATTATTGAGTGTAGTTTCGGTGACTTTGGGATAATTGTTAATCTGCGATTTGAAACATGTGCAGATCTGTCGTTTGGCAGGGGAGGATGTGGCCATTCCAGCCAGCTTCTTCACACCACTGCAGCACTGCGCCGAGGGCTGACCATTCCCACTTGCCTGTAAATATGATAAACACGGAGCCACTGATTGTAACACTGTATTGCAGTTCTGTGCAACGGCTGCCATTGGCATTGACGTTGTCATCACCAGCGCTGCAAATGCGCACACCAACAAAACTTTCTGCACACACCCCATTTTAGATTTTATTCTCCCCAAACACAAATCTACCCTTTGCTTTTGCTCTCAGATATTCTTAAAATGGTCCAAGGGGAGGAATATAAATAGGAAAAGTTGTCCCAAATACAATTAATCTACCATGACCTGGACGTGGGGAAGGCTATAATAAAATTAATGGCTACACAAATACCCGTCGCCATCACCGACACATATGTACTGTTTGCTTGTACCATTTTGGGTATTCTTTATTACGGATGTTCGTTCCTTTATTAACCTGCGCAAGGCAGGTTATATCGGTTTCAACTTTGTTATGGGTGGCTTTTTATCATTCAATTATGAGGTGGTATTGGGACTAAGGGTTTTATAATTTTTTAAAAAAATGTTTTGGATTTATGTTGTTTAATTAGTTATTAGTTAAAATAAGTTATTTTAGGTATTCGTTTTTATTATTTGACAAGTATCATTGTTAAATGAAATATAAATGTTGATGTACGACTTCTTTCTTATGAATGTTTGTGCTTTTATTACTCTGCTTAACGCAGGTTATACAAGTTTTAAATTTGTTATTGGTGGTTTTTTATCACTTAATTATGAAGTGGTATTGTACTAGTCGTTGGGACCCTTAATTTAAAGGTTTTATAATTTTAAAAAACATTATATTATATTTTATTGTTTTGGATTTATGTAATATAATTATAGTTAAAATAAGTCGTTTCATAAGTTTTATAATGTTTTATAAAATTGTATGGCAATTTTTTTTACTAGAGATATCATTTTTATCGTGACTAGTAATTGGGATTTCAATGTTTAATTATTTTTATAGATTTGACTAATAATACTATCAAACAATTTTTGTATTTATATTGGCTTTAAAATTTGTGTATTTAGGCATGCCATCAAGTTGCAATGAGTCATTAATAGAAAACGAAAGTAATAGCTATGATTCGATTTTATCTAGCCAACTAACATCTTTCTATTTATTTTTAATTGTCATAACTATGATTCGATGATGAACTAAAATTTTCTAAGGTTCATCTCCACTAGTGGCTCTCATTCACTCCTTTTCACCTTTTCTATTTTCAATCATTGGAAGTTGATATGTACAAATCTATCCAAAATGTTAAAATAAAATCATTTATAAAAAAAAAGATTAATTTGTTTTGATAATCAAATAGAATTAAATATTATCAATTAGATTAGATGATTTATAAATTCTAAAGTAATATCATATTGTAAAGCTCTTTTAACGTATATATCAAAGTTTTTTTATTAATTTCTATTTATTTAGATATTTGTTCCAATTCAAAATGTCTAATGAATTAATAGATTTCTTTAATAAACAACCCAAAAAATACTTGAACATTATACACTAGAAATTTTAAATCATTACAGGAAGATAATAGTCATATATTTAGGATAAAAGGTAACAAGAGGGAGATAATGTTTACATATTTATGTTCTATTTGGAAAACATCTCAATACTATATAGCCCTTATCAAGCATTATCTAGAACGTGGTCTAATGGACTACTCTATCAAATCCATATTTTAAGTTAATAGCTTGGTCATTTTTGAATTCATATTTAATTTTATATTTTGTTGACATGTTTGCAATAATTTGTAAACAAGTTAAGAATATTATGTTCTTGTATATTTGATTATATATTTTATTGAACAACTAATTAAGTATTATTTATTATAGTTTACATATTTTATAATATTTAATTTGAGGTAGGTTTATTTATATGAATACATTTTAGTGAACTTCAATTGTTTTACTCCTACTAGATATTCTTTTTTATGAACCCAATTTTTGCATGTTACTAGATGGGGCAAAGCATAATAGTGTGCAGTATTTAGGAGTCAAATTTATTTTAAAAATTAAGTACAAATTTTACATTATTAAAGTTAGATTTAAATTTGCCTTTAACCCATTAAATTTAGATTTAAAGTCATACATATAATTCAGTTTGACTTTAATGTACACTCTATACAAAGATAGGCTAAAGTCCCCCTAAAGTTGTCTTAATAGGGTTACTTTAGAGAAAAGTTAGTGTATCTTTGTAAAGACGATGTTATGATGACTTGGAGTGCATAAAGTTATCAAAGAACAACCACAAATGTAAACACATGGCCAAATTACACTAATTAATAATTGGAATCATTATTTTATTCTCTATGGGAGTCCAATTTCAGAACAACTTACATCACATAAAGACCAATAAAATATGTTCCCTTAGAATTTATTTAGTATTGTCTAATATATGTTTTATGCATTTATTTATATATGGGTGGTTAGCAAAAATTATGCATCATTTAACCATAATGTTGACTTCCCTGGCTTGAAACCATCTTTCAATTATCCTCATGATCTCTCCTTGATTTATTTTATGTTTTTTGTGTCCGATGTTGGGACTGTTTGTATGGTATGTGATTTATTTTTTTGTCTTCCTTTTATTGGATAGGCTCACTCACTCCTTTCCACTTTTTCTAGTTTTAACAATCGAAAGTCAATACGTGGATAAATCTTTCTAACTTTTGAAACCAAGTCAACTAGAAATAGAAAAATGACTGTGTTCATTTGATAATCAAATAGAATCAAGCATTATCAAGTAGATTGAGGAATTTATCAATTCTAAGCTATGATTTTATTATGAAGCACTTTTTGCGCACATATTAAAATTGTTTATTTATCTTTTGTAATCTATATTTATTAAAATCTTTGTTCTAATTTAAAATGTTTGATGAATTAGTCGATTTCTCTAATATACATCCCAAAAAAAATTGTGAATATTGTAGACTAGAAAATTATAATCATTGTAGGAGGACAAGAGTCAAATTGTGCATCTAAAAAAAAATTCAATAAGAAGAAGATAATACTTACATATTTTTGTCACATTTGTAAAACATCTCAACACCATATAATATCTATCAAGATTGTACAAACAGTCCTTATAAACTAAATTTTTAACTCCATAATTTAAGGTGATAAGTTAAACATTTTTGAATTAAATTTGATGTAGAGATTGTGATAATACATTTATAGCAATGTGTAAACAAACTAAGAGAATTATATTCCCATTTATTAGATTGCATGTGCTAATTAAGAAACTAATTAGATATCATTTACGCTATTATATATGTTGTAAAATAATTAATTAAAGTAGGCGTATTTATATGAATATATTTTTTTGAACCCCATTTGTCTTATGCATTCTATAAATTCATTTTATGAAACCAATTTTCACATGATGTTAGGTGGGATAAAGCTTAATAATGTGTCCCATTTCTAGACCAAAGTAGTTTTAAAACTATAATACAGAATTTAAAAATATTTAAGCTAGATTCAAAGTCATCTCTTAAGTCAACATAAATTCAATTCCAAATTTTCTAATTTTTAAATCAAAAAATAAGAATTTTCTAAAATTTAAATCAGTCCATTAATGTCAGATTATTTTGACCTTAATGTACACTCTATACAAAAATAAGGTAAATTAGACCTAAAGTTTCCTTAATGTCATTGAAATAACCTTAGTTTGGGTACACGAAAATGTTAGCCATCAATGTTAGGGTGACTTCATGGTCTTTAACCAAGGACAACCATAAATGTAAACACATAATTCATTATGTTTGTGTTGTGAGGGCGGAGATGTTAGCTAGCATCTAAGACAGAAGGCAACAAGAAGGAGATAATACGAATAGATTTATGTTTCATTTGTAAAACATCTCAACACTGTATAGTACCTATCAAAATTGTACGAAAGGTCCTTATAAACTAATATATTCAACTCCATACTTTAAGGTGATAGGTTAGACATTTTTGAATTCACATTTAATGTATAGATTGTGTTGATATATTTACAATAACATGTATACACACTAAGATAATTCTATTCCCATATATTAGATTACATGTTTTATTCAGTCACTAATTAAAACTAAGAGAATTATATCCCCATCTATTAGATTACATGTTTTATTGAGTAATTAATTAGGCAATGTTTACTCTATTATATATGTTGTAAAATGTTTAATTGAGGTAGGTGTATTTTTATGAATATGTTTTCTTCTAGAAATTTATTTTTATGAACTCAATTTTCTGATGTTAGGTGGGATAAATCTCAATAGCGTGTTTCATTTTGGGGCCAATGTAGTTTTTAAAATTATAGTAAAAAATTTTACAATATTTAAGTCATCTTTAAATTCACTTTTCAAGTCAACTTAAGTTTAATTTCAAATTTTCCAAATTTTAAATATAAAAATAATGCCTACATACCAACCCATTGCCATCACCAACACATATCCACTATTTGCTTGTACCATTTTAGCTATTCATTTTTATCATTTGACAGGCATCATTATGAAATGAAATACAAATGTTTTACGACTTCTTTATTACGAATGTTTGTTCCTTTATTCACTTGCCCAAGATAGATTATATAGGTTTCAAATTGGCTATCGGTGGCTTTTCATCATTTAATTATGGGGTTATAGTTGTCAAATGTGGGGAAGGGTCCCACAATTTTTTTTAAACTCTAGGTTATAATTTATTGTTTTTGGATTTATGTAGCTTAATTAGTTATTAGTTCAAATAAGTTGCCCAAAAGGTTTTTTTTGGTGTTCGTCGAAGTCGTATGACAAATTTGTGCACTTAGGAATGTCACCAGATTATGATGGGTCATTAATAAAATGCAAAGGGACATGTTGGAAGATGCATGAGTGATTAATATGCAATGATGGACTATGTTTAATGACACTTGACATGTTTTATTTACATTAATATTTCTACTAAATGCTACCATACACACCATCAACCACCTATTCGACATGGCTTTTTTAGACTTTGCTTCCCAAATAGCCATGGAATGCTTATGCCTCTTCCACCATCTCTAGCATTTCATACAGCTTGTAGCTTCAACAATTCAGAGGGATGAAATGTTGTTTCAATGTGTGTGTCTTGTTCTTATAACTAAACCCATGACAATCTTCAATTACTTTTTTGTGTGCCTATAATACATGTTTTTTATTGTTATTTTAATGGTTTTTTGGCACACCTTTACAACTAAGTCAAATTTTACTTGTATTTTCATGGCATGGCCTTGAGTTTTTCATTCACATAGCAGTAAATATTATTGTTTTTGTATCAAACAATATCATTTTTTGAATTCACTAGCCATGTTGGGACATGCTTTTGATATTAATTTACAACAAAGGGCCATGTTTGAGGATGCTAGGGTTTTTAATATGCAACAAACATTTTTAAAGATGCCTATTGTCCTATTGATGCTATCATACATGTCATCTTCAACCTGTTTGGTGTGCCTTGTGCAAGTCACTCTCCCAAAAATGTAATGAAACCCAAATAATGCCTATTATTGTCACTATAATTATTTTTTCTTAGTGACCTTTATTGGTATGTGAATGAAACTATCAATATTTTCATTCATATACCTGTAAATATTATCATTTTTTTTAAATTTAATAAGTAACAAAGTGTCATGTTTGAGGATGTTTGGCGATCATTATTTCTAATAATGTGACTAGTTAATGCTGCCAATGATAAACTCTATAACCTGTTCAACGTGTCTTTCTCAAGTCACTCTCACGTCATAGTCATGGAACCCAAATGCCTCTTCTACAGAATGCATTATTTCACAAAGATTGTAGTGTAACCATGTTAGAGGGATGAAACTTTGTTGGCATGTTTTCATTCACATCTGACTCAACATTTATTAGTGTTTGGATGGAAGCCCTCAAGGTTTTCATTCACATTTATATCCATACTTGAAATATGTAGATGATATAATTATTTCACAATTAAGACCAAGTTTTGTTGTTCACTCCTTCAACCAATCTAGTGGGCTTACCTAAGAATGCATACTTAAACCACCTAGTTTGTCATTTTAATTTTTTTTATAGGTGTGATAAATAGATGGGACCCAAATTTACTAGGATGTTTTTAAAATTTGAACAATAATAATATACAAATAATGTATTTTACATTGGCTTAAAATTTTGTGCACTTAGAGACCCTGTCAAGTTTTTGTACCTAAATTCATGTTGTTATGTTATTTAAATTTGTGACACATTTGTATTTCCCTAAATTAAAGTGTCATCTTAAGCCTATCTAGTATGCCATGTTAAATTGTCATTCACTCACAGTAAATGTGAGATAAAAATCAATTTAATCGAATGGTTTTTTATGTAAAATGCATTGTTTAACAAAGATTATAGCTTCAACATGTTAGATGGATGAAATTTTAAATAAACTAAACAAATTGAAAACTAAACATGTAATAGTGAACATTAGTTGGTATCTGGATGAAAGCCTTGAATTTTTTCAGTCACATACCGACAAATGTTATTATTTTTGTATCAAATTTAGGATTATCATTCATATACCAATAAATATTGAATAATATTTATCAAACCATATCCTTTTATGAATTCATGTTTTTTTCTATTGATATGTTGATGTCATTATTATTGATTTGTTATTCATTCATACTTTTAATGCTACAAATATTTTTGCCTTAGTTGTTATTGATATGTTATCCTTTCATGTTGCTATGTTTTTATATCTAAGACACAATTATATTTCCCTACCTCAAACCTTACATGGCTTCTACAATCACCCACTAAACATTCCCACACAAAAATGATTATGTTGATGGAAAATAATTTGAAATTTAGTTGGAAGACTGGAAATTTACTGGTATACACATTGTTTTAACCTTTTAGGACTTAGTGAATGTAAATCATATGTTGTCAAAGAGCTGAGTAATAGTAAATCAAGGTATAAATATGTTACAAATATAACCACTAATTTGTTATAGAACTAACTAAAATTAACCTTTCTAAAAATAGCAATAGATAATGCAAATAAGAACTTGGCTAGAAAATGAGTGAGATAGATGATTAGAGGCTAAAAATTGAGGTAAAGGCTCATTTGAGTGTCACAAACAAGATTAAGGTATCAAAACTCCAAATGGACAAGAGTACCCTAATTAGATAGTAATGCCATGTGGTGCTAGTGACCTTATTTTAGTAATAGTGTCCTTTGTGCAGGACTATCCCAAGCTTATGGATGTACCTATGACTAGATCTGTAAGGTTTGTTCCTATGTGCATGAGCTCTAAAACCTTGTATATGGCCTATTTTGACTAATTTTATGAGAAAACCCTAATCTTTCATGTTGTTAGGGCATCTGTTTAATACAAGCAGAAAATTGTGTTTGTTAAAAGGGTAAGCTAGACATCATCAACACACCATTGTGATGAGAATTGCCTAAATAACAATACTCTGAGATCAAGCCTCATGTAGTTCTCCCCACCTAAGTGATAGTACAATTGTAAGTGAAGCTAGTATGGTAGTTGACTTGAGTGTTTTGAATGTGTTTGAGACTGAAAATATGAGTAATCTTAGCTTAGGAATGTTGTAGATGGCAATATGTAGAAGTAGGGCATAATAGGGATTGCTAACCTTAATTATGCACAACTTATTCTGAGTTTATATGTGTAATTTGCATCTCATTCAAATCTAGTGGCTAAAGGGATCAAAGTCATGTATTTATAGTATTTTGGTGCTTGTGCAAGTGCTAAAATAGGTCTAGGCCAACCCTAGGAGGTTTAAGATTTGAAAAGATATCCATTTGTGAAAAAAGAGGGAAAAGATAGAAGTACCATTATTGGGAAACTAGTGCCATTTGGCACGACTATCCCTATTATTGTGCTAGTGTCTATGTGGTGGAACACTAGGCACAAAGGGACAAGATGCAATAATGAAGGGTTGGGACTATTTGAGGGATGACTAGGGATGTTTTTGGCCCACACAAAGGCTAGATAAGTATAAAAATAGGACCTAAGATAGGTCTAGGGATAAGCTAGGGATAGGTGGTCTCAAATAACACTCTTAGAATTCAAGTGTCATTTTTAGGTGATTACATATGCCCACCGCCCCCCTGCCCTTTATTATAGAAATGCAGCAAAGTAAAATGACTAGGATAAAGGAAAAAGAAGCATAACTAGACTTACTTAAAAAGTTAAGCCCAAGAAGTTGGATCTGATTATGTGAAGTATGCTCCATTACATGTCCTTCAAGTGAAACATGCATTTATCAATCCTTACTTAAGATATATAAAAGTAAAGACAATATTGAGTAACGAATTAATATTGAGTAAAGGGATGAGAAAGATGAAAGGAATGAATACACCTCATTGGGTACGTGAGCCAATGTACAAAATTGGTGACAACCTATGTGTGTGCATGTATATAGTGATCAATCAATGAACAACTTAGACTAAGCTGATGGCTTGCTCAATCCTCATGTGTGGGTGGCTCAAGAACTCAATTTAGTTTTGTCTCCATCATTTCCCACCCCTGCTTGGTGGATCATGACATGTGAATAGCTTGGATTGGACTGATGGTATGTCCAACCCTCTCATGTAGGTGGATCAAGAACTCAAGTAGACTATGACTCTATCATTACTTACTCATGTGTAGTAGATACATCTCAAACTGAAACTATGTAATGTAACTAGAATGTCTAACTAGAGATGCTGACTCTATAGCCACTCGGGTATATTAGGTGGCTTCGAGCCACTTGTGAATGCTAACCACTACAGATGAAATAAGGAATGAAATTGGTGTGAAACTTGTAATATGATGTTTGATGTATATAATGTTGAGAATGACATGGAGTTTATCATTCCATCTAATCAACTGATGTGTAAGTGAGCATACAAAAATAATGTACCACGCACATACTTCCAAATATAATATCTGAGCATATGGATTCTAGAATGAGTTATAATAATTTGTAACTGAGTATCTGAACTAAAAATGGGGATGGTCATGCTATGTATGATTCTCCCAATCTGAGAAAAATGGTATGAATCAAAGATAAACTGGTATGAATTTGAGATAAATTAAACAAAACTAGTAAATCAGTAACTAAACCTGAGCAAACCTAAATTATACCTACTATAATTTCTAGGCCAATATAGATTTTTCTAAAATTGAGGCTATTGGACAGTAGCACCATGTGGCTCTAGTTTCCCAATTTGGGCATTGATGTCTATCTGCTATGATTTTTATACAATTATATTCATCTATGTGTCACTATTTTTTATTGTGTTTACCTGATCTAATTTCTATAATCTGAGCCTATGTGCTTTAAAATATACTATAAGTGTATTATAGGAGCATGATCTCTGTAACAAACCCCTATGAATACCACCTCTCTTAAGGGGAGTTGTTGAACCTATGTAATAACTATCCTAAAAATAAAAATCTCAACAAAATGTTTGTTAGCCAGAGCATATATGATATATGTGTAACAATCCAATATAATGTGCATATATAACATCAAAATATATAATAATATGAGCATAAGTTTTTAATGTGTGATGTATGTTATGTATAACATTCACAAGGCTATCAAGATAGATATAAAAATGTATGTAATAGTAAATCTAAGTAGCTACCTAGGGAGATGGGGCATGATATCCATCATGGCACCCAAGTAGGAAGGGGAGATGCATGAGGTCCCTCATGGAATCTAAAATTGGAGTGTGTAACAAGTAAACAAGAAGTGTCATATCCATGATGCATACAAGAAAGCATACTTACAACACTCATAAGGCACACAAAGTAGGCCAAGGGTCTATAATACAAGGGACATGGGCACATGTCACTAAATATGAGAAAACAAGACATACAAGGACATGTTCAAATGTCCACATACGCAAGCAATAAGCAAGTTGATTTAGATCCACATATAAGGGAAATCACACACAAGGATATGGGCACATGTCCAAATCATACACACTATGAAAAGAAGTGGTGTAGGGCCAAAGAGGAATGCCATGTTTAAATGCCCTAAAAAAAAAGAAGCATAGAGATACAATCACATTTAAACTATGAAAGCTATAAATGAAATTATGCATGAACATGTAATACAAATCTATGTAAGAGTCAAGAGGTACATATGTTGAGTTTAAAGTAGTAATAACTAGAAAACAATTTGAGTATATGATGATCAATATTAAGATATAACATCGCTAAATTTGTGATGTAGAGTTTATAAAGATGTAACCTTGTAATCAAAACTGTGTGTAGAGTGCCCCTAAATGGGAGAATGTGTCAAATAAATAACTTGTGTATCTATGTAAATGCCCACAATGGATAGATAATAAAAATTTTGGATCGATGTAGTGGACCTGAGACCTGTAGCAATCTGTAAGCACTCAATAAGAATAAGTGAATCATGTATGTATGATAAAACTAGCTATACTAAGATAGCTAGCACATGTAGTATATGGAAAATACAAGAGATGTAAACACGATAATACATACAATCTATAATTTGTGTTTTCTAAGTAAATATTTGAATATTTTTGTGTTTTTGACATATTATATTATTTTTGTCTTTTTTGGATATAAGCTATTTACAAGTAATATGAAAAGAGTTTTTTATTTTATATTTAAAATAATCTTAGATGCATTGTGTTTAATGGGTTTTTAATTGCCTTGCCATCAAGTGAAGCTAGATGATATACTTTTGGACTAAGATTTTTGTGATTAGATATGGTCCAAGACAATTTTGTTTGAATTTTCCTTTATTCTCTTATTTAGTGTTGACATTTATAAAATTTTCTTTTAAAGCCATATCATGGACTTTGAATTCCCTACTATGAACATAGTTATTGTAGGTATATTGAATTCATTTCTGATAGGCCCTAAGATGTTATTCGACTTGAATGTGCATGGGATCTAACTATTCTAATTTATGGAGACACCTCTCTTTATATTGATCATCTGTGATAAGTCCTTTTAAGGATACCTATAAGGATGGGATTTCTAACTCTAGTGGGACAACTACTTCTATGCCATATACTAGTGAATAAGGAGTATCTCCTATCAGTGTGTGAATACTAGTGTAGTAAGATCATAGTACATAGACGAGCTATTTTTTCTAATCATCATTAAATTTGGTAACTATTTTAATGAAGATATTGTTGATTGTCTTGTTTGTTGTTTCAGCTTGATCATTGCCCTATGGGTAGTATGGAGTAGAGAATGTGTACCTGATTTTATATTTAGCATAAAATTTCTTCACTATTTTATTCTTGAAATACTTTCCATTATCTATGATGATGGCCACTCATAGGCTAAAGTGGTAAATAATGTTGGTTATGAGAAAACAACATATATCTTTTCCCTTTGTGGATTGTTATGGAATGGCCTCCACCCATTTTTTAAAGTATTTTATAGTTGTAATAATGAATTTGAGACCACCTGTGGAATCTAGATTTATCTTGATGATGAGATCAAAACCCCATAGCATGAATGGCCATGGGGATACTATGGGTTATAGTTTCTATGAAGGGACATGGTGTAGGTTGCCATGGCATTGAAATTTATCACATAACTTGGCATATTCCTGACATTCTTATTCCATCATTGGCCAATACTAATCTTGTCTAAGTAAGTTGTGGGACATCACTTTGCCACTAAAATGACCACCGCATTTGCTATCATGTACCTTTCTGATAGCCAATTCAGCTTCTTAGATTGTCAAACATCAGATTAAGTACACCTAAAAAAATATTTTGAATAATTCCCTACCAATAATGAAATATCGGATGGAGTTATGTTATATTTTTCACTTTTCATTTCTTATGAAAGTATCTGGTGTAATAGATTTATGTATAAAATTGTATATATTAGAGAACCATTCAGATGTTGTTGTGTTGCATGTGGTAACTACAACTATTAGAGCTATGAGGTCCACATAGGATATTGGTGGAGATTATAATACTTTTTTAGTGAAGATAGTGTGGTCTTCATCTATGTCAATGGGGATCAATGATGTCACACTGGCCATTACATTAACATGACAATTATCTTTACGTGAAATGTTTTCAATAGATAATTTTTCAAACTGAGCCTATATATATTGTACAATATTTTTGTAGGGAATTAGCCATTATTTTTTGGTTTGGTAGATATTTTTGACCTGATTGATAATTAATTATGAATCCTCATAAACTTTAATTGATTTGATCTGGTGAGATTGAGTTGCTTGAAGGCCTAAGATAAGAGATTCATATTCTATGATGTTGTTGATACATGAAAAACTGAGTTAGTAAGCGAGGGGTACTATGTGTCCAAGTGGGTCGATAAAAAAAATTCAGATTTGGCACCAGATGCACATCTAGTACCATTAAAGAACATTATCCATGTATCGAAAGTGATATTATATGTTTTGAAGTCATCCCCAAAATCATTGTTGATAAGATTTGTGTCCAATAATGGGGTTGCTACCAATTGATATGTAATTATATGGTATTTTAATATTTTTTGCAAGACTATCTTCAAGTCAAATTTTGTGAGTAACATAACCCATTTACAATATGGCCTGAAAGATGTGGTTTCAACTTGAAGAAATTTCAAGGAATGAATTTTGTAATAACTTGTGTCTCATTATTAATCATATAATGTCAGAGTTTTTAAGTAGAAAATACCATTGCCAAATAAAGTTCTTCTATTGTTGGATAATTTCATTCATAGTCAAAAAGTGTATGACTAATGTATTAATGGTCTACTCTTTATGTTGATATCATGTTGTGCTAAGAGTGCACCGAGTGTATGTTCTATCGTTGAGAGGTAAAGGAGAAGTGGCTTATCAATTATTGGTGGTACTAGGATAGGTGGGTTTAGTGGGTATTGTTTGAGTGTGTCAAATATTTCTAGACATGTGATGTCCCATTCAAATTATATATCCTTTTTAAGTAATCTAATGAATGATTGAGTCTTAACTATGAGTTGTGCCATAAAGTGATGTATTGCCTAGGTCCCTACTTATAAGGAGAGAAGTTACCTAAAGTTGGTAAGAGGAGGCAAGTCCATTATTTATTTGACTTTCTTAGTGTCAACCTCAATACCATATTGAGATATTTTAAGTCCTAAAAGTTTACCTAATCAAACCCCAAAGAAGAACTTCTTGGGATTGAATCATACATTGTATTTCCTTATTCTTTTAAAAATCTATCGTAAATCTATGGCATGATGTTGTCATTATTTTGATTTTGAAAGTAAATAATCGACATAATCTTTGACTATTTTATGAATGATATCATGAAATATAAGTGTTATTTTTTGTTGGTATGTTGCACCTTCTTTTTTAGTTCAAAAAGCATGACTATATGGCAAAAGTTCCCTATAGTGTGGTAAAAGACATTTTTTCTTGGTCTTGTTCAATGATCATTATTCAAATTGTAACTAGTGAAACCATCCATAAAAGAGAGAATTTCATAGGCTATGGTGGATTCAACTATCATATCTAAAACCCTGTATATAGCTTGTTTTGACTAATTTTGTGAGCAAACCTTAATCCTTCATGTTGCTAGGGCATCTTGTTGATACAAGTAGGAAAGTGTGTTTGTTAGAAGGGTAGGTTGGACATCTTCAACACCCCATTATGATGATAATTTCCTACATATAAATACTTTGAGATCAATCCTAATGTAATTCTCCCCACCTAAGTGCTAGTGCAAGTGAAGCTAGTATGATGGTTGACTTGTGTGCTTTGAATGTGCTTGAGACTATAAATATGAGTAATGTAAGCTTAGGAATGTTATAGATTGTAGTATGCAGAATAGGGATTACTAACCTTAATTGTGCACAACTTATTCAGATTTTGTATGTGTAATTTGCATCTCATTCCCATCTCGTGGTTAAAGGGATAAAAATCATGTATTTATACTATTTTGGTGTTTATATGGGTGCTGAAATAAGTTTAGGCTGAACCTAGGAGGTCTAAGATTTGAAAAGATATCCATTTATGAAAAAAGGAGGGAAAATATAGCAGCGTCATTATTGGGAAACTAGTGCCACATGGTACTACTATCACTATTATGGTGCTAGTGTATAGGTGGAAAAACACTAGGCATGAAGGGACAAGATGTAATAATGAAGGTTTGGGACTACTTTAGGGATGACTAGGGATCCCTATGGCCTGCATGTAGGCTAGATAAGTGTAAAAATAGGCCCTAAGATAGGTCTAGGGATAAGTTAGGGATAGGTGGTCTCAAATAAAACTCTTAGCACTCAAGTGTCATTTTTAGGTGATTACATTTTCCCTACCCTTTATTCTAGAAATGCAGCAAAGCAAAATGACTAGGATAAATTAGAAAGAAGCGTACCTAGACTTACCTAAGAATTAAATCCCAAGAAGCTAGATCTAATTATGTGAAGCATGATCCATTCCATGTTCTACAAGTGAAACATGCATAGATTAGTCCTTACTTAAGAGATGTCAAAGTAAAGACAATACTGAGTAAGGAAGTAAAATTGAGTAAAGGGATAACTGAGAGGAAAGGAATGAATACACCTCATTGGATACAAGAACCAATGTATAAAATTGGTGAAAACCTATGTGTATACATGTATATAGTGAGCAATCAATGAATAACTTGAACTAATTTGATGGCTTGCTCAATCCTCATGTGTGGGTGGCTCAAGAACTCAATCTAGTTTTAACTCCATCATTTCCCACCCCTGCTTGGTGGATCATGACATGTGAATAACTTGGATTGAATTGATGGTGTGTCTAACCCTCTCATGTAGGTGGCTCAAGAACTCAAGTATATTATCACTCTATCATTACCTATCCATGTTTAGTAGATGCATTTGAAACTTAAATTATGCAATGTAACTATAAATGTCTAACTGGGGATGTCATTTATATAGCCACTCAGGTATATTAAGCTGCTTTGAGCCACTCATGAATGCTAACCACTACAAATGGAGTAAGGCATTAAATTAGTGTGTAACCTAAAATATGATGTTTTATGTATACAATGTTGAGAATGACATGGAGTTTATCATTCCATATGATCAACCAGTGTGTAAGTGAGCATAGAAAATAATGTGTCATGCACATAACCCCAAATCTAATATCTAAGCATATGGATTCTGGACTAAGTTATAATAATATGTATCTAAGTATTTGAACTAAAAATGGGGATGGTCATGCCATGCATGATGCCCCCAATATAAGAAATATGGTATGAATCTAAGTTAAATTGGTATGAATTTGAGATAAATAAATTAAAATGGTTAATATAGTAAGTAAACCTATGCAAACTCAAATTGTACCTAATGTAATTTACTAGCCAATCTAGATTTTTCTAAAACTGAATCTATTGGATAGTAGTATCATGTGGTTTTAGTGTCTCAATTTAGGCACTAATGTCTATCTGCTATGATTTCTATGTAATTGTATTGATCTATGTGTCACTATTTTTTAATGTGTTTAGCTGATTTGATTTCTATAATCTGAACCTGTGTGCTAAAAAATGTATTGAGTGTATTACACGAGTATGATATATGTGACAAACCCCTATGAATGGCCCTCTATTTAAGGGAGTTTTTGAACCTATGTAATAACTATCCTCAAAATAAGAATCCCTATAAAATGTGTGTTAGCCAGAGAATATATGATATATATGTAATAATCCAATATAATATGCATATATAACAATAGAATGTAAGATAATCTAAGCATAATTTTATAATGTATGATGTATGTTATGTACAACATTCACAAGACTATCAAGATAGATATAAAAATGTATGTAACATCAAATCTAAGTAGCTACCTAGGGGATGGGGCATGATGTCCATCATGGCACCCAACTAGGAAGGGGAGATGCATGACGTCCCTCATGGAATCTAAAATTGGAGTGTGTAACAAGTAAAATACAAGGGTCATGGCCATGATGCATACAAGAAAGCATACATACAACACACATGAGGCACACAAAGTAGGCCAAGGGACCATAATACAAGGGACATGGGCACATGTCACTAAATATCATAAAATAAGACATACAAGGACATGTCTAAATGTCTACATACGCAAGTAGCAAGCAAGTTGGTTTAGATCCACATAGAATTGAAATCACACACAAGGACATGGGCACATGTCCAAATCATACATACTATGAAAATAAGTGTCATAAGGCGAAAGAGGAATGCCATATTTAATTGTCCTCGAATAGAAGAAGCATAGAGATACAATCACATCTAAACTATGAAAGCTAGAAATGAAAGTATGCATGAACATGTAATACAAATCTATGTAAGAGTCAAGAGGTAAATATGTTGAGTCTAAAGTAGTAATAGATGGTAAAAAATATAAGTGTAGGATGATCAATATCAAGATATAAAATTTCCAAATCTGTGATGTAAAGTTTATAAATATGTGACTTGGTAATCAAAAATATATGTAGACTGCCCCCAAATGGGATAATGTGTCAAATGAAGAACCCATGTATCTATGTAAATGTCCCCAATGTGTAAATAATAAGAAATTTGGATCAATGTAGGAGACCTGAGACCTATAGTAATTTGCAAGCACTCGACAACAATAAGTGAAACATGTATGTATGATAAAACTGGCTATACTAAGATAACTAGCACATGTAGTATATAGAAAATAGAGGAGATGTAAACATGGCAATGCATACAATCTATAGTTTATGTTTTCTACATAAATATTCAAATGTTTTTATGTTTTTGACATATTATATTGTTTTTGTGTTTTCTTGATATAAGTTATTTACAAGCAATATGAAAAGATTTTTTTATTTTTTATTTAAAATATCCTTAAATGCATGATGTTCAATAGGTTTTTTATTTCCTTGCCATCAAGTGAAGCTAGATGATATACTTGAATGTGCATGGGATCCAACTATTCTAATTATATGAAGTTAGGTATATGAAGTTATGGTGAACTTATGTGTTGGTTAATGAAATTTGAATCAGAATAATGATTATATTCAGGAATGATATTTATTTTATGGTTGACCTTATTGTCGTACACTCTCATTTAAAGTATGAATTTGGGAAGATTGCCTCCTAGAATCATAATGTTGGTAGCATTCTTGTTTGAAGTATCACCGGAAATTACATAGAATAGAATGGATTAGCATACTATATAGTTCTTATTGATGTTATTACAGTTATGTTAAACATCTTGATGTAAGATATAGATTATTGTAGTGAGGTCCATTTATCCCTTTAGTTGCAATATAATTTGAATTCTAAAGCATGTAGTAGTTGACAATTTATGATGTTAAGTTAAATTAGTGGGCAAGTTCTCTATGCCATATTGAATTATTGAATAACTCATTGCATAGAGTTACTTGTACTTGGATGAACTATACCTTTTATATCAACAACTTTTCCTTTATTAACTATACATACATTGACCATTTTGTTAATATGATCTCTTTTTGCATACAGCAAATATGGGTATCCACTATGCTTCATCTGGTAACTATAGATACAAGCTCTATCAATACTCTTTAATCCATTAGAGGTTATCCATGTTTTAATGAATTGATAATCAACATGAGATTATGAGTAAATAACCATTTTAAATTCAAAGGCCTTAAGGAGTAAGACTAATTTAGTTTATATTTTAAATTAACAATGGGTGACTTGTGAGTTTTAAAATGAACAAGGAAAATGGTGTGATGATCTCTGATCCAATGAGGAGGATACTTACCCTCAGCTGGTAGCACCATTTTAGTTCCCCATAACTATTTATCTTCCACTCATTTACTAAGATTGTACTCTTTTATGGATAATAATGCATTATACAATATAGCTATAGGATCATAGTGTTAATTTGGCCACATGTGCTTTAATCAGTTTGTTGTTTGATATATTTATGATTGGCATTTTAGACAGTATACATGATAGTTCACATTAGATTCAAACCTCAATTCTCATCTCATAGACATGTTATAACTGAATGACAACATAAAATACGTAAAGTTGTCTGTTTCTGATTTTAAAGAAGAAATCATTTAACCATCCTCAAGTAGAAACGAAACCTATTGAGGGGAATGAGATACCTAACGAGATTTAAGGACCTATAAATGATCCTATATATAATATTAGTGCCATGTATGGTGCTTGGGACTTATCCACATAATTTTACACTGATATGTCCTAAACTCTATAGTTTCCTTCTAGACAACTTGCTTCCTCATAACATCCTTTACAGGTATTTACCCCTAGTTAAATATCTCATATCACCTCATTTAGTTATAGTTGTGTGTACATGAGTACACTAAATGAGTATTGCTTGCATCAACAAGTGGATTATTGGGCCCTACACACAGTCCAAACTGTACTCTGATAATGTAATTCCAAAATTATTTTTTGGGGTTATTTCATGATCTTGCTCACATTCTATCATGCCATGCTTACTCTTCTCCCAAATGGATTTCATGCCCATTGACATCTTTTCCTCTTGTACAGATCTAAAGCTCATAATACATCCAAATCTAATTTGGGAAGGGTCTAATTTTCAAAATTTAAACAAATATGCCATGTCTACCATGTCGGATGTTGAATTCCTAAAAATTATTAATAGAAGGGAATGGGAACGGCAAAAAAACATAAATATATGGCAATTATGTTGGTGGTGACAATGTGATGGAGATTAAGGTCGTTCACGGTTAAGGGATATCGATAACATTCCTATTTATGGTTTGAAATTCAATTGTGGTGGTCTTTGAGGTGCTAGTGCTAGCATGCATGTAGTTTATGCATGTTGGTTAAGCTCACCCATTGCATTTGGCAGGAAGTTTAGTGACTAGAGTATCAGTGACTTTGGGAAATTGTTAATATGTGAATTGAAACATGTGTAGATCTATCACTTGGCAAGGGAGCACATGACCATTCTAACCATCTTCTTCATTCTATTACAACACTGCATTAAGGGTTGATTGATCCCACCTACCTATAAATATTAAAAACATAGAGCCACTTATTATAACATTATATTATGGTTCTATGAAATGGATTACATTGGAATTGACATTATGATCACTAGCACTACAAACATGCACACCAACAAAGCTTTTTGCACACCCCCCATTTTAGATTTTATTCTTCCCAAGCACAAATCTTCCCTTTGCCTCAAATATTTTGAATTATTTCTTGATATTCTTAAAATGGTTGAAGGGGAGGAGTAAAAATAGGAAATGTTGTCCCAAAAATAATTAATCTACCATGAACTATACCTATAAAAGGTTGTAATAAAAATAATGTCTACACAACCACCCATCACCATCACCGACAATAGATCCACTATTTTCTTGTACTATTTTAGGTATTCATTTTTATCATTTGATAGGTATCATTATTAAATGAAATATAGATGTTGTACAAATTCTTAATTACATATGTTCATTCCTTTATTAACTTGCCCAAGGAAGATTATATGTGTTTCAAATTTGTTATTAGTGGCTTTTCATCATTCAATTATGGGGTGGTATTTGTTAAATGTAAAAATTTGGATATAGGGGGAGGGGACTAGTAGTTGGGTCCCCTAATTTCAGGGTCCCATTATTTTTTTAAAAATCTATGTTATAATTTATCGCTTCAGATTTATGTAGTTTAACTAGTAATTAGTTAAAATAAGTTGTATCAAAGGTTTATTAGTGTTCTCCAAATCTATATGATAATTTTTCACTAAACATGTCATTTTTTATCATTTTTAAGGTGTGACTAGTAGTTGGGACCCTTAACTTCAAGTTCTCACAATTTTTTAAAAACTCTACATTATAACTAGAGGCTTTTAGCATTCTACAAATTAGATGTGTCATTTTTTATCTTGTTTTTAAAGTGTGACTAGTATTGGGGACCCCAATGCCCAATTAATTTTTATAAATTTGACTAATAACAATATCAAACAAATAATTTGTTTACATTAGCTTTAAAATTTGTGCACTTAGGCACATCATCGACTTGTGATGGGTTATTAATAAAAAGTGAAGGGACATGTTTGAAGATGCTTGGGTGATTAATATTGAACAATAAGCCATGTTTAATGACACTTAACATTTATTTCCATTAATATTGCCAATAAATTTTACCATGCGTGCCATCAACCACTTGTTTGGCGTGGCATTTCTAGACTCTTTTCCCCAAATAGTCATGGAACCCTTATACCTCTTCCAGCATATGAAACATTTCATAGAGCTTGTAGTGTCAGCAGTTCAAAGGGATGAAAATGTTGTTTCAATGTGTGTGTATAGTTATTTTAACTAAACCCACAATAGTCTTCAGTTGTATTTTTATGTACCAATAATACATGATTTTTATTATTATTTTAATGATATTTTGGCATGTCTTTCTAACTGAGTCAAATTTTACTTGTATGTTCATGGCGTGGCCTCAAGATTTGCATTCATATAGTAGTAAAAATTATTGTTTTTGTATCAAACAATATCATTTTCTAAATTCATTGGCCATGTTGGGACATGCTAGTGACACTAATATCCAACGAATGGCCATGTTGGAAGATGCTTGAGTTTTTAATATGCAACAAACATTTTTGAAGATCCCTATCAACTATTAATTTTGTCATTAGCACCATCTTCCATCTGTTCAATGTGACTTGTTCATGTCACTCTCCTCAAAATGGGATGGAACCCAAATGCCTGTTATTGTCTTCTTAATTATTTATCCATAGTTATTTTTATTTATATGTGAATTAAAATATCAAGGTTTCCATTCACATACCAGTAAATGTTATTAACAATCGAAAGTTGATATGTAGACAAATCTTTCTAAATTTTGAAATTAAGTCAACTATAAACAAATAAATGACTATGTTCATTTGATAATCAAATAGAATCAAGCATTATCAATTAGATTGAGAAACTTATAAATTCTAAGCTAGCATTCAATTGTGGATCACTTTTGGCTCACATACTAAAGTGTTTTATTGAAATATATCTTTTATAATTGATGTTTATTGAAATATGTGTTCCAATTTGAGGTGTTTGATGAATTAATATATTTCTCTAATACACATTCCCAAATAAAGTGTGAATATTGTAGACTAGAAAATTAAAATCATTGCAGGAGGGCAAGATACAAGTTGTGCATCTAGGACAGAAGGCAATAAGAAAGTGGGCAAGATTGGGCTTGAGCTTGGAATTTTAAATCTAATTGAGTATAATAAGCCACATATGAAGAGAAAAATTGAAACTCCATCATTTATTTATCTTGACAAGAGATGAGAGAAGGGACTCATACTCTGATATAAAACACTAGAAAAATAATTTTTATAGTGGCATCATAATTCCACCGTTAATCCTTCCGCTAGGCAAGTAAAGGTTATAGTCCCATTTTTTTAAGAATGGCATCTCGAATCAACTCTTGAATATGTAAAATAGAGTGTAAGTCAGGTGCTAAAATCTTGAACTTACTTTGTAAGGCAAACCATGGAATCCAAATTCAAGATGAGATAAGATCTCTAAAAGTGGTAATGCCTATAAAATCTAAAGGAGTTTTATACCTAGTGTTTCAATAAGATGGAGACCGGTATTTTCCATGATAGTTAACCACCTTTAATTATGATCATTGAAAGAAAGACAAGTTTTGAATCCATCACCAATTCATTTTAGGTGAGGTTTGACAACTTCAAATGATTTCCAAATACATTTGGACACAAAGGACTCCTTAATTTTGACTAGGACATAAGTGACTAGGAGAGTTTAAAATCTTTTCTTTTTTCAATTTTTTTTCCATATAGTGAACTTTCAAAAATGTTAGCATATCAAAAGGATTTTCCAAGCCTTATTACTTTCAATATACACTTTCCACTTGGTGCAAAGATCTATGATTTTTCCATAAATATTGATATTATCCATACCTTCCTCATCTTGATGAAGAAAACAAGTATCCTAAAAAACCTTAGTGAAAGTCCCTAATCTGTATAATATTGGCCCAAAGAAAGCATTTAAACAACTTAGGTGACTTATCATATGAGGCTCTATAAGGAGCCCAACTCGAGGAAGAATAGTAAACATTAGTAGAGGAATCTTTTTTTTGGTGCAAATGTAAAATTTTCCTATTAAATAAATGGGTTTAGTAATATAATAGGCTATTTTTTTTCCACTCTTTGAATTACATAGTATTTCCAATCTATCAATTACATAGTACCACAATTTAAAGGGAAAGCTATCAAAATAAAAAATAATGCCTAGGAGTTTGAATTTATCCCATTTTTTTATCCATTTCCATTGAAAATTCTTGATCCAATCTGAAAATGGCATCATGCTTTGTCTAAAGAATTGTTTTGTGGCCCATTACAGATTAGATCTAGAAGCTTTACAAAAAAATCAAGCCATTGTTGTGGCTCTTAAAATGAGCCCTCATGCTTTATAATTGTGTGGAAATAATTATATATGAAGTGCACATTTATTAATTGAGTGAGTCAATTGGGAGGGATAATTCCCTAAACCAGTCCATGCTCAGGTATGTGGGAAACCAAATAGCCAAAATCTTCAGTCACAAGATCATACTGTGGTAAAATGAGAAGGAAACATTTATAGATGAAATGAAATAGCTTGAAACTATCAAAATTATGGCTATTAATAGTAAAAACCCCTGAGGCATTAGATAAGAACTCATCTCTATATCAAAATTACCAAACCCTAAAGTATTAAGCATGGCAAGGATAAATTTCCAATCAATATAGCTAAAAAAATTTCCAAAATCAAGCATGAATAATATGGTCCTCTACTGAGAAGCATGGAATCACTCTATTATTTCCTATAAAACAATGATATATTCCTAAATATACAACTTTTGATAAACCCTATTTGTTCTAGTCTAGGAATTACAAGTAATTTGTGGCAAAGGTGTGATGCTAGTGCTAGTATTTTGTATGAGGAGTGATTGACCTGCAACTGGTAAGTAACTTTAGATCTCCCTCTATAGCAAATAATTTTATGTTTCTTTTGTTATTTAATGCCCATTAAATATTTATTTCAAAAGGATTTTATATAAATATAAAGTAATTTTGGCCCCAAAAAAATTACCATGTTAATTTGTAAAATTCACAAGGGAAATCGAAAACTCCAACGATAATAATAATATATATAATCATTGAGGTGTGTATAAAAATACCAAAATCTCTGAGTTAAAAATAAGCATTAGCAAAGAAGATTGTTCACCATTAAATTGAATGAAAAGAAGAGTACATATAGCCAAAAGTTGTTAGTGTTAGTGGAGTTTGACAAATGCATTAACTCCCACTTAACATCACCTATGCTAAACCTAACTGGGCTTAATCATAGTGAAGTATGCTAGTTACCAATGCTTGCATGATGCTCTGAAACCTAACAGAATCATAACTGAAAGCTAACTGGTAGAATACACTAACACCCCCCTTAAGCATAGCTTAGGTGGGTAGAAAAAAAAAGATGGGTCCCGGCAACAAGGCTTGCTGAGGTACCTACATACAATGCAACTCTCAATAAGTAAAGTAAAAAGAGAAAATCCAATGGGAAAAAACACTTCCCTCCAAAAGAGAGACAAGAAAAAGAAGTAAGAACTAGAAAGCCTTGTCTAACACCCCCTTAAGCATAACTTAGGTGGGCTTTAAAATTAGGTCCCAGCAACGAGTCCTGATGAGGTACCCAAATACATAGTGATGATCCTAATATCCTACAAAATATGAAAGATGTGTGCCTCAACAAAGAAGAGAGAGAATGTATGCACATAATGTCGCATGGTGGAGGTTGTAGTAGGTCCCTCTGCAATAAATATTGTCTCTTCCTTTCAGAGTAAAGAAACCACGAGCTGTCAAACTGTTGTATTCCCACTCAAGTGGAGTTGCCTTTGAATAGGCGGTTGTATACAGCATGGAGAGACATCAATCCGTTGTCTGCTCATAGAGCTTTCTTCAGGTTCGATGGCATGCAGAGAGGTCAATACGCTCCAAGTGAATTTGTTCTCTGCTAAGACCACAAATGGTGCCGGTATTGATGCATGCACAGACTAGAAAATCAGATTCGCAGGGCAGACATGGATACCAGGTACACACCATGCAATTCCCTCAAACAAAATGCTGATTGCACAAGTCCAATCCGCAGAACACAATAATATCAAACCAGAGAATATTGATCACACAAGACGCATTTTCCCCCTACGAAGCTGGAACGGAACAACAGGGCCGTGAGGAGGAAAGGAACGCTGGAGGAAGACCGACGACTAGATCCAGGCGAGGGAGCTTGACAGATGTCTCTTGAGCAGGCTCAAAAAGCAGTTCGTGGGCAAGGCAATAGCGCTACGAGTGTGCTTGAACGGCGCTTGGCAGGCTGCTGGCAGATCACGTGGAGGAGTCTGGGAGGCGTCAATTCAGATCCATACCAAAGATAGCCCGAGGAATGCACTCAAGGTGCACTTCTGAAAATTCAGACTCCAAATCTCTAAATCCTGAACTGTTAATAAAATATAATCTCCTCTTAAAATTCAGACTCCAAATCTCTAAATCCTGAACTGTTAATAAAATATAATTTCCTCTTAGTAATCCAAATTTTGGGTTAACTCAGATCTGCTCTGAGACCATGTAGAAAAATACAGAATCTCTGGGTTAAAAATAAGCATTAGCAAAAAAGATTGTTCATCAACATATAGCCAAAAGCTGTTAGTATTAATGAAGTTTGACAAATGCATTAACTCCCACTTAATATCACCTATGCCAAACTTAACTAAACTTAATCATAGTGAAATATGCTAGTTGCGGGTGCTTACATGATGCTATGAAACCTAACGGAATCATAACTGAAATCTAACTGGTAGAATACACTAACACGCTGAAGACAATAAATTTAGATGAAATAAAGTAGTAAAAGATGCATGGTGAGAATGAGTTGTTATTTAATAGATGATATAATAGTTGCAGTTGTTCTGCCATCTTACAACCTGCACAGTACCCACAAATTATGAATTAGCTAAAACAAATGGAAAGGAGGAAAAAAAAATTTGTTATTGTGATTCTTACGTGTTGCAGTTGGTGGTCTTGTTGATTTTAAAGCCAACGACGGTGTTGCATTTGGTAGGAAGATTAGCGACTGCAGTTTCGGTGAGTTAGGGAAATTGTTAATCTGCGATTTGAAACATGTGCAGATCTGTCGCTTGGCACGGGAAGAATGTGGCCATTCCAGCCAGTTACTTCACTCCACTGCAGCACTGCGCCGAGGGCTGACCATTCCCATCTGCCTGTAAATATGATAAACACGGATCCACTGATTGTAACACTGTATTGCAGCTCTGTGCAACGGCTGCCATTGGCATTAACGTTGTCATCACCAGCGCTGCGAATGCGCACACCAACAAACCTTACTTACTCTATAATAAATATATAAAATTACTTACTGTAATTACCGATTTACCAATCTCACTGAGAATTAGTCTTATAAATAAATATGAAAATGAAACAGTATAATTTATTCCGTGTACAGACTTATAGTGTGATGTGTGTACTATGTGATGTATGGTGAAATGTATATGAATAGTGAAATGCATGTAAACTATTGTGTGTACACATTGCAGTCCATAGATTATAAACTTTTAAAGCTCACCTTTCTTTTGTCGTTTTAATAATGATATGCACTTCTTGTCACACCATGTGTAACTTGTGTGTTCTGGTTCATATATATTAGTGGTCAAATTTAAACCTAGTTACCCATCCTAGCCCGTCTAAATTGATGTAATGAGTATTACAGAGTATACACTTTACTTTACAAATTTACAAAATAAATAAATGAATTGTATTATTTTTTTTATGAAACCAATCTCCCTTTATTTATATATATATATGTAAGACTAATTCAAAATGAGATTGGAATTTACTTCCTTTTTATATCTATTTATAAGTCTAATTCAAAGTTAACTAGAATTTGTTATCCCTAACTTTTAAAAGGCTATAATCAATACTTCCAGAAGAATAACATTGAGTACGTATAAATTAATTTTATACATTTAATTTTTATTTTAAATTTGTCATTGAGTAGGTATAAATTGGAAGAAAATAGCTTCTATTAATCGTCTTAAGAAGGATAAAAGACAACTATCACTTGTTGATGCATTTCATATCCCTCAATATTCTAATTAGTAATGTCAGTTCAGAAATGAAGACTTTGATATTCATCTACATGAAGGAAAATATGAATCAGATGAAGAATAGATTTGAGAAGAGGAACAAGCATCAAAGAAGCAAAAGTGAACATTCAAGTCCAAATGAAAAACAAGATTTTCATGGGCTTATGTTGTAAAATATTGCAATGGTATTGAAAGGATAAAATGTTCTTGGTGTGTAAAATATAAGAGAGAGACTCAATTTGTTAAAGATGGGAGTACTACCCTTCAAGTCAACGGTCTTAAAATGCATGCAGAATCAGAGTCTCATAAATTTATTTTCCAATTTTTTGAAGGAGAAAGCAAACAAAGTAGTATTCCAATAACTAAACATGTAGAACTAATGGTAGATGTTGAGAAGGAGAGAATCATATCTGTGATAGAAAATATGTATTTTATTTTCATACATGATTTACTTTTAGAAGTTTATAAACTAATTTATGACTTGAACAAGTATAAAGGCACTTCACACATGTCTCTAACAGATAAATACTCTACATATACAAATACCACATTTGAAAAAGAGTTTCTACAAGCTTCAAAAGAGGTATATTGAAAAAAGTTAAAAGATAAGATTTTTCGTAGTCCATTTTACTCAATTTTAGTTGATGAAAATATTGATCAGACTATACAACATTTGATAGTTTACATTACATATTTGACAAATGAAAGAAATGGTAAATGTGTAACAAAGTTTATACGTCTCCTTCAAATAAAGGATGGAACAACTCAATCTATGTATGATGTTGTGATAAGTCTTTTAGTAGAGATAAATTTATCATTGACAAAGTTAGTTGGTTTTGGATCTGATGGGGCTTCTGCTATGAGATGTATTCATGAAGGCTTATCTACTAAGCTTCATTGAGATGCTCCTCGATTAATAGATATTCATTGCATAACTTATCAAGAAGCATTAGCAGCAAATGATGCTTCATCTTATTTTTTAGAGCTACACTTTTTTGACAAATTTATAAATAAAAGTTATCTCTGGCTTGGAAAATATGTTAAAAGACATGGAGTATTAAGAGATTTGATGGATTCATTTCAAATTAATCAGTTAGAGGTGTTGTAAATTAATCAAATTAAATGGCTCTCTAAAATAAAGGTCATGGAAAGGCTTGTCAAAATCATACCTATTTTATTGAAAGAATGGGAGTTAGAAGATAAAAAAATGTATGATTTGACAAAAAAAAATTCAAGTATAGTTTCAAGATGACCATGTTGACATTACTTCTATTGGCACCACTTTAGATATTACTATTGAAATGTTTCATAGGAGATTTCAAAGAGATATATTTGGGGCAGGTATAATACATATTTCATCTTTTTTAATAGAGCACAAGGAGGAATTCTTGAGTTTTCAAATGGAGCAGGTACAATACATATAAATCCATTGAGATTTGAGAGCTTGTCTAACTCACAAAGATCAAGGACACTAGATGATTACATTGAATTGGAAAAAAGCTTTATAATGAAGGTTATTGATTCTCTATATGCAAGGTTCATACATTTATCTATGTTTAATGTTGTTAAATTCTTCAATATTTATAATTATTATGATGAGATGGATGATAGAGAACGTCAAAAAAAAGATGGTTAACATGTTTATGTGAAAAAATTAGTGTTGGAAAATTGTCTATTATAGATACTATCAAATGTTTAGGGGAGATGGATGAATTTGTTTATACTATTTATAAATCATACTAAAAAAAATCATATGTTTGGAGCATGGGATCTTTGTAGAGGTGAACTTGAATGGTTTGAAAGGTTTCTATGTTTAATGTAGCTATGACAAGCTATTCTTATTATTCCAGTGAGCATGACAGTATGTGAAAGAGGTTTCTCAAAATTAAATAGGATAAATAATGATGATCAATCTAAATTTTCTTTAAAAATGTGGATATGTTAACATTTCTTTCCTTTTGTGCACCTCATGCTCTAAATGAGGTAGATTATAATGTTATTTATGATGAATGGAATCATATAAAAATGTAAAGGCCTCTTCCTCTAGACCAATAGATCCATTACTATAGTAGTTTGGGATAGAAGAATATAAAAACACTAAAACTTCACAATAGTTATAGTATTAGAAGAAAATTTTTAAATAGAAGTTGAAACCAATTATATAAGTTAATATATATTTTATTTGTGTGATTGAATCTTTCTCTAACAAATTGGAATCCAAGCTTACATAGTTCATAATTTTAATGAGCAACATTCTTGAAGTGAAGTGAAAGTTGATTGGAATTGATTTTAATATTAATTAAGACTATTTATAATCATTAATATAACATTTACATTTATATATGTTTTATTACTAGACTATAAACAAGTACTACTAATTCCCTTCTTATTGAATTCGGTGTAAATATAACAATAATGAGCTAGGTTATTTATAGAAATTTGTTGTGCACTGATAAATGTGGTGTATACAAGTAAAAACAAAGGCGTCATGTTATTCTGCATCATGTTTCTGGTTTTAGTTGTATGTACCAAGTTGGCTATTGTATTCCTACTTCCATTTCCAACTAATGGATGGGGTGGGTAGGGATAGTCTATTACCCACTAATGGATGGGTTCAGGAGGTGCATGGATTGAGTCTTGGCATACATAATAATTACCATTAAATGAATCAATTGGCTATGAAATTTATGAATATTTTAGTTGATATTATAAGTGTAACATTGCATAGCTTGATCTTCTGCTCTCTTTTTAATATTTTTTCTATCTAAGTCCTTTTTTCTCTATTTTTATTTAATGATTACCATATGAAATCCTATTTTTTATATCCAATATCTTAATCCTCTTTCCTTTATTTTTAAAGATTTTTCTCTCTAAATTCTCTATTTTTATTTAATGATTACCTTTTAAAGTCATAATGTTGCTTGATCTAATATTTTAATCTTCTCTGCTCTACTTTTTTTTTTAAGTTATCTATTTTTATTTAATGATTATTTTTAGTTAAAGGTGTTAGACTCTATTTTTATAGTAAGAGGATTTTATAAATCTAACTGATTGAAATTCTATACTATATGGTAGATTTGAACACTATAAGTTATATGGCATTTTATACATTATTTTATGTTTATCCTATTTTTATCATATTTAATTTTTGATAGGCCAAGGTGACTCCATAGGTGTTGGGATTTTACAAATATGACCAATTGAGATTCTATACTATGTGGTAATTTTGAGCATTGTGTAGGTGATATGGCATTTTATAGAATGTAAACTAATTATTTTCAGTGTGTTGGGTAGGATCGATCATTTGAATTATTGTGGCAAGTTGGCAACTATTATAAGATACAATATAGCTTTCTCTGTAATTACATTTTATAGTGTATATAATGTAATTTTTCCTCTTCATTTGTGGCAATTTAATACATCTAAGATAACAAAATCTTTGCATTAGTTGTTACATACATCATAGATGAACTTTCCCTCTTCTTTTGGGATTTTTACATTGTCATGCACTTTTATACTTGGACCTTTTTTTAGATTCATTTTTGTTGCATTTCTGGGACAGAGATGAAGCCCTTTGACGTGTTGTGATGGGTTCAAATTTGACTATTGGTTATGATTGTTATAACTTGTGACCCGTATCCTTTTGGTCTCATAAAACTGTGTGTGTGTGTGTGTGTGTGTGTGTGTGTGTGTGTAATTTAATGTGAGATTGGTAATTACAATGAGATTGGTTTTACATATTTATAAATTAATTCAATAAGAAGGGCATTAGCAGAATCTGTTCATAGTACAGTGATAAAAAATATATAAATGTAAATGTTGTATTATTGATTATAAACTATTTTAAGTAATATTTTTATATATGGGAGATTAATTTTAAGTGATATTAAAATTGGCAATTACAGCAAGATTGGTTTTATATATTTAGAATACTAATTCAACAAGAAGGAAATTAGCATTTAAATTTATATTTTGTAGTTACTTTATTTTTGACAATATATAGTTAAATGTTATTTAAAACTATTTATAATCATTAATACAACATTTAGATTTATGTGTTTTATTACTAGACTATAAATGGGTATTGTTAATTCCCTTCTTGTTGGATTGGGTGCAAATGTAACAATAATGAGCTAGGTTGGTCTTGGAAGTTTGTTGCGCACTAACAAAGGTGGTGTATATAGGTAAAAATAAAAACATGATGTTATTCTACATCACATTTTTTGTTTTAGTTTTATGCTTCAAGTTGGCTATTGCATTCCTACTTCCATCTCTAACTGATGGTTGGGGTGGGTAGAAATTATATACCTGCTTATGGATGGGCTCAGGTGGTGCATGGATTAATTCTTGACATATAGAGGAATTCTCATGAAATAAACCAACTGGATATAGAAGTTAAAAATATTTGAGTTGATATTTTAAGTGTAACATTGCATAGCTAGATCTTATTCAATCTAGTTCTATGATTTAAATTTTTTTTTTTAGCTTGTTATTAAGAAATAGAAGTACATTTGATTTGTATAAGGTTAGATGTTATTAATTATGATTATTGTTCCCTTTTGCGTAAATATTATAAATAGGTACTACTAATTCCCTTCTTTTTTAATTCAATGTAGATGTAACAGTAATGAGCTAGGTTGGCTTGAAATTTTTTTGTACACTGGCAAAGGTGGTGTATACAGGTAAAACAAAAACATGATGCTATTTTGCATCACATTTTTTGTTTTAGTTATATGCTCCAAGTTGAATATTGTATTCCTACTTCCATCTCCAACTAATGGTTGGGGTGGGTAGGGATTATAAACCCGCTTATGGATGGGCTCAAGGGGTGCATGGACTAGGTCTTGACATATAGAGGAATTACTGTGAAATGAACCAATTGGATATGAAAGTTATGAATAGTTGATATTGTAAGTGTAACATTGCATAGTTAGATCTTATTCAATCCAGTTCTATGATTTAAATGTTTTTTTAGTTTGTTATTTGAAAATAAAAGTACAATTGATTTGTATAAGTAACATGTTATGAATTATGATTGTTGTACCTTTTTGGATGAATGCTATAATTTCATTGAATAAATTTTTTACGTTGTATTTCCAAAATTTTATTAATTATTTTATTTTTGTGTTTGAATCATTCTCCAACAAATTGAAATCAAATTTTCTTTAGTTCATAATTTTAGTGACACATAAAAAATTTACTTTTATCAATCAAATGGCACTTAAATTTACACTTGTCAATCAAAGGGCACTTAAATTTACACCTATCAATTGAAGGGAAACTATTTTTATAACTTTTCATCACTGAAGGGCTAGTTGCATAAATACCCCTTAGCTTGAAATTAAGGCCATCCCTTTAAACTTGACCGCTATACACAACCACCCATCACCATCACCGACATAGATCCACTACTTGCTTGTACCATTTTAGGTATTTATTTTTATCAATTGACAAGCATCATTATTAAATAAAATATAGATGTTGTATGACTTCATTATGATTGATGTTCATTCTTTTATTAACTTGCCCAAGGCAGGCTATATAGGTTTCAAATTTGTTATTGGTGGCTTTTTATCATTTAATTTTGAGGTGGTATTGGACTAGTCATTGGGACATATAATTTTTTTAAAAAATTATATTATATTTTATTGTTTTGGATTTATGTAGTTTAATTAGTTATTACTTAAAATAAGTCATTTTATAATGTTTTATAAAGTTGTATCACAATTTTTTTATCAGGTATCATTTTTATTATGACTCGTAGTTGGGACTTCAATGTTCAATTATTTTTATAAATTTGACTAATAATAATATCAAACAAACTTTTTATTTATATTGGTTTTAAAATTTGTGCACTTAGGCATGCCATAAGTTGCAATGAGTCATTAATATAAAATGAAAGGACATGTTAGAAGATACATGGGTGATTAATATGCAATGACAGATCATGTTTAATGACACTTGACAAGATTTTTTTCCATTAATGTTGCAAGTAATTTCCATCAACCACCTATTCGGCCTGGCTTTTGAAGACTCTTCTCTATAAATAGTCATGGAACTCTTACACCTCTTCTACTATCTATAGATTTTCATCAATTCGAAGGGACAAAATGTTATTTCAAGGTGTGTACCTTGTTCTTATAATTGAACCCACAACAGTCTTCATTTATTTTTTGTGAGCCTATAATACATTATTTTTTTATCATTTTAATGGTTTTTTGTGTGCCTTTACAACTGAGTCAACTTTTACTTGTATGTTCATGGCATGCCCTCAAGGTTTTCATTCACATAGCACTAAATATTTTATTTATATCAAATGATACAATTTTATGAATTCATTTTCCATATTGGGACACCCCTGTGACATTAATATGCAACGAAGGACAATGTTGGAAGATGCTTGGACTTTTTGAATTCCACTGCTAATCCTTCCATCAAGAAATTAGAGGTTACAATGCCATTTTTAAAATGAAAATAGACATCAACCCTTGGATATGTAAGATAGAAGGTAAGTCAAAGGCTAAAAGCTTGAAATTACATTCTAAGCCAAGCTATGAAATCTAAACTCTAGATGAGATAAGATCTCTAAAAGTGGTAATCCTTATAAAAGCTAAAGGAATTTTATACCTAGTATTTCAGCAAGAGAAAGGTTGGAATTTTTCATGATAGTAGTTACTCAACTATCACCCCTATTAGAGGGATCATAAAAATTTAAAATCTTGCACTTCAATGCTAGTTTAAGGAGATGAAAGAAGCTATATAGAGTTTTGAAGTCATGTGCAAGGAAAAATAGTTATATAATGTCCTTTAATCTTATACAAGTCAAGAAAAATCTTAGGAATAAGTTTCAAGCTCAATAGTTGCAGACATATCCTTCTCACTCTCATCATCTCCTTCACAAGCTAGAGAAGACCAATGCCAAGCAAATAATACAAGTCATACAGGTAGAGTTGGGAGATAATATTTTGGCCAAAGTTTGGTACCTCTAAGGGATTTCAATTTGTGGCATTGGTTTTTGTATTAGTTCTCTAGATTTATGAAGAATCACTAAGAGCCCAGACTACTTTTTAAGAACTCAAAACCACACAAACTAAGTTTAGAGCAACTCCAAAATAAACTGTGAATTTGTGGGTACTTGAAATCAATTAGAGTGTGTTATCAGATATTTGTATATGCCTCACATATGTTAATTCATCATGGTGGCATGTTTGGATGTATTTGATACCCATTCTACCCTAATTCTACATACTACCATCTATAAAAGTCTTAATCCTAGTTTTCAAATATTAAAAGCTCAAACACATTCAAATAATCCATGTCCACTCTCATTCTAGCATTCACTTGCACTTGTATTAATCAATATGTGGGATAACTACATCGGTCTTGATCCCTCTTCGGAGTATTGGTATATAGGCAACTCTCTTTGCAGCGGGGTATTGAGGATGTCTAGCCTATCTTACTAACAAACACAAAATTATTTCTCAGACTATACTTACAAGGAGGATTAGAGTTTGCACATTAAATTAGCTTTTCTGGGCACAACATAGAGTTCCAAGTTTCATGCACATAAAAACATGACCTAAAAACACAGGCACATG
Source organism: Torreya grandis (assembly GCA_037957365.1). Taxonomy (NCBI): domain Eukaryota; kingdom Viridiplantae; phylum Streptophyta; class Pinopsida; order Cupressales; family Taxaceae; genus Torreya; species Torreya grandis. The sequence goes on from JARHVA010000101.1 coordinate 3,419,840, forward strand.
TGCTCCAAAAAAATAGGAATAATCCCACATAAGGGACACTACCACCACTTTGAGGACACTAAAACAACTAGTGCTACTGTCCATATAGGGTGTTATTGTCCATTGAGAAAAAAATTCCAAAATCCTATTTGACACTCATAATTATCCAAAACTCAGTTTTTAGAACCTAGATCATCCACGATAGTCACTTTTCAAATAAGTCTATAATTATGCATATTCACTACTATTTTTAGAAATTCAAAAGAGGTCAAAAGATATAACAAATTAGTGCTTAATTATTGTATATTATTTGATTGATTTAAACATCTTATCCCTTTAATATAAACATAGGATTTACATAGTTAAACCCTAAAAGGCTAAATCATCAACACTATATAATACCTATCAACACTGTACTAAAGGTCCTTATAAACTAATATGTTCAACTCCATAATTTAAGGTGATAGGTTAAACATTTTTTTATTCACATTTAACGTATAAATTATGTTGATATATTTACAACAATGGGTAAACAAACTAAGAGAATTTTATCTCCATCTATTAGATTACATGTTTTATTGAGTAACTAATTATGTAATGTTTGATCTATTATATATGTTGTAAAATGCTTAATTGAGGTAGATGTATTTATATGAATATGTTTAGGTAAACATTAATTATTTTATTCAGTTTATAAATTCATTTTTATGAATCCAAATTTTACATGATGTTAGGTAGGATAAAGCTTAATAGTGTGTCCCATTTTGGGGCCAAAGCAATTTCAAAAATTACAGTAAAAAAAATTATAATATTTAAGTTACATTTAAATTCGCATCTCAAGTCAACTTAAGTAATTTTTTTCATGATTAAAGTCATATTTAAATTTTCCTTTAAGTTACCTTAATTTCAAATTAACTCATTAAAGTTATATTTAAATTTTTACTTTTAACTTAGTTTGATTTATGTACACTATATACAAAAATAGGCTAAAGTCCACTTACAGTTGCCTTAATAGGGTGTCTTTGGAGTGACATTAGGGTTGAATTACAAAGATGATGTTAGGGTGACTTTGTAATCCATAAGTTTATTGAAGAGCAACCACCAATGTAAACATGGAAGTAACTTGAATTAATTCATAAATAGAATCATTATTATGTTCATTACCAGCATCTAATTTAAGAACTAGCATTACAAAAAATCCAATAGATATTTACAAAGGGCATTTTGGTTCTATTCTACCTCCTATTATTTGGTCGATGCATGTAAGTTGAGGACTATTTATAAAGGGTTTGGAAAGGTTAAAACCAAATTAAATGCAATTAGTTCTTTAAAATCTGACAAAATTAGTTGATACAGAGCTTGACAAGACAATTAGACATAAGATAAACATGCAATAAAACCTTAAAGAGAAGGTTTCTTGAACAAAGCTTAAGTATTAATATTACATTAATATTAATTTTAATTTAAAATATTGATAATAATGTGTATACACCTAAAAATGGACCCTTAGCATTTAGTTATTGTCATTTTATATATGTTTAGTGATTTTTTTTATGTATGGATGATTAGCATAAATTAGGTGTCATATAATCATTATATTGACTTCCCTAGCTTGAAATTAGTTTATATTATCCTCGTGCAATCTTCCTTGTCTATTTTATGCGTTCTTGGTTCTTTGTCAGGACCATCTCAATGGTCTTGGCATTATTATTTGTTTCCCAAGTTTATTAGATGGATCCATTCACTCCTTCCCACCTTCTCTACTTTCAGTCATTGGAAGTTGATATGTGGATAAATTTGTCCAAATATTGAAATAAAGTCACTTATAAATAGAGAGGATTAGGTTCATTTCATAATAAGATAAAATCAAGAATTAACAAATAAATTAGATAATTTATCAATTCTAAGGTAACATTGTATTATGGAGTAGTTTTGACATACACACTAAAGTTCTTTATTCATTTTTTTACAATTTCTATTTATTTACATATTTGTTCCAATTTAAGGTGTCTAATGAATTAGTATATTTATTTAATAGACACCCCCAAATAAAAATTGATTATTGTAAACTAGAAATTTTAAATCATTATAGTAAGACAATAGTCATGTATTTAGGACAAAAGGCAACAAGGGGGAGACAACGTCTATATAGTTATGTCATATTTGGAATATACATCTCAAGACTATATAGTCCTTATTAGCACTACAGTGCATGCCCTAATAGACTACTCTTATCAAATTCATACTTTAAGTTAATAGGTTGGTCATTTTTGAATTCACAATTAACTTTATATTGTGGTGGCATATTCACAACTTGTAAACAAGCAAGTATGTTCCCATATATTTGATTAAATATTTTTTTGAACAATTAATTAGGTATTGTTTATTTAGTTTAAATATTTTATATTACTTAATTTGAAGTAGGTTTATTTATATGAATATATTTTAGTGAACCCTAATTGTCTTACTCCTACTAGAAATTCATTTTTATGAACCCAATTTTTGCATGTTGCTAGATAGGACAAAACATAATAATGTGTAATATTTAGAGTTCAAATTTGTTTTAAAAATTAGGTACAAAATTTTACATGATTAAAGTTAGAATTAAATTTGCATTAAATTTATCTTTAATCTAAATTAACCCATTGAAGTTAAATTTAAAGTCATACTTATAAATTAGTTTGACTTTAATGTACACTCTATACAAAGATAGGTTAAAGTCCCCTAAGGTTATCTTAATAGGGTTACTTTGGAGTGACATTAGGGCGGATTTATATTGATGATGTTATAATGGATTGATACACTACTCTGATCAACTCCATACTTAAAGATGATAGGATGGTAATTTTTGAAATCACATTTACCATACAAATTGTAGTGACATACTTGCAACAACTTGTAAATAAACTAAGAAAATTATTTTCCATGATATTTGATTACATGTTTTATTGAACAACTAATTATGCATTGTTTATTATAATTTATGATATGTAATTTGAGGTAGGTGTATTTATATGAATACATTTTATTCAACCCCAATTGTCTTACTCTTACTATTTAAAATCAATTTTTAGTAACCTAGTTTTTGCATGTTTTTAGGTGGGGTAAAGCATAACAATGTGTACCATTTTGGGGCCAAAATAGTTTTAAAAAATAACTACAAAATTTTGCACATAAGTCGTATTTAAATTTTCCTTTAAGTTACTTGAATTCCAAATTAACCCATTAAAGTCAAATTTAAATTTGTACATATAACTTAGTTTGACTTATGTACACTCTACACAAATATAGGCTAAAGTACACCTACAATTGCCTTAATAGGGTGTATTTGGAGTGAAATTAGGGTGTCCTTGTAAAGATGATTAATGAACCAGAATACTATCAAGGAAAAAAATAACAATAGGCTAAGATACTGAATAATAACATGTATTGATTTTTATTGAATGATTCAAATAATTACAAACCATTCATAATAAGCCTCAACTCAGAATTGGAGTTGACATGCAAAATTTGGAACTATAAAAATAAATAAAACTCAACATGTTATTTTTATTAAGTTTTGCATGCAAGTGCATAAAGCTCTAAAAATCTCCAAAACTAAACTAAACTAAACTCTAAAATTAACCTATTAGATGATTTTCAATTGAAGTTCAAGCCTAGTTTAAAAATAGATAATTTTTAAATTTAGAAAAAATCCAAACTAAAATTAAGCTACAATTTCAAACCCTCAGGGGGTGATATATGGCCTCTGAAAAATATAGAAAAATTCCCATGGGCTCAAATGGAGCCAGTCATTTTAGTGTGAAGATGGGCTCAAATAGAGCTACAAATCAAAATTTATGGCAACCAAAAATTTGACCTCTTTTTTTACTTCAAATTTGTTAGGGTGACTTGCAAATCCATAATTTTATTGAAGAGAAACCATGAATATAAATCTAGAGGAAAATTGAATTAATTTATAACTAGAATCATTATCCTATTCTCTATCAACATCTAATTTAAGAATACCTTGCATTACAAATATACCAACAAGAATTTACAAAGAGTGTTTTGGTTCCACTTTACCTACTATTTGCAACAATGGTTGATTGTGTTAGTGTAGCATTAATATCACATTGTTTTATCATAATGTCTAGTAGTTATCGTTACATGGTTACATTATAGTTGATGGATTATGGTTCTATTAACCATATTGAACCGAATTATGTACTATATAAATTTCCCCTTTTGCTCATCAATAAAACATCAAAGATTATTTTCTCCTACAATCTATTATCAGAGCATCCTTTGCCTAATCAAAAGTCTTTCACAACAAAAGCAACCAAGACATAGAATGTTGGACTAGTAACCTGTGACCTATGCAGCATAGAAGCAAAGAAGCAAATATAAAGGAGAAAGTATACAATGACCTATAGCCAAAAGACCTAAATTTGAGTGGCAACGCCTGGAGATAATATAATAATTAAAGTATGATAGAAAAACCGTGGAAGGATCAACACATAAAAGCAACTTTGTTTGCTTCATTTTGGTCATGATAGTTAGAAAATAATGCTATAGAAGCTAATCAAAACAACCATAGCATGATAGTTTAATTGACACATGGTATAAAAATAAGATTGGAGAAAAAACCTTGCAAGATACATACAATTTTTATATAGAATTTGAAGCATAAAATATTGATTTAAGTATAAAATTTTGTATAAATAAAGTAGAAGTAAAAAAATGTTTGCACCCAAACTCCTCTTGTTTGATGCCCAACTCCTCAAAGGGCCAATTTTTTCTACATAGAAGACAAAGATGTAAATGATTCCTCAATTTGAAGAATTATAGGGCATCATCATTGGTGTGATGACCTATGCTACTAAAGTTGAATAACAAGTCAAATGCAAAAGCCCTGATGTTGATGACACTTAATGTCATCGACCAGCTTCAACCTCATATTCAGGACATGATGACATCGAAAGAGGCTTGATAAATTATATCTACCATTTATGAGGTGAATAATCAGATGAACATACTCCATCTTCAGTTCAAAAATATGTATATATTCTCAATAGGGAACCTACAAAGATCTTACATGACAAGACACCAAAATAGGTATGGGGTGGTCATAAATCTTTGATCTCTCATCTTAGAGTATTTTGTTATACATCTTATACGTATGTCCCTACTAAAAAGAGGAAGAAGATCGAATCAAAGACACTCTAGTGCCTTCTATTGGGGTATAGTACTACCTCAAAATCATATTGCCTCATGGATCTTGAGACAAAGAAGATATATCAAAATTGAGATGTGGTTTGTGATGAGTCATCATTCAACTCATTATCATAAAAGGAGCGAGAACATACCACCTCTCATAGACTATTCCCATATTTAGATGATGAGAATGAAAAATCTTCTCATAAAAAAGGTGAGTTGCAAGGAGAATTTTTAATTGATCTTAGAAATATGGAAGATAATTCTTCATCGAATTAGCAGAAACATCAACGTCCAAAATGGAAGGTGTTCAACTAAGTTGATTTCAGGAGTCACCTCAATTAGATGAAACTGACTATAGGTAACTTGTTGGGAGTCTCATTTACTTAACTTATACCAGACTAAACATATGCTTTATTTTCATCTATCTTTCAAGATTCATAGACAAAGAAGTATCATTGGATTGCAGAGAAGTATGTTTTGAGATATGTTTAAGTTACAATTGATTATGGTCTGGAATACAAGAAGAACTCAAATTTCTTCTTGCAAGGATACATAGACTTGAACTATGTTGGATCTATTGATGATAGGAAATCAACCTTAGTGTATATTTTTCATCTCAGATCTAGACCAGTTTCATGATTAAGTAAGAAGCAATCTATATTTGATCTCTCATCCATAAAGGTAGAATATCGTGTTGTACGAGGAGTTGTATATGAGGTAATTTGGTTACGTCGTATTCTATTTAACATAGGCATTCTTGAAGATCAGCCACCCATTCTTTTCTATGACAATCAGGGTGTGTTAAAACTTATAAAGAATCCAATATTTCATGAGAGGACCAAACACATTGAGGTCCAATGCCACTATATTCAATAACAAGTCTTGAACCATTACATTTAGCTCCAATATTACCCAATAAATTCATAAGTAGTAGATATACTCACCAAGTAACTTGGAAAGGTGAAATTTGATATATTTTTGGGTTACATTTATAAAAACAATATAATAAACAGGGGAATATTAGTATAACATTAATATGACATTGTTTACCATAACGTCTAGTAGTTAACGTTAGATGGTTACATTGCAGTTGATGGATTATGGTTATGTTAACCATATTAAATTGAATTGTGTACTATATAATTTTCCCCTTTTGCTCATCAATAAAACATCGAAGCTTATTTGCTCCTATAAATTCATGTAAGTTGAGGTCCATTTATAAAGTTTGGGTGAGGTTAAAACCAAATTAAATGCAATTACATCTTAGAAATCCCAAAAAAGTGGTTTGATACAGAGCTTGACAAGAGAAATAGACATAAGATAAACATGTAATAAACCCTAGGAGAGAAGGTTTCTCATAAAAACCCTAAGTATTAATATTCATTTTAATTTAAAATATTGATAACAATGTGTATACACCTAAAAATGGACTCTTAGCATTTAGTTATTGGCATTTTATATATGTTTATTGATTTTATATATGTTTAGTGATTTTTTAATGTTTAACTTAAATTAGGCATCATTTAACCATTATGTTGATTTCCCTAGCTTGAAATTAGTTTATATTATCCTCGTGTAATCTTCCTTGTCTATTTTATGTTTTATTGGTTTTGTGTCAAACCATCTCAATGGTCGTGGCTATATTATTTATTCCCCCAATTTTATTAAATAATTTACTCAGAACTATAAAAATAAATAAAATTTAGCCTACTATTTTTAGCAATTGCTATTTTTATTAAGTTTTGCATGCAAGTGCACACAGCTCTAAAAATCTCCAAAAATAAACTTAACTCTAAAATTAACCTATTGGATGAATTTCAACTGAATTTCAAGTCCGATTACAAAAATAGACAATTTTTAAATTTAGAAAAAAATTGAAAATAAAATTAAGCTACAATTTCAAACCCTCAAATGGTCACATATGGCCTCTGAAAAATATAAAAGCATGCCATGGGCTCAAATGGAGTTGGTCATTTTGGTGTGAAGATGGGATCAAAAGGAGCTACAGATCAAAATTTATGGCCTCCAAAAATTTGGCCTCTTTTTTTGCATCAACAATGTTAAGGTGACTTTCGAATCCATAAGTTTAATGAAGAGAAACCATGAATGTAAATATAGAGGCAAATTGAATTAATTTACAACTGGAAACATTATCCTATTTTATACCGACATCTAATTTAAGAACAACTTACATTACAAATAAACCAATAGACATTAACAAAGGGTGCTTTGGTTCCATTCTACCTACTATTTGCAACAATGGTTGATGCATGTAATTTGAGGGCCATTTATAATGGCTGGGTGAGGTTAAAACCAAATTAAATATAATTAGATATTAAAAATCCTTAAAAAGTAGGTTGATACAGAGCTTGACAAGAGAAATAGACATAAGATAAACATGCAATAAATCCTAGGAGAGAAGGTTTCTCAAAAAAAACCTAAGTATTAATATTACATTATAATTTAAATATTGATAACAATGTGTATACACCTAAAAATGGACTCTTAGCATTTAGTTATTGACATTTTACATATTTTTATTGATTTCATATATATTTAGTGATTTTTTTAATGTTTAGCTTAAATTAGGCTTCCTTTAACCATTATGTTGACTTCGCTAGCTTGAAATTAGTTTCTATTATCCTCATCCAATCTTCCTTGTCTATTTTATGTTTTATTAGTTCTATGTCATGACCATCTCAATGGTCTTGGCTATATTATTTGTTCCCCCAATTTTATTAGATGGACCCATACACTTGTTTCCACGTTTTCTATTTTTAACCATTGAAAGTTGATATGTGGACAAATCTATCCAAATGTTGAAATAAAGTCACTTATAAATAGAGAAAGGACTAGGTTCATTTGATAATCAAATAGAATTAAACATTATCAAGTACATTAGATAATCTATCAATTTTAAGGTAGCATTGTATTGTGGAGAACTTTTGGCATACATACTGAATTTTTTTATTATTATTTTTTTATGTCTATTTATTTTCATATTTGTTCCAATTTAGGATCTCTGATGAATTAGTAAATTTCTTTAACAGACACCCCCAAAGAAAACTTGAACATTGTAGACTAGAACTTTTAATTCATTACAGGTAAATAATAAGCATGTATTTAGGATAAAAGTCAACAAAAAGGAGACAATGTTTATATATTTATGTTATATTTGGAGTACATCTCAAGACTATATAGTCCTCATCACCATTGTAGGGACATGCCCTAATAGACTACTTTGATCAACTTCATACTTTAAGTTAATAGGTTGATCATTTTTTAATTCATATTTAACTTTATATTGTGGTGGCACATTTGCAACAACTTGTAAACAAGCTAGGAATGTTATATTCCCTATATTTGATTACATGTTTTATTGAACAACTAATTAGGTATTGTTTATTATAGTTACATATTTTATTATACTTAATTTGAGGTAGGCTTATTTATATAAATACATTTTAGTGAACCCTAATTGTCTTACTCTTACTAGAAATTAATTTATATGAACCCAATTTTTGTATGTTACTAATGGGGCAAAGCATAATAATGTGCAGTATTTAAGGGTCAAAGTTGTTCTAAAAATTAAATACAAAATTTTGTATGATTAAAGTTAGATTTAAATTTTCCTTTTAGTTAGCATAAATCTAAATTAACCCATTACATTCAGATTCGAAGTCGTACATATAACTTAGTTTGACTTTAATGTGCACTCTATACAAAGATAGGCTAAAGTCCTCCTAAGGTTGTCTTAGTAGGGTTACTTTGGAGTGACGTTGGGGTGGCTTTCTAAAGATGATGTTACAATGACTTTGTGGTGCATAAACTTATCAAAAAGCAACCACAAAATGTAAACACAAGGGGATCTTGCATTAATCTATAATTTAAATCACTATTTTTTTCTCTACCATAATCCAATTTAAGAACTTGCATCACATAAAATCTAATAGAATATGTATCCCTTACATTTTATTTAGTATTATTTAATATATGTTTTGTGCAATTATTTACATATGGATGGTTAGCTTAAATTATGCATCATTTAGCCATTATGTTTACTTACCTAGCTTGAAACCATGTTTCTATTATCCTCATGGTATCTCCCTGATCTATTTTATATTTTTATTGTCCCATGTTTGGATTGTGTGTATGTTCTATGATTTGTTGTGCGTCTATGACAGAAGGCAACAAGGAAAGAAAAATTAAGTACACAAATTTGTATGGTTAAATTTAAATTTAAGTTTGCCTTTAAGATATCTTAAATTCAAATTAACCAATTAAACTCAAATTTAAATTCATGCATATGACTTAGTTGGACTTCAATTTACACTTTATATAAAGATAGACTAAAGTCCCCCTAAAGTTGCCTTAATAGGGTGACTTTGGAGCAGCATTAGGGTGGCTTTGCAAAGATGACATTAGGATGACTTTGGAGTCCATAAGCTTATCAAAGAGCAACTACAAATTATGTAAACACAAAGGTAGTTTGCATTAATTTATAATTGGAATCATTATTTTGTTCTCTGCTAGAGTACAATTTCAGAATAACTTTCATCACATAAAATCCAATGGAGTATATTCTCTTAGCATTCAATTAATGTTATTTTATATGTTTTTTGTGCACTTATTCATATATGGGTGGTTAGCTTAAATTACGAATCATTTAACCATTATTTTGACATCCCTAGTTTAAAAGCATCTTTTGATTATCCTCGTGTTATCTTTCTAGTGTGTTTTATGTTTTCCTTATCCCATGTTTGGACTGTCTATTTGGTTTTAGCTTTGTTGCTTTTGCTTTTCTTTTTATCAGATAGATCCATTCACCTCTTTCCACATTTTCTAGTTTTAATAATTGAAAGTCTATATACAAACAAATATTTCTAAATTTTAAAATCAAATTAATTAGAAATAAACAAATGAATAGGTTTATTTTGTAATTAAATAGAATCAAACATTATTAAGTAAATTGGGAAATTTATTATTTCTAAACTAGCAGTCTATTGTGGAACATTTTTAGTACACGTATTTAAAAAAAATTATTTATCTTTTATAAATTATATTTAATAAAATCTTTATTCTAATTTAAATTAGATAAATTAATAGATTTCTTTAATACACATTTCCAAATAAATTGTGATTATTGTAAAATGAAAAATCAAAATCATTACAAAAAAGACAAGAAACAAGTTGTGCATATAAAATAGAAGGCAACTAGGAGACAATACTTACAGATTTTTGTTGCATTGTAAAACATCTCAAAAATGTATAGTACCTATCAACACTCTATGGAAAGTCCTTATAAATTAATATGTTCAACTCCATACTTTTAGGTGATATTTTAGATATTTTTAAATTCACATTTAACGTGTGTTGTTGTATTTACAACAATATCTAAACAACTTGAGAATTCTATCCCCATCTATTAAATTACATGTTTTATTTACTAAATAATTAGACAATGTTTACTCTAATAAAATGTTTAATTGAAATAGACGTTTTTATATGAATATATTTTTAGTGTATTTATCTTATTAATTCTAAAAATTCTTTTTTATGAACCCAATTTTTACACGATGCTAGGTGGGATAAAGCTTAATAATGTGTCCCATATTAAGGCCAAAGCAGTTTTGAAAATTACAGTACATATATTTAAGTCAGATTTAAATTCGCTTCCAAATTTTCCCAAAATTTAAATAGAAAAATAAAGAATTTTCCCAATTTTAAACCAATCCATTAAAATAGTTGACTTAATGCCATTGAAATTAGGGTGACTTTGCAGCTATTTTAGAAGCTAACATTAAACGCAGGGGCAGCTCGAATTAATTTAAAAATGGAATCAGTAATTTGTTCTCTGCCAGCGTCCAATGTCAAAACAACTTGCATAACAGAAAATCCAACAGACATTTACAAAAGAGTGCAATTAATATTGAGATGTTTATTGTTACTGTGGGTTGATGTGTCTGTGCAGTTAATAGCGCTTGTTAAGAGGACAATAAAACTGCAACGATAATAATGATAATAATAATATATATATTCATTGAGCTGAAGACAATACATTTAGATTAAGCAGCAAAAGATGCATGGTGAGAATGAGATGTTATTTAATAGATGATATAATAATAATAGTTGCAGGTGCTCCATCATTTTACAACCTGCACAGTACCCACAAATTATTAATTAGCTAAAACAAATGGAAAGGACGAAAAAAGAAAATTGTGATTGTGATTCTTACGTGTTGCAGTTGGTGGTCTTGCTGACTTTAAAGCCAACGGCGGTGTTACATTTGGTAGGAAGATTATTGAGTGTAGTTTCGGTGACTTTGGGATAATTGTTAATCTGCGATTTGAAACATGTGCAGATCTGTCGTTTGGCAGGGGAGGATGTGGCCATTCCAGCCAGCTTCTTCACACCACTGCAGCACTGCGCCGAGGGCTGACCATTCCCACCTGCCTGTAAATATGATAAACACGGAGCCACTGATTGTAACACTGTATTGCAGTTCTGTGCAACGGCTGCCATTGGCATTGACGTTGTCATCACCAGCGCTGCAAATGCGCACACCAACAAAACTTTCTGCACACAACCCATTTTCGATTTTATTCTCCCCAAACACAAATCTACCCTTTGCTTTTGCTCTCAGATATTCTTAAAATGGTCCAAGGGGAGGAATATAAATAGGAAAAGTTGTCCCAAATACAATTAATCTACCATGACCTGGACGTGGGGAAGGCTATAATAAAATTAATGGCTACACAAATACCCGTCGCCATCACCGACACATATGTACTGTTTGCTTGTACCATTTTGGGTATTCTTTATTACGGATGTTCGTTCCTTTATTAACCTGCGCAAGGCAGGTTATATCGGTTTCAACTTTGTTATGGGTGGCTTTTTATCATTCAATTATGAGGTGGTATTGGGACTAAGGGTTTTATAATTTTTTTAAAAAATGTTTTGGATTTATGTAGTTTAATTAGTTATTAGTTAAAATAAGTTATTTTAGGTATTCGTTTTTATTATTTGACAAGTATCATTGTTAAATGAAATATAAATGTTGATGTACGACTTCTTTCTTATGAATGTTTGTGCTTTTATTACTGTGCTTAACGCAGGTTATACAGGTTTTAAATTTGTTATTGGTGGTTTTTTATCACTTAATTATGAAGTGGTATTGTACTAGTCGTTGGGACCCTTAATTTAAAGGTTTTATAATTTTAAAAAACATTATATTATATTTTATTGTTTTGGATTTATGTAATATAATTATAGTTAAAATAAGTCGTTTCATAAGTTTTATAATGTTTTATAAAATTGTATGGCAATTTTTTTTACTGGAGATATCATTTTTATCGCGACTAGTAATTGGGATTTCAATGTTTAATTATTTTTATAGATTTGACTAATAATACTATCAAACAATTTTTGTATTTATATTGGCTTTAAAATTTGTGTATTTAGGCATGCCATCAAGTTGCAATGAGTCATTAATAGAAAACGAAAGTAATAGCTATGATTCGATTTTATCTAGCCAACTAACATCTTTCTATTTATTTTTAATTGTCATAACTATGATTCGATGATGGTTCATCTCCACTAGTGGCTCTCATTCACTCCTTTTCACCTTTTCTATTTTCAATCATTGGAAGTTGATATGTACAAATCTATCCAAAATGTTAAAATAAAATCATTTATAAAAAAAAAGATTAATTTGTTTTGATAATCAAATAGAATTAAATATTATCAATTAGATTAGATGATTTATAAATTCTAAAGTAATATCATATTGTAAAGCTCTTTTAACGTATATATCAAAGTTTTTTTATTAATTTCTATTTATTTAGATATTTGTTCCAATTCAAAATGTCTAATGAATTAATAGATTTCTTTAATAAACAACCCAAAAAATACTTGAACATTATACACTAGAAATTTTAAATCATTACAGGAAGATAATAGTCATATATTTAGGATAAAAGGTAACAAGAGGGAGATAATGTTTACATATTTATGTTCTATTTGGAAAACATCTCAATACTATATAGCCCTTATCAAGCATTATCTAGAACGTGGTCTAATGGACTACTCTATCAAATCCATATTTTAAGTTAATAGCTTGGTCATTTTTGAATTCATATTTAATTTTATATTTTGTTGACATGTTTGCAATAATTTGTAAACAAGTTAAGAATATTATGTTCTTGTATATTTGATTATATATTTTATTGAACAACTAATTAAGTATTATTTATTATAGTTTACATATTTTATAATATTTAATTTGAGGTAGGTTTATTTATATGAATACATTTTAGTGAACTTCAATTGTTTTACTCCTACTAGATATTCTTTTTTATGAACCCAATTTTTGCATGTTACTAGATGGGGCAAAGCATAATAGTGTGCAGTATTTAGGAGTCAAATTTATTTTAAAAATTAAGTACAAATTTTACATTATTAAAGTTAGATTTAAATTTGCCTTTAACCCATTAAATTTAGATTTAAAGTCATACATATAATTCAGTTTGACTTTAATGTACACTCTATACAAAGATAGGCTAAAGTCCCCCTAAAGTTGTCTTAATAGGGTTACTTTAGAGAAAAGTTAGTGTATCTTTGTAAAGACGATGTTATGATGACTTGGAGTGCATAAAGTTATCAAAGAACAACCACAAATGTAAACACATGGCCAAATTACACTAATTAATAATTGGAATCATTATTTTATTCTCTATGGGAGTCCAATTTCAGAACAACTTACATCACATAAAGACCAATAAAATATGTTCCCTTAGAATTTATTTAGTATTGTCTAATATATGTTTTATGCATTTATTTATATATGGGTGGTTAGCAAAAATTATGCATCATTTAACCATAATGTTGACTTCCCTGGCTTGAAACCATCTTTCAATTATCCTCATGATCTCTCCTTGATTTATTTTATGTTTTTTGTGTCCGATGTTGGGACTGTTTGTATGGTATGTGATTTATTTTTTTGTCTTCCTTTTATTGGATAGGCTCACTCACTCCTTTCCACTTTTTCTAGTTTTAACAATCGAAAGTCAATACGTGGATAAATCTTTCTAACTTTTGAAACCAAGTCAACTAGAAATAGAAAAATGACTGTGTTCATTTGATAATCAAATAGAATCAAGCATTATCAAGTAGATTGAGGAATTTATCAATTCTAAGCTACGATTTTATTATGAAGCACTTTTTGCGCACATATTAAAATTGTTTATTTATCTTTTGTAATCTATATTTATTAAAATCTTTGTTCTAATTTAAAATGTTTGATGAATTAGTCGATTTCTCTAATATACATCCCAAAAAAAATTGTGAATATTGTAGACTAGAAAATTATAATCATTGTAGGAGGACAAGAGTCAAATTGTGCATCTAAAAAAAAATTCAATAAGAAGAAGATAATACTTACATATTTTTGTCACATTTGTAAAACATCTCAACACCATATAATATCTATCAAGATTGTACAAACAGTCCTTATAAACTAAATGTTTAACTCCATAATTTAAGGTGATAAGTTAAACATTTTTGAATTAAATTTGATGTAGAGATTGTGATAATACATTTATAGCAATGTGTAAACAAACTAAGAGAATTATATTCCCATTTATTAGATTGCATGTGCTAATTAAGAAACTAATTAGATATCATTTACGCTATTATATATGTTGTAAAATAATTAATTAAAGTAGGCGTATTTATATGAATATATTTTTTTGAACCCCATTTGTCTTATGCATTCTATAAATTCATTTTATGAAACCAATTTTCACATGATGTTAGGTGGGATAAAGCTTAATAATGTGTCCCATTTCTAGACCAAAGTAGTTTTAAAACTATAATACAGAATTTAAAAATATTTAAGCTAGATTCAAAGTCATCTCTTAAGTCAACATAAATTCAATTCCAAATTTTCTAATTTTTAAATCAAAAAATAAGAATTTTCTAAAATTTAAATCAGTCCATTAATGTCAGAGTATTTTGACCTTAATGTACACTCTATACAAAAATAAGGTAAATTAGACCTAAAGTTTCCTTAATTTCATTGAAATAACCTTAGTTTGGGTACACGAAAATGTTAGCCATCAATGTTAGGGTGACTTCATGGTCTTTAACCAAGGACAACCATAAATGTAAACACATAATTCATTATGTTTGTGTTGTGAGTGCGGAGATGTTAGCTAGCATCTAAGACAGAAGGCAACAAGAAGGAGATAATACGAATAGATTTATGTTTCATTTGTAAAACATCTCAACACTGTATAGTACCTATCAAAATTGTACGAAAGGTCCTTATAAACTAATATATTCAACTCCATACTTTAAGGTGATAGGTTAGACATTTTTGAATTCACATTTAATGTATAGATTGTGTTGATATATTTACAATAACATGTATACACACTAAGATAATTCTATTCCCATATATTAGATTACATGTTTTATTCAGTCACTAATTAAAACTAAGAGAATTATATCCCCATCTATTAGATTACATGTTTTATTGAGTAATTAATTAGGCAATGTTTACTCTATTATATATGTTGTAAAATGTTTAATTGAGGTAGGTGTATTTTTATGAATATGTTTTCTTCTAGAAATTCATTTTTATGAACTCAATTTTCTGATGTTAGGTGGGATAAATCTCAATAGCGTGTTTCATTTTGGGGCCAATGTAGTTTTTAAAATTATAGTAAAAAATTTTACAATATTTAAGTCATCTTTAAATTCACTTTTCAAGTCAACTTAAGTTTAATTTCAAATTTTCCAAATTTTAAATATAAAAATAATGCCTACATACCAACCCATTGCCATCACCAACACATATCCACTATTTGCTTGTACCATTTTAGCTATTCATTTTTATCATTTGACAGGCATCATTATGAAATGAAATACAAATGTTTTACGACTTCTTTATTACGAATGTTTGTTCCTTTATTCACTTGCCCAAGATAGATTATATAGGTTTCAAATTGGCTATCGGTGGCTTTTCATCATTTAATTATGGGGTTATAGTTGTCAAATGTGGGGAAGGGTCCCACAATTTTTTTTAAACTCTAGGTTATAATTTATTGTTTTTGGATTTATGTAGCTTAATTAGTTATTAGTTCAAATAAGTTGCCCAAAAGGTTTTTTTTGGTGTTCGTCGAAGTCGTATGACAAATTTGTGCACTTAGGAATGTCACCAGATTATGATGGGTCATTAATAAAATGCAAAGGGACATGTTGGAAGATGCATGAGTGATTAATATGCAATGATGGACTATGTTTAATGACACTTGACATGTTTTATTTACATTGATATTTCTACTAAATGCTACCATACACACCATCAACCACCTATTCGACATGGCTTTTTTAGACTTTGCTTCCCAAATAGCCATGGAATGCTTATGCCTCTTCCACCATCTCTAGCATTTCATACAGCTTGTAGCTTCAACAATTCAGAGGGATGAAATGTTGTTTCAATGTGTGTGTCTTGTTCTTATAACTAAACCCATGACAATCTTCAATTACTTTTTTGTGTGCCTATAATACATGTTTTTTATTGTTATTTTAATGGTTTTTTGGCACACCTTTACAACTAAGTCAAATTTTACTTGTATGTTCATGGCATGGCCTTGAGTTTTTCATTCACATAGCAGTAAATATTATTGTTTTTGTATCAAACAATATCGTTTTTTGAATTCACTAGCCATGTTGGGACATGCTTTTGATATTAATTTACAACAAAGGGCCATGTTTGAGGATGCTAGGGTTTTTAATATGCAACAAACATTTTTAAAGATGCCTATTGTCCTATTGATGCTATCATACATGTCATCTTCAACCTGTTTGGTGTGCCTTGTGCAAGTCACTCTCCCAAAAATGTAATGAAACCCAAATGCCTATTATTGTCACTATAATTATTTTTTCTTAGTGACCTTTATTGGTATGTGAATGAAACTATCAATATTTTCATTCATATACCTGTAAATATTATCATTTTTTTAAAATTTAATAAGTAACAAAGTGTCATGTTTGAGGATGTTTGGCGATCATTATTTCTAATAATGTGACTAGTTAATGCTGCCAATGATAAACTCTATAACCTGTTCAACGTGTCTTTCTCAAGTCACTCTCACGTCATAGTCATGGAACCCAAATGCCTCTTCTACAGAATGCATTATTTCACAAAGATTGTAGTGTAACCATGTTAGAGGGATGAAACTTTGTTGGCATGTTTTCATTCACATCTGACTCAACATTTATTAGTGTTTGGATGGAAGCCCTCAAGGTTTTCATTCACATTTATATCCATACTTGAAATATGTAGATGATATAATTATTTCACAATTAAGACCAAGTTTTGTTGTTCACTCCTTCAACCAATCTAGTGGGCTTACCTAAGAATGCATACTTAAACCACCTAGTTTGTCATTTTAATTTTTTTTATAGGTGTGATAAATAGATGGGACCCAAATTTACTAGGATGTTTTTAAAATTTGAACAATAATAATATACAAATAATGTATTTTACATTGGCTTAAAATTTTGTGCACTTAGAGACCCTGTCAAGTTTTTGTACCTAAATTCATGTTGTTATGTTATTTAAATTTGTGACACATTTGTATTTCCCTAAATTAAAGTGTCATCTTAAGCCTATCCAGTATGCCATGTTAAATTGTCATTCACTCACAGTAAATGTGAGATAAAAATCAATTTAATCGAATGGTTTTTTATGTAAAATGCATTGTTTAACAAAGATTATAGCTTCAACATGTTAGATGGATGAAATTTTAAATAAACTAAACAAATTGAAAACTAAACATGTAATAGTGAACATTAGTTGGTATCTGGATGAAAGCCTTGAATTTTTTCAGTCACATACCGACAAATGTTATTATTTTTGTATCAAATTTAGGATTATCATTCATATACCAATAAATATTGAATAATATTTATCAAACCATATCCTTTTATGAATTCATGTTTTTTTCTATTGATATGTTGATGTCATTATTATTGATTTGTTATTCATTCATACTTTTAATGCTACAAATATTTTTGCCTTAGTTGTTATTGATATGTTATCCTTTCATGTTGCTATGTTTTTATATCTAAGACACAATTATATTTCCCCACCTCAAACCTTACATGGCTTCTACAATCACCCACTAAACATTCCCACACAAAAATGATTATGTTGATGGAAAATAATTTGAAATTCAGTTGGAAGACTGGAAATTTACTGGTATACACATTGTTTTAACCTTTTAGGACTTAGTGAATGTAAATCATATGTTGTCAAAGAGCTGAGTAATAGTAAATCAAGGTATAAATATGTTACAAATATAACCACTAATTTGTTATAGAACTAACTAAAATTAACCTTTCTAAAAATAGCAATAGATAATGCAAATAAGAACTTGGCTAGAAAATGAGTGAGATAGATGATTAGAGGCTAAAAATTGAGGTAAAGGCTCATTTGAGTGTCACAAACAAGATTAAGGTATCAAAACTCCAAATGGACAAGAGTACCCTAATTAGATAGTAATGCCATGTGGTGCTAGTGACCTTATTTTAGTAATAGTGTCCTTTGTGCAGGACTATCCCAAGCTTATGGATGTACCTATGACTAGATCTGTAAGGTTTGTTCCTATGTGCATGAGCTCTAAAACCTTGTATATGGCCTATTTTGACTAATTTTATGAGAAAACCTTAATCTTTCATGTTGTTAGGGCATCTGTTTAATACAAGCAGAAAATTGTGTTTGTTAAAAGGGTAAGCTAGACATCATCAGCACACCATTGTGATGAGAATTGCCTAAATAACAATACTCTGAGATCAAGCCTCATGTAGTTCTCCCCACCTAAGTGATAGTACAATTGTAAGTGAAGCTAGTATGGTAGTTGACTTGAGTGTTTTGAATGTGTTTGAGACTGAAAATATGAGTAATCTTAGCTTAGGAATGTTGTAGATGGCAATATGTAGAAGTAGGGCATAATAGGGATTGCTAACCTTAATTATGCACAACTTATTCTGAGTTTATATGTGTAATTTGCATCTCATTCAAATCTAGTGGCTAAAGGGATCAAAGTCATGTATTTATAGTATTTTGGTGCTTGTGCAAGTGCTAAAATAGGTCTAGGCCAACCCTAGGAGGTTTAAGATTTGAAAAGATATCCATTTGTGAAAAAAGAGGGAAAAGATAGAAGTACCATTATTGGGAAACTAGTGCCATTTGGCACGACTATCCCTATTATTGTGCTAGTGTCTATGTGGTGGAACACTAGGCACAAAGGGACAAGATGCAATAATGAAGGGTTGGGACTATTTGAGGGATGACTAGGGATGTTTTTGGCCCACACAAAGGCTAGATAAGTATAAAAATAGGACCTAAGATAGGTCTAGGGATAAGCTAGGGATAGGTGGTCTCAAATAACACTCTTAGAATTCAAGTGTCATTTTTAGGTGATTACATATGCCCACCGCCCCCCCTGCCCTTTATTATAGAAATGCAGCAAAGTAAAATGACTAGGATAAAGGAAAAAGAAGCATAACTAGACTTACTTAAAAAGTTAAGCCCAAGAAGTTGGATCTGATTATGTGAAGTATGCTCCATTACATGTCCTTCAAGTGAAACATGCATTTATCAATCCTTACTTAAGATATATAAAAGTAAAGACAATATTGAGTAACGAATTAATATTGAGTAAAGGGATGAGAAAGATGAAAGGAATGAATACACCTCATTGGGTACGTGAGCCAATGTAAAAAATTGGTGACAACCTATGTGTGTGCATGTATATAGTGATCAATCAATGAACAACTTAGACTAAGCTGATGGCTTGCTCAATCCTCATGTGTGGGTGGCTCAAGAACTCAATTTAGTTTTGTCTCCATCATTTCCCACCCCTGCTTGGTGGATCATGACATGTGAATAGCTTGGATTGGACTGATGGTATGTCCAACCCTCTCATGTAGGTGGATCAAGAACTCAAGTAGACTATGACTCTATCATTACTTACTCATGTGTAGTAGATACATCTCAAACTGAAACTATGTAATGTAACTAGAATGTCTAACTAGAGATGCTGACTCTATAGCCACTCGGGTATATTAGGTGGCTTCGAGCCACTTGTGAATGCTAACCACTACAAATGAAATAAGGAATGAAATTGGTGTGAAACTTGTAATATGATGTTTGATGTATATAATGTTGAGAATGACATGGAGTTTATCATTCCATCTAATCAACTGATGTGTAAGTGAGCATACAAAAATAATGTACCACGCACATACTTCCAAATATAATATCTGAGCATATGGATTCTAGAATGAGTTATAATAATTTGTAACTGAGTATCTGAACTAAAAATGGGGATGGTCATGCTATGTATGATTCTCCCAATCTGAGAAAAATGGTATGAATCAAAGATAA
Source organism: Torreya grandis (assembly GCA_037957365.1). Classification (NCBI taxonomy): domain Eukaryota; kingdom Viridiplantae; phylum Streptophyta; class Pinopsida; order Cupressales; family Taxaceae; genus Torreya; species Torreya grandis. The sequence continues at coordinate 3,440,475 of JARHVA010000101.1, forward strand.
ACTGGTATGAATTTGAGATAAATTAAACAAAACTAGTAAATCAGTAACTAAACCTGAGCAAACCTAAATTATACCTACTATAATTTCTAGGCCAATATAGATTTTTCTAAAATTGAGGCTATTGGACAGTAGCACCATGTGGCTCTAGTTTCCCAATTTGGGCATTGATGTCTATCTGCTATGATTTTTATACAATTGTATTCATCTATGTGTCACTATTTTTTATTGTGTTTACCTGATCTAATTTCTATAATCTGAGCCTATGTGCTTTAAAATATACTATAAGTGTATTATAGGAGCATGATCTCTGTAACAAACCCCTATGAATACCACCTCTCTTAAGGGAAGTTGTTGAACCTATGTAATAACTATCCTAAAAATAAAAATCTCAACAAAATGTTTGTTAGCCAGAGCATATATGATATATGTGTAACAATCCAATATAATGTGCATATATAACATCAAAATATATAATAATATGAGCATAAGTTTTTAATGTGTGATGTATGTTATGTATAACATTCACAAGGCTATCAAGATAGATATAAAAATGTATGTAATAGTAAATCTAAGTAGCTACCTAGGGAGATGGGGCATGATATCCATCATGGCACCCAAGTAGGAAGGGGAGATGCATGAGGTCCCTCATGGAATCTAAAATTGGAGTGTGTAACAAGTAAACAAGAAGTGTCATATCCATGATGCATACAAGAAAGCATACTTACAACACTCATAAGGCACACAAAGTAGGCCAAGGGTCTATAATACAAGGGACATGGGCACATGTCACTAAATATGAGAAAACAAGACATACAAGGACATGTTCAAATGTCCACATACGCAAGCAATAAGCAAGTTGATTTAGATCCACATATAAGGGAAATCACACACAAGGATATGGGCACATGTCCAAATCATACACACTATGAAAAGAAGTGGTGTAGGGCCAAAGAGGAATGCCATGTTTAAATGCCCTCAAAAAAAAGAAGCATAGAGATACAATCACATTTAAACTATGAAAGCTATAAATGAAATTATGCATGAACATGTAATACAAATCTATGTAAGAGTCAAGAGGTACATATGTTGAGTTTAAAGTAGTAATAACTAGAAAACAATTTGAGTATATGATGATCAATATTAAGATATAACATCGCTAAATTTGTGATGTAGAGTTTATAAAGATGTAACCTTGTAATCAAAATTGTGTGTAGAGTGCCCCTAAATGGGAGAATGTGTCAAATAAATAACTTGTGTATCTATGTAAATGCCCACAATGGATAGATAATAAAAATTTTGGATCGATGTAGTGGACCTGAGACCTGTAGCAATCTGTAAGCACTCAATAAGAATAAGTGAATCATGTATGTATGATAAAACTAGCTATACTAAGATAGCTAGCTCATGTAGTATATGGAAAATACAAGAGATGTAAACACGATAATACATACAATCTATAATTTGTGTTTTCTAAGTAAATATTTGAATATTTTTGTGTTTTTGACATATTATATTATTTTTGTCTTTTTTGGATATAAGCTATTTACAAGTAATATGAAAAGAGTTTTTTATTTTATATTTAAAATAATCTTAGATGCATTATGTTTAATGGGTTTTTAATTGCCTTGCCATCAAGTGAAGCTAGATGATATACTTTTGGACTAAGATTTTTGTGATTAGATATGGTCCAAGACAATTTTGTTTGAATTTTCCTTTATTCTCTTATTTAGTGTTGACATTTATAAAATTTTCTTTTAAAGCCATATCATGGACTTTGAATTCCCTACTATGAACATAGTTATTGTAGGTATATTGAATTCATTTCTGATAGGCCCTAAGATGTTATTCGACTTGAATGTGCATGGGATCTAACTATTCTAATTTATGGAGACACCTCTCTTTATATTGATCATCTGTGATAAGTCCTTTTAAGGATACCTATAAGGATGGGATTTCTAACTCTAGTGGGACAACTACTTCTATGCCATATACTAGTGAATAAGGAGTATCTCCTATCAGTGTGTGAATACTAGTGTAGTAAGCTCATAGTACATAGACGAGCTATTTTTTCTAATCATCATTAAATTTGGTAACTATTTTAATGAAGATATTGTTGATTGTCTTGTTTGTTGTTTCAGCTTGATCATTGCCCTATGGGTAGTATGGAGTAGAGAATGTGTACCTGATTTTATATTTAGCATAAAATTTCTTCACTATTTTATTCTTGAAATACTTTCCATTATCTATGATGATGGCCACTCATAGGCTAAAGTGGTAAATAATGTTGGTTATGAGAAAACAACATATATCTTTTCCCTTTGTGGATTGTTATGGAATGGCCTCCACCCATTTTTTAAAGTATTTTATAGTTGTAATAATGAATTTGAGACCACCTGTGGAATCTAGATTTATCTTGATGATGAGATCAAAACCCCATAGCATGAATGGCCATGGGGATACTATGGGTTATAGTTTCTATGAAGGGACATGGTGTAGGTTGCCATGGCATTGAAATTTATCACATAACTTGGCATATTCCTGACATTCTTATTCCATCATTGGCCAATACTAATCTTGTCTAAGTAAGTTGTGGGACATCACTTTGCCACTAAAATGACCACCGCATTTGCTATCATGTACCTTTCTGATAGCCAATTCAGCTTCTTAGATTGTCAAACATCAGATTAAGTACACCTAAAAAAATATTTTGAATAATTCCCTACCAATAATGAAATATCGGATGGAGTTATGTTATATTTTTCACTTTTCATTTCTTATGAAAGTATCTGGTGTAATAGATTTATGTATAAAATTGTATATATTAGAGAACCATTCAGATGTTGTTGTGTTGCATGTGGTAACTACAACTATTAGAGCTATGAGGTCCACATAGGATATTGGTGGAGATTATAATACTTTTTTAGTGAAGATAGTGTGGTCTTCATCTATGTCAATGGGGATCAATGATGTCACACTGGCCATTACATTGACATGACAATTATCTTTACGTGAAATGTTTTCAATAGATAATTTTTCAAACTGAGCCTATATATATTGTACCATATTTTTGTAGGGAATTAGCCATTATTTTTTGGTTTGGTAGATATTTTTGACCTGATTGATAATTAATTATGAATCCTCATAAACTTTAATTGATTTGATCTGGTGAGATTGAGTTTCTTGAAGGCCTAAGATAAGAGATTCATATTCTATGATGTTGTTGATACATGAAAAACTGAGTTAGTAAGCGAGGGGTACTATGTGTCCAAGTGGGTCGATAAAAAAATTCAGATTTGGCACCAGATGCACATCTAGTACCATTAAATAACATTATCCATGTATCGAAAGTGATATTATATGTTTTGAAGTCATCCCCAAAATCATTGTTGATAAGATTTGTGTCCAATAATGGGGTTGCTACCAATTGATATGTAATTATATGGTATTTTAATATTTTTTGCAAGACTATCTTCAAGTCAAATTTTGTGAGTAACATAACCCATTTACAATATGGCCTGAAAGATGTGGTTTCAACTTGAAGAAATTTCAAGGAATGAATTTTGTAATAACTTGTGTCTCATTATTAATCATATAATGTCAGAGTTTTTAAGTAGAAAATACCATTGCCAAATAAAGTTCTTCTATTGTTGGATAATTTCATTCATAGTCAAAAAGTGTATGACTAATGTATTAATGGTCTACTCTTTATGTTGATATCATGTTGTGCTAAGAGTGCACCGAGTGTATGTTCTATCGTTGAGAGGTAAAGGAGAAGTGGCTTATCAATTATTGGTGGTACTAGGATAGGTGGGTTTAGTAGGTATTGTTTGAGTGTGTCAAATATTTCTTGACATGTGATGTCCCATTCAAATTATATATCCTTTTTAAGTAATCTAATGAATGATTGAGTCTTAACTATGAGTTGTGCCATAAAGTGACGTATTGCCTAGGTCCCTACTTATAAGGAGAGAAGTTACCTAAAGTTGGTAAGAGGAGGCAAGTCCATTATTTATTTGACTTTCTTAGTGTCAACCTCAATACCATATTGAGATATTTTAAGTCCTAAAAGTTTACCTAATCAAACCCCAAAGAAGAACTTCTTGGGATTGAATCATACATTGTATTTCCTTAGTCTTTTAAAAATCTATCGTAAATCTATGGCATGATGTTGTCATTATTTTGATTTTGAAAGTAAATAATCGACATAATATTTGACTATTTTATGAATGATATCATGAAATATAAGTGTTATTTTTTGTTGGTATGTTGCACCTTCTTTTTTAGTTCAAAAAGCATGACTATATGGCAAAAGTTCCCTATAGTGTGGTAAAAGACATTTTTTCTTGGTCTTGTTCAATGATCATTATTCAAATTGTAACTAGTGAAACCATCCATAAAAGAGAGAATTTCATAGGCTATGGTGGATTCAACTATCATATCTAAAACCCTGTATATAGCTTGTTTTGACTAATTTTGTGAGCAAACCTTAATCCTTCATGTTGCTAGGGCATCTTGTTGATACAAGCAGGAAAGTGTGTTTGTTAGAAGGGTAGGTTGGACATCTTCAACACCCCATTATGATGATAATTGCCTACATATAAATACTTTGAGATCAATCCTAATGTAATTCTCCCCACCTAAGTGCTAGTGCAAGTGAAGCTAGTATGATGGTTGACTTGTGTGCTTTGAATGTGCTTGAGACTATAAATATGAGTAATGTAAGCTTAGGAATGTTATAGATTGTAGTACGCAGAATAGGGATTACTAACCTTAATTGTGCACAACTTATTCAGATTTTGTATGTGTAATTTGCATCTCGTGGTTAAACGGATAAAAATCATGTATTTATACTATTTTGGTGTTTATATGGGTGCTGAAATAAGCTTAGGCTGAACCTAGGAGGTCTAAGATTTGAAAAGATATCCATTTATGAAAAAAGGAGGGAAAATATAGCAGCGTCATTATTGGGAAACTAGTGCCACATGGTACTACTATCACTATTATGGTGCTAGTGTATAGGTGGAAAAACACTAGGCATGAAGGGACAAGATGTAATAATGAAGGTTTGGGACTACTTTAGGGATGACTAGGGATCCCTATGGCCTGCATGTAGGCTAGATAAGTGTAAAAATAGGCCCTAAGATAGGTCTAGGGATAAGTTAGGGATAGGTGGTCTCAAATAAAACTCTTAGCACTCAAGTGTCATTTTTAGGTGATTACATTTTCCCTACCCTTTATTCTAGAAATGCAGCAAAGCAAAATGACTAGGATAAATTAGAAAGAAGCGTACCTAGACTTACCTAAGAATTAAATCCCAAGAAGCTAGATCTAATTATGTGAAGCATGATCCATTCCATGTTCTACAAGTGAAACATGCATAGATTAGTCCTTACTTAAGAGATATCAAAGTAAAGACAATACTAAGTAAGGAAGTAAAATTGAGTAAAGGGATAACTGAGAGGAAAGGAATGAATACACCTCATTGGATACAAGAACCAATGTATAAAATTGGTGAAAACCTATGTGTATACATGTATATAGTGAGCAATCAATGAATAACTTGAACTAATTTGATGGCTTGCTCAATCCTCATGTGTGGGTGGCTCAAGAACTCAATCTAGTTTTAACTCCATCATTTCCCACCCCTGCTTGGTGGATCATGACATGTGAATAACTTGGATTGAATTGATGGTGTGTCTAACCCTCTCATGTAGGTGGCTCAAGAACTCAAGTATATTATCACTCTATCATTACCTATCCATGTTTAGTAGATGCATTTGAAACTTAAATTATGCAATGTAACTATAAATGTCTAACTGGGGATGTCATTTATATAGCCACTCAGGTATATTAAGCTGCTTTGAGCCACTCATGAATGCTAACCACTACAAATGGAGTAAGGCATTAAATTAGTGTGTAACCTAAAATATGATGTTTTATGTATACAATGTTGAGAATGACATGGAGTTTATCATTCCATATGATCAACCAGTGTGTAAGTGAGCATAGAAAATAATGTGTCATGCACATAACCCCAAATCTAATATCTAAGCATATGGATTCTGGACTAAGTTATAATTATATGTATCTAAGTATTTGAACTAAAAATGGGGATGGTCATGCCATGCATGATGCCCCCAATATAAGAAATATGGTATGAATCTAAGTTAAATTGGTATGAATTTGAGATAAATAAAGTAAAATGGTTAATATAGTAAGTAAACCTATGCAAACTCAAATTGTACCTACTGTAATTTACTAGCCAATCTAGATTTTTCTAAAACTGAATCTATTGGGTAGTAATATCATGTGGTTTTAGTGTCTCAATTTAGGCACTAATGTCTATCTGCTATGATTTCTATGTAATTGTATTGATCTATGTGTCACTATTTTTTAATGTGTTTAGCTGATTTGATTTCTATAATCTGAACCTGTGTGCTAAAAAATGTATTGAGTGTATTACACGAGTATGATATATGTGACAAACCCCTATGAATGGCCCTCTATTTAAGGGAGTTTTTGAACCTATGTAATAACTATCCTCAAAATAAGAATCTCTATAAAATGTGTGTTAGCCAGAGAATATATGATATATATGTAATAATCCAATATAATATGCATATATAACAATAGAATGTAAGATAATCTAAGCATAATTTTATAATGTATGATGTATGTTATGTACAACATTCACAAGACTATCAAGATAGATATAAAAATGTATGTAACATCAAATCTAAGTAGCTACCTAGGGGATGGGGCATGATGTCCATCATGGCACCCAACTAGGAAGGGGAGATGCATGACGTCCCTCATGGAATCTAAAATTGGAGTGTGTAACAAGTAAAATACAAGGGTCATGGCCATGATGCATACAAGAAAGCATACATACAACACACATGAGGCACACAAAGTAGGCCAAGGGACCATAATACAAGGGACATGGGCACATGTCACTAAATATCATAAAATAAGACATACAAGGACATGTCTAAATGTCTACATACGCAAGTAGCAAGCAAGTTGGTTTAGATCCACATAGAATTGAAATCACACACAAGGACATGGGCACATGTCCAAATCATACATACTATGAAAATAAGTGTCATAAGGCGAAAGAGGAATGCCATATTTAATTGTCCTCGAATAGAAGAAGCATAGAGATACAATCACATCTAAACTATGAAAGCTAGAAATGAAAGTATGCATGAACATGTAATACAAATCTATGTAAGAGTCAAGAGGTAAATATGTTGAGTCTAAAGTAGTAATAGATGGTAAAAAATATAAGTGTAGGATGATCAATATCAAGATATAAAATTTCCAAATCTGTGATGTAAAGTTTATAAATATGTGACTTGGTAATCAAAAATATATGTAGACTGCCCCCAAATGGGATAATGTGTCAAATGAAGAACCCATGTATCTATGTAAATGTCCCCAATGTGTAAATAATAAGAAATTTGGATCAATGTAGGAGACCTGAGACCTATAGTAATTTGCAAGCACTCAACAACAATAAGTGAAACATGTATGTATGATAAAACTGGCTATACTAAGATAACTAGCACATGTAGTATATAGAAAATAGAAGAGATGTAAACATGGCAATGCATACAATCTATAGTTTATGTTTTCTACATAAATATTCAAATGTTTTTGTGTTTTTGACATATTATATTGTTTTTGTGTTTTCTTGATATAAGTTATTTACAAGCAATATGAAAAGATTTTTTTATTTTTTATTTAAAATATCCTTAAATGCATGATGTTCAATAGGTTTTTTATTTCCTTGCCATCAAGTGAAGCTAGATGATATACTTGAATGTGCATGGGATCCAACTATTCTAATTATATGAAGTTAGGTATATGAAGTTATGGTGAACTTATGTGTTGGTTAATGAAATTTGAATCAGAATAATGATTATATTCAGGAATGATATTTATTTTATGGTTGACCTTATTGTCGTACACTCTCATTTAAAGTATGAATTTGGGAAGATTGCCTCCTAGAATCATAATGTTGGTAGCATTCTTGTTTGAAGTATCACCGGAAATTACATAGAATAGAATGGATTAGCATACTATATAGTTCTTATTGATGTTATTACAGTTATGTTAAACATCTTGATGTAAGATATAGATTATTGTAGTGAGGTCCATTTATCCCTTTAGCTGCAATATAATTTGAATTCTAAAGCATGTAGTAGTTGACAATTTATGATGTTAAGTTAAATTAGTGGGCAAGTTCTCTATGCCATATTGAATTATTGAATAACTCATTGCATAGAGTTACTTGTACTTGGATGAACTATACCTTTTATATCAACAACTTTTCCTTTATTAACTATACACACATTGACCATTTTGTTAATATGATCTCTTTTTGCATACAGCAAATATGGGTATCCACTATGCTTCATCTGGTAACTATAGATACAAGCTCTATCAATACTCTTTAATCCATTAGAGGTTATCCATGTTTTAATGAATTGATAATCAACATGAGATTATGAGTAAATAACCATTTTAAATTCAAAGGCCTTAAGGAGTAAGACTAATTTAGTTTATATTTTAAATTAACAATGGGTGACTTGTGAGTTTTAAAATGAACAAGGAAAATGGTGTGATGATCTCTGATCCAATGAGGAGGATACTTACCCTCAGCTGGTAGCACCATTTTAGTTCCCCATAACTATTTATCTTCCACTCATTTACTAAGATTGTACTCTTTTATGGATAATAATGAATTATACAATATAGCTATAGGATCATAGTGTTAATTTGGCCACATGTGCTTTAATCAGTTTGTTGTTTGATATATTTATGATTGGCATTTTAGACAGTATACATGATAGCTCACATTAGATTCAAACCTCAATTCTCATCTCATAGACATGTTATAACTGAATGACAACATAAAATACGTAAAGTTGTCTGTTTCTGATTTTAAAGAAGAAATCATTTAACCATCCTCAAGTAGAAACGAAACCTATTGAGGGGAATGAGATACCTAACAAGATTTAAGGACCTATAAATGATCCTATATATAATATTAGTGCCATGTATGGTGCTTGGGACTTATCCACATAATTTTACACTGATATGTCCTAAACTCTATAGTTTCCTTCTAGACAACTTGCTTCCTCATAACATCCTTTACAGGTATTTACCCCTAGTTAAATATCTCATATCACCTCATTTAGTTATAGTTGTGTGTACATGAGTACACTAAATGAGTATTGCTTGCATCAACAAGTGGATTATTGGGCCCTACACACAGTCCAAACTGTACTCTGATAATGTAATTCCAAAATTATTTTTTGGGGTTATTTCATGATCTTGCTCACATTCGATCATGCCATGCTTACTCTTCTCCCAAATGGATTTCATGCCCATTGACATCTTTTCCTCTTGTACAGATCTAAAGCTCATAATACATCCAAATCTAATTTGGGAAGGGTCTAATTTTCAAATTTTAAACAAATATGCCATGTCTACCATGTAGGATGTTGAATTCCTAAAAATTATTAATAGAAGGGAATGGGAACGGCAAAAAAACATAAATATATGGCAATTATGTTGGTGGTGACAATGTGATGGAGATTAAGGTCGTTCACGGTTAAGGGATATCGATAACATTCCTATTTATGGTTTGAAATTCAATTGTGGTGGTCTTTGAGGTGCTAGTGCTAGCATGCATGTAGTTTATGCATGTTGGTTAAGCTCACCCATTGCATTTGGCAGGAAGTTTAGTGACTAGAGTATCAGTGACTTTGGTAAATTGTTAATATGTGAATTGAAACATGTGTAGATATATCACTTGGCAAGGGAGCACATGACCATTCTAACCATCTTCTTCATTCTATTACAACACTGCATTAAGGGTTGATTGATCCCACCTACCTATAAATATTAAAAACATGGAGCCACTTATTATAACATTATATTATGGTTCTATGAAATGGATTACATTGGAATTGACATTATGATCACTAGCACTACAAACATGCACACCAACAAAGCTTTCTGCACACCCCCCATTTTAGATTTTATTCTTCCCAAGCACAAATCTTCCCTTTGCTCTCAAATATTTTGAATTATTTCTTGATATTCTTAAAATGGTTGAAGGGGAGGAGTAAAAATAGGAAATGTTGTCCCAAAAATAATTAATCTACCATGAACTATACCTATAAAAGGTTGTAATAAAAATAATGTCTACACAACCACCCATCACCATCACCGACAATAGATCCACTATTTTCTTGTACTATTTTAGGTATTCATTTTTATCATTTGATAGGTATCATTATTAAATGAAATATAGATGTTGTACAAATTCTTAATTACATATGTTCATTCCTTTATTAACTTGCCCAAGGAAGATTATATGTGTTTCAAATTTGTTATTAGTGGCTTTTCATCATTCAATTATGGGGTGGTATTTGTTAAATGTAAAAATTTGGATATAGGGGGAGGGGACTAGTAGTTGGGTCCCCTAATTTCAGGGTCCCATTATTTTTTTAAAAATCTATGTTATAATTTATCGCTTCAGATTTATGTAGTTTAACTAGTAATTAGTTAAAATAAGTTGTATCAAAGGTTTATTAGTGTTCTCCAAATCTATATGATAATTTTTCACTAAACATGTCATTTTTTATCATTTTTAAGGTGTGACTAGTAGTTGGGACCCTTAACTTCAAGTTCTCACAATTTTTTAAAAACTCTACATTATAACTAGAGGCTTTTAGCATTCTACAAATTAGATGTGTCATTTTTTATCTTGTTTTTAAAGTGTGACTAGTATTGGGGACCCCAATGCCCAATTAATTTTTATAAATTTGACTAATAACAATATCAAACAAATAATTTGTTTACATTAGCTTTAAAATTTGTGCACTTAGGCACATCATCGACTTGTGATGGGTTATTAATAAAAAGTGAAGGGACATGTTTGAAGATGCTTGGGTGATTAATATTGAACAATAAGCCATGTTTAATGACACTTAACATTTATTTCCATTAATATTGCCAATAAATTTTACCATGCGTGCCATCAACCACTTGTTTGGCGTGGCATTTCTAGACTCTTTTCCCCAAATAGTCATGGAACCCTTATACCTCTTCCAGCATATGAAACATTTCACAGAGCTTGTAGTGTCAGCAGTTCAAAGGGATGAAAATGTTGTTTCAATGTGTGTGTATAGTTATTTTAACTAAACCCACAATAGTCTTCAGTTGTATTTTTATGTACCAATAATACATGATTTTTATTATTATTTTAATGATATTTTGGCATGTCTTTCTAACTGAGTCAAATTTTACTTGTATGTTCATGGCGTGGCCTCAAGATTTGCATTCATATAGTAGTAAAAATTATTGTTTTTGTATCAAACAATATCATTTTCTAAATTCATTGGCCATGTTGGGACATGCTAGTGACACTAATATCCAACGAATGGCCATGTTGGAAGATGCTTGAGTTTTTAATATGCAACAAACATTTTTGAAGATCCCTATCAACTATTAATTTTGTCATTAGCACCATCTTCCATCTGTTCAATGTGACTTGTTCATGTCACTCTCCTCAAAATGGGATGGAACCCAAATGCCTGTTATTGTCTTCTTAATTATTTATCCATAGTTATTTTTATTTATATGTGAATTAAAATATCAAGGTTTCCATTCACATACCAGTAAATGTTATTAACAATCGAAAGTTGATATGTAGACAAATCTTTCTAAATTTTGAAATTAAGTCAACTATAAACAAATAAATGACTATGTTCATTTGATAATCAAATAGAATCAAGCATTATCAATTAGATTGAGAAACTTATAAATTCTAAGCTAGCATTCAATTGTGGATCACTTTTGGCTCACATACTAAAGTGTTTTATTGAAATATATCTTTTATAATTGATGTTTATTGAAATATGTGTTCCAATTTGAGGTGTTTGATGAATTAATATATTTCTCTAATACACATTCCCAAATAAAGTGTGAATATTGTAGACTAGAAAATTAAAATCATTGCAGGAGGGCAAGATACAAGTTGTGCATCTAAGACAGAAGGCAATAAGAAAGTGGGCAAGATTGGGCTTGAGCTTGGAATTTTAAATCTAATTGAGTATAATAAGCCACATATGAAGAGAAAAATTGAAACTCCATCATTTATTTATCTTGACAAGAGATGAGAGAAGGGACTCATACTCTGATATAAAACACTAGAAAAATAATTTTTATAGTGGCATCATAATTCCACCGTTAATCCTTCCGCTAGGCAAGTAAAGGTTATAGTCCCATTTTTTTAAGAATGGCATCTCGAATCAACTCTTGAATATGTAAAATAGAGTGTAAGTCAAGTGCTAAAATCTTGAACTTACTTTGTAAGGCAAACCATGGAATCCAAATTCAAGATGAGATAAGATCTCTAAAAGTGGTAATGCCTATAAAATCTAAAGGAGTTTTATACCTAGTGTTTCAATAAGATGGAGACCGGTATTTTCCATGATAGTTAACCACCTTTAATTATGATCATTGAAAGAAAGACAAGTTTTGAATCCATCACCAATTCATTTTAGGTGAGGTTTGACAACTTCAAATGATTTCCAAATACATTTGGACACAAAGGACTCCTTAATTTTGACTAGGACATAAGTGACTAGGAGAGTTTAAAATCTTTTCTTTTTTCAATTTTTTTTCCATATAGTGAACTTTCAAAAATGTTAGCATATCAAAAGGATTTTCCAAGCCTTATTACTTTCAATATACACTTTCCACTTGGTGCAAAGATCTATGATTTTTCCATAAATATTGATATTATCCATACCTTCCTCATCTTGATGAAGAAAACAAGTATCCTAAAAAACCTTAGTGAAAGTCCCTAATCTGTATAATATTGGCCCAAAGAAAGCATTTAAACAACTTAGGTGACTTATCATATGAGGCTCTATAAGGAGCCCAACTCGAGGAAGAATAGTAAACATTAGTAGAGGAATCTTTTTTTTGGTGCAAATGTAAAATTTTCCTATTAAATAAATGGGTTTAGTAATAGAATAGGCTATTTTTTTTCCACTCTTTGAATTACATAGTATTTCCAATCTATCAATTACATAGTACCACAATTTAAAGGGAAAGCTATCAAAATAAAAAAGAATGCCTAGGAGTTTGAATTTATCTCATTTTTTTATCCATTTCCATTGAAAATTCTTGATCCAATCTGAAAATGGCATCATGCTTTGTCTAAAGAATTGTTTTGTGGCCCATTACAGATTAGATCTAGAAGCTTTACAAAAAAATCAAGCCATTGTTGTGGCTCTTAAAATGAGCCCTCATGCTTTATAAGTGTGTGGAAATAATTATATATGAAGTGCACATTTATTAATTGAGTGAGTCAATTGGGAGGGATAATTCCCTAAATCAGTCCATGCTCAGGTATGTGGGAAACCAAATAGCCAAAATCTTCAGTCACAAGATCATACTGTGGTAAAATGAGAAGGAAACATTTATAGATGAAATGAAATAGCTTGAAACTATCAAAATTATGGCTATTAATAGTAAAAACCCCTGAGGCATTAGATAAGAACTCATCTCTATATCAAAATTACCAAACCCTAAAGTATTAAGCATGGCAAGGATAAATTTCCAATCAATACAGCTAAAAAAATTTCCAAAATCAAGCATGAATAATATGGTCCTCTACTGAGAAGCATGGAATCACTCTATTATTTCCTATAAAACAATGATATATTCCTAAATATACAACTTTTGATAAACCCTATTTGTTCTAGTCTAGGAATTACAGGTAATTTGTGGCAAAGGTGTGATGCTAGTGCTAGTATTTTGTATGAGGAGTGATTGACCTGCAACTGGTAAGTAACTTTAGATCTCCCTCTATAGCAAATAATTTTATGTTTCTTTTGTTATTTAATGCCCATTAAATATTTATTTCAAAAGGATTTTATATAAATATAAAGTAATTTTGGCCCCAAAAAAATTACCATGTTAATTTGTAAAATTCACAAGGGAAATCGAAAACTCCAACGATAATAATAATATATATAATCATTGAGGTGTGTATAAAACTACCAAAATCTCTGAGTTAAAAATAAGCATTAGCAAAGAAGATTGTTCACCATTAAATTGAATGAAAAGAAGAGTACATATAGCCAAAAGTTGTTAGTGTTAGTGGAGTTTGACAAATGCATTAACTCCCACTTAACATCACCTATGCTAAACCTAACTGGGCTTAATCATAGTGAAGTATGCTAGTTACCAATGCTTGCATGATGCTTTGAAACCTAACAGAATCATAACTGAAAGCTAACTGGTAGAATACACTAACACCCCCCTTAAGCATAGCTTAGGTGGGTAGAAAAAAAAAGATGGGTCCCGGCAACAAGGCTTGCTGAGGTACCTACATACAATGCAACTCTCAATAAGTAAAGTAAAAAGAGAAAATCCAATGGGAAAAAACACTTCCCTCCAAAAGAGAGACAAGAAAAAGAAGTAAGAACTAGAAAGCCTTGTCTAACACCCCCTTAAGCATAACTTAGGTGGGCTTTAAAATTAGGTCCCAGCAACGAGACCTGATGAGGTACCCAAATACATAGTGATGATCCTAATATCCTACAAAATATGAAAGATGTGTGCCTCAACAAAGAAGAGAGAGAATGTATGCACATAATGTCGCATGGTGGAGGTTGTAGTAGGTCCCTCTGCAATAAATATTGTCTCTTCCTTTCAGAGCAAAGAAACCACGAGCTGTCAAACTGTTGTATTCCCACTCAAGTGGAGTTGCCTTTGAATAGGCGGTTGTATACAGCATGGAGAGACATCAATCCGTTGTCTGCTCATAGAGCTTTCTTCAGGTTCGATGGCATGCAGAGAGGTCAATACGCTCCAAGTGAATTTGTTCTCTGCTAAGACCACAAATGGTGCCGGTATTGATGCATGCACAGACTAGAAAATCAGATTCGCAGGGCAGACATGGATACCAGGTACACACCATGCAATTCCCTCAAACAAAATGCTGATTGCACAAGTCCAATCCGCAGAACACAATAATATCAAACCAGAGAATATTGATCACACAAGACGCATTTTCCCCCTACGAAGCTGGAACGGAACAACAGGGCCGTATGGAGGAAAGGAACGCTGGAGGAAGACCGACGACTAGATCCAGGCGAGGGAGCTTGACAGATGTCTCTTGAGCAGGCTCAAAAAGCAGTTCGTGGGCAAGGCAATAGCGCTACGAGTGTGCTTGAACGGCGCTTGGCAGGCTGCTGGCAGATCACGTGGAGGAGTCTGGGAGGCGTCAATTCAGATCCATACCAAAGATAGCCCGAGGAATGCACTCAAGGTGCACTTCTGAAAATTCAGACTCCAAATCTCTAAATCCTGAACTGTTAATAAAATATAATCTCCTCTTAAAATTCAGACTCCAAATCTCTAAATCCTGAACTGTTAATAAAATATAATTTCCTCTTAGTAATCCAAATTTTGGGTTAACTCAGATCTGCTCTGAGACCATGTAGAAAAATACAGAATCTCTGGGTTAAAAATAAGCATTAGCAAAAAGGATTGTTCATCATTAAATTAAATGAAAAAAA
The DNA here is from genome assembly GCA_037957365.1 of Torreya grandis. Lineage (NCBI taxonomy): Eukaryota > Viridiplantae > Streptophyta > Pinopsida > Cupressales > Taxaceae > Torreya > Torreya grandis. Next base: position 3,456,089 of record JARHVA010000101.1, read on the forward strand.
GAGTGTACATATAGCCAAAAGCTGTTAGTATTAATGAAGTTTGACAAATGCATTAACTCGCACTTAATATCACCTATGCCAAACTTAACTAAACTTAATCATAGTGAAATATGCTAGTTGCCGGTGCTTACATGATGCTATGAAACCTAACGGAATCATAACTGAAATCTAACTGGTAGAATACACTAACACGCTGAAGACAACAAATTTAGATGAAATAAAGTAGTAAAAGATGCATGGTGAGAATGAGTTGTTATTTAATAGATGATATAATAGTTGCAGTTGTTCTGCCATCTTACAACCTGCACAGTACCCACAAATTATGAATTAGCTAAAACAAATGGAAAGGAGGAAAAAAAAATTTGTTATTGTGATTCTTACGTGTTGCAGTTGGTGGTCTTGTTGATTTTAAAGCCAACGACGGTGTTGCATTTGGTAGGAAGATTAGCGACTGCAGTTTCGGTGAGTTAGGGAAATTGTTAATCTGCGATTTGAAACATGTGCAGATCTGTCGCTTGGCACGGGAAGAATGTGGCCATTCCAGCCAGTTACTTCACTCCACTGCAGCACTGCGCCGAGGGCTGACCATTCCCATCTGCCTGTAAATATGATAAACACGGATCCACTGATTGTAACACTGTATTGCAGCTCTGTGCAACGGCTGCCATTGGCATTAACGTTGTCATCACCAGCGCTGCGAATGCGCACACCAACAAACCTTACTTACTCTATAATAAATATATAAAATTACTTACTGTAATTACCGATTTACCAATCTCACTGAGAATTAGTCTTATAAATAAATATGAAAATGAAACAGTATAATTTATTCCGTGTACAGACTTATAGTGTGATGTGTGTACTATGTGATGCATGGTGAAATGTATATGAATAGTGAAATGCATGTAAACTATTGTGTGTACACATTGCAGTCCATAGATTATAAACTTTTAAAGCTCACCTTTCTTTTGTCGTTTTAATAATGATATGCACTTCTTGTCACACCATGTGTAACTTGTGTGTTCTGGTTCATATATATTAGTGGTCAAATTTAAACCTAGTTACCCATCCTAGCCCGTCTAAATTGATGTAATGAGTATTACAGAGTATACACTTTACTTTACAAATTTACAAAATAAATAAATGAATTGTATTATTTTTTTTATGAAACCAATCTCCCTTTATTTATATATATATATGTAAGACTAATTCAAAATGAGATTGGAATTTACTTCCTTTTTATATCTATTTATAAGTCTAATTCAAAGTTAATTAGAATTTGGTATCCCTAACTTTTAAAAGGCTATAATCAATACTTCCAGAAGAATAACATTGAGTACGTATAAATTAATTTTATACATTTAATTTTTATTTTAAATTTGTCATTGAGTAGGTATAAATTGGAAGAAAATAGCTTCTATTAATCGTCTTAAGAAGGATAAAAGACAACTATCACTTGTTGATGCATTTCATATCCCTCAAGATTCTAATTAGTAATGTCAGTTCAGAAATGAAGACTTTGATATTCATCTACATGAAGGAAAATATGAATCAGATGAAGAATAGATTTGAGAAGAGGAACAAGCATCAAAGAAGCAAAAGTGAACATTCAAGTCCAAATGAAAAACAAGATTTTCATGGGCTTATGTTGTAAAATATTGCAATGGTATTGAAAGGATAAAATGTTCTTGGTGTGTAAAATATAAGAGAGAGACTCAATTTGCTAAAGATGGGAGTACTACCCTTCAAGTCAACGGTCTTAAAATGCATGCAGAATCAGAGTCTCATAAATTTATTTTCCAATTTTTTGAAGGAGAAAGCAAACAAAGTAGTATTCCAATAACTAAACATGTAGAACTAATGGTAGATGTTGAGAAGGAGAGAATCATATCTGTGATAGAAAATATGTATTTTATTTTCATACATGATTTACTTTTAGAAGTTTATAAACTAATTTATGACTTGAACAAGTATAAAGGCACTTCACACATGTCTCTAACAGATAAATACTCTACATATACAAATACCACATTTGAAAAAGAGTTTCTACAAGCTTCAAAAGAGGTATATTGAAAAAAGTTAAAAGATAAGATTTTTCATAGTCCATTTTACTCAATTTTAGCTGATGAAAATATTGATCAGACTATACAACATTTGATAGTTTACATTACATATTTGACAAATGAAAGAAGAGGTAAATGTGTAACAAATTTTATACGTCTCCTTCAAATAAAGGATGGAACAACTCAATCTATGTATGATGTTGTGATAAGTCTTTTAGTAGAGATAAATTTATCATTGACAAAGTTAGTTGGTTTTGGATCTGATGGGGCTTCTGCTATGAGATGTATTCATGAAGGCTTATCTACTAAGCTTCATTGAGATGCTCCTCGATTAATAGATATTCATTGCATAACTTATCAAGAAGCATTAGCAGCAAATGATGCTTCATCTTATTTTTTAGAGCTACACTTTTTTGACAAATTTATAAATAAAAGTTATCTCTGGCTTGGAAAATATGTTAAAAGACATGGAGTATTAAGAGATTTGATGGATTCATTTCAAATTAATCAGTTAGAGGTGTTGTAAATTAATCAAATTAAATGGCTCTCTAAAATAAAGGTCATGGAAAGGCTTGTCAAAATCATACCTATTTTATTGAAAGAATGGGAGTTAGAAGATTAAAAAATGTATGATTTGACAAAAAAAAATTCAAGTATAGTTTCAAGATGACCATGTTGACATTACTTCCATTGGCACCACTTTAGATATTACTATTGAAATGTTTCATAGGAGATTTCAAAGAGATATATTTGGGGTAGGTATAATACATATTTCATCTTTTTTAATAGAGCACAAGGAGTAATTCTTGAGTTTTCAAATGGAGCATGTACAATACATATAAATCCATTGAGATTTGAGAGCTTGTCTAACTCACAAAGATCAAGGACACTAGATGATTACATTGAATTGGAAAAAAGCTTTATAATGAAGGTTATTGATTCTCTATATGCAAGGTTCATACATTTATCTATGTTTAATGTTGTTAAATTCTTCAATATTTATAATTATTATGATGAGATGGATGATATAGAACGTCAAAAAAAAGATGGTTAACATGTTTATGTGAAAAAATTAGTGTTGGAAAATTGTCTATTATAGATACTATCAAATGTTTAGGGGAGATGGATGAATTTGTTTATACTATTTATAAATCATACTTAAAAAAATCATATGTTTGGAGCATGGGATCTTTGTAGAGGTGAACTTGAATGGTTTGAAAGGTTTCTATGTTTAATGTAGCTATGACAAGCTATTCTTATTATTCCAGTGAGCATGACAGTATGTGAAAGAGGTTTCTCAAAATTAAATAGGATAAATAATGATGATCAATCTAAATTTTCTTTAAAAATGTGGATATGTTAACATTTCTTTCCTTTTGTGCACCTCATGCTCTAAATGAGGTAGATTATAATGTTATTTATGATGAATGGAATCATATAAAAATGTAAAGGCCTCTTCCTCTAGACTAATAGATCCATTACTATAGTAGTTTGGGATAGAAGAATATAAAAAAACTAAAACTTCACAATAGTTATAGTATTAGAAGGAAATTTTTAAATAGAAGTTGAAACCAATGATATAAGTTAATATATTTTTTATTTGTGTGATTGAATCTTTCTCTAACAAATTGGAATCCAAGCTTATATAGTTCATAATTTTAATGAGCAACATTCTTGAAGTGAAGTGAAAGTTGATTGGAATTGATTTTAATATTAATAAAGACTATTTATAATCATTAATATAACATTTACATTTATATATGTTTTATTACTAGACTATAAACAAGTACTACTAATTCCCTTCTTATTGAATTCGGTGTAAATATAACAATAATGAGCTAGGTTATTTTTAGAAATTTGTTGTGCACTGATAAATGTGGTGTATACAAGTAAAAACAAAGGCGTCATGTTATTCTGCATCATGTTTCTGGTTTTAGTTGTATGTACCAAGTTGGCTATTGTATTCCTACTTCCATTTCCAACTAATGGATGGGGTGGGTAGGGATAGTCTATTACCCACTAATGGATGGGTTCAGGAGGTGCATGGACTGAGTCTTGGCATACATAATAATTACCATTAAATGAATCAATTGGCTATGAAATTTATGAATATTTTAGTTGATATTATAAGTGTAACATTGCATAGCTTGATCTTCTGCTCTCTTTTTAATATTTTTTCTATCTAAGTCCTTTTTTCTCTATTTTTATTTAATGATTACCATATGAAATCCTATTTTTTATATCCAATATCTTAATCCTCTTTCCTTTATTTTTAAAGATTTTTCTCTCTAAATTCTCTATTTTTATTTAATGATTACCTTTTAAAGTCATAATGTTGCTTGATCTAATATTTTAATCTTCTCTGCTCTACTTTTTTTTTTAAGTTATCTATTTTTATTTAATGATTATTTTTAGTTAAAGGTGTTAGATTCTATTTTTATAGTAAGAGGATTTTATAAATCTAACTGATTGAAATTCTATACTATATGGTAGATTTGAACACTATAAGTTATATGGCATTTTATACATTATTTTATGTTTATCCTATTTTTATCATATTTAATTTTTGATAGGCCAAGGTGACTCCATAGGTGTTGGGATTTTACAAATATGACCAATTGAGATTCTATACTATGTGGTAATTTTGAGCATTGTGTAGGTGATATGGCATTTTATAGAATGTAAACTAATTATTTTCAGTGTGTTGGGTAGGATCGATCATTTGAATTATTGTGGCAAGTTGGCAACTATTATAAGATACAATATAGCTTTCTCTGTAATTACATTTTATAGTGTATATAGTGTAATTTTTCCTCTTCATTTGTGGCAATTTAATACATCTAAGATAACAAAATCTTTGCATTAGTTGTTACATACATCATAGATGAACTTTCCCTCTTCTTTTGGGATTTTTACATTGTCATGCACTTTTATACTTGGACCTTATTTTAGATTCATTTTTGTTGCATTTCTGGGACAGAGATGAAGCCCTTTGACGTGTTGTGATGGGTTCAAATTTGACTATTGGTTATGATTTTTATAACTTGTGACTCGTATCCTTTTGGTCTCATAAAACTGTGTGTGTGTGTGTGTGTAATTTAATGTGAGATTGGTAATTACAATGAGATTGGTTTTACATATTTATAAATTAATTCAATAAGAAGGGCATTAGCAGAATCTGTTCATAGTACAGTGATAAAAAATATATAAATGTAAATGTTGTATTATTGATTATAAACTATTTTAAGTAATATTTTTATATATGGGAGATTAATTTTAAGTGATATTAAAATTGGCAATTACAGCAAGATTGGTTTTATATATTTAGAATACTAATTCAACAAGAAGGAAATTAGCATTTAAATTTATATTTTGTAGTTACTTTATTTTTGACAATATATAGTTAAATGTTATTTAAAACTATTTATAATCATTAATACAACATTTAGATTTATGTGTTTTATTACTAGACTATAAATAGGTATTGTTAATTCCCTTCTTGTTGGATTGGGTGCAAATGTAACAATAATGAGCTAGGTTGGTCTTGGAAGTTTGTTGCGCACTAACAAAGGTGGTGTATATAGGTAAAAATAAAAACATGATGTTATTCTACATCACATTTTTTGTTTTAGTTTTATGCTTCAAGTTGGCTATTGCATTCCTACTTCCATCTCTAACTGATGGTTGGGGTGGGTAGAAATTATATACCTGCTTATGGATGGGCTCAGGTGGTGCATGGATTAATTCTTGACATATAGAGGAATTCTCATGAAATAAACCAACTGGATATAGAAGTTAAGAATATTTGAGTTGATATTTTAAGTGTAACATTGCATAGCTAGATCTTATTCAATCTAGTTCTATGATTTAAATTTTTTTTTTTAGCTTGTTATTAAGAAATAGAAGTACATTTGATTTGTATAAGGTTAGATGTTATTAATTATGATTATTGTTCCCTTTTGCATAAATATTATAAATAGGTACCACTAATTCCCTTCTTTTTTAATTCAATGTAGATGTAACAGTAATGAGCTAGGTTGGTCTTGAAATTTTTTTGTACACTGGCAAAGGTGGTGTATACAGGTAAAACAAAAACATGATGCTATTTTGCATCACATTTTTTGTTTTAGTTATATGCTCCAAGTTGAATATTGTATTCCTACTTCCATCTCCAACTAATGGTTGGCGTGGGTAGGGATTATAAACCCGCTTATGGATGTGCTCAAGGGGTGCATGGACTAGGTCTTGACATATAGAGGAATTACTGTGAAATGAACCAATTGGATATGAAAGTTATGAATAGTTGATATTGTAAGTGTAACATTGCATAGTTAGATCTTATTCAATCCAGTTCTATGATTTAAATGTTTTTTTAGTTTGTTATTTGAAAATAAAAGTACAATTGATTTGTATAAGTAACATGTTATGAATTATGATTGTTGTACCTTTTTGGATGAATGCTATAATTTCATTGAATAAATTTTTTACGTTGTATTTCCAAAATTTTATTAATTATTTTATTTTTGTGTTTGAATCATTCTCCAACAAATTGAAATCAAATTTTCTTTAGTTCATAATTTTAGTGACACATAAAAAATTTACTTTTATCAATCAAATGGCACTTAAATTTACACTTGTCAATCAAAGGGCACTTAAATTTACACCTATCAATTGAAGGGAAACTATTTTTATAACTTTTCATCACTGAAGGGCTAGTTGCATAAATACCCCTTAGCTTGAAATTAAGGCCATCCCTTTAAACTTGACCGCTATACACAACCACCCATCACCATCACCGACATAGATCCACTACTTGCTTGTACCATTTTAGGTATTTATTTTTATCAATTGACAAGCATCATTATTAAATAAAATATAGATGTTGTATGACTTCATTATGATTGATGTTCATTCTTTTATTAACTTGCCCAAGGCAGGCTATATAGGTTTCAAATTTGTTATTGGTGGCTTTTTATCATTTAATTTTGAGGTGGTATTGGACTAGTCATTGGGACATATAATTTTTTTAAAAAATTATATTATATTTTATTGTTTTGGATTTATGTAGTTTAATTAGTTATTACTTAAAATAAGTCATTTTATAATGTTTTATAAAGTTGTATCACAATTTTTTTATCAGGTATCATTTTTATTATGACTCGTAGTTGGGACTTCAATGTTCAATTATTTTTATAAATTTGACTAATAATAATATCAAACAAACTTTTTATTTATATTGGTTTTAAAATTTGTGCACTTAGGCATGCCATAAGTTGCAATGAGTCATTAATATAAAATGAAAGGACATGTTAGAAGATACATGGGTGATTAATATGCAATGAGAGACCATGTTTAATGACACTTGACAAGATTTTTTTCCATTAATGTTGCAAGTAATTTCCATCAACCACCTATTCGGCCTGGCTTTTGAAGACTCTTCTCTATAAATAGTCATGGAACTCTTACACCTCTTCTACTATCTATAGATTTTCATCAATTCGAAGGGACAAAATGTTATTTCAAGGTGTGTACCTTGTTCTTATAATTGAACCCACAACAGTCTTCATTTATTTTTTGTGAGCCTATAATACATTATTTTTTTATCATTTTAATGGTTTTTTGTGTGCCTTTACAACTGAATCAACTTTTACTTGTATGTTCATGGCATGCCCTCAAGGTTTTCATTCACATAGCACTAAATATTTTATTTATATCAAATGATACAATTTTTTGAATTCATTTTCCATATTGGGACACCCCTGTGACATTAATATGCAACGAAGGACAATGTTGGAAGATGCTTGGATTTTTTGAATTCCACTGCTAATCCTTCCATCAAGAAATTAGAGGTTACAATGCCATTTTTAAAATGAAATTAGACATCAACCCTTGGATATGTAAGATAGAAGGTAAGTCAAAGGCTAAAAGCTTGAAATTACATTCTAAGCCAAGCTATGAAATCTAAACTCTAGATGAGATAAGATCTCTAAAAGTGGTAATCCTTATAAAAGCTAAAGGAATTTTATACCTAGTATTTCAGCAAGAGAAAGGTTGGAATTTTTCATGATAGTAGTTACTCAACTATCACCCCTATTAGAGGGATCATAAAAATTTAAAATCTTGCACTTCAATGCTAGTTTAAGGAGATGAAAGAAGCTATATAGAGTTTTGAAGTCATGTGCAAGGAAAAATAGTTATATAATGTCCTTTAATCTTATACAAGTCAAGAAAAATCTTAGGAATAAGTTTCAAGCTCAATAGTTGCAGACATATCCTTCTCACTCTCATCATCTCCTTCACAAGCTAGAGAAGACCAATGCCAAGCAAATAATACAAGTCATACAGGTAGAGTTGGGAGATAATATTTTGGCCAAAGTTTGGTACCTCTAAGGGATTTCAATTTGTGGCATTGGTTTTTGTATTAGTTCTCTAGATTTATGAAGAATCACTAAGAGCCCAGACTACTTTTTAAGAACTCAAAACCACACAAACTAAGTTTAGAGCAACTCCAAAATAAACTGTGAATTTGTGGGTACTTGAAATCAATTAGAGTGTGTTATAAGATATTTGTATATGCCTCACATATGTTAATTCATCATGGTGGCATGTTTGGATGTATTTGATACCCATTCTACCCTAATTCTACATACTACCATCTATAAAAGTCTTAATCCTAGTTTTCAAATATTAAAAGCTCAAACACATTCAAATAATCCATGTCCACTCTCATTCTAGCATTCACTTGCACTTGTATTAATCAATATGTGGGATAACTACATCGGTCTTGATCCCTCTTCGGAGTATTGGTATATAGGCAACTCTCTTTGCAGCGGGGTATTGAGGATGTCTAGCCTATCTTACTAACAAACACAAAATTATTTCTCAGATTATACTTACAAGGAGGATTAGAGTTTGCACATTAAATTAGCTTTTCTGGGCACAACATAGAGTTCCAAGTTTCATGCACATAAAAACATGACCTAAAAACACAGGCACATGTGCTCCAAAAAAATAGGAATAATCCCACATAAGGGACACTACCACCACTTTGAGGACACTAAAACAACTAGTGCTACTGTCCATATAGGGTGTTATTGTCCATTGAGAAAAAAAATTCCAAAATCCTATTTGACACTCATAATTATCCAAAACTCAGTTTTTAGAACCTAGATCATCCACGATAGTCACTTTTCAAATAAGTCTATAATTATGCATATTCACTACTATTTTTAGAAATTCAAAAGAGGTCAAAAGATATAACAAATTAGTGCTTAATTATTGTATATTATTTTATTGATTTAAACATCTTATCCCTTTAATATAAACATAGGATTTACATAGTTAAACCCTAAAAGGCTAAATCATCAACACTATATAATACCTATCAACACTGTACTGAAGGTCCTTATAAACTAATATGTTCAACTCCATAATTTAAGGTGATAGGTTAAACATTTTTTTATTCACATTTAACGTATAAATTATGTTGATATATTTACAACAATGGGTAAACAAACTAAGAGAATTTTATCTCCATCTATTAGATTACATGTTTTATTGAGTAACTAATTATGTAATGTTTGATCTATTATATATGTTGTAAAATGCTTAATTGAGGTAGATGTATTTATATGAATATGTTTAGGTAAACATTAATTATTTTATTCAGTTTATAAATTCATTTTTATGAACCCAAATTTTACATGATGTTAGGTAGGATAAAGCTTAATAGTGTGTCCCATTTTGGGGCCAAAGCAATTTCAAAAATTACAGTAAAAAAAATTATAATATGTAAGTTACATTTAAATTCCCATCTCAAGTCAACTTAAGTAATTTTTTTCATGATTAAAGTCATATTTAAATTTTCCTTTAAGTTACCTTAATTTCAAATTAACTCATTAAAGTCATATTTAAATTTTTACCTTTAACTTAGTTTGATTTATGTACACTCTATACAAAAATAGGCTAAAGTCCACTTACAGTTGCCTTAATAGGGTGTCTTTGGAGTGACATTAGGGTTGAATTACAAAGATGATGTTAGGGTGACTTTGTAATCCATAAGTTTATTGAAGAGCAACCACCAATGTAAACATGGAAGCAACTTGAATTAATTCATAAATAGAATCATTATTATGTTCATTACCAGCATCTAATTTAAGAACTAGCATTACAAAAAATCCAATAGATATTTACAAAGGGCATTTTGGTTCTATTCTACCTCCTATTATTTGGTCGATGCATGTAAGTTGAGGACTATTTATAAAGGGTTGGGAAAGGTTAAAACCAAATTAAATGCAATTAGTTCTTTAAAATCTGACAAAATTAGTTGATACAGAGCTTGACAAGACAATTAGACATAAGATAAACATGCAATAAAACCTAAAAGAGAAGGTTTCTTGAACAAAGCTTAAGTATTAATATTACATTAATATTAATTTTAATTTAAAATATTGATAATAATGTGTATACACCTAAAAATGGACCCTTAGCATTTAGTTATTGTCATTTTATATATGTTTAGTGATTTTTTTTATGTATGGATGATTAGCATAAATTAGGTGTCATATAATCATTATGTTGACTTCCCTAGCTTGAAATTAGTTTATATTATCCTCGTGCAATCTTCCTTGTCTATTTTATGCGTTCTTGGTTCTTTGTCAGGACCATCTCAATGGTCTTGGCATTATTATTTGTTTCCCAAGTTTATTAGATGGATCCATTCACTCCTTCCCACCTTCTCTACTTTCAGTCATTGGAAGTTGATATGTGGATAAATTTGTCCAAATATTGAAATAAAGTCACTTATAAATAGAGAGGATTAGGTTCATTTCATAATAAGATAAAATCAAGAATTAACAAATAAATTAGATAATTTATCAATTCTAAGGTAACATTGTATTATGGAGTAGTTTTGACATACACACTAAAGTTCTTTATTCATTTTTTTACAATTTCTATTTATTTACATATTTGTTCCAATTTAAGGTGTCTAATGAATTAGTATATTTATTTAATATACACCCCCAAATAAAACTTGATTATTGTAAACTAGAAATTTTAAATCATTATAGTAAGACAATAGTCATGTATTTAGGACAAAAGGCAACAAGGGGGAGACAACGTCTATATAGTTATGTCATATTTGGAATATACATCTCAAGACTATATAGTCCTTATTAGCACTACAGTGCATGCCCCAATAGACTACTCTTATCAAATTCATACTTTAAGTTAATAGGTTGGTCATTTTTGAATTCACAATTAACTTTATATTGTGGTGGCATATTCACAACTTGTAAACAAGCAAGTATGTTCCCATATATTTGATTAAATATTTTTTTGAACAATTAATTAGGTATTGTTTATTGAGTTTAAATATTTTATATTACTTAATTTGAAGTAGGTTTATTTATATGAATATATTTTAGTGAACCCTAATTGTCTTACTCCTACTAGAAATTCATTTTTATGAACCCAATTTTTGCATGTTGCTAGATAGGACAAAACATAATAATGTGTAATATTTAGAGTTCAAATTTGTTTTAAAAATTAGGTACAAAATTTTACATGATTAAAGTTAGAATTAAATTTGCATTAAATTTATCTTTAATCTAAATTAACCCATTGAAGTTAAATTTAAAGTCATACTTATAAATTAGTTTGACTTTAATGTACACTCTATACAAAGATAGGTTAAAGTCCCCTAAGGTTATCTTAATAGGGTTACTTTGGAGTGACATTAGGGCGGATTTATATTGATGATGTTTTAATGGATTGATACACTACTCTGATCAACTCCATACTTAAAGATGATAGGATGGTAATTTTTGAAATCACATTTACCATACAAATTGTAGTGACATACTTGCAACAACTTGTAAATAAACTAAGAAAATTATTTTCCGTGATATTTGATTACATGTTTTATTGAACAACTAATTATGCATTGTTTATTATAATTTATGATATGTAATTTGAGGTAGGTGTATTTATATGAATACATTTTATTCAACCCCAATTGTCTTACTCTTACTATTTAAAATCAATTTTTAGTAACCTAGTTTTTGCATGTTTTTAGGTGGGGTAAAGCATAACAATGTGTACCATTTTGGGGCCAAAATAGTTTTAAAAAATAACTACAAAATTTTGCACATAAGTCGTATTTAAATTTTCCTTTAAGTTACTTGAATTCCAAATTAACCCATTAAAGTCAAATTTAAATTTGTACATATAACTTAGTTTGACTTATGTACACTCTACACAAATATAGGCTAAAGTACACCTACAATTGCCTTAATAGGGTGTATTTGGAGTGAAATTAGGGTGTCCTTGTAAAGATGATTAATGAACCAGAATACTATCAAGGAAAAAAATAACAATAGGCTAAGATACTGAATAATAACATGTATTGATTTTTATTGAATGATTCAAATAATTACAAACCATTCATAATAAGCCTCAACTCATAATTGGAGTTGACATGCAAAATTTGGAACTATAAAAATAAATAAAACTCAACATGTTATTTTTATTAAGTTTTGCATGCAAGTGCATAAAGCTCTAAAAATATCCAAAACTAAACTAAAATAAACTCTAAAATTAACCTATTAGATGATTTTAAATTGAAGTTCAAGCCTAGTTTAAAAATAGATAATTTTTAAATTTAGAAAAAATCCAAACTAAAATTAAGCTACAATTTCAAACCCTCAGGGGGTGATATATGGCCTCTGAAAAATATAGAAAAAGTCCCATGGGCTCAAATGGAGCCAGTCATTTTAGTGTGAAGATGGGCTCAAATAGAGCTACAAATCAAAATTTATGGCATCCAAAAATTTGACCTCTTTTTTTACTTCAAATTTGTTAGGGTGACTTGCAAATCCATAATTTTATTGAAGAGAAACCATGAATATAAATCTAGAGGAAAATTGAATTAATTTATAACTAGAATCATTATCCTATTCTCTATCAACATCTAATTTAAGAATACCTTGCATTACAAATATACCAACAAGAATTTACAAAGAGTGTTTTGGTTCCACTTTACCTACTATTTGCAACAATGGTTGATTGTGTTAGTGTAGCATTAATATCACATTGTTTTATCATAATGTCTAGTAGTTAGCGTTACACGGTTACATTATAGTTGATGGATTATGGTTCTATTAACCATATTGAACCGAATTATGTACTATATAAATTTCCCCTTTTGCTCATCAATAAAACATCAAAGATTATTTTCTCCTACAATCTATTATCAGAGCATCCTTTGCCTAATCAAAAGTCTTTCACAACAAAAGCAACCAAGACATAGAATGTTGGACTAGTAACCTGTGACCTATGCAGCATAGAAGAAAAGAAGCAAATATAAAGGAGAAAGTATACAATGACCTATAGCCAAAAGACCTAAATTTGAGTGGCAACGCCTGGAGATAATATAATAATTAAAGTATGATAGAAAAACCGTGGAAGGATCAACACATAAAAGCAACTTTGTTTGCTTCATTTTGGTCATGATAGTTAGAAAATAATGCTATAGAAGCTAATCAAAACAACCATAGCATGATAGTTTAATTGACACATGGTATAAAAATAAGATTGGAGAAAAAACCTTGCAAGATACATACAATTTTTATATAGAATTTGAAGCATAAAATATTGATTTAAGTATAAAATTTTGTATAAATAAAGTAGAAGTAAAAAAATGTTTGCACCCAAACTCCTCTTGTTTGATGCCCAACTCCTCAAAGGGCCAATTTTTTCTACATAGAAGACAAAGATGTAAATGATTCCTCAATTTGAAGAATTATAGGGCATCATCATTGGTGTGATGACCTATGCTACTAAAGTTGAATAACAAGTCAAATGCAAAAGCCCTGATGTTGATGACACTTAATGTCATCGACCAGCTTCAACCTCATATTCAGGACACGATGACATCGAAAGAGGCTTGATACATTATATCTACCATTTATGAGGTGAATAATCAGATGAACATACTCCATCTTCAGTTCAAAAATATGTATATATTCTCAATAGGGAACCTACAAAGATCTTACATGACAAGACACCAAAATAGGTATGGGGTGGTCATAAATCTTTGATCTCTCATCTTAGAGTATTTTGTTATACATCTTATACGTATGTCCCTACTAAAAAGAGGAAGAAGATCCAATCAAAGACACTCTAGTGCCTTCTATTGGGGTATAGTACTACCTCAAAATCATATTGCCTCATGGATCTTGAGACAAAGAAGATATATCAAAATTGAGATGTGGTTTGTGATGAGTCATCATTCAACTCATTATCATAAAAGGAGCGAGAACATACCACCTCTCATAGACTATTCCCATATTTAGATGATGAGAATGAAAAATCTTCTCATAAAAAAGGTGAGTTGCAAGGAGAATTTTTAATTGATCTTAGAAATATGGAAGATAATTCTTCATCGAATTAGCAGAAACATCAACGTCCAAAATGGAAGGTGTTCAACTAAGTTGATTTCAGGAGTCACCTCAATTAGATGAAACTGACTATAGGTAACTTGTTGGGAGTCTCATTTACTTAACTTATACCAGACTAAACATATGCTTTATTTTCATCTATCTTTCAAGATTCATAGACAAAGAAGTATCATTGGATTGCAGAGAAGTATGTTTTGAGATATGTTTAAGTTACAATTGATTATGGTCTCGAATACAAGAAGAACTCAAATTTCTTCTTGCAAGGATACATAGACTTGAACTATGTTGGATCTATTGATGATAGGAAATCAACCTTAGTGTATATTTTTCATCTCAGATCTAGACCAGTTTCATGATTAAGTAAGAAGCAATCTATATTTGATCTCTCATCCATAAAGGTAGAATATCGTGTTGTACGAGGAGTTGTATATGAGGTAATTTGGTTACGTCGTATTCTATTTAACATAGGCATTCTTGAAGATCAGCCACCCATTCTTTTCTATGACAATCAGGGTGTGTTAAAACTTATAAAGAATCCAATATTTCATGAGAGGACCAAACATATTGAGGTCCAATGCCACTATATTCAATAACAAGTCTTGAACCATTACATTTAGCTCCAATATTACCCAATAAATTCATAAGTAGTAGATATACTCACCAAGTAACTTGGAAAGGTGAAATTTGATATATTTTTGGGTTACATTTATAAAAACAATATAATAAATAGGGGAATATTAGTATAACATTAATATGACATTGTTTACCATAACGTCTAGTAGTTAACGTTAGATGGTTACATTGCAGTTGATGGATTATGGTTATGTTAACCATATTAAATTGAATTGTGTACTATATAATTTTCCCCTTTTGCTCATCAATAAAACATCAAAGCTTATTTGCTCCTATAAATTCATGTAAGTTGAGGTCCATTTATAAAGTTTGGGTGAGGTTAAAACCAAATTAAATGCAATTACATCTTAGAAATCCCAAAAAAGTGGTTTGATACAGAGCTTGACAAGAGAAATAGACGTAAGATAAACATGTAATAAACCCTAGGAGAGAAGGTTTCTCATAAAAACCCTAAGTATTAATATTCATTTTAATTTAAAATATTGATAACAATGTGTATACACCTAAAAATGGACTCTTAGCATTTAGTTATTGGCATTTTATATATGTTTATTGATTTTATATATGTTTAGTGATTTTTTAATGTTTAACTTAAATTAGGCATCATTTAACCATTATGTTGATTTCCCTAGCTTGAAATTAGTTTATATTATCCTCGTGTAATCTTCCTTGTCTATTTTATGTTTTATTGGTTTTGTGTCAAACCATCTCAATGGTCTTGGCTATATTATTTATTCCCCCAATTTCATTAAATAATTTACTCAGAACTATAAAAATAAATAAAATTTAGCCTACTATTTTTAGCAATTGCTATTTTTATTAAGTTTTGCATGCAAGTGCACACAGCTCTAAAAATCTCCAAAAATAAAATTAACTCTAAAATTAACCTATTGGATGAATTTAAACTGAATTTCAAGTCCGATTACAAAAATAGACAATTTTTAAATTTAGAAAAAAATTGAAAATAAAATTAAGCTACAATTTCAAACCCTCAAATGGTCACATATGGCCTCTGAAAAATATAAAAGAATGCCATGGGCTCAAATGGAGTTGGTCATTTTGGTGTGAAGATGGGATCAAAAGGAGCTACAGATCAAAATTTATGGCCTCCAAAAATTTGGCCTCTTTTTTTGCATCAACAATGTTAAGGTGACTTTCGAATCCATAAGTTTAATGAAGAGAAACCATGAATGTAAATATAGAGGCAAATTGAATTAATTTACAACTGGAAACATTATCCTATTTTATACCGACATCTAATTTAAGAACAACTTACATTACAAATAAACCAATAGACATTAACAAAGGGTGCTTTGGTTCCATTCTACCTACTATTTGCAATAATGGTTGATGCATGTAATTTGAGGGCCATTTATAATGGCTGGGTGAGGTTAAAACCAAATTAAATATAATTAGATATTAAAAATCCTTAAAAAGTAGGTTGATACAGAGCTTGACAAGAGAAATAGACATAAGATAAACATGCAATAAATCCTAGGAGAGAAGGTTTCTCAAAAAAAACCTAAGTATTAATATTACATTATAATTTAAATATTGATAACAATGTGTACACACCTAAAAATGGACTCTTAGCATTTAGTTATTGACATTTTACATATTTTTAGTGATTTCATATATATTTAGTGATTTTTTTAATGTTTAGCTTAAATTAGGCTTCCTTTAACCATTATGTTGACTTCGCTAGCTTGAAATTAGTTTCTATTATCCTCATCCAATCTTCCTTGTCTATTTTATGTTTTATTAGTTCTATGTCATGACCATCTCAATGGTCTTGGCTATATTATTTGTTCCCCCAATTTTATTAGATGGACCCATACACTTGTTTCCACGTTTTCTATTTTTAACCATTGAATGTTGATATGTGGACAAATCTATCCAAATGTTGAAATAAAGTCACTTATAAATAGAGAAAGGACTAGGTTCATTTGATAATCAAATAGAATTAAACATTATCAAGTACATTAGATAATCTATCAATTTTAAGGTAGCATTGTATTGTGGAGAACTTTTGGCATACATACTGAATTTTTTTATTATTATTTTTTTACGTCTATTTATTTTCATATTTGTTCCAATTTAGGATCTCTGATGAATTAGTAAATTTCTTTAACAGACACCCCCAAAGAAAACTTGAACATTGTAGACTAGAACTTTTAATTCATTACAGGTAAATAATAAGCATGTATTTAGGATAAAAGTCAACAAAAAGGAGACAATGTTTATATATTTATGTTATATTTGGAGTACATCTCAAGACTATATAGTCCTCATCACCATTGTAGGGACATGCCCTAATAGACTACTTTGATCAACTTCATACTTTAAGTTAATAGGTTGATCATTTTTTAATTCATATTTAACTTTATATTGTGGTGGCACATTTGCAACAACTTGTAAACAAGCTAGGAATGTTATATTCCCTATATTTGATTACATGTTTTATTGAACAACTAATTAGGTATTGTTTATTATAGTTACATATTTTATTATACTTAATTTGAGGTAGGCTTATTTATATAAATACATTTTAGTGAACCCTAATTGTCTTACTCTTACTAGAAATTAATTTATATGAACCCAATTTTTGTATGTTACTAATGGGGCAAAGCATAATAATGTGCAGTATTTAAGGGTCAAAGTTGTTCTAAAAATTAAATACAAAATTTTGTATGATTAAAGTTAGATTTAAATTTTCCTTTTAGTTAGCATAAATCTAAATTAACCCATTACATTCAGATTCGAAGTCGTACATATAACTTAGTTTGACTTTAATGTGCACTCTATACAAAGATAGGCTAAAGTCCTCCTAAGGTTGTCTTAGTAGGGTTACTTTGGAGTGACGTTGGGGTGGCTTTCTAAAGATGATGTTACAATGACTTTGTGGTGCATAAACTTATCAAAAAGCAACCACAAAATGTAAACACAAGGGGATCTTGCATTAATCTATAATTTAAATCACTATTTTTTTCTCTACCATAATCCAATTTAAGAACTTGCATCACATAAAATCTAATAGAATATGTATCCCTTACATTTTATTTAGTATTATTTAATATATGTTTTGTGCAATTATTTACATATGGATGGTTAGCTTAAATTATGCATCATTTAACCATTATGTTTACTTACCTAGCTTGAAACCATGTTTCTATTATCCTCATGGTATCTCCCTGATCTATTTTATATTTTTATTGTCCCATGTTTGGATTGTGTGTATGTTCTATGATTTGTTGTGCGTCTATGACAGAAGGCAACAAGGAAAGAAAAATTAAGTACACAAATTTGTATGGTTAAATTTAAATTTAAGTTTGCCTTTAAGATATCTTAAATTCAAATTAACCAATTAAACTCAAATTTAAATTCATGCATATGACTTAGTTGGACTTCAATTTACACTTTATATAAAGATAGGCTAAAGTCCCCCTAAAGTTGCCTTAATAGGGTGACTTTGGAGCAGCATTAGGGTGGCTTTGCAAAGATGACATTAGGATGACTTTGGAGTCCATAAGCTTATCAAAGAGCAACTACAAATTATGTAAACACAAAGGTAGTTTGCATTAATTTATAATTGGAATCATTATTTTGTTCTCTGCTAGAGTACAATTTCAGAATAACTTTCATCACATAAAATCCAATGGAGTATAATCTCTTAGCATTCAATTAATTTTATTTTATATGTGTTTTGTGCACTTATTCATATATGGGTGGTTAGCTTAAATTACGAATCATTTAACCATTATTTTGACATCCCTAGTTTAAAAGCATCTTTTGATTATCCTCGTGTTATCTTTCTAGTGTGTTTTATGTTTTCCTTATCCCATGTTTGGACTGTCTATTTGGTTTTAGCTTTGTTGCTTTTGCTTTTCTTTTTATCAGATAGATCCATTCACCTCTTTCCACATTTTCTAGTTTTAATAATTGAAAGTCTATATACAAAAAAATATTTCTAAATTTTAAAATCAAATTAATTAGAAATAAACAAATGAATAGGTTTATTTTGTAATTAAATAGAATCAAACATTATTAAGTAAATTGGGAAATTTATTATTTCTAAACTAGCAGTCTATTGTGGAACATTTTTAGTACACGTATTTAAAAAAAATTATTTATCTTTTATAAATTATATTTAATAAAATCTTTATTCTAATTTAAATTAGATAAATTAATAGATTTCTTTAATACACATTTCCAAATAAATTGTGATTATTGTAAAATGAAAAATCAAAATCATTACAAAAAAGACAAGAAACAAGTTGTGCATATAAAATAGAAGGCAACTAGGAGACAATACTTACAGATTTTTGTTGCATTGTAAAACATCTCAAAAATGTATAGTACCTATCAACACTCTATGGAAAGTCCTTATAAATTAATATGTTCAACTCCATACTTTTAGGTGATATTTTAGATATTTTTAAATTCACATTTAACGTGTATTGTTGTATTTACAACAATATCTAAACAACTTGAGAATTCTATCCCCATCTATTAAATTACATGTTTTATTTACTAAATAATTAGACAATGTTTACTCTAATAAAATGTTTAATTGAAATAGACGTTTTTATATGAATATATTTTTAGTGTATTTATCTTATTAATTCTAAAAATTCTTTTTTATGAACCCAATTTTTACACGATGCTAGGTGGGATAAAGCTTAATAATGTGTCCCATATTAAGGCCAAAGCAGTTTTGAAAATTACAGTACATATATTTAAGTCAGATTTAAATTCGCTTCCAAATTTTCCCAAAATTTAAATAGAAAAATAAAGAATTTTCCCAATTTTAAACCAATCCATTAAAATAGTTGACTTAATGCCATTGAAATTAGGGTGACTTTGCAGCTATTTTAGAAGCTAACATTAAACGCAGGGGCAGCTCGAATTAATTTAAAAATGGAATCAGTAATTTGTTCTCTGCCAGCGTCCAATGTCAAAACAACTTGCATAACAGAAAATCCAACAGACATTTACAAAAGAGTGCAATTGATATTGAGATGTTTATTGTTACTGTGGGTTGATGTGTCTGTGCAGTTAATAGCGCTTGTTAAGAGGACAATAAAACTGCAACGATAATAATGATAATAATAATATATATATTCATTGAGCTGAAGACAATACATTTAGATTAAGCAGCAAAAGATGCATGGTGAGAATGAGATGTTATTTAATAGATGATATAATAATAATAGTTGCAGGTGCTCCATCATTTTACAACCTGCACAGTACCCAGAAATTATTAATTAGCTAAAACAAATGGAAAGGACGAAAAAAGAAAATTGTGATTGTGATTCTTACGTGTTGCAGTTGGTGGTCTTGCTGACTTTAAAGCCAACGGCGATGTTACATTTGGTAGGAAGATTATTGAGTCTAGTTTCGGTGACTTTGGGATAATTGTTAATCTGCGATTTGAAACATGTGCAGATCTGTCGTTTGGCAGGGGAGGATGTGGCCATTCCAGCCAGCTTCTTCACACCACTGCAGCACTGCGCCGAGGGCTGACCATTCCCACCTGCCTGTAAATATGATAAACACGGAGCCACTGATTGTAACACTGTATTGCAGTTCTGTGCAACGGCTGCCATTGGCATTGACGTTGTCATCACCAGCGCTGCAAATGCGCACACCAACAAAACTTTCTGCACACACCCCATTTTAGATTTTATTCTCCCCAAACACAAATCTACCCTTTGCTTTTGCTCTCAGATATTCTTAAAATGGTCCAAGGGGAGGAATATAAATAGGAAAAGTTGTCCCAAATACAATTAATCTACCATGACCTGGACGTGGGGAAGGCTATAATAAAATTAATGGCTACACAAATACCCGTCGCCATCACCGACACATATGTACTGTTTGCTTGTACCATTTTGGGTATTCTTTATTACGGATGTTCGTTCCTTTATTAACCTGCGCAAGGCAGGTTATATCGGTTTCAACTTTGTTATGGGTGGCTTTTTATCATTCAATTATGAGGTGGTATTGGGACTAAGGGTTTTATAATTTTTTAAAAAAATGTTTTGGATTTATGTTGTTTAATTAGTTATTAGTTAAAATAAGTTATTTTAGGTATTCGTTTTTATTATTTGACAAGTATCATTGTTAAATGAAATATAAATGTTGATGTACGACTTCTTTCTTATGAATGTTTGTGCTTTTATTACTCTGCTTAACGCAGGTTATACAGGTTTTAAATTTGTTATTGGTGGTTTTTTATCACTTAATTATGAAGTGGTATTGTACTAGTCGTTGGGACCCTTAATTTAAAGGTTTTATAATTTTAAAAAACATTATATTATATTTTATTGTTTTGGATTTATGTAATATAATTATAGTTAAAATAAGTCGTTTCATAAGTTTTATAATGTTTTATAAAATTGTATGGCAATTTTTTTTACTAGAGATATCATTTTTATCGTGACTAGTAATTGGGATTTCAATGTTTAATTATTTTTATAGATTTGACTAATAATACTATCAAACAATTTTTGTATTTATATTGGCTTTAAAATTTGTGTATTTAGGCATGCCATCAAGTTGCAATGAGTCATTAATAGAAAACGAAAGTAATAGCTATGATTCGATTTTATCTAGCCAACTAACATCTTTCTATTTATTTTTAATTGTCATAACTATGATTCGATGATGAACTAAAATTTTCTAAGGTTCATCTCCACTAGTGGCTCTCATTCACTCCTTTTCACCTTTTCTATTTTCAATCATTGGAAGTTGATATGTACAAATCTATCCAAAATGTTAAAATAAAATCATTTATAAAAAAAAAGATTAATTTGTTTTGATAATCAAATAGAATTAAATATTATCAATTAGATTAGATGATTTATAAATTCTAAAGTAATATCATATTGTAAAGCTCTTTTAACGTATATATCAAAGTTTTTTTATTAATTTCTATTTATTTAGATATTTGTTCCAATTCAAAATGTCTAATGAATTAATAGATTTCTTTAATAAACAACCCAAAAAATACTTGAACATTATACACTAGAAATTTTAAATCATTACAGGAAGATAATAGTCATATATTTAGGATAAAAGGTAACAAGAGGGAGATAATGTTTACATATTTATGTTCTATTTGGAAAACATCTCAATACTATATAGCCCTTATCAAGCATTATCTAGAACGTGGTCTAATGGACTACTCTATCAAATCCATATTTTAAGTTAATAGCTTGGTCATTTTTGAATTCATATTTAATTTTATATTTTGTTGACATGTTTGCAATAATTTGTAAACAAGTTAAGAATATTATGTTCTTGTATATTTGATTATATATTTTATTGAACAACTAATTAAGTATTATTTATTATAGTTTACATATTTTATAATATTTAATTTGAGGTAGGTTTATTTATATGAATACATTTTAGTGAACTTCAATTGTTTTACTCCTACTAGATATTCTTTTTTATGAACCCAATTTTTGCATGTTACTAGATGGGGCAAAGCATAATAGTGTGCAGTATTTAGGAGTCAAATTTATTTTAAAAATTAAGTACAAATTTTACATTATTAAAGTTAGATTTAAATTTGCCTTTAACCCATTAAATTTAGATTTAAAGTCATACATATAATTCAGTTTGACTTTAATGTACACTCTATACAAAGATAGGCTAAAGTCCCCCTAAAGTTGTCTTAATAGGGTTACTTTAGAGAAAAGTTAGTGTATCTTTGTAAAGACGATGTTATGATGACTTGGAGTGCATAAAGTTATCAAAGAACAACCACAAATGTAAACACATGGCCAAATTACACTAATTAATAATTGGAATCATTATTTTATTCTCTATGGGAGTCCAATTTCAGAACAACTTACATCACATAAAGACCAATAAAATATGTTCCCTTAGAATTTATTTAGTATTGTCTAATATATGTTTTATGCATTTATTTATATATGGGTGGTTAGCAAAAATTATGCATCATTTAACCATAATGTTGACTTCCCTGGCTTGAAACCATCTTTCAATTATCCTCATGATCTCTCCTTGATTTATTTTATGTTTTTTGTGTCCGATGTTGGGACTGTTTGTATGGTATGTGATTTATTTTTTTGTCTTCCTTTTATTGGATAGGCTCACTCACTCCTTTCCACTTTTTCTAGTTTTAACAATCGAAAGTCAATACGTGGATAAATCTTTCTAACTTTTGAAACCAAGTCAACTAGAAATAGAAAAATGACTGTGTTCATTTGATAATCAAATAGAATCAAGCATTATCAAGTAGATTGAGGAATTTATCAATTCTAAGCTACGATTTTATTTTGAAGCACTTTTTGCGCACATATTAAAATTGTTTATTTATCTTTTGTAATCTATATTTATTAAAATCTTTGTTCTAATTTAAAATGTTTGATGAATTAGTCGATTTCTCTAATATACATCCCAAAAAAAATTGTGAATATTGTAGACTAGAAAATTATAATCATTGTAGGAGGACAAGAGTCAAATTGTGCATCTAAAAAAAAATTCAATAAGAAGAAGATAATACTTACATATTTTTGTCACATTTGTAAAACATCTCAACACCATATAATATCTATCAAGATTGTACAAACAATCCTTATAAACTAAATGTTTAACTCCATAATTTAAGGTGATAAGTTAAACATTTTTGAATTAAATTTGATGTAGAGATTGTGATAATACATTTATAGCAATGTGTAAACAAACTAAGAGAATTATATTCCCATTTATTAGATTGCATGTGCTAATTAAGAAACTAATTAGATATCATTTACGCTATTATATATGTTGTAAAATAATTAATTAAAGTAGGCGTATTTATATGAATATATTTTTTTGAACCCCATTTGTCTTATGCATTCTATAAATTCATTTTATGAAACCAATTTTCACATGATGTTAGGTGGGATAAAGCTTAATAATGTGTCCCATTTCTAGACCAAAGTAGTTTTAAAACTATAATACAGAATTTAAAAATATTTAAGCTAGATTCAAAGTCATCTCTTAAGTCAACATAAATTCAATTCCAAATTTTCTAATTTTTAAATCAAAAAATAAGAATTTTCTAAAATTTAAATCAGTCCATTAATGTCAGATTATTTTGACCTTAATGTACACTCTATACAAAAATAAGGTAAATTAGACCTAAAGTTTCCTTAATGTCATTGAAATAACCTTAGTTTGGGTACACGAAAATGTTAGCCATCAATGTTAGGGTGACTTCATGGTCTTTAACCAAGGACAACCATAAATGTAAACACATAATTCATTATGTTTGTGTTGTGAGGGCGGAGATGTTAGCTAGCATCTAAGACAGAAGGCAACAAGAAGGAGATAATACGAATAGATTTATGTTTCATTTGTAAAACATCTCAACACTGTATAGTACCTATCAAAATTGTACGAAAGGTCCTTATAAACTAATATATTCAACTCCATACTTTAAGGTGATAGGTTAGACATTTTTGAATTCACATTTAATGTATATATTGTGTTGATATATTTACAATAACATGTATACACACTAAGATAATTCTATTCCCATATATTAGATTACATGTTTTATTCAGTCACTAATTAAAACTAAGAGAATTATATCCCCATCTATTAGATTACATGTTTTATTGAGTAATTAATTAGGCAATGTTTACTCTATTATATATGTTGTAAAATGTTTAATTGAGGTAGGTGTATTTTTATGAATATGTTTTCTTCTAGAAATTTATTTTTATGAACTCAATTTTCTGATGTTAGGTGGGATAAATCTCAATAGCGTGTTTCATTTTGGGGCCAATGCAGTTTTTAAAATTATAGTAAAAAATTTTACAATATTTAAGTCATCTTTAAATTCACTTTTCAAGTCAACTTAAGTTTAATTTCAAATTTTCCAAATTTTAAATATAAAAATAATGCCTACATACCAACCCATTGCCATCACCAACACATATCCACTATTTGCTTGTACCATTTTAGCTATTCATTTTTATCATTTGACAGGCATCATTATGAAATGAAATACAAATGTTTTACGACTTCTTTATTACGAATTTTTGTTCCTTTATTCACTTGCCCAAGATAGATTATATAGGTTTCAAATTGGCTATCGGTGGCTTTTCATCATTTAATTATGGGGTTATAGTTGTCAAATGTGGGGAAGGGTCCCACAATTTTTTTTAAACTCTAGGTTATAATTTATTGTTTTTGGATTTATGTAGCTTAATTAGTTATTAGTTCAAATAAGTTGCCCAAAAGGTTTTTTTTGGTGTTCGTCGAAGTCGTATGACAAATTTGTGCACTTAGGAATGTCACCAGATTATGATGGGTCATTAATAAAATGCAAAGGGACATGTTGGAAGATGCATGAGTGATTAATATGCAATGATGGACTATGTTTAATGACACTTGACATGTTTTATTTACATTAATATTTCTACTAAATGCTACCATACACACCATCAACCACCTATTCGACATGGCTTTTTTAGACTTTGCTTCCCAAATAGCCATGGAATGCTTATGCCTCTTCCACCATCTCTAGCATTTCATACAGCTTGTAGCTTCAACAATTCAGAGGGATGAAATGTTGTTTCAATGTGTGTGTCTTGTTCTTATAACTAAACCCATGACAATCTTCAATTACTTTTTTGTGTGCCTATAATACATGTTTTTTATTGTTATTTTAATGGTTTTTTGGCACACCTTTACAACTAAGTCAAATTTTACTTGTATGTTCATGGCATGGCCTTGAGTTTTTCATTCACATAGCAGTAAATATTATTGTTTTTGTATCAAACAATATCATTTTTTGAATTCACTAGCCATGTTGGGACATGCTTTTGATATTAATTTACAACAAAGGGCCATGTTTGAGGATGCTAGGGTTTTTAATATGCAACAAACATTTTTAAAGATGTCTATTGTCCTATTGATGCTATCATACATGTCATCTTCAACCTGTTTGGTGTGCCTTGTGCAAGTCACTCTCCCAAAAATGTAATGAAACCCAAATAATGCCTATTATTGTCACTATAATTATTTTTTCTTAGTGACCTTTATTGGTATGTGAATGAAACTATCAATATTTTCATTCATATACCTGTAAATATTATCATTTTTTTAAAATTTAATAAGTAACAAAGTGTCATGTTTGAGGATGTTTGGCGATCATTATTTCTAATAATGTGACTAGTTAATGCTGCCAATGATAAACTCTATAACCTGTTCAACGTGTCTTTCTCAAGTCACTCTCACGTCATAGTCATGGAACCCAAATGCCTCTTCTACAGAATGCATTATTTCACAAAGATTGTAGTGTAACCATGTTAGAGGGATGAAACTTTGTTGGCATGTTTTCATTCACATCTGACTCAACATTTATTAGTGTTTGGATGGAAGCCCTCAAGGTTTTCATTCACATTTATATCCATACTTGAAATATGTAGATGATATAATTATTTCACAATTAAGACCAAGTTTTGTTGTTCACTCCTTCAACCAATCTAGTGGGCTTACCTAAGAATGCATACTTAAACCACCTAGTTTGTCATTTTAATTTTTTTTATAGGTGTGATAAATAGATGGGACCCAAATTTACTAGGATGTTTTTAAAATTTGAACAATAATAATATACAAATAATGTATTTTACATTGGCTTAAAATTTTGTGCACTTAGAGACCCTGTCAAGTTTTTGTACCTAAATTCATGTTGTTATGTTATTTAAATTTGTGACACATTTGTATTTCCCTAAATTAAAGTGTCATCTTAAGCCTATCCAGTATGCCATGTTAAATTGTCATTCACTCACAGTAAATGTGAGATAAAAATCAATTTAATCGAATGGTTTTTTATGTAAAATGCATTGTTTAACAAAGATTATAGCTTCAACATGTTAGATGGATGAAATTTTAAATAAACTAAACAAATTGAAAACTAAACATGTAATAGTGAACATTAGTTGGTATCTGGATGAAAGCCTTGAATTTTTTCAGTCACATACCGACAAATGTTATTATTTTTGTATCAAATTTAGGATTATCATTCATATACCAATAAATATTGAATAATATTTATCAAACCATATCCTTTTATGAATTCATGTTTTTTTCTATTGATATGTTGATGTCATTATTATTGATTTGTTATTCATTCATACTTTTAATGCTACAAATATTTTTGCCTTAGTTGTTATTGATATGTTATCCTTTCATGTTGCTATGTTTTTATATCTAAGACACAATTATATTTCCCTACCTCAAACCTTACATGGCTTCTACAATCACCCACTAAACATTCCCACACAAAAATGATTATGTTGATGGAAAATAATTTGAAATTCAGTTGGAAGACTGGAAATTTACTGGTATACACATTGTTTTAACCTTTTAGGACTTAGTGAATGTAAATCATATGTTGTCAAAGAGCTGAGTAATAGTAAATCAAGGTATAAATATGTTACAAATATAACCACTAATTTGTTATAGAACTAACTAAAATTAACCTTTCTAAAAATAGCAATAGATAATGCAAATAAGAACTTGGCTAGAAAATGAGTGAGATAGATGATTAGAGGCTAAAAATTGAGGTAAAGGCTCATTTGAGTGTCACAAACAAGATTAAGGTATCAAAACTCCAAATGGACAAGAGTACCCTAATTAGATAGTAATGCCATGTGGTGCTAGTGACCTTATTTTAGTAATAGTGTCCTTTGTGCAGGACTATCCCAAGCTTATGGATGTACCTATGACTAGATCTGTAAGGTTTGTTCCTATGTGCATGAGCTCTAAAACCTTGTATATGGCCTATTTTGACTAATTTTTGAGAAAACCCTAATCTTTCATGTTGTTAGGGCATCTATTTAATACAAGCAGAAAATTGTGTTTGTTAAAAGGGTAAGCTAGACATCATCAACACACCATTGTGATGAGAATTGCCTAAATAACAATACTCTGAGATCAAGCCTCATGTAGTTCTCCCCACCTAAGTGATAGTACAATTGTAAGTGAAGCTAGTATGGTAGTTGACTTGAGTGTTTTGAATGTGTTTGAGACTGAAAATATGAGTAATCTTAGCTTAGGAATGTTGTAGATGGCAATATGTAGAAGTAGGGCATAATAGGGATTGCTAACCTTAATTATGCACAACTTATTCTGAGTTTATATGTGTAATTTGCATCTCATTCAAATCTAGTGGCTAAAGGGATCAAAGTCATGTATTTATAGTATTTTGGTGCTTGTGCAAGTGCTAAAATAGGTCTAGGCCAACCCTAGGAGGTTTAAGATTTGAAAAGATATCCATTTGTGAAAAAAGAGGGAAAAGATAGAAGTACCATTATTGGGAAACTAGTGCCATTTGGCACGACTATCCCTATTATTGTGCTAGTGTCTATGTGGTGGAACACTAGGCACAAAGGGACAAGATGCAATAATGAAGGGTTGGGACTATTTGAGGGATGACTAGGGATGTTTTTGGCCCACACAAAGGCTAGATAAGTATAAAAATAGGACCTAAGATAGGTCTAGGGATAAGCTAGGGATAGGTGGTCTCAAATAACACTCTTAGAATTCAAGTGTCATTTTTAGGTGATTACATATGCCCACCGCCCCCCCTGCCCTTTATTATAGAAATGCAGCAAAGTAAAATGACTAGGATAAAGGAAAAAGAAGCATAACTAAACTTACTTAAAAAGTTAAGCCCAAGAAGTTGGATCTGATTATGTGAAGTATGCTCCATTACATGTCCTTCAAGTGAAACATGCATTTATCAATCCTTACTTAAGATATATAAAAGTAAAGACAATATTGAGTAACGAATTAATATTGAGTAAAGGGATGAGAAAGATGAAAGGAATGAATACACCTCATTGGGTACGTGAGCCAATGTACAAAATTGGTGACAACCTATGTGTGTGCATGTATATAGTGATCAATCAATGAACAACTTAGACTAAGCTGATGGCTTGCTCAATCCTCATGTGTGGGTGGCTCAAGAACTCAATTTAGTTTTGTCTCCATCATTTCCCACCCCTGCTTGGTGGATCATGACATGTGAATAGCTTGGATTGGACTGATGGTATGTCCAACCCTCTCATGTAGGTGGATCAAGAACTCAAGTAGACTATGACTCTATCATTACTTACTCATGTGTAGTAGATACATCTCAAACTGAAACTATGTAATGTAACTAGAATGTCTAACTAGAGATGCTGACTCTATAGCCACTCGGGTATATTATGTGGCTTCGAGCCACTTGTGAATGCTAACCACTACAGATGAAATAAGGAATGAAATTGGTGTGAAACTTGCAATATGATGTTTGATGTATATAATGTTGAGAATGACATGGAGTTTATCATTCCATCTAATCAACTGATGTGTAAGTGAGCATACAAAAATAATGTACCACGCACATACTTCCAAATATAATATCTGAGCATATGGATTCTAGAATGAGTTATAATAATTTGTAACTGAGTATCTGAACTAAAAATGGGGATGGTCATGCTATGTATGATTCTCCCAATCTGAGAAAAATGGTATGAATCAAAGATAAACTGGTATGAATTTGAGATAAATTAAACAAAACTAGTAAATCAGTAACTAAACCTGAGCAAACCTAAATTATACCTACTATAATTTCTAGGCCAATATAGATTTTTCTAAAATTGAGGCTATTGGACAGTAGCACCATGTGGCTCTAGTTTCCCAATTTGGGTATTGATGTCTATCTGCTATGATTTTTATACAATTGTATTCATCTATGTGTCACTATTTTTTATTGTGTTTACTTGATCTAATTTCTATAATCTGAGCCTATGTGCTTTAAAATATACTATAAGTGTATTATAGGAGCATGATCTCTGTAACAAACCCCTATGAATACCACCTCTCTTAAGGGGAGTTGTTGAACCTATGTAATAACTATCCTAAAAATAAAAATCTCAACAAAATGTTTGTTAGCCAGAGCATATATGATATATGTGTAACAATCCAATATAATGTGCATATATAACATCAAAATATATAATAATATGAGCATAAGTTTTTAATGTGTGATGTATGTTATGTATAACATTCACAAGGCTATCAAGATAGATATAAAAATGTATGTAATAGTAAATCTAAGTAGCTACCTAGGGAGATGGGGCATGATATCCATCATGGCACCCAAGTAGGAAGGGGAGATGCATGAGGTCCCTCATGGAATCTAAAATTGGAGTGTGTAACAAGTAAACAAGAAGTGTCATATCCATGATGCATACAAGAAAGCATACTTACAACACTCATAAGGCACACAAAGTAGGCCAAGGGTCTATAATACAAGGGACATGGGCACATGTCACTAAATATGAGAAAACAAGACATACAAGGACATGTTCAAATGTCCACATACGCAAGCAATAAGCAAGTTGATTTAGATCCACATATAAGGGAAATCACACACAAGGATATGGGCACATGTCCAAATCATACACACTATGAAAAGAAGTGGTGTAGGGCCAAAGAGGAATGCCATGTTTAAATGCCCTAAAAAAAAAGAAGCATAGAGATACAATCACATTTAAACTATGAAAGCTATAAATGAAATTATGCATGAACATGTAATACAAATCTATGTAAGAGTCAAGAGGTACATATGTTGAGTTTAAAGTAGTAATAACTAGAAAACAATCTGAGTATATGATGATCAATATTAAGATATAACATCGCTAAATTTGTGATGTAGAGTTTATAAAGATGTAACCTTGTAATCAAAACTGTGTGTAGAGTGCCCCTAAATGGGAGAATGTGTCAAATAAATAACTTGTGTATCTATGTAAATGCCCACAATGGATAGATAATAAAAATTTTGGATCGATGTAGTGGACCTGAGACCTGTAGCAATCTGTAAGCACTCAATAAGAATAAGTGAATCATGTATGTATGATAAAACTAGCTATACTAAGATAGCTAGCACATGTAGTATATGGAAAATACAAGAGATGTAAACACGATAATACATACAATCTATAATTTGTGTTTTCTAAGTAAATATTTGAATATTTTTGTGTTTTTGACATATTATATTATTTTTGTCTTTTTTGGATATAAGCTATTTACAAGTAATATGAAAAGAGTTTTTTATTTTATATTTAAAATAATCTTAGATGCATTATGTTTAATGGGTTTTTAATTGCCTTGCCATCAAGTGAAGCTAGATGATATACTTTTGGACTAAGATTTTTGTGATTAGATATGGTCCAAGACAATTTTGTTTGAATTTTCCTTTATTCTCTTATTTAGTGTTGACATTTATAAAATTTTCTTTTAAAGCCATATCATGGACTTTGAATTCCCTACTATGAACATAGTTATTGTAGGTATATTGAATTCATTTCTGATAGGCCCTAAGATGTTATTCGACTTGAATGTGCATGGGATCTAACTATTCTAATTTATGGAGACACCTCTCTTTATATTGATCATCTTTGATAAGTCCTTTTAAGGATACCTATAAGGATGGGATTTCTAACTCTAGTGGGACAACTACTTCTATGCCATATACTAGTGAATAAGGAGTATCTCCTATCAGTGTGTGAATACTAGTGTAGTAAGATCATAGTACATAGACGAGCTATTTTTTCTAATCATCATTAAATTTGGTAACTATTTTAATGAAGATATTGTTGATTGTCTTGTTTGTTGTTTCAGCTTGATCATTGCCCTATGGGTAGTATGGAGTAGAGAATGTGTACCTGATTTTATATTTAGCATAAAATTTCTTCACTATTTTATTCTTGAAATACTTTCCATTATCTATGATGATGGCCACTCATAGGCTAAAGTGGTAAATAATGTTGGTTATGAGAAAACAACATATATCTTTTCCCTTTGTGGATTGTTATGGAATGGCCTCCACCCATTTTTTAAAGTATTTTATAGTTGTAATAATGAATTTGAGACCACCTGTGGAATCTAGATTTATCTTGATGATGAGATCAAAACCCCATAGCATGAATGGCCATGGGGATACTATGGGTTATAGTTTCTATGAAGGGACATGGTGTAGGTTGCCATGGCATTGAAATTTATCACATAACTTGGCATATTCCTGACATTCTTATTCCATCATTGGCCAATACTAATCTTGTCTAAGTAAGTTGTGGGACATCACTTTGCCACTAAAATGACCACTGCATTTGCTATCATGTACCTTTCTGATAGCCAATTCAGCTTCTTAGATTGTCAAACATCAGATTAAGTACACCTAAAAAAATATTTTGAATAATTCCCTACCAATAATGAAATATCGGATGGAGTTATGTTATATTTTTCACTTTTCATTTCTTATGAAAGTATCTGGTGTAATAGATTTATGTATAAAATTGTATATATTAGAGAACCATTCAGATGTTGTTGTGTTGCATGTGGTAACTACAACTATTAGAGCTATGAGGTCCACATAGGATATTGGTGGAGATTATAATACTTTTTTAGTGAAGATAGTGTGGTCTTCATCTATGTCAATGGGGATCAATGATGTCACACTGGCCATTACATTGACATGACAATTATCTTTACGTGAAATGTTTTCATTAGATAATTTTTCAAACTGAGCCTATATATATTGTACCATATTTTTGTAGGGAATTAGCCATTATTTTTTGGTTTGGTAGATATTTTTGACCTGATTGATAATTAATTATGAATCCTCATAAACTTTAATTGATTTGATCTGGTGAGATTGAGTTGCTTGAAGGCCTAAGATAAGAGATTCATATTCTATGATGTTGTTGATACATGAAAAACTGAGTTAGTAAGCGAGGGGTACTATGTGTCCAAGTGGGTCGATAAAAAAAATTCAGATTTGGCACCAGATGCACATCTAGTACCATTAAAGAACATTATCCATGTATCGAAAGTGATATTATATCTTTTGAAGTCATCCCCAAAATCATTGTTGATAAGATTTGTGTCCAATAATGGGGTTGCTACCAATTGATATGTAATTATATGGTATTTTAATATTTTTTGCAAGACTATCTTCAAGTCAAATTTTGTGAGTAACATAACCCATTTACAATATGGCCTGAAAGATGTGGTTTCAACTTGAAGAAATTTCAAGGAATGAATTTTGTAATAACTTGTGTCTCATTATTAATCATATAATGTCAGAGTTTTTAAGTAGAAAATACCATTGCCAAATAAAGTTCTTCTATTGTTGGATAATTTCATTCATAGTCAAAAAGTGTATGACTAATGTATTAATGGTCTACTCTTTATGTTGATATCATGTTGTGCTAAGAGTGCACCGAGTGTATGTTCTATCGTTGAGAGGTAAAGGAGAAGTGGCTTATCAATTATTGGTGGTACTAGGATAGGTGGGTTTAGTGGGTATTGTTTGAGTGTGTCAAATATTTCTTGACATGTGATGTCCCATTCAAATTATATATCCTTTTTAAGTAATCTAATGAATGATTGAGTCTTAACTATGAGTTGTGCCATAAAGTGACGTATTGCCTAGGTCCCTACTTATAAGGAGAGAAGTTACCTAAAGTTGGTAAGAGGAGGCAAGTCCATTATTTATTTGACTTTCTTAGTGTCAACCTCAATACCATATTGAGATATTTTAAGTCCTAAAAGTTTACCTAATCAAACCCCAAAGAAGAACTTCTTGGGATTGAATCATACATTGTATTTCCTTATTCTTTTAAAAATCTATCGTAAATCTATGGCATGATGTTGTCATTATTTTGATTTTGAAAGTAAATAATCGACATAATCTTTGACTATTTTATGAATGATATCATGAAATATAAGTGTTATTTTTTGTTGGTATGTTGCACCTTCTTTTTTAGTTCAAAAAGCATGACTATATGGCAAAAGTTCCCTATAGTGTGGTAAAAGACATTTTTTCTTGGTCTTGTTCAATGATCATTATTCAAATTGTAACTAGTGAAACCATCCATAAAAGAGAGAATTTCATAGGCTATGGTGGATTCAACTATCATATCTAAAACCCTGTATATAGCTTGTTTTGACTAATTTTGTGAGCAAACCTTAATCCTTCATGTTGCTAGGGCATCTTGTTGATACAAGCAGGAAAGTGTGTTTGTTAGAAGGGTAGGTTGGACATCTTCAACACCCCATTATGATGATAATTTCCTACATATAAATACTTTGAGATCAATCCTAATGTAATTCTCCCCACCTAAGTGCTAGTGCAAGTGAAGCTAGTATGATGGTTGACTTGTGTGCTTTGAATGTGCTTGAGACTATAAATATGAGTAATGTAAGCTTAGGAATGTTATAGATTGTAGTATGCAGAATAGGGATTACTAACCTTAATTGTGCACAACTTATTCAGATTTTGTATGTGTAATTTGCATCTCATTCCCATCTCGTGGTTAAAGGGATAAAAATCATGTATTTATACTATTTTGGTGTTTATATGGGTGCTGAAATAAGTTTAGGCTGAAACTAGGAGGTCTAAGATTTGAAAAGATATCCATTTATGAAAAAAGTAGGGAAAATATAGCAGCGTCATTATTGGGAAACTAGTGCCACATGGTACTACTATCACTATTATGGTGCTAGTGTATAGGTGGAAAAACACTAGGCATGAAGGGACAAGATGTAATAATGAAGGTTTGGGACTACTTTAGGGATGACTAGGGATCCCTATGGCCTGCATGTAGGCTAGATAAGTGTAAAAATAGGCCCTAAGATAGGTCTAGGGATAAGTTAGGGATAGGTGGTCTCAAATAAAACTCTTAGCACTCAAGTGTCATTTTTAGGTGATTACATTTTCCCTACCCTTTATTCTAGAAATGCAGCGAAGCAAAATGACTAGGATAAATTAGAAAGAAGCGTACCTAGACTTACCTAAGAATTAAATCCCAAGAAGCTAGATCTAATTATGTGAAGCATGATCCATTCCATGTTCTACAAGTGAAACATGCATAGATTAGTCCTTACTTAAGAGATATCAAAGTAAACACAATACTGAGTAAGGAAGTAAAATTGAGTAAAGGGATAACTGAGAGGAAAGGAATGAATACACCTCATTGGATACAAGAACCAATGTATAAAATTGGTGAAAACCTATGTGTATACATGTATATAGTGAGCAATCAATGAATAACTTGAACTAATTTGATGGCTTGCTCAATCCTCATGTGTGGGTGGCTCAAGAACTCAATCTAGTTTTAACTCCATCATTTCCCACCCCTGCTTGGTGGATCATGACATGTGAATAACTTGGATTGAATTGATGGTGTGTCTAACCCTCTCATGTAGGTGGCTCAAGAACTCAAGTATATTATCACTCTATCATTACCTATCCATGTTTAGTAGATGCATTTGAAACTTAAATTATGCAATGTAACTATAAATGTCTAACTGGGGATGTCATTTATATAGCCACTCAGGTATATTAAGCTGCTTTGAGCCACTCATGAATGCTAACCACTACAAATGGAGTAAGGCATTAAATTAGTGTGTAACCTAAAATATGATGTTTTATGTATACAATGTTGAGAATGACATGGAGTTTATCATTCCATATGATCAACCAGTGTGTAAGTGAGCATAGAAAATAATGTGTCATGCACATAACCCCAAATCTAATATCTAAGCATATGGATTCTGGACTAAGTTATAATAATATGTATCTAAGTATTTGAACTAAAAATGGGGATGGTCATGCCATGCATGATGCCCCCAATATAAGAAATATGGTATGAATCTAAGTTAAATTGGTATGAATTTGAGATAAATAAATTAAAATGGTTAATATAGTAAGTAAACCTATGCAAACTCAAATTGTACCTACTGTAATTTACTAGCCAATCTAGATTTTTCTAAAATTGAATCTATTGGATAGTAGTATCATGTGGTTTTAGTGTCTCAATTTAGGCACTAATGTCTATCTGCTATGATTTCTATGTAATTGTATTGATCTATGTGTCACTATTTTTTAATGTGTTTAGCTGATTTGATTTCTATAATCTGAACCTGTGTGCTAAAAAATGTATTGAGTGTATTACACTAGTATGATATATGTGACAAACCCCTATGAATGGCCCTCTATTTAAGGGAGTTTTTGAACCTATGTAATAACTATCCTCAAAATAAGAATCCCTATAAAATGTGTGTTAGCCAGAGAATATATGATATATATGTAATAATCCAATATAATATGCATATATAACAATAGAATGTAAGATAATCTAAGCATAATTTTATAATGTATGATGTATGTTATGTACAACATTCACAAGACTATCAAGATAGATATAAAAATGTATGTAACATCAAATCTAAGTAGCTACCTAGGGGATGGGGCATGATGTCCATCATGGCACCCAACTAGGAAGGGGAGATGCATGACATCCCTCATGGAATCTAAAATTGGAGTGTGTAACAAGTAAAATACAAGGGTCATGGCCATGATGCATACAAGAAAGCATACATACAACACACATGAGGCACACAAAGTAGGCCAAGGGACCATAATACAAGGGACATGGGCACATGTCACTAAATATCATAAAATAAGACATACAAGGACATGTCTAAATGTCTACATACGCAAGTAGCAAGCAAGTTGGTTTAGATCCACATAGAATTGAAATCACACACAAGGACATGGGCACATGTCCAAATCATACATACTATGAAAATAAGTGTCATAAGGCGAAAGAGGAATGCCATATTTAATTGTCCTCGAATAGAAGAAGCATAGAGATACAATCACATCTAAACTATGAAAGCTAGAAATGAAAGTATGCATGAACATGTAATACAAATCTATGTAAGAGTCAAGAGGTAAATATGTTGAGTCTAAAGTAGTAATAGATGGTAAAAAATATAAGTGTAGGATGATCAATATCAAGATATAAAATTTCCAAATCTGTGATGTAAAGTTTATGAATATGTGACTTGGTAATCAAAAATATATGTAGACTGCCCCCAAATGGGATAATGTGTCAAATGAAGAACCCATGTATCTATGTAAATGTCCCCAATGTGTAAATAATAAGAAATTTGGATCAATGTAGGAGACCTGAGACCTATAGTAATTTGCAAGCACTCGACAACAATAAGTGAAACATGTATGTATGATAAAACTGGCTATACTAAGATAACTAGCACATGTAGTATATAGAAAATAGAGGAGATGTAAACATGGCAATGCATACAATCTATAGTTTATGTTTTCTACATAAATATTCAAATGTTTTTATGTTTTTGACATATTATATTGTTTTTGTGTTTTCTTGATATAAGTTATTTACAAGCAATATGAAAAGATTTTTTTATTTTTTATTTAAAATATCCTTAAATGCATGATGTTCAATAGGTTTTTTATTTCCTTGCCATCAAGTGAAGCTAGATGATATACTTGAATGTGCATGGGATCCAACTATTCTAATTATATGAAGTTAGGTACATGAAGTTATGGTGAACTTATGTGTTGGTTAATGAAATTTGAATCAGAATAATGATTATATTCAGGAATGATATTTATTTTATGGTTGACCTTATTGTCGTACACTCTCATTTAAAGTATGAATTTGGGAAGATTGCCTCCTAGAATCATAATGTTGGTAGCATTCTTGTTTGAAGTATCACCGGAAATTACATAGAATAGAATGGATTAGCATACTATATAGTTCTTATTGATGTTATTACAGTTATGTTAAACATCTTGATGTAAGATATAGATTATTGTAGTGAGGTCCATTTATCCCTTTAGTTGCAATATAATTTGAATTCTAAAGCATGTAGTAGTTGACAATTTATGATGTTAAGTTAAATTAGTGGGCAAGTTCTCTATGCCATATTGAATTATTGAATAACTCATTGCATAGAGTTACTTGTACTTGGATGAACTATACCTTTTATATCAACAACTTTTCCTTTATTAACTATACACACATTGACCATTTTGTTAATATGATCTCTTTTTGCATACAGCAAATATGGGTATCCACTATGCTTCATCTGGTAACTATAGATACAAGCTCTATCAATACTCTTTAATCCATTAGAGGTTATCCATGTTTTAATGAATTGATAATCAACATGAGATTATGAGTAAATAACCATTTTAAATTCAAAGGCCTTAAGGAGTAAGACTAATTTAGTTTATATTTTAAATTAACAATGGGTGACTTGTGAGTTTTAAAATGAACAAGGAAAATGGTGTGATGATCTCTGATCCAATGAGGAGGATACTTACCCTCAGCTGGTAGCACCATTTTAGTTCCCCATAACTATTTATCTTCCACTCATTTACTAAGATTGTACTCTTTTATGGATAATAATGAATTATACAATATAGCTATAGGATCATAGTGTTAATTTGGCCACATGTGCTTTAATCAGTTTGTTGTTTGATATATTTATGATTGGCATTTTAGACAGTATACATGATAGCTCACATTAGATTCAAACCTCAATTCTCATCTCATAGACATGTTATAACTGAATGACAACATAAAATACGTAAAGTTGTCTGTTTTTGATTTTAAAGAAGAAATCATTTAACCATCCTCAAGTAGAAACGAAACCTATTGAGGGGAATGAGATACCTAACGAGATTTAAGGACCTATAATGATCCTATATATAATATTAGTGCCATGTATGGTGCTTGGGACTTATCCACATAATTTTACACTGATATGTCCTAAACTCTATAGTTTCCTTCTAGACAACTTGCTTCCTCATAACATCCTTTACAGGTATTTACCCCTAGTTAAATATCTCATATCACCTCATTTAGTTATAGTTGTGTGTACATGAGTACACTAAATGAGTATTGCTTGCATCAACAAGTGGATTATTGGGCCCTACACACAGTCCAAACTGTACTCTGATAATGTAATTCCAAAATTATTTTTTGGGGTTATTTCATGATCTTGCTCACATTCGATCATGCCATGCTTACTCTTCTCCCAAATGGATTTCATGCCCATTGACATCTTTTCCTCTTGTACAGATCTAAAGCTCATAATACATCCAAATCTAATTTGGGAAGGGTCTAATTTTCAAATTTTAAACAAATATGCCATGTCTACCATGTAGGATGTTGAATTCCTAAAAATTATTAATAGAAGGGAATGGGAACGGCAAAAAAACATAAATATATGGCAATTATGTTGGTGGTGACAATGTGATGGAGATT
This sequence comes from Torreya grandis, assembly GCA_037957365.1. Lineage (NCBI taxonomy): Eukaryota > Viridiplantae > Streptophyta > Pinopsida > Cupressales > Taxaceae > Torreya > Torreya grandis. The sequence continues at coordinate 3,495,425 of JARHVA010000101.1, forward strand.
AAGGTCGTTCACGGTTAAGGGATATCGATAACATTCCTATTTATGGTTTGAAATTCAATTGTGGTGGTCTTTGAGGTGCTAGTGCTAGCATGCATGTAGTTTATGCATGTTGGTTAAGCTCACCCATTGCATTTGGCAGGAAGTTTAGTGACTAGAGTATCAGTGACTTTGGGAAATTGTTAATATGTGAATTGAAACATGTGTAGATCTATCACTTGGCAAGGGAGCACATGACCATTCTAACCATCTTCTTCATTCTATTACAACACTGCATTAAGGGTTGATTGATCCCACCTACCTATAAATATTAAAAACATGGAGCCACTTATTATAACATTATATTATGGTTCTATGAAATGGATTACATTGGAATTGACATTATGATCACTAGCACTACAAACATGCACACCAACAAAGCTTTCTGCACACCCCCCATTTTAGATTTTATTCTTCCCAAGCACAAATCTTCCCTTTGCTCTCAAATATTTTGAATTATTTCTTGATATTCTTAAAATGGTTGAAGGGGAGGAGTAAAAATAGGAAATGTTGTCCCAAAAATAATTAATCTACCATGAACTATACCTATAAAAGGTTGTAATAAAAATAATGTCTACACAACCACCCATCACCATCACCGACAATAGATCCACTATTTTCTTGTACTATTTTAGGTATTCATTTTTATCATTTGATAGGTATCATTATTAAATGAAATATAGATGTTGTACAAATTCTTAATTACATATGTTCATTCCTTTATTAACTTGCCCAAGGAAGATTATATGTGTTTCAAATTTGTTATTAGTGGCTTTTCATCATTCAATTATGGGGTGGTATTTGTTAAATGTAAAAATTTGGATATAGGGGGAGGGGACTAGTAGTTGGGTCCCCTAATTTCAGGGTCCCATTATTTTTTTAAAAATCTATGTTATAATTTATCGCTTCAGATTTATGTAGTTTAACTAGTAATTAGTTAAAATAAGTTGTATCAAAGGTTTATTAGTGTTCTCCAAATCTATATGATAATTTTTCACTAAACATGTCATTTTTTATCATTTTTAAGGTGTGACTAGTAGTTGGGACCCTTAACTTCAAGTTCTCACAATTTTTTAAAAACTCTACATTATAACTAGAGGCTTTTAGCATTCTACAAATTAGATGTGTCATTTTTTATCTTGTTTTTAAAGTGTGACTAGTATTGGGGACCCCAATGCCCAATTAATTTTTATAAATTTGACTAATAACAATATCAAACAAATAATTTGTTTACATTAGCTTTAAAATTTGTGCACTTAGGCACATCATCGACTTGTGATGGGTTATTAATAAAAAGTGAAGGGACATGTTTGAAGATGCTTGGGTGATTAATATTGAACAATAAGCCATGTTTAATGACACTTAACATTTATTTCCATTAATATTGCCAATAAATTTTACCATGCGTGCCATCAACCACTTGTTTGGCGTGGCATTTCTAGACTCTTTTCCCCAAATAGTCATGGAACCCTTATACCTCTTCCAGCATATGAAACATTTCACAGAGCTTGTAGTGTCAGCAGTTCAAAGGGATGAAAATGTTGTTTCAATGTGTGTGTATAGTTATTTTAACTAAACCCACAATAGTCTTCAGTTGTATTTTTATGTACCAATAATACATGATTTTTATTATTATTTTAATGATATTTTGGCATGTCTTTCTAACTGAGTCAAATTTTACTTGTATGTTCATGGCGTGGCCTCAAGATTTGCATTCATATAGTAGTAAAAATTATTGTTTTTGTATCAAACAATATCATTTTCTAAATTCATTGGCCATGTTGGGACATGCTAGTGACACTAATATCCAACGAATGGCCATGTTGAAAGATGCTTGAGTTTTTAATATGCAACAAACATTTTTGAAGATCCCTATCAACTATTAATTTTGTCATTAGCACCATCTTCCATCTGTTCAATGTGACTTGTTCATGTCACTCTCCTCAAAATGGGATGGAACCCAAATGCCTGTTATTGTCTTCTTAATTATTTATCCATAGTTATTTTTATTTATATGTGAATTAAAATATCAAGGTTTCCATTCACATACCAGTAAATGTTATTAACAATCGAAAGTTGATATGTAGACAAATCTTTCTAAATTTTGAAATTAAGTCAACTATAAACAAATAAATGACTATGTTCATTTGATAATCAAATAGAATCAAGCATTATCAATTAGATTGAGAAACTTATAAATTCTAAGCTAGCATTCAATTGTGGATCACTTTTGGCTCACATACTAAAGTGTTTTATTGAAATATATCTTTTATAATTGATGTTTATTGAAATATGTGTTCCAATTTGAGGTGTTTGATGAATTAATATATTTCTCTAATACACATTCCCAAATAAAGTGTGAATATTGTAGACTAGAAAATTAAAATCATTGCAGGAGGGCAAGATACAAGTTGTGCATCTAGGACAGAAGGCAATAAGAAAGTGGGCAAGATTGGGCTTGAGCTTGGAATTTTAAATCTAATTGAGTATAATAAGCCACATATGAAGAGAAAAATTGAAACTCCATCATTTATTTATCTTGACAAGAGATGAGAGAAGGGACTCATACTCTGATATAAAACACTAGAAAAATAATTTTTATAGTGGCATCATAATTCCACCGTTAATCCTTCCGCTAGGCAAGTAAAGGTTATAGTCCCATTTTTTTAAGAATGGCATCTCGAATCAACTCTTGAATATGTAAAATAGAGTGTAAGTCAGGTGCTAAAATCTTGAACTTACTTTGTAAGGCAAACCATGGAATCCAAATTCAAGATGAGATAAGATCTCTAAAAGTGGTAATGCCTATAAAATCTAAAGGAGTTTTATACCTAGTGTTTCAATAAGATGGAGACCGGTATTTTCCATGATAGTTAACCACCTTTAATTATGATCATTGAAAGAAAGACAAGTTTTGAATCCATCACCAATTCATTTTAGGTGAGGTTTGACAACTTCAAATGATTTCCAAATACATTTGGACACAAAGGACTCCTTAATTTTGACTAGGACATAAGTGACTAGGAGAGTTTAAAATCTTTTCTTTTTTCAATTTTTTTTCCATATAGTGAACTTTCAAAAATGTTAGCATATCAAAAGGATTTTCCAAGCCTTATTACTTTCAATATACACTTTCCACTTGGTGCAAAGATCTATGATTTTTCCATAAATATTGATATTATCCATACCTTCCTCATCTTGATGAAGAAAACAAGTATCCTAAAAAACCTTAGTGAAAGTCCCTAATCTGTATAATATTGGCCCAAAGAAAGCATTTAAACAACTTAGGTGACTTATCATATGAGGCTCTATAAGGAGCCCAACTCGAGGAAGAATAGTAAACATTAGTAGAGGAATCTTTTTTTTGGTGCAAATGTAAAATTTTCCTATTAAATAAATGGGTTTAGTAATATAATAGGCTATTTTTTTTCCACTCTTTCAATTACATAGTATTTCCAATCTATCAATTACATAGTACCACAATTTAAAGGGAAAGCTATCAAAATAAAAAAGAATGCCTAGGAGTTTGAATTTATCCCATTTTTTTATCCATTTCCATTGAAAATTCTTGATCCAATCTGAAAATGGCATCATGCTTTGTCTAAAGAATTGTTTTGTGGCCCATTACAGATTAGATCTAGAAGCTTTACAAAAAAATCAAGCCATTGTTGTGGCTCTTAAAATGAGCCCTCATGCTTTATAAGTGTGTGGAAATAATTATATATGAAGTGCACATTTATTAATTGAGTGAGTCAATTGGGAGGGATAATTCCCTAAATCAGTCCATGCTCAGGTATGTGGGAAACCAAATAGCCAAAATCTTCAGTCACAAGATCATACTGTGGTAAAATGAGAAGGAAACATTTATAGATGAAATGAAATAGCTTGAAACTATCAAAATTACGGCTATTAATAGTAAAAACCCCTGAGGCATTAGATAAGAACTCATCTCTATATCAAAATTACCAAACCCTAAAGTATTAAGCATGGCAAGGATAAATTTCCAATCAATACAGCTAAAAAAATTTCCAAAATCAAGCATGAATAATATGGTCCTCTACTGAGAAGCATGGAATCACTCTATTATTTCCTATAAAACAATGATATATTCCTAAATATACAACTTTTGATAAACCCTATTTGTTCTAGTCTAGGAATTACAAGTAATTTGTGGCAAAGGTGTGATGCTAGTGCTAGTATTTTGTATGAGGAGTGATTGACCTGCAACTGGTAAGTAACTTTAGATCTCCCTCTATAGCAAATAATTTTATGTTTCTTTTGTTATTTAATGCCCATTAAATATTTATTTCAAAAGGATTTTATATAAATATAAAGTAATTTTGGCCCCAAAAAAATTACCATGTTAATTTGTAAAATTCACAAGGGAAATCGAAAACTCCAACGATAATAATAATATATATAATCATTGAGGTGTGTATAAAAATACCAAAATCTCTGAGTTAAAAATAAGCATTAGCAAAGAAGATTGTTCACCATTAAATTGAATGAAAAGAAGAGTACATATAGCCAAAAGTTGTTAGTGTTAGTGGAGTTTGACAAATGCATTAACTCCCACTTAACATCACCTATGCTAAACCTAACTGGGCTTAATCATAGTGAAGTATGCTAGTTACCAATGCTTGCATGATGCTCTGAAACCTAACAGAATCATAACTGAAAGCTAACTGGTAGAATACACTAACACCCCCCTTAAGCATAGCTTAGGTGGGTAGAAAAAAAAAGATGGGTCCCGGCAACAAGGCTTGCTGAGGTACCTACATACAATGCAACTCTCAATAAGTAAAGTAAAAAGAGAAAATCCAATGGGAAAAAACACTTCCCTCCAAAAGAGAGACAAGAAAAAGAAGTAAGAACTAGAAAGCCTTGTCTAACACCCCCTTAAGCATAACTTAGGTGGGCTTTAAAATTAGGTCCCAGCAACGAGACCTGATGAGGTACCCAAATACATAGTGATGATCCTAATATCCTACAAAATATGAAAGATGTGTGCCTCAACAAAGAAGAGAGAGAATGTATGCACATAATGTCGCATGGTGGAGGTTGTAGTAGGTCCCTCTGCAATAAATATTGTCTCTTCCTTTCAGAGTAAAGAAACCACGAGCTGTCAAACTGTTGTATTCCCACTCAAGTGGAGTTGCCTTTGAATAGGCGGTTGTATACAGCATGGAGAGACATCAATCCGTTGTCTGCTCATAGAGCTTTCTTCAGGTTCGATGGCATGCAGAGAGGTCAATACGCTCCAAGTGAATTTGTTCTCTGCTAAGACCACAAATGGTGCCGGTATTGATGCATGCACAGACTAGAAAATCAGATTCGCAGGGCAGACATGGATACCAGGTACACACCATGCAATTCCCTCAAACAAAATGCTGATTGCACAAGTCCAATCCGCAGAACACAATAATATCAAACCAGAGAATATTGATCACACAAGACGCATTTTCCCCCTACGAAGCTGGAACGGAACAACAGGGCCGTGAGGAGGAAAGGAACGCTGGAGGAAGACCGACGACTAGATCCAGGCGAGGGAGCTTGACAGATGTCTCTTGAGCAGGCTCAAAAAGCAGTTCGTGGGCAAGGCAATAGCGCTACGAGTGTGCTTGAACGGCGCATGGCAGGCTGCTGGCAGATCACGTGGAGGAGTCTGGGAGGCGTCAATTCAGATCCATACCAAAGATAGCCCGAGGAATGCACTCAAGGTGCACTTCTGAAAATTCAGACTCCAAATCTCTAAATCCTGAACTGTTAATAAAATATAATCTCCTCTTAAAATTCAGACTCCAAATCTCTAAATCCTGAACTGTTAATAAAATATAATTTCCTCTTAGTAATCCAAATTTTGGGTTAACTCAGATCTGCTCTGAGACCATGTAGAAAAATACAGAATCTCTGGGTTAAAAATAAGCATTAGCAAAAAAGATTGTTCATCAACATATAGCCAAAAGCTGTTAGTATTAATGAAGTTTGACAAATGCATTAACTCCCACTTAATATCACCTATGCCAAACTTAACTAAACTTAATCATAGTGAAATATGCTAGTTGCGGGTGCTTACATGATGCTATGAAACCTAACGGAATCATAACTGAAATCTAACTGGTAGAATACACTAACACGCTGAAGACAATAAATTTAGATGAAATAAAGTAGTAAAAGATGCATGGTGAGAATGAGTTGTTATTTAATAGATGATATAATAGTTGCAGTTGTTCTGCCATCTTACAACCTGCACAGTACCCACAAATTATGAATTAGCTAAAACAAATGGAAAGGAGGAAAAAAAAATTTGTTATTGTGATTCTTACGTGTTGCAGTTGGTGGTCTTGTTGATTTTAAAGCCAACGACGGTGTTGCATTTGGTAGGAAGATTAGCGACTGCAGTTTCGGTGAGTTAGGGAAATTGTTAATCTGCGATTTGAAACATGTGCAGATCTGTCGCTTGGCACGGGAAGAATGTGGCCATTCCAGCCAGTTACTTCACTCCACTGCAGCACTGCGCCGAGGGCTGACCATTCCCATCTGCCTGTAAATATGATAAACACGGATCCACTGATTGTAACACTGTATTGCAGCTCTGTGCAACGGCTGCCATTGGCATTAACGTTGTCATCACCAGCGCTGCGAATGCGCACACCAACAAACCTTACTTACTCTATAATAAATATATAAAATTACTTACTGTAATTACCGATTTACCAATCTCACTGAGAATTAGTCTTATAAATAAATATGAAAATGAAACAGTATAATTTATTCCGTGTACAGACTTATAGTGTGATGTGTGTACTATGTGATGTATGGTGAAATGTATATGAATAGTGAAATGCATGTAAACTATTGTGTGTACACATTGCAGTCCATAGATTATAAACTTTTAAAGCTCACCTTTCTTTTGTCGTTTTAATAATGATATGCACTTCTTGTCACACCATGTGTAACTTGTGTGTTCTGGTTCATATATATTAGTGGTCAAATTTAAACCTAGTTACCCATCCTAGCCCGTCTAAATTGATGTAATGAGTATTACAGAGTATACACTTTACTTTACAAATTTACAAAATAAATAAATGAATTGTATTATTTTTTTTATGAAACCAATCTCCCTTTATTTATATATATATATGTAAGACTAATTCAAAATGAGATTGGAATTTACTTCCTTTTTATATCTATTTATAAGTCTAATTCAAAGTTAACTAGAATTTGTTATCCCTAACTTTTAAAAGGCTATAATCAATACTTCCAGAAGAATAACATTGAGTACGTATAAATTAATTTTATACATTTAATTTTTATTTTAAATTTGTCATTGAGTAGGTATAAATTGGAAGAAAATAGCTTCTATTAATCGTCTTAAGAAGGATAAAAGACAACTATCACTTGTTGATGCATTTCATATCCCTCAAGATTCTAATTAGTAATGTCAGTTCAGAAATGAAGACTTTGATATTCATCTACATGAAGGAAAATATGAATCAGATGAAGAATAGATTTGAGAAGAGGAACAAGCATCAAAGAAGCAAAAGTGAACATTCAAGTCCAAATGAAAAACAAGATTTTCATGGGCTTATGTTGTAAAATATTGCAATGGTATTGAAAGGATAAAATGTTCTTGGTGTGTAAAATATAAGAGAGAGACTCAATTTGTTAAAGATGGGAGTACTATCCTTCAAGTCAACGGTCTTAAAATGCATGCAGAATCAGAGTCTCATAAATTTATTTTCCAATTTTTTGAAGGAGAAAGCAAACAAAGTAGTATTCCAATAACTAAACATGTAGAACTAATGGTAGATGTTGAGAAGGAGAGAATCATATCTGTGATAGAAAATATGTATTTTATTTTCATACATGATTTACTTTTAGAAGTTTATAAACTAATTTATGACTTGAACAAGTATAAAGGCACTTCACACATGTCTCTAACAGATAAATACTCTACATATACAAATACCACATTTGAAAAAGAGTTTCTACAAGCTTCAAAAGAGGTATATTGAAAAAAGTTAAAAGATAAGATTTTTCGTAGTCCATTTTACTCAATTTTAGTTGATGAAAATATTGATCAGACTATACAACATTTGATAGTTTACATTACATATTTGACAAATGAAAGAAGAGGTAAATGTGTAACAAAGTTTATACGTCTCCTTCAAATAAAGGATGGAACAACTCAATCTATGTATGATGTTGTGATAAGTCTTTTAGTAGAGATAAATTTATCATTGACAAAGTTAGTTGGTTTTGGATCTGATGGGGCTTCTGCTATGAGATGTATTCATGAAGGCTTATCTACTAAGCTTCATTGAGATGCTCCTCGATTAATAGATATTCATTGCATAACTTATCAAGAAGCATTAGCAGCAAATGATGCTTCATCTTATTTTTTAGAGCTACACTTTTTTGACAAATTTATAAATAAAAGTTATCTCTGGCTTGGAAAATATGTTAAAAGACATGGAGTATTAAGAGATTTGATGGATTCATTTCAAATTAATCAGTTAGAGGTGTTGTAAATTAATCAAATTAAATGGCTCTCTAAAATAAAGGTCATGGAAAGGCTTGTCAAAATCATACCTATTTTATTGAAAGAATGAGAGTTAGAAGATAAAAAAATGTATGATTTGACAAAAAAAAATTCAAGTATAGTTTCAAGATGACCATGTTGACATTACTTCTATTGGCACCACTTTAGATATTACTATTGAAATGTTTCATAGGAGATTTCAAAGAGATATATTTGGGGCAGGTATAATACATATTTCATCTTTTTTAATAGAGCACAAGGAGGAATTCTTGAGTTTTCAAATGGAGCAGGTACAATACATATAAATCCATTGAGATTTGAGAGCTTGTCTAACTCACAAAGATCAAGGACACTAGATGATTACATTGAATTGGAAAAAAGCTTTATAATGAAGGTTATTGATTCTCTATATGCAAGGTTCATACATTTATCTATGTTTAATGTTGTTAAATTCTTCAATATTTATAATTATTATGATGAGATGGATGATAGAGAACGTCAAAAAAAAGATGGTTAACATGTTTATGTGAAAAAATTAGTGTTGGAAAATTGTCTATTATAGATACTATCAAATGTTTAGGGGAGATGGATGAATTTGTTTATACTATTTATAAATCATACTAAAAAAAATCATATGTTTGGAGCATGGGATCTTTGTAGAGGTGAACTTGAATGGTTTGAAAGGTTTCTATGTTTAATGTAGCTATGACAAGCTATTCTTATTATTCCAGTGAGCATGACAGTATGTGAAAGAGGTTTCTCAAAATTAAATAGGATAAATAATGATGATCAATCTAAATTTTCTTTAAAAATGTGGATATGTTAACATTTCTTTCCTTTTGTGCACCTCATGCTCTAAATGAGGTAGATTATAATGTTATTTATGATGAATGGAATCATATAAAAATGTAAAGGCCTCTTCCTCTAGACCAATAGATCCATTACTATAGTAGTTTGGGATAGAAGAATATAAAAACACTAAAACTTCACAATAGTTATAGTATTAGAAGAAAATTTTTAAATAGAAGTTGAAACCAATTATATAAGTTAATATATATTTTATTTGTGTGATTGAATCTTTCTCTAACAAATTGGAATCCAAGCTTATATAGTTCATAATTTTAATGAGCAACATTCTTGAAGTGAAGTGAAAGTTGATTGGAATTGATTTTAATATTAATTAAGACTATTTATAATCATTAATATAACATTTACATTTATATATGTTTTATTACTAGACTATAAACAAGTACTACTAATTCCCTTCTTATTGAATTCGGTGTAAATATAACAATAATGAGCTAGGTTATTTATAGAAATTTGTTGTGCACTGATAAATGTGGTGTATACAAGTAAAAACAAAGGCGTCATGTTATTCTGCATCATGTTTCTGGTTTTAGTTGTATGTACCAAGTTGGCTATTGTATTCCTACTTCCATTTCCAACTAATGGATGGGGTGGGTAGGGATAGTCTATTACCCACTAATGGATGGGTTCAGGAGGTGCATGGATTGAGTCTTGGCATACATAATAATTACCATTAAATGAATCAATTGGCTATGAAATTTATGAATATTTTAGTTGATATTATAAGTGTAACATTGCATAGCTTGATCTTCTGCTCTCTTTTTAATATTTTTTCTATCTAAGTCCTTTTTTCTCTATTTTTATTTAATGATTACCATATGAAATCCTATTTTTTATATCCAATATCTTAATCCTCTTTCCTTTATTTTTAAAGATTTTTCTCTCTAAATTCTCTATTTTTATTTAATGATTACCTTTTAAAGTCATAATGTTGCTTGATCTAATATTTTAATCTTCTCTGCTCTACTTTTTTTTTTAAGTTATCTATTTTTATTTAATGATTATTTTTAGTTAAAGGTGTTAGACTCTATTTTTATAGTAAGAGGATTTTATAAATCTAACTGATTGAAATTCTATACTATATGGTAGATTTGAACACTATAAGTTATATGGCATTTTATACATTATTTTATGTTTATCCTATTTTTATCATATTTAATTTTTGATAGGCCAAGGTGACTCCATAGGTGTTGGGATTTTACAAATATGACCAATTGAGATTCTATACTATGTGGTAATTTTGAGCATTGTGTAGGTGATATGGCATTTTATAGAATGTAAACTAATTATTTTCAGTGTGTTGGGTAGGATCGATCATTTGAATTATTGTGGCAAGTTGGCAACTATTATAAGATACAATATAGCTTTCTCTGTAATTACATTTTATAGTGTATATAATGTAATTTTTCCTCTTCATTTGTGGCAATTTAATACATCTAAGATAACAAAATCTTTGCATTAGTTGTTACATACATCATAGATGAACTTTCCCTCTTCTTTTGGGATTTTTACATTGTCATGCACTTTTATACTTGGACCTTTTTTTAGATTCATTTTTGTTGCATTTCTGGGACAGAGATGAAGCCCTTTGACATGTTGTGATGGGTTCAAATTTGACTATTGGTTATGATTGTTATAACTTGTGACCCGTATCCTTTTGGTCTCATAAAACTGTGTGTGTGTGTGTGTGTGTGTGTGTGTGTGTGTGTGTGTGTGTGTGTGTGTGTGTAATTTAATGTGAGATTGGTAATTACAATGAGATTGGTTTTACATATTTATAAATTAATTCAATAAGAAGGGCATTAGCAGAATCTGTTCATAGTACAGTGATAAAAAATATATAAATGTAAATGTTGTATTATTGATTATAAACTATTTTAAGTAATATTTTTATATATGGGAGATTAATTTTAAGTGATATTAAAATTGGCAATTACAGCAAGATTGGTTTTATATATTTAGAATACTAATTCAACAAGAAGGAAATTAGCATTTAAATTTATATTTTGTAGTTACTTTATTTTTGACAATATATAGTTAAATGTTATTTAAAACTATTTATAATCATTAATACAACATTTAGATTTATGTGTTTTATTACTAGACTATAAATGGGTATTGTTAATTCCCTTCTTGTTGGATTGGGTGCAAATGTAACAATAATGAGCTAGGTTGGTCTTGGAAGTTTGTTGCGCACTAACAAAGGTGGTGTATATAGGTAAAAATAAAAACATGATGTTATTCTACATCACATTTTTTGTTTTAGTTTTATGCTTCAAGTTGGCTATTGCATTCCTACTTCCATCTCTAACTGATGGTTGGGGTGGGTAGAAATTATATACCTGCTTATGGATGGGCTCAGGTGGTGCATGGATTAATTCTTGACATATAGAGGAATTCTCATGAAATAAACCAACTGGATATAGAAGTTAAAAATATTTGAGTTGATATTTTAAGTGTAACATTGCATAGCTAGATCTTATTCAATCTAGTTCTATGATTTAAATTTTTTTTTTTAGCTTGTTATTAAGAAATAGAAGTACATTTGATTTGTATAAGGTTAGATGTTATTAATTATGATTATTGTTCCCTTTTGCGTAAATATTATAAATAGGTACTACTAATTCCCTTCTTTTTTAATTCAATGTAGATGTAACAGTAATGAGCTAGGTTGGTCTTGAAATTTTTTTGTACACTGGCAAAGGTGGTGTATACAGGTAAAACAAAAACATGATGCTATTTTGCATCACATTTTTTGTTTTAGTTATATGCTCCAAGTTGAATATTGTATTCCTACTTCCATCTCCAACTAATGGTTGGGGTGGGTAGGGATTATAAACCCGCTTATGGATGGGCTCAAGGGGTGCATGGACTAGGTCTTGACATATAGAGGAATTACTGTGAAATGAACCAATTGGATATGAAAGTTATGAATAGTTGATATTGTAAGTGTAACATTGCATAGTTAGATCTTATTCAATCCAGTTCTATGATTTAAATGTTTTTTTAGTTTTTTATTTGAAAATAAAAGTACAATTGATTTGTATAAGTAACATGTTATGAATTATGATTGTTGTACCTTTTTGGATGAATGCTATAATTTCATTGAATAAATTTTTTACGTTGTATTTCCAAAATTTTATTAATTATTTTATTTTTGTGTTTGAATCATTCTCCAACAAATTGAAATCAAATTTTCTTTAGTTCATAATTTTAGTGACACATAAAAAATTTACTTTTATCAATCAAATGGCACTTAAATTTACACTTGTCAATCAAAGGGCACTTAAATTTACACCTATCAATTGAAGGGAAACTATTTTTATAACTTTTCATCACTGAAGGGCTAGTTGCATAAATACCCCTTAGCTTGAAATTAAGGCCATCCCTTTAAACTTGACCGCTATACACAACCACCCATCACCATCACCGACATAGATCCACTACTTGCTTGTACCATTTTAGGTATTTATTTTTATCAATTGACAAGCATCATTATTAAATAAAATATAGATGTTGTATGACTTCATTATGATTGATGTTCATTCTTTTATTAACTTGCCCAAGGCAGGCTATATAGGTTTCAAATTTGTTATTGGTGGCTTTTTATCATTTAATTTTGAGGTGGTATTGGACTAGTCATTGGGACATATAATTTTTTTTAAAATTATATTATATTTTATTGTTTTGGATTTATGTAGTTTAATTAGTTATTACTTAAAATAAGTCATTTTATAATGTTTTATAAAGTTGTATCACAATTTTTTTATCAGGTATCATTTTTATTATGACTCGTAGTTGGGACTTCAATGTTCAATTATTTTTATAAATTTGACTAATAATAATATCAAACAAACTTTTTATTTATATTGGTTTTAAAATTTGTGCACTTAGGCATGCCATAAGTTGCAATGAGTCATTAATATAAAATGAAAGGACATGTTAGAAGATACATGGGTGATTAATATGCAATGACAGACCATGTTTAATGACACTTGACAAGATTTTTTTCCATTAATGTTGCAAGTAATTTCCATCAACCACCTATTCGGCCTGGCTTTTGAAGACTCTTCTCTATAAATAGTCATGGAACTCTTACACCTCTTCTACTATCTATAGATTTTCATCAATTCGAAGGGACAAAATGTTATTTCAAGGTGTGTACCTTGTTCTTATAATTGAACCCACAACAGTCTTCATTTATTTTTTGTGAGCCTATAATACATTATTTTTTTATCATTTTAATGGTTTTTTGTGTGCCTTTACAACTGAGTCAACTTTTACTTGTATGTTCATGGCATGCCCTCAAGGTTTTCATTCACATAGCACTAAATATTTTATTTATATCAAATGATACAATTTTCTGAATTCATTTTCCATATTGGGACACCCCTGTGACATTAATATGCAACGAAGGACAATGTTGGAAGATGCTTGGATTTTTTGAATTCCACTGCTAATCCTTCCATCAAGAAATTAGAGGTTACAATGCCATTTTTAAAATGAAATTAGACATCAACCCTTGGATATGTAAGATAGAAGGTAAGTCAAAGGCTAAAAGCTTGAAATTACATTCTAAGCCAAGCTATGAAATCTAAACTCTAGATGAGATAAGATCTCTAAAAGTGGTAATCCTTATAAAAGCTAAAGGAATTTTATACCTAGTATTTCAGCAAGAGAAAGGTTGGAATTTTTCATGATAGTAGTTACTCAACTATCACCCCTATTAGAGGGATCATAAAAATTTAAAATCTTGCACTTCAATGCTAGTTTAAGGAGATGAAAGAAGCTATATAGAGTTTTGAAGTCATGTGCAAGGAAAAATAGTTATATAATGTCCTTTAATCTTATACAAGTCAAGAAAAATCTTAGGAATAAGTTTCAATCTCAATAGTTGCAGACATATCCTTCTCACTCTCATCATCTCCTTCACAAGCTAGAGAAGACCAATGCCAAGCAAATAATACAAGTCATACAGGTAGAGTTGGGAGATAATATTTTGGCCAAAGTTTGGTACCTCTAAGGGATTTCAATTTGTGGCATTGGTTTTTGTATTAGTTCTCTAGATTTATGAAGAATCACTAAGAGCCCAGACTACTTTTTAAGAACTCAAAACCACACAAACTAAGTTTAGAGCAACTCCAAAATAAACTGTGAATTTGTGGGTACTTGAAATCAATTAGAGTGTGTTATCAGATATTTGTATATGCCTCACATATGTTAATTCATCATGGTGGCATGTTTGGATGTATTTGATACCCATTCTACCCTAATTCTACATACTACCATCTATAAAATTCTTAATCCTAGTTTTCAAATATTAAAAGCTCAAACACATTCAAATAATCCATGTCCACTCTCATTCTAGCATTCACTTGCACTTGTATTAATCAATATGTGGGATAACTACATCGGTCTTGATCCCTCTTCGGAGTATTGGTATATAGGCAACTCTCTTTGCAGCGGGGTATTGAGGATGTCTAGCCTATCTTACTAACAAACACAAAATTATTTCTCAGACTATACTTACAAGGAGGATTAGAGTTTGCACATTAAATTAGCTTTTCTGGGCACAACATAGAGTTCCAAGTTTCATGCACATAAAAACATGACCTAAAAACACAGGCACATGTGCTCCAAAAAAATAGGAATAATCCCACATAAGGGACACTACCACCACTTTGAGGACACTAAAACAACTAGTGCTACTGTCCATATAGGGTGTTATTGTCCATTGAGAAAAAAAATTCCAAAATCCTATTTGACACTCATAATTATCCAAAACTCAGTTTTTAGAACCTAGATCATCCACGATAGTCACTTTTCAAATAAGTCTATAATTATGCATATTCACTACTATTTTTAGAAATTCAAAAGAGGTCAAAAGATATAACAAATTAGTGCTTAATTATTGTATATTATTTTATTGATTTAAACATCTTATCCCTTTAATATAAACATAGGATTTACATAGTTAAACCCTAAAAGGCTAAATCATCAACACTATATAATACCTATCAACACTGTACTGAAGGTCCTTATAAACTAATATGTTCAACTCCATAATTTAAGGTGATAGGTTAAACATTTTTTTATTCACATTTAACGTATAAATTATGTTGATATATTTACAACAATGGGTAAACAAACTAAGAGAATTTTATCTCCATCTATTAGATTACATGTTTTATTGAGTAACTAATTATGTAATGTTTGATCTATTATATATGTTGTAAAATGCTTAATTGAGGTAGATGTATTTATATGAATATGTTTAGGTAAACATTAATTATTTTATTCAGTTTATAAATTCATTTTTATGAACCCAAATTTTACATGATGTTAGGTAGGATAAAGCTTAATAGTGTGTCCCATTTTGGGGCCAAAGCAATTTCAAAAATTACAGTAAAAAAAATTATAATATTTAAGTTACATTTAAATTCGCATCTCAAGTCAACTTAAGTAATTTTTTTCATGATTAAAGTCATATTTAAATTTTCCTTTAAGTTACCTTAATTTCAAATTAACTCATTAAAGTCATATTTAAATTTTTACTTTTAACTTAGTTTGATTTATGTACACTATATACAAAAATAGGCTAAAGTCCACTTACAGTTGCCTTAATAGGGTGTCTTTGGAGTGACATTAGGGTTGAATTACAAAGATGATGTTAGGGTGACTTTGTAATCCATAAGTTTATTGAAGAGCAACCACCAATGTAAACATGGAAGCAACTTGAATTAATTCATAAATAGAATCATTATTATGTTCATTACCAGCATCTAATTTAAGAACTAGCATTACAAAAAATCCAATAGATATTTACAAAGGGCATTTTGGTTCTATTCTACCTCCTATTATTTGGTCGATGCATGTAAGTTGAGGACTATTTATAAAGGGTTGGGAAAGGTTAAAACCAAATTAAATGCAATTAGTTCTTTAAAATCTGACAAAATTAGTTGATACAGAGCTTGACAAGACAATTAGACATAAGATAAACATGCAATAAAACCTAAAAGAGAAGGTTTCTTGAACAAAGCTTAAGTATTAATATTACATTAATATTAATTTTAATTTAAAATATTGATAATAATGTGTATACACCTAAAAATGGACCCTTAGCATTTAGTTATTGTCATTTTATATATGTTTAGTGATTTTTTTTATGTATGGATGATTAGCATAAATTAGGTGTCATATAATCATTATGTTGACTTCCCTAGCTTGAAATTAGTTTATATTATCCTCGTGCAATCTTCCTTGTCTATTTTATGCGTTCTTGGTTCTTTGTCAGGACCATCTCAATGGTCTTGGCATTATTATTTGTTTCCCAAGTTTATTAGATGGATCCATTCACTCCTTCCCACCTTCTCTACTTTCAGTCATTGGAAGTTGATATGTGGATAAATTTGTCCAAATATTGAAATAAAGTCACTTATAAATAGAGAGGATTAGGTTCATTTCATAATAAGATAAAATCAAGAATTAACAAATAAATTAGATAATTTATCAATTCTAAGGTAACATTGTATTATGGAGTAGTTTTGACATACACACTAAAGTTCTTTATTCATTTTTTTACAATTTCTATTTATTTACATATTTGTTCCAATTTAAGGTGTCTAATGAATTAGTATATTTATTTAATAGACACCCCCAAATAAAACTTGATTATTGTAAACTAGAAATTTTAAATCATTATAGTAAGACAATAGTCATGTATTTAGGACAAAAGGCAACAAGGGGGAGACAACGTCTATATAGTTATGTCATATTTGGAATATACATCTCAAGACTATATAGTCCTTATTAGCACTACAGTGCATGCCCTAATAGACTACTCTTATCAAATTCATACTTTAAGTTAATAGGTTGGTCATTTTTGAATTCACAATTAACTTTATATTGTGGTGGCATATTCACAACTTGTAAACAAGCAAGTATGTTCCAATATATTTGATTAAATATTTTTTTGAACAATTAATTAGGTATTGTTTATTTAGTTTAAATATTTTATATTACTTAATTTGAAGTAGGTTTATTTATATGAATATATTTTAGTGAACCCTAATTGTCTTACTCCTACTAGAAATTCATTTTTATGAACCCAATTTTTGCATGTTGCTAGATAGGACAAAACATAATAATGTGTAATATTTAGAGTTCAAATTTGTTTTAAAAATTAGGTACAAAATTTTACATGATTAAAGTTAGAATTAAATTTGCATTAAATTTATCTTTAATCTAAATTAACCCATTGAAGTTAAATTTAAAGTCATACTTATAAATTAGTTTGACTTTAATGTACACTCTATACAAAGATAGGTTAAAGTCCCCTAAGGTTATCTTAATAGGGTTACTTTGGAGTGACATTAGGGCGGATTTATATTGATGATGTTATAATGGATTGATACACTACTCTGATCAACTCCATACTTAAAGATGATAGGATGGTAATTTTTGAAATCACATTTACCATACAAATTGTAGTGACATACTTGCAACAACTTGTAAATAAACTAAGAAAATTATTTTCCGTGATATTTGATTACATGTTTTATTGAACAACTAATTATGCATTGTTTATTATAATTTATGATATGTAATTTGAGGTAGGTGTATTTATATGAATACATTTTATTCAACCCCAATTGTCTTACTCTTACTATTTAAAATCAATTTTTAGTAACCTAGTTTTTGCATGTTTTTAGGTGGGGTAAAGCATAACCATGTGTACCATTTTGGGGCCAAAATAGTTTTAAAAAATAACTACAAAATTTTGCACATAAGTCGTATTTAAATTTTCCTTTAAGTTACTTGAATTCCAAATTAACCCATTAAAGTCAAATTTAAATTTGTACATATAACTTAGTTTGACTTATGTACACTCTACACAAATATAGGCTAAAGTACACCTACAATTGCCTTAATAGGGTGTATTTGGAGTGAAATTAGGGTGTCCTTGTAAAGATGATTAATGAACCAGAATACTATCAAGGAAAAAAATAACAATAGGCTAAGATACTGAATAATAACATGTATTGATTTTTATTGAATGATTCAAATAATTACAAACCATTCATAATAAGCCTCAACTCAGAATTGGAGTTGACATGCAAAATTTGGAACTATAAAAATAAATAAAACTCAACATGTTATTTTTATTAAGTTTTGCATGCAAGTGCATAAAGCTCTAAAAATCTCCAAAACTAAACTAAACTAAACTCTAAAATTAACCTATTAGATGATTTTCAATTGAAGTTCAAGCCTAGTTTAAAAATAGATAATTTTTAAATTTAGAAAAAATCCAAACTAAAATTAAGCTACAATTTCAAACCCTCAGGGGGTGATATATGGCCTCTGAAAAATATAGAAAAAGTCCCATGGGCTCAAATGGAGCCAGTCATTTTAGTGTGAAGATGGGCTCAAATAGAGCTACAAATCAAAATTTATGGCATCCAAAAATTTGACCTCTTTTTTTACTTCAAATTTGTTAGGGTGACTTGCAAATCCATAATTTTATTGAAGAGAAACCATGAATATAAATCTAGAGGAAAATTGAATTAATTTATAACTAGAATCATTATCCTATTCTCTATCAACATCTAATTTAAGAATACCTTGCATTACAAATATACCAACAAGAATTTACAAAGAGTGTTTTGGTTCCACTTTACCTACTATTTGCAACAATGGTTGATTGTGTTAGTGTAGCATTAATATCACATTTTTTTATCATAATGTCTAGTAGTTATCGTTACACGGTTACATTATAGTTGATGGATTATGGTTCTATTAACCATATTGAACCGAATTATGTACTATATAAATTTCCCCTTTTGCTCATCAATAAAACATCAAAGATTATTTTCTCCTACAATCTATTATCAGAGCATCCTTTGCCTAATCAAAAGTCTTTCACAACAAAAGCAACCAAGACATAGAATGTTGGACTAGTAACCTGTGACCTATGCAGCATAGAAGCAAAGAAGCAAATATAAAGGAGAAAGTATACAATGACCTATAGCCAAAAGACCTAAATTTGAGTGGCAACGCCTGGAGATAATATAATAATTAAAGTATGATAGAAAAACCGTGGAAGGATCAACACATAAAAGCAACTTTGTTTGCTTCATTTTGGTCATGATAGTTAGAAAATAATGCTATAGAAGCTAATCAAAACAACCATAGCATGATAGTTTAATTGACACATGGTATAAAAATAAGATTGGAGAAAAAACCTTGCAAGATACATACAATTTTTATATAGAATTTGAAGCATAAAATATTGATTTAAGTATAAAATTTTGTATAAATAAAGTAGAAGTAAAAAAATGTTTGCACCCAAACTCCTCTTGTTTGATGCCCAACTCCTCAAAGGGCCAATTTTTTCTACATAGAAGACAAAGATGTAAATGATTCCTCAATTTGAAGAATTATAGGGCATCATCATTGGTGTGATGACCTATGCTACTAAAGTTGAATAACAAGTCAAATGCAAAAGCCCTGATGTTGATGACACTTAATGTCATCGACCAGCTTCAACCTCATATTCAGGACACGATGACATCGAAAGAGGCTTGATACATTATATCTACCATTTATGAGGTGAATAATCAGATGAACATACTCCATCTTCAGTTCAAAAATATGTATATATTCTCAATAGGGAACCTACAAAGATCTTACATGACAAGACACCAAAATAGGTATGGGGTGGTCATAAATCTTTGATCTCTCATCTTAGAGTATTTTGTTATACATCTTATACGTATGTCCCTACTAAAAAGAGGAAGAAGATCGAATCAAAGACACTCTAGTGCCTTCTATTGGGGTATAGTACTACCTCAAAATCATATTGCCTCATGGATCTTGAGACAAAGAAGATATATCAAAATTGAGATGTGGTTTGTGATGAGTCATCATTCAACTCATTATCATAAAAGGAGCGAGAACATACCACCTCTCATAGACTATTCCCATATTTAGATGATGAGAATGAAAAATCTTCTCATAAAAAAGGTGAGTTGCAAGGAGAATTTTTAATTGATCTTAGAAATATGGAAGATAATTCTTCATCGAATTAGCAGAAACATCAACGTCCAAAATGGAAGGTGTTCAACTAAGTTGATTTCAGGAGTCACCTCAATTAGATGAAACTGACTATAGGTAACTTGTTGGGAGTCTCATTTACTTAACTTATACCAGACTAAACATATGCTTTATTTTCATCTATCTTTCAAGATTCATAGACAAAGAAGTATCATTGGATTGCAGAGAAGTATGTTTTGAGATATGTTTAAGTTACAATTGATTATGGTCTGGAATACAAGAAGAACTCAAATTTCTTCTTGCAAGGATACATAGACTTGAACTATGTTGGATCTATTGATGATAGGAAATCAACCTTAGTGTATATTTTTCATCTCAGATCTAGACCAGTTTCATGATTAAGTAAGAAGCAATCTATATTTGATCTCTCATCCATAAAGGTAGAATATCGTGTTGTACGAGGAGTTGTATATGAGGTAATTTGGTTACGTCGTATTCTATTTAACATAGGCATTCTTGAAGATCAGCCACCGATTCTTTTCTATGACAATCAGGGTGTGTTAAAACTTATAAATAATCCAATATTTCATGAGAGGACCAAACACATTGAGGTCCAATGCCACTATATTCAATAACAAGTCTTGAACCATTAAATTTAGCTCCAATATTACCCAATAAATTCATAAGTAGTAGATATACTCACCAAGTAACTTGGAAAGGTGAAATTTGATATATTTTTGGGTTACATTTATAAAAACAATATAATAAATAGGGGAATATTAGTATAACATTAATATGACATTGTTTACCATAACGTCTAGTAGTTAACGTTAGATGGTTACATTGCAGTTGATGGATTATGGTTATGTTAACCATATTAAATTGAATTGTGTACTATATAATTTTCCCCTTTTGCTCATCAATAAAACATCGAAGCTTATTTGCTCCTATAAATTCATGTAAGTTGAGGTCCATTTATAAAGTTTGGGTGAGGTTAAAACCAAATTAAATGCAATTACATCTTAGAAATCCCAAAAAAGTGGTTTGATACAGAGCTTGACAAGAGAAATAGACATAAGATAAACATGTAATAAACCCTAGGAGAGAAGGTTTCTCATAAAAACCCTAAGTATTAATATTCATTTTAATTTAAAATATTGATAACAATGTGTATACACGTAAAAATGGACTCTTAGCATTTAGTTATTGGCATTTTATATATGTTTATTGATTTTATATATGTTTAGTGATTTTTTAATGTTTAACTTAAATTAGGCATCATTTAACCATTATGTTGATTTCCCTAGCTTGAAATTAGTTTATATTATCCTCGTGTAATCTTCCTTGTCTATTTTATGTTTTATTGGTTTTGTGTCAAACCATCTCAATGGTCTTGGCTATATTATTTATTCCCCCAATTTTATTAAATAATTTACTCAGAACTATAAAAATAAATAAAATTTAGCCTACTATTTTTAGCAATTGCTATTTTTATTAAGTTTTGCATGCAAGTGCACACAGCTCTAAAAATCTCCAAAAATAAACTTAACTCTAAAATTAACCTATTGGATGAATTTCAACTGAATTTCAAGTCCGATTACAAAAATAGACAATTTTTAAATTTAGAAAAAAATTGAAAATAAAATTAAGCTACAATTTCAAACCCTCAAATGGTCACATATGGCCTCTAAAAAATATAAAAGCATGCCATGGGCTCAAATGGAGTTGGTCATTTTGGTGTGAAGATGGGATCAAAAGGAGCTACAGATCAAAATTTATGGCCTCCAAAAATTTGGCCTCTTTTTTTGCATCAACAATGTTAAGGTGACTTTCGAATCCATAAGTTTAATGAAGAGAAACCATGAATGTAAATATAGAGGCAAATTGAATTAATTTACAACTGGAAACATTATCCTATTTTATACCGACATCTAATTTAAGAACAACTTACATTACAAATAAACCAATAGACATTAACAAAGGGTGCTTTGGTTCCATTCTACCTACTATTTGCAACAATGGTTGATGCATGTAATTTGAGGACCATTTATAATGGCTGGGTGAGGTTAAAACCAAATTAAATATAATTAGATATTAAAAATCCTTAAAAAGTAGGTTGATACAGAGCTTGACAAGAGAAATAGACATAAGATAAACATGCAATAAATCCTAGGAGAGAAGGTTTCTCAAAAAAAACCTAAGTATTAATATTACATTATAATTTAAATATTGATAACAATGTGTATACACCTAAAAATGGACTCTTAGCATTTAGTTATTGACATTTTACATATTTTTAGTGATTTCCTATATATTTAGTGATTTTTTTAATGTTTAGCTTAAATTAGGCTTCCTTTAACCATTATGTTGACTTCGCTAGCTTGAAATTAGTTTCTATTATCCTCATCCAATCTTCCTTGTCTATTTTATGTTTTATTAGTTCTATGTCATGACCATCTCAATGGTCTTGGCTATATTATTTGTTCCCCCAATTTTATTAGATGGACCCATACACTTGTTTCCACGTTTTCTATTTTTAACCATTGAAAGTTGATATGTGGACAAATCTATCCAAATGTTGAAATAAAGTCACTTATAAATAGAGAAAGGACTAGGTTCATTTGATAATCAAATAGAATTAAACATTATCAAGTACATTAGATAATCTATCAATTTTAAGGTAGCATTGTATTGTGGAGAACTTTTGGCATACATACTAAATTTTTTTATTATTATTTTTTTATGTCTATTTATTTTCATATTTGTTCCAATTTAGGATCTCTGATGAATTAGTAAATTTCTTTAACAGACACCCCCAAAGAAAACTTGAACATTGTAGACTAGAACTTTTAATTCATTACAGGTAAATAATAAGCATGTATTTAGGATAAAAGTCAACAAAAAGGAGACAATGTTTATATATTTATGTTATATTTGGAGTACATCTCAAGACTATATAGTCCTCATCACCATTGTAGGGACATGCCCTAATAGACTACTTTGATCAACTTCATACTTTAAGTTAATAGGTTGATCATTTTTTAATTCATATTTAACTTTATATTGTGGTGGCACATTTGCAACAACTTGTAAACAAGCTAGGAATGTTATATTCCCTATATTTGATTACATGTTTTATTGAACAACTAATTAGGTATTGTTTATTATAGTTACATATTTTATTATACTTAATTTGAGGTAGGCTTATTTATATAAATACATTTTAGTGAACCCTAATTGTCTTACTCTTACTAGAAATTAATTTATATGAACCCAATTTTTGTATGTTACTAATGGGGCAAAGCATAATAATGTGCAGTATTTAAGGGTCAAAGTTGTTCTAAAAATTAAATACAAAATTTTGTATGATTAAAGTTAGATTTAAATTTTCCTTTTAGTTAGCATAAATCTAAATTAACCCATTACATTCAGATTCGAAGTCGTACATATAACTTAGTTTGACTTTAATGTGCACTCTATACAAAGATAGGCTAAAGTCCTCCTAAGGTTGTCTTAGTAGGGTTACTTTGGAGTGACGTTGGGGTGGCTTTCTAAAGATGATGTTACAATGACTTTGTGGTGCATAAACTTATCAAAAAGCAACCACAAAATGTAAACACAAGGGGATCTTGCATTAATCTATAATTTAAATCACTATTTTTTTCTCTACCATAATCCAATTTAAGAACTTGCATCACATAAAATCTAATAGAATATGTATCCCTTACATTTTATTTAGTATTATTTAATATATGTTTTGTGCAATTATTTACATATGGATGGTTAGCTTAAATTATGCATCATTTAGCCATTATGTTTACTTACCTAGCTTGAAACCATGTTTCTATTATCCTCATGGTATCTCCCTGATCTATTTTATATTTTTATTGTCCCATGTTTGGATTGTGTGTATGTTCTATGATTTGTTGTGCGTCTATGACAGAAGGCAACAAGGAAAGAAAAATTAAGTACACAAATTTGTATGGTTAAATTTAAATTTAAGTTTGCCTTTAAGATATCTTAAATTCAAATTAACCAATTAAACTCAAATTTAAATTCATGCATATGACTTAGTTGGACTTCAATTTACACTTTATATAAAGATAGGCTAAAGTCCCCCTAAAGTTGCCTTAATAGGGTGACTTTGGAGCAGCATTAGGGTGGCTTTGCAAAGATGACATTAGGATGACTTTGGAGTCCATAAGCTTATCAAAGAGCAACTACAAATTATGTAAACACAAAGGTAGTTTGCATTAATTTATAATTGGAATCATTATTTTGTTCTCTGCTAGAGTACAATTTCAGAATAACTTTCATCACATAAAATCCAATGGAGTATATTCTCTTAGCATTCAATTAATGTTATTTTATATGTTTTTTGTGCACTTATTCATATATGGGTGGTTAGCTTAAATTACGAATCATTTAACCATTATTTTGACATCCCTAGTTTAAAAGCATCTTTTGATTATCCTCGTGTTATCTTTCTAGTGTGTTTTATGTTTTCCTTATCCCATGTTTGGACTGTCTATTTGGTTTTAGCTTTGTTGCTTTTGCTTTTCTTTTTATCAGATAGATCCATTCACCTCTTTCCACATTTTCTAGTTTTAATAATTGAAAGTCTATATACAAACAAATATTTCTAAATTTTAAAATCAAATTAATTAGAAATAAACAAATGAATAGGTTTATTTTGTAATTAAATAGAATCAAACATTATTAAGTAAATTGGGAAATTTATTATTTCTAAACTAGCAGTTTATTGTGGAACATTTTTAGTACACGTATTTAAAAAAAATTATTTATCTTTTATAAATTATATTTAATAAAATCTTTATTCTAATTTAAATTAGATAAATTAATAGATTTCTTTAATACACATTTCCAAATAAATTGTGATTATTGTAAAATGAAAAATCAAAATCATTACAAAAAAGACAAGAAACAAGTTGTGCATATAAAATAGAAGGCAACTAGGAGACAATACTTACAGATTTTTGTTGCATTGTAAAACATCTCAAAAATGTATAGTACCTATCAACACTCTATGGAAAGTCCTTATAAATTAATATGTTCAACTCCATACTTTTAGGTGATATTTTAGATATTTTTAAATTCACATTTAACGTGTGTTGTTGTATTTACAACAATATCTAAACAACTTGAGAATTCTATCCCCATCTATTAAATTACATGTTTTATTTACTAAATAATTAGACAATGTTTACTCTAATAAAATGTTTAATTGAAATAGACGTTTTTATATGAATATATTTTTAGTGTATTTATCTTATTAATTCTAAAAATTCTTTTTTATGAACCCAATTTTTACACGATGCTAGGTGGGATAAAGCTTAATAATGTGTCCCATATTAAGGCCAAAGCAGTTTTGAAAATTACAGTACATATATTTAAGTCAGATTTAAATTCGCTTCCAAATTTTCCCAAAATTTAAATAGAAAAATAAAGAATTTTCCCAATTTTAAACCAATCCATTAAAATAGTTGACTTAATGCCATTGAAATTAGGGTGACTTTGCAGCTATTTTAGAAGCTAACATTAAACGCAGGGGCAGCTCGAATTAATTTAAAAATGGAATCAGTAATTTGTTCTCTGCCAGCGTCCAATGTCAAAACAACTTGCATAACAGAAAATCCAACAGACATTTACAAAAGAGTGCAATTAATATTGAGATGTTTATTGTTACTGTGGGTTGATGTGTCTGTGCAGTTAATAGCGCTTGTTAAGAGGACAATAAAACTGCAACGATAATAATGATAATAATAATATATATATTCATTGAGCTGAAGACAATACATTTAGATTAAGCAGCAAAAGATGCATGGTGAGAATGAGATGTTATTTAATAGATGATATAATAATAATAGTTGCAGGTGCTCCATCATTTTACAACCTGCACAGTACCCACAAATTATTAATTAGCTAAAACAAATGGAAAGGACGAAAAAAGAAAATTGTGATTGTGATTCTTACGTGTTGCAGTTGGTGGTCTTGCTGACTTTAAAGCCAACGGCGGTGTTACATTTGGTAGGAAGATTATTGAGTGTAGTTTCGGTGACTTTGGGATAATTGTTAATCTGCGATTTGAAACATGTGCAGATCTGTCGTTTGGCAGGGGAGGATGTGGCCATTCCAGCCAGCTTCTTCACACCACTGCAGCACTGCGCCGAGGGCTGACCATTCCCACCTGCCTGTAAATATGATAAACACGGAGCCACTGATTGTAACACTGTATTGCAGTTCTGTGCAACGGCTGCCATTGGCATTGACGTTGTCATCACCAGCGCTGCAAATGCGCACACCAACAAAACTTTCTGCACACACCCCATTTTCGATTTTATTCTCCCCAAACACAAATCTACCCTTTGCTTTTGCTCTCAGATATTCTTAAAATGGTCCAAGGGTAGGAATATAAATAGGAAAAGTTGTCCCAAATACAATTAATCTACCATGACCTGGACGTGGGGAAGGCTATAATAAAATTAATGGCTACACAAATACCCGTCGCCATCACCGACACATATGTACTGTTTGCTTGTACCATTTTAGGTATTCTTTATTACGGATGTTCGTTCCTTTATTAACCTGCGCAAGGCAGGTTATATCGGTTTCAAATTTGTTATGGGTGGCTTTTTATCATTCAATTATGAGGTGGTATTGGGACTAAGGGTTTTATAATTTTTTAAAAAAATGTTTTGGATTTATGTAGTTTAATTAGTTATTAGTTAAAATAAGTTATTTTAGGTATTCGTTTTTATTATTTGACAAGTATCATTGTTAAATGAAATATAAATGTTGATGTACGACTTCTTTCTTATGAATGTTTGTGCTTTTATTACTCTGCTTAACGCAGGTTATACAGGTTTTAAATTTGTTATTGGTGGTTTTTTATCACTTAATTATGAAGTGGTATTGTACTAGTCGTTGGGACCCTTAATTTAAAGGTTTTATAATTTTAAAAAACATTATATTATATTTTATTGTTTTGGATTTATGTAATATAATTATAGTTAAAATAAGTCGTTTCATAAGTTTTATAATGTTTTATAAAATTGTATGGCAATTTTTTTTACTAGAGATATCATTTTTATCGTGACTAGTAATTGGGATTTCAATGTTTAATTATTTTTATAGATTTGACTAATAATACTATCAAACAATTTTTGTATTTATATTGGCTTTAAAATTTGTGTATTTAGGCATGCCATCAAGTTGCAATGAGTCATTAATAGAAAACAAAAGTAATAGCTATGATTCGATTTTATCTAGCCAACTAACATCTTTCTATTTATTTTTAATTGTCATAACTATGATTCGATGATTAACTAAAATTTTCTAAGGTTCATCTCCACTAGTGGCTCTCATTCACTCCTTTTCACCTTTTCTATTTTCAATCATTGGAAGTTGATATGTACAAATCTATCCAAAATGTTAAAATAAAATCATTTATAAAAAAAAAGATTAATTTGTTTTGATAATCAAATAGAATTAAATATTATCAATTATATTAGATGATTTATAAATTCTAAAGTAATATCATATTGTAAAGCTCTTTTAACGTATATATCAAAGTTTTTTTCTTAATTTCTATTTATTTAGATATTTGTTCCAATTCAAAATGTCTAATGAATTAATAGATTTCTTTAATAAACAACCCAAAAAATACTTGAACATTATACACTAGAAATTTTAAATCATTACAGGAAGATAATAGTCATATATTTAGGATAAAAGGTAACAAGAGGGAGATAATGTTTACATATTTATGTTCTATTTGGAAAACATCTCAATACTATATAGCCCTTATCAAGCATTATCTAGAACGTGGTCTAATGGACTACTCTATCAAATCCATATTTTAAGTTAATAGCTTGGTCATTTTTGAATTCATATTTAATTTTATATTTTTTTGACATGTTTGCAATAATTTGTAAACAAGTTAAGAATATTATGTTCTTGTATATTTGATTATATATTTTATTGAACAACTAATTAAGTATTATTTATTATAGTTTACATATTTTATAATATTTAATTTGAGGTAGGTTTATTTATATGAATACATTTTAGTGAACTTCAATTGTTTTACTCCTACTAGATATTCTTTTTTATGAACCCAATTTTTGCATGTTACTAGATGGGGCAAAGCATAATAGTGTGCAGTATTTAGGAGTCAAATTTATTTTAAAAATTAAGTACAAATTTTACATTATTAAAGTTAGATTTAAATTTGCCTTTAACCCATTAAATTTAGATTTAAAGTCATACATATAATTCAGTTTGACTTTAATGTACACTCTATACAAAGATAGGCTAAAGTCCCCCTAAAGTTGTCTTAATAGGGTTACTTTAGAGAAAAGTTAGTGTATCTTTGTAAAGACGATGTTATGATGACTTGGAGTGCATAAAGTTATCAAAGAACAACCACAAATGTAAACACATGGCCAAATTACACTAATTAATAATTGGAATCATTATTTTATTCTCTATGGGAGTCCAATTTCAGAACAACTTACATCACATAAAGACCAATAAAATATGTTCCCTTAGAATTTATTTAGTATTGTCTAATATATGTTTTATGCATTTATTTATATATGGGTGGTTAGCAAAAATTATGCATCATTTAACCATAATGTTGACTTCCCTAGCTTGAAACCATCTTTCAATTATCCTCATGATCTCTCCTTGATTTATTTTATGTTTTTTGTGTCCGATGTTGGGACTGTTTGTATGGTATGTGATTTATTTTTTTGTCTTCCTTTTATTGGATAGGCTCACTCACTCCTTTCCACTTTTTCTAGTTTTAACAATCGAAAGTCAATACATGGATAAATCTTTCTAACTTTTGAAACCAAGTCAACTAGAAATAGAAAAATGACTGTGTTCATTTGATAATCAAATAGAATCAAGCATTATCAAGTAGATTGAGGAATTTATCAATTCTAAGCTACGATTTTATTATGAAGCACTTTTGGCGCACATATTAAAATTGTTTATTTATCTTTTGTAATCTATATTTATTAAAATCTTTGTTCTAATTTAAAATGTTTGATGAATTAGTCGATTTCTCTAATATACATCCCAAAAAAAATTGTGAATATTGTAGACTAGAAAATTATAATCATTGTAGGAGGACAAGAGTCAAATTGTGCATCTAAAAAAAAATTCAATAAGAAGAAGATAATACTTACATATTTTTATCACATTTGTAAAACATCTCAACACCATATAATATCTATCAAGATTGTACAAACAGTCCTTATAAACTAAATGTTTAACTCCATAATTTAAGGTGATAAGTTAAACATTTTTGAATTAAATTTGATGTAGAGATTGTGATAATACATTTATAGCAATGTGTAAACAAACTAAGAGAATTATATTCCCATTTATTAGATTGCATGTGCTAATTAAGAAACTAATTAGATATCATTTACGCTATTATATATGTTGTAAAATAATTAATTAAAGTAGGCGTATTTATATGAATATATTTTTTTGAACCCCATTTGTCTTATGCATTCTATAAATTCATTTTATGAAACCAATTTTCACATGATGTTAGGTGGGATAAAGCTTAATAATGTGTCCCATTTCTAGACCAAATTAGTTTTAAAACTATAATACAGAATTTAAAAATATTTAAGCTAGATTCAAAGTCATCTCTTAAGTCAACATAAATTCAATTCCAAATTTTCTAATTTTTAAATCAAAAAATAAGAATTTTCTAAAATTTAAATCAGTCCATTAATGTCAGAGTATTTTGACCTTAATGTACACTCTATACAAAAATAAGGTAAATTAGACCTAAAGTTTCCTTAATGTCATTGAAATAACCTTAGTTTGGGTACACGAAAATGTTAGCCATCAATGTTAGGGTGACTTCATGGTCTTTAACCAAGGACAACCATAAATGTAAACACATAATTCATTATGTTTGTGTTGTGAGTGCGGAGATGTTAGCTAGCATCTAAGACAGAAGGCAACAAGAAGGAGATAATACGAATAGATTTATGTTTCATTTGTAAAACATCTCAACACTGTATAGTACCTATCAAAATTGTACGAAAGGTCCTTATAAACTAATATATTCAACTCCATACTTTAAGGTGATAGGTTAGACATTTTTGAATTCACATTTAATGTATAGATTGTGTTGATATATTTACAATAACATGTATACACACTAAGATAATTCTATTCCCATATATTAGATTACATGTTTTATTCAGTCACTAATTAAAACTAAGAGAATTATATCCCCATCTATTAGATTACATGTTTTATTGAGTAATTAATTAGGCAATGTTTACTCTATTATATATGTTGTAAAATGTTTAATTGAGGTAGGTGTATTTTTATGAGTATGTTTTCTTCTAGAAATTCATTTTTATGAACTCAATTTTCTGATGTTAGGTGGGATAAATCTCAAT
The DNA here is from genome assembly GCA_037957365.1 of Torreya grandis. Lineage (NCBI taxonomy): Eukaryota > Viridiplantae > Streptophyta > Pinopsida > Cupressales > Taxaceae > Torreya > Torreya grandis. The sequence goes on from JARHVA010000101.1 coordinate 3,526,382, forward strand.
AGCGTGTTTCATTTTGGGGCCAATGCAGTTTTTAAAATTATAGTAAAAAATTTTACAATATTTAAGTCATCTTTAAATTCACTTTTCAAGTCAACTTAAGTTTAATTTCAAATTTTCCAAATTTTAAATATAAAAATAATGCCTACATACCAACCCATTGCCATCACCAACACATATCCACTATTTGCTTGTACCATTTTAGCTATTCATTTTTATCATTTGACAGGCATCATTATGAAATGAAATACAAATGTTTTACGACTTCTTTATTACGAATGTTTGTTCCTTTATTCACTTGCCCAAGATAGATTATATAGGTTTCAAATTGGCTATCGGTGGCTTTTCATCATTTAATTATGGGGTTATAGTTGTCAAATGTGGGGAAGGGTCCCACAATTTTTTTTAAACTCTAGGTTATAATTTATTGTTTTTGGATTTATGTAGCTTAATTAGTTATTAGTTCAAATAAGTTGCCCAAAAGGTTTTTTTTGGTGTTCGTCGAAGTCGTATGACAAATTTGTGCACTTAGGAATGTCACCAGATTATGATGGGTCATTAATAAAATGCAAAGGGACATGTTGGAAGATGCATGAGTGATTAATATGCAATGATGGACTATGTTTAATGACACTTGACATGTTTTATTTACATTAATATTTCTACTAAATGCTACCATACACACCATCAACCACCTATTCGACATGGCTTTTTTAGACTTTGCTTCCCAAATAGCCATGGAATGCTTATGCCTCTTCCACCATCTCTAGCATTTCATACAGCTTGTAGCTTCAACAATTCAGAGGGATGAAATGTTGTTTCAATGTGTGTGTCTTGTTCTTATAACTAAACCCATGACAATCTTTAATTACTTTTTTGTGTGCCTATAATACATGTTTTTTATTGTTATTTTAATGGTTTTTTGGCACACCTTTACAACTAAGTCAAATTTTACTTGTATGTTCATGGCATGGCCTTGAGTTTTTCATTCACATAGCAGTAAATATTATTGTTTTTGTATCAAACAATATCGTTTTTTGAATTCACTAGCCATGTTGGGACATGCTTTTGATATTAATTTACAACAAAGGGCCATGTTTGAGGATGCTAGGGTTTTTAATATGCAACAAACATTTTTAAAGATGCCTATTGTCCTATTGATGCTATCATACATGTCATCTTCAACCTGTTTGGTGTGCCTTGTGCAAGTCACTCTCCCAAAAATGTAATGAAACCCAAATGCCTATTATTGTCACTATAATTATTTTTTCTTAGTGACCTTTATTGGTATGTGAATGAAACTATCAATATTTTCATTCATATACCTGTAAATATTATCATTTTTTTTAAATTTAATAAGTAACAAAGTGTCATGTTTGAGGATGTTTGGCGATCATTATTTCTAATAATGTGACTAGTTAATGCTGCCAATGATAAACTCTATAACCTGTTCAACGTGTCTTTCTCAAGTCACTCTCACGTCATAGTCATGGAACCCAAATGCCTCTTCTACAGAATGCATTATTTCACAAAGATTGTAGTGTAACCATGTTAGAGGGATGAAACTTTGTTGGCATGTTTTCATTCACATCTGACTCAACATTTATTAGTGTTTGGATGGAAGCCCTCAAGGTTTTCATTCACATTTATATCCATACTTGAAATATGTAGATGATATAATTATTTCACAATTAAGACCAAGTTTTGTTGTTCACTCCTTCAACCAATCTAGTGGGCTTACCTAAGAATGCATACTTAAACCACCTAGTTTGTCATTTTAATTTTTTTTATAGGTGTGATAAATAGATGGGACCCAAATTTACTAGGATGTTTTTAAAATTTGAACAATAATAATATACAAATAATGTATTTTACATTGGCTTAAAATTTTGTGCACTTAGAGACCCTGTCAAGTTTTTGTACCTAAATTCATGTTGTTATGTTATTTAAATTTGTGACACATTTGTATTTCCCTAAATTAAAGTGTCATCTTAAGCCTATCCAGTATGCCATGTTAAATTGTCATTCACTCACAGTAAATGTGAGATAAAAATCAATTTAATCGAATGGTTTTTTATGTAAAATGCATTGTTTAACAAAGATTATAGCTTCAACATGTTAGATGGATGAAATTTTAAATAAACTAAACAAATTGAAAACTAAACATGTAATAGTGAACATTAGTTGGTATCTGGATGAAAGCCTTGAATTTTTTCAGTCACATACCGACAAATGTTATTATTTTTGTATCAAATTTAGGATTATCATTCATATACCAATAAATATTGAATAATATTTATCAAACCATATCCTTTTATGAATTCATGTTTTTTTCTATTGATATGTTGATGTCATTATTATTGATTTGTTATTCATTCATACTTTTAATGCTACAAATATTTTTGCCTTAGTTGTTATTGATATGTTATCCTTTCATGTTGCTATGTTTTTATATCTAAGACACAATTATATTTCCCTACCTCAAACCTTACATGGCTTCTACAATCACCCACTAAACATTCCCACACAAAAATGATTATGTTGATGGAAACTAATTTGAAATTCAGTTGGAAGACTGGAAATTTACTGGTATACACATTGTTTTAACCTTTTAGGACTTAGTGAATGTAAATCATATGTTGTCAAAGAGCTGAGTAATAGTAAATCAAGGTATAAATATGTTACAAATATAACCACTAATTTGTTATAGAACTAACTAAAATTAACCTTTCTAAAAATAGCAATAGATAATGCAAATAAGAACTTGGCTAGAAAATGAGTGAGATAGATGATTAGAGGCTAAAAATTGAGGTAAAGGCTCATTTGAGTGTCACAAACAAGATTAAGGTATCAAAACTCCAAATGGACAAGAGTACCCTAATTAGATAGTAATGCCATGTGGTGCTAGTGACCTTATTTTAGTAATAGTGTCCTTTGTGCAGGACTATCCCAAGCTTATGGATGTACCTATGACTAGATCTGTAAGGTTTGTTCCTATGTGCATGAGCTCTAAAACCTTGTATATGGCCTATTTTGACTAATTTTATGAGAAAACCCTAATCTTTCATGTTGTTAGGGCATCTGTTTAATACAAGCAGAAAATTGTGTTTGTTAAAAGGGTAAGCTAGACATCATCAGCACACCATTGTGATGAGAATTGCCTAAATAACAATACTCTGAGATCAAGCCTCATGTAGTTCTCCCCACCTAAGTGATAGTACAATTGTAAGTGAAGCTAGTATGGTAGTTGACTTGAGTGTTTTGAATGTGTTTGAGACTGAAAATATGAGTAATCTTAGCTTAGGAATGTTGTAGATGGCAATATGTAGAAGTAGGGCATAATAGGGATTGCTAACCTTAATTATGCACAACTTATTCTGAGTTTATATGTGTAATTTGCATCTCATTCAAATCTAGTGGCTAAAGGGATCAAAGTCATGTATTTATAGTATTTTGGTGCTTGTGCAAGTGCTAAAATAGGTCTAGGCCAACCCTAGGAGGTTTAAGATTTGAAAAGATATCCATTTGTGAAAAAAGAGGGAAAAGATAGAAGTACCATTATTGGGAAACTAGTGCCATTTGGCACGACTATCCCTATTATTGTGCTAGTGTCTATGTGGTGGAACACTAGGCACAAAGGGACAAGATGCAATAATGAAGGGTTGGGACTATTTGAGGGATGACTAGGGATGTTTTTGGCCCACACAAAGGCTAGATAAGTATAAAAATAGGACCTAAGATAGGTATAGGGATAAGCTAGGGATAGGTGGTCTCAAATAACACTCTTAGAATTCAAGTGTCATTTTTAGGTGATTGCATATGCCCACCGCCTCCCTGCCCTTTATTATAGAAATGCAGCAAAGTAAAATGACTAGGATAAAGGAAAAAGAAGCATAACTAGACTTACTTAAAAAGTTAAGCCCAAGAAGTTGGATCTGATTATGTGAAGTATGCTCCATTACATGTCCTTCAAGTGAAACATGCATTTATCAATCCTTACTTAAGATATATAAAAGTAAAGACAATATTGAGTAACGAATTAATATTGAGTAAAGGGATGAGAAAGATGAAAGGAATGAATACACCTCATTGGGTACGTGAGCCAATGTAAAAAATTGGTGACAACCTATGTGTGTGCATGTATATAGTGATCAATCAATGAACAACTTAGACTAAGCTGATGGCTTGCTCAATCCTCATGTGTGGGTGGCTCAAGAACTCAATTTAGTTTTGTCTCCATCATTTCCCACCCCTGCTTGGTGGATCATGACATGTGAATAGCTTGGATTGGACTGATGGTATGTCCAACCCTCTCATGTAGGTGGATCAAGAACTCAAGTAGACTATGACTCTATCATTACTTACTCATGTGTAGTAGATACATCTCAAACTGAAACTATGTAATGTAACTAGAATGTCTAACTAGAGATGCTGACTCTATAGCCACTCGGGTATATTAGGTGGCTTCGAGCCACTTGTGAATGCTAACCACTACAAATGAAATAAGGAATGAAATTGGTGTGAAACTTGTAACATGATGTTTGATGTATATAATGTTGAGAATGACATGGAGTTTATCATTCCATCTAATCAACTGATGTGTAAGTGAGCATACAAAAATAATGTACCACGCACATACTTCCAAATATAATATCTGAGCATATGGATTCTAGAATGAGTTATAATAATTTGTAACTGAGTATCTGAACTAAAAATGGGGATGGTCATGCTATGTATGATTCTCCCAATCTGAGAAAAATGGTATGAATCAAAGATAAACTGGTATGAATTTGAGATAAATTAAACAAAACTAGTAAATCAGTAACTAAACCTGAGCAAACCTAAATTATACCTACTATAATTTCTAGGCCAATATAGATTTTTCTAAAATTGAGGCTATTGGACAGTAGCACCATGTGGCTCTAGTTTCCCAATTTGGGCATTGATGTCTATCTGCTATGATTTTTATACAATTGTATTCATCTATGTGTCACTATTTTTTATTGTGTTTACCTGATCTAATTTCTATAATCTGAGCCTATGTGCTTTAAAATATACTATAAGTGTATTATAGGAGCATGATCTCTGTAACAAACCCCTATGAATACCACCTCTCTTAAGGGGAGTTGTTGAACCTATGTAATAACTATCCTAAAAATAAAAATCTCAACAAAATGTTTGTTAGCCAGAGCATATATGATATATGTGTAACAATCCAATATAATGTGCATATATAACATCAAAATATATAATAATATGAGCATAAGTTTTTAATGTGTGATGTATGTTATGTATAACATTCACAAGGCTATCAAGATAGATATAAAAATGTATGTAATAGTAAATCTAAGTAGCTACCTAGGGAGATGGGGCATGATATCCATCATGGCACCCAAGTAGGAAGGGGAGATGCATGAGGTCCCTCATGGAATCTAAAATTGGAGTGTGTAACAAGTAAACAAGAAGTGTCATATCCATGATGCATACAAGAAAGCATACTTACAACACTCATAAGGCACACAAAGTAGGCCAAGGGTCTATAATACAAGGGACATGGGCACATGTCACTAAATATGAGAAAACAAGACATACAAGGACATGTTCAAATGTCCACATACGCAAGCAATAAGCAAGTTGATTTAGATCCACATATAAGGGAAATCACACACAAGGATATGGGCACATGTCCAAATCATACACACTATGAAAAGAAGTGGTGTAGGGCCAAAGAGGAATGCCATGTTTAAATGCCCTCAAAAAAAAGAAGCATAGAGATACAATCACATTTAAACTATGAAAGCTATAAATGAAATTATGCATGAACATGTAATACAAATCTATGTAAGAGTCAAGAGGTACATATGTTGAGTTTAAAGTAGTAATAACTAGAAAACAATTTGAGTATATGATGATCAATATTAAGATATAACATCGCTAAATTTGTGATGTAGAGTTTATAAAGATGTAACCTTGTAATCAAAACTGTGTGTAGAGTGCCCCTAAATGGGAGAATGTGTCAAATAAATAACTTGTGTATCTATGTAAATGCCCACAATGGATAGATAATAAAAATTTTGGATCGATGTAGTGGACCTGAGACCTGTAGCAATCTGTAAGCACTCAATAAGAATAAGTGAATCATGTATGTATGATAAAACTAGCTATACTAAGATAGCTAGCACATGTAGTATATGGAAAATACAAGAGATGTAAACACGATAATACATACAATCTATAATTTGTGTTTTCTAAGTAAATATTTGAATATTTTTGTGTTTTTGACATATTATATTATTTTTGTCTTTTTTGGATATAAGCTATTTACAAGTAATATGAAAAGAGTTTTTTATTTTATATTTAAAATAATCTTAGATGCATTATGTTTAATGGGTTTTTAATTGCCTTGCCATCAAGTGAAGCTAGATGATATACTTTTGGACTAAGATTTTTGTGATTAGATATGGTCCAAGACAATTTTGTTTGAATTTTCCTTTATTCTCTTATTTAGTGTTGACATTTATAAAATTTTCTTTTAAAGCCATATCATGGACTTTGAATTCCCTACTATGAACATAGTTATTGTAGGTATATTGAATTCATTTCTGATAGGCCCTAAGATGTTATTCGACTTGAATGTGCATGGGATCTAACTATTCTAATTTATGGAGACACCTCTCTTTATATTGATCATCTGTGATAAGTCCTTTTAAGGATACCTATAAGGATGGGATTTCTAACTCTAGTGGGACAACTACTTCTATGCCATATACTAGTGAATAAGGAGTATCTCCTATCAGTGTGTGAATACTAGTGTAGTAAGCTCATAGTACATAGACGAGCTATTTTTTCTAATCATCATTAAATTTGGTAACTATTTTAATGAAGATATTGTTGATTGTCTTGTTTGTTGTTTCAGCTTGATCATTGCCCTATGGGTAGTATGGAGTAGAGAATGTGTACCTGATTTTATAATTAGCATAAAATTTCTTCACTATTTTATTCTTGAAATACTTTCCATTATCTATGATGATGGCCACTCATAGGCTAAAGTGGTAAATAATGTTGGTTATGAGAAAACAACATATATCTTTTCCCTTGTGGATTGTTATGGAATGGCCTCCACCCATTTTTTAAAGTATTTTATAGTTGTAATAATGAATTTGAGACCACCTGTGGAATCTAGATTTATCTTGATGATGAGATCAAAACCCCATAGCATGAATGGCCATGGGGATACTATGGGTTATAGTTTCTATGAAGGGACATGGTGTAGGTTGCCATGGCATTGAAATTTATCACATAACTTGGCATATTCCTGACATTCTTATTCCATCATTGGCCAATAGTAATCTTGTCTAAGTAAGTTGTGGGACATCACTTTGCCACTAAAATGACCACCGCATTTGCTATCATGTACCTTTCTGATAGCCAATTCAGCTTCTTAGATTGTCAAACATCAGATTAAGTACACCTAAAAAAATATTTTGAATAATTCCCTACCAATAATGAAATATCGGATGGAGTTATGTTATATTTTTCACTTTTCATTTCTTATGAAAGTATCTGGTGTAATAGATTTATGTATAAAATTGTATATATTAGAGAACCATTCAGATGTTGTTATGTTGCATGTGGTAACTACAACTATTAGAGCTATGAGGTCCACATAGGATATTGGTGGAGATTATAATACTTTTTTAGTGAAGATAGTGTGGTCTTCATCTATGTCAATGGAGATCAATGATGTCACACTGGCCATTACATTGACATGACAATTATCTTTACGTGAAATGTTTTCAATAGATAATTTTTCAAACTGAGCCTATATATATTGTACCATATTTTTGTAGGGAATTAGCCATTATTTTTTGGTTTGGTAGATATTTTTGACTTGATTGATAATTAATTATGAATCCTCATAAACTTTAATTGATTTGATCTAGTGAGATTGAGTTGCTTGAAGGCCTAAGATAAGAGATTCATATTCTATGATGTTGTTGATACATGAAAAATTGAGTTAGTAAGCGAGGGGTACTATGTGTCCAAGTGGGTCGATAAAAAAAATTCAGATTTGGCACCAGATGCACATCTAGTACCATTAAAGAACATTATCCATGTATTGAAAGTGATATTATATGTTTTGAAGTCATCCCCAAAATCATTGTTGATAAGATTTGTGTCCAATAATGGGGTTGCTACCAATTGATATGTAATTATATGGTATTTTAATATTTTTTGCAAGACTATCTTCAAGTCAAATTTTGTGAGTAACATAACCCATTTACAATATGGCCTGAAAGATGTGGTTTCAACTTGAAGAAATTTCAAGGAATGAATTTTGTAATAACTTGTGTCTCATTATTAATCATATAATGTCAGAGTTTTTAAGTAGAAAATACCATTGCCAAATAAAGTTCTTCTATTGTTGGATAATTTCATTCATAGTCAAAAAGTGTATGACTAATGTATTAATGGTCTACTCTTTATGTTGATATCATGTTGTGCTAAGAGTGCACCGAGTGTATGTTCTATCGTTGAGAGGTAAAGGAGAAGTGGCTTATCAATTATTGGTGGTACTAGGATAGGTGGGTTTAGTAGGTATTGTTTGAGTGTGTCAAATATTTCTTGACATGTGATGTCCCATTCAAATTATATATCCTTTTTAAGTAATCTAATGAATGATTGAGTCTTAACTATGAGTTGTGCCATAAAGTGACGTATTGCCTAGGTCCCTACTTATAAGGAGAGAAGTTACCTAAAGTTGGTAAGAGGAGGCAAGTCCATTATTTATTTGACTTTCTTAGTGTCAACCTCAATACCATATTGAGATATTTTAAGTCCTAAAAGTTTACCTAATCAAACCCCAAAGAAGAACTTCTTGGGATTGAATCATACATTGTATTTCCTTAGTCTTTTAAAAATCTATCGTAAATCTATGGCATGATGTTGTCATTATTTTGATTTTGAAAGTAAATAATCGACATAATCTTTGACTATTTTATGAATGATATCATGAAATATAAGTGTTATTTTTTGTTGGTATGTTGCACCTTCTTTTTTAGTTCAAAAAGCATGACTATATGGCAAAAGTTCCCTATAGTGTGGTAAAAGACATTTTTTCTTGGTCTTGTTCAATGATCATTATTCAAATTGTAACTAGTGAAACCATTCATAAAAGAGAGAATTTCATAGGCTATGGAATCTAAAATTGGAGTGTGTAACAAGTAAAATACAAGGGTCATGGCCATGATGCATACAAGAAAGCATACATACAACACACATGAGGCACACAAAGTAGGCCAAGGGACCATAATACAAGGGACATGGGCACATGTCACTAAATATCATAAAATAAGACATACAAGGACATGTCTAAATGTCTACATACGCAAGTAGCAAGCAAGTTGGTTTAGATCCACATAGAATTGAAATCACACACAAGGACATGGGCACATGTCCAAATCATACATACTATGAAAATAAGTGTCATAAGGCGAAAGAGGAATGCCATATTTAATTGTCCTCGAATAGAAGAAGCATAGAGATACAATCACATCTAAACTATGAAAGCTAGAAATGAAAGTATGCATGAACATGTAATACAAATCTATGTAAGAGTCAAGAGGTAAATATGTTGAGTCTAAAGTAGTAATAGATGGTAAAAAATATAAGTGTAGGATGATCAATATCAAGATATAAAATTTCCAAATCTGTGATGTAAAGTTTATGAATATGTGACTTGGTAATCAAAAATATATGTAGACTGCCCCCAAATGGGATAATGTGTCAAATGAAGAACCCATGTATCTATGTAAATGTCCCCAATGTGTAAATAATAAGAAATTTGGATCAATGTAGGAGACCTGAGACCTATAGTAATTTGCAAGCACTCGACAACAATAAGTGAAACATGTATGTATGATAAAACTGGCTATACTAAGATAACTAGCACATGTAGTATATAGAAAATAGAGGAGATGTAAACATGGCAATGCATACAATCTATAGTTTATGTTTTCTACATAAATATTCAAATGTTTTTATGTTTTTGACATATTATATTGTTTTTGTGTTTTCTTGATATAAGTTATTTACAAGCAATATGAAAAGATTTTTTTATTTTTTATTTAAAATATCCTTAAATGCATGATGTTCAATAGGTTTTTTATTTCCTTGCCATCAAGTGAAGCTAGATGATATACTTGAATGTGCATGGGATCCAACTATTCTAATTATATGAAGTTAGGTATATGAAGTTATGGTGAACTTATGTGTTGGTTAATGAAATTTGAATCAGAATAATGATTATATTCAGGAATGATATTTATTTTATGGTTGACCTTATTGTCGTACACTCTCATTTAAAGTATGAATTTGGGAAGATTGCCTCCTAGAATCATAATGTTGGTAGCATTCTTGTTTGAAGTATCACCGGAAATTACATAGAATAGAATGGATTAGCATACTATATAGTTCTTATTGATGTTATTACAGTTATGTTAAACATCTTGATGTAAGATATAGATTATTGTAGTGAGGTCCATTTATCCCTTTAGTTGCAATATAATTTGAATTCTAAAGCATGTAGTAGTTGACAATTTATGATGTTAAGTTAAATTAGTGGGCAAGTTCTCTATGCCATATTGAATTATTGAATAACTCATTGCATAGAGTTACTTGTACTTGGATGAACTATACCTTTTATATCAACAACTTTTCCTTTATTAACTATACACACATTGACCATTTTGTTAATATGATCTCTTTTTGCATACAGCAAATATGGGTATCCACTATGCTTCATCTGGTAACTATAGATACAAGCTCTATCAATACTCTTTAATCCATTAGAGGTTATCCATGTTTTAATGAATTGATAATCAACATGAGATTATGAGTAAATAACCATTTTAAATTCAAAGGCCTTAAGGAGTAAGACTAATTTAGTTTATATTTTAAATTAACAATGGGTGACTTGTGAGTTTTAAAATGAACAAGGAAAATGGTGTGATGATCTCTGATCCAATGAGGAGGATACTTACCCTCAGCTGGTAGCACCATTTTAGTTCCCCATAACTATTTATATTCCACTCATTTACTAAGATTGTACTCTTTTATGGATAATAATGAATTATACAATATAGCTATAGGATCATAGTGTTAATTTGGCCACATGTGCTTTAATCAGTTTGTTGTTTGATATATTTATGATTGGCATTTTAGACAGTATACATGATAGCTCACATTAGATTCAAACCTCAATTCTCATCTCATAGACATGTTATAACTGAATGACAACATAAAATACGTAAAGTTGTCTGTTTCTGATTTTAAAGAAGAAATCATTTAACCATCCTCAAGTAGAAACGAAACCTATTGAGGGGAATGAGATACCTAACGAGATTTAAGGACCTATAAATGATCCTATATATAATATTAGTGCCATGTATGGTGCTTGGGACTTATCCACATAATTTTACACTGATATGTCCTAAACTCTATAGTTTCCTTCTAGACAACTTGCTTCCTCATAACATCCTTTACAGGTATTTACCCCTAGTTAAATATCTCATATCACCTCATTTAGTTATAGTTGTGTGTACATGAGTACACTAAATGAGTATTGCTTGCATCAACAAGTGGATTATTGGGCCCTACACACAGTCCAAACTGTACTCTGATAATGTAATTCCAAAATTATTTTTTGGGGTTATTTCATGATCTTGCTCACATTCGATCATGCCATGCTTACTCTTCTCCCAAATGGATTTCATGCCCATTGACATCTTTTCCTCTTGTACAGATCTAAAGCTCATAATACATCCAAATCTAATTTGGGAAGGGTCTAATTTTCAAAATTTAAACAAATATGCCATGTCTACCATGTAGGATGTTGAATTCCTAAAAATTATTAATAGAAGGGAATGGGAACGGCAAAAAAACATAAATATATGGCAATTATGTTGGTGGTGACAATGTGATGGAGATTAAGGTCGTTCACGGTTAAGGGATATCGATAACATTCCTATTTATGGTTTGAAATTCAATTGTGGTGGTCTTTGAGGTGCTAGTGCTAGCATGCATGTAGTTTATGCATGTTGGTTAAGCTCACCCATTGCATTTGGCAGGAAGTTTAGTGACTAGAGTATCAGTGACTTTGGGAAATTGTTAATATGTGAATTGAAACATGTGTAGATCTATCACTTGGCAAGGGAGCACATGACCATTCTAACCATCTTCTTCATTCTATTACAACACTGCATTAAGGGTTGATTGATCCCACCTACCTATAAATATTAAAAACATGGAGCCACTTATTATAACATTATATTATGGTTCTATGAAATGGATTACATTGGAATTGACATTATGATCACTAGCACTACAAACATGCACACCAACAAAGCTTTCTGCACACCCCCCATTTTAGATTTTATTCTTCCCAAGCACAAATCTTCCCTTTGCTCTCAAATATTTTGAATTATTTCTTGATATTCTTAAAATGGTTGAAGGGGAGGAGTAAAAATAGGAAATGTTGTCCCAAAAATAATTAATCTACCATGAACTATACCTATAAAAGGTTGTAATAAAAATAATGTCTACACAACCACCCATCACCATCACCGACAATAGATCCACTATTTTCTTGTACTATTTTAGGTATTCATTTTTATCATTTGATAGGTATCATTATTAAATGAAATATAGATGTTGTAAAAATTCTTAATTACATATGTTCATTCCTTTATTAACTTGCCCAAGGAAGATTATATGTGTTTCAAATTTGTTATTAGTGGCTTTTCATCATTCAATTATGGGGTGGTATTTGTTAAATGTAAAAATTTGGATATAGGGGGAGGGGACTAGTAGTTGGGTCCCCTAATTTCAGGGTCCCATTATTTTTTTAAAAATCTATGTTATAATTTATCGCTTCAGATTTATGTAGTTTAACTAGTAATTAGTTAAAATAAGTTGTATCAAAGGTTTATTAGTGTTCTCCAAATCTATATGATAATTTTTCACTAAACATGTCATTTTTTATCATTTTTAAGGTGTGACTAGTAGTTGGGACCCTTAACTTCAAGTTCTCACAATTTTTTAAAAACTCTACATTATAACTAGAGGCTTTTAGCATTCTACAAATTAGATGTGTCATTTTTTATCTTGTTTTTAAAGTGTGACTAGTATTGGGGACCCCAATGCCCAATTAATTTTTATAAATTTGACTAATAACAATATCAAACAAATAATTTGTTTACATTAGCTTTAAAATTTGTGCACTTAGGCACATCATCGACTTGTGATGGGTTATTAATAAAAAGTGAAGGGACATGTTTGAAGATGCTTGGGTGATTAATATTGAACAATAAGCCATGTTTAATGACACTTAACATTTATTTCCATTAATATTGCCAATAAATTTTACCATGCGTGCCATCAACCACTTGTTTGGCGTGGCATTTCTAGACTCTTTTCCCCAAATAGTCATGGAACCCTTATACCTCTTCCAGCATATGAAACATTTCACAGAGCTTGTAGTGTCAGCAGTTCAAAGGGATGAAAATGTTGTTTCAATGTGTGTGTATAGTTATTTTAACTAAACCCACAATAGTCTTCAGTTGTATTTTTATGTACCAATAATACATGATTTTTATTATTATTTTAATGATATTTTGGCATGTCTTTCTAACTGAGTCAAATTTTACTTGTATGTTCATGGCGTGGCCTCAAGATTTGCATTCATATAGTAGTAAAAATTATTGTTTTTGTATCAAACAATATCATTTTCTAAATTCATTGGCCATGTTGGGACATGCTAGTGACACTAATATCCAACGAATGGCCATGTTGGAAGATGCTTGAGTTTTTAATATGCAACAAACATTTTTGAAGATCCCTATCAACTATTAATTTTGTCATTAGCACCATCTTCCATCTGTTCAATGTGACTTGTTCATGTCACTCTCCTCAAAATGGGATGGAACCCAAATGCCTGTTATTGTCTTCTTAATTATTTATCCATAGTTATTTTTATTTATATGTGAATTAAAATATCAAGGTTTCCATTCACATACCAGTAAATGTTATTAACAATCGAAAGTTGATATGTAGACAAATCTTTCTAAATTTTGAAATTAAGTCAACTATAAACAAATAAATGACTATGTTCATTTGATAATCAAATAGAATCAAGCATTATCAATTAGATTGAGAAACTTATAAATTCTAAGCTAGCATTCAATTGTGGATCACTTTTGGCTCACATACTAAAGTGTTTTATTGAAATATATCTTTTATAATTGATGTTTATTGAAATATGTGTTCCAATTTGAGGTGTTTGATGAATTAATATATTTCTCTAATACACATTCCCAAATAAAGTGTGAATATTGTAGACTAGAAAATTAAAATCATTGCAGGAGGGCAAGATACAAGTTGTGCATCTAGGACAGAAGGCAATAAGAAAGTGGGCAAGATTGGGCTTGAGCTTGGAATTTTAAATCTAATTGAGTATAATAAGCCACATATGAAGAGAAAAATTGAAACTCCATCATTTATTTATCTTGACAAGAGATGAGAGAAGGGACTCATACTCTGATATAAAACACTAGAAAAATAATTTTTATAGTGGCATCATAATTCCACCGTTAATCCTTCCGCTAGGCAAGTAAAGGTTATAGTCCCATTTTTTTAAGAATGGCATCTCGAATCAACTCTTGAATATGTAAAATAGAGTGTAAGTCAGGTGCTAAAATCTTGAACTTACTTTGTAAGGCAAACCATGGAATCCAAATTCAAGATGAGATAAGATCTCTAAAAGTGGTTATGCCTATAAAATCTAAAGGAGTTTTATACCTAGTGTTTCAATAAGATGGAGACCGGTATTTTCCATGATAGTTAACCACCTTTAATTATGATCATTGAAAGAAAGACAAGTTTTGAATCCATCACCAATTCATTTTAGGTGAGGTTTGACAACTTCAAATGATTTCCAAATACATTTGGACACAAAGGACTCCTTAATTTTGACTAGGACATAAGTGACTAGGAGAGTTTAAAATCTTTTCTTTTTTCAATTTTTTTTCCATATAGTGAACTTTCAAAAATGTTAGCATATCAAAAGGATTTTCCAAGCCTTATTACTTTCAATATACACTTTCCACTTGGTGCAAAGATCTATGATTTTTCCATAAATATTGATATTATCCATACCTTCCTCATCTTGATGAAGAAAACAAGTATCCTAAAAAACCTTAGTGAAAGTCCCTAATCTGTATAATATTGGCCCAAAGAAAGCATTTAAACAACTTAGGTGACTTATCATATGAGGCTCTATAAGGAGCCCAACTCGAGGAAGAATAGTAAACATTAGTAGAGGAATCTTTTTTTTGGTGCAAATGTAAAATTTTCCTATTAAATAAATGGGTTTAGTAATATAATAGGCTATTTTTTTTCCACTCTTTCAATTACATAGTATTTCCAATCTATCAATTACATAGTACCACAATTTAAAGGGAAAGCTATCAAAATAAAAAAGAATGCCTAGGAGTTTGAATTTATCCCATTTTTTTATCCATTTCCATTGAAAATTCTTGATCCAATCTGAAAATGGCATCATGCTTTGTCTAAAGAATTGTTTTGTGGCCCATTACAGATTAGATCTAGAAGCTTTACAAAAAAATCAAGCCATTGTTGTGGCTCTTAAAATGAGCCCTCATGCTTTATAAGTGTGTGGAAATAATTATATATGAAGTGCACATTTATTAATTGAGTGAGTCAATTGGGAGGGATAATTCCCTAAATCAGTCCATGCTCAGGTATGTGGGAAACCAAATAGCCAAAATCTTCAGTCACAAGATCATACTGTGGTAAAATGAGAAGGAAACATTTATAGATGAAATGAAATAGCTTGAAACTATCAAAATTATGGCTATTAATAGTAAAAACCCCTGAGGCATTAGATAAGAACTCATCTCTATATCAAAATTACCAAACCCTAAAGTATTAAGCATGGCAAGGATAAATTTCCAATCAATACAGCTAAAAAAATTTCCAAAATCAAGCATGAATAATATGGTCCTCTACTGAGAAGCATGGAATCACTCTATTATTTCCTATAAAACAATGATATATTCCTAAATATACAACTTTTGATAAACCCTATTTGTTCTAGTCTAGGAATTACAGGTAATTTGTGGCAAAGGTGTGATGTTAGTGCTAGTATTTTGTATGAGGAGTGATTGACCTGCAACTGGTAAGTAACTTTAGATCTCCCTCTATAGCAAATAATTTTATGTTTCTTTTGTTATTTAATGCCCATTAAATATTTATTTCAAAAGGATTTTATATAAATATAAAGTAATTTTGGCCCCAAAAAAATTACCATGTTAATTTGTAAAATGAACAAGGGAAATCGAAAACTCCAACGATAATAATAATATATATAATCATTGAGGTGTGTATAAAAATACCAAAATCTCTGAGTTAAAAATAAGCATTAGCAAAGAAGATTGTTCACCATTAAATTGAATGAAAAGAAGAGTACATATAGCCAAAAGTTGTTAGTGTTAGTGGAGTTTGACAAATGCATTAACTCCCACTTAACATCACCTATGCTAAACCTAACTGGGCTTAATCATAGTGAAGTATGCTAGTTACCAATGCTTGCATGATGCTCTGAAACCTAACAGAATCATAACTGAAAGCTAACTGGTAGAATACACTAACACCCCCCTTAAGCATAGCTTAGGTGGGTAGAAAAAAAAAGATGGGTCCCGGCAACAAGGCTTGCTGAGGTACCTACATACAATGCAACTCTCAATAAGTAAAGTAAAAAGAGAAAATCCAATGGGAAAAAACACTTCCCTCCAAAAGAGAGACAAGAAAAAGAAGTAAGAACTAGAAAGCCTTGTCTAACACCCCCTTAAGCATAACTTAGGTGGGCTTTAAAATTAGGTCCCAGCAACGAGACCTGATGAGGTACCCAAATACATAGTGATGATCCTAATATCCTACAAAATATGAAAGATGTGTGCCTCAACAAAGAAGAGAGAGAATGTATGCACATAATGTCGCATGGTGGAGGTTGTAGTAGGTCCCTCTGCAATAAATATTGTCTCTTCCTTTCAGAGTAAAGAAACCACGAGCTGTCAAACTGTTGTATTCCCACTCAAGTGGAGTTGCCTTTGAATAGGCGGTTGTATACAGCATGGAGAGACATCAATCCGTTGTCTGCTCATAGAGCTTTCTTCAGGTTCGATGGCATGCAGAGAGGTCAATACGCTCCAAGTGAATTTGTTCTCTGCTAAGACCACAAATGGTGCCGGTATTGATGCATGCACAGACTAGAAAATCAGATTCGCAGGGCAGACATGGATACCAGGTACACACCATGCAATTCCCTCAAACAAAATGCTGATTGCACAAGTCCAATCCGCAGAACACAATAATATCAAACCAGAGAATATTGATCACACAAGACGCATTTTCCCCCTACGAAGCTGGAACGGAACAACAGGGCCGTGAGGAGGAAAGGAACGCTGGAGGAAGAACGACGACTAGATCCAGGCGAGGGAGCTTGACAGATGTCTCTTGAGCAGGCTCAAAAAGCAGTTCGTGGGCAAGGCAATAGCGCTACGAGTGTGCTTGAACGGCGCTTGGCAGGCTGCTGGCAGATCACGTGGAGGAGTCTGGGAGGCGTCAATTCAGATCCATACCAAAGATAGCCCGAGGAATGCACTCAAGGTGCACTTCTGAAAATTCAGACTCCAAATCTCTAAATCCTGAACTGTTAATAAAATATAATCTCCTCTTAAAATTCAGACTCCAAATCTCTAAATCCTGAACTGTTAATAAAATATAATTTCCTCTTAGTAATCCAAATTTTGGGTTAACTCAGATCTGCTCTGAGACCATGTAGAAAAATACAGAATCTCTGGGTTAAAAATAAGCATTAGCAAAAAAGATTGTTCATCATTAAATTAAACGAAAAAAAGAGTGTACATATAGCCAAAAGCTGTTAGTATTAATGAAGTTTGACAAATGCATTAACTCCCACTTAATATCACCTATGCCAAACTTAACTAAACTTAATCATAGTGAAATATGCTAGTTGCCGGTGCTTACATGATGCTATGAAACCTAACGGAATCATAACTGAAATCTAACTGGTAGAATACACTAACACGCTGAAGACAATAAATTTAGATGAAATAAAGTAGTAAAAGATGCATGGTGAGAATGAGTTGTTATTTAATAGATGATATAATAGTTGCAGTTGTTCTGCCATCTTACAACCTGCACAGTACCCACAAATTATGAATTAGCTAAAACAAATGGAAAGGAGGAAAAAAAAATTTGTTATTGTGATTCTTACGTGTTGCAGTTGGTGGTCTTGTTGATTTTAAAGCCAACGACGGTGTTGCATTTGGTAGGAAGATTAGCGACTGCAGTTTCGGTGAGTTAGGGAAATTGTTAATCTGCGATTTGAAACATGTGCAGATCTGTCGCTTGGCACGGGAAGAATGTGGCCATTCCAGCCAGTTACTTCACTCCACTGCAGCACTGCGCCGAGGGCTGACCATTCCCATCTGCCTGTAAATATGATAAACACGGATCCACTGATTGTAACACTGTATTGCAGCTCTGTGCAACGGCTGCCATTGGCATTAACGTTGTCATCACCAGCGCTGCGAATGCGCACACCAACAAACCTTACTTACTCTATAATAAATATATAAAATTACTTACTGTAATTACCGATTTACCAATCTCACTGAGAATTAGTCTTATAAATAAATATGAAAATGAAACAGTATAATTTATTCTGTGTACAGACTTATAGTGTGATGTGTGTACTATGTGATGTATGGTGAAATGTATATGAATAGTGAAATGCATGTAAACTATTGTGTGTACACATTGCAGTCCATAGATTATAAACTTTTAAAGCTCACCTTTCTTTTGTCGTTTTAATAATGATATGCACTTCTTGTCACACCATGTGTAACTTGTGTGTTCTGGTTCATATATATTAGTGGTCAAATTTAAACCTAGTTACCCATCCTAGCCCGTCTAACTTGATGTAATGAGTATTACAGAGTATACACTTTACTTTACAAATTTACAAAATAAATAAATGAATTGTATTATTTTTTTTATGAAACCAATCTCCCTTTATTTATATATATATATATGTAAGACTAATTCAAAATGAGATTGGAATTTACTTCCTTTTTATATCTATTTATAAGTCTAATTCAAAGTTAATTAGAATTTGGTATCCCTAACTTTTAAAAGGCTATAATCAATACTTCTAGAAGAATAACATTGAGTACGTATAAATTAATTTTATACATTTAATTTTTATTTTAAATTTGTCATTGAGTAGGTATAAATTGGAAGAAAATAGCTTCTATTAATCGTCTTAAGAAGGATAAAAGACAACTATCACTTGTTGATGCATTTCATATCCCTCAAGATTCTAATTAGTAATGTCAATTCAGAAATGAAGACTTTGATATTCATCTACATGAAGGAAAATATGAATCAGATGAAGAATAGATTTGAGAAGAGGAACAAGCATCAAAGAAGCAAAAGTGAACATTCAAGTCCAAATGAAAAACTAGATTTTCATGGGCTTATGTTGTAAAATATTGCAATGGTATTGAAAGGATAAAATGTTCTTGGTGTGTAAAATATAAGAGAGAGACTCAATTTGCTAAAGATGGGAGTACTACCCTTCAAGTCAATGGTCTTAAAATGCATGCAGAATCAGAGTCTCATAAATTTATTTTCCAATTTTTTGAAGGAGAAAGCAAACAAAGTAGTATTCCAATAACTAAACATGTAGAACTAATGGTAGATGTTGAGAAGGAGAGAATCATATCTGTGATAGAAAATATGTATTTTATTTTCATACATGATTTACTTTTAGAAGTTTATAAACTAATTTATGACTTGAACAAGTATAAAGGCACTTCACACATGTCTCTAATAGATAAATACTCTACATATACAAATACCACATTTGAAAAAGAGTTTCTACAAGCTTCAAAAGAGGTATATTGAAAAAAGTTAAAAGATAAGATTTTTCATAGTCCATTTTACTCAATTTTAGTTGATGAAAATATTGATCAGACTATACAACATTTGATAGTTTACATTACATATTTGACAAATGAAAGAAGAGGTAAATGTGTAACAAAGTTTATACGTCTCCTTCAAATAAAGGATGGAACAACTCAATCTATGTATGATGTTGTGATAAGTCTTTTAGTAGAGATAAATTTATCATTGACAAAGTTAGTTGGTTTTGGATCTGATGGGGCTTCTGCTATGAGATGTATTCATGAAGGCTTATCTACTAAGCTTCATTGAGATGCTCCTCGATTAATAGATATTCATTGCATAACTTATCAAGAAGCATTAGCAGCAAATGATGCTTCATCTTATTTTTTAGAGCTACACTTTTTTGACAAATTTATAAATAAAAGTTATCTCTGGCTTGGAAAATATGTTAAAAGACATGGAGTATTAAGAGATTTGATGGATTCATTTCAAATTAATCAGTTAGAGGTGTTGTAAATTAATCAAATTAAATGGCTCTCTAAAATAAAGGTCATGGAAAGGCTTGTCAAAATCATACCTATTTTATTGAAAGAATGGGAGTTAGAAGATAAAAAAATGTATGATTTGACAAAAAAAAATTCAAGTATAGTTTCAAGATGACCATGTTGACATTACTTCCATTGGCACCACTTTAGATATTACTATTGAAATGTTTCATAGGAGATTTCAAAGAGATATATTTGGGGCAGGTATAATACATATTTCATCTTTTTTAATAGAGCACAAGGAGGAATTCTTGAGTTTTCAAATGGAGCAGGTACAATACATATAAATCCATTGAGATTTGAGAGCTTGTCTAACTCACAAAGATCAAGGACACTAGATGATTACATTGAATTGGAAAAAAGCTTTATAATGAAGGTTATTGATTCTCTATATGCAAGGTTCATACATTTATCTATGTTTAATGTTGTTAAATTCTTCAATATTTATAATTATTATGATGAGATGGATGATAGAGAACGTCAAAAAAAAGATGGTTAACATGTTTATGTGAAAAAATTAGTGTTGGAAAATTGTCTATTATAGATACTATCAAATGTTTAGGGGAGATGGATGAATTTGTTTATACTATTTATAAATCATACTAAAAAAAATCTTATGTTTGGAGCATGGGATCTTTGTAGAGGTGAACTTGAATGGTTTGAAAGGTTTCTATGTTTAATGTAGCTATGACAAGCTATTCTTATTATTCCAGTGAGCATGACAGTATGTGAAAGAGGTTTCTCAAAATTAAATAGGATAAATAATGATGATCAATCTAAATTTTCTTTAAAAATGTGGATATGTTAACATTTCTTTCCTTTTGTGCACCTCATGCTCTAAATGAGGTAGATTATAATGTTATTTATGATGAATGGAATCATATAAAAATGTAAAGGCCTCTTCCTCTAGACCAATAGATCCATTACTATAGTAGTTTGGGATAGAAGAATATAAAAAAACTAAAACTTCACAATAGTTATAGTATTAGAAGGAAATTTTTAAATAGAAGTTGAAACCAATGATATAAGTTAATATATATTTTATTTGTGTGATTGAATCTTTCTCTAACAAATTGGAATCCAAGCTTATATAGTTCATAATTTTAATGAGCAACATTCTTGAAGTGAAGTGAAAGTTGATTGGAATTGATTTTAATATTAATTAAGACTATTTATAATCATTAATATAACATTTAAATTTATATATGTTTTATTACTAGACTATAAACAAGTACTACTAATTCCCTTCTTATTGAATTCAGTGTAAATATAACAATAATGAGCTAGGTTATTTATAGAAATTTGTTGTGCACTGATAAATGTGGTGTATACAAGTAAAAACAAAGGCGTCATGTTATCCTGCATCATGTTTCTGGTTTTAGTTGTATGTACCAAGTTGGCTATTGTATTCCTACTTCCATTTCCAACTAATGGATGGGGTGGGTAGGGATAGTCTATTACCCACTAATGGATGGGTTCAGGAGGTGCATGGACTGAGTCTTGGCATACATAATAATTACCATTAAATGAATCAATTGGCTATGAAATTTATGAATATTTTAGTTGATATTATAAGTGTAACATTGCATAGCTTGATCTTCTGCTCTCTTTTTAATATTTTTTCTATCTAAGTCCTTTTTTCTCTATTTTTATTTAATGATTACCATATGAAATCCTATTTTTTATATCCAATATCTTAATCCTCTTTCCTTTATTTTTAAAGATTTTTCTCTCTAAATTCTCTATTTTTATTTAATGATTAGCTTTTAAAGTCATAATGTTGCTTGATCTAATATTTTAATCTTCTCTGCTCTACTTTTTTTTTTAAGTTATCTATTTTTATTTAATGATTATTTTTAGTTAAAGGTGTTAGATTCTATTTTTATAGTAAGAGGATTTTATAAATCTAACTGATTGAAATTCTATACTATATGCTAGATTTGAACACTATAAGTTATATGGCATTTTATACATTATTTTATGTTTATCCTATTTTTATCATATTTAATTTTTGATAGGCCAAGGTGACTCCATAGGTGTTGGGATTTTACAAATATGACCAATTGAGATTCTATACTATGTGGTAATTTTGAGCATTGTGTAGGTGATATGGCATTTTATAGAATGTAAACTAATTATTTTCAGTGTGTTGGGTAGGATCGATCATTTGAATTATTGTGGCAAGTTGGCAACTATTATAAGATACAATATAGCTTTCTCTGTAATTACATTTTATAGTGTATATAATGTAATTTTTCCTCTTCATTTGTGGCAATTTAATACATCTAAGATAACAAAATCTTTGCATTAGTTGTTACATACATCATAGATGAACTTTCCCTCTTCTTTTGGGATTTTTACATTGTCATGCACTTTTATACTTGGACCTTTTTTTAGATTCATTTTTGTTGCATTTCTGGGATAGAGATGAAGCCCTTTGACGTGTTGTGATGGGTTCAAATTTGACTATTGGTTATGATTGTTATAACTTGTGACCCGTATCCTTTTGGTCTCATAAAACTGTGTGTGTGTGTGTGTGTGTGTGTGTGTGTGTGTGTGTGT
Organism: Torreya grandis; assembly: GCA_037957365.1. NCBI lineage: Eukaryota > Viridiplantae > Streptophyta > Pinopsida > Cupressales > Taxaceae > Torreya > Torreya grandis. The sequence continues at coordinate 3,549,556 of JARHVA010000101.1, forward strand.
GTGTGTGTGTGTGTGTGTGTGTAATTTAATGTGAGATTGGTAATTACAATGAGATTGGTTTTACATATTTATAAATTAATTCAATAAGAAGGGCATTAGCAGAATCTGTTCATAGTACAGTGATAAAAAATATATAAATGTAAATGTTGTATTATTGATTATAAACTATTTTAAGTAATATTTTTATATATGGGAGATTAATTTTAAGTGATATTAAAATTGGCAATTACAGCAAGATTGGTTTTATATATTTAGAATACTAATTCAACAAGAAGGAAATTAGCATTTAAATTTATATTTTGTAGTTACTTTATTTTTGACAATATATAGTTAAATGTTATTTAAAACTATTTATAATCATTAATACAACATTTAGATTTATGTGTTTTATTACTAGACTATAAATAGGTATTGTTAATTCCCTTCTTGTTGGATTGGGTGCAAATGTAACAATAATGAGCTAGGTTGGTCTTGGAAGTTTGTTGCGCACTAACAAAGGTGGTGTATATAGGTAAAAATAAAAACATGATGTTATTCTACATCACATTTTTTGTTTTAGTTTTATGCTTCAAGTTGGCTATTGCATTCCTACTTCCATCTCTAACTGATGGTTGGGGTGGGTAGAAATTATATACCTGCTTATGGATGGGCTCAGGTGGTGCATGGATTAATTCTTGACATATAGAGGAATTCTCATGAAATAAACCAACTGGATATAGAAGTTAAAAATATTTGAGTTGATATTTTAAGTGTAACATTGCATAGCTAGATCTTATTCAATCTAGTTCTATGATTTAAATTTTTTTTTTTAGCTTGTTATTAAGAAATAGAAGTACATTTGATTTGTATAAGGTTAGATGTTATTAATTATGATTATTGTTCCCTTTTGCGTAAATATTATAAATAGGTACTACTAATTCCCTTCTTTTTTAATTCAATGTAGATGTAACAGTAATGAGCTAGGTTGGTCTTGAAATTTTTTTGTACACTGGCAAAGGTGGTGTATACAGGTAAAACAAAAACATGATGCTATTTTGCATCACATTTTTTGTTTTAGTTATATGCTCCAAGTTGAATATTGTATTCCTACTTCCATCTCCAACTAATGGTTGGGGTGGGTAGGGATTATAAACCCGCTTATGGATGTGCTCAAGGGGTGCATGGACTAGGTCTTGACATATAGAGGAATTACTGTGAAATGAACCAATTGGATATGAAAGTTATGAATAGTTGATATTGTAAGTGTAACATTGCATAGTTAGATCTTATTCAATCCAGTTCTATGATTTAAATGTTTTTTTAGTTTGTTATTTGAAAATAAAAGTACAATTGATTTGTATAAGTAACATGTTATGAATTATGATTGTTGTACCTTTTTGGATGAATGCTATAATTTCATTGAATAAATTTTTTACGTTGTATTTCCAAAATTTTATTAATTATTTTATTTTTGTGTTTGAATCATTCTCCAACAAATTGAAATCAAATTTTCTTTAGTTCATAATTTTAGTGACACATAAAAAATTTACTTTTATCAATCAAATGGCACTTAAATTTACACTTGTCAATCAAAGGGCACTTAAATTTACACCTATCAATTGAAGGGAAACTATTTTTATAACTTTTCATCACTGAAGGGCTAGTTTCATAAATACCCCTTAGCTTGAAATTAAGGCCATCCCTTTAAACTTGACCGCTATACACAACCACCCATCACCATCACCGACATAGATCCACTACTTGCTTGTACCATTTTAGGTATTTATTTTTATCAATTGACAAGCATCATTATTAAATAAAATATAGATGTTGTATGACTTCATTATGATTGATGTTCATTCTTTTATTAACTTGCCCAAGGCAGGCTATATAGGTTTCAAATTTGTTATTGGTGGCTTTTTATCATTTAATTTTGAGGTGGTATTGGACTAGTCATTGGGACATATAATTTTTTTTAAAAATTTTATTATATTTTATTGTTTTGGATTTATGTAGTTTAATTAGTTATTAATTAAAATAAGTCATTTTATAATGTTTTATAAAGTTGTATCACAATTTTTTATCAGGTATCATTTTTATTATGACTCGTAGTTGGGACTTCAATGTTCAATTATTTTTATAAATTTGACTAATAATAATATCAAACAAACTTTTTATTTATATTGGTTTTAAAATTTGTGCACTTAGGCATGCCATAAGTTGCAATGAGTCATTAATATAAAATGAAAGGACATGTTAGAAGATACATGGGTGATTAATATGCAATGACAGACCATGTTTAATGACACTTGACAAGATTTTTTTCCATTAATGTTGCAAGTAATTTCCATCAACCACCTATTCGGCCTGGCTTTTGAAGACTCTTCTCTATAAATAGTCATGGAACTCTTACACCTCTTCTACTATCTATATATTTTCATCAATTCAAAGGGACAAAATGTTATTTCAAGGTGTGTACCTTGTTCTTATAATTGAACCCACAACAGTCTTCATTTATTTTTTGTGAGCCTATAATACATTATTTTTTTATCATTTTAATGGTTTTTTGTGTGCCTTTACAACTGAGTCAACTTTTACTTGTATGTTCATGGCATGCCCTCAAGGTTTTCATTCACATAGCACTAAATATTTTATTTATATCAAATGATACAATTTTCTGAATTCATTTTCCATATTGGGACACCCCTGTGACATTAATATGCAACGAAGGACAATGTTGGAAGATGCTTGGATTTTTTGAATTCCACTGCTAATCCTTCCATCAAGAAATTAGAGGTTACAATGCCATTTTTAAAATGAAATTAGACATCAACCCTTGGATATGTAAGATAGAAGGTAATTCAAAGGCTAAAATCTTGAAATTACATTCTAAGCCAAGCTATGAAATCTAAACTCTAGATGAGATAAGATCTCTAAAAGTGGTAAGCCTTATAAAAGCTAAAGGAATTTTATACCTAGTATTTCAGCAAGAGAAAGGTTGGAATTTTTCATGATAGTAGTTACTCAACTATCACCCCTATTAGAGGGATCATAAAAATTTAAAATCTTGCACTTCAATGCTAGTTTAAGGAGATGAAAGAAGCTATATAGACTTTTGAAGTCATGTGCAAGGAAAAATAGTTATATAATGTCCTTTAATCTTATACAAGTCAAGAAAAATCTTAGGAATAAGTTTCAAGCTCAATAGTTGCAGACATATCCTTCTCACTCTCATCATCTCCTTCACAAGCTAGAGAAGACCAATGCCAAGCAAATAATACAAGTCATACAGGTAGAGTTGGGAGATAATATTTTGGTCAAAGTTTGGTACCTCTAAGGGATTTCAATTTGTGGCATTGGTTTTTGTATTAGTTCTCTAGATTTATGAAGAATCACTAAGAGCCCAGACTACTTTTTAAGAACTCAAAACCACACAAACTAAGTTTAGAGCAACTCCAAAATAAACTGTGAATTTGTGGGTACTTGAAATCAATTAGAGTGTGTTATCAGATATTTGTATATGCCTCACATATGTTAATTCATCATGGTGGCATGTTTGGATGTATTTGATACCCATTCTACCCTAATTCTACATACTACCATCTATAAAAGTCTTAATCCTAGTTTTCAAATATTAAAAGCTCAAACACATTCAAATAATCCATGTCCACTCTCATTCTAGCATTCACTTGCACTTGTATTAATCAATATGTGGGATAACTACATCGGTCTTGATCCCTCTTCGGAGTATTGGTATATAGGCAACTCTCTTTGCAGTGGGGTATTGAGGATGTCTAGCCTATCTTACTAACAAACACAAAATTATTTCTCAGACTATACTTACAAGGAGGATTAGAGTTTGCACATTAAATTAGCTTTTCTGGGCACAACATAGAGTTCCAAGTTTCATGCACATAAAAACATGACCTAAAAACACAGGCACATGTGCTCCAAAAAAATAGGAATAATCCCACATAAGGGACACTACCACCACTTTGAGGACACTAAAACAACTAGTGCTACTGTCCATATAGGGTGTTATTGTCCATTGAGAAAGAAAATTCCAAAATCCTATTTGACACTCATAATTATCCAAAACTCAGTTTTTAGAACCTAGATCATCCACGATAGTCACTTTTCAAATAAGTCTATAATTATGCATATTCACTACTATTTTTAGAAATTCAAAAGAGGTCAAAAGATATAACAAATTAGTGCTTAATTATTGTATATTATTTTATTGATTTAAACATCTTATCCCTTTAATATAAACATAGGATTTACACAGTTAAACCCTAAAAGGCTAAATCATCAACACTATATAATACCTATCAACACTGTACTGAAGGTCCTTATAAACTAATATGTTCAACTCCATAATTTAAGGTGATAGGTTAAACATTTTTTTATTCACATTTAACGTATAAATTATGTTGATATATTTACAACAATGGGTAAACAAACTAAGAGAATTTTATCTCCATCTATTAGATTACATGTTTTATTGAGTAACTAATTATGTAATGTTTGATCTATTATATATGTTGTAAAATGCTTAATTGAGGTAGATGTATTTATATGAATATGTTTAGGTAAACATTAATTATTTTATTCAGTTTATAAATTCATTTTTATGAACCCAAATTTTACATGATGTTAGGTAGGATAAAGCTTAATAGTGTGTCCCATTTTGGGGCCAAAGCAATTTCAAAAATTACAGTAAAAAAAATTATAATATTTAAGTTACATTTAAATTCGCATCTCAAGTCAACTTAAGTAATTTTTTTCATGATTAAAGTCATATTTAAATTTTCCTTTAAGTTACCTTAATTTCAAATTAACTCATTAAAGTCATATTTAAATTTTTACTTTTAACTTAGTTTGATTTATGTACACTCTATACAAAAATAGGCTAAAGTCCACTTACAGTTGCCTTAATAGGGTGTCTTTGGAGTGACATTAGGGTTGAATTACAAAGATGATGTTAGGGTGACTTTGTAATCCATAAGTTTATTGAAGAGCAACCACCAATGTAAACATGGAAGCAACTTGAATTAATTCATAAATAGAATCATTATTATGTTCATTACCAGCATCTAATTTAAGAACTAGCATTACAAAAAATCCAATAGATATTTACAAAGGGCATTTTGGTTCTATTCTACCTCCTATTATTTGGTCGATGCATGTAAGTTGAGGACTATTTATAAAGGGTTGGGAAAGGTTAAAACCAAATTAAATGCAATTAGTTCTTTAAAATCTGACAAAATTAGTTGATACAGAGCTTGACAAGACAATTAGACATAAGATAAACATGCAATAAAACCTAAAAGAGAAGGTTTCTTGAACAAAGCTTAAGTATTAATATTACATTAATATTAATTTTAATTTAAAATATTGATAATAATGTGTATACACCTAAAAATGGACCCTTAGCATTTAGTTATTGTCATTTTATATATGTTTAGTGATTTTTTTTATGTATGGATGATTAGCATAAATTAGGTGTCATATAATCATTATGTTGACTTCCCTAGCTTGAAATTAGTTTATATTATCCTCGTACAATCTTCCTTGTCTATTTTATGCGTTCTTGGTTCTTTGTCAGGACCATCTCAATGGTCTTGGCATTATTATTTGTTTCCCAAGTTTATTAGATGGATCCATTCACTCCTTCCCACCTTCTCTACTTTCAGTCATTGGAAGTTGATATGTGGATAAATTTGTCCAAATATTGAAATAAAGTCACTTATAAATAGAGAGGATTAGGTTCATTTCATAATAAGATAAAATCAAGAATTAACAAATAAATTAGATAATTTATCAATTCTAAGGTAACATTGTATTATGGAGTAGTTTTGACATACACACTAAAGTTCTTTATTCATTTTTTTACAATTTCTATTTATTTACATATTTGTTCCAATTTAAGGTGTCTAATGAAATAGTATATTTATTTAATAGACACCCCCAAATAAAACTTGATTATTGTAAACTAGAAATTTTAAATCATTATAGTAAGACAATAGTCATGTATTTAGGACAAAAGGCAACAAGGGGGAGACAACGTCTATATAGTTATGTCATATTTGGAATATACATCTCAAGACTATATAGTCCTTATTAGCACTACAGTGCATGCCCTAATAGACTACTCTTATCAAATTCATACTTTAAGTTAATAGGTTGGTCATTTTTGAATTCACAATTAACTTTATATTGTGGTGGCATATTCACAACTTGTAAACAAGCAAGTATGTTCCCAAATATTTGATTAAATATTTTTTTGAACAATTAATTAGGTATTGTTTATTTAGTTTAAATATTTTATATTACTTAATTTGAAGTAGGTTTATTTATATGAATATATTTTAGTGAACCCTAATTGTCTTACTCCTACTAGAAATTCATTTTTATGAACCCAATTTTTGCATGTTGCTAGATAGGACAAAACATAATAATGTGTAATATTTAGAGTTCAAATTTGTTTTAAAAATTAGGTACAAAATTTTACATGATTAAAGTTAGAATTAAATTTGCATTAAATTTATCTTTAATCTAAATTAACCCATTGAAGTTAAATTTAAAGTCATACTTATAAATTAGTTTGACTTTAATGTACACTCTATACAAAGATAGGTTAAAGTCCCCTAAGGTTATCTTAATAGGGTTACTTTGGAGTGACATTAGGGCGGATTTATATTGATGATGTTATAATGGATTGATACACTACTCTGATCAACTCCATACTTAAAGATGATAGGATGGTAATTTTTGAAATCACATTTACCATACAAATTGTAGTGACATACTTGCAACAACTTGTAAATAAACTAAGAAAATTATTTTCCGTGATATTTGATTACATGTTTTATTGAACAACTAATTATGCATTGTTTATTATAATTTATGATAGGTAATTTGAGGTAGGTGTATTTATATGAATACATTTTATTCAACCCCAATTGTCTTACTCTTACTATTTAAAATCAATTTTTAGTAACCTAGTTTTTGCATGTTTTTAGGTGGGGTAAAGCATAACAATGTGTACCATTTTGGGGCCAAAATAGTTTTAAAAAATAACTACAAAATTTTGCACATAAGTCGTATTTAAATTTTCCTTTAAGTTACTTGAATTCCAAATTAACCCATTAAAGTCAAATTTAAATTTGTACATATAACTTAGTTTGACTTATGTACACTCTACACAAATATAGGCTAAAGTACACCTACAATTGCCTTAATAGGGTGTATTTGGAGTGAAATTAGGGTGTCCTTGTAAAGATGATTAATGAACCAGAATACTATCAAGGAAAAAAATAACAATAGGCTAAGATACTGAATAATAACATGTATTGATTTTTATTGAATGATTCAAATAATTACAAACCATTCATAATAAGCCTCAACTCAGAATTGGAGTTGACATGCAAAATTTGGAACTATAAAAATAAATAAAACTCAACATGTTATTTTTATTAAGTTTTGCATGCAAGTGCATAAAGCTCTAAAAATCTCCAAAACTAAACTAAACTAAACTCTAAAATTAACCTATTAGATGATTTTCAATTGAAGTTCAATCCTAGTTTAAAAATAGATAATTTTTAAATTTAGAAAAAATCCAAACTAAAATTAAGCTACAATTTCAAACCCTCAGGGGGTGATATATGGCCTCTGAAAAATATAGAAAAAGTCCCATGGGCTCAAATGGAGCCAGTCATTTTAGTGTGAAGATGGGCTCAAATAGAGCTACAAATCAAAATTTATGGCATCCAAAAATTTGACCTCTTTTTTTACTTCAAATTTGTTAGGGTGACTTGCAAATCCATAATTTTATTGAAGAGAAACCATGAATATAAATCTAGAGGAAAATTGAATTAATTTATAACTAGAATCATTATCCTATTCTCTATCAACATCTAATTTAAGAATACCTTGCATTACAAATATACCAACAAGAATTTACAAAGAGTGTTTTGGTTCCACTTTACCTACTATTTGCAACAATGGTTGATTGTTTTAGTGTAGCATTAATATCACATTGTTTTATCATAATGTCTAGTAGTTAGCGTTACACGGTTACATTATAGTTGATGGATTATGGTTCTATTAACCATATTGAACCGAATTATGTACTATATAAATTTCCCCTTTTGCTCATCAATAAAACATCAAAGATTATTTTCTCCTACAATCTATTATCAGAGCATCCTTTGCCTAATCAAAAGTCTTTCACAACAAAAGCAACCAAGACATAGAATGTTGGACTAGTAACCTGTGACCTATGCAGCATAGAAGCAAAGAAGCAAATATAAAGGAGAAAGTATACAATGACCTATAGCCAAAAGACCTAAATTTGAGTGGCAACGCCTGGAGATAATATAATGATTAAAGTATGATAGAAAAACCGTGGAAGGATCAACACATAAAAGCAACTTTGTTTGCTTCATTTTGGTCATGATAGTTAGAAAATAATGCTATAGAAGCTAATCAAAACAACCATAGCATGATAGTTTAATTGACACATGGTATAAAAATAAGATTGGAGAAAAAACCTTGCAAGATACATACAATTTTTATATAGAATTTGAAGCATAAAATATTGATTTAAGTATAAAATTTTGTATAAATAAAGTAGAAGTAAAAAAATGTTTGCACCCAAACTCCTCTTGTTTGATGCCCAACTCCTCAAAGGGCCAATTTTTTCTACATAGAAGACAAAGATGTAAATGATTCCTCAATTTGAAGAATTATAGGGCATCATCATTGGTGTGATGACCTATGCTACTAAAGTTGAATAACAAGTCAAATGCAAAAGCCCTGATGTTGATGACACTTAATGTCATCGACCAGCTTCAACCTCATATTCAGGACACGATGACATCGAAAGAGGCTTGATACATTATATCTACCATTTATGAGGTGAATAATCAGATGAACATACTCCATCTTCAGTTCAAAAATATGTATATATTCTCAATAGGGAACCTACAAAGATCTTACATGACAAGACACCAAAATAGGTATGGGGTGGTCATAAATCTTTGATCTCTCATCTTAGAGTATTTTGTTATACATCTTATACGTATGTCCCTACTAAAAAGAGGAAGAAGATCGAATCAAAGACACTCTAGTGCCTTCTATTGGGGTATAGTACTACCTCAAAATCATATTGCCTCATGGATCTTGAGACAAAGAAGATATATCAAAATTGAGATGTGGTTTGTGATGAGTCATCATTCAACTCATTATCATAAAAGGAGCGAGAACATACCACCTCTCATAGACTATTCCCATATTTAGATGATGAGAATGAAAAATCTTCTCATAAAAAAGGTGAGTTGCAAGGAGAATTTTTAATTGATCTTAGAAATATGGAAGATAATTCTTCATCGAATTAGCAGAAACATCAACGTCCAAAATGGAAGGTGTTCAACTAAGTTGATTTCAGGAGTCACCTCAATTAGATGAAACTGACTATAGGTAACTTGTTGGGAGTCTCATTTACTTAACTTATACCAGACTAAACATATGCTTTATTTTCATCTATCTTTCAAGATTCATAGACAAAGAAGTATCATTGGATTGCAGAGAAGTATGTTTTGAGATATGTTTAAGTTACAATTGATTATGGTCTGGAATACAAGAAGAACTCAAATTTCTTCTTGCAAGGATACATAGACTTGAACTATGTTGGATCTATTGATGATAGGAAATCAACCTTAGTGTATATTTTTCATCTCAGATCTAGACCAGTTTCATGATTAAGTAAGAAGCAATCTATATTTGATCTCTCATCCATAAAGGTAGAATATCGTGTTGTACGAGGAGTTGTATATGAGGTAATTTGGTTACGTCGTATTCTATTTAACATAGGCATTCTTGAAGATCAGCCACCGATTCTTTTCTATGACAATCAGGGTGTGTTAAAACTTATAAAGAATCCAATATTTCATGAGAGGACCAAACACATTGAGGTCCAATGCCACTATATTCAATAACAAGTCTTGAACCATTACATTTAGCTCCAATATTACCCAATAAATTCATAAGTAGTAGATATACTCACCAAGTAACTTGGAAAGGTGAAATTTGATATATTTTTGGGTTCCATTTATAAAAACAATATAATAAATAGGGGAATATTAGTATAACATTAATATGACATTGTTTACCATAACGTCTAGTAGTTAACGTTAGATGGTTACATTGCAGTTGATGGATTATGGTTATGTTAACCATATTAAATTGAATTGTGTACTATATAATTTTCCCCTTTTGCTCATCAATAAAACATCGAAGCTTATTTGCTCCTATAAATTCATGTAAGTTGAGGTCCATTTATAAAGTTTGGGTGAGGTTAAAACCAAATTAAATGCAATTACATCTTAGAAATCCCAAAAAAGTGGTTTGATACAGAGCTTGACAAGAGAAATAGACATAAGATAAACATGTAATAAACCCTAGGAGAGAAGGTTTCTCATAAAAACCCTAAGTATTAATATTCATTTTAATTTAAAATATTGATAACAATGTGTATACACGTAAAAATGGACTCTTAGCATTTAGTTATTGGCATTTTATATATGTTTATTGATTTTATATATGTTTAGTGATTTTTTAATGTTTAACTTAAATTAGGCATCATTTAACCATTATGTTGATTTCCCTAGCTTGAAATTAGTTTATATTATCCTCGTGTAATCTTCCTTGTCTATTTTATGTTTTATTGGTTTTGTGTCAAACCATCTCAATGGTCTTGGCTATATTATTTATTCCCCCAATTTTATTAAATAATTTACTCAGAACTATAAAAATAAATAAAATTTAGCCTACTATTTTTAGCAATTGCTATTTTTATTAAGTTTTGCATGCAAGTGCACACAGCTCTAAAAATCTCCAAAAATAAACTTAACTCTAAAATTAACCTATTGGATGAATTTCAACTGAATTTCAAGTCCGATTACAAAAATAGACAATTTTTAAATTTAGAAAAAAATTGAAAATAAAATTAAGCTACAATTTCAAACCCTCAAATGGTCACATATGGCCTCTAAAAAATATAAAAGCATGCCATGGGCTCAAATGGAGTTGGTCATTTTGGTGTGAAGATGGGATCAAAAGGAGCTACAGATCAAAATTTATGGCCTCCAAAAATTTGGCCTCTTTTTTTGCATCAACAATGTTAAGGTGACTTTCGAATCCATAAGTTTAATGAAGAGAAACCATGAATGTAAATATAGAGGCAAATTGAATTAATTTACAACTGGAAACATTATCCTATTTTATACCGACATCTAATTTAAGAACAACTTACATTACAAATAAACCAATAGACATTAACAAAGGGTGCTTTGGTTCCATTCTACCTACTATTTGCAACAATGGTTGATGCATGTAATTTGAGGACCATTTATAATGGCTGGGTGAGGTTAAAACCAAATTAAATATAATTAGATATTAAAAATCCTTAAAAAGTAGGTTGATACAGAGCTTGACAAGAGAAATAGACATAAGATAAACATGCAATAAATCCTAGGAGAGAAGGTTTCTCAAAAAAAACCTAAGTATTAATATTACATTATAATTTAAATATTGATAACAATGTGTATACACCTAAAAATGGACTCTTAGCATTTAGTTATTGACATTTTACATATTTTTAGTGATTTCCTATATATTTAGTGATTTTTTTAATGTTTAGCTTAAATTAGGCTTCCTTTAACCATTATGTTGACTTCGCTAGCTTGAAATTAGTTTCTATTATCCTCATCCAATCTTCCTTGTCTATTTTATGTTTTATTAGTTCTATGTCATGACCATCTCAATGGTCTTGGCTATATTATTTGTTCCCCCAATTTTATTAGATGGACCCATACACTTGTTTCCACGTTTTCTATTTTTAACCATTGAAAGTTGATATGTGGACAAATCTATCCAAATGTTGAAATAAAGTCACTTATAAATAGAGAAAGGACTAGGTTCATTTGATAATCAAATAGAATTAAACATTATCAAGTACATTAGATAATCTATCAATTTTAAGGTAGCATTGTATTGTGGAGAACTTTTGGCATACATACTGAATTTTTTTATTATAATTTTTTTATGTCTATTTATTTTCATATTTGTTCCAATTTAGGATCTCTGATGAATTAGTAAATTTCTTTAACTGACACCCCCAAAGAAAACTTGAACATTGTAGACTAGAACTTTTAATTCATTACAAGTAAATAATAAGCATGTATTTAGGATAAAAGTCAACAAAAAGGAGACAATGTTTATATATTTATGTTATATTTGGAGTACATCTCAAGACTATATAGTCCTCATCACCATTGTAGGGACATGCCCTAATAGACTACTTTGATCAACTTCATACTTTAAGTTAATAGGTTGATCATTTTTTAATTCATATTTAACTTTATATTGTGGTGGCACATTTGCAACAACTTGTAAACAAGCTAGGAATGTTATATTCCCTATATTTGATTACATGTTTTATTGAACAACTAATTAGGTATTGTTTATTATAGTTACATATTTTATTATACTTAATTTGAGGTAGGCTTATTTATATAAATACATTTTAGTGAACCCTAATTGTCTTACTCTTACTAGAAATTAATTTATATGAACCCAATTTTTGTATGTTACTAATGGGGCAAAGCATAATAATGTGCAGTATTTAAGGGTCAAAGTTGTTCTAAAAATTAAATACAAAATTTTGTATGATTAAAGTTAGATTTAAATTTTCCTTTTAGTTAGCATAAATCTAAATTAACCCATTACATTCAGATTCGAAGTCGTACATATAACTTAGTTTGACTTTAATGTGCACTCTATACAAAGATACGCTAAAGTCCTCCTAAGGTTGTCTTAGTAGGGTTACTTTGGAGTGACGTTGGGGTGGCTTTCTAAAGATGATGTTACAATGACTTTGTGGTGCATAAACTTATCAAAAAGCAACCACAAAATGTAAACACAAGGGGATCTTGCATTAATCTATAATTTAAATCACTATTTTTTTCTCTACCATAATCCAATTTAAGAACTTGCATCACATAAAATCTAATAGAATATGTATCCCTTACATTTTATTTAGTATTATTTAATATATGTTTTGTGCAATTATTTACATATGGATGGTTAGCTTAAATTATGCATCATTTAACCATTATGTTTACTTACCTAGCTTGAAACCATGTTTCTATTATCCTCATGGTATCTCCCTGATCTATTTTATATTTTTATTGTCCCATGTTTGGATTGTGTGTATGTTCTATGATTTGTTGTGCGTCTATGACAGAAGGCAACAAGGAAAGAAAAATTAAGTACACAAATTTGTATGGTTAAATTTAAATTTAAGTTTGCCTTTAAGATATCTTAAATTCAAATTAACCAATTAAACTCAAATTTAAATTCATGCATATGACTTAGTTGGACTTCAATTTACACTTTATATAAAGATAGGCTAAAGTCCCCCTAAAGTTGCCTTAATAGGGTGACTTTGGAGCAGCATTAGGGTGGCTTTGCAAAGATGACATTAGGATGACTTTGGAGTCCATAAGCTTATCAAAGAGCAACTACAAATTATGTAAACACAAAGGTAGTTTGCATTAATTTATAATTGGAATCATTATTTTGTTCTCTGCTAGAGTACAATTTCAGAATAACTTTCATCACATAAAATCCAATGGAGTATATTCTCTTAGCATTCAATTAATGTTATTTTATATGTGTTTTGTGCACTTATTCATATATGGGTGGTTAGCTTAAATTACGAATCATTTAACCATTATTTTGACATCCCTAGTTTAAAAGCATCTTTTGATTATCCTCGTGTTATCTTTCTAGTGTGTTTTATGTTTTCCTTATCCCATGTTTGGACTGTCTATTTGGTTTTAGCTTTGTTGCTTTTGCTTTTCTTTTTATTAGATAGATCCATTCACCTCTTTCCACATTTTCTAGTTTTAATAATTGAAAGTCTATATACAAACAAATATTTCTAAATTTTAAAATCAAATTAATTATAAATAAACAAATGAATAGGTTTATTTTGTAATTAAATAGAATCAAACATTATTAAGTAAATTGGGAAATTTATGATTTCTAAACTAGCAGTCTATTGTGGAACATTTTTAGTACACGTATTTAAAAAAAATTATTTATCTTTTATAAATTATATTTAATAAAATCTTTATTCTAATTTAAATTAGATAAATTAATAGATTTCTTTAATACACATTTCCAAATAAATTGTGATTATTGTAAAATGAAAAATCAAAATCATTACAAAAAAGACAAGAAACAAGTTGTGCATATAAAATAGAAGGCAACTAGGAGACAATACTTACAGATTTTTGTTGCATTGTAAAACATCTCAAAAATGTATAGTACCTATCAACACTCTATGGAAAGTCCTTATAAATTAATATGTTCAACTCCATACTTTTAGGTAATATTTTAGATATTTTTAAATTCACATTTAACGTGTGTTGTTGTATTTACAACAATATCTAAACAACTTGAGAATTCTATCCCCATCTATTAAATTACATGTTTTATTTACTAAATAATTAGACAATGTTTACTCTAATAAAATGTTTAATTGAAATAGACGTTTTTATATGAATATATTTTTAGTGTATTTATCTTATTAATTCTAAAAATTCTTTTTTATGAACCCAATTTTTACACGATGCTAGGTGGGATAAAGCTTAATAATGTGTCCCATATTAAGGCCAAAGCAGTTTTGAAAATTACAGTACATATATTTAAGTCAAATTTAAATTCGCTTCCAAATTTTCCCAAAATTTAAATAGAAAAATAAAGAATTTTCCCAATTTTAAACCAATCCATTAAAATAGTTGACTTAATGCCATTGAAATTAGGGTGACTTTGCAGCTATTTTAGAAGCTAACATTAAACGCAGGGGCAGCTCGAATTAATTTAAAAATGGAATCAGTAATTTGTTCTCTGCCAGCGTCCAATGTCAAAACAACTTGCATAACAGAAAATTCAACAGACATTTACAAAAGAGTGCAATTAATATTGAGATGTTTATTGTTACTGTGGGTTGATGTGTCTGTGCAGTTAATAGCGCTTGTTAAGAGGACAATAAAACTGCAACGATAATAATGATAATAATAATATATATATTCATTGAGCTGAAGACAATACATTTAGATTAAGCAGCAAAAGATGCATGGTGAGAATGAGATGTTATTTAATAGATGATATAATAATAATAGTTGCAGGTGCTCCATCATTTTACAACCTGCACAGTACCCACAAATTATTAATTAGCTAAAACAAATGGAAAGGACGAAAAAAGAAAATTGTGATTGTGATTCTTACGTGTTGCAGTTGGTGGTCTTGCTGACTTTAAAGCCAACGGCGGTGTTACATTTGGTAGGAAGATTATTGAGTGTAGTTTCGGTGACTTTGGGATAATTGTTAATCTGCGATTTGAAACATGTGCAGATCTGTCGTTTGGCAGGGGAGGATGTGGCCATTCCAGCCAGCTTCTTCACACCACTGCAGCACTGCGCCGAGGGCTGACCATTCCCACCTGCCTGTAAATATGATAAACACGGAGCCACTGATTGTAACACTGTATTGCAGTTCTGTGCAACGGCTGCCATTGGCATTGACGTTGTCATCACCAGCGCTGCAAATGCGCACACCAACAAAACTTTCTGCACACACCCCATTTTCGATTTTATTCTCCCCAAACACAAATCTACCCTTTGCTTTTGCTCTCAGATATTCTTAAAATGGTCCAAGGGGAGGAATATAAATAGGAAAAGTTGTCCCAAATACAATTAATCTACCATGACCTGGACGTGGGGAAGGCTATAATAAAATTAATGGCTACACAAATACCCGTCGCCATCACCGACACATATGTACTGTTTGCTTGTACCATTTTAGGTATTCTTTATTACGGATGTTCGTTCCTTTATTAACCTGCGCAAGGCAGGTTATATCGGTTTCAAATTTGTTATGGGTGGCTTTTTATCATTCAATTATGAGGTGGTATTGGACTAGTCATTGGGACTAAGGGTTTTATAATTTTTTAAAAAAATGTTTTGGATTTATGTAGTTTAATTAGTTATTAGTTAAAATAAGTTATTTTAGGTATTCGTTTTTATTATTTGACAAGTATCATTGTTAAATGAAATATAAATGTTGATGTACGACTTCTTTCTTATGAATGTTTGTGCTTTTATTACTCTGCTTAACGCAGGTTATACAGGTTTTAAATTTGTTATTGGTGGTTTTTTATCACTTAATTATGAAGTGGTATTGTACTAGTCGTTGGGACCCTTAATTTAAAGGTTTTATAATTTTAAAAAACATTATATTATATTTTATTGTTTTGGATTTATGTAATATAATTATAGTTAAAATAAGTCGTTTCATAAGTTTTATAATGTTTTATAAAATTGTATGGCAATTTTTTTTACTAGAGATATCATTTTTATCGTGACTAGTAATTGGGATTTCAATGTTTAATTATTTTTATAGATTTGACTAATAATACTATCAAACAATTTTTGTATTTATATTGGCTTTAAAATTTGTGTATTTAGGCATGCCATCAAGTTGCAATGAGTCATTAATAGAAAACGAAAGTAATAGCTATGATTCGATTTTATCTAGCCAACTAACATCTTTCTATTTATTTTTAATTGTCATAACTATGATTCGATGATGAACTAAAATTTTCTAAGGTTCATCTCCACTAGTGGCTCTCATTCACTCCTTTTCACCTTTTCTATTTTCAATCATTGGAAGTTGATATGTACAAATCTATCCAAAATGTTAAAATAAAATCATTTATAAAAAAAAAGATTAATTTGTTTTGATAATCAAATAGAATTAAATATTATCAATTATATTAAATGATTTATAAATTCTAAAGTAATATCATATTGTAAAGCTCTTTTAACGTATATATCAAAGTTTTTTTCTTAATTTCTATTTATTTAGATATTTGTTCCAATTCAAAATGTCTAATGAATTAATAGATTTCTTTAATAAACAACCCAAAAAATACTTGAACATTATACACTAGAAATTTTAAATCATTACAGGAAGATAATAGTCATATATTTAGGATAAAAGGTAACAAGAGGGAGATAATGTTTACATATTTATGTTCTATTTGGAAAACATCTCAATACTATATAGCCCTTATCAAGCATTATCTAGAACGTGGTCTAATGGACTACTCTATCAAATCCATATTTTAAGTTAATAGCTTGGTCATTTTTGAATTCATATTTAATTTTATATTTTGTTGACATGTTTGCAATAATTTGTAAACAAGTTAAGAATATTATGTTCTTGTATATTTGATTATATATTTTATTGAACAACTAATTAAGTATTATTTATTATAGTTTACATATTTTATAATATTTAATTTGAGGTAGGTTTATTTATATGAATACATTTTAGTGAACTTCAATTGTTTTACTCCTACTAGATATTCTTTTTTATGAACCCAATTTTTGCATGTTACTAGATGGGGCAAAGCATAATAGTGTGCAGTATTTAGGAGTCAAATTTATTTTAAAAATTAAGTACAAATTTTACATTATTAAAGTTAGATTTAAATTTGCCTTTAACCCATTAAATTTAGATTTAAAGTCATACATATAATTCAGTTTGACTTTAATGTACACTCTATACAAAGATAGGCTAAAGTCCCCCTAAAGTTGTCTTAATAGGGTTACTTTAGAGAAAAGTTAGTGTATCTTTGTAAAGACGATGTTATGATGACTTGGAGTGCATAAAGTTATCAAAGAACAACCACAAATGTAAACACATGGCCAAATTACACTAATTAATAATTGGAATCATTATTTTATTCTCTATGGGAGTCCAATTTCAGAACAACTTACATCACATAAAGACCAATAAAATATGTTCCCTTAGAATTTATTTAGTATTGTCTAATATATGTTTTATGCATTTATTTATATATGGGTGGTTAGCAAAAATTATGCATCATTTAACCATAATGTTGACTTCCCTAGCTTGAAACCATCTTTCAATTATCCTCATGATCTCTCCTTGATTTATTTTATGTTTTTTGTGTCCGATGTTGGGACTGTTTGTATGGTATGTGATTTATTTTTTTGTCTTCCTTTTATTGGATAGGCTCACTCACTCCTTTCCACTTTTTCTAGTTTTAACAATCGAAAGTCAATACATGGATAAATCTTTCTAACTTTTGAAACCAAGTCAACTAGAAATAGAAAAATGACTGTGTTCATTTGATAATCAAATAGAATCAAGCATTATCAAGTAGATTGAGGAATTTATCAATTCTAAGCTACGATTTTATTATGAAGCACTTTTGGCGCACATATTAAAATTGTTTATTTATCTTTTGTAATCTATATTTATTAAAATCTTTGTTCTAATTTAAAATGTTTGATGAATTAGTCGATTTCTCTAATATACATCCCAAAAAAAATTGTGAATATTGTAGACTAGAAAATTATAATCATTGTAGGAGGACAAGAGTCAAATTGTGCATCTAAAAAAAAATTCAATAAGAAGAAGATAATACTTACATATTTTTATCACATTTGTAAAACATCTCAACACCATATAATATCTATCAAGATTGTACAAACAGTCCTTATAAACTAAATGTTTAACTCCATAATTTAAGGTGATAAGTTAAACATTTTTGAATTAAATTTGATGTAGAGATTGTGATAATACATTTATAGCAATGTGTAAACAAACTAAGAGAATTATATTCCCATTTATTAGATTGCATGTGCTAATTAAGAAACTAATTAGATATCATTTACGCTATTATATATGTTGTAAAATAATTAATTAAAGTAGGCGTATTTATATGAATATATTTTTTTGAACCCCATTTGTCTTATGCATTCTATAAATTCATTTTATGAAACCAATTTTCACATGATGTTAGGTGGGATAAAGCTTAATAATGTGTCCCATTTCTAGACCAAAGTAGTTTTAAAACTATAATACAGAATTTAAAAATATTTAAGCTAGATTCAAAGTCATCTCTTAAGTCAACATAAATTCAATTCCAAATTTTCTAATTTCTAAATCAAAAAATAAGAATTTTCTAAAATTTAAATCAGTCCATTAATGTCAGAGTATTTTGACCTTAATGTACACTCTATACAAAAATAAGGTAAATTAGACCTAAAGTTTCCTTAATGTCATTGAAATAACCTTAGTTTGGGTACACGAAAATGTTAGCCATCAATGTTAGGGTGACTTCATGGTCTTTAACCAAGGACAACCATAAATGTAAACACATAATTCATTATGTTTGTGTTGTGAGTGCGGAGATGTTAGCTAGCATCTAAGACAGAAGGCAACAAGAAGGAGATAATACGAATAGATTTATGTTTCATTTGTAAAACATCTCAACACTGTATAGTACCTATCAAAATTGTACGAAAGGTCCTTATAAACTAATATATTCAACTCCATACTTTAAGGTGATAGGTTAGACATTTTTGAATTCACATTTAATGTATAGATTGTGTTGATATATTTACAATAACATGTATACACACTAAGATAATTCTATTCCCATATATTAGATTACATGTTTTATTCAGTCACTAATTAAAACTAAGAGAATTATATCCCCATCTATTAGATTACATGTTTTATTGAGTAATTAATTAGGCAATGTTTACTCTATTATATATGTTGTAAAATGTTTAATTGAGGTAGGTGTATTTTTATGAATATGTTTTCTTCTAGAAATTCATTTTTATGAACTCAATTTTCTGATGTTAGGTGGGATAAATCTCAATAGCGTGTTTCATTTTGGGGCCAATGCAGTTTTTAAAATTATAGTAAAAAATTTTACAATATTTAAGTCATCTTTAAATTCACTTTTCAAGTCAACTTAAGTTTAATTTCAAATTTTCCAAATTTTAAATATAAAAATAATGCCTACATACCAACCCATTGCCATCACCAACACATATCCACTATTTGCTTGTACCATTTTAGCTATTCATTTTTATCATTTGACAGGCATCATTATGAAATGAAATACAAATGTTTTACGACTTCTTTATTACGAATGTTTGTTCCTTTATTCACTTGCCCAAGATAGATTATATAGGTTTCAAATTGGCTATCGGTGGCTTTTCATCATTTAATTATGGGGTTATAGTTGTCAAATGTGGGGAAGGGTCCCACAATTTTTTTTAAACTCTAGGTTATAATTTATTGTTTTTGGATTTATGTAGCTTAATTAGTTATTAGTTCAAATAAGTTGCCCAAAAGGTTTTTTTTGGTGTTCGTCGAAGTCGTATGACAAATTTGTGCACTTAGGAATGTCACCAGATTATGATGGGTCATTAATAAAATGCAAAGGGACATGTTGGAAGATGCATGAGTGATTAATATGCAATGATGGACTATGTTTAATGACACTTGACATGTTTTATTTACATTAATATTTCTACTAAATGCTACCATACACACCATCAACCACCTATTCGACATGGCTTTTTTAGACTTTGCTTCCCAAATAGCCATGGAATGCTTATGCCTCTTCCACCATCTCTAGCATTTCATACAGCTTGTAGCTTCAACAATTCAGAGGGATGAAATGTTGTTTCAATGTGTGTGTCTTGTTCTTATAACTAAACCCATGACAATCTTCAATTACTTTTTTGTGTGCCTATAATACATGTTTTTTATTGTTATTTTAATGGTTTTTTGGCACACCTTTACAACTAAGTCAAATTTTACTTGTATGTTCATGGCATGGCCTTGAGTTTTTCAATCACATAGCAGTAAATATTATTGTTTTTGTATCAAACAATATCATTTTTTGAATTCACTAGCCATGTTGGGACATGCTTTTGATATTAATTTACAACAAAGGGCCATGTTTGAGGATGCTAGGGTTTTTAATATGCAACAAACATTTTTAAAGATGCCTATTGTCCTATTGATGCTATCATACATGTCATCTTCAACCTGTTTGGTGTGCCTTGTGCAAGTCACTCTCCCAAAAATGTAATGAAACCCAAATGCCTATTATTGTCACTATAATTATTTTTTCTTAGTGACCTTTATTGGTATGTGAATGAAACTATCAATATTTTCATTCATATACCTGTAAATATTATCATTTTTTTTAAATTTAATAAGTAACAAAGTGTCATGTTTGAGGATGTTTGGCGATCATTATTTCTAATAATGTGACTAGTTAATGCTGCCAATGATAAACTCTATAACCTGTTCA
The DNA here is from genome assembly GCA_037957365.1 of Torreya grandis. Lineage (NCBI taxonomy): Eukaryota > Viridiplantae > Streptophyta > Pinopsida > Cupressales > Taxaceae > Torreya > Torreya grandis. The sequence continues at coordinate 3,570,821 of JARHVA010000101.1, forward strand.
ACGTGTCTTTCTCAAGTCACTCTCACGTCATAGTCATGGAACCCAAATGCCTCTTCTATAGAATGCATTATTTCACAAAGATTGTAGTGTAACCATGTTAGAGGGATGAAACTTTGTTGGCATGTTTTCATTCACATCTGACTCAACATTTATTAGTGTTTGGATGGAAGCCCTCAAGGTTTTCATTCACATTTATATCCATACTTGAAATATGTAGATGATATAATTATTTCACAATTAAGACCAAGTTTTGTTGTTCACTCCTTCAACCAATCTAGTGGGCTTACCTAAGAATGCATACTTAAACCACCTAGTTTGTCATTTTAATTTTTTTTATAGGTGTGATAAATAGATGGGACCCAAATTTACTAGGATGTTTTTAAAATTTGAACAATAATAATATACAAATAATGTATTTTACATTGGCTTAAAATTTTGTGCACTTAGAGACCCTGTCAAGTTTTTGTACCTAAATTCATGTTGTTATGTTATTTAAATTTGTGACACATTTGTATTTCCCTAAATTAAAGTGTCATCTTAAGCCTATCCAATATGCCATGTTAAATTGTCATTCACTCACAGTAAATGTGAGATAAAAATCAATTTAATCGAATGGTTTTTTATGTAAAATGCATTGTTTAACAAAGATTATAGCTTCAACATGTTAGATGGATGAAATTTTAAATAAACTAAACAAATTGAAAACTAAACATGTAATAGTGAACATTAGTTGGTATCTGGATGAAAGCCTTGAATTTTTTCAGTCACATACCGACAAATGTTATTATTTTTGTATCAAATTTAGGATTATCATTCATATACCAATAAATATTGAATAATATTTATCAAACCATATCCTTTTATGAATTCATGTTTTTTTCTATTGATATGTTGATGTCATTATTATTGATTTGTTATTCATTCATACTTTTAATGCTACAAATATTTTTGCCTTAGTTGTTATTGATATGTTATCCTTTCATGTTGCTATGTTTTTATATCTAAGACACAATTATATTTCCCTACCTCAAACCTTACATGGCTTCTACAATCACCCACTAAACATTCCCACACAAAAATGATTATGTTGATGGAAAATAATTTGAAATTCAGTTGGAAGACTGGAAATTTACTGGTATACACATTGTTTTAACCTTTTAGGACTTAGTGAATGTAAATCATATGTTGTCAAAGAGCTGAGTAATAGTAAATCAAGGTATAAATATGTTACAAATATAACCACTAATTTGTTATAGAACTAACTAAAATTAACCTTTCTAAAAATAGCAATAGATAATGCAAATAAGAACTTGGCTAGAAAATGAGTGAGATAGATGATTAGAGGCTAAAAATTGAGGTAAAGGCTCATTTGAGTTTCACAAACAAGATTAAGGTATCAAAACTCCAAATGGACAAGAGTACCCTAATTAGATAGTAATTCCATGTGGTGCTAGTGACCTTATTTTAGTAATAGTGTCCTTTGTGCAGGACTATCCCAAGCTTATGGATGTACCTATGACTAGATCTGTAAGGTTTGTTCCTATGTGCATGAGCTCTAAAACCTTGTATATGGCCTATTTTGACTAATTTTATGAGAAAACCCTAATCTTTCATGTTGTTAGGGCATCTGTTTAATACAAGCAGAAAATTGTGTTTGTTAAAAGGGTAAGCTAGACATCATCAGCACACCATTGTGATGAGAATTGCCTAAATAACAATACTCTCAGATCAAGCCTCATGTAGTTCTCCCCACCTAAGTGATAGTACAATTGTAAGTGAAGCTAGTATGGTAGTTGACTTGAGTGTTTTGAATGTGTTTGAGACTGAAAATATGAGTAATCTTAGCTTAGGAATGTTGTAGATGGCAATATGTAGAAGTAGGGCATAATAGGGATTGCTAACCTTAATTATGCACAACTTATTCTGAGTTTATATGTGTAATTTGCATCTCATTCAAATCTAGTGGCTAAAGGGATCAAAGTCATGTATTTATAGTATTTTGGTGCTTGTGCAAGTGCTAAAATAGGTCTAGGCCAACCCTAGGAGGTTTAAGATTTGAAAAGATATCCATTTGTGAAAAAAGAGGGAAAAGATAGAAGTACCATTATTGGGAAACTAGTGCCATTTGGCACGACTATCCCTATTATTGTGCTAGTGTCTATGTGGTGGAACACTAGGCACAAAGGGACAAGATGCAATAATGAAGGGTTGGGACTATTTGAGGGATGACTAGGGATGTTTTTGGCCCACACAAAGGCTAGATAAGTATAAAAATAGGACCTAAGATAGGTCTAGGGATAAGCTAGGGATAGGTGGTCTCAAATAACACTCTTAGAATTCAAGTGTCATTTTTAGGTGATTACATATGCCCACCGCCCCCCTGCCCTTTATTATAGAAATGCAGCAAAGTAAAATGACTAGGATAAAGGAAAAAGAAGCATAACTAGACTTACTTAAAAAGTTAAGCCCAAGAAGTTGGATCTGATTATGTGAAGTATGCTCCATTACATGTCCTTCAAGTGAAACATGCATTTATCAATCCTTACTTAAGATATATAAAAGTAAAGACAATATTGAGTAACGAATTAATATTGAGTAAAGGGATGAGAAAGATGAAAGGAATGAATACACCTCATTGGGTACGTGAGCCAATGTAAAAAATTGGTGACAACCTATGTGTGTGCATGTATATAGTGATCAATCAATGAACAACTTAGACTAAGCTGATGGCTTGCTCAATCCTCATGTGTGGGTGGCTCAAGAACTCAATTTAGTTTTGTCTCCATCATTTCCCACCCCTGCTTGGTGGATCATGACATGTGAATAGCTTGGATTGGACTGATGGTATGTCCAACCCTCTCATGTAGGTGGATCAAGAACTCAAGTAGACTATGACTCTATCATTACTTACTCATGTGTAGTAGATACATCTCAAACTGAAACTATGTAATGTAACTAGAATGTCTAACTAGAGATGCTGACTCTATAGCCACTCGGGTATATTAGGTGGCTTCGAGCCACTTGTGAATGCTAACCACTACAAATGAAATAAGGAATGAAATTGGTGTGAAACTTGTAACATGATGTTTGATGTATATAATGTTGAGAATGACATGGAGTTTATCATTCCATCTAATCAACTGATGTGTAAGTGAGCATACAAAAATAATGTACCACGCACATACTTCCAAATATAATATCTGAGCATATGGATTCTAGAATGAGTTATAATAATTTGTAACTGAGTATCTGAACTAAAAATGGGGATGGTCATGCTATGTATGATTCTCCCAATCTGAGAAAAATGGTATGAATCAAAGATAAACTGGTATGAATTTGAGATAAATTAAACAAAACTAGTAAATCAGTAACTAAACCTGAGCAAACCTAAATTATACCTACTATAATTTCTAGGCCAATATAGATTTTTCTAAAATTGAGGCTATTGGACAGTAGCACCATGTGGCTCTAGTTTCCCAATTTGGGCATTGATGTCTATCTTCTATGATTTTTATACAATTGTATTCATCTATGTGTCACTATTTTTTATTGTGTTTACCTGATCTAATTTCTATAATCTGAGCCTATGTGCTTTAAAATATACTATAAGTGTATTATAGGAGCATGATCTCTGTAACAAACCCCTATGAATACCACCTCTCTTAAGGGGAGTTGTTGAACCTATGTAATAACTATCCTAAAAATAAAAATCTCAACAAAATGTTTGTTAGCCAGAGCATATATGATATATGTGTAACAATCCAATATAATGTGCATATATAACATCAAAATATATAATAATATGAGCATAAGTTTTTAATGTGTGATGTATGTTATGTATAACATTCACAAGGCTATCAAGATAGATATAAAAATGTATGTAATAGTAAATCTAAGTAGCTACCTAGGGAGATGGGGCATGATATCCATCATGGCACCCAAGTAGGAAGGGGAGATGCATGAGGTCCCTCATGGAATCTAAAATTGGAGTGTGTAACAAGTAAACAAGAAGTGTCATATCCATGATGCATACAAGAAAGCATACTTACAACACTCATAAGGCACACAAAGTAGGCCAAGGGTCTATAATACAAGGGACATGGGCACATGTCACTAAATATGAGAAAACAAGACATACAAGGACATGTTCAAATGTCCACATACGCAAGCAATAAGCAAGTTGATTTAGATCCACATATAAGGGAAATCACACACAAGGATATGGGCACATGTCCAAATCATACACACTATGAAAAGAAGTGGTGTAGGGCCAAAGAGGAATGCCATGTTTAAATGCCCTCAAAAAAAAGAAGCATAGAGATACAATCACATTTAAACTATGAAAGCTATAAATGAAATTATGCATGAACATGTAATACAAATCTATGTAAGAGTCAAGAGGTACATATGTTGAGTTTAAAGTAGTAATAACTAGAAAACAATTTGAGTATATGATGATCAATATTAAGATATAACATCGCTAAATTTGTGATGTAGAGTTTATAAAGATGTAACCTTGTAATCAAAACTGTGTGTAGAGTGCCCCTAAATGGGAGAATGTGTCAAATAAATAACTTGTGTATCTATGTAAATGCCCACAATGGATAGATAATAAAAATTTTGGATCGATGTAGTGGACCTGAGACCTGTAGCAATCTGTAAGCACTCAATAAGAATAAGTGAATCATGTATGTATGATAAAACTAGCTATACTAAGATAGCTAGCACATGTAGTATATGGAAAATACAAGAGATGTAAACACGATAATACATACAATCTATAATTTGTGTTTTCTAAGTAAATATTTGAATATTTTTGTGTTTTTGACATATTATATTATTTTTGTCTTTTTTGGATATAAGCTATTTACAAGTAATATGAAAAGAGTTTTTTATTTTATATTTAAAATAATCTTAGATGCATTCTGTTTAATGGGTTTTTAATTGCCTTGCCATCAAGTGAAGCTAGATGATATACTTTTGGACTAAGATTTTTGTGATTAGATATGGTCCAAGACAATTTTGTTTGAATTTTCCTTTATTCTCTTATTTAGTGTTGACATTTATAAAATTTTCTTTTAAAGCCATATCATGGACTTTGAATTCCCTACTATGAACATAGTTATTGTAGGTATATTGAATTCATTTCTGATAGGCCCTAAGATGTTATTCGACTTGAATGTGCATGGGATCTAACTATTCTAATTTATGGAGACACCTCTCTTTATATTGATCATCTGTGATAAGTCCTTTTAAGGATACCTATAAGGATGGGATTTCTAACTCTAGTGGGACAACTACTTCTATGCCATATACTAGTGAATAAGGAGTATCTCCTATCAGTGTGTGAATACTAGTGTAGTAAGCTCATAGTACATAGACGAGCTATTTTTTCTAATCATCATTAAATTTGGTAACTATTTTAATGAAGATATTGTTGATTGTCTTGTTTGTTGTTTCAGCTTGATCATTGCCCTATGGGTAGTATGGAGTAGAGAATGTGTACCTGATTTTATATTTAGCATAAAATTTCTTCACTATTTTATTGTTGAAATACTTTCCATTATCTAAGATGATGGCCACTCATAGGCTGAAGTGGTAAATAATGTTGGTTATGAGAAAACAACATATATCTTCTCCCTTTGTGGATTGTTATGGAATGGCCTCCACCCATTTTTTAAAGTATTTTATAGTTGTAATAATGAATTTGAGACCACCTGTGGAATCTAGATTTATCTTGATGATGAGATCAAAACCCCATAGCATGAATGGCCATGGGGATACTATGGGTTATAGTTTCTATGAAGGGACATGGTGTAGGTTGCCATGGCATTGAAATTTATCACATAACTTGGCATATTCCTGACATTCTTATTCCATCATTGGCCAATAGTAATCTTGTCTAAGTAAGTTGTGGAACATCACTTTGCCACTAAAATGACCACCGCATTTGCTATCATGTACCTTTCTGATAGCCAATTCAGCTTCTTAGATTGTCAAACATCAGATTAAGTACACCTAAAAAAATATTTTGAATAATTCCCTACCAATAATGAAATATCGGATGGAGTTATGTTATATTTTTCACTTTTCATTTCTTATGAAAGTATCTGGTGTAATAGATTTATGTATAAAATTGTATATATTAGAGAACCATTCAGATGTTGTTGTGTTGCATGTGGTAACTACAACTATTAGAGCTATGAGGTCCACATAGGATATTGGTGGAGATTATAATACTTTTTTAGTGAAGATAGTGTGGTCTTCATCTATGTCAATGGGGATCAATGATGTCACACTGGCCATTACATTGACATGACAATTATCTTTACGTGAAATGTTTTCAATAGATAATTTTTCAAACTGAGCCTATATATATTGTACCATATTTTTGTAGGGAATTAGCCATTATTTTTTGGTTTGGTAGATATTTTTGACCTGATTGATAATTAATTATGAATCCTCATAAACTTTAATTGATTTGATCTGGTGAGATTGAGTTTCTTGAAGGCCTAAGATAAGAGATTCATATTCTATGATGTTGTTGATACATGAAAAACTGAGTTAGTAAGCGAGGGGTACTATGTGTCCAAGTGGGTCGATAATAAAATTCAGATTTGGCACCAGATGCACATCTAGTACCATTAAAGAACATTATCCATGTATCGAAAGTGATATTATATGTTTTGAAGTCATCCCCAAAATCATTGTTGATAAGATTTGTGTCCAATAATGGGGTTGCTACCAATTGATATGTAATTATATGGTATTTTAATATTTTTTGCAAGACTATCTTCAAGTCAAATTTTGTGAGTAACATAACCCATTTACAATATGGCCTGAAAGATGTGGTTTCAACTTGAAGAAATTTCAAGGAATGAATTTTGTAATAACTTGTGTCTCATTATTAATCATATAATGTCAGAGTTTTTAAGTAGAAAATACCATTGCCAAATAAAGTTCTTCTATTGTTGGATAATTTCATTCATAGTCAAAAAGTGTATGACTAATGTATTAATGGTCTACTCTTTATGTTGATATCATGTTGTGCTAAGAGTGCACCGAGTGTATGTTCTATCGTTGAGAGGTAAAGGAGAAGTGGCTTATCAATTATTGGTGGTACTAGGATAGGTGGGTTTAGTAGGTATTGTTTGAGTGTGTCAAATATTTCTTGACATGTGATGTCCCATTCAAATTATATATCCTTTTTAAGTAATCTAATGAATGATTGAGTCTTAACTATGAGTTGTGCCATAAAGTGACGTATTGCCTAGGTCCCTACTTATAAGGAGAGAAGTTACCTAAAGTTGGTAAGAGGAGGCAAGTCCATTATTTATTTGACTTTCTTAGTGTCAACCTCAATACCATATTGAGATATTTTAAGTCCTAAAAGTTTACCTAATCAAACCCCAAAGAAGAACTTCTTGGGATTGAATCATACATTGTATTTCCTTAGTCTTTTAAAAATCTATCGTAAATCTATGGCATGATGTTGTCATTATTTTGATTTTGAAAGTAAATAATCGACATAATCTTTGACTATTTTATGAATGATATCATGAAATATAAGTGTTATTTTTTGTTGGTATGTTGCACCTTCTTTTTTAGTTCAAAAAGCATGACTATATGGCAAAAGTTCCCTATAGTGTGGTAAAAGACATTTTTTCTTGGTCTTGTTCAATGATCATTATTCAAATTGTAACTAGTGAAACCATCCATAAAAGAGAGAATTTCATAGGCTATGGTGGATTCAACTATCATATCTAAAACCCTGTATATAGCTTGTTTTGACTAATTTTGTGAGCAAACCTTAATCCTTCATGTTGCTAGGGCATCTTGTTGATACAAGCAGGAAAGTGTGTTTGTTAGAAGGGTAGGTTGGACATCTTCAACACCCCATTATGATGATAATTGCCTACATATAAATACTTTGAGATCAATCCTAATGTAATTCTCCCCACCTAAGTGCTAGTGCAAGTGAAGCTAGTATGATGGTTGACTTGTGTGCTTTGAATGTGCTTGAGACTATAAATATGAGTAATGTAAGCTTAGGAATGTTATAGATTGTAGTACGCAGAATAGGGATTACTAACCTTAATTGTGCACAACTTATTCAGATTTTGTATGTGTAATTTGCATCTCGTGGTTAAAGGGATAAAAATCATGTATTTATACTATTTTGGTGTTTATATGGGTGCTGAAATAAGCTTAGGCTGAACCTAGGAGGTCTAAGATTTGAAAAGATATCCATTTATGAAAAAAGGAGGGAAAATATAGCAGCGTCATTATTGGGAAACTAGTGCCACATGGTACTACTATCACTATTATGGTGCTAGTGTATAGGTGGAAAAACACTAGGCATGAAGGGACAAGATGTAATAATGAAGGTTTGGGACTACTTTAGGGATGACTAGGGATCCCTATGGCCTGCATGTAGGCTAGATAAGTGTAAAAATAGGCCCTAAGATAGGTCTAGGGATAAGTTAGGGATAGGTGGTCTCAAATAACACTCTTAGCACTCAAGTGTCATTTTTAGGTGATTACATTTTCCCTACCCTTTATTCTAGAAATGCAGCAAAGCAAAATGACTAGGATAAATTAGAAAGAAGCGTACCTAGACTTACCTAAGAATTAAATCCCAAGAAGCTAGATCTAATTATGTGAAGCATGATCCATTCCATGTTCTACAAGTGAAACATGCATAGATTAGTCCTTACTTAAGAGATATCAAAGTAAAGACAATACTGAGTAAGGAAGTAAAATTGAGTAAAGGGATAACTGAGAGGAAAGGAATGAATACACCTCATTGGATACAAGAACCAATGTATAAAATTGGTGAAAACCTATGTGTATACATGTATATAGTGAGCAATCAATGAATAACTTGAACTAATTTGATGGCTTGCTCAATCCTCATGTGTGGGTGGCTCAAGAACTCAATCTAGTTTTAACTCCATCATTTCCCACCCCTGCTTGGTGGATCATGACATGTGAATAACTTGGATTGAATTGATGGTGTGTCTAACCCTCTCATGTAGGTGGCTCAAGAACTCAAGTATATTATCACTCTATCATTACCTATCCATGTTTAGTAGATGCATTTGAAACTTAAATTATGCAATGTAACTATAAATGTCTAACTGGGGATGTCATTTATATAGCCACTCAGGTATATTAAGCTGCTTTGAGCCACTCATGAATGCTAACCACTACAAATGGAGTAAGGCATTAAATTAGTGTGTAACCTAAAATATGATGTTTTATGTATACAATGTTGAGAATGACATGGAGTTTATCATTCCATATGATCAACCAGTGTGTAAGTGAGCATAGAAAATAATGTGTCATGCACATAACCCCAAATCTAATATCTAAGCATATGGATTCTGGACTAAGTTATAATAATATGTATCTAAGTATTTGAACTAAAAATGGGGATGTTCATGCCATGCATGATGCCCCAAATATAAGAAATATGGTATGAATCTAAGTTAAATTGGTATGAATTTGAGATAAATAAAGTAAAATGGTTAATATAGTAAGTAAACCTATGCAAACTCAAATTGTACCTACTGTAATTTACTAGCCAATCTAGATTTTTCTAAAACTGAATCTATTGGATAGTAGTATCATGTGGTTTTAGTGTCTCAATTTAGGCACTAATGTCTATCTGCTATGATTTCTATGTAATTGTATTGATCTATGTGTCACTATTTTTTAATGTGTTTAGCTGATTTGATTTCTATAATCTGAACCTGTGTGCTAAAAAATGTATTGAGTGTATTACATGAGTATGATATATGTGACAAACCCCTATGAATGGCCCTCTATTTAAGGGAGTTTTTGAACCTATGTAATAACTATCCTCAAAATAAGAATCTCTATAAAATGTGTGTTAGCCAGAGAATATATGATATATATGTAATAATCCAATATAATATGCATATATAACAATAGAATGTAAGATAATCTAAGCATAATTTTATAATGTATGATGTATGTTATGTACAACATTCACAAGACTATCAAGATAGATATAAAAATGTATGTAACATCAAATCTAAGTAGCTACCTAGGGGATGGGGCATGATGTCCATCATGGCACCCAACTAGGAAGGGGAGATGCATGACGTCCCTCATGGAATCTAAAATTGGAGTGTGTAACAATTAAAATACAAGGGTCATGGCCATGATGCATACAAGAAAGCATACATACAACACACATGAGGCACACAAAGTAGGCCAAGGGACCATAATACAAGGGACATGGGCACATGTCACTAAATATCATAAAATAAGACATACAAGGACATGTCTAAATGTCTACATACGCAAGTAGCAAGCAAGTTGGTTTAGATCCACATAGAATTGAAATCACACACAAGGACATGGGCACATGTCCAAATCATACATACTATGAAAATAAGTGTCATAAGGCGAAAGAGGAATGCCATATTTAATTGTCCTCGAATAGAAGAAGCATAGAGATACAATCACATCTAAACTATGAAAGCTAGAAATGAAAGTATGCATGAACATGTAATACAAATCTATGTAAGAGTCAAGAGGTACATATGTTGAGTCTAAAGTAGTAATAGATGGTAAAAAATATAAGTGTAGGATGATCAATATCAAGATATAAAATTTCCAAATCTGTGATGTAAAGTTTATAAATATGTGACTTGGTAATCAAAAATATATGTAGACTGCCCCCAAATGGGATAATGTGTCAAATGAAGAACCCATGTATCTGTGTAAATGTCCCCAATGTGTAAATAATAAGAAATCTGGATCAATGTAGTAGACCTGAGACCTATAGTAATTTGTAAGCACTCGACAACAATAAGTGAAACATGTATGTATGATAAAACTGGCTATACTAAGATAACTAGCACATGTAGTATATAGAAAATAGAGGAGATGTAAACATGGCAATGCATACAATCTATAATCTATGTTTTCTACATAAATATTCAAATGTTTTTATGTTTTTGACATATTATATTGTTTTTGTGTTTTCTTGATATAATTTATTTACAAGCAATATGAAAAGATTTTTTTATTTTTTATTTAAAATATCCTTAAATGCCTGATGTTCAATAGGTTTTTTATTTCCTTGCCATCAAGTGAAGCTAGATGATATACTTGAATGTGCATGGGATCCAACTATTATAATTCATAGAGATGTCTTTCTTTGTATTGATCATCTATGATAAGTCCTTTTAAGGAGATCTATAAGGATGGGATTTCTAACTCTAGTGAGATAACTACTTCTATGCCATATACTAGTGAATAAGGAGTAGCTCCTATCGGTATGTTAATACTAGTGTAGTAAGCTCATAGTGTATAGATGAGCTATTTGTGCCAATCATCACTAAATTTGTTAACTGTTTTGTTGAAGATATTATTGATTGTCTTGTTTGTTGCTTCAGATTGACCATTACCCTATGGGTAGTATGGAGTAGAGAATGTACACTTAATTTTATATTTAAGATAAAATTTCTTCACTATTTTATTCTTGAAATAAGTTCCATTATTTATGATGATGGCTGCTGGTAGGCTGAAGTGATAAATAATGTTGGTCATGAGAAAGCAACATATATCCTCTCCTTTTGTGGATTGTTATAGAATGGCCTCCATCCATTTTTTAAAGTATGTTTTAGCTATGATAATGAATTTTTGACCACCTATGGATTCTGGATTTATCTTACTAATGAGATCAAAACCCCATAGCATGAATGGCCATGGGGATACTATGGGTTGTAGTTAATATGATGGGGCATGGTGTAGGTGGCCATGGCATTGAAATTTACCACATAACTTGGCATATTTCTGGCATTATTATTCCATCATTGGCCAATAGTAACCTTATCTAATTAATTAATGTGACATCACTTTACTGCTAAATGACCACTACATTCACTATCATGTACCTGTCTAATAGCCAATTTAGATTATTCATCTATCAAACATTAGGTTAAGTGCCCCTTGAAAGATATTTTGAATAAGTCCCTTCCAATAATGAAATGTCAGATGGACTTTTGCTATATTTTTCACTTTTCATTTCTTTTGAAAGTATCTGGTGTAATAGATTTATGTATAAAATTGTATATATTAGAGAACCATTCAAATGTTATTGTGTTGCATGTGGTAGCTATAACTATTAGAGTTATGAGGTCCACATGGGATATTGATGGATATTGTAATCATTTTAAAGTGAAGATAGTATGGTCTTCATCTATGTCAATAGGGATTAATGATGTTGCACTGGCCATTACATTCGTATGATGTTTTCAAATTGAGGCTGTAGATATTGAACCATATTATTTTAGGTAATTAGGCATTCTTATTTGGTTTTGTAGATGATTGTGACCTGATTGATAATCAATTTTGAATCCTCATAAAATTTAATTGATTTGATCTGGAGAGCTTGAGTTGCTTGAAGGCCTAAGATAAGAGATTCATATTCTACAATGTTGTTGGTACATAAAAAATTGAATCGTTAAGCGAGGGGTACTGTGTGTTCAAGTGGGTCGATAAAAAAAATTCAGCTTTGGCACTAGATGCACATCTAGTACCATCAAAGAACATTATCCATGTATCAAAAGTGATATTATATGTTGTGAAGTCATCCCTAAAATCATCATTGATAAGATTTATGTCCAATAATGGGGTTATTTCCAATCGATCTATAATTATATGGCCTTTTACTAATTTTTATAAGACTATCTTGAGGTCAAATTTTGTGAGTAATATAACCCATTTTACAATACGGCCTGAAAGATGTGGTTTTGACTTGAGGAACTTTAGAGGTCAAATTTTGTAATAACTTATGTCTCATTATTAATCATATAATGTCAAATTTTTTGAGTAGCAAATACCAGTGCCAAATAATTTTTTTCTATTGTTGGATAATTTCATTCATAGTCAACAAGTGTATGACTGATGTATTAAATGGTTCTCTTTTTATGTTGATCATCGTGTTGTGTTAAGAGTGCACTGAGTGCATGATCTATCATTGAGATGTAAAGGAGAAGTGGCTTATCAAGTGTTAGTGGTACTAGGATAGGTGGGTTTAGAAGGTATTGTTTGAGTGTTTCAAAGCTTTTTTGACATGTGATGTCCCATTCAAATTTTATATCCTTTTTAAGTAATTTAGTGAATGATTGAGTCTTATCTGTGATTTGTGCCACAAAGTGACGTATTTCCTAGGGCCCTCCTTGTAAGGAGTAAATTTACTTTAAGTTTGTAAGAGGATGCATGTCCATTATTGCTTTGACTTTATTAGGGTCAACCTCGATAATGCATTGAGATATTTTAAATCCCAAAAGTTTACCTAATGAAACCTTAAATATGCACTTCTTGGGATTGAGTCGTACATTGTATTTCCTTAGTCTTTTAAAAATCTGTCATAAACCTATGGCATGGTGTTGTCATTCTTTGGATTTTGAAAGCAAATAATCGACATAATCTTTGAATATTTTATGAATGAGATCATGATAATATGTGTTATTATTTATTGGTATCTTATGCCTACTTTTTTAATTCAAAAGGCATGAATATATATCAAAAAGTGCCCCATGGTGTGGTAAAAGACCTTTTTTCTTGGTCTTGTTTAGTGATCTTTATTCAGATTGTAACCAACAAAACCATCCATAAAAGAGAGCATTTCGTAACCTATGGTGGAGTCAACTATCATATTGATGTTGGGTAGAGGAAAGTCATCCTTAGGACATGATTTTTTTAAGTCTCTATAATCATAACTACATCATATTTGGACATTAGGTTTTATAACAAGGATAATATTAGCAACCCATTGGGGGTGAGCAATTGGTCGAATGAAACTGGCATCCAGAAATTGTTGGCTCTCATCTTTGACTAAAAGAGCCATTTTGGGGTACATTTTTCAAAAAAAATGTTTAAATGAACTGTCATAATGATAGAGTCTAATCATTTGTACTACAATTGTGGGATCAATGTTAAGCATATCGAAATAAGCCCAAGTGAAAATTTAAAGAAAATCTTTAAAAATCTGGTGAATATTTGTAACTTCTTATTTATGTAAGGCAATAGCCAATATAATGATATGAGGATCATTATTTGTGCCATAATTGAATTTGACTATCTCTTCATTAAGTATTGTATATCGATCCATAGTGTATGGTGTTGTAGGGATAATATCATTTGTGTCAAGTAAAATGTCATTTGAATCATTTGAACACTCACCAAATTATGTTTTGACATTTATGGAATGAAGAAACATGTTCTTATTATAGAAGGAAGGGAGATACTCGCATGCCCCTAGGAATTTTAAGAGAGCCTCATCATTAGTGAATTAATTGAAAGTAGTGGATTCAAAGAAGTTGTATCATCAATAAGATCAAGGTAAACAACTAAAAGTGTAGAAACATGGTTTACCATATCATCTACCCATAGAATAGGTGGACAAAACATTATGTGCTGAGAAGTATGGTGAGAGGATTTGGTATTGGATGTTTTATCTTTATATATAAGTCCTTTTCTACCTGTTGATCATATGCTTCAATGGGATTAAGTATTATTTGATCATGTTTTTCAAGGCCCTGTCGTGTGTAACCCATTTTTTGGAAGTATCTTGAGGCAAAATGAGAAGTTAACTTATTATCCTGTGCTCTAGAATTATCTAGGGGAGTGATACATGAGTTATGAATAGTATATTGGAGTGGTTTTATAGAAAAATCCATGTGAGGAATAGAATTGTTTGAAGGCTTGTTATGTTGATAATATTTGAATGATTCTTTATCCATAGGACAAGTGTACATATGACCTTTATAGCTGAACTTTAAAAAAGCATGTAAAGTGGATAAAACTATATGCATATCATAAATGCATGGTCTTCCAATCAAGATATTATAACCAAGTTCATTAGGCATAACTTGGCATGATTCTATAGCTCCAAGAATCTAAATGAAACCACCAATGTTTGATAGGGTGCTAAAGCAAACCACTAAGAGGCTAGAAGGCTCAGGGGTTCTATGGGATACAAGAGGTCTATAGTGGCTATCTAATTTTCTAGATTGCACCAAGATATAGACTTACTTGTAAACTAGTTTGAAGCTAGCATGAATAGGCACACAAAGTATGCAAATTACTCTAACAAGTCCAACCATAGTAAGGTAAGTAGCTAAGACTAGACTATGGACTGCATAAATAAAGTGAAAATAAAAATACTAGATCGGGAAATATAATAATTGAAATGTCAATCTATAAGTTAAGGCACTTTGAGGCCAAATGAAAGATGTTTTAAGCAATAAATACATTTTCAATAAAAGGTTCAACAGCATGCCTATTCTAGATTTGAGCTATCTTTCCAAATCAATACTATTATTTTCTAATAATGCAAAATTCTAGTTTAGCAAGAGGGAGATTTTTTAAGCAAGTTGTATAGATTGTTTGAAGCATATAAAGTCCTACTATGTAATATAAATGTTTCTAATGCAATCATAACATGTAATGGTAGATATTTCAAGCAATGAATATATCTTGTAACCACATATGAATGCATAAACTTCAGAAACTATTCTAAACAAAACACAAAATAATTAAATCACTAAAATGAATCAAACCCTAGAATGTATACTATAGAAAATAAACAAAGAGTTTCACTTTGCAAAGAAAAGTGCCCTCATATCAATCTCAAAGAGATGTGTAGACTTTCTACCAACTAATTTTCCAAGCTAAGAGGTAAGAGAAGAAGAAGATCAGGGTATGTGTAAGCTGAGTTTAGACCAAGAGCCAAAAGTTGTGGAGGAGGTGAAGGAGAAGCCATCAATCTATGGAAGAGCCAATATAAGAAGCAAAAAATAGGTGAAATGGAGTATTGAGGGAGTAAGTAGTAACCCAAAAGCTTTAGGAACATTTTCAATAGCAATTAGAATCACTGAGAATAGCTGTATAAATGTATGGCATCCTCTATCACAATGGAAGCTATTGTGCCAAGCAAGAATCAAAAGAGATTCAAGGAGGTAGCCAAGATTCTAATGGATTGATCAAGTTGGAAGATCAGAGCAAGAAAGTGATCAAGAGAGAGGCTCAAATGAATTATAATGAGGCATATATCCCAACCCCAATCTGCCAAAAGACCTAAAACTAATCATTTTTAACTGTTTAGGTCCAAACTTGCACTTTTGCATGCATTCTACCCAAGTTGTGCCAAGGTTATGGATTTTGTGAAGAAAACATAAGGCCTAGGTTATGTATTTCCTTCAAACAAGTTATGACTTGGGTCAAACAGGGGCTTAGGCTAGTTTATAGGCTCCCAAAAGGCCCTAAGGGGTCTCTAGAGGGCCTATCTTGCATGTAAAAGGGCCAAGATGGACTAAGGATGTATAAAGGGTAAGAATATGATGCAGGAGAGGTCCAAAATAGTGGCAGATGTCTCAAAGTAAGATAACTAGGGTCGGTAATCTACATTTGAGTTAATGTGTAATCATAGGGAGGAGTAGGGTCATAATAAGTATGATTACATATGCCACCGAGGTATAAAAAATCAGTGTTTGAATGAACAAGGAGTGTTGTGAAGTACCTAGAAGCCACACCAAAGAAAATAAAAGGAAGAACTATAAATGTAGATATGCAGTGTGTGCCAGAAGGAGACTCTACATTCTGGCATGCCTAATGGGACCTCACATACAGTCTTAAACTAGTTCTATCCCATTTAGAACTCTCCTAGCCAACTCCCCTCTATTAGTTATTAGGCTTTACTTTCAATTGTGTTTTAGCTCTCACCTTGGGTATTTTCTCCAGCTTTGGTTTTTTGTCATCCTCCCTATTAGTTCTCTGTCAATTTTTTTTTTTTGCTATTATCTCCCATGTTGTTCTTTCTTCATTACATTCATGGCTAATCTCCCACCCTTGGGATGCCAATCCCATCATATTCAGGGTCTCATCCTTGATCTTATTCATGAACAAGCCATGATTACAATGAAATGTCATAGACACCATAGGATCCAGTAACTTCCCTGCATGGTAATCCACACCCTCTCATGTTTGAAAGGGAATAATATTGGAAGACCAATGGACTCAATCTCCTTTTCACCAGTTTGAGCTTCACTCATTTGAGGTTGTTTCATCTTAGCCCCGTGACATATCCCATTCACCCATTCAAGGTGATGAGGATACCCTTGACCATCTGAGACCTGATGAGCTACAAACAATCATTGATAATTACCATATATGCCTTTTTGTGAATGAACCCCTTCATGTCCATTTTTTGGGTCATAGGTATTCCCACTCAATGAGTTATCTTCATCATGAATATTTCTCCCATCCTCCTAGCCCTTCCTTTATATTTTTTGATGACCATGTTGATTTTGATCATCATCCATAGACTAGAGATACATGGGATGCCTATCAAGAGAATCAGTGCCCATCGGTTAACCCTCATCTGATGGTATATGATCAGAATCATATGGATTTTGGTCATCATGACCACCTACATGAGTATGCCATGTCTTCCCATCATCCTCGTGAGGAATGTCACCCATATTGTGGTCATTCCCAACCTCATGGTAGAGATGATTTCCACCATGAGTGTCCTCCATAACAAGAGCCACCTTAACATCATCCTCTCTATGGCCATGATTATGGTGATGCCTATGGGAATAGGCAACATCATTACCATCATGATCCCCCTCTCAGAGCTCATTACCAGCCTAATATCAACCATGCTTATGAGAATCTCCTTAAGAATCCTCTAGCCCCTTAGGTGCATGTTATTCCCCTTCCTACTCCTATCCTTGAACTGCCTAAGTTCAATGAGACTTAAGACTCCAATACCATAGAGAATATTATGACATTAATGATGGCATGTATGGATTGGGAACAAGATGAAGGCATGATGTTAAAGCTCTTCACTTATTCTCTATGAGTTGAAGCTCTTATTTGGTTTCAAAATATGCCTCCAAATTCTCTCTCTAGTTTTTAGCTCCTTATGGATGACTTCCTCCAGTACTTTGATATCTCTAGGACTTTCAACATTGGCATCTAATCACTCACCTCTATAGCATAGGCTAGGGTGAGTCAAACTTTGATTTTATGTGTAGGTGGTGTTCAGTTGTCCATACATGTAGAACTATGTTCTTGAATGAGTAACTTTATGACATGTTCATGTGAGCATTGAGGCAGGAGGTTCACTTTGAGGTCCTCAAGTGTGAGCCCACCTCATATGATGAATTTGTTAATGAATGTCTAAAGATTGAAGTATTAGAGGTACATATAGGCATGTGGCCCATACCAATCCAAAATTAATCCTTATCACATGATCAAAACTGTAATGCGATCGATGATGGTGTCATTGATTTTCCTCCCAAGAAGAAGGACGAGAAGGATAGTCATGAGGTGAATGCTTTGAGAAAGAAACTAGCTAAAAAGAAGGTTTTTGAATCAAGTATATCAAAATAATGAATAATGTTTCCTTATGACCCTACCAATTTTTGTAACTTCCATCAGATGAGGGGGCATGATGATGCCAATTTTGCTACTCAAAAGTCTAGTGCACAAGCCTCACCTCCATCTTAGAGTTCTCCTCTTGCAAAACCCAAACACAAGTTGAATTTTTTCAAGGAGCCTCTGCCTAACCACAACAAGGAGAATAAGAAGAAGAAAAATAAGAAATCAAAGGCTAAGACCCCACATTCCCCTTCTTGCTCTTCCACCTCTTCTAACTCCTCTTCCTAGGCTAACCCAAGAGGGAGAGCCAAGTGTGAGAGTAGCAAGGTTGTTGTTACTATTGACATATCCTTTACTAGGCAAGATGCTTTGTCAACACACACTCTGGTTTGGATACCGACCCTATTGAAGAGACTAGTGGTTTAGGCCTCCTCTCCATCCCATGGGGGCAGGGAATCCTAAGGTCAAATTTGACTTTAGGTGTAACATCCCTCCCTAGGCTAGATAGCATCCTTACTCTATCATAGATGAGTTATAGGGCCACTCAGTTTGGATCTCCATTTTGGACCTTCTTCACCTTTGCCATGAGCAAAAGGATCTCATCTTTGACAAGCTTAGTCTCTCTCATGAGGGTCCACTACAAGATGATGTAAAAGTTTTGTTCAACTCTGACACATTTGAACAACCTCCCCCTCCCATTCTCTCTTTTGATTTCACCTCTTTTCTAAATACTTCAACTCTATCCAAGAGGGCTAGGTTCCCTCTCTATATAGAGGCCTCCATTGATGACTATCATGTTAAGAGGTGCATCATGGATGAAGGAGCTATGTTGAATATCATGCCCCTGTGTGTATTCAATGATTTTGGGATCAATCAAAATAAGTTCTCTAATTCTTACCATAATTGTGTTAGTTTTAATAATGACACGGTTACATTGGTGGGGAACATGAAGCTCTGAGTCAAGTTTGGCCCCAAGATAGTCAAAATAGAGTTTTGTGTGTTAGACCTTGATCTTTCCTACAACATGATTCTTGGCCATCCTTAGACTGTTGCCATGAAAACTATCACATCGGCCACATTTTGCATGGTGTAGTTTATGCATGAAGGTGAGATTCATATTATGGAGGTTGACCCAGATCCCTAGGCATTGCTTTATGTAAATACAAATCCCTCTAGCAAGGCTTTTGTTGCCTCTTCATGGGGGTTTATAGATTCTCATACATCCCCTATTTATGAATCTCATTTTCTCAAGGATGAATATAGTGATTCGACTGAGTATCAAGTAGGGTTCACTCATTTAGAGTCTAGTGTGCATCAATCGACTCCCTCTTTCACTATACAATGCTAGGCTAGATCATTTCTTTTTAGAGACCTCTTCCAGGACATCTCCCTAGATGTTGACCTCCCCCTTGTGTCATACTTTTCCCATAAGATTATTGGCTCTCTCAATGAATCTCTTATTGAGGCCACTAGAGTCATTGAGTCTCATATGGAGTGCTATTCCATGCATGGTATAGCACCCAACCTAATCAATAAGAGGATATTTTAAAAGAGACTCACGCCCACATCTTACGTGCCAATATCCTCTTAATTTTTTAGGTTTAGAGGTCTTGTTTACCAATAATGACCCCACCTTCCGTACTCCTATGTTTTAGGCCATGACTGGTGAACCTAAAGATATGGATGTTCCATCTCCTTCCTCCCACCTTTTCCCTATTTTTTGGCCTCTTTGTAGGCTGAGCAATGGTCTACCTCAGGGTTAGGCCTCTAGTTAGGGAGAAGTGGTTGCCTATCCTCAAGGATAGGCCTAGGCCTAGGCCTATGGTGCTTTGGTGAGCCCCACAACTTACTGAAACACCCTCCCTAAGCCCCCATTTGATGGATTACCCTTCTCATGGCATCCATCATCAAAACCTAGTAGGTCTCCTTTGTCATTTGTCTTGTGCACTCCTCTTTGGATGTACCTTGAGATAGAAGTAGAGTCTTTTTCTTCTTTTAGTTGGTCAGGTTACTGCTTGCTACTAGCTAGCCCTCTACCAACTCCCTCTATCCTTTTTTGTAGTGCCTATAACTGATATGGGTTAGTGGTTTTGTTTTCTTACAACTTGATCTAGCCTTCTTTGGTTATCTTCATATATCATGGGCCTCCGACCACCCCTCCTCACCTCTCATTGTGGTCAATATTGAGACACTCTCTCATAGTTGACCCCCGTATAGTGGTGATGGCTCTATCGGCTAAGATGTCTTTCTTGCCTTTAGAACTCTAACTCCTCTTCACATTTGCATGAAAGAGAAACGTAACCCTAGATCAGTTATGCATGACATAGAATAAGAACAACATGTTTTGACAAGCTCACAAACATTCTCTTCTTGTTTCCCCCTTTCCCTTTCGTATTGGGCAGGGTTTGGGCCCTTTCCAAGCTCCCTAGGCTTAATTTTGGCCTCTTCTAGTCCAAGCCATAGATTTTGGGCAAATCTATACCCTAGACAGGCTAGGCCATGGCTTGACAGTGCCTAGGCTAGAATCTTGTTTTTGGCTTGCTCCAAGCCTTCGTTTCATCTTATTATTGCTCCCATAACCATTGAACCTTTATCTTAGAGGTTTTGGCCCATTTTGGATGCAATGGTGGGGTATGTTTCTCTCTTTTAGGCCTCTTTGGGTGTGTTTTGGGACCATTCTAATCTCTTATACCCCTAGGTCCTCTATCCCATTAGGGCTATGCAATTCTTGTTGGATGCACCTTGTCGGCCCTTTTTGGGTATTTTACCCATTTTTGTGTTTCAGACCATGAAACCTCTATCTTATGGGGTTTGGCATATTTTCAGGTCATTAGCAACCTCCATTTTTTAATCTAAGGTTTTTTTGGTCTTGTTATGGCCCTATTTTGGTTCTTTGGACCCCTTCTAGGTCCCCATTGACCTCCTAGGCCCATGTCCCATCTTATGAGCACCCAGGGATAGAAGTTACTTGTTGTGATTCTTTTAGTTAGTCATTTCTCTACTTTTCCATAGTTGATCTGTTATAACTCCCTCTCTTTCTTACTCATTGTGGTTGCAGGTAGGGTTGTTAGTTGGTTACGGTGGTTCAGGACTTACTCTAGCCTTGTCAACTAGTCTTCATCTTCTCTAAACTCCCCCCCCCCCCACTTTCCCTTGTTACCTCTTTCCATGATTGGTGTTGGTAAACCATTATGATTTTAGATTGATTTCATTATTTATTTCCCTCATATAACTTTCTTACATTGCTTTACTTTGAGATCACCTTTCTGTAGTCATTAGTTTTACATCTTTAACCCCCATTATGATACATCTCTTAGTGGTGATTCACATTGATGGTAGTAGTTGGGGCAACCCAGGATCAATACCTATTGCTTAGGTTATCGATGATCAGTGGGGCCATGAGCTTGTTATAGTTATTTTCTTCCTTACCAGTAAGATGAATAATGCCACTGAGTATCATGAAATCATTAGCACTTTTACCGATGTTGGTAAGTTAGGCACATGTTATGTGCAATTATTCTTTGACTCACTCTTAGCCATGTCTCAACTCACCAGTGTCTGGGCCATACTTATCTCTGAGTTTCTCTCCCTCTTTGAGGCGATACATGGTTTTCTCTCTTTCTTCAAGGACATCCAATTCACCCATATCCCTCACATAGTGAACATTAGGGTTGATGCCCTAGTGAATGTCATTTTGGATAATATGATTTGATTTGATATCACTTGTGTCCCTTCTTTATAGGATTTAGAGCTGGAGTTGGATCTAGATTTGGAGTTAGATTTTGGATTACGTAGCATTTTCACTCTCACCTATGGATCATGTCATCAACTTCTTCTGACACCATCTTTATCTGGTAAGTGCAAGTAATGTTTCTTTTCTATCTTTATAGTTCTTACTTTTCTTTGCTTTTGTGTGTCTTCTAGTTACTACACAACACTCGTTCATTTGAACATCAACTGCTTGTACCTCAGGGGCATATATAATCATACTTCCCATGACCCTACTCTTTCCTATGATTATACATTAGCTCATGTGCAGACTACCAACCCTGGTCATCCTAATTTGATACATTCACCACCTACTCAAACCTTTCCCACATCATATTCCTACTTCCCATGCATCCCTAATCCATATTGACCCTTTTGCACACAAGACAGGGCTTCTAGAGACCCCTGGGGGCTCCCTAGAGCCTGTTGACCAATCCAGGACCCTATTTGACCTAGGCCACAGCTTCTTTGAAGGAAACCCATGGCCTAGGTTGCACGTTTCCTTTACCAAAGTCATGGCCTAGGCCATAGCCTGGGTAGAACATGTCTAAAAGGGCTAATTTGAAGCCAAATGGTAAAAATAGCTAGTTTTAGGTTATTTGGTGGTTCTAGGTGGTGATATATGCCCTTTTTCATTCATTTGAGACTCCTCTCTTCTCATTCCATCTCTCTATTGATTCTTCTTCCCTCTCTTGACTCTCATACCTTCTTGAATCTCTCTTGTTTCATTCTTGGCACTCTTGAGCTTGATTGGGGATAAAGAATCCCATATGTTGTTACACCCTTTCTTGGAGACTTCATTACTACTCTCAGTTATTCCTACTTCCTTGTGGCTTAATCCCAAGCTCCTATATTTGGTATTACACCTGATTTGTGTATTTAGGTGGAGCTCTTACACCATTGCAAGATCTCACTTCACCTCTTCCTTTGCTCTTGGCTTTTGGTTTGGACTTTAACTTACACATAGCTTGGCCTTCCTCCTGCATTGCTTCCTAGCTTGGATTCCTAGTTGGTAGAACATTTAAACTTCATATTTGAGCTTGATCTAAGGGAAATTTACTATGAAAAGTGAAACTCCATTGTTTATGTAGTGTATATGTTAGGGTTTGAACTGTTTTAGTGAAATAATTATTTTGTATATTGCTTAGAGTAGTTTCCAAAGTTTATTGCATTTGTATATGTTTAAAGAATACTTTCATTGCTTGAAATATTCCTTTGTTTCATATCATTGCTCTTTTTTGGAACCCTTCATCATTGTATAGTAGATATATACATGCTCAAAACAACCTAGAAAACTTGCTTAAACATTTTGTCTCTCTTGCTAAACTAGAACATTGCATTGTTAGAAAACAATAATATTGAATTGCAAGGATAACTTAAATCTAGAATAGGCACGCTCTTGAACCCTTTCTTGAAAATGTCTTTATTGCTTAAAATGTCTTTCATTTGGCCTCAAAGTTCCTTAGCTTCTAGATTTACATTTCTTTGGTTATCCCTCTTCATTTGGTATTATTATTATTGCTTAGTTTATGTAATCCATAATATAGTCTTAGTTACTTGCCTCATTGTGGTTGGACCTGTTAGAGTAATTGGCACACTTTTTGTGCCTATTCAAGATATCCCCAACCTATTTTTCATGTATATCTATATCTTAGTGCAAGATGGCAAACCGGATAGCCATTATAGATCTCTTGTAGCCCATAGAACCCTTAAGCCTTCTAACCTCTTAATGGTTTGCTTTATCACCCTGCCAAACACAGGGTTCTATTCAAATTCTTGGAGCTACAGATTCAAGTAGCATTCTACCTCCCAATGTAAGGTTTAGTATGATTTGATCCAAGACCTTGCATGGAATATTATCAAAGTCTCAGATGTTCATATCAGAAGGATCCAAATCCCTAGCATGTATATTAATAAATCAAAAAAAAGAGATATTGCAAATGCTAAATCCTGATCCATTATCGACTAAAACCCATTTAACACATACCTTATTAATTTTTAATGTAATGTATAGAGGTAAGTGTAAATATACGATGTGTTGAGGTGCGAGATCTTCCTTTTCAAATGAAATATGCTCTTCAGTCTATTTCATACTATTAATTATGGAAGCAACATAAGTTGGCTCAAATATTTGAGGCACCTGAGTATCATGGAGTACAACATAAAAAATGTCTTTGTATGTGTTAGAATGTTGTAGGATATATAAAATGGAAACTATTGCTGAAGAAACACTGTTCTAGTCAATAAATATATAGCCATGGGTGTTGTTAACCTGCCAAGCTTTGGGACCACATGTAGACATCATAATCAAGACTGTAAGGTCTACTAGGAGTGTAGAGCTAGTAGTAGAGGTGAGATAGTGGCTATATGTGTGTGATAAATAAGTAGGAGGGATAAACAAGACCACTAATGTTCCCTTATGTATACAAGTGATAGTTAAGGCATCAAAGTGAACCAAAGAGAAAAAAACATCTAAAGGAGACTTGTTAATTTTAGGTAATGAAGTTGATATATCATTTAATGTATTCTCTATGTGTTTAAATATTTGTGACTTAATTGAGTTCCACATAAGATAAAGATAGCATCCCAAAGAGATAATGAAGCATGATAAGCATTTTAATTGATATAAAGCATCATGTATACATGTGTTTATGTCTTTTATGAGTTCATTTTGAATTAAAAGAAATAATCATGTAAATGAAATTATTAAACTTTGAAAAAAAAAGTGATACCCTTATTTTGTCATTATTATCATGATTTTATCAAATAAAATCATAAAATGTATGGATCTTAAATATGGGTCTCAAAATGTTGAAATATAAACCCTAGTGCTTTCTAGGGTTAGGGTTTGTACAATATCCAAAGTAAGTCGGGTTCACCAAATGTTTTATCCTTTTATGACTTAGTGAATGTAAATCATACATTGTTAAAGAGTTGAGTAATAGTAAATTAGGGTAAGAATATGCAATAAATATAGCCACTAATTTGTTATAGAATTGACTAAATTTGACCTTTCTAAAAATAGGAATAAATAATGTAAATAAGAAATTAGTTGGAAAATGACTGAGATGGATAATTTATAGGCTCTAAACTGATGTAGAGGTTGGTCTAAATATCATAAATAGGATTCAAGCATCAAAATACCTCTTTGATAGTATCTCCCTAATTGGACAATACTAGCATATGGTGCTAGTGTCCCTATTTTGGTGATAGTGTCCTATGTGTAGGACTATCCCGAGCTTCTAGGTTTACCTTGTTTATATTTTTAAGGTTTGTCCTATGTGCACAAGCTATAAAACCCTGTATGTGGCCTATTTTGATAGATTTTGTGAGCAAACCCTAATCCTCTATGTTGCTAGGGAATTGGGTTGATATAAGTAGGAAAGTGTGTTTATTAGTAGGGTAGGCTAAACATCCTTAACACCACATTATGTTGATATTTACCTACATACTAATACTCCAAGGAGGGATCAAGCCTGATGTAGTTCTCCCCACCTAAGTGTTGGTGCAAGTGCAAGTGAAGCTAGTGTGATGGTTGACTTGAGTGTTTTGAATGTGCTTGAGACTGAAAATATGATTAATATGAGATTAAGAATGTTGTAGATAGTAGTAATAATAAGTAGGGTAGAATAGGGATTGATAACCTTAATTATGCATAACTTATTCTGAATATGTGTGTGTAGTTTGTACCTCATTCCAATCTAGTGGATAAAGGGTTAAAAGCTATGTATTTATACTATTTTGGTGCTTGTGCAGGTGTTGAAAGAGGTTTAGACCGACCTTAGGAGGTCTAAAATTTAAAAATATACCATTTGTTAAAAAAAGAGGGAAAAGATAGTAGCATCGTTATTGGTTCACTAGTGACATGTGGTGCTACTATCCCTATTAAGGTGCTAGTGTCTAGGTGGCAGAACACTAGGCATAAAGGGTTATGATGCAAGAATGAAGGTTTGTGGCTTCTTTATGGATGTCTATGGTATACACAAAGGCTAGATAAGTGTGAAAATAGGCCCTAGGATAGGTCTAGGCCTAAACTAGGGATACGTGGTCTCAAGTAGCACTCTTAGCACTCAAGTGTCATTTTTAGGTGACTACACACAAATGCTTATTTAGATGGAAAAGTTATTTGAAATTGGAATGGAAAAAATGTGAAAATATTGGTGTACACATAAATGTTTTTTTAATAATTGTTATGCTTATTTAATTATGCATTTAATTAATTCATATATATTTTAACACATTTCAAAATTCAACAGGGATGAAATTATTGCTTCCTTGGATGGAAATGGATTTGAACTTGGGATAAAAGAATGAACATTTACTATTATGTGGATAGATCCACTGATTTTAACATTGTGTTGTCATTATGTATAATTGCTACCATTGGCATTAATGTTGTGATCACCAATGTTGTAAATGTGCACACCAACAAAGCTTTATGCACACCCCAATTTTATTCTCCCTAAACACAAATCTACCCTTTGCTCTTAGATATTTGGAATTATTTCTCGATATTTTTAAAATGGTAGAAGGGGAGGGATTATAAATAGGATAGGTTGTCCCAAAAATAACTAATCTACCATGACCTGCACCTATACAAGGTTGTAATAAAATTAATGTCTGCACAACAACCCATGGCCATCACTGACCTAGACCCATTATTTGCTTTTACCATTTTAGGTATTTGTTTGTATCATTTGAAAGGCATAGTTGTTAAATGAAATACATATGTTATATGACTTATTTATGATGGATATTTTTTATTTTATTAACCTGCCTAAGGCAGATTATATAGGTTCTAAATTAGTTATCAGTTACTTCCATTAGTCAATTATGGGGTGGTATTTGTCAAATGTAAAAATTTAGATATAGGGGAAGGGGACTAGTAGTTGGGACCCTTAAGTTTGGCTTCCCACAATTTTTTAAAAAACACCATGTTATAACTCTGCTTTGGATTAATGTAGTTTAACTAGTTGCTAGTTAATAAAAGTTACCCTAGAGGCTTTTTAGCATTGTCTAAAGTCATATGATAATTATTCACTAGACATGTCATTTTTTTGTCATTTTTTATGTGTGACCAGTAGTTGGTACCCAAATTTCCAATTATTTTTATAAATTTGACTAATAATAATATCAAACAAGTGTATTTTTACATTGGATTTAAAATCTATGCATTTAGGCATGTCATCGAGTTACGATGGGCCATTAATAAAAAATTAAGGGACATGTAGGAAGATACATGGGTGATTAATATGCAATAATGGTCCATGTTTAATGACACTTGACAGACTTTATTTCCATTAATATTGCCAGTAAATACCACCATATGCACTATCAACCACCTATTTGACATGGATTTTATATACTCTTCTCCACAAATAATCATGGAAGCCTTTACACCTCTTCACCATCTACAATGTTTCACATAGCTTTTAGTGTTAGAAATTTGAAGGGATGAAATATTATTTCAAGATGTGTGCCTTATTCCTATAACTGAACTCATGAAAGTCTTTAGTTTTTTATGTGTGCCTATAATACATGATTTTCATTATCATCACCTCAATGGTTTTTTTGCATGCCTTTACAACTAAGCCAACTTTTAATTATATGTTCGTTGCATGGCCTAAAGGTTTTCATTCACATAGCAGTAAATATTATTATTTTTATCAGTTTTTGAATTCATTGGCCATGTTGGGACACACTTGTGACATTAATAAGCAACAAAGGGCCATGATGGAAGATGCTAGGGTTTTTAATATGCAACAAACATTTTCAAAGATGCTTAGTGGCCTATTAATGTTGCCATGTGCACCATCATCAATCTATTTGGCATGGTTCATTCAAGTCACTCTCCCTAAAATATAATGAAACCCAAATGCCTATTATTGTCATTGTAATTATTTTTGCATAGTGACTTTTATTGATATGTGAATTAAAATTTCAATTTTTTCATTCACATAACAGTAGATGTTATTATTTTTAATTTAATAAGTAATGAAATGCCATGTTTGAAGATGTTTGGTTGGAATTATTTCCATTAATGTGACTAGTTAATGCTACCAAAGATAAACTCTAAAACCTATTCAAAATTCCTTGTTCAATTTAATCTCCCCTCACAGTCATGGAACCAAAATGCCTCTTTTTCATAATGCATCATTTCATATAGATCGTAGAGTAACCATGTTGGAGGGATGAAAATTTACCCACTTTGTTAGCATGTTTTCATTCACATCTGACTTAACATTTTTAGGTATTTGGATGGAAGTCCTCAATATTTGTGTTCATATTTATATTCATACCTATAACATGTAGATGATATAATGATTTCTCAATTAAGACCAATGTGTTTTGTTCCCTCATTTATCCAATCTAGTGGGCTTACTTGAGAATGCATACTTAAACCACCTAGTTTGTCATTTTTATCTATTTTATATGTGTGATAAATATTTGGGACCCAAATTAACAATGATTTTTTTTAAAATTTGACCAATAATAATATTCAAATAATGTTTTTTTACATTATCTTAAAATTTGTGCACTTAGGCATGCCATTGTGTTTTGTATCTAAATTCATGCTGCTCTATTATTTATATTTGTGATGCATTTGTATTTCCCTACATTAAAGTTTCATGTTAACCATCTTCAACTTGTCATGTTAAATTTTCACTCACTCACAATAAATGTGAGATGAAAATCAATGGAACCCAACGACATTTTATGTAGATTGCATTGTTTACCATAGATTGTAGCTTTGGCATGTTAGAGGGATGAAATGTTACATGACCGAAACAACCTACAAACTAAACATGTAGTAGTGAACATTAGTATGTATGTGGATGGAATCCTTAAAGGTTTTCATTCACATATCGACAAATGTTATTCTCTTTGTATCAAATTTAGGATTATCATTCACATAGCAATAAATGTTGAGTTAGATTTATCAAATGATATCCTTTTGTGAATTCATTTTGTTGTTTTATTGATATGTTGTTGTCATAAATGTTGCTTTCTTGTTCATTAATATTTTTCAAAATTATAAATATTATTTTCCTTAGTTATTGTTGACATGTTATCCTTTCACATTAATGTGTTTTTATATCTGAGACGCATTTATATTTCCTTACCTCCAACTTTCCATGCCTTCTATAAGCACCCACTAAATGTTCCCACATAGAAATGATTGTTTGTATGGAAAAGAATTTGAACTAAGTTTGGAAGACTGGAAATTTATTGGTATACACAAAAATGCTTGTTTGGATGGAAAAGTTATTTTACCTTGGGATGGAATAATTATGAAAATATTGATGTACATAGAAATGTTTTTTTATGATTGTTATGCTTATTTAATTATGTATTTGATTACATTTCATATTCCAATACATTTCATAATTTAACATGCATTAAATTATTGCTTCCTTAGATGGAAATGGATTTGAACTTCGGATAGAATAATGAACATTTATTGGTATGTGGATGGATCTATCGATTGTAACATTGTATTGCAGTTTTGTGCAATGGCTACCACTATCATAGATGTTGTGATCACCAGTGTTGCAAACACCTACACCAATAAATATTTATAGACACCCCCATTTTAATCTCCCCAAACATAAATCTACCCTTTGCTCTCAGATATTCAAAATTATTTCTTGATATCCTTAAAATGGTAGAAGGGGAGGAGTATAAATAGGAAAGGTTTTTCCAAAAATAATTAATATACCATGACCTACACCTATAAAAGACTATAATAAAATTAATGTCTACACAACAACCCATGACCATCACTAACATAGATCCACTATTTGCTTGTACCATTTTAGGTATTAGTTTTTATCATTTGATAGGTATAGTTGTTAAATAAAATACAGATGTTGTTCGAATTCTTTATTATGGATGTTTCTTCCAAACCTTCCCAAGGTAGAATAAATAGGTTTCAAATTGGTTATAAGTGGCTTTTTATCATTCAACTATGGAGTGGTATTTGTAAATGTAAAAATTTGGATATAGGGTAAGGGGACTAATAGTTGGGACCCCTAAATTTGGGGTCCCACAATTTTTAAAAACACCACGTTATAATTCACTACTTTTGATTTATGTAGTTTAACTAGTCACTAGTTAAAATAAGTTACCCCAAAGGCATTTTAGCATTATCCACAGTCATACAACTTTTTTTCACCAAAAATGTCATTTTTATGTGTGAACAATAGTTGGGACCCCAATGTACAATCATTTTTATAAATTTGATCAATAATAATATCAAACAAATATATTTTTTTACATTAACTTTAGAATTTGTGCAGTTAGGCACACTGTCAAGTTGCAATGGGTCATTAATAAAAAAGAAAGGGACATATTGGAAGATGCATGGATGATTAATATGCATTGATGGGTCATGTATAATGACACTTGATAGGATTTATTTCCATTAATGTTTCCAATAAATAGGTACCATACATACCATCAACTACTTGTTCGACATGGATTTTTTAGACTCTTCTTCGAAAAATCATGGACCCCTTACACCTCTTCCACCATCTGCAATTCTTTACAGAGCTTGTAGTGTCAGTAATTTAGAGGGATGAAATTTTGTTTCAAGGTGTGTGCCTTGTTCTTGTAACTGAACCCATGATAGTCTTTGGTTCTTTTTGTGTGTGCCTAAAATACAAGATTTTTTTTGTCATTTTAATGTTTTTTTGCATGCCTTTACAATTGATTCAACTTTTACTTATATGTTCATTATGTGACCTTAAGGTTTTCATTCACATAGTAATAAATATTATTGGTTTTATATCAAATGATATCATTTTCTAAATTCATTGGCCATGTTGAGACGTGATTGTGTCATTAATATGAAATTAAGGGCCATGATGGAAGACACTTGGGTTTTCAATATACAATAAACATTCAAAGATGCCCAATGCTTGTTAATGTTTTAATATGCACTGTATTCAATCTATTTTGGTGTGGCTTGATCAAGTCACTCTCCCCAAAATATAATGGAACCCAAACGCCTATTATTGTTATTTTAATTATTTTTTGAATAATAATTTTTATTGGTGTATGAATGAAAATATCAGTGTTTTCATTTGCACACAAGTAAATGTTATCATTTTTTAATTCAATAAGCAATGAAGTGTCATGTTTGAATATGTTTGATTGGATTTATTTCCATTAATGTGATCTATTAATGCCACCAAAGTTAAACTCTACAACCTTGTCAATGTGCTTTGTTCAAGTCACTCTCCCCTCATAGTCATGGAATCCAAATGCTTACTTTTCATAATGCATCATTTCACAGAGATCGTAGCGTAACCATATTGGAGGGATGAAACTTTGACCACTTTGTTAGCATGTTTTCATTCACATCTTATTCAACATTTCCTGGTGTTTGGATGGAATCCCTCAAGGTTTTCACTCACATATATATATTCATATCTACAACATGTAGATGATATAATGATTTCACAAATAAGACCAATGTTTGTTGTTCCCTCCTTCAGCCAATCTAGTGGGCTTACTTGAGAACACATACTTGGACCACCTGGTTTGTCATTTTAAGTTGTTTATAGGTGTGACAAATAGATGGGACCCAAATTAGTAATATATTTTTTTTAAATTTGACCAATAATAATATACAAATGAACAATGTTTTTTACATTGACTTAAAAATGTATGCACTTAGGCATCCCATCATGTTTTTGTGTCTGAATTCATGTTGCTATATTATTAATATTTGTGACACATTTATATTTCCATGTATTAAAGTGTCATGTTAATCATGTTCAGTGGGCCATGTTAAAATGACACTCACTCATAGTAAATGTAAATGAAAATCAATGGAATCAAAGATCCTTTTATGTAGAATGCATTGTTTAACAAAGATTGTAGCTTTTAACATGTTGGAGGGATGAAATGTTATCTAAATTGAACAACCTAAAAATTGAACATATTCTAGTAAAAATTAGCTGGTATGTGGATGGAAGTGCTAAAGGTTTTATTTCACATACTAACAAATATTATTATCTTTGTATCAAATTAAAGATTATCATTCACACACCAGTAAATGTTGAGTTAGATTTATCAAACCATACCCTTTTTTGAATTCATGTTGCTATGATATTGATATGTTGTTTTGATTAATTTTGTTGTGTTATTCATTCATCTTTTTAACATTAAAAAAATTCTTTGCCTTAGTTTTTGTTGATATATTATCCTTTCAAGTTGTGTTTTTTATATCTGAGATGCATTTTCATTTCCTTGCCTCTAAATTTTCATGGATTTTGCAAGCATCCACTAAACATTCCCACATATATATGCTTGTTTATATGGAAATGGATTTGATCTTGGGATGAAATACTGAAAATTTACTGGTATACACACAAATGCTTATTTGGATGAAAATTTATTTAAACTTAGGATGGTATAATTATATTGGTATACACTTAAATGTTTGTAATGACCATTATGCTTATTTATTTATGCATTTGATTAATTCATACATAGTCTAACATATTTTAGAATTCAATGAACATGAAATTATAGCTTGCTTGGATGGAAATGGATTTGAGCCTGGGGATGGAAGACTAAACATTTACTAGTATGTGGATGTAAGCCCTAAAGATTTTCATTCATATATTAGTAAACATTATTATCTTTGTATCAAAATAAATGTTTTCTTTAACATAGCAGTAATTATTATTATCTTTGTATCAAAATCAAGTTTTTTATTGACATACAAGTATAATGAGGACTGATGTCCAATGATTGCTATAAATTTAACCAATAGTAATATATAAACAAACAATACATAGAGCTGTCAAGAATTATCAAGTCTACATTAATTTTTATTGTCCACAATACATGCCTTCACCCTTAAGGCATCTCACATGGGTTATACTTAAGCAGCTACACCTTTTAATAATGCCCTTGTAGCTCTTATAGGTCTCATGGAGACCTATTTACCTATTTAGCACACCCTCAAGCAAAACAAGAACATAGGACCACTTTCAAATATATAGGTATGTTGGGAATAGTTCTCACATTAGGTGAAATTAGGTATTTAAAGGAAGGTAAAAAGTAAATAGTAAATTAGTATTTACTGAAAAGTAAATATTTATTATATGATTATAACCATATGGTTAATACGGTAAGTTTGTTAAAATATTATATTATCGATATATTGTTAATAGTTATAACAATATATCATATTTAGTGGTATGCTTAATGTGAGATATTTTGGGTGAAAAAGCAGGGGAGAGAATATAGGAATATAATTCCTTTAAATATGTAATTTCATGAAATGTATTAATTAGAGTGAAATTAGGAGAATAGCATAATATATTTATGTTGAAAGAATCTATTGTGTTTAGCTCTCATTTTATCAGTGCATGAATTGATTATTGTGTTTAGTTTTGTTCCAATTCCTATCATTGGTATCAGAGCAAGTGTTGGAGACTGGAGTTAATTTTTTCACTCCTCATGCATGCAGCAGTTAACAATCAGTTAGAGATCAATTAGTTAACAAACAGTTAGTTCAAGTAGTTTGCATGTAAAGACTAAAATTAGTCTTCAGTGTGTTTTTCTAATTATTGTTTGTTTTCAAATCTATTTAATAGACCCATGGGGCAGTATTGTAATTGAGCAAGATAAACAAGATCAAGAAGATCTGCAAGATTCAAGAAGATTAATAAAAATCTTGTTCCATAATTGCTGTAGCAATCTGTGTGTTCTATTTTCTGTTTTTATATGTTTTTATTTTCTAACAGCAAGTGAGTTTGTTCGTGTGATGGAGAAATAATTGAAGGGGTTGGCTATGGGCTTTATGCCCCCATTGATGGAAACCATTAGCTAAAAAATGAGTTTCTTTAACTCACATCAAATTGATATTGGAGACTTCAGAGAATCTTCCAAACAACAGGTTCCTCTGCCTCTTATGACTCGTGGTAACCTGTTCTTCTTCCACGCTTGCAGACCTGTATACATTCATGAAGTTGTAGTGATGAGTTCTATGGTCTAACTGACTTAAGTAGCCTTATTGCTTCTTTGTTGTCGTAGATCTGGTTCATCATCCAAATCAAAGTGTTGTTCTGTATGTCTTGACATTACTCATCAAGTTTGTAGCTTTGTTATGATTTGGAATTATTCCACATGGATTCAACTAGTCTTGGCTCTTCTCAAACATTCTACATGCAGCAAACATCTCGTTGTCTGTGAAAAAAAAATCTGTTTTGTATGACTGTGTCTCTCCATACAACGTCAAACAAAAACAACAGATCTGTACGCTATCCAATCTGGGCATTCCTATGCATTACAGTTGTTCACAAAACTTTAGCTACATTGCATTCATTGTTGGTGCAATACAGATGGTGGGTGAATCAGTCCGTAGACAGTTACAACATATGTTCGTATGTTGTGCACAACTTTCACAAATACCGATTCAAAATTTTGAGGTATCCCACGTGTTGTTACGGAATGGAATTGATAGATGCAGGTCCTCTGTGCAATGAGAAGCCTCTTTTTACTTGTTTGGATGCCTCTAGATATGTATTTTTGGATTCTATTCATCCCGAACATTGAAACTTCATTTAGTTGTATGTTGGCAAAGCCAATTTGATCGATCCAAATAAGAATTTTTTAGAGTCTTCATGGGTTAAGATTTAAGTTCTTTTGTTATATTATATAGTTGAGTCGAGTTTTTATTAAGCTTTAGATGTGTCATTTGATATATTTTTCAAGAGAGTCAATAGATTATTAATAGGTCTTTAAAAGTTAGTTGATTTAAAAGTTATTTTTATTGTGTATCGTGTTTCTTCCAATAAGTTCTTTAGTGTCACCTTATAGTTTTGGTTATTGTCTTAGTATATAGTTTTATTTAATATTTAAGTCAATTAAGTTTTTTTTACATAGACTCTTTTTAAGTTTTGTTTCATTTAATTTTTG
Organism: Torreya grandis; assembly: GCA_037957365.1. Taxonomy (NCBI): domain Eukaryota; kingdom Viridiplantae; phylum Streptophyta; class Pinopsida; order Cupressales; family Taxaceae; genus Torreya; species Torreya grandis. Next base: position 3,605,957 of record JARHVA010000101.1, read on the forward strand.
ATTGATCATCATTATGATCAATATTAGTAATTTTAAAAGAGTTTAAAGTCATTTTTTTGTGAAGTGTCAAGAGTATGTCTTTTAGTGAGTTGAGTTATATTAAAAGTTAAGAGTCATTTTGTACATTATGTCTTCATTTGTCAAAAAAAAATTAAATTGTAAAAAAAAAAAAAAAAAAATTGCTTTACGGAGGTATTTTCGAACGTACCTGACATCTGGTAAGCATGTCAGTATTATGAGGGGACCCCATTTCAGTCAAAACAACATGTTGCTGAGCTACATCAACATACTAGCTGAGTAAGCAGTATCATATACTGGATGATGGAGGATACACAGAGTAAGGAGGTCTTTCAATGACCTCTCATTAGTCACTAACGATGGGGCCACATCAATGTTTTGATGACGTGTGTGGTGTGTTATTTTCAGTATGATGTGTTTTATATTTCTATTGTGTGTTGTAAATAAGAACCGAAGTATATACATGTTCACTTGTGTATGATATTCCCATGTAACCCTTTTGTATATTTACATTAGAGAATGCTGATCTAAAAAGCATTGTAGCAATCACGATGAAAGGTTAGTGGTAAACCTGTGAAAACCATGTTGTAAGGTTAATGGTAAACTTGTGAAAATCATTCTGTAAAGTTAGTGGTGACCCTGAAAAAACCATTATGTAAGGTTAGTGGTGAACCTGAGAAAACCATTCTGTAAGGTTATTGGTGAACTTTTGAAAACTGTTTTGGAAGGTTATTGGTGAACCTAGAAAACCAATTGCAGATGAGTGTGAAGGAAGAGACGTGTGATGGCACATTTATATGGAGAAGATCATGAGCACACAGAGGTGGAGCACGCTACAATAAAAAAATAAATATATATTATACCATGTAAAAACTATTGGGGAGCGGGGGGCGGAGCCAGGGGGAATGTTGGGAATAGTTTTCACATCAGTTGAAATTAGGTATTTAATGGAAAGTAAAAAGTAAATAGTAAATTAGTATTTATCGAGAAGTAAAAATTTTGTTACATGATTATAAATGTATGGTTAATATGGTAATTTTGTTAGAATATTATATTGTTGATATATTGTTAATAGTTATAAAAATATATCATATTTAGTGGTGTGCTTAGTGTGAGAGATTTTGAGTGAGAAATCAGGGGAAAGAATATAGGAATATAATTCTTATAAATATTTAATCTCAAAAAATGTATTAATTAGAGTGAAAATAAGATAATAGCATAATATATTTATGTTGAAATAATCTATTGTGTTCAACTCTCATTTTATCAATGCATGAATTGATTGTGTTTGGATTTGCTCCAATTCCTATCAAGGTCCACTCCTTATGTCCCCTTCAACATTCTCAAATGATCATAGTCATCTTAGATCACCTTTGTGTATGCTCAAACAACTCAGACAGAGACCTTATATATATAGTAACACCATTATTGAACATGCACTCAACTTTTTAAGCATTGTGCATACTCAATATAGATTGATCACACCTTTAAAATCCACACAGATCATCCTCATGGAGTTTACAACACTCCACAATAGCCAATTCATCAAGAGACATCAAAACAACATCAACATGTGCTTAAATATCCTTATTAGGTCACTTGTAGAACAAGCACAAACACACAGTCAACTTGGAACATTAATATATTTGACTATACACACTTCCAGATCTTCAAATTAGGTTCATTATATGAGCCATGGAGTCTTATTCATCTTTGGTTTTTATAGCACCAGTAAATTCAACTTCTATCGAAATATATGGATAAAATACAAAGCTCTAGTTTTCCATGTGTTAAATTTAAATGTTTGAATAGCAATGGTCATAATTAAACCTTGAAAACTTTACTCATATCTTGTGTCATCTCAGCTTTATATCAATCTTGCACCATCTATCTTGTCTAAAATTTAATGCATAGTCTGTTAAATCTAAACATTAAACAATAGTCACTTTGACCTCATCTCATGCAATCTTGAAATGTTGACTCAATGCACTCTATTAATCTTTGTGGATCAACCAGGGCTTTGGCAATCAATGCTCACCATTAAATCAAACTATATGAACACTTATTTTCTATTAGATCCTTATCATGTACCTTTGTTTAGTCATTAAACATCATACACATATCCTCATCTTAGTGCATCCTAACTTCTTAGAGTAACGTGCACTGTGAATCTTGCTTGAACTTTAACTTGTGCAGAAATGACTATGGAAACCTTGCTTATCTACCTGAGTATCTATATTTTAACCTTAATAACTTCTTCTGTGCTTGAAGGTATGATCTCAAATTTGGATCAGATGATCTTCTTACATAGGAGAATCCAACCATATAATAAATAGTTCATGGAACCTTCACGTGTGTGAGATATAACTCCATTAAAATGCCTTCTCAAAATCTTGTCATAGAGCTAACTATGCTTAGAATTTATTTGGGAGACCAAATTTTCTCTTGCATAAATTTTGTCACACTTTAATGCATGATCTAAAATTTTGCACAAATAAACTAGGCTCAAAACTGAATAAACCCATATGATCAATTTTTCCTGAAACATCCACATGTGTAAGATCTGCCACCATCAAAATGCTTACTCGACTCTTTTTTTCACTTTGAAAATTTGTCTAAGTATGGGAAAACACTGTCAAAATGCTTGGGATCCCAACTTTGCACATGCATATCTCTTGATGCATTTTATTGCATGATCTAAAAATTAGAGAAAATAAACTAGATATAAAAACAAACAAACACATATAATCATTTTACCCTGACGCCTATATACATTTGAATGTTGACCTAATCAACATGCTTACTTAGCTCTATTTGAACCCTTTTGCAAATTTGGCTAAGTATGGGAACATAGTGAATTTTGTCTAAGTAGCCAACTTTGTACCCTCATATCTTTGAACGTGCTTTGATGTATGAATTGAGATTTGGTGCATGAAAACTAGGGACTAATATGATAAAAATAATATGACCAACTCTCCTTGACTCATTTCCATGTGGCAATGGTGACATCATCAAACTACTTACTCAAATTTTATACCACCGGATCTAAAGTGTTAAGATGAAGACTATGATCAACTAGATGCAATCCACTCATACACACAAATGCTCAAATCATAGATAGTATATTATGTACCTCTTTCGCATGCTCTAATCACCATACTCATCCCTAAACATCTTTAATCATGCTAAAAGTGAAGATCAACCAAGTCTCCTTTAAGCACACTAGGACAAACACATTACAGACTTTAGGCTATCAAAGTACTTCATCCATTCACCAAAAAATCTCTATGACATCACCATGACATCAAAAAAAATCCTCTAACAATCTCCCCCTTTGTCATTAATGTCAACAAATAACATATATAGCAATATACAACTCACCTTCTCTCTCTTTAAGCACTCTCATAATAAGAACTTTCTCCCCCTTTGACACAATGACAAAGTGGGCACCAATTGATCTTGAGGACATAAAAATACAATAAATAGGAAAGGACTATCTTATAAGGATGATACAAACTCCTCCTTACCTTGAGCCTACTTTATCTTGCCTTGATAAACTTCTTCTTGCTCCATGTCAACACTCTTCTTCACAATCACAACAACTAATGAAGATAGAACACACAAAAACCACTAGAATCTAATGGAACTCATGAATAAACATCTAAGAGGGAATCCCCCTAATATTTTTGAGTAATTTCACCACTTTATCATCTTCATATCTTTATACACAATGAGGAACTAACATACAAGATTGTTAGCCTTCTCTCTCAAGACACTTCCATGACCACCAACAGAGCATCATACCGCTCATAAATCAAGAAACATGTTCTAAACCAACTTGATAACTCACCTTGAAACATTCATGCTTTGATCTTTCATAGAAACTGAAAAAAAAATACTCTTCACACTAGGTCTGTTTAGTCCTCTTGTAGCCCTACCTAGAACTTGCAGAGCTCACAATTTTTTGTAGACACAAATTCAAGACCTAAAATTTCATATCTAGAGCACTCTCATATTCCCCTTGTCGAACATCAATTTTCAATAATAAGTTGATCCTCTGTAACATATTTTCTTCACAAAGATACTACCCAATTAAGCCTCCAACTTGATAAAAAACTTGAATAACTTGAGAACCACAAACCTTCAAATATCTATGAACCTTGATTTGAAAACCCATTTTTTCCATTAAAAATATTAAGAATCCTTAGACCTCAAATAATAAGGCAGACCACTTTTCTAATAGATCCCAAAACCCTAGAATCAAAAAATAAACAAAGTCAACATAACACTTTCAAGTCAACGTCTACCTTTGAAACTTCTTGTACACCTGGAGACAAACATTACATACTTATGGACCAAGATTTGAGCTTCTAGACCATTTGGAACCTTGAATTTATATAACCTATTTTAGGACCTTGATAAATCATAAATCTTCCTTTGCTATCTAGGAACCTTCAATCTGACCCTATAGATTGTTCTAACTAAAAAACACCATAGCAACACTTGATTCTCCACTTGAAAGGAGTCTCTTAAGAAGTATAGATAGAGACACCCTCTATACCTTAATTCTCTAAAACAAAAATAATTCCTTATATTCCTTCTCCTCCTTGTTCAATTGATACTTATTGTTCTTCATCTTCTTTTTCTTTGGCTTTAGAAACATAACTTCTTTAACTACTACAACATTATCTTTTTCTTCTATGATTGGATATCAATACATGGAGAAAACATAGATTCATGGCATACCTTTTCATCTGAATAATCTTCCTTTTAGCTTGGATTCTCATCACTAGGCACTTGTTCAACAATAGTTGGATGTTCACTTGGATCCATACATACCTCAGAACTAGCTTCAACCAGTTCCTTAGTCTTCTCTTTGAGCTTAGTCTCTTCATTTTCAACATGAGTATAAAATAAGACCTCTTGGTGTAGACATCAAAAATATGCAAACCATGATTTTGAATGTCATAATTTCTCTTGATCACCTTGGGACCCTCTCAAGACCAATCTAACCCTTTGACCCCTAACTGAACTTGACCCATAGTTAGTTTGACCAAAATAGCTTAACCTTAGATTTTACCTATTTTAACTCTTCACCCTCGACCATCGATGGTCAGGTTGACCACTGATGGTCAAGGTGCACCTCTTCAACCACTAAAATGCAAACTCACTTGCCTTATTTTTTAAAAATAGCTCAAATAAATCTGATTGTGAGCCATTGCATGAATGAGTTATAATTAGGAAGCCCAGTTCATGTCTTATTGTAACTCTCTTTTCGTACCTATAAGAAGAGAGGAACATAGACGTGAAGATCATCCACAATCATCATTAAAAGCTTATGCATCTAGAATCCTCTTTTTGTAGGTCAATCATTATCAACAATTCAATGATCTAGCTACTACATCAGAGAGCCAACTTACCGTTGTAGCTCTACCCAAAGTGTCAAGCATCATTACTCTATCAAAATCATGTCATATTATACCAATGAGTCAACTACCTCAAGCATCCACCCAATCCATCTTCTTCAAAATAATTATTTGGTTTCCAGTATTTTGTTACTTTTTTTTTTGCATTTAGCCCAGCACCAACCCAACTCCTAAAATCTCACTTTATGATCTCATCAATTAGCTTGTTATCAAACCAATATCTATCCACAATAACCATCAATGGTTTTCTCAATAGCCAATAGTTAGTCCAACCATTAATGGTCACTTTGATCACTGACAATCACCTTAACCGTTGATGGTCAGCCCAACTGTCGACATTCACTATGATAGTAAAAACCAACAAGCTATTTTCACCTGCCTACCACCAACCAAATTTGAATTTTTATGTTCTTTCCTATTCATAGACCTCCCTCTACTTTTTAAAATCATACCCTAACCATATAGCACTAAGTATTAACTAGTTCGTTTCTATTTTAATCATTTTTAGTCTATTTCTTAAGCAATCATTCTTGTGTTCAATTCAGTACCTTTTGATTATTGATTCAAGTACTTTATTTTTTATTTATAAACTTAATTATTTAAAATATGTGGATTGATAGCCCCTAAATAAGCTCTTGCTTCTAGGATCTAACTATCGCTATGCAATCCACTCAACTATCTATCTAACAAACAAGTTTGCTTTAGTGATTTCTTATTTACAAGTCATCCTCCCAAGTCAAAGAGGATATATTTAAAATCTTCTGATTCTACGTGCGCACAATTAAATAATTTTTTCAACCATACCCATTCTTAGTTTCTTCTTTTCCCTTTCTAAAATAATAAGCAAAAAATTTGTTGAAACATTCTATCATTCCTAGTGGGACCCTTGTACCTTTATTTGGTTTCTTGTTTGCTTGTATTCTCTCTCTATTCTATGCTCATTAACAAAATCAAAAGTTTCCTTTTAGGCTTAAAATTAAGTACATACATCTATTTCTTGAAATTTTAGTTCACATAGCTTAACTTAAAGGCAAAGTAATCTATCGTAGCTTCACTCTTTTTACACACACTCAACCAAACCACTTTTCATCAATTAAACATCAAACAAACATGAGACAAGTCCTGGCTAAGATTCTTCACCTAGTGATAACCTTACCCTTTTTTTCCAATCCCACTTAGAGGTCATTACCAAGGAGAGAACGAACACAATGCTCTAGTTAAGTATAATCTCTAGATATCAATATATATTGGATACACACTTGACACTCTTATTATTTTAGTGTGTGAAGTGAGGGGGTAGGCCCCAATACCAAGCCACATATTGATTCCACTATAGATTCTTTTTTAGTGCCTAAATACAACCTAAAACCAACCTTAGACTTCCTCTCTAGTACCCACTCTACAAACCAATTTTAGTCACATAAATTTTTAAGGCATAAACCAAAAGTGAGATTAATGAAAACTCTAGGGCTTAACGTATCTTTTAGAGTGTGATTTTACTTCTTTGATCATTCTTTTGTCTTCTCTTTATTTGAGTAGTGAGGTTGTTTGTGCTTTCTATCTCCCCCATCTCATATGGTTCTCACTTGTCAGTAGCAAAAAGACCTTCTAGAGAAAAACCCATCACCAAGCCAACCTCCCTCTTCTACCTCTTCATCCATGGACTACATCTCTAAACCAACAGATTCTCACCATCCCTCAGGAAGTCCTACTTTCCCTCAGGAGGTTTCTCAAGGAGATGCAAATTTTGTTGCTTTCCTAGATAACAACCCTATAGCCTTACAATATTATCTTATAAACATGTCTTACTGTATCTCACTTCGGTCCCACCCATAGATCAACCTTATGGCATGCCTCTCTACCTCATGGAGAGTATCTCTAATTCCATGGTTACTACACAAGTTTCTTCATCAACCAACAACCCCTTTGAGACTACCATAGAAAACCAACCAACCCAAACTACCACTTCCCTTATACCTTCCACTTCTACCAACCACTCCTCCATAATAGGAGTGTCTGCCTCTAGCACTACCAACCCTCCTTTAGCTACCCCCAATCCATCAACCACTACTCTACTTCAAAGCCTTGTGGTGTCTATACCCTCTACCTTACCACTGATCAGTATAAGGGTCACCACCCTTCCATTGATCACCAACCCAACTACCGCTCCTATCCAACAAATACCCCTTGCACCAAACTTTGGCTACATCCCTAACCTACAAGGGTATATACCCCTAACCACTACCTAACCACCTACATCTACCTACCCTTATGTATTCTTTGCCCAACCATTGGCATCCACTTACCAATATGTGGTAGCCTCCCAACCTTTTACCCACTATCAATATGTCTCCTACCCACCATAGTCATATGCATCTTATCATGTTATGTGTGGATAAATAAAGATGCTTATGGACAAGATGATCACCTTAGAGTCATCCATTTCAGGTACTAACAACATCTTATCATATGACCAGATATGTAATGAGCCCATCCATCCATTTGTACCTATCAGGGCATATCCTCCCTGATAGAATCTTCCCAAGTTATCTAAATTTCAAAGCAAGGAGGATCCCCAACAACACCTTAGGGCATTTAGGCATGTTTTTTTATGTCATCACCTATGATGATGCCCTCCTTCTCCATACCTTCCCCATGTTTCTATCTGGTCCAGTATTGGATTGGTATAGTACCATACCCAAGTAGTCCCTTTTCTCCTTCACCCAACTGGCTCAAACCTTTTTGGACCAATTTTTGATCAATATCTCCAAGAAAGTTTATATCATCAACCTCTATTCTATTCGATAGTTTGAAAATGAATCCATTGCCAATTTTATATCTCACTAGAGGAGTTTGATTAACCAACTTTCTTTCTTCTTACCTTAACCTGAACTCATACATCTCTTTACTCGAGCATGTGCCAAGCATATCTCCTTTACACTGCATGTCTAAAGATTCTGAACCTTTGATGAAGCTTTTACCATGGCACGTAAGTTAGAAAACTGAGATATTGATGAAGGAAAGCTAAAGATCAAAAACAAGAACTCAACCTACAAAACCAATGAGGCATCTTCCTCCAAGTCAAACAACCAGTCCAATACCAATACCAAGAGCAAGGGAACCATAAATGTAGTTTTCCTTAAGGCCACTCCTCCACCTGCCATCAACCAACCAAATTCCTCTAGTTCCTCAAAGTAAAACATGAAAAACCAAAACTGGAACAACCAAAAGCAATTCACTCCACTTGGAGAATCCTATGCTTCCATCTTGGAGAAGTTATTGACATACATCATTCAACTTCCTCCTATCAAACCTCCTTAGTAGTTTGATGCCCTCATTCTGCACCTAATTGGTTCAATGAGAATGATTTGTGTGCCTTTTATTGGGTAATACGACATGATGTCATTAGGTGCAATACCTTCAAGAGCCTTGTCTAATCCCTCATTGTTCAAGGGGAGCTCACATTAGATAACCCCAATGCACCATCAAACTAAGCCCTTGATATACTCAAGAAACCTTTCCCAAACCATGCTCCTAGAAAGAATGAGAGTAACATGGTCGAGTGTTCTCATGATACCCATACATTTAACATAGTCCTTGATGCACTCATTATCAAACCACCCAGTACCTAATCTTCCATTCTTTCACCTCCTCCATCTCTTTAGATAGTGAACTTACCTTACCTTCTTTCAGACACTCAAACTAAGGAAGTGTCATCTTCTCCCCCTCCACTTATTAAGGTAGTGGAGTCCTTAACCACTCTCTTAGCCAATATACCAGAACACCCAACCATTGCCATCCCATCTTTACCTTCAACTACCAAGAAACTTACTCCCCCTTCAAAAATTATTCTCGAGGAATAAATCTCCATGTCCACTCCTCCCTTAGAGGAGACACCTATCTCAACTTTACATCCTTTGATTGAGGAAGAGGACAAGGTTACCACCCCACTTCCCCAACCTATGGGTCTATCATTCAAACCTGCTACCTAGAGAGCTAAACCGATATATAAACCATTCTCTAGAATAGTTTAGAGAATGGAATTTATTTCCAAACCCAAGTTAGACTAGGCTACCTTTTGGCATAAACTAGGTCTCCCTTATATTACCAAACCACAACCTCCGACCCTTTCTTTGGTAGACCAACCTGCCACTTCTATTCACCAACTTATTATTATATCTACCTAACCAACCAAAACCTCTACCCAACCAACCCCCAACCACCTAAGTCAACCAAGACCCAAATGGCCAAACCCTCTTATATAACCCTAACCAAAACAACCAAAAGCCTTGGTACCCTCCCTACAACAAACCTTAGTCACGCAACTATGAAAGTGGACCTAACCCCTTCAAAATCACCAACCAAATGCCAAACCAAAACAACCAAAGAGGTCAAACCACCTAAAGGCTTGAAGGCCCAAATTTTACCTCCCTCAACCTTACCCTCCATTTTGGGACCTCATCCCTCTACCTTGATCAGGAAGCCAATTATCTCTACCTAAACCCCACCCCCTTTTTGGTTATGCCTTCACAATTGCTTTTTGATACACCTCTCTTCACTATACCAGCAATGCCTAAGCTACCTACCTTACGATCCTTCACCTCTAGCTCATCAACCTCCTTGCCTAAACTAAATCCCTTAACCAAGCACACCACCCTACCCAAAACACCTACTACCAAACCTATTTCCAATCAACCCTCTACCTCAACCATCAAAGCACAAACCATTACACCTCTACCACCTTTAGCTGAGTTTTAATCGACCATTTTCCATAGGTTATTAAAAACTTCTTATCTATCCTTACCTCTCATTGGGCACTTTAACCCTTTAGCTTCAAAACCCATCTGGTATAATGACCACCAAGTGTGTTCTTATCATAAGACACCCAACCATGATACAGAGAACTACAAAGCTCTCTAAACCATCATCCACCAGCTCTACAATGAAGATTATATATTAACAGATGAACCTCCTATGGGCCCCATACCAATCCATCCAACAACCATACCTACCCAATGCTTACCTACTCCTCCACTCTCACCTAAGAGTGAAGATGAATCTAACCAATATCCTACCTTAACCTCTCCTTCTATCCATATTATCAACATGGTCACAAGATCACAATAGAAGGAGAAGGGGAAGGCTAAGGTGTCTATTCCATGGGCATATCCATCTTCAACCTCCCAACCAACCCACACCCAACCATCTCCATCTTTGACCAAACCCAAGCTATCTATTTTAGGTGCCTCCCAATCTAACCCCTCAGAATCAATCAAGAGAGTTATCCTCAAGTAACTTCATCAAACCTTGATGAATATGAGCTTGTATGATTTGATCTCTACCTCTCCCCATCACCATCAAGCACTAATAGAAGATTTGCAATCCATTGAGGTCCAACCTAAAGACCCTCAACCTCTAAAATCCTTTGTTGGTGCCCTTCAAATTTCTAACCTTGTTACCTTCAAGGATTTATAAATACCTTCCATCCATCCTAAGAACCTAGATCCCCCTCTATCTATCACTTCCTACATCAACTAAACCTACATTAAATGGGTCATTATTGATGGGAGAGATAGCATTAACATCATTTCCTTTCATGCCTATAACCAACTTAACCTGCTAGACAATGTCATGTCTAAAACCTCGATAGTCCTTTAATCATTCAATGATACCATAGCCACCACCTTGGAAACTATCATCCTTCATATCTATTTAGGACCTCGCATTCTCCCTAAACTTTTCTATGTAGTGGAAGGTGAATTCCAATACAATGTTTTGTTGGGATGACCTTGGATCCATTTCATGGGTGTGTTCCCTCCACCCTTCACCATTGTATTAAGTTTGAGCATGAAGGCTAGTTCATCACCATCTAATCTGACCCAAGTCTTTTCTTGACATACAACATGACATATCACCCCAACGATGTCCTCATACCCCCATCTAGCACACTTTCAATGACTAAAACCCAACCTTCAATAACCAAAGTAGATATCACATCCGCTTCAACCAACGAGGCATCGACTAGTTCTTCTATCCCTTCGGACCAAATCCCCAGCATGAACCCTTTAGAATCAATGTTCCATCACCTTTCACTATGGGAGTATTGCCTTTTAACCCTTTTTTCTTTCCCTACTCCTCATTAGTATGGGTAACTCACCAACTAGTCAGGATATGACCCCAATGTCAGAACTATCATTCTCTTTGGACCTCCTCACTGTTAGACCCATTTTGTCTATGGGAGACTTGATAAACCCCTTAGTGATTATACCACCTCTCTTTCACCTAGGCCATTTACCATCTATTTCTCTTACCTACATAAACCAAGTTTTGTCAAGACATACCTCCATCAGTGTGCTTAGAAAGGCTTTGGTCTTGGGTGATATGAGTATGGCCCACATGAATTGATCACTGCCAAAACCAGGAAGTTGCATAAGAAACATGACCTTGGTTTCATCCTACCCAACAAAAAGGAACCCAAATCACGTACCACCACCATTATAGAGAAAGATTCCCCTTCTACACCGACCTTGCCTCCACTTGCATGTGAGGATGATGACATCATCCCACCTAATTTTTTTTTTCAACATGATTATCCTAAGACCCCTGACTTATCAAAAGGAAGGGGTGATTGTAACCATCCCTTTGACCCATCTTGAGATGTTAGGATAAGACTCTCCTACCATTAACACTATTTATTGTTAGGATGATGATTCTATTCTCACCTACCTTGGTGCCCCAGATTCTTCCATCCATAAATCCCTTCCTCCCAAGACCTTGACCATGTTAAACGAATCCACTATGAATACCAAATTGGGTACTTTGGACAACCCTCATATTATAAAACTTGGCCAATCATTGAATATCAAAGAACTTTAAGATATCCCTTCTTTCCTTCAAGACCGAAGCATAGTCTTCGATTGGTCTTATAACAACATGCCCAAGATCGACCCCACCAATGTTACCCATAACATAGTCACCCACCATGACGCCAACCCTGTCAAGTAGAAAATTTAATGCATGCACCCTCACATAGCCCTTATCTTCAAAGAAGAGCTTTAGCATCTTCTATTTGTCAACTTTATTCAACCCATTGACTACTCCCAATGGGTCTTGAATGTCATACCTATCACCAAAGCCACAGGGGGACTATGCATTTGTGTGAACTTTTGTAACCTCAACCTCACTTTCCCCAAAGACAAATTTCCTCTATTGAGCATCAACTAGCTTGTTGATCTTACAGTCGACCATGAGATGTTGTCTATCATGGACATATTCTTAGGGTACAATCAAATCCTCATTGCCCTCAAAGATCAACACAAAATTACTTTTACCACCCCATGGGGAACCTCTGCTATAGATTCATGCCTTTTGGACTAAAGAACACTGGTGTAACCTACCAATGTGCCATGACCTATATCTTCCATGACCTTATCCATAGGATTATTGAGGATTGTGTGGATGACCTTCTTAGAAAATCCAAACTCTGAAAAGATCACTTGGTCATTCTCAAGATCATCTTTGAACACCTCATCCATTATCATGTTTGCCTTAACCCCAAAAAGTATATTTTTGGAATCTTATCAGGAAAGCTTTTTGGTTTCATTATCTCCCTTCATGGAATAGAATTTAATCCCACCAAGATCAAATTAATCCTTGACATGCTTCCTCTAACCAACCTTAAGTGACTCTTTAGCTTTCAAGGGAAGCTTCAATCCATTCATCATTTTATCTCTCAACTTTTGGATCAATGTCAACCATTCCACCACCTTCTAAAGAAGGATATCTCTTTTAAGTGGAATAATGATTGTCAAAAGGCCTTTGATTCACTCAAAGAGTACCTTTTGTCACCACCTATCCTTACCCCTCCCAAGGATGACCAAATTTTATACCTATATATCTCTATCACTGACCATTTCCTAGGGGCAATGCTGGCACATCAAGATGAACAACATAGAGAGTAAGTCATATACTACATTAGCCACACACTTGTAGAGTATGAGACTTGATACACCCATACCAATAAACTTTGTTTAGATTTAGTCTTCATGGCCAACAAACTTTACCACTACCTTCTTAACCATAAAACCTATGTCATAACCAACACCAACCCACTCAAGTACATGCACTCCAAACTATACCAAAACTAGTGTATGGCCAAATGGCTTATGCTCTTAGTAGAGTTTGAGCTTGAGTTCCTCCAGCAAAAGTTAATTAAGGGGCAAGTCATTGCTAACCCATTGGCTGAGGCACTTTTAGCAGACAACCAACCTCCTCTTTTTTATTTCTTTGATGAGTCCATCATAACCCTCTCTCAGGTGGATTTCACCTATCAAGGCACCATGTTCTTTGATGGGTCAAAGTTTCAATATGATGGGAGAGAAAGCATCATGCTTATCCCCTTTGATGGTGAACCTCTCCCTTTGTCCTTCAAGCTTGATTTTGATTGTATCAACAATATGGATGAGTTTGAAGCTCTAGTGATAAGCCTTCAAACTGCCTTAGCCCTAGGAGTCAAAATAATCAACATCTTTGGTGACTCCCAACTTGTGGTCAATCAAATCAATGGCTCTTATCAATGCAAGAATGATGTTCTGCAATAGTACAAGAAACTATTTGATGAACTCTTAGCATCATTTGAACACTACCATATCCAATCAACCTCATGATCTACTAGCAAGTTCATTGACACCATGGATTCCCTTGCCTATCAAATACTATCTACACCCTCAAATTTTAAGCTATATATTATTAAATACACTCTCAACCAATTTCAATGTAGAGGAGACCCAAACCGACTTTTGGTACTAGTAAATACTTGACTATCTTAGCCTTGGCATAATTCCTTCTGGTCTTTCTAGAAATGATCGAAGAGAATTTATCCAGAGTCCCTCATGATATACTATCATGGGAGGAATTATTTTTAAACATGGATTTGATGGTCTTCTCTTCCGTTGCCTATGTAGTCACTAAACCTCTCACACCATCAAGGAAATGCACGATAGTATATGTGGAGGAGACTTTAGTGTCCTCATTGTAGCTAAGTGTATTATTCACCTTAGTTATTACTATCTTACCCTTAACCATTATTGATATGATTATGTGAAAAAGTGTGTTAAATGTCGATAACACACCAATTTGTATCATACACCTAGTCATAGTCTTTGAGTTTCCACTGATTTATGGCCTTTCTCATAATGGGGTCTAGACCTTATTGGTGAAATTAACCCCCATTATTCGTAGTGACACCGTTATATCATCACTATGACCGAATATTTTACCAAGTGGGTAGAGGTTATTCCTTCAGTCTCGACCAAAGCAAAAAAGATTGTCGACTTTATCAACCATCACATTATCTATCATTTTGGTGTTCCTCATAAGATTATCATTGACAATGGTAAATCCTTTAAAAAATGGTAAGTCCAAGGTTTATGTGACACATTTTGAATTAATTTAAGTTTCTCTTCACCCTATCACCCTCAAGCAAATGGACAAATTGAAGCCTCTAACGAAACCCTTAATAACATGCTAACTAAAATGGTCAATGCATATGGTCAAGATTGGCATTTGCACATCCCCTTCACCTTCTAGGCATATCGTACTAGCATTAGAACCCCTACAAGTGCTATCCATTTCTATCTTGTGTTTGGAGTAGAGGCAGTCTTGCCTCTTGAAGTCTGAATCCCATCTCTTTGCATATCTTTGCAAGAGCTTATTTTTTAAGATGATTATCATCAGCGCCATTTAGCCCAACTCGAGCTACTTGATGAGTGCCATTTAGCAACCCTTATCCATCTCCATGTCTATCAAGATTAAATCAAGTGTGCCTATAAAAAACACCTTTGAGTGTGGGAATTTAATATCAGAGACCTCATCCTTAAGGAAAACCAACATGTCACTAATATGGAGAAAAGTAAATGGGGAAAATTTGCTTTTAATTATCTTGGATGTTATATCATAACCCACAAGTATATATCAGGAGATTATTGGTTGTCTTCTCTCGAAGGCCACCCATAACCTAAGCCCCTCAATGCTTCACATATACATCTATTCTTTTTTTAAGAAAGATCAAGTTCACCTTTTATCTAACTTAATCTTATCCCTTGATATCTACCTACATTATATCTCCCTATTTTAGGGGTAACCAATTTTAACCAAATCATGTGACTATCTATCATCGAGATAGCCTTATCTTAAACAATGGGTGTCATGGCTCTACCTATGGCATGGTTCTCATAGTCCTTTCCATACCTTCATAAGATGAATTCCCATGGTCGTCACCTAAACCTCTTTACACCTAATCAACCTTCTTGTGATTTTAGTTTTACCTTCATAAAGGTGAACCTTTAAGCCTATATAAGCAAGTCTATGTCTATCAAAATCAAGCAAGTAAAAAATCAAAATCCACACTAATAGCAATCATGGGTCATTCCTAGCATTCACAAACTACTCCCTTGAAGTACAACTATTGAAATTTATTTAAAATTGTCAAAACATAAGGTGGACTGCTCCCTAGAAAGATAGCTATCAAAAAGCATTGAACAAAGAAAATAAACTTAGACCACTCCCTTAAAGGATGGCTGAGTAAAGCATTTTGTCAAATGCACATCAATTTCTTAGAAGCTTCCTGCATCGCTCAACTTCCCATAGACAACAACAAAGTAAAATACCCATCATCACAATCATAGCAAAATCAAACTAATTTTAAAAGTCACAATGGGCTCTCAAACAACATAATAAGGTGGAAGCCACAATTAGTTTTCACAAGTAGACTTTTTGCATTGGTCAGCCTACACAATTTGGCATAGACTTGTTTATGCTAACTCTTTGGACACCTACAAAAGAGGCATGCTAGTCTCACAAGAAGGTTATATTTTCACCCATCTCCCCTTTACTCACTATAAGCAAGGGATTTTTTAGCTTGCTTGACATTATGTGGTCAAGACACCTTTTTAACCAACTAACGAATACTAATGCAAAGCATTCAAAGGGATTATGTTCATTAAGCTAATCCAACTTCAGTTTTATTCTAGTCCTTGTCAATGAATAAGCATCGTGCCCTCTCCTTATCCTATCATGACTAGTTAATATTTTCATTCAAGAGTTCATCTCTTGATTATATTCTTTATCCTCCCATCTAGTGTTGTTAGTTACCTTACCACATGTGCTTTACCTTAAGAAAGATAGCAACAACCATAAGCATAACAAGCATATCCATGTGTGTCATAAGCAACATCATAATCACAAGCATAACCATAACAAGCATAATCAAACCATAACATCCATGATCATTTAAGAAACCAACCATTTTCTACCACATGTCTAAGTCTAAAATAATGTAGTATATACTCATTAAAATTTAGCATGTCATAAGCATAACCATAAATCAAAACCATCTCATGCCTAGCTAAGCCTATATCATTTTCTAACATCCATAACATAATCATCATCCATAAGTAATATAAACATCACACCATAAGCATTAAACATCAACATCAAACCATAAACCATAAACCATGAACATCAGCATCAATAATGATCATATGTATAACTCGTGAGTCTATTAGCATAAATGTGTACAAGTAGATAGACATGTCTCCCTCTCAAAATGTAAATCTCAATGCATCAACTCATATGCCATAATTAAAATGATAACAAAATGTAATAATCTAGTTATATATATACCCCAAGGGCACTAATTCCTCTTGGAATACTACTAGATCTTGGTGCCTGTCCACCTATTATACCTACCAATCCTTTCATTGTCCCTATCTATCCAGATACAAATGATACCCACTGCCCTGATGTCACCACACTGGTATCACCCACCAAGCTAGCCTTATACTCATCCCATTAGGGATTCTATAGACATTATGTCAAAACTATGGCCTCATAATACCATAGATCCTCCACTGTAGCTAGGTATTATGTCATGGGGATGGTGCTTGATGGCCCTGTCTATGTTACTACTGCTCCTCCTCCTTTCTACCTTAGGGAGTCCCTCTCTTGGGTCACCAAGCCTAGTGAGGTCCTAGCCTAATCCCTCTTGCCTGTCATAGTAGCAAGTTGACCCTTTAAGGTAGCAACTTGACCCTGTAGTGTAACAATAAAGCCTTACAATGTGGCCACCTACTCCTGTAATGTTGTAATATATCCTTATGTAATAGTTAAAGCCACTCCTACCTATCCATCAAGGTCGATTGGATCCATAACCATCGACCTCACACCTCCATCATCCCTACCAATGTCTACAGCTACATATATAGGCTATTACCATGCCATGTACCCATCTATAAACCTAGCATCCTTTATTTGTGCCCTAGATAGAAGCTCCTCGTAGTCTAGCAAAGTTAGCATTGAATGTGGGTCTAGTAGTAAGATCTTTGAATCATCTCGCCTATACCTAGGGAATGGACCTAGAATACCCTCTATCAAACCAAACTACCTCTTCACTCTCTCAAATGGGATGAGCTCCACCTCTCCATCCTACCTACTAAATATCCATCTGTAGCTCTAAAGGAAGAGTGTTTATCTCCTATAACCTGGTCACATTAGAAACTATACATATGCTTTCCAGGTGATGTCTCCTATCACTAGTGTACCCCTAAATCACTCCACATCATGTGCACCACCTCTGGAACCTAACACAATAAAATCACCCCTCCACCACATAAAACTAATGGAGAACTCTATATGTGTAAATACTACCCATGACAAGCCTACTAGTCTCAACACCCTGATATGCTCATAGGTCCAGTAATGTAGAACCAAGATGATACTAATGCCATATATCTTATGGTCCCTAAGCCCCCACATCTCCCTACACATCTATATAATTAGAATAGGCATCCAACCAAATATAATTCAACCCAATAATAACTTGACCAGTAGCCCTAGTAACAAGTATGGAAACCTTTTGTTACTCAAGTTAGGAAGCACAAAGCGTGTAACAATAATAATGAGCATGGTCATGAGTCTCCTCTCACCCAAATCCCTCCTATATAAATCATTATATTTAAACCCCCCAGTATGCCACCTAACCTAATCATTATCATCCCCATATAGAAGCTCAACGTGATCATCCTACTCTTCATGCTTTATATGGTAGATTAGATCACCTCAAAGTAGAAGTTGAGTGATCTTATATACATCTTCAGGCAAGATAGTCATCTCCTTGATTGGTAATAGGAAGGTGTTCATAGCGAGATCCCATCTCTTGATGAATGCTACAACTATGGATGCAACTTGAAGCACACGCTGATAGTGCCTCATACCTCCCAACCCAACCTCCTCCATATGGGCCCAGTTGGCTGGGGTCATCCCTTGCTAGATATCCCAAAAATGCATGACACACATCCATGTATTTGTATCTACTCCATGGCCTACACCAAGTTAGAAGCATGACTTAGTCACTTACACCAATATCATCTACCCTAACCTTTAAGTAATTGACCTATTTACTTATCTATCCTACCTATCTACCCAATACTGGCTAAAATTACCCTCTAAGGCTACCATCACTAACCTATACCTAATGTGCAACCATTATATTTATCTCAACTTTTTAAACACTTATCCAAAACCTTCTCTACCCTAGTTTACCATTGACGGTCATAGTGACTACTGATGGTCAAGCATCTTTTTTCTAAGAATGTCGATGGTCGACCTCGATTGCTGATAATCACTGTGGGTGTTTCATAGTTGGAACACCCAAACCCTATTTACCCTTAACACTAACTAAACATCAAACTAAACCAACATAATTTGCTACCCTCCTCTTTACCCAACCAAATAACCTACCCCCCATCAATTTCTAATTTTAACCACCAATTTATGTGCATTCCACCAAAAGCCCTAACTAGGGCATAACAAACAAATCCCAAGCATTTCAACCTACCTTGACTTCCCAACCCAATGCACATGCATAAAATCAAGCTAAGATACCAAATTAAAGGCACCCCCTACCTCATTTTATGATTGCCACCATGGAGTAAACCATAGGCCTATCTGTCCTCATTTGCACTTGTGTGCTCCCTGCATCCTGACTGGTCACCTTGGTCCATCTTAGCTAAATGTCAACCATCCAACTCAACAAACACACTCAAAAAGAACCTTTACCACAAACCACTAATATCACCAAAGCATAAATTCAAAGCAAGTAACTATTAAAATGGGTGAAAAGTGATTCAAAATTCACTTTTAACTTATGTATTTTTAGGGTTTTCACCCTGATCATAGATGGTCAAGGTAATCATCAATGGTTTCCCTTAGGGAGTTAAGCATCGACAGTTATGTTGCCCCACCTTTTTTTCTCTTACTTTGAGCAATCCATCTTTAAGCAGCAATAAATCAACTCACCCACCCATGGAGACTACCTTCTCCACCCACCTTGACCACCTCATCACCAAATCGTTGGTCTATTTTACCCGATAGGCATGTGTTTTGTGACACTTTTTACTTGGTCCTTTGATCGTAACAATAACATTACCATGTTAACCTTTTTTGAACTTACACCACTTTATGCTTTCTTGACCTACTTATGTATTTTTAGGAGCACTTCTTACCTTAGATACCCATGACACTCGACCTATTTGTGTTTTCCATGGGATCACTTCCTACCTCAGATACCCATGGAAACACTGACCTTGTCTAGGAGACTAATAGGTGTACCTAACCACCATACCTAAATACAATCACATGGTACACTAGTCAATTTTCCTCTTAGCACTGACCTTTATTTTTAACCAACTATGGCAACCTCATCTATGCATGATCTTGGCTATCATGCCTTTTGTCACACTTTATGCACTTATTTGTGCTTTAGTGCTGAACCTATCATCCACCTTCATGAAATCCACCATCGTCATCACCTTCATCAACCTTATTAGACTCGCACCTCATTTTTATTTACTTCATCAACTCCCAATTTGAGTTGAAACACCTCCACCCATACTCGGGCCAACCAGACCTTCGACCAACAATCTATTTTTGTTTTGTAACTTGTTAATTCAAAGCCACATAACAAAAAAGGGTAAAATGTAGATACCAAAAATCCACACACCATGATTCTAAATGTCATAGTTTCCCTTGACCACCTTAGGACCCTCTCAGGACCAATCTAACCCTATGACCCCTAACTAAACCTAACCCACAGTTAGTTTGACCAAACTAGTTTAACCCTAGCTTTTACCTATTTTGACCCTTCACCCTCAACCACTGACAACCACCTTGATCATTGACAGTCACCCTGACCACTGATGCTTAGGGTATAGCTCCTCAACCACTAACATGCAAACTCACCCACCTTGATTTTCTAGAAATAACTCATCTAAATTTTGTTACAAGCTATTACACGAGTGAGTTATAATTAAGAAGCCCAGTTCACATCTTGTTGAAACTCTCTTGTCTTGCCTATAAGAAGAGAGGAATAGAGAGGTGAAGATCATCTACAATCATCATCAAGAGCTTGTGCATCTAGAATCCTCTTTTTGTAGGTCAATCACTATCAAAAATCTAATGATCTAGCTACTACATCAGAGAACCAACTTATTACCACAGCTTTGCCTAAAGCGTTGAGTATAGTTACTCTATCAAAATCATGCCAAATCCCAATCCATCTTCTATAAGATAAGTATTTGGTTTCTAGTATTTCATTACTTTATTTACTTTTTTCATTTAGCCCAACACCAACCCAACTCTTGGAATATCACTTTGTGATCTGATCAATTAGCCTGTTATTAAACCTAGATCTATCCATGTAAGTATCAATGGTTATCTCAAATTTTGATGGTCTGTCCATTCACTGATGGTCACCTTGACTACTGACAGTAAACCCAATTGTTGATGGTCATTGTGGTAGTAAAACCCAACAAGCTATTTTCACGTATCTACCCCCAACCAAATATGACTTTCTGTGTTCCTGCATGTTCACAGACCTCCCTCTAATTTTCTGAAGCATACCCTAACCATTTAGCACTAAGTATTAATTAGCTCATTGTTATTTTAATCATTTCTAGTCTATTTTTTAAGCAAGCCTTCTTATGTTCAATTTAGTACCTTTTGATTATTGATGCAAGTACTATTTTTTCTATTTATAAATTTAATTATTTAAAATGGGTGGATTGATAGCCCTTAAAGAAGCTTTTGCTTCTAGGATTTAGTTATTGCTAGGCAATGCACTCAAATATCTGTCTAACAAAAAAGTTTGCTTTGGTGCTTTCTTATTATAGGTCATCCTCCCAATCCAAATAGGAGCTCTTCACAATCTTCTGATTCCACATGCACACACTCAAACAATTTTTTTAACCATACTCGTACTTAGTTTCTTCTTTTCCCTTTCCAAAATAATAAGCAAAAATTCATTAAAACACTAGGGACTCTTCAAATTTTGAAGCATTATCCATCATATCAAATAGATTACTTGAACCAACAGACTCATCATGATTCATACTTATCACCTTTGGTTTCCATGAGTTAACTTGCCTTCTTTCTTGCATTCTTGGAGCCTGGTTGAACCTTTTTTGACTTATAGGCCTTTGCTTATAGAACCTAGAAATGTGACCTCTCTATTCAAAATTGAAGCATACCATACTTTTTGTAATAATCTCTTTATGCCTTTCCATATTTGGATAAAATATTTCAATGCATCCTATATCATAACAACTGTAGCACTCAAAAATTTTTGAAGGAAAATCAACTTGGCTTACCTTAAATGGACAATGTTTTGAAAAGTGTCCCACATCGTGACAGTTGAAACACTTAACCTTTCTTACACATTTTCAATGATGGCCCCCATCATAGTTCCATGAAAATTCATTTTTAATAGGTCTTCTACATTCTCTATCTCTATGCCCAGATTGATTACAAATATAGCAGTAACCATTGAAACTTGCATACCTTATGGCATTTGGTTGTCTGATCTAATTTATCTTCATTCTATTAGAACCTTCATTCCTTATCTAATAGTTTGTCTTCAAAAGATGATTGTACTTTTTCACATTAGTTTTCATCTTGTCTTGAGTTGTAGTCTCCGGTTCTTCTTTGTAACTAAGACCAGTCTTATCACTTGCATGTTTTTGATCATTCAAAATGTTGTCTAGATCACTTAAACTCTTTTCAAATCTCAAAAATGACATTATCTTACTAGATACCTTATCTAACTTAGATTTAAATGACTCATTTTAAATTACATACCTTGCACATTCATCTTCCTTATCTTTTAGGCTTATAGACAGAATTTCCAATTGAAAACTGAGATACTTGACCATATATTCATGCTCTTTTGCATATTCATCCATTCTTGCCTTAAACACTGAATTGATCCTCAAAGTCCTTGAGTTTAGATTTTATATTCTTATTGATCTTCTTCTCAATCTTTAGTTCTTCAAGCGAATTCATCAATACAGTCTCATAGTCCACCTCATCTTCATCATTATTTGAATCACTCCAAGTAGACTCCTTTTGATGTGAGCAACTTCCTTCCTCAGCCATGAACAGAGCTTCATCTTTAGCAGGACCATCATCTTCATGATCATATTATGAGTCACTATCTTCACTCTCATCTAATGAGTTGTAATCTTCTTTGGTGTAGAGACTCTTATTATTCTTGAAGTACTTCTTCTTGTTGTCAAACATTTTGAATCCCTTTTTGCTTTTATCAATATTGAAAGATCTCTTTCCATCATCATGACCTTGATCATGCTCTTCATCATCATCCTTATTATACTTATGAGGGCACTTATTATCAAAATATCCTATCTCACCATAATTAAATAATTTAAGGGGTAGCTTACCTTTATACTTGCCTGAACATGTTCAAAATGTCCTCAAAATCAAAGCAATTAGTTCATCCTCATCTATATCAAGAATGTCATCCTCATTGAGTTTCTTACCTTTGAACTTCTTCTTTATTTTTATTTTAGTCTTGAAAGATGCTTCCTTATTTGGAGGTACATCATTATTATTTCTCATCTCATAGGTAGTCAGGGTGCCATGCAATTGATCCATTTTCAACTGAGTGAAATCATGACTCTCTTCTATAGCAGATACTTTTGGATCATGCTTTGGGGATATAGACCTTAATACCTTTGAAAAATAGTGGTCTCTTCAATATTCTCTCCAAGACCTCTGATGAATTTCATAATATCTTCTTCATTCATCTTGAGACTTTTAAATTGTCTTATGTGAGTATGTAACTTAGCAAGTTTAACCTTTGAATCTCCTTCAAAGATAGTCTTCAATTTATCCTATATTTCCTTGGCAGATGTGTAGTGGATTAATTTGATGAACTCAATCTCTATAAGACCACAAGTGATGGCATTCATTTCCTTAAAAATTTTCTCAAACAACTTCTTATCTGCAACATTAGATGGAGGAATATTAAGAACAACATAACCATCCAAAATAGATTACCATACATCAAACCCTAAGGACATAATGTATGTCCTCATCTTAGCACTCTAAAAAGAATAATTAGATCCATTGAACATTAGTGCTTGCTTAGTAGAGAAACCACCTTTCACATTCTAACTAGCCATTATAACTTGGATCACCTTCAAGTTAAGCCTTTACCAAAGGGCCTGCTCTGATATTGATTGATAGAGGTACAATCCACTCAGAATGGGGGGTGAATCAATGATGGAAAATAATCCAATTCAATTTCCAAACCCTTGAAAATACTTAAGCATTTAATATAATCATTCATAGTAGTAAATAATGAACATAAATCAAGATCACATACACAATACAAGATCTACATGGGAAACCCTCTTGGGGAATAATACCCACTCTCAAGCCTACAAACACATGGACTATTGTCCTATAATATGATCACAAACAAGAGACTAATAAAGTTCTTCTAATCATGAACCTTTGTCAAGTCCTTCTGACCTACAACCTTGATCAAGTTCTTCTAAGCAAAGGTCTTTAGTGAAACCCTATTTCAAAAGTAATAACTACCCCTAAGGAAGATCAAGTCCTTTAGACCCTCCTTGAATATAACACTTCCACCTTAGAACTGATGTCTTCCAAACCTAATTATGGACCTCTTTATTATCTGACAATTGCATAAACTCTCTCTCTCTCTAACTCATATAGGCCTCTCACATAGGCATGCCACAATATCTCTCTTTCTTCACTCAAACAGTCCTCATATGCACACTTAGATCTCTTTACACAACTTTAAACTGCAATAACACTATACTATCATCAAAAACATGGCCTATAAATCATACACATAGTCCTTAATTTTCTTTCATCATCAACCCAACATATAGGCACTCTCACTCTCCTCTCCTTTCCTTCGCTCTTCAACTCTCTCATGTACAAGTCTCACACACACACACACACATCTAGAAATCACCTTCTTTGATTTCACTATATATAGAGATATCAAGAATTATCAAGTCCACATTATTCCTTGTTAGCCACAATACATGCCTTCACCCTTAAGGCATCTCACATGAGTCACACTTAAGTAGCAACAGCTTTTAATAAGGCCCTTATAGCTCTTATAGGTCTCACATAGACCTATTCACCCATTTAGCACACTCTCAAGCAAAACAAAAACATAGGACCACTTTCAAATGTATAGTTACATTCCTTATGTCCCCTTAGACATTCTCAAATGATCACAGTCATCTTATCTCACCTCTGTATATGCTTAAACAACTCAAACAGAGACCTTATACATAGGAACACCATTATCGAACATGCAGTAAATTTTTTAAGCATTGTTCATACTCAAGATAGATTGATCACACCTCCAAAATCCACACAAAGCATCCTCATGGAGTTTACAACACTCCCCAATAGCTAATTCATCAAGAAAAATTGAAACAACATCAACACGAGCTTAAATATCCTTCTCAGGTCACTTGTAGAACAAGCCCAAACACACAATCAACTTGGAACATTAATATCTTCAACTATACACACTTTTATATCTTCAAATCATATTCATTAGATGTGTCACAGACTCCTCTTCATCTTTTTTTTACAACACCAGCAAATTTGACTTCTATCAAAAGATATGAACAAAATACAGAGATCTAGTTTTTCCCTATGTTAAATTCAAATATTTGAATAGAAACAGTCACAATTAAACCTCAAAAACTTTACTTGCATCTCATGTCATCTCATCTTTGGATCAATCTCACATCATCGATCTTGTCTAAACTTTAATGCATAGTCTGCCAAAGCTGAATGTTAAACAACAGTCACTTGGACCTCATCTCGTGCAATATTGAAATGTTGACTCAACACATTTTGTCAATCTCTGCAAATTAACTAGGACTTTAAAAATCAACACTCACCATTAGATCAAACTATATGAATACCCACTCATCGTTATATCCTTATCTTGTACCTTTACTCAGTCATTAAACATCATGCACCTATCCTCGTCTCATTGCATTCTGACTTATTGGAGCAATGTACATCATCGATCTTACTTGAACTTTAACTTTTGCAGAAATGACTAATTATGGGAACCTTGCTTACCTACTTTAGTAACCATTTTAAAACCTTAATAACTTCTTCTACGCTTAGACACATGATCTTAAACTTAGACCAAATGATCTCACAAAAGAGAATCCAATCATATAACAAACAACTCCTGGGACCCTCATGCATGTGAGATATAATGCCATTAAAATGCCTTATCAAAATCTTCTATCACAAAGCCATATATGCTTATAATTTGTTTTAGAGACCAACTTTGCTCGTAAATAAATGTTTCCATGCTTTAGCACATGATCTAAAATTTAACGTAAATAAACTAGGCTCAAAACTAAACAAACCCATGTGATCAATTTTTCCTGAAATATCCACATGTGTGAGATCTGCCACCATCAACATGTTACTCAACTCTTCTTGTCACTTTTTAAATTTGGCTAAGTATGGGAAAACACTGTCAAAATTCTAGAAAGCCCAACTTTGCACATGCATATCTCTTGACGCACTTCATTGCATGATCTAAAAATTAGCACAAATAAACTAGGTACAAAAAATGAATAAACCCATATGATCATTTTATCTGAACACCTCCATGTGTGTGAATGTTGATCACATCAACATGCTTACTCAGCTCTACTTGAACCCTTTTGCAAACTTGGCTAAGTATGAAAACATAGTGAATTTTGTCTAAGTAGCCAACTTTGCACCCTCATATCTTTGACTGTGTTTCGATATATGAATTGAGATTTGGCACATAATAACTAAGAACTACTATGATCACAACCATATGACCAACTCCACTTGACTCATTTCTACATGGTAATGGTGATGTCATCAAACTGCCTACTCAAATTTTCTACCAATGGACCCAAAGTGTCTAGATGAAGACTATGATCAACCAGATGAAATGCACTCATGCACACAAGATCTCAAAGCATAAATAACATCTTAGGGACCTCTTTCATACACTCCAATCATCATATTCATCCCTGAACATCTCTAATAATGCTAAAACTGAAGATCAACCAAGCCTCCTTTAAGCACACTAGGACAAGCACATTGCACACTTTATCATTGTTACTTAGGCTATCAAAGCACTTCATCCACTCATAAGGACACCTCCATGACATCACTAATAAATCTCCAATAATCTTTGATGAACTCCTTGAATTCATTGAGAATATTGGTTACACATATGTCACAATCTAGTTGCCTTATTTTCCTAATGGCCTCGGGGTAAGTACACAAAGTTGGGGGACAAAAAGGGGCTACCCATGGACTTGTTTTTCCTAAAATTTTGAAAAATTTGAACTTTTGTAGATAATTTGAGATGGCTATAATCAAAATTAGAGGATGGTGTAAGAACATAAATTGTATCATTTTGAGTCTAGTTTCTCAAACATTATTGCTTTTTTAAAAATGGTTAAGTATAACTAAGTCAAACATCTAAAATTTGAATAGGACCTCCTATTTTTTTAATAAATAGAGTAGATAACCAACTGTGTGGCCCCTCATTTTTTGCGAATCATTTAATATTATTTAAAACTATTTGGTGAAACTTTAGAAAAGATTATCTAGTTTTTAACCTATATTTTTAAATATATATATAAGGTAAATAGATCTTGAAACCTAATAAAAAATGGATGGTTGATAGTGTTGTCCCCCTAACTACCTCAAAATAATAATAATAATAATAATAATAATAATAATAATAATAATAATAATAATAATAATAATAAATTTTTTTAATGTGTAGAATTAGGTCTAGTTTTTAACCATATATTTTTTTTTGCATTTGAATCAATAGAAAAAAAGATAAACAAACATATTTAGGCATGTATATTTGTGGCATGTAGTGGCCTAAAAATGCTATAGTTGAAAATCAACATAGATTGAAACCTTAAAATAATCTAAAAAATATTAAAATGATATATTTGTAAAGAGGTGAGCATGCTCATCATTGTGGTAATAATTTTATGAATTTTCTCATTGAAATTCATAGTGTACTTGGCAATGGAAATTGAAATTTATTATTTTATGTCAAAACTCTCAGATTCAATTGTGTGTTGACAGATCTAAGCCTTTGGCTTAGGAATCCAAACCATTTGTGATCTAAAAGGTTTGATTTTTAATTCAAACCGAACATAGTGCATACATGCTATAACATGTACACATTATGTTACCATAGCATCAGTTTTTTTTTACTATTATTACGTGTTTATACTTATTTTATTCATGTTTAAACATAGCTAGTTCACATTTATATGTGTTTATACTTATCTAGTTCACATTTATAATATTTTTATTTTTATTTTTAAGTAGAGTGTGTCATGATATACACTACCATAAAAAGGACATCATGGATAAAGTGATGCAATTTTAGTGAGTTTTTGCCCGTAATTATAATTTAAACTATAAAGAACATGATTTAGGGTTAAACTAGGTCTAGTTTCACTACAAAATGAATGAATGAGTCAATTATTTTAATGGTAGAGGAAATTACAATCAATTTGAACCCCTTGAACATAACTGCATGTAGTGGATCTCTGTCAGTGATGGCCATGGGTTGTTGTGTAGACATTAATTTTATTACAGCCTTCTACACGTGCAAGTCATGGTAGATTAATTATTTTTGGGACAACCTTTCCTATATATACTCCTACCCTTCTACCATTTTAATAATATCGAGAAACAATCCCAAATATCTGAGAACAAAGGGTAGATGTGTGTTTGGGGAGAATAAAATGAGGGGTGTGTTGAAAGCTTTGTTGGCATGCATGTTTACAGTGTTGGTGATCACAACGTCAATTTCATTGGTAGTCATTGCATAGTTTTGCAACATAGTGTTAAAATCAATGGATCCATCCAAGTACCAATAAATGTTCATTCTTCTATCCAAGTTCAAATCCATATCAATCCAAGGAAGCAATGATTTTGTGCCTATTGATTTATAGAATGTGTTAGAATATGTATGTATTAATCAAATGCATAACTGAATACGCATAATAATCATTAAAAAATCATTTATGTGTACACCAATATTTTCATAATTCTTCCATCCCAAGTTCAAATAGTTTTTCCATCCAAACAAGAATTTGTGTGTATACCAATAAATTTCTAGTATTTCAACCTAATTTCAAATCTCTTTCTATCCAAACAATCTTTTTCGTGTGGGAATGTTTAGTTGGTGCTTGTAGGAGCCATGCAAAGCTGGAGGTAGGGAAATAAAAATGCATCTAAGTTATAATAACATAACAACCTGAAAGGATAACATATCAACAACAACTAAGGAAAAAAATATTTGGAATGTTACAAATGTGAACAAATAACAGAGCAACAATAATGACAACATATCAGTAGCACAACAATATAAACAAGACACACTCGTTAAAACAACATTTCATCCCTTTGAATTGTTAACGCTATAAGCTCTATGAAATGCTACCGATGGTGGAAGAGGGGTAAGGGTTCCATGACTATTTGGAAAGAAGAGTTTAAAAAAGCCATGCCAAACGAGTGGTTGATGGTGTATATGGTGGTATATACGGGCAATATTAATTGAAATAAAGAATGTCAAGTGTTATTAAACATAGCCTATCGTTGCATATTAATCACTCATGGATCTTCCAACATGTTCTTTTACTTTTTATTAATAACCCATCACAAATCGACGACATTCTTAAATATACAAATTTATCATATGACTTCGTAAAACACCGAAAAATCGTCAAGACAACTTATTTTATTTAATAACTAATTAAACTACAAAAATCTAAAACGATAAATTATAACACAGAGTTTTTTAAAAGTTGCGGGACCCCTTCCCCACATTTGACAACTACAACCCCATAATTGAATGATGAAAAGCCACCGATAACCAATTTAAAAGCTATGTAATCTGCCTTGGGTGGGTTAATAAAGGAGTAGTACATCATCCCCACATTTCATTTAAAAGTGACGCCTATCAAATGATAAAAATGAATACCTAAAATGGTACAAGTAAATAATGGATTTATGTCGGTGATGGCAATGATTTGGTGTGTAGACATTAATTTTATTAATTGTATGTGATGGTAGATTAATTATTTTTGGGACAACTTTTCTTAGTTATGCTCCTCCCCTTGGACCATTTTTATAATATCGAGAAACAATTCTGAATATCTAAGAGCAAAGGGTAGATTTGTGTTTGGGGAGAAGAATAAAATCTAAAACGGGTGTGTGCGTGTTTGCAACGTTGATTCGAGAGGCGAATTTAAATATTGTAAAATTTTGTACTATAATATTTAAATTTTTTTTGGTTTCAGAATGGGACACGTTATTAAACTTTATCTCACCTAATATTATGTAAAAATTGGGTTCATAAAAATGAATTGATAGAATAAATAAAACAATCGAGATTCATTAAAATATATTCATATAAATATATCTACTTTAATATATATATATATATATATATATATATATATATATATATAAAACATATAATTTAATAGATAGGGATAAAATTATTTTAGTTTGTTTCCATATTGTTGTAAATATATCAACATAATTTGTATGTTAAATGTGAATTTAAAAATGTCTAATCTATCACTTTAAAGTATGGAGTTGAACATATTTGTTTATAAAGACCTTCCGTATAGACTTGATAGATATTACATAGTGTTGAGATGTTTTATAAATACAACATAAATTTATAAGTATTGTCTCCTCCTTTTTGCTTTCTGTCTTAGATACATAACTTGGCTCTTGTCTTTTTACAATGATTTTATTTTTTTAGTCTATAATATTCACAATGTATTTGGGGATGTGTATTATAAAAATCTATTATTTCATCAAACACTTCAAATTAGAACAAAGATTTTAATAAATATAAATTATAAAAGATAAATAAAAAATTCTAATATGTGTACTGAAAGTGCTCCACAATAAAATGCTAGCTTAGAATTGATAAGTTCCTCAATCTACTTGATAATACTTGATTCTATTATCAAATGAACCTAGTCATTTCTCTATTTTTAGTTGATTTGATTTCAAAAGGTGGAAAGATTTGTCAACATATTGGTTTCCAATTGTTAAAACTAGAAAATGTGGAAAGAATGAATGGGCCCATATAATAAAAAGGAAGGTAAAAACAACAAAGCCAATACCATACAAGCAGTCCCAACATTAGACCAAAAAAACATAAAATAGATCGCAATAATAACATGAGAATAATCAAAATATGGTTTCAAGCTAGGGACGTCAACATAATGGTTAAATGATTCCTAATTTAAGCTAACCACCCATATATAAACAAGTACACAAAACATGTATAAAATAACATTAAGTAAATGCTAAGAGAACAAACTTTGTTGGATTTGATGTGATGCAATTTCTTATAAAACTATACTTCGACAAAGAACAAAATAATGATTCCAATTATAAATTAATATAAATTGCCCTTGTATTCAATTTATAGTCGCTCTTCGATAAACTTATGGACTCCAAAGTCATCCTAACATCATCTTTGTAAAGCTACCCTAACACCACTCCAAAGTCACCCTATTAAGGCAACTTTAGGGGGACTTTAGCCTATCTCTGTATAGAATGTAAATTGAAGTCAAACTAAGTTATATGTATGACTTTAAATCTGAGTTTAATGGGTTAATTTGAATTTAAGGTAATTTAAATATAGATTTAAATCTAACTTTAACCATATAAATGTTTGTACTTAATTTTTAAAACAACTTTAACCGTTAAATGTTGCAGATTATTATGCTTTGCCCCACTTAATAACATGTAAAAAATAGGTTCTTAAAAATGAATTTCTAATAAGAGTAAGTTAATTGGGGTTGAATAAAATGTATTCATATAAATACACCTACCTTATATAAAGTATTATAAAATATGTAAATTACAATAAACAATACCTAAGTAGTTGTTCAATAAAACATATAATCAAATATACAAATAAATAATATTCTTAGCTTGTTAACAAGTTGTTACAAATATGTTATTATAATCTATATGTTAAATGTGAATTTAAAAATGTAAAACCTATCACCTTAACTATGGAGTTGATCAAATTAGTCTCTTAAGGCATGTCCTACAGTGTTGATAGGGACTATATAATCTTGAGATGTATTCCAAATATAACATAAATATATAAGCATTATCTCCTTCTTGTTGCACAAGGATAATTGAATCTAATTTCAAGCCAAAGAAGTCAAATTAATAATTCAATGACACCTAATGTAATCTAATCACCCATAATAAACAAATGCACTAAACATATATAAATTGAAAATAACTAAATGTTAAGGCTCTATTTTTAGGTGTCTACACATTTTTATCAATATTTTGAATTAGAATGAATGTTAATGGAATATTAATATTTAGGTTTTATTTGATAAAACTTATCTCATAGGGTTTATTATATGTCTATCTTACATCTATTTATCTTGTAAAGTTCATTATCAAACCCGTTTTGTGAAATTTTTAAGACCTAATTAAATTGAATTTGGCCTTTACCCTACCTAAGCATTTATAAATGGTCCTCAACCAACCTATAACAATCATTGTTACATATAATGGGCAAAATGGAATACAAGCACCATTTGTAAATGTTTGTTGGATTTTTGGTGATTTAAGATGTTCTAAAATTGGATGTTGGGAGAGAACAAAAGAATGATTCCAATTATAAATTAATTTAAGCTACCCATGTGTTTAAATTTGTAGTTACTCTCGATAATCTTATGGATTCCAAAGTTACACTAATATGATCTTTGCAAAGCCACTTTAACATCGTTCCAAAGTCACCCTATTAAGGCAATTGTAGATGGACTTTAGCCTATCTTTTTATAGAGCATACATAAGTTAAACGAGGCTATATATATATATATATATATATATATATATATATATATATATAACTTTAAATTTGAATTTAATGGGTTAATTTAAAATTAAGGTAACATAAAGGCAAATTTAAATATGACTTTAACCATGTAAAATTTTGTACTTAATTTTAAAAATAGTTTCGCCTTCAAATAGCACACTTTGTTATGTTTTATCCCACCTAAAAACATATAAAAATTAGGTTCCTAAAAATAAATTTATAGTAAGAGTATAACAATTAAGATTGATTAAAATATATTCATATAAATACACTTACTTCAAATTAAGTATTATAAAATATAATAAATAATACGTAATTAATTGTTTAATAAAACATGTAATCAAATATATGAGAAAAAAAAATTATTAAATTATTTACATGTTGAAAATATATCACCACAATTTGTATGTTAAATGTGAATTCAAAAATGACCAACCTAACAGCTTTAAGTATAAAAAATATCACAGTAGTCTATAAGGTCATGTCTATGGTGTTGATATGGACTATATACTTGAGATGTTTTCCAAATATAACATAAATCTATAAATATTGTTTTCTTCTTGTTTCCTTATGTCCTAAATACGTAATTTGACTATTGTCCCCCTCTAATGATTTAAATTTCCCTGTCTACTTGATATTAAATTTTTCATTAGGGGTGTCTATTAAAGAAATATATTAATTCATCAAACACCCCCTGGATTATTCTCGTTGAATATTATCTCCTGAAATGTTTGACGTCTTACAAACTGATCTAAAAATATATCCATGCCATTCATTAGTCACAGTTTAGTGCTTCATATTTCTGTTAGGATTCGTAACATTATTAATTAGTGTATTTTAGTTTGTTTATTATTGGGAAATATATTCTTATAAGATTTGTTTTTGGGTTATTTGATCTTTTTTTAGGAGGTTGTTGTGCTACTTCCATGATTATATAATAACTTTTATTTTATATGGAATATATATGAAAACATAATATTATACTGTATGATTAAGTTTCTGTGTGTAAATTGTATTCAGCTCTCCAAATTTACCAATAATCTGGTATCAGAGCAAGAATGGGCTTGTGAAAATTTGTGAGGAGAAAAATCAAAATTTGTTCTAATTGCCCTAGCCGATGAGTGCCCAGTGAGTAACAGACTAGATTTTTTTTATGCTTTATTAGATAATAGTGGTGTCGTTTCAGTATAAAACTGTAGCTATTTTAGCATTGCATACAGCCAGACTTGTTGAGCTTGCTGATCTGATCCCAACATTTTCATCGGTATTTATCCAGCTGTCTGTTAGCACCACTTACATCGCTCAATTCGGACGTGTAGTAGATTTCAGAACGTCGTTCCAAATTAAAGAAGTATGCAACTTTATAGACTGTGCTCATGCAAGTAACAGATCTATCAATCCCCAAGCACCACATCAACAACTTGTACACTCAGCATTGTGGTTGAATTCCATTCTGATTCATGCAGATCGGACCAGTCTCGATCCACATGGCCTATGCGTGATGCCTTCAAACAATTTGGATTCATGCAGATCGGACCAGTCTCGATACACACTCAGCTCTAGGAGAAGTCGGTTGATGTCCACTTGCAAGTTCGTGATCAACTCACATACAATGCCGTTGGAAATCAAAGTGCAGATTTGTTGTTCTCGACCCACATCTGTCACCAGTTCTGCATAGCCACTTAGTAACTGTGTTAAGATCGATTTCTATTCACATTGGGTTTGACCACATCATCTTCAGTTTTGTTGATTCACATCGAAATCCAAACGGGCCGTTACTATATACACGTATTCCTCTCTATCCATGCAATAATTATATGGTACTTTCAATTAGTTATTTAGATCTACAGAGTTTAGATACTTTACTGATAAATATGAGTCAAAGTCGTCGTAAGGTTTTATTAAGTGTATAATTCTAAAATCAAATTAAAAGTCTAGCTCATTACTAGAAATTTGTCAATATCATTTTTCAATCCAATATTGGATTTAGTTATTTCAAATTTCTGGTTTAATATTGTTTATAATATCGTCAAAAGTAAAAGTAAAGTGTCTTTGTCAAAATAAAATGAGTAAATTCATTTTGTATGTCAAGAGTTTATTGTAAATTATTTGGGTTCAAAGTCAAATAATTTTGTGTCAGTATTGTGTCTTTGTCAAGAGACACATTTTATAAGTCATTTTCAAAAGTGTCAAAAAGTCAATTTTAAGATATGTCAGTTTTATGAGTCGAAATTGAAGAGTTATGTTGTCTAGAGTCAATATTTTTTGGGTCCATAGTCAAATTGTCATTCAATAAATAATTTTATGTCTAAAGAGTTATGTCATTAAAAATGTCAAAAATATCTTGTACAAACACATTATCAAGCGAACTCGACGTTCGGAGTCATATGAGTTAGTGAAAGAGTTTTGTCCTCAAAAACAACATGCATATGAGCTTCATTGAGTTATCGGTTGAGTAAGCAACATATTTTATTGGAAGCTAGAGGATACACGGAGGTTGGAGGATAATTGGCATCCTCTCATGAGTCACCTATGATGGGGTCGCATCATTGCTATGGTGACATTTTGTGTGGAGTGTTATTTTCAACATGGTGTGTTTTTCTCTTTTTTTAGTGTGGTGTGCTCTGCACCAAATCGACTATGCCAAGGATGATCACCAATGATAGTGGTGAATATCTATGATGTGAGAGATTGAGTGGCAACAATCGCATATAGAGGCTACATGAGGTGATGAAGACTTAGTCCTCATTTTTTGTTTTTCTACATTTTGTAATTTTTCAATAAAAATACTCAGCGTTATTTTTCAATTCGATACTACCTGATGAAGAACATTATGGGGTGCAAAATCACTAAATTAGCACTTGGCTCTTGGAAAAGGGCTTGTGGAAATTTGAGAAACAACCGAAGTGGTCGAGACCTCCTGCCACCTCCAGGTTCGTGGTCAACCTACAACAAAGAACCATATGGGTTTGTGGTAATCCAAAAAACCACTAAAGGTACTAAGCAGAGAGATGTACTCCTATCACTTCCAGGTTTGTGGTAATCTTGCAAGGAAAAACCAAGGTGCCACCAAGACCATGAAGCCACAAAGATGGCATGCCACCTCAAAAAATGAGCAGGCTACATGGAGAGTGTAAAAACTTTTTACTTTTTTAAATTAAGGGGGTGCTAGGAATTAATAATGTTAAGGGGGTGAATGTTAATATTCTTAACATTATTAATTAGTGTATTTTCATTTTTTTATTATTGGAAAATATATTCCTATAAGATTTGTTGTTACCCATGACTATTTTGGTTTATTTGATCCTATTTTCTATGAGGTTGTTGTGCTACCTCCATGGCTATATAATAGCCTTTGTTTTGTATCAAATATATATGAAAACATAATATTATACTGTGTGATTAAGTTTCTATGTGTAATTTATATTTGGCTCTCCAAATTTGCCAACAATTTCATGTATAAATACATGTTAAAATTTTAGGATATATTCTACATACTTCTCTGAAATGTATTTTCTTAGATGCAACACAATTTTCCATTTCACATGTGGACGGACATGACAATGTCAATATTTTTACTTCCCCAAAAATTTCCACATTAATCATCACCTTGAGGGAAGGCCCATCACATCAAGTTATTTTGGTTGCCCTTGATATTGGGAGTAATTCTATAAGGATTATAATGTTTATGCCGCTAATGATAACCCTGATAAAATGACTTTATGGTAATGATTGGTTGATAATTTGCCTTTCTCTAACTATTTGATTTATGGAGACCTTAATATGTTGAATCCCTCAATGATAAAAAGGGATATTTTCCTATGCAGTGTTATATGGGAAAATATAAGCCTTGATTTTACATTAAATTTTTATTTATTTTGTCATACATTCATTTTTGGCAGTGTTCTTTATGTTACAATCATGGATAACTTAGTCAATTTCTCACCCTGGCATTGACTGGTATAAAGCTTTAGAAAGCAACATTATCATGGGAACTCAAATTTGGGCCTATTTATGTTGGATCAAAATTCATTGACCATGCTTATATATATTATTTACAATATATAAAAGTGATGTAGGCCAAAGATAAAATTAAAACTATTCAGATCGTGCATAATCACCTCACTAGTCTACCTAAATTTTCCTTGCATTATCTAGACCACTTTAAATTAGTGATCCAAGCTGAAGAAAACATGATAGAAAAAGCTTACACATTGTAAGAGTATTTTGTTAGTGTAGTTATTATAGATGGTGTCATATTTACCACACCAATACCCATGACATTGATAGCTACTGGTATAATACCTTGACATAAGGCTCGTCCAATCAAGAGGGAACATCTAGTAGAGATGATTTACATAAATAAAAAATACATCCTTGATAATGAAAGTAGCACGAACATGTAGTGACACAACATCAACTTGATGATGAATCTGAAGAGTAGTTACTCGTAAAATTAGAATGTAGAAGCACATATAAGGACATAATTCTTGTCTCCCAAACCTCATCACAAATGAGCAAAGTTTGGTTGATCCATTCTAGTGCTAGAAAGCATATTACAGGATGCAAGGAACTATTTGATTCATTAATGAATCAACCCATTATAGACAGAGTTTGAATTGTAGATGATAAAGAGTATGTTGTAGAATGAATTTGAACTGTCACCATTCCTCTCAAGATGCAAACCTGTACTATCACAAAGGTATTGTATGTCCCTAGCTTGAAAAGAAATCTCTTATTTGTAAGTCAACTCTTGAATCATAAGGTTAAGGTGGAGTTCATGATTAAGAATGGCACAAAATCTTGTCTTCTATCATGAGAAGGTGAGGTCATTGCTAGAGCTTTTTTTAAGGATCGATTATTTTCCCTAGATGCATTTTCATTCGATGGTGTTTCTCTCTCTGCCTCTATGGATAAATCTACTGCACTATGGCATTATCGATATGGGCACATTTATTCTATTTTTTTGTACCAACTCATCTCTAAGGCCATGGTCCATGGACTTCCTCAGTTATCTCATTCTTTACATGTATGCCTTGGATGTCTTGTTGAAAAACAACATAGGGTTTTGTTCGAGCTGAGTTACACCCAAGTGAGGGATCATCTCAATGTGGTACATATCGATCTGTATGGAACCCTGACTGCTTCTTTCTAAGGATTCAAGTACTTCCAATTGTTTATTGATGATTTCTCTCACAAGACATGGGTGTTATTTCTTAAGAAGAGTGAAGTATTTATTCATTTTAAGGTCTTCTACCAGCTTGTTATCACCTAGTTAGAGAGGCCTCTTTCACTCCTCTACTCAAATCGAGGGGGAATTCACATCAAAGGAATTCTTGGCATTCTTAAAGAAACATGACATCAAATAGTACATGATTGCTCCTTATACACCCTAGCAAAATGGAATAGTAGATCAACAAAATTGCTTAGTCATAGAGATGGCTCATTGCATTATTTCCACTGTGAAGATGGATGCACCATTCTAGGAAGAAGTAGTTTAGACAACTATATATCTTATCAATATGGCACCTACAAATATCTTGTAAGACAAGACACCAAAAGAGGTATGGAGTGGTCATAAACCTTCGATCTCTTAACGTAGAGTATTTGGTTGTACATCTTATATGCATGTCCCTCCTAAAAAGAGGAATAAAATTAAACCAAAGACACTCCATTGCCTTCTATTGGGGTATAGTACTACCTAAAAAGCATATTGTCTCATAGATCCTGAGACAAAGAAGATATATGAAAGTTGAGATGTGGTTTGTGATGAGTCATCATTTGATTCACTATCATAGAAGGAGCTAGAACATACCACCTCTCATAGATTGTTCCCATAATTAGATGATGATAATTAAGAATCTTGTCACAAATAAGGTGAGCTACAAGGAGAATTTTTCATTGATCTTAGAAATCTAGATGATAATTCTTCATTAAATCAACAACAACATCAACGTCCAAAATGGGTAAAAATTACCATCAACGACTCATGCTTGAACTCTAATCTAGATACTTCATTAGGAGTTTAGACAAGAAGAAAGGTGAGAAATGAAATTCATCTCACATTGATGAGTTCAGTAGTTGACATCATCAAACCAAAGATAGTTTGAGAGGTTTAATGTCAACCTTAATGGAATAAGGCCATGGATGATGAATATGATGCCATCATCAAAAATAGGACATGGGAACTTGTCGATCTACCTATAGTAAAGAAATACATTGGCTACAAGTCGATTTTCAAGATAAAGTACAAGGCAAATAGATCTATCGACAAATACAAAGCATGACTTATTGCAAAGGGATATGCACAACAATAGGGAATTGATTATGAGGAGACCTTTGCACCCACTACTAAGATCAAGACCATCAAAGTTGTTTACACACTCGCAACACAAAAAAGATGGAAGATTCCATAGATGGATGTTAAAAGTGCATTTTTGAATGTTGATCTCAAAGAAGAAGTGTACATAACCAAGCCAAAAGGCTTCATGGATAAACAACAACCATAAAAAGGTGTGTTGACTAATTAAGTCATTTTATGGACTTAAGTAAGCACCAAGGGCATGGTACATTAATATTGATGATCATCTATTACAGCATAGATTCATTCATAGCCCTTCATATACAAATTTGTATATCAAGAAGGTAGGCACAAAGATTGTCATTCTTGTTTTGTATGTATATGATCTCACGATCATAGGAAGTTTAGTTGATCTTGATGAAGAATTAAAGAATGACTTGAAAACATCCTTTGACATGACATACTTGGGGCTACTTCATTATTGTCTTGTCTTGGAGATATGGAAAAAGAAGAATCATATTTTTTCCTCACAGATGAAATATGCCAAGATGCTCCTTGAGAAATACGGGATGACAACTTGTAAACCAATACCAACTCTGATGAAAAAAGGTTTGCAACTATCTTGATTTCAAGGTTCACCTCAAATAGATGAAACTCACTACAAGCAGCTTGTTGGGAGTCTCATTTACTTGACATATACCAGACCAAACATATGTTTTACTGTCAGCGATCTTTTGAAATTCATGTAAGAGCTAAAGAAGTGATATTGGGTTGTAGTGAAGCATGTTTTGAGATATGTACGAGGTACAGTTGATTATGGTTTGGAAACAAGAAGAACTCAAATTTATTCTTGTAGGGTTACACAAACTTGGACTATGTTAGATTTGTTGATGACAAAAAATCAACTTTTGGATATATATTTCATCTTGGATTTAGACCAATTTCATGGATTAGTAAGAATAAATATGTAGTTGTTCTCTCATCCATAGAGGCAGCATATTTTACTGCATGAGGAGCTGTGTACAAAGTAATTTGGTTATGTCACATTCTGTCTGACATAGACATTCCTGAAGATCAACCACCAATTTTTTTTGCGATAATCAAGGTGTGTTAAAGCTTGTCAAGAATCCAATATTTTATGAGATGACCAAACACATTGAGGTCCAATGCCACTATATTTGATAACAAGTCTTGAACCACCACATTCAACTCCAACACTACCTAATAGATTCATAGATAGTAGATATACTCACCAAGTCACTTGGCAAGGTGAAATTTGATATATTTTGGAGGTACATTTGTAAAAACAATGTAATAAAGGAGGGAATGTTAGCATATTATTACATTTTTATAAATATTATTGGTAGTTACAACAGGCAACCACATGTTAGTTAAGGCTATGCAATTGTTTCTATTATGTATATATACACTTGACTGTTATTCAATATAACATCAAGCATTTCTATTTTCTACTATGTTTAGATATGGTTTTTCATAAGTTAATCCATTTGGCTCAAAATATTTGTGATGCATCCCTTACTCCTGGGATAAACATTCTATTGCTATGGCTATTTATGATACATCAGTATTTTTTAATTTCCCTTGTGAATTTTTAAATTTAACATGGAAGTTTTTTGGGCTAGACTTGCTTTAGGTTTATATAGAAGTCTTACATAATAAATCCGATGGGGCATTAATTAACAAAGGAAACATTAAATTCATCCCTATAGAGTGATATCTAGAACTACTTAGCAGTTGGAGGTCGATCACTCTCCTCAATGTCTCTTACAAAATCATTTTCAAAGCACTATCATTGTGTGTTTGTGACATATTACCTAAAATTGTCAATTCAAAACAAAAAAAGTTTATTAAAAGTTAGTACATTTAAGAAGGTATCATTATTTTCTAGGAAGGAATAGAGTGATTTAATGCCTCTTGATAGAGGAACATATTCCTCATGCTTGACTTTGAAAAATACTTTAACTGTATTGAGTGGAAATTTATCCTTGCCATACTTCATACTTTAGGGTTTGATCATTTTTTCTTCTAGCTATACAAACTCTCTTATTTGATGCCTTAGGTTGTTTGACTATTAATGGCCATAATTTTGATAGTTTCAGGCTATTTCGTTCCATAGTAAAAAATCCCTCTCACTTTACCACGATATGTTCTTATGACTAAAGATTTTAACTATTTGATTTCCTAAAGAGTTGAGCATGGCCTTATTCTAGTAATTAACCCTCCCAATCGTACCACTCAATTAATAAATTTTCACTTCCTAGAAAGTTCTTTCTTCACACTTACTGAGCACGAAGCCTCATTTAAAAGGGTATCATGATGGCTTGTTTTTTTTTTGCAAAGCTTCTAGATCTAATTTGTAATCGGCCAAAATGCAATGCTTCAAACAAAGCATGATGACCTTTTAAGATTGGCCCAAGAAATTTTAGTGGAAATGGATAGCTCTCCATTTGAATTATGGTACTATGAGATCAAAAAAGAGGAAAAATAATAGCATATTGGATAACTAAAACCATTTCATTAGTAGGAAAGTTTTACATTTGCATGATATATCTTCTCTCTACTCATGTTTACTAATCTTCTAGTTGAGATCCTTAGAGAGCCTCATATGATAATTCAACTAAGTTGTCAAAGAAATTTTTTTAGTCGATGCTAAATAGACTAGGTGCTTTCATAAGGTTGCTTGGGATATTTGTTTCCTTCCTCAAGATAAAGGGAGTATGGGTAATATAAATATTTATAGAGAAATCATAGCTCTTTGTGCCAAGTGGGTAGTGAGGGATATTGAATGGAAAAAAATTGCATGTTCTCCATATGGAAAAAATTATTTAAAAAATAAGGTTTCAAGTTCCCCTCGTCACTTATGTCCCAGTCAATATTAGGGATCCTTTGTGGCAAGATGAATTTGGAAAACCTTCGAAGTTGTCAAACCTCACCTAAAATGGATTGGTGATGGATTCATAACTTGTCCTTCGTTTAATGATCGTAATATATGGTGGTTAGCTATCATAACAAACAACAACCTTTGTCCTGTTGAAATGCCAGGTATAAAATTCCTTTAGCTTTGATAGACATTACCACTTTTAGAGATCTTATCTCATCTAGAGTTTGGATTTCATTGCTGGGCTTAGAATGTAAGTTTATGTTTTTAGCCTCTAACTTACCTTCTAATTATATATCCATGAATTGATGTCCAATTTCATTTTAAAAATGGGACCATAACCTCCAATTTCCTGATGTAAGGATTAGCAGTAGAACTCAAAAAACTCAAGCATCTTCCAACATGGCCCTTCATTGCATATTAATGTCAAAGGGGTGTCCCAACATGGCCAATGAATTCAGAAAATGATACCATTTGATACAAAAAAATAATATTTAGTGCTATGTGAATGAAAACCTTGAGGTCACGCCATGAACATACAAGTAAAAGTTGACTCATTTGTAAAGGCACACAAAAATTCATTAAAATGACAACGAAAATAATGTATATAGAGACAAAAAAAAAGAATCGAACACTTTCATGGGTTCAATTACAAAAACAAGGTACACACCTTGAAACAACATTTTGTTCCTTCAAATTGCTGACACTACAAGCTCTATGAAAAGTTGTAGATGGTGGAAGAGGTGTAATGGTTCCATGTCTATTTGTGGAGAAGAGTGTTTAAAAAGCATGTTGAATAGGTGGTTGATGGCACATATGATGGCATTTACTGGCAACATTAATAGAAATAAAATCTGTCAAATGTCATTAAACATGGTCCATTGTTGCATATTAATCACCCATACATCTTCTAATATGTCTCTTTGTTTTTTATTAATAACCCATTGCAACTTGATGACATGCTTAAGTGCACAAATTTTAAAACCAGAGTAAAAAAAATTATTTAATATTATTATTAATCAAATATATAAAAATAATTGAACATTAAAATCCCAACTATTAATCACATTTAAAAAATAATAAAAAATTGTCATAAACTTTACAAACATTATAAAACTTATAATCGACTTATTTTAACTAATAACTAATTAAATTATAAAAATTCAAAAACTTAATAACGAGACTGAAATTAAGAGTCCCAACTACTGATCCAATACCACCCCATAATTGAATGATAAAAAGCCACCAATAACAAATTTGACAGCGATGCCTGTCAAATGATAAAAACTAATACCTAAAATGGTACAAGCAAACAGTGGATCTGTGTCGGTGATGGCCATGGGTAGTTGTGTAGCCATTAATTTTATTATAGCCTTCTACAGGTGCAGGCTATGGTAGATTAATTGTTTTTGGGACAACTTTTCCTATTTATACTCCTCCCCTTGGACCATTTTAAGGATATCTGAGAGCAAAAGCAAAGGGTAGATTTGTGTTTGGAGAGATAAAATCTAAAATGGGTTGTGTGCAGAAAGCTTTCTTGGTGTGCGCATTTGCAGCGCTGGTGGTGACAACGTCAATGCCAATGTCAGCCGTTGCACAGAACTGCAATACAGTGTTACAATCAGTGGCTCCGTGTTTATCATATTTACAGGCAGGTGGGAATAGTCAGCCCTCGGCGCAGTGCTGCAGTGGCGTGAAGAAGCTGGCTGGAATGGCCACATCCTCCCCTGCCAAGCGACAGATCTGCACATGTTTCAAATCGCAGATTAACAATTTTCCCAAAGTCGCCGAAACTGCAGTCGCTAATCTTCCTACCAAATGCAACACCGCCGTTGGTTTTAAAATCAGCAAGAGCACCAACTGCAACACGTAAGAATCACAATCACAATTTTCCTTTTTTGTCCTTTCCATTTGTTTTAGCTAATTCATAATTTGTGGGTACTGTGCAGGTTGTAAAATGGTGGAACACCTGCAACTATTATTATTATATCATCTATTAAATAACATCTCACTCTCACCATGCATCTTTTGCTGCTTAATCTGTGCTTACTGTTTCATCTAAATGTATTGTCTTCAACTCA
This sequence comes from Torreya grandis, assembly GCA_037957365.1. Lineage (NCBI taxonomy): Eukaryota > Viridiplantae > Streptophyta > Pinopsida > Cupressales > Taxaceae > Torreya > Torreya grandis. The sequence continues at coordinate 3,650,010 of JARHVA010000101.1, forward strand.
ATGAATATATATTATTATCGTTGGAGTTTTCGGTTTTCTTTGTGAATTTTACAAATCAACATGGTAATTTTTTTGAGGACCAGAATTGCTTTTAAGTGTATATAAAATCTTTAAGCAATAAATATTAAGAGGCATTAAATAACAAAGGAAATATCAAATTATTTGCTAGAGGGAGATCTTGAGCCACTTACCAGTTGCAGGTCAATCACTCTTCATACAAAATACTAGCACTAGCACTAGGCCTTTGCCACATATTACCTGCAATTGTCATGCCTCTCAGCAGAGGACCATATTATTCATGCTTGATTTTGGAAAATTCTTCAACTGTATTGATTGGAAATTTATCCTTGCCACGCTTAATACTTTAGGGTTTGGTAAATTTTTTCTACGAGTTCTTATCTAATGCATCAGTTGTTTTACTATTAATAGCCATAATTTTGATAGTTTTAGGTTATTTCAGTCCATCTAGCTATGTTTCCTCTCACTTTACCACAATATGATCTTGTGACTGAAGATTTTGGCTATTTGCGTTCCCACATACCTGAGCATGGCCCGATTTAGGGAATTATCCCTCCCAATCGCCTCACTCAGTTAATAAATGTGCACTTCGTATATAATTATTTCCTTACACTTATATAGCATGAGGGCTCATTTAAAGAGGCATAACGATGGCTTGATTTTTTTGTTAAAGCTTTTAGATCTAATCTGTAGTGGGCCAAAAGCCCACTACAATTCTTCAGACACAGCATGATGCCCACTTATAAAGCATGAAGGTTCATTTAAAGAGCCACAATGATGGTTTGATTTTTTTTATAAAGCTTCTAGATCTAATTTGTAGTGGGCCAAAACAATTCTTCAGACAAAGCATGATACCCTTTTCAAATTGGATCAAGAATTTTCAATGGAAATGGATCAAAAATCAAGATAAATTCAAACTCTTAGGCTTTCCTTTTTATTTTGATAGCTTTCCCTCTAAATTGTGGTTCTAAATTGTGGTACTATATGATTGAAAGAGTGGAAAAACAACAGCATGTTGTATTACTAAACCCATTTATTTATTTAGTAGGAGATTTTTACGTTTACAGCCAAAAAAAAGATTTCTTTTACTAATGTTTACTATTCCTCCACTTGGGCTCTTTATAGAGCCTCATATGATAAGTCACCTAAGTTGCTTAAATGCTTTCTTTGGGCCAATGTTAAACAGACCAGGGACTTTCACAAGGTTGCTTAGGATACGTGTTTTCTTCCTTAAGATGAGGGGTATGGATAATATCAATATTTATAAAAAAAATTGTAACTCTTTATCTCAAGTGGGAAGTGTATAATGAAGGAAATGAGGTTTGGAAAATCATTTTGAAATGTTACATTTTTTAAAGTTTTTCATATAGAAAAAAGATATTGAAAAAATATAAAGTTTTAAACTTCTTTAATTATTTATGTCCCAATTAAAATTAGGGAGTCTTTTTGTGCAGATGCATTTGGAAATCATTTGAAGTTGTCAAGTCTCGCCTAAAAAAATTGGTGATGGATTTAGAACTTGTCTTTCTTTCAATGATCATAATTTATGGTGGTTAGATATCATGACAAATACCAGTCTCTATCTTATTGAAAAACTAGGTATAAAACTCCTTTAATTTTTATAGGCATTACCACTTTTAGAGATCTTATCTCATCTAGAGTTTGGATGTCATGGCTTGCCTTACAAAGTAAGTTTAAGATTTTAGCTCCTGACTTACATTTTATCTTACATATCCAAGAGTTGATGCTAGATGTCATTCTTCAAAAAATGGGACTATAACCTTTACTTTCTTGGTGGAAGGATTAACAGTGAAATTATGACACCACTATAAAAATTATTTCGCTAGTATTTTGTATCAAAGTATGAGTTCCTTCTCCTTAGCTTTTGTTGGGATAAACAAATGATGGAGTTCCAATTCTTTTCCTCGTATGTGACTTATTAGACTCAACTGCATTTAAAATTCCAAGCTCAATTCAAAAAAACCATTAAAATAAAAATAAAAAACATACTAGGTACTATTTGACCAAGGTCAGATAACATTGAGAGAAACATAGTACTAAGTTATCCACCACCTACTCTTTCAATTACCAAAATGAAATTAAACATTAAAAATGAAATGAAATTACTTAGATGTTCTCACAAAATGATTATATATCACACAGAATAAGTAAATATGAGATATCACATAATAATAATTGACAACAAAGTAGAATGTTGGATAATATAGGAAAGCCACTTCAAGGGGGTAACCTCCACAACAATGCACTAAGAGAAGAATACTTAACATGATGATCAAAGACTAACCACTACCCCCTATATATAGTCTACTTATCCATGGTTATTTCATAGGCCGACCTAACTAAGAATATAGAGAAATGTAACAAGAATATAAAAGAGATTTTTAAGCCACAAGTTGGCCACACATATCTCTAGATATGTTAAAGGTTAAGGGCATAGCATACCCCTCCCATTCAAAATAATGTTGTCCTCAACATTGAGTCAACTTTGGATGTTGTTGCACAAAAGATTCATCCTCCCAAGTGGCATCTTCACAAGGTATATTCTTCCATTTGATCAGGTACTCTTTAATCTCTCTAGACCATAATTGCTTAGTGTGTATTTGAAGGATTGCCTTAAGATCAAGAATAACTCTTCCTTCCTCATCCAATTATGGTAACTCTGTTTGAATAGCAACTCTATGTCCAATGACTTTTTTCAGCCATGATACATGAAATACTGAATGTATGCAAGTGGAGGAAGGAAACTCTAACTTGTAGGCCACATTACCAATTTTATACAAGATCTGATAAGGCCCATAATACTTAGGGGACAAATTGTTATCCTTTTTTCTGTTGCTTCAAGGACATCTACTTATATGGTTGCAAGCGAACAAATACCCAATCACCAATGTCAAAATGCCTCTCACTTCTATGTCGATATGCTTGTTGCTTCATGTGATTCTAGGCCATGGCTAAATTTTTATGTAAACTTACAAGGACCTCTTACTGATAGTGAATATATTCTTCAACTACACAAACCTTAGAATGGACCTTCAAGGTTGAAGTGATGGATAGAGGGTGGTATCCATATAGTGTCAAAAAAGGAGACATTTTGGAAGAACTATGAATATAAGTATTATACCATAATTTAGCAAGTGGCAACCAATGAACCCATTTATCCTATATATCAGAAACAAAACAATAGAGATACCCTTCCAGATATTTTTTGACTACCTCAGTTTATCCATCTGATTGAGGATGATAGGATGAACTATGAGCCAACTGGGTGCCCAAAGATGCAAATAACTCAGTCTAAAAAAATTTAGTGAAAATAGGATTTCAATCATTGACAATGATCTTAGGGGTGCCATTTAATTTTTGAACTATATTGAAAAAATAGAAGCTACTGTACTAGCAACAAATGGTTGTGATAAAGAATAAAAATAAGCATACTTCCTAAGATGACTTACCATAACCATGATAACATTTTGACCATCAGATCTCGGTAACCCTATAATGAAATTCATAGACACCTCTTCCCAACATTGGTTAGGGATGGATAAATATTACAAAATACTTGGGGTTTTGATGGTTTCTCTTTTATTTTATTGACATATCATACATTCAACCACATATTTTTGGGCATCGCCCTTGAGTCCTTCCCAAAAAAACTCTGCTTGATTCTATGATAGGTTTTCAAAAATCTTGAATGACCCCCAGTTGGAGTTGCATGAAGTTCCTAAAGAATTTTTTATTTAAGAAGAGAATTCTTACATAGGTATAATTTGTCTTTATACCACAATGCATCACCCTTGCATGTGAATTTTTCAAATCCACCCAAACCTTGCTAAACATTTTGAATCAAATCATGGGTAACACTATCATTATCACATTCTGATAGTGTTTCCTCTATTCAATCTACCTGTAGAATGGTCATAGCACATAGCAATGCCTCAACTGATTAATCCTTTCTTGATAGTGCATCTGCCACTACATTGTCCTTGTCTTTCTTGTAAACTATTTCAAAATCATAGCCTAACATCTTAGTTACCCATTCATGTTGTTCTTCAGATAACAAAAAAAAATCAAGAAATATTTGAGACTATCATGATTAGTCTTTACCTGAAAGTGATGACCCATCAAATAAGGCCTCCATTTTTTGACTGCACACAAAATGATCATCATTTCATTCTCATAAATGGGCTTGTACTAATTTTTACCCTTTAGTTGATGACTTTCAAATGCAAGTGGTCTGTCTTTTTACATGAGTACAACACCCATACCATACCCAGATGCATCACATTCAACTATAAAAGTCTTTAAAAAATCAAGAGTGGCCAACACTGGAGTAGTGCATATAGCCAATTTTAATTGTTCAAATGCCCTAGTAGTTATATCAGTCCACTGAAATGAGTCTTTCTTCAATAAAGAGGTGACTGGGGCTGTAATGCTACTATAATTTTTGACAAATCTATGATAGTAACCAGTTAGCCCCAGAAATCCCCTTAGTTGCTTGAGTGTCTTAGGAATCAACCAGTCCACCATTGCTTAAATTTTTTAGGATCTAATTTCACTCCTGCATGTGAAACCAAATGACCCAAATACTCAACCTCACAAGCTCTAAAAGTACATTTGGAAGGTATGGCATACAACTAATATTTTTCCAGAATTGAGAGTACCTGTTTCACATGGTACAAATGGTCTTCCCAATTTTTACTATAAATGAGGAAATCATCAAAAATTACTAGAATAAATTTCCTCAAAAATGGTCTAAAAATAGTATTCATCAAACTCTGAAAGGTGGATGGTGCATTTGATAGCCCAAAAGGCATAACAAAAAACTCATAATGACCCTCATGATTTTTTAAAGTAGTTTTGGATATGTCTTCATAGGGATCTAGATTTAATGTTACCTAGAATGCAAATCTAACTTGGTAAAATAAAGAGCACCACTTAATTCATCTATAAAATCATCAATGATAGGAATAGAAAAGTTATCTTTGATAGTGTACTTATTGAGTTCTCTATAGTTAAGGCACATCCTTTAAGTGTCATCTTTCATTCTCACCATGACAATTGGTGAAGGATATCAATTTGGCTATGGTGAATGATTCTGGCATCCAACATCTCCTGCATCATCTTTTCAATTTCACTTTTTTGGGCATACAGATACCTATATGGCCTGATGTTGGGTGGTGTACTACCAAAAATAAGTTTGATAGCATGATCATTCATGTGGGTAGGTAGAAGTCCTTTTGGCATGTCACCAAAAATAATCGAATGTGCATCAATCACTTGTTGCAAATCAAGTGGTGTAGATGACTTAGTTGGTTGAACTTCCATGGAAAACAAGTGGGCGACAAATCTTTCAGCACCCTTTAGAAGAATCTATCATTTGATGAGAGCTAACTAGTTATGGAGATTTAACTCAAATGTCCTTCCCTCAGAATGAAAGTGCATGAATAATTCTTGGAAATTTATCTCAATAGTGCCCAAAGTGGTGAGTCACTATGCTTCTAGAAGAATGTCAGCTAACTCCATGGGAATATAAAATATAGGAGAATCCAACAAGTAGTCTCCCATAGTCATCTTAATACTGTGGCATTTTCTCGAGTAACTAACAGTACCACCATCTGTAATCATGACCTAAAATTTTAGAGTGGGATAAATAAAATAGTTCAAGTGAGTAGCCAACTTACTGTTGATGAATTTGTATGTGCTCCCAGAATCAATCAATATTTTGACCTTCTATTTCTTTAGGAAACCCACCACCTTAACATTTTTGGGAGTACTAATACCTAAAACAGAATGATAGTAAATAGTCAGTTGAGAGTGCTCAGATTCCTCCTCAGGACCTTCTTCATCCTTTTTAATTACCTCCTCATCATCATCATCCTCATTGGCACCTTCGATGTAAAACAACTTCTTTTTAGCACAATGATGGTCTTTTCTCAATTTTTTATCATAACCATAACATAAAACTTTGGTTCGCTTCTCCTAAATTTATTGAGGTGTCAATCTAGTGGGTTGAGGATATGATGGTTTTGGAAAGGTACAATCACAACCAATAGTGAAGGTTTTTTATTTGACCATCTCTTTTTCCTCTGTCATAAGTGCTTATGGAATAACTTATGATACAAATACTAGGTTAAACATCCAAACCTCTAATTGGATGTTATCTTTGAAGCCACCCAAAAATAAATCAGTCAGCTTTTCCTCAGTGATGTCTTCTACCTATAAGGATAGATTCTGTAATTGATGAATAATCCTTCACAGATCTTATTTATCATAGTTTGGCTAAATGGTTGAAGTATTTATTTGATACATTAGTTTGATAATGAGCTAATAACTCACCAGTGAAAATAGACCATGTAATAAGAGCACCATTCTTTTTCTTTTGAGCACACAACTAGCGATACCAAATAAACTACTCAGGTTCTAGATACAGAGATTCCACTATCACCTTTGAGAACTAGGATTTTGATGTAGATAAACTAAATTCTCAATTTGGGTAATCCAAGTGAGAGGAAATTTACCATCAAACTTATGCATGTCCACTTTTGGCAACATCAATTTCACACCAGAATTGGATTTGTTAGTGTTGAGAGGAGGATTTGAATGATGAAGTGAAGGGTTTTTTGACTATAACTGAGATGAAAGGGCATCCAATTGAGTAGTGATGTAATTCAATTGAGTGTGAACCCCATTAATCTCTTTGCACATTCCTAAAACATCAATTTTAACTAAAACAAAGTCATCATGCCACACCAAGCCTTTTATATTAGCCTAAAGTTAAGAAATTAATGGATCTAAAGTTTCATATTGTATGTCACTGATAGGAGTCTTAGGAGTTTCTTACCCTCCTTTTCTTCCCCATGTAGAAGGACCTGCCATATACAAACCCTAAGAGGGTTTTCACCCCAAAAAAAGTGTACCAAGAGATGGTACCATTGCAATTTCCTTGTCAAGAAAAATCCAATGACTGCCTTTGCATGCTAGGATAAAAAAATTTAGTACTAAAAAATTGTACTATCAGAATATACCATTGTGATCATCTCACTGAAATGAATCCAATGATTACAATTATGCAAAGCAAAAAAAAATTCTAGACTTTTTTTTAATTATTTTTTTTCAAAAAGCATTTCAAATAATGCTACGTTGATAGAAAAAATTAATTCTTCTTGGATTGCAAGTTATGTTTTTTCACTCCTTCCTCTCTTAGAAGTCGCATCTTTCCATATTTGAAAAAATAACATCACAGAAAACTTACCCAAATCGAAGCTCTGATACCACTTATAATGAGATTACTTAGATGTTTACATAAAATGATTATATATCAGATAGAACAAGCAAATATGAGAGATCACACTATAATAATTGATAGCAGAGGAGAATACTAGATATTATAGCAAAGCCACTTCGAGGGGTAAACCTCCACAATAATGCACTAAGAGTAGAATACTTAACATGATGATCAAATACTAACCACCATCTCTTATATATTTTCTACTTATCCATGCTTATTCTATAGGCTGACCTAACTAAGAACATAGAGAAATATAACAAGAATATAAAAGAGGTACGTAAGCCACAAGTCAGCAACACATATCCCTAGACATGGCAAAGGTTAAGGCCATAGCAACAAACATCAATTCATGTCACCATTTGAAGGAAAATTTGATTCACATTTAACATCGATGCAAGTTTAAATATAGAACAAGATAAGACCATAAAATCATTTCCAAATAGGCATACTATCAAGGACTCAAGTAGTCAACAATATAATCAATTGTTTTCCATGAGCCTTCTAGTATTAACTTGGTTGTGGTATCAAGATAAATGAACACACTAAGTATTTTTCAATCCCACAAGAAACAGTTGTACATGCCCATCCTTTACATAAACATAATTATCATAGAAGAATAGTGAAGTATTATGTTGAATGTATTGTTAAATATTTGAAGGAATTAAATGATTAGTTAGGTCATAATCATTCATTCAATGCATAATCATTGTCAACTTTATTGAATATCCAACCTTTGAGCATAAAATCATTCTTGAATAAGCATACCATTAGGTTAAATCAATCAACAATACATTCATTGGGTTTCCATGATCCTTATATTGTTAACTTGAAGTTATACACTTATACTAGGTACTAAATTAAGATAAACATAATATTGTGTTATCCATGATGAGTGTAACTATCATGTACATTCAGCATGGACTAACACGTTGGAGGTTGACCTATGTTCATTATTTCCATTAGTAATAGGAAATTAAAAAAGGGAAATATCCTAAAATATTTCCCAAAAAAGCATACCATCAATGGTTCAAGTAGTCGATAATTATTTTTCATAAGCCTTCTAGTATCACCTTGGTTGAGTTATCAAAAAGAATGAATGAGCTTTGGAGAGCCCGTGAAGGGGTGCAAGTTTTAAAAATAAACAACACTAAAAATTGTTTTCCTCGATTATTAACATTCATCATGAATTCATCAATTAGGATTGAGCAATGATAGTTAATTTAGTGTGGATGGTTAAGTCAACAACACTGGTTAATATTAGTAACAATGAAATTATGTGTTGATGATTAGAACAGATGCTTCACTTAAAATAGTTGAAAAGGAGGATTTTAAAAAACTTATGCATTTATTTACAATAAATGATAATGCAATACTACTCTTTGGCTTTTAACATGTGATAACATACAATTTAACCTTACACTTATATTCAAACTTGGATTTAAGATTGTTCCTTTAAGTTTTTTTATACTTGGATGATTTTGGATAATGTCTCAAGGGTGTGCAAATAGATCTCTCAATGTGTAAGTGGTTTTCAGTGTAATTTTGAAGTAGTGACCAAGTGAACACAACCTTAGGTTTGTCCTATATATATATATATATATATATATATATATATATATATATATATATATATATATATATATATATATATATATATATATATATATATATATAAACATTTTTTTGGAATTTCCCCACATATCCAATAAGTGAAATATGTATGAGCTAACCTAAGGGAGAGATTTTGATTTGAAAAATAGTTGTTAAGGGTCTTGGGACATTATCAGTAAAGGTTGTTACTTTCGGTAATCATCAATGTCTGACTATTGCTGGCACTCTCTAAGAAGAGAACAATAGTGACCTGAAACATGTTGAAAAAATGCTTAGGATAATAGATAGTTCTAAGTCAGAATAAGAAGGGCATGTATAATAATGATGTAAATTTTGGTTGTCCAAGTTGATATATAGATAATTTCATATAGGATAAAATGTGAGAAAGAGTTAGATGTGTATGCATAAGTCATGTATATAAAATAAAAGTCAAAATTGATGTTTACAAGAGTTTAATACCAAATTTGGGTATCTAAAAATTACCCCCTTTTAGAGTCTAGCATTGAAATACTATATTAAAATGATAAAAGAAACAAATTTGGTACATGTCTAATCACACTTGATGTTTCTAGATAATGCCCTAATTATCCAACTTGATCCATGAAAAAATTAAAAGAAAACATGTATAAAGCAATGGCCACTCATGATTAAAAATCTGAAATATTCTAAATCATTTCACTATTTGAAATTGAAAAGATAAGGAATGAATAAACCTATGGCTATGAAAAATAGAATTCCTTTTATTGAAATCAATTAAATAATGTTGGGGTGATTATGCCTAAAGGAGATGCCACTATTAAAACCATGGGTTGAAAATTAAAAATGCCTCAAACCTCATTAGAGACTGATGAGAATTAAAAGTTGAGTAATGCAAATAATCAACTACACTTCTCAAACTATAATCATAAATTTTTTTTGAAACCCAAAACCAAGTTCATATGTAAAAGGTGGAACCCTGAAACATGTTCGTATGTAAATTATAAAATTTGAATCAACCAATGCAAATGGATTTTAGATTCAAATTTATTACATGTCACCATCAATACCCATCATAGAAATAGAAACTATCATGCATGAACAACATCCATGCCCCTCACCTAATCCATATGTATCTCAACATGATATAGATTATCATACTTTGTATATAAATCTACTCAATATGATAACTCTAATAATTTGATTGATCTAATAACCTAATCAAACCAATAAATATGATAACTTTGATCTATGTAATGTGTCTCATCATGTAATAGAATCTTTCAAATATTCCTAATATTTATATAAAATTCCCCAAATATGCCTCACTTATGTGTCAAACTGGAAATATATCCCAACCCGAATCTCAATCTATCCAATCTATCCCATAAAAATCCCATATTTAATCTAAATTTATATGAAATATCTATCTATCGAGGCCTAAATTTCTATGATAATCCCACTAGTATGCCTCTATTTTTAAGTGAGGGATGCAACCTACAAATCACTCATCTCAAAAATAAAATACTTATATGTATCATGTTATATATAAAAATGTAAGTATGTAAAGCATGTATGCTAATATAATTAGATATGCCATCATGTAAAGATTTGATCAATCACATATATTTGTAGATCATAAAATATGATATTAAACACTTTAAAATGTCAATCTTGACTTATATTTACCTTACATGACTTGTGCATACATATATAGCTTGTATGCACCTTTCTCCCTTATCCTATTTCCTTCTTGGGCTTGGCCTTCCCGATTTTCTATTAATCACCTATAGGAATTTTGTTGACTTGTATGTGCCTAATCTATATATAATCATAATCAATATGTCTCCCAATCATTAGAACATTGTTCTTATTTTTTTGGACACCTCTGGTCATACTTAGATGGCCCCATATTTTCAAAACCATCATTTTTTTCCAAACTTGACCATGCACCAAGCACTGGTACTTTTCGAAATACAAATCATCTTAATGGGTTGGCCCATACATTTCACATGTTGATAAAATGAGAAGTTACCAAAAGAGTAATATATTTATACACAATGGGTCTAATCTTATTCCCTCTCTATAAATCATCAATAAAGTACTAATAAATCATATTCTATCACTTGCACATTGAGAAAGACTAATCTAAATCTCCTAAATTATAAATCAGTCATAAGTTCAAGGCCCTATCCAAGCCTAAATCACCTAACCCAAGTCAAGTTTTAAAATTATAAGTTTCAAATGCTTGGTCACAAGTTGTATCCATACTAAAAGAAAACCATTGCACACACACATTTAACTGGGAGAACTACATGAAGTTTTATCCCTCTTTGGATATTGTAGACGTATGCAACACTCAACCACTCAAAAAGAGGTGGTTTGGGTTATATCAGCTCATATTTAATACCCTTTTGTAGGCCTAAACCTAATGTGGAAAGTGGAGTTAGGGTTTTAAAATGAATAAGATAGGTTGTGTATACTTGCACATAGATTGAGCTTCCGATATTGCACAAGAAGATGGTTTACAAGAAAGCATAGTGATTTGTGCCAAAAAATTGGGGCATAGGTTTTCATGTAATTTCCATCAGAATTTAGATGCATTTGTCTTGTGCAAGAATCCAAAGGTTGACAGACTTTTCAAAGCAGAGCCAAATAGTTTCTAGAGGTGAACAACTCCAAGTTCATTTTCAATCTTCTTTTTCACCTAAACACAATATCAGACCAAAAAAATTAGTAGCAAACTAAGTATCCTAATCTTCTTAGTGATTTCCATAAAAAGTAAAAGTGTAATAGAATATCTTGTAGCATTCATATTTTCTTAGTTTAGACACATCTTAGAAAATATAAGTATTAACATTTTAATCTTCTTAGATCAAATTAATAGTAAGGTAAAACATATTGGTCAAACTAATCTTTATATCAATCCATATCACGCATCTTTATACTCATGTGTGGTGTCACTATCTATATTATGCACCTTAATACTAATATCTATGATGATCATTGGTGTATGCCTAGTTGTTATATCTATCTTGGCATGGCACTTTTATGTCTTAGGATACATTTTTCATGTATGCCTTGATGGTCTATTCATAATATGATGACATATTTTCCACATGTTAGCACATGATTTTAAATTTTTACATCTTTATATATAACATGATGCATTTAAGACTTTTCTTTTAAGATAATTATTCACAATCTAGATTCCTCACCTCAAGGGGGAATATTAGTGGGCTTGTCATAGAGATTAAAGTCTACATAAGTAAATAATTTAGATTTTGGGAAATATTACATAATTTAGAGGGTACCTATTGGGTTAGAATACCAGTTTGATTTATATTATGGGATATATATTTACAAATTGAGGCAATTTTTTTGGGCATTTGCAATGCATATGTATATATTTTATAGGTACATGAGTCACATGTTTTCATATATATCAATTTTAGGATAGAGTGATATATATATTTTATGATATTCTATATCAAGTTAGTATAGTTATATTAGATTCAGGGCATAACATTGTTCATGCACATGCTAATACATTTTTTTATTTTCAAGTTGGCACCAAAGGTACTGAAGGTAACATTTTTAATTTATTATCATGTTTACAATGAGTTATTTAGTTTACATATGAGCCTTAGTATGGGGGCTCCACCTTTCCATCTTAAGATTCAAATTTAGGTAAATGAGTAGTATGGTTGAGGTTCTACATCGCTCAATGACCTAACTCTACTCCCCCATGAAGGTTGGGCCATTTATTTTCCCAAACCATAATTTTAACAAAGGCACTTGCCTTAGGGCATAATCACTCCATGAAATTATACATTGGGGCATTATCACCCTAATATCCAACACTTCAAATAGAAACATGGTTCATCCACTTATAGGTGTATTTCTCCCTTTCTATTCAAATTTAAAATGACTCATTAGTCTAATTTAGTTAAAAATTCATATTAAATATGGACATTTATTATTACATGTTTCAATGTAGTTTTGTGTGGAGAAAGTAGCCCACTTAGAACCTTCTTCTGAAGACCAATTTTATTTACACACTAAATTGCATAATATTTATCTTTTACTCCAATATTTTTAATACTATAATAAAAGGGGGGAATTTTTAGAGATTAACATATAGTATTAAACACTTGACAATGTTGGTCTTGACCTGTTTTTACCTTACATGACTTGTGCATACACATATGGCTCTTACACACCTTTCTCTCTTATCCACTTACCTAATATGGGCCTAGATTTTTTGATTTGCTATCATTCCCCTAAAAAAATTCCATAGTTTATGCATAATTTAATTAATATCCTAAACAGACTATCTCTTGATCAATATATCATTGTTCCTATCTTTTTGGATGCCTCCAATCATATTCAAACAACTTTAGGTTTATAAAACCATCCATCTCTGTTGGACTTGTATGCGCACCAAGTAACAATCATTTTTCAAATTCAAGTCATATTTAAGGGTTGATCCATACATTTTTCATGTCGATTACATGAAAATTAATACTCTTCTATTCATACACATTAAGTATAATCATATTCCATATCTATGAATCATCATGAAAATACTAAGCAATCATATTCTATCAATTCCAAATTAATAAGGACTCAAGAATGTTGGGGTAGTATTAAATAACGTAGAATCCCGCAAGAGACCTAAAAGTAGTAGGGTAACATTGGATGAATATGTGGCAAGAGTATTGATGATTAGGGATCCATGAAAATATCAATGGCTCAGATACACTTGAATATCAAAGGCAATATGATAGAATTTGTGAAAGAATGTGGAATTGCCATATGGACAAGAATTGATGGGTGGGAAGAAGCCTAAGGCTTAAGCAATCCCATAGTTTTTTTACTTGTTTGAATTTGTCTTCTACCTCATGAATGTTGTCCATAGTTTCTAGTTTTGAGTCTATGTTTGTGAAAGAGGATTGATACTATGCTTGGTTGTAGAGATGAAGGTGACAATTAGACTTTACTTGTGTTAATCTAGTTCCTTTCAAATTCTTTTCAATTTCTTTCTAAACATTCTATGTTTTATTATCTTGTAGCTATAAAGTGTTTCAAAATCTGTGTTATTACTACAAATATTTTGGATGTTTACATTTGGTAAATAACCTATAGGTTGAACATTCATGTTTGTGTCCTTAGAATCTTGCCCACCGAGTGCTTAAAATTTTTTGCAACTGCTGAGCCAGGTACACAATGGTATATCTATGACTTGACATACTTTAGTTCTCAAGCATTGGCAGTCTCTTGACTATAAATATCCTTTTATACTCTCCCTTTCCCTCTTTTTTTAATGTTTACTTTTAAACCTAAATTATGTTCCCCTATTTTAGAAAATGGCAAAAGTATAACACAATAGTGATTTTTCTTATTGACGAACATAGCCACATATGTGGCTATTACATCAAATTAAATTTCCCATAATTTTTACATTAAAATAATAATTAGATCCAAACAAATATACTTGAGTGTATGCATTTAACCATCCCATAATATCATATAGTAATAACTTACTATTTTTGAAATATGCAAGTCATATGGTCTATTTGTATCAAGATAAGGAATGAATAATAATCAAAAAATCCTTAAGAATTTATCATACTATTGATGTTTCAACAAACATACTTATGATTTTATAGTTCCATCTCAAATAATTTCATGAAAACCTTCATTACTTTAACTTTGCTACGTCAAACATTAGTCATCTTACTATAACTTATTCAATGAACTTATTACAACTAATATGTACATAATATAATTTAATCTTCAACCTGATTTGAAATATCAATCCATATATCAAGAGAGTTCAAATTTGAGTCTAAAAACTCTTGAACTCACATGCTTGACTATGTAATAATTATAAATTCATATCATTGAACTCATCATAATCTACAACTTAGAATAATCTTACAAAATTAAGATACTATTATATATATATATATATATATATATATATATATATATATATATATATATATATATATATATATATATATATATATATATATATATATATAACTTCATTCAATTATGTTATGAATATGATTCCAATGAAATGAGAGAAATGTGTTTAAATTTTCTATAAGTTACCTTCTAAAACTATAACTCTTTAAATTAACACAAATATAACAATCAACCTAAAGTATCAAATCAATAAGTTAGATTAGCTTTTCATCCATTTATGAATATGACAATTGAATTACACTTTTTAGAAAACAAATTAAGAATTTAGTTTAACTAAGACAATTAATAACACTAAAATATTCAATATATTCTCCTTT
The DNA here is from genome assembly GCA_037957365.1 of Torreya grandis. NCBI lineage: Eukaryota > Viridiplantae > Streptophyta > Pinopsida > Cupressales > Taxaceae > Torreya > Torreya grandis. The sequence continues at coordinate 3,665,235 of JARHVA010000101.1, forward strand.
AAGGCATTCAAAAATAATTTATTATCTCGAATACAGGGAACAGGTTTGTCTTTCAAAATACAACATACAAATAAATATTTGAACAACAACTTTAATGATCACAATCAAAATATCACATCACTTATTGAATAATCTTTCATATACATTTGTACTTACAATAAAATAGAAAACAACATATATATTTGTATTTTATAATAATAATACAAAAGAATGTTACAACCAATTTATAACTAATCAACCTAACAAATTATTGTTTCCATCTTTGAATAAAAATTCATTCACTTAAATAATAAGACTATACAAGAATTATATTTACTATTATATAATGTGACATTGATTTACATCATGTCTTTACACTAGTAACAACATAATATAAAACCAAATACAAGAATAATTCAATTACTTGAATCATATTTCAAAGATAAACAAGTAAATGCCCACCTATCCTACCTAATGAGCCCCCAATAGGTGGCCCTAGACCACCCTATACATCAATTAGATGTGCAATTCAACAACAAGATGCTATAAAAGGGTGAATCAATAGCAGAGATTCTGATCTTCAAAATCAAAAACATAAAAAAATGACAATTAATTTACTTAAAGATAATGTATGAAAGAAAAATAATTATGTTTACTATTAGTACTATCATTCCACATGTGAATAGATTCAGTTGACTTCCTTAGATCAAACAATGATTGTTCTATCTATTGACTTCAAATGTGTTATTCATGTATATACCTTGCAAGTATGTAATAATCAAATAGTACCAAATATATTCACAACTACTTATACTCTCAAGAAATATCCTTAAAAATTAGACATTAAACTGTCCAAAATCATATTAACACCAAAAGAGTCGTGAAACTAAATAGAATCACCAAAATTAAACATAGAATGAGAAGAATACAACTTAGATTTTTGCATGATAATTTGTCATAAAAATGCAATAAATTTCCAACAACATACAAACTCATTTAAAATTTCAATGAAACCCTATGCTCATACATATCCATTTGAATCAAATACAAGGATATTAAAACCCTAATGAAAATAAAAAATAACCACTTACAACCAGCTTAATTATTCATATAAAAAATGCCAACCATAATGCATTCATAGTTTTTTTTCCATAAACACACTAAACATCCATTCATTGAAAATAGGTCAAATAAAAGAGGATAAAAAAAATAACTAGACCCATTCTTATAAAAATGATGGTCATAACATATTCAATGCTAAAAATCCTACAGCGTAACCATACTAAGTTCATTATCCTATTCAACAGAAGTACTCAATAATTAATCAATAAAAAATAAACTACACAGCCAATTACCCAAACCATACATTGAATCAAAATAAAAACAAACCCAAATTATATCCACTATAGTATATTTGACTATGTGTCAACCGTATCATTATGGGTTCATCATGAAGTCTACAGAATTCACCATGAAGCTATAATGGTTCATTATTCTTTTGGTTATACTCCGTTTCAAAATAACACAAAATAGCTATTGTATTTTACTCCATCTCAAATAAAAACAAACCAACTACAAGTTGAATGAACCAATAATGTAGAAAGAATACCATGGCCTCTAAGAAAAGAAACTTTTTTCTTCTTTGCACCCAGTAAAACCCTCATGAACTCTATTGACTGCCATTAGAGCCCATATTAGTACTACATTCTTGCCATGAATAACCAAGAATGTGGTCCAACAAACATCCCACATTCTCACCCAAATGCATCCAAAAAACAAATTCCAATAGTTCAAACCAATCTGACTAGGCCTTCAATGGCCTTCACCAAAACTTTTAACAAAGTTTGGCTAATTGAGCTTGCCATATTACCAAATAACCAAACAAAAAGACTTCAAAGATACTCGATAAGCTAACCTTGGGATTTGCATCATCATGACCTAATTCCCAATGAAGTCAAAAATAAAAGTGTGAAATGCTATGATTAAAACAAATCCAAACTAATGAAGACTCCATGACCTAGTTTAACTAGTATGTACATTGAGAGAAACATAGTACTATGTTATCTACCACCTAATCTTTTAATTACCAAAAGGATATTAAACATTACAAACATCAATTCATATCACCATTTAAGGGAAAAGCTAAATCACAAATCATAGATGTAGGTTCAAAGATGGAACAAGATAAGACCATAAAATCATTCCCAAATAAGCATATTATTAGGGATTCAAGCAGTCAACAATACAATCAATTATTTTCCATGAGCCTTATAGTATTAACTTGGTTTAGTTATCAAGAAAAATGAACACGTACGAATCACAATTTTATTTTTTGGTCCTTTCCTATGCATTGCCATTTATTTTAGCTAATTCATAATTTGTGGGTACTATATAGGGTGTAAAATGGTGGAGCACGTGCAACTATTATATCATCTATTAAATAACAACTCAATCTCACCATGCATATTTTGTTGTTTCATCTAAATGTATTGTCATCATCATCGTCATCATCATCATCATCATCATCATCATCATCATCATCATTATTATTATTATTATTGGAGTTTTATTCTCCTATTACCAACCGATATTAATTGCAAAGACACATTAACCCATAGTAATAATAAACATCTCCATGCAGCCACCTTAATGTCATCTACTAACGTAGCTGCAAAGTCACCCTAATTTCAATGACATTAAGGCAAACTTTAGGTCAAATTTTTTAATGGATTGATTTAAAATCTGGAAATTATTGTTTTTATATTTAAATTTTGTAGAAAATTTGGAATTGAACATAATTTGAGTTGAGAGGTGACTTAAATATTGTAAAATTTTATACTGTAATTTTTAAAATCGCTTTGGCCCAAAAAAGAGAGACATTATTAATATTTATCCCACCTAGGATCATGTGAAAATTGGGTTCATAAAAATGAATTTTTAATTAGAGTTCACCAAAACATATTTATATAAATACACCTACTATAATTAAGCATTTATGTATGTATGTATGTATGTATGTATGTATGTAAAATAGAGTAAATATTACCTAGTTACGTACTCAATAAAACATATATCTCATTTATCTAATAATAGATGGGGATAGAATTCTCTTAGTTTGTCTACACATTGTTATAAATATGAATTCACAAATATCTAACCTATCACCTTAAAAGTACGGAGTTGAACATATTAGTCTATAAGCACCTTCCATACAGTCTTGATAGGTACTACATAGTGTGGAGATGGTTTAAAAATGCAAAATAAATCTGTAAGTATTGCCTTATCCTTGTTACCCTCTAACCTAGATGCACAACTTCTCTCTTGTTCTCCTATAATGATTTTAATATTTTAATCTACAATATTCATAATTTATTTGGAGATGTGTATTATAGAAATTTACAAATTTACTAAATATTTTAAATTAGAACAAATACTTCAATAAACATAAATTACAAAAGATAAATTAAAAAAAAATAATATTAAAAATGTTCCATAATAGAATGTTAGTTTATAAATGATAAGTTCCTCAATCTACTTGATAATGCTTGATCCTATTATGAAATGAACCTAGTCATTTCTCTATTTCTAGTTGATTTTATTTCAAAACTTAGAAATATTTGTCCACAAATCAACTTTCAATTGTTAAAACTAGAAAATGTGGAAAGGGGTGAGTGGGCCCATCTAATAAAATAGAAGGCAAAAACAAACAAGCCAAGACCATAAAAATAATCCCAACACGGGATAAGAAAAATATAAAATAGATCAGGTAGATAACATGAGGATAATTAAAAGATGGTTTCAAGCTAGGGATGTCAACATAATAGCTAAATGATTCCTAACTTAAGCTAAGCACCCATATATAAACAATTACACAAAACATATATAAAATAACATTAAATAAATGCTAAGAGCACATACTTTATTGGATTTGATGTGATACAAGTTCTTTTGAAATTGTACTTTGACAAAGAACAAAATAATAATTCTAATTGTAAATTAATGCAACCTTCCCTTATGTTTACATTTGTAGTCGCTATTTGGTAAGCTTATAGACTCTAAAGTTATCCTAACATCATCTTTACAAAGCCAACCTAACACCATTCCAAACCCACCCTATTAAAGCAAATTTAGGGGGACTTTAGCCTATCTTTGTATAGAGTGTAAATTGAAGTCAAGCTAAGTTATATGTATGACTTTAAATCTGAGTTAAATGGGTTAATTAGGATTTAAGGTAACTTAAAGGAAAACTTAAATATAATTTTATCATAAAAAAAATTGTTCTTAATTTTTAAAACAACTTTGGTCCCTAAATACTACACATTATTATGCTTTACTCCATCTAGTAACATGCAAAAATTGGGTTCATAAAAATGAATTTCTATAAGGAGTAAGAGAGTCAGGGTTAACTGAAATGTATTCATTTAAATAAACTTACTTCAAATTAAGTATTATAAAATGTGTAAAGTATAATAAGCAATACCTAATTAATTATTCAATAAAACATGTAATCAAATATATGAGAAAATAATATTCTTGGCTTTTTTACAAGTTGTAAATATGTCACCTCAATATAAAGTTAAATGTGAATTCAAAAATAACCAACTTATTAACTTTAAGTATGGAGTTGATCATAATAGTATATCAGGTCATGTCCTACATTATTGATAGGGACTATATAATATTGAGATGTATTCCAAATATAACATAAATATATAAAAATTATCTCCCTCTTGGGCCTTTTGTCCTAAATACATGACATTATCCTCCTTTAATGATTAAAATTTTCCAGTCTACAATTTAAATTTTCCAGTGTACAATGTTTAAGTTTTATTTAAGGGTGTCTATTAAATAAATATACTAATTTGTTAGACACCTCAAATTGGAACAAATATGTAAATAAATAGAAATTGAAAGAAAAAAAGGATTTCAGTATGTACACCAAAAGTGCTCCACAATACAATGCTAGCTAGAGTTGATAAATTATCCAATCTACTTGATTATATTTGATTATCAAATGAACCTAATCTTTTCTATACTTATAAGTGACTTTATTTCAATATTTGGACAAATTTATCTACATATCAACTTCCAATGATTAAAATAGAAAAGGTGGAAAGGAGTGAATAGGCCCGTATAATAAAATTGGGGGAACAAACAACAAAGCCAAGACTATCGATATGGTCCCAATACGGAACAATAAACATAAAATAAATAAGGAAGATTTCACAAGGATAATTGAAACCAAGTTCAAGTCAAATAATTCAACATAATGATTAAATGACGCTTAATGTAAACTAATCACCCATACATAAACAAATTCACTAAACATATATAAATTGACAATAACTAAATGTTAAGGGTCTATTTTTAGGTGTCTACACATTGTTATCAATATTTTAAATTAGAATGAATGTTAATGGAATATTAATACTTAGGTTTTATTTGGTTTTATTTATAAGATCAAATCGTAGTAGTCTATAAGATCTTGTCTATAGTGTTGATATGGTCTATATAGTCTTGAGGTGTTTTCCAAATATAACATAAATCTATAAATGTTGTCTTACTCTTGTTACCTTACATCTTAAAATATGTAACTTGATTATTATCATCCTGTAATGATTTAAATTTCCCAGTCCATAATTTTTAAGTTTTATTTGGGGGTGTCTATTAAATAAATCTACTAATTCATCAAACACCTCCTAGAATATTATTGTTGAATATTCTCTCCTGAAATGTTTGAGGTTTTATAGACTCCTCTACAAAAATAATTGTTCCATTCACTTGTTAGTAGTTTAGTGCTTCAAGTTTTGTGTATTTATAAGAAGTTAAAATTTCAAGTTATCTTCTACAAACTTCTATGAAATATATTGTCTCAGATGTGACACAATTTTCCATTTCACATGTGGATGTACATGGTTGTGCCAATATTTTTACTTCTCAATAATTTTCCACGTTAATAATAACCTTGAGGGAAGGCCTATCACATTAGGTTATTTTGGTTTCCCTTGATATTATGAGTAATTATCTAAGGATTAATAATGTTTATGCCATTAATGATGACCCTGAAAAAATGGCTTTATGATGATGATGGGTTGATAATATGCCTTTATCTAGCTATCTAATTTATGGAGACCTTAATATGATGGAATCCTTAAAAAATAAAAATGATTATTTTCCTATACGATGTTATATGGGAAAACATGACCCCTGATTTTATGTTAATTTTTTAGGGGTTTGTCATTCATTAATGTGTAACTATGTACTTTATGTTACAATCATGGTTTATTTAGTCAAGTTCTCAGTCTGGCTTTGATTGGTATAAAGCATTAGAAAACTACATTATCATGGGAACTCAAATTTGGGCCGGTTATGTTAGATCAAAAGTCATTGACCATGCCTCTATATATTATTTCAAATATATAAAGGCAATGCAGGCCAAAGATAAAATTAAAAATATTTACCACACATAATTGTTAGGAATATAGAACATAGATCAATCTTAATGAATTAAAGACAAAAATAAAATGTAAAAAACACAATACAATAGAGACATAGATTTAATGTGGTTCACCCAATATGGGCTACGTCCACATAGAAATAGCCAGTCTTTCTTATTATTCAGTCCAACAAATGAGGGAAAAAACTACAATACAACCACTGCAATATCCACTTCACTCACATTCAATGTGCCACCATAATTAAAAATACCTTCATATCAAAAATAGGGTTACATATATGGGAAAAATGCACAAAATAATTTATATCATTAAATATGTAACCTAATAGTGAACTATCCATATTTATTATGAAATTACAATATTTTACAATGCAACCTAATAGTGAATGGTGACCATAGTGAGGGGGAGTTACCCCCCCCCCCCACACCCCCTATAAAGATCTAGGCATTAATATAAGATCAGGCTCTACCATCCAACAATCTCCCACTTGCAGACTGATTATTGTAACTCTGTTACTACAACTCTTCCTTGGACTTTTCTTTGAACTTTGACCCTGGCATGTTTTTCATCTTCCTTGTTATCCTTGAAGACATATTGAATTTGATCAACTCTCTAGATTGTCTTTATTGACTACCTTTGTTAGCATATCTATAGGATTTTGACTCGTATGGATCTTTTCCAATTCAATTGACCATCCTCCACAATTGAATGAATGAAGTGATACCTAAGTTATATATGTTTGGTTCTTGAGTGGAATGGTGAGTTTTTTGTTAAATTAATCACACTTTGGACATCACTATACAACTTGCAATCTTACTACTTTTGCATCAACTCTTCCATGAACCATTGCATCCATATCATCTCCTTGCTTGATTTTGTAGCTATAATATATTCTACCTCTGTAGTTGATAAAGCAACTATCTTCTACAATTTTGAAATCCAACTAGCCACTATCACCAATAATGAATACATAACATGTGGTGCTCTTCCTACCATCTAAATCTCCAACCATGTCTGCATCAGCATATCCTTGTAAGGTAACATCTTACCCTTCATAACACAACTTTCTATCATTGGTCCCTCTCAAGTACCTAAGAATCCACTTGACTGCATCCCAGTGCTCTTTTTTTGGATTATTCATAAACCTGCTGACAACTCCCACTGCATGAGCAATGTTTGTTCTAGTACACACCATAGCATACATTAAACTTATAACTATTGAATCATAGGGAACTTTGAACATGTAATTGATTTCTTCCTATGTTTTTGGACACTGTTCCTTGATTAATTTGAAGTGCCCTCCCAAAGGTGTACTCATTAGTTTTTCATCTTACATATTGAACCTGAGTAACACCTTCTTGATGTACTCTTCTTGAGACAATGTCATTTTTTTATTTTTCCTATCTCTTATTATTCTCATACCAATAATTTGCTTTACAGCACCCAAATCCTTCATTGCAAATCAATTCATTAATTTTCTTTTGAGATCATTTATATATTGCATGTTATACCTTGCAACAAGCATGTCATCTACATACAATAATAAGATAATATACTTGAAATTATCTAATCTCTTAAAATAGACATAGTGGTCAGAATGACATCTACTATAACCTTGTTCTATCATAAACATGTCAATTTTCAAATACCACTACCTCAAAGCTTGCTTTAGACCATACACACTCTTCTTCAACTTGCACACCATTTTCTCCTTACCTTTTACTCTGTATCCTTATGGTTTCCATATATATTTCCTCCTCCAAATCACCATGAAGGAAATTAGTCTTTACATCTAATTATTCAAGGGGAAACTCTTCTACTACTACCAAACTTAAAACAATTCTTATGGAAGTCATTTTTACAACTGGAGAAAATATTTCATCAAAATCAATACCTTTCTTTTGTGCAAACCCCTTTACAACAAGTCTAACCTTGTACCTTTTTTCGCCTCTATCTTCTTCCTTCAATCTATAAACCCATTTATTTTTCAATGCTCGTTTACTTGTAGGCAACTAAACCAAATCCCAAGTTTGGTTATATACCAAGGAGTTCATCTCCTCTTTCATGCCTTGTTCCCACTTCTTTATAGTTTTTTACCTTCATTTCTTCTTCATAGCTTTTTGGCTCACCACCATCAGTCAATAATAAATAATAAATTGAAGGAGAGTATCGTTTAGGGAGCCTACTTACTCTCATAGATCTTATAACTACACTTACAGGAGTTTGAGGTGCTTGTTGTTGTATTTGTTGCACATTTTGATTTTTTGGTACTTTTGGAATTTTATTTCCAGTGATTTCATCAAGTATTACATATTCAGTATTTAAATTTTCTTTTTTCTTTCTCTATAATTGATCATTTACATGATCTTCTCGTTAAAGATCACATCTCTACTCCTAATGATTTTATGATTTTCAAAATCCCATAAATGGTAACCAAAATAATTAACTCTATATCTAATAAAAGTACATTTCTTAGATTTTGCTTCAAGCTTGGTTCTATTTTATTTATCAATATGGGCAAATGCTTCACAACCAAAAATATTTAAAAATAAATAATCTACCTTTTCACCTGTCCATGCTTCTTCTAAAATGCCACCATCTAAAGGACTTAAAGGTCCTCTATTTATTAAGTAAACAATAGTATCCACAACATATACCTAAAACTGTAAGGGCAACCATGCATGCAATCTCATGCTCCTTGCACACTCCATGATTATCTTGTTTATCCTTTTTCACACACCATTTTGTTTTGGTGTTCTTGAAACTATCTTCTCTCTACAAATCCCATGGTATGAATAGTAACTATGAAATTCCTTACTACAATATTCACCTCCATTGTTTGATCCAACACACTTCAACTTATTTCCTATCTCATTCTCAACCAAATCTTTACACTTTTTAAAAGTATTAAAAACATCATATTTTTTTGTATATAATAAACCCAAGTTTTTTTAGTTACATCATCAATAAAAGTAACATAATAAGAAGATCCCCCAAGGGATGATACTTGAGTTGGTCCCCATACATTTATATGCACAAGCTCTAACTTTTCATCCTTCTTTGTCTTCCCAAATCTAACAAATCTGAATCTCTTCTATTTTTCATACACACAATGCTCATAGAATTTCAAATCCACTTTCTTCAAATCTATCAATAAATTCTTTAAGTGGAGAACTTGCAATCCCTTCTCACTCATGTGCCCAAGTTTGTGGTGCCATAATTTTGTATCCACTTCTGTAAAAGCTAAATCAATATAAGAGTCAACATTACTATTAGATAAATATAATGTACCTACCTTATCTCCTTTTTATATTGCCAAAGATCCTTTAGTGACCTTCCATGAATTTTATGTAAATGTAACTATGCATCCCTCACTTCCCAACTGCCTTACTAAAATTATATTTCTTCTCAACTTAGAGGCATCCATTTATTTCCATTCTATAATTTTATCTGTATGTTACCCTTTCCTACAATTTTATAAGGTTCACCATCACCCAAATTAACCTATCCCAAATCGCCTTGAACGTAGTCTTGAAAATATTTCTTATGGGGTTGTAGCATGAAATGAAGCCCCTAAATTTAACACCCAAGAATCATTAATATTATATAAAGAAAAGATTAAATAATATTGTAACACATCACCTTCCACATTTGCTTCTTGATTTTTATCTTTTTGTCCAAATCCTTGTTTTCCTTTTCAAATACAACAATCTTTCTTTAGGTGTCCTTTCCACAAATCCAACACACCATCATTCCTCTAGATTTGGATCTACCATTTTTAGACTTACCACAATTCCCTGGGCCCTTTCCTCTATCTTTTTATCTTCCCCTATTCTCCATAGTCAAAGCATTACCTCGTGTCTCACATGTGCTTTTTCATCGCATTTTCTCACTAAGAATAACACCAATAACATCATCAAAATTTAAAGTGTTTGAACCAAAGATAGAACTACTCATAGCCATGACCAAGCCATTCTATCTTTTTGGCAATGAGCACAGAATCAAAAGACCCCTAACCTCATCATCAAATTTTACTCCTACAGATCTTAACTGATTTGTGACCATGTTAGATTCATTTAAATGATCATCAACAAACCCACCTTTTGACATTTCCAAATTAAATAAATGTTTCATAAGAAATACCTTGTTGGAGGCTAATAACTTTTCATACACTCTATCTAATTCCTTTATCACATCTATTATTATCTTTTCTTTTGAAATATTGAAGGCCACTGATGTTGTTAAGCATAGCCATATTGTTCCTAGTGCTTTTCTGTCAAGAATCTCCCAATCTTCATCATTCATAGTTGTCAATTTATTTGCTATTCTATCTAATGTTAGGAAAAGATCCTTCTAATATAGTTAATCCTCCATTTGTATCTTCCATAGTTGGTAGTTTTGGCCGTTGAACTTTTGGACCTTAAACTTGCCTTCTTCCACCATTACTCCCACTCGAATCAGGAACCCTCTTTTCCTATGAGTTTATCTGCCAAATAAACCTAGCTCTAATACCAGTTTTTAGGAATATAGAACATAGAGAAATCTTAATGAATTAAAGATAAAAATAAAATATAGAAAACACAACACAATAGAGACATAGATTTAACTTAGTTCACCCAATATGGGATACGTCCACATAGAAATAGCTAGTCCTTATTATTCATTCCAACAAATGAAGGGAAAAACTTGAAATACAACCACTACAATATCCTCTTCACTCACAAACATAATTTCTACCATTAGATCTGTAACCTAATAGTGAATAGTCTAGATTTACTATGAAATTACAATATTTTACAATGTAACCTAATAGTGAATGGTGACTAGATGGGGCAAAGCATAATAGTGTGCAGTATTTAGGAGTCAAATTTATTTTAAAAATTAAGTACAAATTTTACATTATTAAAGTTAGATTTAAATTTGCCTTTAACCCATTAAATTTAGATTTAAAGTCATACATATAATTCAGTTTGACTTTAATGTACACTCTATACAAAGATAGGCTAAAGTCCCCCTAAAGTTGTCTTAATAGGGTTACTTTAGAGAAAAGTTAATGTATCTTTGTAAAGACGATGTTATGATGACTTGGAGTGCATAAAGTTATCAAAGAACAACCACAAATGTAAACACATGGCCAAATTACACTAATTAATAATTGGAATCATTATTTTATTCTCTATGGGAGTCCAATTTCAGAACAACTTACATCACATAAAGACCAATAAAATATGTTCCCTTAGAATTTATTTAGTATTGTCTAATATATGTTTTATGCATTTATTTATATATGGGTGGTTAGAAAAAATTATGCATCATTTAACCATAATGTTGACTTCCCTAGCTTGAAACCATCTTTCAATTATCCTCATGATCTCTCCTTGATTTATTTTATGTTTTTTGTGTCCGATGTTGGGACTGTTTGTATGGTATGTGATTTATTTTTTTGTCTTCCTTTTATTGGATAGGCTCACTCACTCCTTTCCACTTTTTCTAGTTTTAACAATCGAAAGTCAATACATGGATAAATCTTTCTAACTTTTGAAACCAAGTCAACTAGAAATAGAAAAATGGCTGTGTTCATTTGATAATCAAATAGAATCAAGCATTATCAAGTAGATTGAGGAATTTATCAATTCTAAGCTACGATTTTATTATGAAGCACTTTTGGCGCACATATTAAAATTGTTTATTTATCTTTTGTAATCTATATTTATTAAAATCTTTGTTCTAATTTAAAATGTTTGATGAATTAGTCGATTTCTCTAATATGCATCCCAAAAAAAATTGTGAATATTGTAGACTAGAAAATTATAATCATTGTAGGAGGACAAGAGTCAAATTGTGCATCTAAAAAAAAATTCAATAAGAAGAAGATAATACTTACATATTTTTGTCACATTTGTAAAACATCTCAACACCATATAATATCTATCAAGATTGTACAAACAGTCCTTATAAACTAAATGTTTAACTCCATAATTTAAGGTGATAAGTTAAACATTTTTGAATTAAATTTGATGTAGAGATTGTGATAATACATTTATAGCAATGTGTAAACAAACTAAGAGAATTATATTCCCATTTATTAGATTGCATGTGCTAATTAAGAAACTAATTAGATATCATTTACGCTATTATATATGTTGTAAAATAATTAATTAAAGTAGGCGTATTTATATGAATATATTTTTTTGAACCCCATTTGTCTTATGCATTCTATAAATTCATTTTATGAAACCAATTTTCACATGATGTTAGGTGGGATAAAGCTTAATAATGTGTCCCATTTCTAGACCAAAGTAGTTTTAAAACTATAATACAGAATTTAAAAATATTTAAGCTAGATTCAAAGTCATCTCTTAAGTCAACATAAATTCAATTCCAAATTTTCTAATTTTTAAATCAAAAAATAAGAATTTTCTAAAATTTAAATCAGTCCATTAATGTCAGAGTATTTTGACCTTAATGTACACTCTATACAAAAATAAGGTAAATTAGACCTAAAGTTTCCTTAATGTCATTGAAATAACCTTAGTTTGGGTACACGAAAATGTTAGCCATCAATGTTAGGGTGACTTCATGGTCTTTAACCAAGGACAACCATAAATGTAAACACATAATTCATTATGTTTGTGTTGTGAGTGCGGAGATGTTAGCTAGCATCTAAGACAGAAGGCAACAAGAAGGAGATAATACGAATAGATTTATGTTTCATTTGTAAAACATCTCAACACTGTATAGTACCTATCAAAATTGTACGAAAGGTCCTTATAAACTAATATATTCAACTCCATACTTTAAGGTGATAGGTTAGACATTTTTGAATTCACATTTAATGTATAGATTGTGTTGATATATTTACAATAACATGTATACACACTAAGATAATTCTATTCCCATATATTAGATTACATGTTTTATTCAGTCACTAATTAAAACTAAGAGAATTATATCCCCATCTATTAGATTACATGTTTTATTGAGTAATTAATTAGGCAATGTTTACTCTATTATATATGTTGTAAAATGTTTAATTGAGGTAGGTGTATTTTTATGAATATGTTTTCTTCTAGAAATTCATTTTTATGAACTCAATTTTCTGATGTTAGGTGGGATAAATCTCAATAGCGTGTTTCATTTTGGGGCCAATGCAGTTTTTAAAATTATAGTAAAAAATTTTACAATATTTAAGTCATCTTTAAATTCACTTTTCAAGTCAACTTAAGTTTAATTTCAAATTTTCCAAATTTTAAATATAAAAATAATGCCTACATACCAACCCATTGCCATCACCAACACATATCCACTATTTGCTTGTACCATTTTAGCTATTCATTTTTATCATTTGAGAGGCATCATTATGAAATGAAATACAAATGTTTTACGACTTCTTTATTACGAATGTTTGTTCCTTTATTCACTTGCCCAAGATAGATTATATAGGTTTCAAATTGGCTATCGGTGGCTTTTCATCATTTAATTATGGGGTTATAGTTGTCAAATGTGGGGAAGGGTCCCACAATTTTTTTTAAACTCTAGGTTATAATTTATTGTTTTTGGATTTATGTAGCTTAATTAGTTATTAGTTCAAATAAGTTGCCCAAAAGGTTTTTTTTGGTGTTCGTCGAAGTCGTATGACAAATTTGTGCACTTAGGAATGTCACCAGATTATGATGGGTCATTAATAAAATGCAAAGGGACATGTTGGAAGATGCATGAGTGATTAATATGCAATGATGGACTATGTTTAATGACACTTGACATGTTTTATTTACATTAATATTTCTACTAAATGCTACCATACACACCATCAACCACCTATTCGACATGGCTTTTTTAGACTTTGCTTCCCAAATAGCCATGGAATGCTTATGCCTCTTCCACCATCTCTAGCATTTCATACAGCTTGTAGCTTCAACAATTCAGAGGGATGAAATGTTGTTTCAATGTGTGTGTCTTGTTCTTATAACTAAACCCATGACAATCTTCAATTACTTTTTTGTGTGCCTATAATACATGTTTTTTATTGTTATTTTAATGGTTTTTTGGCACACCTTTACAACTAAGTCAAATTTTACTTGTATGTTCATGGCATGGCCTTGAGTTTTTCATTCACATAGCAGTAAATATTATTGTTTTTGTATCAAACAATATCATTTTTTGAATTCACTAGCCATGTTGGGACATGCTTTTGATATTAATTTACAACAAAGGGCCATGTTTGAGGATGCTAGGGTTTTTAATATGCAACAAACATTTTTAAAGATGCCTATTGTCCTATTGATGCTATCATACATGTCATCTTCAACCTGTTTGGTGTGCCTTGTGCAAGTCACTCTCCCAAAAATGTAATGAAACCCAAATGCCTATTATTGTCACTATAATTATTTTTTCTTAGTGACCTTTATTGGTATGTGAATGAAACTATCAATATTTTCATTCATATACCTGTAAATATTATCATTTTTTTTAAATTTAATAAGTAACAAAGTGTCATGTTTGAGGATGTTTGGCGATCATTATTTCTAATAATGTGACTAGTTAATGCTGCCAATGATAAACTCTATAACCTGTTCAACGTGTCTTTCTCAAGTCACTCTCACGTCATAGTCATGGAACCCAAATGCCTCTTCTACAGAATGCATTATTTCACAAAGATTGTAGTGTAACCATGTTAGAGGGATGAAACTTTGTTGGCATGTTTTCATTCACATCTGACTCAACATTTATTAGTGTTTGGATGGAAGCCCTCAAGGTTTTCATTCACATTTATATCCATACTTGAAATATGTAGATGATATAATTATTTCACAATTAAGACCAAGTTTTGTTGTTCACTCCTTCAACCAATCTAGTGGGCTTACCTAAGAATGCATACTTAAACCACCTAGTTTGTCATTTTAATTTTTTTTATAGGTGTGATAAATAGATGGGACCCAAATTTACTAGGATGTTTTTAAAATTTGAACAATAATAATATACAAATAATGTATTTTACATTGGCTTAAAATTTTGTGCACTTAGAGACCCTGTCAAGTTTTTGTACCTAAATTCATGTTGTTATGTTATTTAAATTTGTGACACATTTGTATTTCCCTAAATTAAAGTGTCATCTTAAGCCTATCCAGTATGCCATGTTAAATTGTCATTCACTCACAGTAAATGTGAGATAAAAATCAATTTAATCGAATGGTTTTTTATGTAAAATGCATTGTTTAACAAAGATTATAGCTTCAACATGTTAGATGGATGAAATTTTAAATAAACTAAACAAATTGAAAACTAAACATGTAATAGTGAACATTAGTTGGTATCTGGATGAAAGCCTTGAATTTTTTCAGTCACATACCGACAAATGTTATTATTTTTGTATCAAATTTAGGATTATCATTCATATACCAATAAATATTGAATAATATTTATCAAACCATATCCTTTTATGAATTCATGTTTTTTTCTATTGATATGTTGATGTCATTATTATTGATTTGTTATTCATTCATACTTTTAATGCTACAAATATTTTTGCCTTAGTTGTTATTGATATGTTATCCTTTCATGTTGCTATGTTTTTATATCTAAGACACAATTATATTTCCCTACCTCAAACCTTACATGGCTTCTACAATCACCCACTAAACATTCCCACACAAAAATGATTATGTTGATGGAAAATAATTTGAAATTCAGTTGGAAGACTGGAAATTTACTGGTATACACATTGTTTTAACCTTTTAGGACTTAGTGAATGTAAATCATATGTTGTCAAAGAGCTGAGTAATAGTAAATCAAGGTATAAATATGTTACAAATATAACCACTAATTTGTTATAGAACTAACTAAAATTAACCTTTCTAAAAATAGCAATAGATAATGCAAATAAGAACTTGGCTAGAAAATGAGTGAGATAGATGATTAGAGGCTAAAAATTGAGGTAAAGGCTCATTTGAGTTTCACAAACAAGATTAAGGTATCAAAACTCCAAATGGACAAGAGTACCCTAATTAGATAGTAATGCCATGTGGTGCTAGTGACCTTATTTTAGTAATAGTGTCCTTTGTGCAGGACTATCCCAAGCTTATGGATGTACCTATGACTAGATCTGTAAGGTTTGTTCCTATGTGCATGAGCTCTAAAACCTTGTATATGGCCTATTTTGACTAATTTTATGAGAAAACCGTAATCTTTCATGTTGTTAGGGCATCTGTTTAATACAAGCAGAAAATTGTGTTTGTTAAAAGGGTAAGCTAGACATCATCAGCACACCATTGTGATGAGAATTGCCTAAATAACAATACTCTGAGATCAAGCCTCATGTAGTTCTCCCCACCTAAGTGATAGTACAATTGTAAGTGAAGCTAGTATGGTAGTTGACTTGAGTGTTTTGAATGTGTTTGAGACTGAAAATATGAGTAATCTTAGCTTAGGAATGTTGTAGATGGCAATATGTAGAAGTAGGGCATAATAGGGATTGCTAACCTTAATTATGCACAACTTATTCTGAGTTTATATGTGTAATTTGCATCTCATTCAAATCTAGTGGCTAAAGGGATCAAAGTCATGTATTTATAGTATTTTGGTGCTTGTGCAAGTGCTAAAATAGGTCTAGGCCAACCCTAGGAGGTTTAAGATTTGAAAAGATATCCATTTGTGAAAAAAGAGGGAAAAGATAGAAGTACCATTATTGGGAAACTAGTGCCATTTGGCACGACTATCCCTATTATTGTGCTAGTGTCTATGTGGTGGAACACTAGGCACAAAGGGACAAGATGCAATAATGAAGGGTTGGGACTATTTGAGGGATGACTAGGGATGTTTTTGGCCCACACAAAGGCTAGATAAGTATAAAAATAGGACCTAAGATAGGTCTAGGGATAAGCTAGGGATAGGTGGTCTCAAATAACACTCTTAGAATTCAAGTGTCATTTTTAGGTGATTACATATGCCCACCGCCCCCCCTGCCCTTTATTATAGAAATGCAGCAAAGTAAAATGACTAGGATAAAGGAAAAAGAAGCATAACTAGACTTACTTAAAAAGTTAAGCCCAAGAAGTTGGATCTGATTATGTGAAGTATGCTCCATTACATGTCCTTCAAGTGAAACATGCATTTATCAATCCTTACTTAAGATATATAAAAGTAAAGACAATATTGAGTAACGAATTAATATTGAGTAAAGGGATGAGAAAGATGAAAGGAATGAATACACCTCATTGGGTACGTGAGCCAATGTAAAAAATTGGTGACAACCTATGTGTGTGCATGTATATAGTGATCAATCAATGAACAACTTAGACTAAGCTGATGGCTTGCTCAATCCTCATGTGTGGGTGGCTCAAGAACTCAATTTAGTTTTGTCTCCATCATTTCCCACCCCTGCTTGGTGGATCATGACATGTGAATAGCTTGGATTGGACTGATGGTATGTCCAACCCTCTCATGTAGGTGGATCAAGAACTCAAGTAGACTATGACTCTATCATTACTTACTCATGTGTAGTAGATACATCTCAAACTGAAACTATGTAATGTAACTAGAATGTCTAACTAGAGATGCTAACTCTATAGCCACTCGGGTATATTAGGTGGCTTCGAGCCACTTGTGAATGCTAACCACTACAAATGAAATAAGGAATGAAATTGGTGTGAAACTTGTAATATGATGTTTGATGTATATAATGTTGAGAATGACATGGAGTTTATCATTCCATCTAATCAACTGATGTGTAAGTGAGCATACAAAAATAATGTACCACGCACATACTTCCAAATATAATATCTGAGCATATGGATTCTAGAATGAGTTATAATAATTTGTAACTGAGTATCTGAACTAAAAATGGGGATGGTCATGCTATGTATGATTCTCCCAATCTGAGAAAAATGGTATGAATCAAAGATAAACTGGTATGAATTTGAGATCAATTAAACAAAACTAGTAAATCAGTAACTAAACCTGAGCAAACCTAAATTATACCTACTATAATTTCTAGGCCAATATAGATTTTTCTAAAATTGAGGCTATTGGACAGTAGCACCATGTGGCTCTAGTTTCCCAATTTGGGCATTGATGTCTATCTGCTATGATTTTTATACAATTGTATTCATCTATGTGTCACTATTTTTTATTGTGTTTACCTGATCTAATTTCTATAATCTGAGCCTATGTGCTTTAAAATATACTATAAGTGTATTATAGGAGCATGATCTCTGTAACAAACCCCTATGAATACCACCTCTCTTAAGGGGAGTTGTTGAACCTATGTAATAACTATCCTAAAAATAAAAATCTCAACAAAATGTTTGTTAGCCAGAGCATATATGATATATGTGTAACAATCCAATATAATGTGCATATATAACATCAAAATATATAATAATATGAGCATAAGTTTTTAATGTGTGATGTATGTTATGTATAACATTCACAAGGCTATCAAGATAGATATAAAAATGTATGTAATAGTAAATCTAAGTAGCTACCTAGGGAGATGGGGCATGATATCCATCATGGCACCCAAGTAGGAAGGGGAGATGCATGAGGTCCCTCATGGAATCTAAAATTGGAGTGTGTAACAAGTAAACAAGAAGTGTCATATCCATGATGCATACAAGAAAGCATACTTACAACACTCATAAGGCACACAAAGTAGGCCAAGGGTCTATAATACAAGGGACATGGGCACATGTCACTAAATATGAGAAAACAAGACATACAAGGACATGTTCAAATGTCCACATACGCAAGCAATAAGCAAGTTGATTTAGATCCACATATAAGGGAAATCACACACAAGGATATGGGCACATGTCCAAATCATACACACTATGAAAAGAAGTGGTGTAGGGCCAAAGAGGAATGCCATGTTTAAATGCCCTCAAAAAAAAGAAGCATAGAGATACAATCACATTTAAACTATGAAAGCTATAAATGAAATTATGCATGAACATGTAATACAAATCTATGTAAGAGTCAAGAGGTACATATGTTGAGTTTAAAGTAGTAATAACTAGAAAACAATTTGAGTATATGATGATCAATATTAAGATATAACATCGCTAAATTTGTGATGTAGAGTTTATAAAGATGTAACCTTGTAATCAAAACTGTGTGTAGAGTGCCCCTAAATGGGAGAATGTGTCAAATAAATAACTTGTGTATCTATGTAAATGCCCACAATGGATAGATAATAAAAATTTTGGATCGATGTAGTGGACCTGAGACCTGTAGCAATCTGTAAGCACTCAATAAGAATAAGTGAATCATGTATGTATGATAAAACTAGCTATACTAAGATAGCTAGCACATGTAGTATATGGAAAATACAAGAGATGTAAACACGATAATACATACAATCTATAATTTGTGTTTTCTAAGTAAATATTTGAATATTTTTGTGTTTTTGACATATTATATTATTTTTGTCTTTTTTGGATATAAGCTATTTACAAGTAATATGAAAAGAGTTTTTTATTTTATATTTAAAATAATCTTAGATGCATTATGTTTAATGGGTTTTTAATTGCCTTGCCATCAAGTGAAGCTAGATGATATACTTTTGGACTAAGATTTTTGTGATTAGATATGGTCCAAGACAATTTTGTTTGAATTTTCCTTTATTCTCTTATTTAGTGTTGACATTTATAAAATTTTCTTTTAAAGCCATATCATGGACTTTGAATTCCCTACTATGAACATAGTTATTGTAGGTATATTGAATTCATTTCTGATAGGCCCTAAGATGTTATTCGACTTGAATGTGCATGGGATCTAACTATTCTAATTTATGGAGACACCTCTCTTTATATTGATCATCTGTGATAAGTCCTTTTAAGGATACCTATAAGGATGGGATTTCTAACTCTAGTGGGACAACTACTTCTATGCCATATACTAGTGAATAAGGAGTATCTCCTATCAGTGTGTGAATACTAGTGTAGTAAGCTCATAGTACATAGACGAGCTATTTTTTCTAATCATCATTAAATTTGGTAACTATTTTAATGAAGATATTGTTGATTGTCTTGTTTGTTGTTTCAGCTTGATCATTGCCCTATGGGTAGTATGGAGTAGAGAATGTGTACCTGATTTTATATTTAGCATAAAATTTCTTCACTATTTTATTCTTCAAATACTTTCCATTATCTATGATGATGGCCACTCATAGGCTGAAGTGGTAAATAATGTTGGTTATGAGAAAACAACATATATCTTCTCCCTTTGTGGATTGTTATGGAATGGCCTCCACCCATTTTTTAAAGTATTTTATAGTTGTAATAATGAATTTGAGACCACCTGTGGAATCTAGATTTATCTTGATGATGAGATCAAAACCCCATAGCATGAATGGCCATGGGGATACTATGGGTTATAGTTTCTATGAAGGGACATGGTGTAGGTTGCCATGGCATTGAAATTTATCACATAACTTGGCATATTCCTGACATTCTTATTCCATCATTGGCCAAGAGTAATCTTGTCTAAGTAAGTTGTGGGACATCACTTTGCCACTAAAATGACCACCGCATTTGCTATCATGTACCTTTCTGATAGCCAATTCAGCTTCTTAGATTGTCAAACATCAGATTAAGTACACCTAAAAAAATATTTTGAATAATTCCCTACCAATAATGAAATATCGGATGGAGTTATGTTATATTTTTCACTTTTCATTTCTTATGAAAGTATCTGGTGTAATAGATTTATGTATAAAATTGTATATATTAGAGAACCATTCAGATGTTGTTGTGTTGCATGTGGTAACTACAACTATTAGAGCTATGAGGTCCACATAGGATATTGGTGGAGATTATAATACTTTTTTAGTGAAGATAGTGTGGTCTTCATCTATGTCAATGGGGATCAATGATGTCACACTGGCCATTACATTGACATGACAATTATCTTTACGTGAAATGTTTTCAATAGATAATTTTTCAAACTGAGCCTATATATATTGTACCATATTTTTGTAGGGAATTAGCCATTATTTTTTGGTTTGGTAGATATTTTTGACCTGATTGATAATTAATTATGAATCCTCATAAACTTTAATTGATTTGATCTGGTGAGATTGAGTTTCTTGAAGGCCTAAGATAAGAGATTCATATTCTATGATGTTGTTGATACATGAAAAACTGAGTTAGTAAGCGAGGGGTACTATGTGTCCAAGTGGGTCGATAAAAAAATTCAGATTTGGCACCAGATGCACATCTAGTACCATTAAAGAACATTATCCATGTATCGAAAGTGATATTATATGTTTTGAAGTCATCCCCAAAATCATTGTTGATAAGATTTGTGTCCAATAATGGGGTTGCTACCAATTGATATGTAATTATATGGTATTTTAATATTTTTTGCAAGACTATCTTCAAGTCAAATTTTGTGAGTAACATAACCCATTTACAATATGGCCTGAAAGATGTGGTTTCAACTTGAAGAAATTTCAAGGAATGAATTTTGTAATAACTTGTGTCTCATTATTAATCATATAATGTCAGAGTTTTTAAGTAGAAAATACCATTTCCAAATAAAGTTCTTCTATTGTTGGATAATTTCATTCATAGTCAAAAAGTGTATGACTAATGTATTAATGGTCTACTCTTTATGTTGATATCATGTTGTGCTAAGAGTGCACCGAGTGTATGTTCTATCGTTGAGAGGTAAAGGAGAAGTGGCTTATCAATTATTGGTGGTACTAGGATAGGTGGGTTTAGTAGGTATTGTTTGAGTGTGTCAAATATTTCTTGACATGTGATGTCCCATTCAAATTATATATCCTTTTTAAGTAATCTAATGAATGATTGAGTCTTAACTATGAGTTGTGCCATAAAGTGACGTATTGCCTAGGTCCCTACTTATAAGGAGAGAAGTTACCTAAAGTTGGTAAGAGGAGGCAAGTCCATTATTTATTTGACTTTCTTAGTGTCAACCTCAATACCATATTGAGATATTTTAAGTCCTAAAAGTTTACCTAATCAAACCCCAAAGAAGAACTTCTTGGGATTGAATCATACATTGTATTTCCTTAGTCTTTTAAAAATCTATCGTAAATCTATGGCATGATGTTGTCATTATTTTGATTTTGAAAGTAAATAATCGACATAATCTTTGACTATTTTATGAATGATATCATGAAATATAAGTGTTATTTTTTGTTGGTATGTTGCACCTTCTTTTTTAGTTCAAAAAGCATGACTATATGGCAAAAGTTCCCTATAGTGTGGTAAAAGACATTTTTTCTTGGTCTTGTTCAATGATCATTATTCAAATTGTAACTAGTGAAACCATCCATAAAAGAGAGAATTTCATAGGCTATGGTGGATTCAACTATCATATCTAAAACCCTGTATATAGCTTGTTTTGACTAATTTTGTGAGCAAACCTTAATCCTTCATGTTGCTAGGGCATCTTGTTGATACAAGCAGGAAAGTGTGTTTGTTAGAAGGGTAGGTTGGACATCTTCAACACCCCATTATGATGATAATTGCCTACATATAAATACTTTGAGATCAATCCTAATGTAATTCTCCCCACCTAAGTGCTAGTGCAAGTGAAGCTAGTATGATGGTTGACTTGTGTGCTTTGAATGTGCTTGAGACTATAAATATGAGTAATGTAAGCTTAGGAATGTTATAGATTGTAGTACGCAGAATAGGGATTACTAACCTTAATTGTGCACAACTTATTCAGATTTTGTATGTGTAATTTGCATCTCGTGGTTAAAGGGATAAAAATCATGTATTTATACTATTTTGGTGTTTATAATGGGTGCTGAAATAAGCTTAGGCTGAACCTAGGAGGTCTAAGATTTGAAAAGATATCCATTTATGAAAAAAGGAGGGAAAATATAGCAGCGTCATTATTGGGAAACTAGTGCCACATGGTACTACTATCACTATTATGGTGCTAGTGTATAGGTGGAAAAAACACTAGGCATGAAGGGACAAGATGTAATAATGAAGGTTTGGGGACTACTTTAGGGATGACTAGGGATCCCTATGGCCTGCATGTAGGCTAGATAAGTGTAAAAATAGGCCCTAAGATAGGTCTAGGGATAAGTTAGGGATAGGTGGTCTCAAATAACACTCTTAGCACTCAAGTGTCATTTTTAGGTGATTACATTTTCCCTACCCTTTATTCTAGAAATGCAGCAAAGCAAAATGACTAGGATAAATTAGAAAGAAGCGTACCTAGACTTACCTAAGAATTAAATCCCAAGAAGCTAGATCTAATTATGTGAAGCATGATCCATTCCATGTTCTACAAGTGAAACATGCATAGATTAGTCCTTACTTAAAGAGATATCAAAGTAAAGACAATACTGAGTAAGGAAGTAAAATTGAGTAAAGGGATAACTGAGAGGAAAGGAATGAATACACCTCATTGGATACAAGAAACCAATGTATAAAATTGGTGAAAACCTATGTGTATACATGTATATAGTGAGCAATCAATGAATAACTTGAACTAATTTGATGGCTTGCTCAATCCTCATGTGTGGGTGGCTCAAGAACTCAATCTAGTTTTAACTCCATCATTTCCCCACCCCTGCTTGGTGGATCATGACATGTGAATAACTTGGATTGAATTGATGGTGTGTCTAACCCTCTCATGTAGGTGGCTCAAGAACTCAAGTATATTATCACTCTATCATTACCTATCCATGTTTAGTAGATGCATTTGAAACTTAAATTATGCAATGTAACTATAAATGTCTAACTGGGGATGTCATTTATATAGCCACTCAGGTATAATTAAGCTGCTTTGAGCCACTCATGAATGCTAACCACTACAAATGGAGTAAGGCATTAAATTAGTGTGTAACCTAAAATATGATGTTTTATGTATACCAATGTTGAGAATGACATGGAGTTTATCATTCCATATGATCAAACCAGTGTGTAAGTGAGCATAGAAAATAATGTGTCATGCACATAACCCCAAATCTAATATCTAAGCATATGGATTCTGGACTAAGTTATAATAATATGTATCTAAGTATTTGAACTAAAAATGGGGATGTTCATGCCATGCATGATGCCCCAAATATAAGAAATATGGTATGAATCTAAGTTAAATTGGTATGAATTTGAGATAAATAAAGTAAAATGGTTAATATAGTAAGTAAACCTATGCAAACTCAAATTGTACCTACTGTAATTTACTAGCCAATCTAGATTTTTCTAAAACTGAATCTATTGGATAGTAGTATCATGTGGTTTTAGTGTCTCAATTTAGGCACTAATGTCTATCTGCTATGATTTCTATGTAATTGTATTGATCTATGTGTCACTATTTTTTAATGTGTTTAGCTGATTTGATTTCTATAATCTGAACCTGTGTGCTAAAAAATGTATTGAGTGTATTACATGAGTATGATATATGTGACAAACCCCTATGAATGGCCCTCTATTTAAGGGAGTTTTTGAACCTATGTAATAACTATCCTCAAAATAAGAATCTCTATAAAATGTGTGTTAGCCAGAGAATATATGATATATATGTAATAATCCAATATAATATGCATATATAACAATAGAATGTAAGATAATCTAAGCATAATTTTATAATGTATGATGTATGTTATGTACAACATTCACAAGACTATCAAGATAGATATAAAAATGTATGTAACATCAAATCTAAGTAGCTACCTAGGGGGATGGGGCATGATGTCCATCATGGCACCCAACTAGGAAGGGGAGATGCATGACGTCCCCTCATGGAATCTAAAATTGGAGTGTGTAACAATTAAAATACAAGGGTCATGGCCATGATGCATACAAGAAAGCATACATACAACACACATGAGGCACACAAAGTAGGCCAAGGGACCATAATACAAGGGACATGGGCACATGTCACTAAATATCATAAAATAAGACATACAAGGACATGTCTAAATGTCTACATACGCAAGTAGCAAGCAAGTTGGTTTAGATCCACATAGAATTGAAATCACACACAAGGACATGGGCACATGTCCAAATCATACATACTATGAAAATAAGTGTCATAAGGCGAAAGAGGAATGCCATATTTAATTGTCCTCGAATAGAAGAAGCATAGAGATACAATCACATCTAAACTATGAAAGCTAGAAATGAAAGTATGCATGAACATGTAATACAAATCTATGTAAGAGTCAAGAGGTACATATGTTGAGTCTAAAGTAGTAATAGATGGTAAAAAATATAAGTGTAGGATGATCAATATCAAGATATAAAATTTCCAAATCTGTGATGTAAAGTTTATAAATATGTGACTTGGTAATCAAAAATATATGTAGACTGCCCCCAAATGGGATAATGTGTCAAATGAAGAACCCATGTATCTGTGTAAATGTCCCCAATGTGTAAATAATAAGAAATCTGGAATCAATGTAGTAGACCTGAGACCTATAGTAATTTGTAAGCACTCGACAACAATAAGTGAAACATGTATGTATGATAAAACTGGCTATACTAAGATAACTAGCACATGTAGTATATAGAAAATAGAGGAGATGTAAACATGGCAATGCATACAATCTATAATCTATGTTTTCTACATAAATATTCAAATGTTTTTATGTTTTTGACATATTATATTGTTTTTGTGTTTTCTTGATATAATTTATTTACAAGCAATATGAAAAGATTTTTTTATTTTTTATTTAAAATATCCTTAAATGCCTGATGTTCAATAGGTTTTTTATTTCCTTGCCATCAAGTGAAGCTAGATGATATACTTGAATGTGCATGGGATCCAACTATTATAATTCATAGAGATGTCTTTCTTTGTATTGATCATCTATGATAAGTCCTTTTAAGGAGATCTATAAGGATGGGATTTCTAACTCTAGTGAGATAACTACTTCTATGCCATATACTAGTGAATAAGGAGTAGCTCCTATCGGTATGTTAATACTAGTGTAGTAAGCTCATAGTGTATAGATGAGCTATTTGTGCCAATCATCACTAAATTTGTTAACTGTTTTGTTGAAGATATTATTGATTGTCTTGTTTGTTGCTTCAGATTGACCATTACCCTATGGGTAGTATGGAGTAGAGAATGTACACTTAATTTTATATTTAAGATAAAATTTCTTCACTATTTTATTCTTGAAATAAGTAGAGGGCCCCTATTTTCATCTTGAAAATAGGGCATGTTGTGTAATCACACAATAATATGAACTTGGCTTGAGCTTGACATGATCTCTTCAACTCCCGTGTACTCCATGACACAATGGATTCACAAAAAAATCAAATCCACAAGTTTGAAGCTCAGTCAACCCCTACATCTAAATTCAGATTTCAAAATTAGTACAGGTGTTTGATTTGTTTTAGTTTTAGATTAAATTTAAGTTTTAATAGTTTTTTAATTTTATGTAAACATTTTTATAGTTTAGCGCTAAATTTATCCATGTCATTATTATATGATATTCAATTATAAATAGATAGGTGATGTGGTATTTTGTCAAGATATAGATTATTAATAGCTTTTGGTTTAAAGCTTCATAGGATTTTATTTTTTCTAGGTTGAATTATGTAGTTTTAAGTCAAGATATTTAAAAGAATTATTTTGTAATAGAAGAGTTGTGTTTATAATGGTAGATCAATTATAGTTTTATAGTCTCACATAATTGTGTGTCATTTTAGTTTTGTCAATTATACAAGGATATATTATCAAGGTAATTGATATCTTGTGTTGTTTTATTCAGTTCCTCATTCAAATGTTATTGTGTTGCATGTGGTAGCTATAACTATTAGAGTTATGAGGTCCACATGGGATATTGATGGATATTGTAATCATTTTAAAGTGAAGATAGTATGGTCTTCATCTATGTCAATAGGGATTAATGATGTTGCACTGGCCATTACATTCGTATGATGTTTTCAAATTGAGGCTGTAGATATTGAACCATATTATTTTAGGTAATTAGGCATTCTTATTTGGTTTTGTAGATGATTGTGACCTGATTGATAATCAATTTTGAATCCTCATAAAATTTAATTGATTTGATCTGGAGAGCTTGAGTTGCTTGAAGGCCTAAGATAAGAGATTCATATTCTACAATGTTGTTGGTACATAAAAAATTGAATCGTTTAAGCGAGGGGTACTGTGTGTTCAAGTGGGTCGATAAAAAAAATTCAGCTTTGGCACTAGATGCACATCTAGTACCATCAAAGAACATTATCCATGTATCAAAAGTGATATTATATGTTGTGAAGTCATCCCTAAAATCATCATTGATAAGATTTATGTCCAATAATGGGGTTATTTCCAATCGATCTATAATTATATGGCCTTTTACTAATTTTTATAAGACTATCTTGAGGTCAAATTTTGTGAGTAATATAACCCATTTTACAATACGGCCTGAAAGATGTGGTTTTGACTTGAGGAACTTTAGAGGTCAAATTTTGTAATAACTTATGTCTCATTATTAATCATATAATGTCAAATTTTTTGAGTAGCAAATACCAGTGCCAAATAATTTTTTTCTATTGTTGGATAATTTCATTCATAGTCAACAAGTGTATGACTGATGTATTAAATGGTTCTCTTTTTATGTTGATCATCGTGTTGTGTTAAGAGTGCACTGAGTGCATGATCTATCATTGAGATGTAAAGGAGAAGTGGCTTATCAAGTGTTAGTGGTACTAGGATAGGTGGGTTTAGAAGGTATTGTTTGAGTGTTTCAAAGCTTTTTTGACATGTGATGTCCCATTCAAATTTTATATCCTTTTTAAGTAATTTAGTGAATGATTGAGTCTTATCTGTGATTTGTGCCACAAAGTGACGTATTTCCTAGGGCCCTCCTTGTAAGGAGTAAATTTACTTTAAGTTTGTAAGAGGATGCATGTCCATTATTGCTTTGACTTTATTAGGGTCAACCTCGATAATGCATTGAGATATTTTAAATCCCAAAAGTTTACCTAATGAAACCTTAAATATGCACTTCTTGGGATTGAGTCGTACATTGTATTTCCTTAGTCTTTTAAAAATCTGTCATAAACCTATGGCATGGTGTTGTCATTCTTTGGATTTTGAAAGCAAATAATCGACATAATCTTTGAATATTTTATGAATGAGATCATGATAATATGTGTTATTATTTATTGGTATCTTATGCCTACTTTTTTAATTCAAAAGGCATGAATATATATCAAAAGTGCCCCATGGTGTGGTAAAAGACCTTTTTTCTTGGTCTTGTTTAGTGATCTTTATTCAGATTGTAACCAACAAAACCATCCATAAAAGAGAGCATTTCGTAACCTATGGTGGAGTCAACTATCATATTGATGTTGGGTAGAGGAAAGTCATCCTTAGGACATGATTTTTTTAAGTCTCTATAATCATAACTACATCATATTTGGACATTAGGTTTTATAACAAGGATAATATTAGCAACCCATTGGGGGTGAGCAATTGGTCGAATGAAACTGGCATCCAGAAATTGTTGGCTCTCATCTTTGACTAAAAGAGCCATTTTGGGGTACATTTTTCAAAAAAAATGTTTAAATGAACTGTCATAATGATAGAGTCTAATCATTTGTACTACAATTGTGGGATCAATGTTAAGCATATCGAAATAAGCCCAAGTGAAAATGTAAAGAAAATCTTTAAAAATCTGGTGAATATTTGTAACTTCTTATTTATGTAAGGCAATAGCCAATATAATGATATGAGGATCATTATTTGTGCCATAATTGAATTTGACTATCTCTTCATTAAGTATTGTATATCGATCCATAGTGTATGGTGTTGTAGGGATAATATCATTTGTGTCAAGTAAAATGTCATTTGAATCATTTGAACACTCACCAAATTATGTTTTGACATTTATGGAATGAAGAAACATGTTCTTATTATAGAAGGAAGGGAGATACTCGCATGCCCCTAGGAATTTTAAGAGAGCCTCATCATTAGTGAATTAATTGAAAGTAGTGGATTCAAAGAAGTTGTATCATCAATAAGATCAAGGTAAACAACTAAAAGTGTAGAAACATGGTTTACCATATCATCTACCCATAGAATAGGTGGACAAAACATTATGTGCTGAGAAGTATGGTGAGAGGATTTGGTATTGGATGTTTTATCTTTATATATAAGTCATTTTCTACCTGTTGATCATATGCTTCAATGGGATTAAGTATTATTTGATCATGTTTTTCAAGGCCCTGTCGTGTGTAACCCATTTTTTGGAAGTATCTTGAGGCAAAATGAGAAGTTAACTTATTATCCTGTGCTCTAGAATTATCTAGGGGAGTGATACATGAGTTATGAATAGTATATTGGAGTGGTTTTATAGAAAAATCCATGTGAGGAATAGAATTGTTTGAAGGCTTGTTATGTTGATAATATTTGAATGATTCTTTATCCATAGGACAAGTGTACATATGACCTTTATAGCTGAACTTTAAAAAAGCATGTAAAGTGGATAAAACTATATGCATATCATAAATGCATGGTCTTCCAATCAAGATATTATAACCAAGTTCATTAGGCATAACTTGGCATGATTCTATAGCTCCAAGAATCTAAATGAAACCACCAATGTTTGATAGGGTGCTAAAGCAAACCACTAAGAGGCTAGAAGGCTCAGGGGTTCTATGGGATACAAGAGGTCTATAGTGGCTATCTAATTTTCTAGATTGCACCAAGATATAGACTTACTTGTAAACTAGTTTGAAGCTAGCATGAATAGGCACACAAGTATGCAAATTACTCTAACAAGTCCAACCATAGTAAGGTAAGTAGCTAAGACTAGACTATGGACTGCATAAATAAAGTGAAAATAAAAATACTAGATCGGGAAATATAATAATTGAAATGTCAATCTATAAGTTAAGGCACTTTGAGGCCAAATGAAAGATGTTTTAAGCAATAAATACATTTTCAATAAAAGGTTCAACAGCATGCCTATTCTAGATTTGAGCTATCTTTCCAAATCAATACTATTATTTTCTAATAATGCAAAATTCTAGTTTAGCAAGAGGGAGATTTTTTAAGCAAGTTGTATAGATTGTTTGAAGCATATAAAGTCCTACTATGTAATATAAATGTTTCTAATGCAATCATAACATGTAATGGTAGATATTTCAAGCAATGAATTATTATTCTTGTAACCACATATGAATGCATAAACTTCAGAAACTATTCTAAACAAAACACAAAATAATTAAATCACTAAAATGAATCAAACCCTAGAATGTATACTATAGAAAATAAACAAAGAGTTTCACTTTGCAAAGAAAAGTGCCCTCATATCAATCTCAAAGAGATGTGTAGACTTTCTACCAACTAATTTTCCAAGCTAAGAGGTAAGAGAAGAAGAAGATCAGGGTATGTGTAAGCTGAGTTTAGACCAAGAGCCAAAAGTTGTGGAGGAGGTGAAGGAGAAGCCATCAATCTATGGAAGAGCCAATATAAGAAGCAAAAAATAGGTGAAATGGAGTATTGAGGGAGTAAGTAGTAACCCAAAAGCTTTAGGAACATTTTCAATAGCAATTAGAATCACTGAGAATAACTGTATAAATGTATGGCATCCTCTATCACAATGGAAGCTATTGTGCCAAGCAAGAATCAAAAGAGATTCAAGGAGGTAGCCAAGATTCTAATGGATTGATCAAGTTGGAAGATCAGAGCAAGAAAGTGATCAAGAGAGAGGCTCAAATGAATTATAATGAGGCATATATCCCAACCCCAATCTGCCAAAAGACCTAAAACTAATCATTTTTAACTGTTTAGGTCCAAACTTGCACTTTTGCATGCATTCTACCCAAGTTGTGCCAAGGTTATGGATTTTGTGAAGAAAACATAAGGCCTAGGTTATGTATTTCCTTCAAACAAGTTATGACTTGGGTCAAACAGGGGCTTAGGCTAGTTTATAGGCTCCCAAAAGGCCCTAAGGGGTCTCTAGAGGGCCTATCTTGCATGTAAAAGGGCCAAGATGGACTAAGGATGTATAAAGGGTAAGAATATGATGCAGGAGAGGTCCAAAATAGTGGCATATGTCTCAAAGTAAGATAACTAGGGTCGGTAATCTACATTTGAGTTAATGTGTAATCATAGGGAGGAGTAGGGTCATAATAAGTATGATTACATATGCCACCGAGGTATAAAAAATCAGTGTTTGAATGAACAAGGAGTGTTGTGAAGTACCTAGAAGCCACACCAAAGAAAATAAAAGGAAGAACTATAAATGTAGATATGCAGTGTGTGCCAGAAGGAGACTCTACATTCTGGCATGCCTAATGGGACCTCACATACAGTCTTAAACTAGTTCTATCCCATTTAGAACTCTCCTAGCCAACTCCCCTCTATTAGTTATTAGGCTTTACTTTCAATTGTGTTTTAGCTCTCACCTTGGGTATTTTCTCCAGCTTTGGTTTTTTGTCATCCTCCCTATTAGTTCTCTGTCAATTTTTTTTTTTTGCTATTATCTCCCATGTTGTTCTTTCTTCATTACATTCATGGCTAATCTCCCACCCTTGGGATGCCAATCCCATCATATTCAGGGTCTCATCCTTGATCTTATTCATGAACAAGCCATGATTACAATGAAATGTCATAGACACCATAGGATCCAGTAACTTCCCTGCATGGTAATCCACACCCTCTCATGTTTGAAAGGGAATAATATTGGAAGACCAATGGACTCAATCTCCTTTTCACCAGTTTGAGCTTCACTCATTTGAGGTTGTTTCATCTTAGCCCCGTGACATATCCCATTCACCCATTCAAGGTGATGAGGATACCCTTGACCATCTGAGACCTGATGAGCTACAAACAATCATTGATAATTACCATATATGCCTTTTTGTGAATGAACCCCTTCATGTCCATTTTTTGGGTCATAGGTATTCCCACTCAATGAGTTATCCTCATCATGAATATTTCTCCCATCCTCCTAGCCCTTCCTTTATATTTTTTGATGACCATGTTGATTTTGATCATCATCCATAGACTAGAGATACATGGGATGCCTATCAAGAGAATCAGTGCCCATCGGTTAACCCTCATCTGATGGTATATGATCAGAATCATATGGATTTTGGTCATCATGACCACCTACATGAGTATGCCATGTCTTCCCATCATCCTCGTTGAGGAATGTCACCCATATTGTGGTCATTCCCAACCTCATGGTAGAGATGATTTCCACCATGAGTGTCCTCCATAACAAGAGCCACCTTAACATCATCCTCTCTATGGCCATGATTATGGTGATGCCTATGGGAATAGGCAACATCATTACCATCATGATCCCCCTCTCAGAGCTCATTACCAGCCTAATATCAACCATGCTTATGAGAATCTCCTTAAGAATCCTCTAGCCCCTTAGGTGCATGTTATTCCCCTTCCTACTCCCTATCCTTGAACTGCCTAAGTTCAATGAGACTTAAGACTCCAATACCATAGAGAATATTATGACATTAATGATGGCATGTATGGATTGGGAACAAGATGAAGGCATGATGTTAAAGCTCTTCACTTATTCTCTATGAGTTGAAGCTCTTATTTGGTTTCAAAATATGCCTTCAGATTCTCTCTCTAGTTTTTAGCTCCTTATGGATGACTTCCTCCAGTACTTTGATATCTCTAGGACTTTCAACATTGGCATCTAATCACTCACCTCTATAGCATAGGCTAGGGTGAGTCAAACTTTGATTTTATGTGTAGGTGGTGTTCAGTTGTCCATACATGTAGAACTATGTTCTTGAATGAGTAACTTTATGACATGTTCATGTGAGCATTGAGGCAGGAGGTTCACTTTGAGGTCCTCAAGTGTGAGCCCACCTCATATGATGAATTTGTTAATGAACGTCTAAAGATTGAAGTATTAGAGGTACATATAGGCATGTGGCCCATACCAATCCAAAATTAATCCTTATCACATGATCAAAACTGTAATGCGATCGATGATGGTGTCATTGATTTTCCTCCCAAGAAGAAGGACGAGAAGGATAGTCATGAGGTGAATGCTTTGAGAAAGAAACTAGCTAAAAAGAAGGTTTTTGAATCAAGTATATCAAAATAATGAATAATGTTTCCTTATGACCCTACCAATTTTTGTAACTTCCATCAGATGAGGGGGCATGATGATGCCAATTTTGCTACTCAAAAGTCTAGTGCACAAGCCTCACCTCCATCTTAGAGTTCTCCTCTTGCAAAACCCAAACACAAGTTGAATTTTTTCAAGGAGCCTCTGCCTAACCACAACAAGGAGAATAAGAAGAAGAAAAATAAGAAATCAAAGGCTAAGACCCCACATTCCCCTTCTTGCTCTTCCACCTCTTCTAACTCCTCTTCCTAGGCTAACCCAAGAGGGAGAGCCAAGTGTGAGAGTAGCAAGGTTGTTGTTACTATTGACATATCCTTTACTAGGCAAGATGCTTTGTCAACACACACTCTGGTTTGGATACCGACCCTATTGAAGAGACTAGTGGTTTAGGCCTCCTCTCCATCCCATGGGGGCAGGGAATCCTAAGGTCAAATTTGACTTTAGGTGTAACATCCCTCCCTAGGCTAGATAGCATCCTTACTCTATCATAGATGAGTTATAGGGCCACTCAGTTTGGATCTCCATTTTGGACCTTCTTCACCTTTGCCATGAGCAAAAGGATCTCATCTTTGACAAGCTTAGTCTCTCTCATGAGGGTCCACTACAAGATGATGTAAAAGTTTTGTTCAACTTTGACACATTTGAACAACCTCCCCCTCCCATTCTCTCTTTTGATTTCACCTCTTTTCTAAATACTTCAACTCTATCCAAGAGGGTTAGGTTCCCTCTCTATATAGAGGCCTCCATTGATGACTATCATGTTAAGAGGTGCATCATGGATGAAGGAGCTATGTTGAATATCATGCCCCTGTGTGTATTCAATGATTTTGGGATCAATCAAAATAAGTTCTCTAATTCTTACCATAATTTTGTTAGTTTTAATAATGACACGGTTACATTGGTGGGGAACATGAAGCTCTGAGTCAAGTTTGGCCCCAAGATAGTCAAAATAGAGTTTTGTGTGTTAGACCTTGATCTTTCCTACAACATGATTCTTGGCCATCCTTAGACTGTTGCCATGAAAACTATCACATCGGCCACATTTTGCATGGTGTAGTTTATGCATGAAGGTGAGATTCATATTATGGAGGCTGACCCAGATCCCTAGGCATTGCTTTATGTAAATACAAAGCCCTCTAGCAAGGCTTTTGTTGCCTCTTCATGGGGGTTTATAGATTCTCATACATCCCCTATTTATGAATCTCATTTTCTCAAGGATGAATATAGTGATTCGACTGAGTATCAAGTAGGGTTCACTCATTTAGAGTCTAGTGTGCATCAATCGACTCCCTCTTTCACTATACAATGCTAGGCTAGATCATCTCTTTTTAGAGACCTCTTCCAGGACATCTCCCTAGATGTTGACCTCCCCCTTGTGTCATACTTTTCCCATAAGATTATTGGCTCTCTCAATGAATCTCTTATTGAGGCCACTAGAGTCATTGAGTCTCATATGGAGTGCTATTCCATGCATGGTATAGCACCCAACCTAATCAATAAGAGGATATTTTAAAAGAGACTCACACCCACATCTTACGTGCCAATATCCTCTTTATTTTTTAGGTTTAGAGGTCTCGTTTACCAATAATGACCCCACCTTCCGTACTCCTATGTTTTAGGCCATGACTGGTGAACCTAAAGATATGGATGTTCCATCTCCTTCCTCCCACCTTTTCCCTATTTTTTGGCCTCTTTGTAGGCTGAGCAATGGTCTACCTCAGGGTTAGGCCTCTAGTTAGGGAGAAGTGGTTGCCTATCCTCAAGGATAGGCCTAGGCCTAGGCCTATGGTGCTTTGGTGAGCCCCACAACTTACTGAAACACCCTCCCTAAGCCCCCATTTGATGGATTACCCTTCTCATGGCATCCATCATCAAAACCTAGTAGGTCTCCTTTGTCATTTGTCTTGTGCACTCCTCTTTGGATGTACCTTGAGATAGAAGTAGAGTCTTTTTCTTCTTTTAGTTGGTCAGGTTACTGCTTGCTACTAGCTAGCCCTCTACCAACTCCCTCTATCCTTTTTTGTAGTGCCTATAACTGATATGGGTTAGTGGTTTTGTTTTCTTACAACTTGATCTAGCCTTCTTTGGTTATCTTCATATATCATGGGCCTCCGACCACCCCTCCTCACCTCTCATTGTGGTCAATATTGAGACACTCTCTCATAGTTGACCCCCGTATAGTGGTGATGGCTCTATCGGCTAAGATGTCTTTCTTGCCTTTAGAACTCTAACTCCTCTTCACATTTGCATGAAAGAGAAACGTAACCCTAGATCAGTTATGCATGACATAGAATAAGAACAACATGTTTTGACAAGCTCACAAACATTCTCTTCTTGTTTCCCCCTTTCCCTTTCGTATTGGGCAGGGTTTGGGCCCTTTCCAAGCTCCCTAGGCTTAATTTTGGCCTCTTCTAGTCCAAGCCATAGATTTTGGGCAAATCTATACCCTAGACAGGCTAGGCCATGGCTTGACAGTGCCTAGGCTAGAATCTTGTTTTTGGCTTGCTCCAAGCCTTCGTTTCATCTTATTATTGCTCCCATAACCATTGAACCTTTATCTTAGAGGTTTTGGCCCTTTTTGGATGCAATGGTGGGGTATGTTTCTCTCTTTTAGGCCTCTTTGGGTGTGTTTTGGGACCATTCTAATCTCTTATACCCCTAGGTCCTCTAGCCCATTAGGGCTATGCAGTTCTTGTTGGATGCACCTTGTCGGCCCTTTTTGGGTATTTTACCCATTTTTGTGTTTCAGACCATGAAACCTCTATCTTATGGGGTTTGGCATATTTTGAGGTCATTAGCAACCTCCATTTTTTAATCTAAGGTTTTTTTGGTCTTGTTATGGCCCTATTTTGGTTCTTTGGACCCCTTCTAGGTCCCCATTGACCTCCTAGGCCCATGTCCCATCTTATGAGCACCCAGGGATAGAAGTTACTTGTTGTGATTCTTTTAGTTAGTCATTTCTCTACTTTTCCATAGTTGATCTGTTATAACTCCCTCTCTTTCTTACTCATTGTGGTTGCAGGTAGGGTTGTTAGTTGGTTACGGTGGTTCAGGACTTACTCTAGCCTTGTCAACTAGTCTTCATCTTCTCTAAACTTCCCCCCCCCCCACTTTCCCTTGTTACCTCTTTCCATGATTGGTGTTGGTAAACCATTATGATTTTAGATTGATTTCATTATTTATTTCCCTCATATAACTTTCTTACATTGCTTTACTTTGAGATCACCTTTCTGTAGTCATTAGTTTTACATCTTTAACCCCCATTATGATGCATCTCTTAGTGGTGATTCACATTGATGGTAGTAGTTGGGGCAACCCAGGATCAATACCTATTGCTTAGGTTATCGATGATCAGTGGGGCCATGAGCTTGTTATAGTTATTTTCTTCCTTACCAGTAAGATGAATAATGCCACTGAGTATCATGAAATCATTAGCACTTTTACTGATGTTGGTAAGTTAGGCACATGTTATGTGCAATTATTCTTTGACTCACTCTTAGCCATGTCTCAACTCACCAGTGTCTGGGCCATACTTATCTCTGAGTTTCTCTCCCTCTTTGAGGCGATACATGGTTTTCTCTCTTTCTTCAAGGACATCCAATTCACCCATATCCCTCACATAGTGAACATTAGGGTTGATGCCCTAGTGAATGTCATTTTGGATAATATGATTTGATTTGATATCACTTGTGTCCCTTCTTTATAGGATTTAGAGCTGGAGTTGGATCTAGATTTGGAGTTAGATTTTGGATTACGTAGCATTTTCACTCTCACCTATGGATCATGTCATCAACTTCTTCTGACACCATCTTTATCTGGTAAGTGCAAGTAATGTTTCTTTTCTATCTTTATAGTTCTTACTTTTCTTTGCTTTTGTGTGTCTTCTAGTTACTACACAACACTCGTTCATTTGAACATCAACTGCTTGTACCTCAGGGGCATATATAATCATACTTCCCATGACCCTACTCTTTCCTATGATTATACATTAGCTCATGTGCAGACTACCAACCCTGGTCATCCTAATTTGATACATTCACCACCTACTCAAACCTTTCCCACATCATATTCCTACTTCCCATGCATCCCTAATCCATATTGACCCTTTTGCACACAAGACAGGGCTTCTAGAGACCCCTGGGGGCTCCCTAGAGCCTGTTGACCAATCCAGGACCCTATTTGACCTAGGCCACAGCTTCTTTGAAGGAAACCCATGGCCTAGGTTGCACGTTTCCTTTACCAAAGTCATGGCCTAGGCCATAGCCTGGGTAGAACATGTCTAAAAGGGCTAATTTGAAGCCAAATGGTAAAAATAGCTAGTTTTAGGTTATTTGGTGGTTCTAGGTGGTGATATATGCCCTTTTTCATTCATTTGAGACTCCTCTCTTCTCATTCCATCTCTCTATTGATTCTTCTTCCCTCTCTTGACTCTCATACCTTCTTGAATCTCTCTTGTTTCATTCTTGGCACTCTTGAGCTTGATTGGGGATAAAGAATCCCATATGTTGTTACACCCTTTCTTGGAGACTTCATTACTACTCTCAGTTATTCCTACTTCCTTGTGGCTTAATCCCAAGCTCCTATATTTGGTATTACACCTGATTTGTGTATTTAGGTGGAGCTCTTACACCATTGCAAGATCTCACTTCACCTCTTCCTTTGCTCTTGGCTTTTGGTTTGGACTTTAACTTACACATAGCTTGGCCTTCCTCCTGCATTGCTTCCTAGCTTGGATTCCTAGTTGGTAGAACATTTAAACTTCATATTTGAGCTTGATCTAAGGGAAATTTACTATGAAAAGTGAAACTCCATTGTTTATGTAGTGTATATGTTAGGGTTTGAACTGTTTTAGTGAAATAATTATTTTGTATATTGCTTAGAGTAGTTTCCAAAGTTTATTGCATTTGTATATGTTTAAAGAATACTTTCATTGCTTGAAATATTCCTTTGTTTCATATCATTGCTCTTTTTTGGAACCCTTCATCATTGTATAGTAGATATATACATGCTCAAAACAACCTAGAAAACTTGCTTAAACATTTTGTCTCTCTTGCTAAACTAGAACATTGCATTGTTAGAAAACAATAATATTGAATTGCAAGGATAACTTAAATCTAGAATAGGCACGCTCTTGAACCCTTTCTTGAAAATGTCTTTATTGCTTAAAATGTCTTTCATTTGGCCTCAAAGTTCCTTAGCTTCTAGATTTACATTTCTTTGGTTATCCCTCTTCATTTGGTATTATTATTATTGCTTAGTTTATGTAATCCATAATATAGTCTTAGTTACTTGCCTCATTGTGGTTGGACCTGTTAGAGTAATTGGCACACTTTTTGTGCCTATTCAAGATATCCCCAACCTATTTTTCATGTATATCTATATCTTAGTGCAAGATGGCAAACCGGATAGCCATTATAGATCTCTTGTAGCCCATAGAACCCTTAAGCCTTCTAACCTCTTAATGGTTTGCTTTATCACCCTGCCAAACACAGGGTTCTATTCAAATTCTTGGAGCTACAGATTCAAGTAGCATTCTACCTCCCAATGTAAGGTTTAGTATGATTTGATCCAAGACCTTGCATGGAATATTATCAAAGTCTCAGATGTTCATATCAGAAGGATCCAAATCCCTAGCATGTATATTAATAAATCAAAAAAAAGAGATATTGCAAATGCTAAATCCTGATCCATTATCGACTAAAACCCATTTAACACATACCTTATTAATTTTTAATGTAATGTATAGAGGTAAGTGTAAATATACGATGTGTTGAGGTGCGAGATTTTCCTTTTCAAATGAAATATGCTCTTCAGTCTATTTCATACTATTAATTATGGAAGCAACATAAGTTGGCTCAAATATTTGAGGCACCTGAGTATCATGGAGTACAACATAAAAAATGTCTTTGTATGTGTTAGAATGTTGTAGGATATATAAAATGGAAACTATTGCTGAAGAAACACTGTTCTAGTCAATAAATATATAGCCATGGGTGTTGTTAACCTGCCAAGCTTTGGGACCACATGTAGACATCATAATCAAGACTGTAAGGTCTACTAGGAGTGTAGAGCTAGTAGTAGAGGTGAGATAGTGGCTATATGTGTGTGATAAATAAGTAGGAGGGATAAACAAGACCACTAATGTTCCCTTATGTATACAAGTGATAGTTAAGGCATCAAAGTGAACCAAAGAGAAAAAAACATCTAAAGGAGACTTGTTAATTTTAGGTAATGAAGTTGATATATCATTTAATGTATTCTCTATGTGTTTAAATATTTGTGACTTAATTGAATTCCACATAAGATAAAGATAGCATCCCAAAGAGATAATGAAGCATGATAAGCATTTTAATTGATATAAAGCATCATGTATACATGTGTTTATGTCTTTTATGAGTTCATTTTGAATTAAAAGAAATAATTATGTAAATGAAATTATTAAACTTTGAAAAAAAAAGTGATACCCTTATTTTGTCATTATTATCATGATTTTATCAAATAAAATCATAAAATGTATGGATCTTAAATATGGGTCTCAAAATGTTGAAATATAAACCCTAGTGCTTTCTAGGGTTAGGGTTTGTACAATATCCAAAGTAAGTCGGGTTCACCAAATGTTTTATCCTTTTATGACTTAGTGAATGTAAATCATACATTGTTAAAGAGTTGAGTAATAGTAAATTAGGGTAAGAATATGCAATAAATATAGCCACTAATTTGTTATAGAATTGACTAAATTTGACCTTTCTAAAAATAGGAATAAATAATGTAAATAAGAAATTAGTTGGAAAATGACTGAGATGGATAATTTATAGGCTCTAAACTGATGTAGAGGTTGGTCTAAATATCATAAATAGGATTCAAGCATCAAAATACCTCTTTGATAGTATCTCCCTAATTGGACAATACTAGCATATGGTGCTAGTGTCCCTATTTTGGTGATAGTGTCCTATGTGTAGGACTATCCCGAGCTTCTAGGTTTACCTTGTTTATATTTTTAAGGTTTGTCCTATGTGCACAAGCTATAAAACCCTGTATGTGGCCTATTTTGATAGATTTTGTGAGCAAACCCTAATCCTCTATGTTGCTAGGGAATTGGGTTGATATAAGTAGGAAAGTGTGTTTATTAGTAGGGTAGGCTAAACATCCTTAACACCACATTATGTTGATATTTACCTACATACTAATACTCCAAGGAGGGATCAAGCCTGATGTAGTTCTCCCCACCTAAGTGTTGGTGCAAGTGCAAGTGAAGCTAGTGTGATGGTTGACTTGAGTGCTTTGAATGTGCTTGAGACTGAAAATATGATTAATATGAGATTAAGAATGTTGTAGATAGTAGTAATAATAAGTAGGGTAGAATAGGGATTGATAACCTTAATTATGCATAACTTATTCTGAATATGTGTGTGTAGTTTGTACCTCATTCCAATCTAGTGGATAAAGGGTTAAAAGCTATGTATTTATACTATTTTGGTGCTTGTGCAGGTGTTGAAAGAGGTTTAGACCGACCTTAGGAGGTCTAAAATTTAAAAATATACCATTTGTTAAAAAAAGAGGGAAAAGATAGTAGCATCGTTATTGGTTCACTAGTGACATGTGGTGCTACTATCCCTATTAAGGTGCTAGTGTCTAGGTGGCAGAACACTAGGCATAAAGGGTTATGATGCAAGAATGAAGGTTTGTGGCTTCTTTATGGATGTCTATGGTATACACAAAGGCTAGATAAGTGTGAAAATAGGCCCTAGGATAGGTCTAGGCCTAAACTAGGGATATGTGGTCTCAAGTAGCACTCTTAGCACTCAAGTGTCATTTTTAGGTGACTACACACAAATGCTTATTTAGATGGAAAAGTTATTTGAAATTGGAATGGAAAAAATGTGAAAATATTGGTGTACACATAAATGTTTTTTTAATAATTGTTATGCTTATTTAATTATGCATTTAATTAATTCATATATATTTTAACACATTTCAAAATTCAACAGGGATGAAATTATTGCTTCCTTGGATGGAAATGGATTTGAACTTGGGATAAAAGAATGAACATTTACTATTATGTGGATAGATCCACTGATTTTAACACTGTGTTGTCATTATGTATAATTGCTACCATTGGCATTAATGTTGTGATCACCAATGTTGTAAATGTGCACACCAACAAAGCTTTATGCACACCCCAATTTTATTCTCCCTAAACACAAATCTACCCTTTGCTCTTAGATATTTGGAATTATTTCTCGATATTTTTAAAATGGTAGAAGGGGAGGGATTATAAATAGGATAGGTTGTCCCAAAAATAACTAATCTACCATGACCTGCACCTATACAAGGTTGTAATAAAATTAATGTCTGCACAACAACCCATGGCCATCACTGACCTAGACCCATTATTTGCTTTTACCATTTTAGGTATTTGTTTGTATCATTTGAAAGGCATAGTTGTTAAATGAAATACATATGTTATATGACTTATTTATGATGGATATTTTTTCTTTTATTAACCTGCCTAAGGCAGATTATATAGGTTCTAAATTAGTTATCAGTTACTTCCATTAGTCAATTATGGGGTGGTATTTGTCAAATGTAAAAATTTAGATATAGGGGAAGGGGACTAGTAGTTGGGACCCTTAAGTTTGGCTTCCCACAATTTTTTAAAAAACACCATGTTATAACTCTGCTTTGGATTAATGTAGTTTAACTAGTTGCTAGTTAATAAAAGTTACCCTAGAGGCTTTTTAGCATTGTCTAAAGTCATATGATAATTATTCACTAGACATGTCATTTTTTTGTCATTTTTTATGTGTGACCAGTAGTTGGTACCCAAATTTCCAATTATTTTTATAAATTTGACTAATAATAATATCAAACAAGTGTATTTTTACATTGGATTTAAAATCTATGCATTTAGGCATGTCATCGAGTTACGATGGGCCATTAATAAAAAATTAAGGGACATGTAGGAAGATACATGGGTGATTAATATGCAATAATGGTCCATGTTTAATGACACTTGACAGACTTTATTTCCATTAATATTGCCAGTAAATACCACCATATGCACTATCAACCACCTATTTGACATGGATTTTATATACTCTTCTCCACAAATAATCATGGAAGCCTTTACACCTCTTCACCATCTACAATGTTTCACATAGCTTTTAGTGTTAGAAATTTGAAGGGATGAAATATTATTTCAAGATGTGTGCCTTATTCCTATAACTGAACTCATGAAAGTCTTTAGTTTTTTATGTGTGCCTATAATACATGATTTTCATTATCATCACCTCAATGGTTTTTTTGCATGCCTTTACAACTAAGCCAACTTTTAATTATATGTTCGTTGCATGGCCTAAAGGTTTTCATTCACATAGCAGTAAATATTATTATTTTTATCAGTTTTTGAATTCATTGGCCATGTTGGGACACACTTGTGACATTAATAAGCAACAAAGGGCCATGATGGAAGATGCTAGGGTTTTTAATATGCAACAAACATTTTCAAAGATGCTTAGTGACCTATTAATGTTGCCATGTGCACCATCATCAATCTATTTGGCATGGTTCATTCAAGTCACTCTCCCTAAAATATAATGAAACCCAAATGCCTATTATTGTCATTGTAATTATTTTTGCATAGTGACTTTTATTGATATGTGAATTAAAATTTCAATTTTTTCATTCACATAACAGTAGATGTTATTATTTTTAATTTAATAAGTAA
Organism: Torreya grandis; assembly: GCA_037957365.1. Taxonomy (NCBI): domain Eukaryota; kingdom Viridiplantae; phylum Streptophyta; class Pinopsida; order Cupressales; family Taxaceae; genus Torreya; species Torreya grandis. Next base: position 3,708,457 of record JARHVA010000101.1, read on the forward strand.
TGAAATGCCATGTTTGAAGATGTTTGGTTGGAATTATTTCCATTAATGTGACCAGTTAATGCTACCAAAGATAAACTCTAAAACCTATTCAAAATTCCTTGTTCAATTTAATCTCCCCTCACAGTCATGGAACCAAAATGCCTCTTTTTCATAATGCATCATTTCATATAGATCGTAGAGTAACCATGTTGGAGGGATGAAAATTTACCCACTTTGTTAGCATGTTTTCATTCACATCTGACTTAACATTTTTAGGTATTTGGATGGAAGTCCTCAATATTTGTGTTCATATTTATATTCATACCTATAACATGTAGATGATATAATGATTTCTCAATTAAGACCAATGTGTTTTGTTCCCTCATTTATCCAATCTAGTGGGCTTACTTGAGAATGCATACTTAAACCACCTAGTTTGTCATTTTTATCTATTTTATATGTGTGATAAATATTTGGGACCCAAATTAACAATGATTTTTTTTAAAATTTGACCAATAATAATATTCAAATAATGTTTTTTTACATTATCTTAAAATTTGTGCACTTAGGCATGCCATTGTGTTTTGTATCTAAATTCATGCTGCTCTATTATTTATATTTGTGATGCATTTGTATTTCCCTACATTAAAGTTTCATGTTAACCATCTTCAACTTGTCATGTTAAATTTTCACTCACTCACAATAAATGTGAGATGAAAATCAATGGAACCCAACGACATTTTATGTAGATTGCATTGTTTACCATAGATTGTAGCTTTGGCATGTTAGAGGGATGAAATGTTACATGACCGAAACAACCTACAAACTAAACATGTAGTAGTGAACATTAGTATGTATGTGGATGGAATCCTTAAAGGTTTTCATTCACATATCGACAAATGTTATTCTCTTTGTATCAAATTTAGGATTATCATTCACATAGCAATAAATGTTGAGTTAGATTTATCAAATGATATCCTTTTGTGAATTCATTTTGTTGTTTTATTGATATGTTGTTGTCATAAATGTTGCTTTCTTGTTCATTAATATTTTTCAAAATTATAAATATTATTTTCCTTAGTTATTGTTGACATGTTATCCTTTCACATTAATGTGTTTTTATATCTGAGACGCATTTATATTTCCTTACCTCCAACTTTCCATGCCTTCTATAAGCACCCACTAAATGTTCCCACATAGAAATGATTGTTTGTATGGAAAAGAATTTGAACTAAGTTTGGAAGACTGGAAATTTATTGGTATACACAAAAATGCTTGTTTGGATGGAAAAGTTATTTTACCTTGGGATGGAATAATTATGAAAATATTGATGTACATAGAAATGTTTTTTTATGATTGTTATGCTTATTTAATTATGTATTTGATTACATTTCATATTCCAATACATTTCATAATTTAACATGCATTAAATTATTGCTTCCTTAGATGGAAATGGATTTGAACTTCGGATAGAATAATGAACATTTATTGGTATGTGGATGGATCTATCGATTGTAACATTGTATTGCAGTTTTGTGCAATGGCTACCACTATCATAGATGTTGTGATCACCAGTGTTGCAAACACCTACACCAATAAATATTTCTAGACACCCCCATTTTAATCTCCCCAAACATAAATCTACCCTTTGCTCTCAGATATTCAAAATTATTTCTTGATATCCTTAAAATGGTAGAAGGGGAGGAGTATAAATAGGAAAGGTTTTTCCAAAAATAATTAATATACCATGACCTACACCTATAAAAGACTATAATAAAATTAATGTCTACACAACAATCCATGACCATCACTAACATAGATCCACTATTTGCTTGTACCATTTTAGGTATTAGTTTTTATCATTTGATAGGTATAGTTGTTAAATAAAATACAGATGTTGTTCGAATTCTTTATTATGGATGTTTCTTCCAAACCTTCCCAAGGTAGAATAAATAGGTTTCAAATTGGTTATAAGTGGCTTTTTATCATTCAACTATGGAGTGGTATTTGTAAATGTAAAAATTTGGATATAGGGTAAGGGGACTAATAGTTGGGACCCCTAAATTTGGGGTCCCACAATTTTTAAAAACACCACGTTATAATTCACTACTTTTGATTTATGTAGTTTAACTAGTCACTAGTTAAAATAAGTTACACCAAAGGCATTTTAGCATTATCCACAGTCATACAACTTTTTTTCACCAAAAATGTCATTTTTATGTGTGAACAATAGTTGGGACCCCAATGTCCAATCATTTTTATAAATTTGATCAATAATAATATCAAACAAATATATTTTTTTACATTAACTTTAGAATTTGTGCAGTTAGGCACACTATCAAGTTGCAATGGGTCATTAATAAAAAAGAAAGGGACATATTGGAAGATGCATGGATGATTAATATGCAATGATGGGTCATGTATAATGACACTTGATAGGATTTATTTCCATTAATGTTTCCAATAAATAGGTACCGTACATACCATCAACTACTTGTTCGACATGGATTTTTTAGACTCTTCTTCGAAAAATCATGGACCCCTTACACCTCTTCCACCATCTGCAATTCTTTACAGAGCTTGTAGTGTCAGTAATTTAGAGGGATGAAATTTTGTTTCAAGGTGTGTGCCTTGTTCTTGTAACTGAACCCATGATAGTCTTTGGTTCTTTTTGTGTGTGCCTATAATACAAGATTTTTTTTGTCATTTTAATGTTTTTTTGCATGCCTTTACAATTGATTCAACTTTTACTTATATGTTCATTATGTGACCTTAAGGTTTTCATTCACATAGTAATAAATATTATTGGTTTTATATCAAATGATATCATTTTCTAAATTCATTGGCCATGTTGAGACGTGATTGTGTCATTAATATGAAATTAAGGGCCATGATGGAAGACACTTGGGTTTTCAATATACAATAAACATTCAAAGATGCCCAATGCTTGTTAATGTTTTAATATGCACTGTATTCAATCTATTTTGGTGTGGCTTGATCAAGTCACTCTCCCCAAAATATAATGGAACCCAAACGCCTATTATTGTTATTTTAATTATTTTTTGAATAATAATTTTTATTGGTGTATGAATGAAAATATCAGTGTTTTCATTTGCACACAAGTAAATGTTATCATTTTTTAATTCAATAAGCAATGAAGTGTCATGTTTGAATATGTTTGATTGGATTTATTTCCATTAATGTGATCTATTAATGCCACCAAAGTTAAACTCTACAACCTATTCAATGTGCTTTGTTCAAGTCACTCTCCCCTCATAGTCATGGAATCCAAATGCTTACTTTTCATAATGCATCATTTCACAGAGATCGTAGCGTAACCATATTGGAGGGATGAAACTTTGACCACTTTGTTAGCATGTTTTCATTCACATCCTATTCAACATTTCCTGGTGTTTGGATGGAATCCCTCAAGGTTTTCACTCACATATATATATTCATATCTACAACATGTAGATGATATAATGATTTCACAAATAAGACCAATGTTTGTTGTTCCCTCCTTCAGCCAATCTAGTGGGCTTACTTGAGAACACATACTTGGACCACCTGGTTTGTCATTTTAAGTTGTTTATAGGTGTGACAAATAGATGGGACCCAAATTAGTAATATATTTTTTTTAAATTTGACCAATAATAATATACAAATGAACAATGTTTTTTACATTGACTTAAAAATGTATGCACTTAGGCATCCCATCATGTTTTTGTGTCTGAATTCATGTTGCTATATTATTAATATTTGTGACACATTTATATTTCCATGTATTAAAGTGTCATGTTAATCATGTTCAGTGGGCCATGTTAAAATGACACTCACTCATAGTAAATGTAAATGAAAATCAATGGAATCAAAGATCCTTTTATGTAGAATGCATTGTTTAACAAAGATTGTAGCTTTTAAAATGTTGGAGGGATGAAATGTTATCTAAATTGAACAACCTAAAAATTGAACATATTCTAGTAAAAATTAGCTAGTATGTGGATGGAAGTGCTAAAGGTTTTATTTCACATACTAACAAATATTATTATCTTTGTATCAAATTAAAGATTATCATTCACACACCAGTAAATGTTGAGTTAGATTTATCAAACCATACCCTTTTTTGAATTCATGTTGCTATGATATTGATATGTTGTTTTGATTAATTTTGTTGTGTTATTCATTCATCTTTTTAACATTAAAAAAATTCTTTGCCTTAGTTTTTGTTGATATATTATCCTTTCAAGTTGTGTTTTTTATATCTGAGATGCATTTTCATTTCCTTGCCTCTAAATTTTCATGGATTTTGCAAGCATCCACTAAACATTCCCACATATATATGCTTGTTTATATGGAAATGGATTTGATCTTGGGATGAAATACTGAAAATTTACTGGTATACACACAAATGCTTATTTGGATGAAAATTTATTTAAACTTAGGATGGTATAATTATATTGGTATACACTTAAATGTTTGTAATGACCATTATGCTTATTTATTTATGCATTTGATTAATTCATACATAGTCTAACATATTTTAGAATTCAATGAACATGAAATTATAGCTTGCTTGGATGGAAATGGATTTGAGCATGGGGATGGAAGACTAAACATTTACTAGTATGTGGATGTAAGCCCTAAAGATTTTCATTCATATATTAGTAAACATTATTATCTTTGTATCAAAATAAATGTTTTCTTTAACATAGCAGTAATTATTATTATCTTTGTATCAAAATCAAGTTTTTTATTGACATACAAGTATAATGAGGACTGATGTCCAATGATTGCTATAAATTTAACCAATAGTAATATATAAACAAACAATACATAGAGCTGTCAAGAATTATCAAGTCTACATTAATTTTTATTGTCCACAATACATGCCTTCACCCTTAAGGCATCTCACATGGGTTATACTTAAGCAGCTACACCTTTTAATAATGCCCTTGTAGCTCTTATAGGTCTCATGGAGACCTATTTACCTATTTAGCACACCCTCAAGCAAAACAAGAACATAGGACCACTTTCAAATATATAGGTATGTTGGGAATAGTTCTCACATTAGGTGAAATTAGGTATTTAAAGGAAGGTAAAAAGTAAATAGTAAATTAGTATTTACTGAAAAGTAAATATTTATTATATGATTATAACCATATGGTTAATACGGTAAGTTTGTTAAAATATTATATTATCGATATATTGTTAATAGTTATAACAATATATCATATTTAGTGGTATGCTTAATGTGAGATATTTTGGGTGAAAAAGCAGGGGAGAGAATATAGGAATATAATTCCTTTAAATATGTAATTTCATGAAATGTATTAATTAGAGTGAAATTAGGAGAATAGCATAATATATTTATGTTGAAAGAATCTATTGTGTTTAGCTCTCATTTTATCAGTGCATGAATTGATTATTGTGTTTAGTTTTGTTCCAATTCCTATCATTGGTATCAGAGCAAGTGTTGGAGACTGGAGTTAATTTTTTCACTCCTCATGCATGCAGCAGTTAACAATCAGTTAGAGATCAATTAGTTAACAAACAGTTAGTTCAAGTAGTTTGCATGTAAAGACTAAAATTAGTCTTCAGTGTGTTTTTCTAATTATTGTTTGTTTTCAAATCTATTTAATAGACCCATAGGGCAGTATTGTAATTGAGCAAGATAAACAAGATCAAGAAGATCTGCAAGATTCAAGAAGATTAATAAAAATCTTGTTCCATAATTGCTGTAGCAATCTGTGTGTTCTATTTTCTGTTTTTATATGTTTTTATTTTCTAACAGCAAGTGAGTTTGTTCGTGTGATGGAGAAATAATTGAAGGGGTTGGCTATGGGCTTTATGCCCCCATTGATGGAAACCATTAGCTAAAAAATGAGTTTCTTTAACTCACATCAAATTGATATTGGAGACTTCAGAGAATCTTCCAAACAACAGGTTCCTCTGCCTCTTATGACTCGTGGTAACCTGTTCTTCTTCCACGCTTGCAGACCTGTATACATTCATGAAGTTGTAGTGATGAGTTCTATGGTCTAACTGACTTAAGTAGCCTTATTGCTTCTTTGTTGTCGTAGATCTGGTTCATCATCCAAATCAAAGTGTTGTTCTGTATGTCTTGACATTACTCATCAAGTTTGTAGCTTTGTTATGATTTGGAATTATTCCACATGGATTCAACTAGTCTTGGCTCTTCTCAAACATTCTACATGCAGCAAACATCTCGTTGTCTGTGAAAAAAAAATCTGTTTTGTATGACTGTGTCTCTCCATACAACGTCAAACAAAAACAACAGATCTGTACGCTATCCAATCTGGGCATTCCTATGCATTACAGTTGTTCACAAAACTTTAGCTACATTGCATTCATTGTTGGTGCAATACAGATGGTGGGTGAATCAGTCCGTAGACAGTTACAACATATGTTCGTATGTTGTGCACAACTTTCACAAATACCGATTCAAAATTTTGAGGTATCCCACGTGTTGTTACGGAATGGAATTGATAGATGCAGGTCATCTGTGCAATGAGAAGCCTCTTTTTACTTGTTTGGATGCCTCTAGATATGTATTTTTGGATTCTATTCATCCCGAACATTGAAACTTCATTTAGTTGTATGTTGGCAAAGCCAATTTGATCGATCCAAATAAGAATTTTTTAGAGTCTTCATGGGTTAAGATTTAAGTTCTTTTGTTATATTATATAGTTGAGTCGAGTTTTTATTAAGCTTTAGATGTGTCATTTGATATATTTTTCAAGAGAGTCAATAGATTATTAATAGGTCTTTAAAAGTTAGTTGATTTAAAAGTTATTTTTATTGTGTATCGTGTTTCTTCCAATAAGTTCTTTAGTGTCACCTTATAGTTTTGGTTATTGTCTTAGTATATAGTTTTATTTAATATTTAAGTCAATTAAGTTTTTTTTACATAGACTCTTTTTAAGTTTTGTTTCATTTAATTTTTGATTGATCATCATTATGATCAATATTAGTAATTTTAAAAGAGTTTAAAGTCATTTTTTTGTGAAGTGTCAAGAGTATGTCTTTTAGTGAGTTGAGTTATATTAAAAGTTAAGAGTCATTTTGTACATTATGTCTTCATTTGTCAAAAAAAAATTAAATTGTAAAAAAAAAAAAAAAAAATTGCTTTACGGAGGTATTTTCGAACGTACCTGACATCTGGTAAGCATGTCAGTATTATGAGGGGACCCCATTTCAGTCAAAACAACATGTTGCTGAGCTACATCAACATACTAGCTGAGTAAGCAGTATCATATACTGGATGATGGAGGATACACAGAGTAAGGAGGTCTTTCAATGACCTCTCATTAGTCACTAACGATGGGGCCACATCAATGTTTTGATGACGTGTGTGGTGTGTTATTTTCAGTATGATGTGTTTTATATTTCTATTGTGTGTTGTAAATAAGAACCGAAGTATATACATGTTCACTTGTGTATGATATTCCCATGTAACCCTTTTGTATATTTACATTAGAGAATGCTGATCTAAAAAGCATTGTAGCAATCACGATGAAAGGTTAGTGGTAAACCTGTGAAAACCATGTTGTAAGGTTAATGGTAAACTTGTGAAAATCATTCTGTAAAGTTAGTGGTGACCCTGAAAAAACCATTATGTAAGGTTAGTGGTGAACCTGAGAAAACCATTCTGTAAGGTTATTGGTGAACTTTTGAAAACTGTTTTGGAAGGTTATTGGTGAACCTAGAAAACCAATTGCAGATGAGTGTGAAGGAAGAGACGTGTGATGGCACATTTATATGGAGAAGATCATGAGCACACAGAGGTGGAGCACGCTACAATAAAAAAATAAATATATATTATACCATGTAAAAACTATTGGGGAGCGGGGGGCGGAGCCAGGGGGAATGTTGGGAATAGTTTTCACATCAGTTGAAATTAGGTATTTAATGGAAAGTAAAAAGTAAATAGTAAATTAGTATTTATCGAGAAGTAAAAATTTTGTTACATGATTATAAATGTATGGTTAATATGGTAATTTTGTTAGAATATTATATTGTTGATATATTGTTAATAGTTATAAAAATATATCATATTTAGTGGTGTGCTTAGTGTGAGAGATTTTGAGTGAGAAATCAGGGGAAAGAATATAGGAATATAATTCTTATAAATATTTAATCTCAAAAAATGTATTAATTAGAGTGAAAATAAGATAATAGCATAATATATTTATGTTGAAATAATCTATTGTGTTCAACTCTCATTTTATCAATGCATGAATTGATTGTGTTTGGATTTGCTCCAATTCCTATCAAGGTCCACTCCTTATGTCCCCTTCAACATTCTCAAATGATCATAGTCATCTTAGATCACCTTTGTGTATGCTCAAACAACTCAGACAGAGACCTTATATATATAGTAACACCATTATTGAACATGCACTCAACTTTTTAAGCATTGTGCATACTCAATATAGATTGATCACACCTTTAAAATCCACACAGATCATCCTCATGGAGTTTACAACACTCCACAATAGCCAATTCATCAAGAGACATCAAAACAACATCAACATGTGCTTAAATATCCTTATTAGGTCACTTGTAGAACAAGCACAAACACACAGTCAACTTGGAACATTAATATATTTGACTATACACACTTCCAGATCTTCAAATTAGGTTCATTATATGAGCCATGGAGTCTTATTCATCTTTGGTTTTTATAGCACCAGTAAATTCAACTTCTATCGAAATATATGGATAAAATACAAAGCTCTAGTTTTCCATGTGTTAAATTTAAATGTTTGAATAGCAATGGTCATAATTAAACCTTGAAAACTTTACTCATATCTTGTGTCATCTCAGCTTTATATCAATCTTGCACCATCTATCTTGTCTAAAATTTAATGCATAGTCTGTTAAATCTAAACATTAAACAATAGTCACTTTGACCTCATCTCATGCAATCTTGAAATGTTGACTCAATGCACTCTATTAATCTTTGTGGATCAACCAGGGCTTTGGCAATCAATGCTCACCATTAAATCAAACTATATGAACACTTATTTTCTATTAGATCCTTATCATGTACCTTTGTTTAGTCATTAAACATCATACACATATCCTCATCTTAGTGCATCCTAACTTCTTAGAGTAACGTGCACTGTGAATCTTGCTTGAACTTTAACTTGTGCAGAAATGACTATGGAAACCTTGCTTATCTACCTGAGTATCTATATTTTAACCTTAATAACTTCTTCTGTGCTTGAAGGTATGATCTCAAATTTGGATCAGATGATCTTCTTACATAGGAGAATCCAACCATATAATAAATAGTTCATGGAACCTTCACGTGTGTGAGATATAACTCCATTAAAATGCCTTCTCAAAATCTTGTCATAGAGCTAACTATGCTTAGAATTTATTTGGGAGACCCAAATTTTCTCTTGCATAAATTTTGTCACACTTTAATGCATGATCTAAAATTTTGCACAAATAAACTAGGCTCAAAACTGAATAAACCCATATGATCAATTTTTCCTGAAACATCCACATGTGTAAGATCTGCCACCATCAAAATGCTTACTCGACTCTTTTTTTCACTTTGAAAATTTGTCTAAGTATGGGAAAACACTGTCAAAATGCTTGGGATCCCAACTTTGCACATGCATATCTCTTGATGCATTTTATTGCATGATCTAAAAATTAGAGAAAATAAACTAGATATAAAAACAAACAAACACATATAATCATTTTACCCTGACGCCTATATACATTTGAATGTTGACCTAATCAACATGCTTACTTAGCTCTATTTGAACCCTTTTGCAAATTTGGCTAAGTATGGGAACATAGTGAATTTTGTCTAAGTAGCCAACTTTGTACCCTCATATCTTTGAACGTGCTTTGATGTATGAATTGAGATTTGGTGCATGAAAACTAGGGACTAATATGATAAAAATCATATGACCAACTCTCCTTGACTCATTTCCATGTGGCAATGGTGACATCATCAAACTACTTACTCAAATTTTATACCACCGGATCTAAAGTGTTAAGATGAAGACTATGATCAACTAGATGCAATCCACTCATACACACAAATGCTCAAATCATAGATAGTATATTATGTACCTCTTTCGCATGCTCTAATCACCATACTCATCCCTAAACATCTTTAATCATGCTAAAAGTGAAGATCAACCAAGTCTCCTTTAAGCACACTAGGACAAACACATTACAGACTTTAGGCTATCAAAGTACTTCATCCATTCACCAAAAAATCTCTATGACATCACCATGACATCAAAAAAAATCCTCTAACAATCTCCCCCTTTGTCATTAATGTCAACAAATAACATATATAGCAATATACAACTCACCTTCTCTCTCTTTAAGCACTCTCATAATAAGAACTTTCTCCCCCTTTGACACAATGACAAAGTGGGCACCAATTGATCTTGAGGACATAAAAATACAATAAATAGGAAAGGACTATCTTATAAGGATGATACAAACTCCTCCTTACCTTGAGCCTACTTTATCTTGCCTTGATAAACTTCTTCTTGCTCCATGTCAACACTCTTCTTCACAATCACAACAACTAATGAAGATAGAACACACAAAAACCACTAGAATCTAATGGAACTCATGAATAAACATCTAAGAGGGAATCCCCCTAATATTTTTGAGTAATTTCACCACTTTATCATCTTCATATCTTTATACACAATGAGGAACTAACATACAAGATTGTTAGCCTTCTCTCTCAAGACACTTCCATGACCACCAACAGAGCATCATACCGCTCATAAATCAAGAAACATGTTCTAAACCAACTTGATAACTCACCTTGAAACATTCATGATTTGATCTTTCATAGAAACTGAAAAAAAAACACTCTTCACACTAGGTCTGTTTAGTCCTCTTGTAGCCCTACCTAGAACTTGCAGAGCTCACAATTTTTTGTAGACACAAATTCAAGACCTAAAATTTCATATCTAGAGCACTCTCATATTCCCCTTGTCGAACATCAATTTTCAATAATAAGTTGATCCTCTGTAACATATTTTCTTCACAAAGATACTACCCAATTAAGCCTCCAACTTGATAAAAAACTTGAATAACTTGAGAACCACAAACCTTCAAATATCTATGAACCTTGATTTGAAAACCCATTTTTTCCATTAAAAATATTAAGAATCCTTAGACCTCAAATAATAAGGCAGACCACTTTTCTAATAGATCCCAAAACCCTAGAATCAAAAAATAAACAAAGTCAACATAACACTTTCAAGTCAACGTCTACCTTTGAAACTTCTTGTACACCGGGAGACAAACATTACATACTTATGGACCAAGATTTGAGCTTCTAGACCATTTGGAACCTTGAATTTATATAACCCATTTTAGGACCTTGATAAATCATAAATCTTCCTTTGCTATCTAGGAACCTTCAATCTGACCCTATAGATTGTTCTAACTAAAAAACACCATAGCAACACTTGATTCTCCACTTGAAAGGAGTCTCTTAAGAAGTATAGATAGAGACACCCTCTATACCTTAATTCTCTAAAACAAAAATAATTCCTTGTATTCCTTCTCCTCCTTGTTCAATTGATACTTATCGTTCTTCATCTTCTTTTTCTTTGGCTTTAGAAACATAACTTCTTTAACTACTACAACATTATCTTTTTCTTCTATGATTGGATATCAATACATGGAGAAAACATAGATTCATGGCATACCTTTTCATCTGAATAGTCTTCCTTTTAGCTTGGATTCTCATCACTAGGCACTTGTTCAACAATAGTTGGATGTTCACTTGGATCCATACATACCTCAGAACTAGCTTCAACCAGTTCCTTAGTCTTCTCTTTGAGCTTAGTCTCTTCATTTTCAACATGAGTATAAAATAAGACCTCTTGGTGTAGACATCAAAAATATGCAAACCATGATTTTGAATGTCATAATTTCTCTTGATCGCCTTGGGACCCTCTCAAGACCAATCTAACCCTTTGACCCCTAACTGAACTTGACCCATAGTTAGTTTGACCAAAATAGCTTAACCTTAGATTTTACCTATTTTAACTCTTCACCCTCGACCATCGATGGTCAGGTTGACCACTGATGGTCAAGGTGCACCTCTTCAACCACTAAAATGCAAACTCACTTGCCTTATTTTTTAAAAATAGCTCAAATAAATCTGATTGTGAGCCATTGCATGAATGAGTTATAATTAGGAAGCCCAGTTCATGTCTTATTGTAACTCTCTTTCCGTACCTATAAGAAGAGAGGAACATAGACGTGAAGATCATCCACAATCATCATTAAAAGCTTATGCATCTAGAATCCTCTTTTTGTAGGTCAATCATTATCAACAATTCAATGATCTAGCTACTACATCAGAGAGCCAACTTACCGTTGTAGCTCTACCCAAAGTGTCAAGCATCATTACTCTATCAAAATCATGTCATATTATACCAATGAGTCAACTACCTCAAGCATCCACCCAATCCATCTTCTTCAAAATAATTATTTGGTTTCCAGTATTTTGTTACTTTTTTTTTTGCATTTAGCCCAGCACCAACCCAACTCCTAAAATCTCACTTTATGATCTCATCAATTAGCTTGTTATCAAACCAATATCTATCCACAATAACCATCAATGGTTTTCTCAATAGCCAATAGTTAGTCCAACCATTAATGGTCACTTTGATCACTGACAATCACCTTAACCGTTGATGGTCAGCCCAACTGTCGACATTCACTATGATAGTAAAAACCAACAAGCTATTTTCACCTGCCTACCACCAACCAAATTTGAATTTTTATGTTCTTTCCTATTCATAGACCTCCCTCTACTTTTTAAAATCATACCCTAACCATATAGCACTAAGTATTAACTAGTTCGTTTCTATTTTAATCATTTTTAGTCTATTTCTTAAGCAATCATTCTTGTGTTCAATTCAGTACCTTTTGATTATTGATTCAAGTACTTTATTTTTTATTTATAAACTTAATTATTTAAAATATGTGGATTGATAGCCCCTAAATAAGCTCTTGCTTCTAGGATCTAACTATCGCTATGCAATCCACTCAACTATCTATCTAACAAACAAGTTTGCTTTAGTGATTTCTTATTTACAAGTCATCCTCCCAAGTCAAAGAGGATATATTTAAAATCTTCTGATTCTACGTGCGCACAATTAAATAATTTTTTCAACCATACCCATTCTTAGTTTCTTCTTTTCCCTTTCTAAAATAATAAGCAAAAAATTTGTTGAAACATTCTATCATTCCTAGTGGGACCCTTGTACCTTTATTTGGTTTCTTGTTTGCTTGTATTCTCTCTCTATTCTATGCTCATTAACAAAATCAAAAGTTTCCTTTTAGGCTTAAAATTAAGTACATACATCTATTTCTTGAAATTTTAGTTCACATAGCTTAACTTAAAGGCAAAGTAATCTATCGTAGCTTCACTCTTTTTACACACACTCAACCAAACCACTTTTCATCAATTAAACATCAAACAAACATGAGACAAGTCCTGGCTAAGATTCTTCACCTAGTGATAACCTTACCCTTTTTTTCCAATCCCACTTAGAGGTCATTACCAAGGAGAGAACGAACACAATGCTCTAGTTAAGTATAATCTCTAGATATCAATATATATTGGATAAACACTTGACACTCTTATTATTTTAGTGTGTGAAGTGAGGGGGTAGGCCCCAATACCAAGCCACATATTGATTCCACTATAGATTCTTTTTTAGTGCCTAAATACAACCTAAAACCAACCTTAGACTTCCTCTCTAGTACCCACTCTACAAACCAATTTTAGTCACATAAATTTTTAAGGCATAAACCAAAAGTGAGATTAATGAAAACTCTAGGGCTTAACGTATCTTTTAGAGTGTGATTTTACTTCTTTGATCATTCTTTTGTCTTCTCTTTATTTGAGTAGTGAGGTTGTTTGTGCTTTCTATCTCCCCCATCTCATATGGTTCTCACTTGTCAGTAGCAAAAAGACCTTCTAGAGAAAAACCCATCACCAAGCCAACCTCCCTCTTCTACCTCTTCATCCATGGACTACATCTCTAAACCAACAGATTCTCACCATCCCTCAGGAAGTCCTACTTTCCCTCAGGAGGTTTCTCAAGGAGATGCAAATTTTGTTGCTTTCCTAGATAACAACCCTATAGCCTTACAATATTATCTTATAAACATGTCTTACTGTATCTCACTTCGGTCCCACCCATAGATCAACCTTATGGCATGCCTCTCTACCTCATGGAGAGTATCTCTAATTCCATGGTTACTACACAAGTTTCTTCATCAACCAACAACCCCTTTGAGACTACCATAGAAAACCAACCAACCCAAACTACCACTTCCCTTATACCTTCCACTTCTACCAACCACTCCTCCATAATAGGAGTGTCTGCCTCTAGCACTACCAACCCTCCTTTAGCTACCCCCAATCCATCAACCACTACTCTACTTCAAAGCCTTGTGGTGTCTATACCCTCTACCTTACCACTGATCAGTATAAGGGTCACCACCCTTCCATTGATCACCAACCCAACTACCGCTCCTATCCAACAAATACCCCTTGCACCAAACTTTGGCTACATCCCTAACCTACAAGGGTATATACCCCTAACCACTACCTAACCACCTACATCTACCTACCCTTATGTATTCTTTGCCCAACCATTGGCATCCACTTACCAATATGTGGTAGCCTCCCAACCTTTTACCCACTATCAATATGTCTCCTACCCACCATAGTCATATGCATCTTATCATGTTATGTGTGGATAAATAAAGATGCTTATGGACAAGATGATCACCTTAGAGTCATCCATTTCAGGTACTAACAACATCTTATCATATGACCAGATATGTAATGAGCCCATCCATCCATTTGTACCTATCAGGGCATATCCTCCCTGATAGAATCTTCCCAAGTTATCTAAATTTCAAAGCAAGGAGGATCCCCAACAACACCTTAGGGCATTTAGGCATGTTTTTTTATGTCATCACCTATGATGATGCCCTCCTTCTCCATACCTTCCCCATGTTTCTATCTGGTCCAGTATTGGATTGGTATAGTACCATACCCAAGTAGTCCCTTTTCTCCTTCACCCAACTGGCTCAAACCTTTTTGGACCAATTTTTGATCAATATCTCCAAGAAAGTTTATATCATCAACCTCTATTCTATTCGATAGTTTGAAAATGAATCCATTTCCAATTTTATATCTCACTAGAGGAGTTTGATTAACCAACTTTCTTTCTTCTTACCTTAACCTGAACTCATACATCTCTTTACTCGAGCATGTGCCAAGCATATCTCCTTTACACTGCATGTCTAAAGATTCTGAACCTTTGATGAAGCTTTTACCATGGCACGTAAGTTAGAAAACTGAGATATTGATGAAGGAAAGCTAAAGATCAAAAACAAGAACTCAACCTACAAAACCAATGAGGCATCTTCCTCCAAGTCAAACAACCAGTCCAATACCAATACCAAGAGCAAGGGAACCATAAATGTATTTTTCCTTAAGGCCACTCCTCCACCTGCCATCAACCAACCAAATTCCTCTAGTTCCTCAAAGTAAAACATGAAAAACCAAAACTGGAACAACCAAAAGCAATTCACTCCACTTGGAGAATCCTATGCTTCCATCTTGAAGAAGTTATTGACATACATCATTCAACTTCCTCCTATCAAACCTCCTTAGTAGTTTGATGCCCTCATTCTGCACCTAATTGGTTCAATGAGAATGATTTGTGTGCCTTTTATTGGGTAATACGACATGATGTCATTAGGTGCAATACCTTCAAGAGCCTTGTCTAATCCCTCATTGTTCAAGGGGAGCTCACATTAGATAACCCCAATGCACCATCAAACTAAGCCCTTGATATACTCAAGAAACTTTTCCCAAACCATGCTCCTAGAAAGAATGAGAGTAACATGGTCGAGTGTTCTCATGATACCCATACATTTAACATAGTCCTTGATGCACTCATTATCAAACCACCCAGTACCTAATCTTCCATTCTTTCACCTCCTCCATCTCTTTAGATAGTGAACTTACCTTACCTTATTTCAGACACTCAAACTAAGGAAGTGTCATCTTCTCCCCCTCCACTTATTAAGGTAGTGGAGTCCTTAACCACTCTCTTAGCCAATATACCAGAACACCCAACCATTGCCATCCCATCTTTACCTTCAACTACCAAGAAACTTACTCCCCCTTCAAAAATTATTCTCGAGGAATAAATCTCCATGTCCACTCCTCCCTTAGAGGAGACACCTATCTCAACTTTACATCCTTTGATTGAGGAAGAGGACAAGGTTACCACCCCACTTCCCCAACCTATGGGTCTATCATTCAAACCTGCTACCTAGAGAGCTAAACCGATATATAAACCATTCTCTAGAATAGTTTAGAGAATGGAATTTATTTCCAAACCCAAGTTAGACTAGGCTACCTTTTGGCATAAACTAGGTCTCCCTTATATTACCAAACCACAACCTCCGACCCTTTCTTTGGTAGACCAACCTGCCACTTCTATTCACCAACTTATTATTATATCTACCTAACCAACCAAAACCTCTACCCAACCAACCCCCAACCACCTAAGTCAACCAAGACCCAAATGGCCAAACCCTCTTATATAACCCTAACCAAAACAACCAAAATCCTTGGTACCCTCCCTACAACAAACCTTAGTCACGCAACTATGAAAGTGGACCTAACCCCTTCAAAATCACCAACCAAATGCCAAACCAAAACAACCAAAGAGGTCAAACCACCTAAAGGCTTGAAGGCCCAAATTTTACCTCCCTCAACCTTACCCTCCATTTTGGGACCTCATCCCTCTACCTTGATCAGGAAGCCAATTATCTCTACCTAAACCCCACCCCCTTTTTGGTTATGCCTTCACAATTGCTTTTTGATACACCTCTCTTCACTACACCAGCAATGCCTAAGCTACCTACCTTACGATCCTTCACCTCTAGCTCATCAACCTCCTTGCCTAAACTAAATCCCTTAACCAAGCACACCACCCTACCCAAAACACCTACTACCAAACCTATTTCCAATCAACCCTCTACCTCAACCATCAAAGCACAAACCATTACACCTCTACCACCTTTAGCTGAGTTTTAATCGACCATTTTCCATAGGTTATTAAAAACTTCTTATCTATCCTTACCTCTCATTGGGCACTTTAACCCTTTAGCTTCAAAACCCATCTGGTATAATGACCACCAAGTGTGTTCTTATCATAAGACACCCAACCATGATACAGAGAACTACAAAGCTCTCTAAACCATCATCCACCAGCTCTACAATGAAGATTATATATTAACAGATGAACCTCCTATGGGCCCCATACCAATCCATCCAACAACCATACCTACCCAATGCTTACCTACTCCTCCACTCTCACCTAAGAGTGAAGATGAATCTAACCAATATCCTACCTTAACCTCTCCTTCTATCCATATTATCAACATGGTCACAAGATCACAATAGAAGGAGAAGGGGAAGGCTAAGGTGTCTATTCCATGGGCATATCCATCTTCAACCTCCCAACCAACCCACACCCAACCATCTCCATCTTTGACCAAACCCAAGCTATCTATTTTAGGTGCCTCCCAATCTAACCCCTCAGAATCAATCAAGAGAGTTATCCTCAAGTAACTTCATCAAACCTTGATGAATATGAGCTTGTATGATTTGATCTCTACCTCTCCCCATCACCATCAAGCACTAATAGAAGATTTGCAATCCATTGAGGTCCAACCTAAAGACCCTCAACCTCTAAAATCCTTTGTTGGTGCCCTTCAAATTTCTAACCTTGTTACCTTCAAGGATTTATAAATACCTTCCATCCATCCTAAGAACCTAGATCCCCCTCTATAAACCTACATTAAATGGGTCATTATTGATGGGAGAGATAGCATTAACATCATTTCCTTTCATGCCTATAACCAACTTAACCTGCTAGACAATGTCATGTCTAAAACCTCGATAGTCCTTTAATCATTCAATGATACCATAGCCACCACCTTGGAAACTATCATCCTTCATATCTATTTAGGACCTCGCATTCTCCCTAAACTTTTCTATGTAGTGGAAGGTGAATTCCAATACAATGTTTTGTTGGGATGACCTTGGATCCATTTCATGGGTGTGTTCCCTCCACCCTTCACCATTGTATTAAGTTTGAGCATGAAGGCTAGTTCATCACCATCTAATCTGACCCAAGTCTTTTCTTGACATACAACATGACATATCACCCCAACGATGTCCTCATACCCCCATCTAGCACACTTTCAATGACTAAAACCCAACCTTCAATAACCAAAGTAGATATCACATCCGCTTCAACCAACGAGGCATCGACTAGTTCTTCTATCCCTTCGGACCAAATCCCCAGCATGAACCCTTTAGAATCAATGTTCCATCACCTTTCACTATGGGAGTATTGCCTTTTAACCCTTTTTTCTTTCCCTACTCCTCATTAGTATGGGTAACTCACCAACTAGTCAGGATATGACCCCAATGTCAGAACTATCATTCTCTTTGGACCTCCTCACTGTTAGACCCATTTTGTCTATGGGAGACTTGATAAACCCCTTAGTGATTATACCACCTCTCTTTCACCTAGGCCATTTACCATCTATTTCTCTTACCTACATAAACCAAGTTTTGTCAAGACATACCTCCATCAGTGTGCTTAGAAAGGCTTTGGTCTTGGGTGATATGAGTATGGCCCACATGAATTGATCACTGCCA
Source organism: Torreya grandis (assembly GCA_037957365.1). Classification (NCBI taxonomy): domain Eukaryota; kingdom Viridiplantae; phylum Streptophyta; class Pinopsida; order Cupressales; family Taxaceae; genus Torreya; species Torreya grandis. The sequence continues at coordinate 3,727,238 of JARHVA010000101.1, forward strand.
AAACCAGGAAGCTGCATAAGAAACATGACCTTGGTTTCATCCTACCCAACAAAAAGGAACCCAAATCACGTACCACCACCATTATAGAGAAAGATTCCCCTTCTACACCGACCTTGCCTCCACTTGCATGTGAGGATGATGACATCATCCCACCTAATTTTTTTTTTCAACATGATTATCCTAAGACCCCTGACTTATCAAAAGGAAGGGGTGATTGTAACCATCCCTTTGACCCATCTTGAGATGTTAGGATAAGACTCTCCTACCATTAACACTATTTATTGTTAGGATGATGATTCTATTCTCACCTACCTTGGTGCCCCAGATTCTTCCATCCATAAATCCCTTCCTCCCAAGACCTTGACCATGTTAAACGAATCCACTATGAATACCAAATTGGGTACTTTGGACAACCCTCATATTATAAAACTTGGCCAATCATTGAATATCAAAGAACTTTAAGATATCCCTTCTTTCCTTCAAGACCGAAGCATAGTCTTCGATTGGTCTTATAACAACATGCCCAAGATCGACCCCACCAATGTTACCCATAACATAGTCACCCACCATGACGCCAACCCTGTCAAGTAGAAAATTTAATGCATGCACCCTCACATAGCCCTTATCTTCAAAGAAGAGCTTTAGCATCTTCTATTTGTCAACTTTATTCAACCCATTGACTACTCCCAATGGGTCTTGAATGTCATACCTATCACCAAAGCCACAGGGGGACTATGCATTTGTGTGAACTTTTGTAACCTCAACCTCACTTTCCCCAAAGACAAATTTCCTCTATTGAGCATCAACTAGCTTGTTGATCTTACAGTCGACCATGAGATGTTGTCTATCATGGACATATTCTTAGGGTACAATCAAATCCTCATTGCCCTCAAAGATCAACACAAAATTACTTTTACCACCCCATGGGGAACCTCTGCTATAGATTCATGCCTTTTGGACTAAAGAACACTGGTGTAACCTACCAATGTGCCATGACCTATATCTTCCATGACCTTATCCATAGGATTATTGAGGATTGTGTGGATGACCTTCTTAGAAAATCCAAACTCTGAAAAGATCACTTGGTCATTCTCAAGATCATCTTTGAACACCTCATCCATTATCATGTTTGCCTTAACCCCAAAAAGTATATTTTTGGAATCTTATCAGGAAAGCTTTTTGGTTTCATTATCTCCCTTCATGGAATAGAATTTAATCCCACCAAGATCAAATTAATCCTTGACATGCTTCCTCTAACCAACCTTAAGTGACTCTTTAGCTTTCAAGGGAAGCTTCAATCCATTCATCATTTTATCTCTCAACTTTTGGATCAATGTCAACCATTCCACCACCTTCTAAAGAAGGATATCTCTTTTAAGTGGAATAATGATTGTCAAAAGGCCTTTGATTCACTCAAAGAGTACCTTTTGTCACCACCTATCCTTACCCCTCCCAAGGATGACCAAATTTTATACCTATATATCTCTATCACTGACCATTTCCTAGGGGCAATGCTGGCACATCAAGATGAACAACATAGAGAGTAAGTCATATACTACATTAGCCACACACTTGTAGAGTATGAGACTTGATACACCCATACCAATAAACTTTGTTTAGATTTAGTCTTCATGGCCAACAAACTTTACCACTACCTTCTTAACCATAAAACCTATGTCATAACCAACACCAACCCACTCAAGTACATGCACTCCAAACTATACCAAAACTAGTGTATGGCCAAATGGCTTATGCTCTTAGTAGAGTTTGAGCTTGAGTTCCTCCAGCAAAAGTTAATTAAGGGGCAAGTCATTGCTAACCCATTGGTTGAGGCACTTTTAGTAGACAACCAACCTCCTCTTTTTTATTTCTTTGATGAGTCCATCATAACCCTCTCTCAGGTGGATTTCACCTATCAAGGCACCATGTTCTTTGATGGGTCAAAGTTTCAATATGATGGGAGAGAAAGCATCATGCTTATCCCCTTTGATGGTGAACCTCTCCCTTTGTCCTTCAAGCTTGATTTTGATTGTATCAACAATATGGATGAGTTTGAAGCTCTAGTGATAAGCCTTCAAACTGCCTTAGCCCTAGGAGTCAAAATAATCAACATCTTTGGTGACTCCCAACTTGTGGTCAATCAAATCAATGGCTCTTATCAATGCAAGAATGATGTTCTGCAATAGTACAAGAAACTATTTGATGAACTCTTAGCATCATTTGAACACTACCATATCCAATCAACCTCATGATCTACTAGCAAGTTCATTGACACCATGGATTCCCTTGCCTATCAAATACTATCTACACCCTCAAATTTTAAGCTATATATTATTAAATACACTCTCAACCAATTTCAATGTAGAGGAGACCCAAACCGACTTTTGGTACTAGTAAATACTTGACTATCTTAGCCTTGGCATAATTCCTTCTGGTCTTTCTAGAAATGATCGAAGAGAATTTATCCAGAGTCCCTCATGATATACTATCATGGGAGGAATTATTTTTAAACATGGATTTGATGGTCTTCTCTTCCGCTGCCTATGTAGTCACTAAACCTCTCACACCATCAAGGAAATGCACGATAGTATATGTGGAGGAGACTTTAGTGTCCTCATTGTAGCTAAGTGTATTATTCACCTTAGTTATTACTATCTTACCCTTAACCATTATTGATATGATTATGTGAAAAAGTGTGTTAAATGTCGATAACACACCAATTTGTATCATACACCTAGTCATAGTCTTTGAGTTTCCACTGATTTATGGCCTTTCTCATAATGGGGTCTAGACCTTATTGGTGAAATTAACCCCCATTATTCGTAGTGACACCATTATATCATCACTATGACCGAATATTTTACCAAGTGGGTAGAGGTTATTCCTTCAGTCTCGACCAAAGCAAAAAAGATTGTCGACTTTATCAACCATCACATTATCTATCATTTTGGTGTTCCTCATAAGATTATCATTGACAATGGTAAATCCTTTAAAAAATGGTAAGTCCAAGGTTTATGTGACACATTTTGAATTAATTTAAGTTTCTCTTCACCCTATCACCCTCAAGCAAATGGACAAATTGAAGCCTCTAACGAAACCCTTAATAACATGCTAACTAAAATGGTCAATGCATATGGTCAAGATTGGCATTTGCACATCCCCTTCACCTTCTAGGCATATCGTACTAGCATTAGAACCCCTACAAGTGCTATCCATTTCTATCTTGTGTTTGGAGTAGAGGCAGTCTTGCCTCTTGAAGTCTGAATCCCATCTCTTTGCATATCTTTGCAAGAGCTTATTTTTTAAGATGATTATCATCAGCGCCATTTAGCCCAACTCGAGCTACTTGATGAGTGCCATTTAGCAACCCTTATCCATCTCCATGTCTATCAAGATTAAATCAAGTGTGCCTATAAAAAACACCTTTGAGTGTGGGAATTTAATATCAGAGACCTCATCCTTAAGGAAAACCAACATGTCACTAATATGGAGAAAAGTAAATGGGGAAAATTTGCTTTTAATTATCTTGGATGTTATATCATAACCCACAAGTATATATCAGGAGATTATTGGTTGTCTTCTCTCGAAGGCCACCCATAACCTAAGCCCCTCAATGCTTCACATATACATCTATTCTTTTTTTAAGAAAGATCAAGTTCACCTTTTATCTAACTTAATCTTATCCCTTGATATCTACCTACATTATATCTCCCTATTTTAGGGGTAACCAATTTTAACCAAATCATGTGACTATCTATCATCGGGATAGCCTTATCTTAAACAATGGGTGTCATGGCTCTACCTATGGCATGGTTCTCATAGTCCTTTCCATACCTTCATAAGATGAATTCCCATGGTCGTCACCTAAACCTCTTTACACCTAATCAACCTTCTTGTGATTTTAGTTTTACCTTCATAAAGGTGAACCTTTAAGCCTATATAAGCAAGTCTATGCTATCAAAATCAAGCAAGTAAAAAATCAAAATCCACACTAATAGCAATCATGGGTCATTCCTAGCATTCACAAACTACTCCCTTGAAGTACAACTATTGAAATTTATTTAAAATTGTCAAAACATAAGGTGGACTGCTCCCTAGAAAGATAGCTATCAAAAAGCATTGAACAAAGAAAATAAACTTAGACCACTCCCTTAAAGGATGGCTGAGTAAAGCATTTTGTCAAATGCACATCAATTTCTTAGAAGCTTCCTGCATCGCTCAACTTCCCATAGACAACAACAAAGTAAAATACCCATCATCACAATCATAGCAAAATCAAACTAATTTTAAAAGTCACAATGGGCTCTCAAACAACATAATAAGGTGGAAGCCACAATTAGTTTTCACAAGTAGACTTTTTGCATTGGTCAGCCTACACAATTTGGCATAGACTTGTTTATGCTAACTCTTTGGACACCTACAAAAGAGGCATGCTAGTCTCACAAGAAGGTTATATTTTCACCCATCTCCCCTTTACTCACTATAAGCAAGGGATTTTTTAGCTTGCTTGACATTATGTGGTCAAGACACCTTTTTAACCAACTAACGAATACTAATGCAAAGCATTCAAAGGGCTTATGTTCATTAAGCTAATCCAACTTCAGTTTTATTCTAGTCCTTGTCAATGAATAAGCATCGTGCCCTCTCCTTATCCTATCATGACTAGTTAATATTTTCATTCAAGAGTTCATCTCTTGATTATATTCTTTATCCTCCCATCTAGTGTTGTTAGTTACCTTACCACATGTGCTTTACCTTAAGAAAGATAGCAACAACCATAAGCATAACAAGCATATCCATGTGTGTCATAAGCAACATCATAATCACAAGCATAACCATAACAAGCATAATCAAACCATAACATCCATGATCATTTAAGAAACCAACCATTTTCTACCACATGTCTAAGTCTAAAATAATGTAGTATATACTCATTAAAATTTAGCATGTCATAAGCATAACCATAAATCAAAACCATCTCATGCCTAGCTAAGCCTATATCATTTTCTAACATCCATAACATAATCATCATCCATAAGTAATATAAACATCACACCATAAGCATTAAACATCAACATCAAACCATAAACCATAAACCATGAACATCAGCATCAATAATGATCATATGTATAACTCGTGAGTCTATTAGCATAAATGTGTACAAGTAGATAGACATGTCTCCCTCTCAAAATGTAAATCTCAATGCATCAACTCATATTCCATAATTAAAATGATAACAAAATGTAATAATCTAGTTATATATATACCCCAAGGGCACTACTTCCTCTTGGAGTACTACTAGATCTTGGTGCCTGTCCACCTATTATACCTACCAATCCTTTCATTGTCCCTATCTATCCAGATACAAATGATACCCACTGCCCTGATGTCGCCACACTGGTATCACCCACCAAGCTAGCCTTATACTCATCCCATTAGGGATTCTATAGACATTATGTCAAAACTATGGCCTCATAATACCATAGATCCTCCACTGTAGCTAGGTATTATGTCATGGGGATGGTGCTTGATGGCCCTGTCTATGTTACTACTGCTCCTCCTCCTTTCTACCTTAGGGAGTCCCTCTCTTGGGTCACCAAGCCTAGTGAGGTCCTAGCCTAATCCCTCTTGCCTCTCATAGTAGCAAGTTGACCCTTTAAGGTAGCAACTTGACCCTATAGTGTAACAATAAAGCCTTACAATGTGGCCACCTACTCCTGTAATGTTGTAATATATCCTTATGTAATAGTTAAAGCCACTCCTACCTATCCATCAAGGTCGATTGGATCCATAACCATCGACCTCACACCTCCATCATCCCTACCAATGTCTACAGCTACATATATAGGCTATTACCATGCCATGTACCCATCTATAAACCTAGCATCCTTTATTTGTGCCCTAGATAGAAGCTCCTCGTAGTCTAGCAAAGTTAGCATTGAATGTGGGTCTAGTAGTAAGATCTTTGAATCATCTCGCCTATACCTAGGGAATGGACCTAGAATACCCTCTATCAAACCAAACTACCTCTTCACTCTCTCAAATGGGATGAGCTCCACCTCTCCATCCTACCTACTAAATATCCATCTGTAGCTCTAAAGGAAGAGTGTTTATCTCCTATAACCTGGTCACATTAGAAACTATACATATGCTTTCCAGGTGATGTCTCCTATCACTAGTGTACCCCTAAATCACTCCACATCATGTGCACCACCTCTGGAACCTAACACAATAAAATCACCCCTCCACCACATAAAACTAATGGAGAACTCTATATGTGTAAATACTACCCATGACAAGCCTACTAGTCTCAACACCCTGATATGCTCATAGGTCCAGTAATGTAGAACCAAGATGATACTAATGCCATATATCTTATGGTCCCTAAGCCCCCACATCTCCCTACACATCTATATAATTAGAATAGGCATCCAACCAAATATAATTCAACCCAATAATAACTTGACCAGTAGCCCTAGTAACAAGTATGGAAACCTTTTGTTACTCAAGTTAGGAAGCACAAAGCGTGTAACAATAATAATGAGCATGGTCATGAGTCTCCTCTCACCCAAATCCCTCCTATATAAATCATTATATTTAAACCCCCCAGTATTCCACCTAACCTAATCATTATCATCCCCATATAGAAGCTCAACGTGATCATCCTACTCTTCATGCTTTATATGGTAGATTAGATCACCTCAAAGTAGAAGTTGAGTGATCTTATATACATCTTCAGGCAAGATAGTCATCTCCTTGATTGGTAATAGGAAGGTGTTCATAGCGAGATCCCATCTCTTGATGAATGATACAACTATGGATGCAACTTGAAGCACACGCTGATAGTGCCTCATACCTCCCAACCCAACCTCCTCCATATGGGCCCAGTTGGCTGGGGTCATCCCTTGCTAGATATCCCAAAAATGCATGACACACATCCATGTATTTGTATCTACTCCATGGCCTACACCAAGTTAGAAGCATGACTTAGTCACTTACACCAATATCATCTACCCTAACCTTTAAGTAATTGACCTATTTACTTATCTATCCTACCTATCTACCCAATACTGGCTAAAATTACCCTCTAAGGCTACCATCACTAACCTATACCTAATGTGCAACCATTATATTTATCTCAACTTTTTAAACACTTATCCAAAACCTTCTCTACCCTAGTTTACCATTGACAGTCATAGTGACTACTGATGGTCAAGCATCTTTTTTCTAAGAATGTCGATGGTCGACCTCGATTGCTGATAATCACTGTGGGTGTTTCATAGTTGGAACACCCAAACCCTATTTACCCTTAACACTAACTAAACATCAAACTAAACCAACATAATTTGCTACCCTCCTCTTTACCCAACCAAATAACCTACCCCCCATCAATTTCTAATTTTAACCACCAATTTATGTGCATTCCACCAAAAGCCCTAACTAGGGCATAACAAACAAATCCCAAGCATTTCAACCTACCTTGACTTCCCAACCCAATGCACATGCATAAAATCAAGCTAAGATACCAAATTAAAGGCACCCCCTACCTCATTTTATGATTGCCACCATGGAGTAAACCATAGGCCTATCTGTCCTCATTTGCACTTGTGTGCTCCCTGCATCCTGACTGGTCACCTTGGTCCATCTTAGCTAAATGTCAACCATCCAACTCAACAAACACACTCAAAAAGAACCTTTACCACAAACCACTAATATCACCAAAGCATAAATTCAAAGCAAGTAACTATTAAAATGGGTGAAAAGTGATTCAAAATTCACTTTTAACTTATGTATTTTTAGGGTTTTCACCCTGATCATAGATGGTCAAGGTAATCATCAATGGTTTCCCTTAGGGAGTTAAGCATCGATAGTTATGTTGCCCCACCTTTTTTTCTCTTACTTTGAGCAATCCATCTTTAAGCAGCAATAAATCAACTCACCCACCCATGGAGACTACCTTCTCCACCCACCTTGACCACCTCATCACCAAATCGTTGGTCTATTTTACCCGATAGGCATGTGTTTTGTGACACTTTTTACTTGGTCCTTTGATCGTAACAATAACATTACCATGTTAACCTTTTTTGAACTTACACCACTTTATGCTTGCTTGACCTACTTATGTCTTTTTAGGAGCACTTCTTACCTTAGATACCCATGACACTCGACCTATTTGTGTTTTCCATGGGATCACTTCCTACCTCAGATACCCATGGAAACACTGACCTTGTCTAGGAGACTAATAGGTGTACCTAACCACCATACCTAAATACAATCACATGGTACACTAGTCAATTGTCCTCTTAGCACTGACCTTTATTTTTAACCAACTATGGCAACCTCATCTATGCATGATCTTGGCTATCATGCCTTTTATCACACTTTATGCACTTATTTGTGCTTTAGTGCTGAACCTATCATCCACCTTCATGAAATCCACCATCGTCATCACCTTCATCAACCTTATTAGACTCGCACCTCATTTTTATTTACTTCATCAACTCCCAATTTGAGTTGAAACACCTCCACCCATACTCGGGCCAACCAAACCTTCGACCAACAATCTATTTTTGTTTTGTAACTTGTTAATTCAAAGCCACATAACAAAAAAGGGTAAAATGTAGATACCAAAAATCCACACACCATGATTCTAAATGTCATAGTTTCCCTTGACCACCTTAGGACCCTCTCAGGACCAATCTAACCCTATGACCCCTAACTAAACCTAACCCACAGTTAGTTTGACCAAACTAGTTGAACCCTAGCTTTTACCTATTTTGACCCTTCACCCTCAACCACTGACAGCCACCTTGATCGTTGACAGTCACCCTGACCACTGATGCTTAGGGTATAGCTCCTCAACCACTAACATGCAAACTCACCCACCTTGATTTTCTAGAAATAACTCATCTAAATTTTGTTACAAGCTATTACACGAGTGAGTTATAATTAAGAAGCCCAGTTCACATCTTGTTGAAACTCTCTTGTCTTGCCTATAAGAAGAGAGGAATAGAGAGGTGAAGATCATCTACAATCATCATCAAGAGCTTGTGCATCTAGAATCCTCTTTTTGTAGGTCAATCACTATCAAAAATCTAATGATCTAGCTACTACATCAGAGAACCAACTTATTACCACAGCTTTGCCTAAAGCGTTGAGTATAGTTACTCTATCAAAATCATGCCAAATCCCAATCCATCTTCTATAAGATAAGTATTTGGTTTCTAGTATTTCATTACTTTATTTACTTTTTTCATTTAGCCCAACACCAACCCAACTCTTGGAATATCACTTTGTGATCTGATCAATTAGCCTGTTATTAAACCTAGATCTATCCATGTAACTATCAATGGTTATCTCAAATTTTGATGGTCTGTCCATTCACTGATGGTCACCTTGACTACTGACAGTAAACCCAATTGTTGATGGTCATTGTGGTAGTAAAAACCAACAAGCTATTTTCACGTATCTACCCCCAACCAAATATGACTTTCTGTGTTCCTGCATGTTCACAGACCTCCCTCTAATTTTCTGAAGCATACCCTAACCATTTAGCACTAAGTATTAATTAGCTCATTGTTATTTTAATCATTTCTAGTCTATTTTTTAAGCAAGCATTCTTATGTTCAATTTAGTACCTTTTGATTATTGATGCAAGTACTATTTTTTCTATTTATAAATTTAATTATTTAAAATGGGTGGATTGATAGCCCTTAAAGAAGCTTTTGCTTCTAGGATTTAGTTATCGCTAGGCAATGCACTCAAATATCTGTCTAACAAAAAAGTTTGCTTTGGTGCTTTCTTATTATAGGTCATCCTCCCAATCCAAATAGGAGCTCTTCACAATCTTCTGATTCCACATGCACACACTCAAACAATTTTTTTAACCATACTCGTACTTAGTTTCTTCTTTTCCCTTTCCAAAATAATAAGCAAAAATTCATTAAAACACTAGGGACTCTTCAAATTTTGAAGCATTATCCATCATATCAAATAGATTACTTGAACCAACAGACTCATCATGATTCATACTTATCACCTTTGGTTTCCATGAGTTAACTTGCCTTCTTTCTTGCATTCTTGGAGCCTGGTTGAACCTTTTTTGACTTATAGGCCTTTGCTTATAGAACCTAGAAATGTGACCTCTCTATTCAAAATTGAAGCATACCATACTTTTTGTAATAATCTCTTTATGCCTTTCCATATTTGGATAAAATATTTCAATGCATCCTATATCATAACAACTGTAGCACTCAAAAATTTTTGAAGGAAAATCAACTTGGCTTACCTTAAATGGACAATGTTTTGAAAAGTGTCCCACATCGTGACAGTTGAAACACTTAACCTTTCTTACACATTTTCAATGATGGCCCCCATCATAGTTCCATGAAAATTCATTTTTAATAGGTCTTCTACATTCTCTATCTCTATGCCCAGATTGATTACAAATATAGCAGTAACCATTGAAACTTGCATACCTTATGGCATTTGGTTGTCTGATCTAATTTATCTTCATTCTATTAGAACCTTCATTCCTTATCTAATAGTTTGTCTTCAAAAGATGATTGTACTTTTTCACATTAGTTTTCATCTTGTCTTGAGTTGTAGTCTCCGGTTCTTCTTTGTAACTAAGACCAGTCTTATCACTTGCATGTTTTTGATCATTCAAAATGTTGTCTAGATCACTTAAACTCTTTTCAAATCTCAAAAATGACATTATCTTACTAGATACCTTATCTAACTTAGATTTAAATGACTCATTTTAAATTACATACCTTGCACATTCATCTTCCTTATCTTTTAGGCTTATAGACAGAATTTCCAATTGAAAACTGAGATACTTGACCATATATTCATGCTCTTTTGCATATTCATCCATTCTTGCCTTAAACACTGAATTGATCCTCAAAGTCCTTGAGTTTAGATTTTATATTCTTATTGATCTTCTTCTCAATATTTAGTTCTTCAAGCGAATTCATCAATATAGTCTCATAGTCCACCTCATCTTCATCATTATTTGAATCACTCCAAGTAGACTCCTTTTGATGTGAGCAACTTCCTTCCTCAGCCATGAACAGAGCTTCATCTTTAGCAGGACCATCATCTTCATGATCATATTATGAGTCACTATCTTCACTCTCATCTAATGAGTTGTAATCTTCTTTGGTGTAGAGACTCTTATTATTCTTGAAGTACTTCTTCTTGTTGTCAAACATTTTGAATCCCTTTTTGCTTTTATCAATATTGAAAGATCTCTTTCCATCATCATGACCTTGATCATGCTCTTCATCATCATCCTTATTATACTTATGAGGGCACTTATTATCAAAATATCCTATCTCACCATAATTAAATAATTTAAGGGGTAGCTTACCTTTATACTTGCCTGAACATGTTCAAAATGTCCTCAAAATCAAAGCAATTAGTTCATCCTCATCTATATCAAGAATGTCATCCTCATTGAGTTTCTTACCTTTGAACTTCTTCTTTATTTTTATTTTAGTCTTGAAAGATGCTTCCTTATTTGGAGGTACATCATTATTATTTCTCATCTCATAGGTAGTCAGGGTGCCATGCAATTGATCCATTTTCAACTGAGTGAAATCATGACTCTCTTCTATAGCAGATACTTTTGGATCATGCTTTGGGGATATAGACCTTAATACCTTTGAACAATAGTGGTCTCTTCAATATTCTCTCCAAGACCTCTGATGAATTTCATAATATCTTCTTCATTCATCTTGAGACTTTTAAATTGTCTTATGTGAGTATGTAACTTAGCAAGTTTAACCTTTGAATCTCCTTCAAAGATAGTCTTCAATTTATCCTATATTTCCTTGGCAGATGTGTAGTGGATTAATTTGATGAACTCAATCTCTATAAGACCACAAGTGATGGCATTCATTTCCTTAAAAATTTTCTCAAACAACTTCTTATCTGCAACATTAGATGGAGGAATATTAAGAACAACATAACCATCCAAAATAGATTACCATACATCAAACCCTAAGGACATAATGTATGTCCTCATCTTAGCACTCTAAAAAGAATAATTAGATCCATTGAACATTAGTGCTTGCTTAGTAGAGAAACCACCTTTCACATTCTAACTAGCCATTATAACTTGGATCACCTTCAAGTTAAGCCTTTACCAAAGGGCCTGCTCTGATATTGATTGATAGAGGTACAATCCACTCAGAATGGGGGGTGAATCAATGATGGAAAATAATCCAATTCAATTTCCAAACCCTTGAAAATACTTAAGCATTTAATATAATCATTCATAGTAGTAAATAATGAACATAAATCAAGATCACATACACAATACAAGATCTACATGGGAAACCCTCTTGGGGAATAATACCCACTCTCAAGCCTACAAACACATGGACTATTGTCCTATAATATGATCACAAACAAGAGACTAATAAAGTTCTTCTAATCATGAACCTTTGTCAAGTCCTTCTGACCTACAACCTTGATCAAGTTCTTCTAAGCAAAGGTCTTTAGTGAAACCCTATTTCAAAAGTAATAACTACCCCTAAGGAAGATCAAGTCCTTTAGACCCTCCTTGAATATAACACTTCCACCTTAGAACTGATGTCTTCCAAACCTAATTATGGACCTCTTTATTATCTGACAATTGCATAAACTCTCTCTCTCTCTAACTCATATAGGCCTCTCACATAGGCATGCCACAATATCTCTCTTTCTTCACTCAAACAGTCCTCATATGCACACTTAGATCTCTTTACACAAATTTAAACTGCAATAACACTATACTATCATCAAAAACATGGCCTATAAATCATACACATAGTCCTTAATTTTCTTTCATCATCAACCCAACATATAGGCACTCTCACTCTCCTCTCCTTTCCTTCGCTCTTCAACTCTCTCATGTACAAGTCTCACACACACACACACACATCTAGAAATCACCTTCTTTGATTTCACTATATATAGAGATATCAAGAATTATCAAGTCCACATTATTCCTTGTTAGCCACAATACATGCCTTCACCCTTAAGGCATCTCACATGAGTCACACTTAAGTAGCAACAGCTTTTAATAAGGCCCTTATAGCTCTTATAGGTCTCACATAGACCTATTCACCCATTTAGCACACTCTCAAGCAAAACAAAAACATAGGACCACTTTCAAATGTATAGTTACATTCCTTATGTCCCCTTAGACATTCTCAAATGATCACAGTCATCTTATCTCACCTCTGTATATGCTTAAACAACTCAAACAGAGACCTTATACATAGGAACACCATTATCGAACATGCAGTAAATTTTTTAAGCATTGTTCATACTCAAGATAGATTGATCACACCTCCAAAATCCACACAAAGCATCCTCATGGAGTTTACAACACTCCCCAATAGCTAATTCATCAAGAAAAATTGAAACAACATCAACACGAGCTTAAATATCCTTCTCAGGTCACTTGTAGAACAAGCCCAAACACACAATCAACTTGGAACATTAATATCTTCAACTATACACACTTTTATATCTTCAAATCATATTCATTAGATGTGTCACAGACTCCTCTTCATCTTTTTTTTACAACACCAGCAAATTTGACTTCTATCAAAAGATATGAACAAAATACAGAGATCTAGTTTTTCCCTATGTTAAATTCAAATATTTGAATAGAAACAGTCACAATTAAACCTCAAAAACTTTACTTGCATTTCATGTCATCTCATCTTTGGATCAATCTCACATCATCGATCTTGTCTAAACTTTAATGCATAGTCTGCCAAAGCTGAATGTTAAACAACAGTCACTTGGACCTCATCTCGTGCAATATTGAAATGTTGACTCAACACATTTTGTCAATCTCTGCAAATTAACTAGGACTTTAAAAATCAACACTCACCATTAGATCAAACTATATGAATACCCACTCATCGTTATATCCTTATCTTGTACCTTTACTCAGTCATTAAACATCATGCACCTATCCTCGTCTCATTGCATTCTGACTTATTGGAGCAATGTACATCATCGATCTTACTTGAACTTTAACTTTTGCAGAAATGACTAATTATGGGAACCTTGCTTACCTACTTTAGTAACCATTTTAAAACCTTAATAACTTCTTCTACGCTTAGACACATGATCTTAAACTTAGACCAAATGATCTCACATAAGAGAATCCAATCATATAACAAACAACTCCTGGGACCCTCATGCATGTGAGATATAATGCCATTAAAATGCCTTATCAAAATCTTCTATCACAAAGCCATATATGCTTAGAATTTTTTTTAGAGACCAACTTTGCTCGTAAATAAATGTTTCCATGCTTTAGCACATGATCTAAAATTTAACGTAAATAAACTAGGCTCAAAACTAAACAAACCCATGTGATCAATTTTTCCTGAAATATCCACATGTGTGAGATCTGCCACCATCAACATGTTACTCAACTCTTCTTGTCACTTTTTAAATTTGGCTAAGTATGGGAAAACACTGTCAAAATTCTAGAAAGCCCAACTTTGCACATGCATATCTCTTGACGCACTTCATTGCATGATCTAAAAATTAGCACAAATAAACTAGGTACAAAAAATGAATAAACCCATATGATCATTTTATCTGAACACCTCCATGTGTGTGAATGTTGATCACATCAACATGCTTACTCAGCTCTGCTTGAACCCTTTTGCAAACTTGGCTAAGTATGAAAACATAGTGAATTTTGTCTAAGTAGCCAACTTTGCACCCTCATATCTTTGACTGTGTTTCGATATATGAATTGAGATTTGGCACATAATAACTAAGAACTACTATGATCACAACCATATGACCAACTCCACTTGACTCATTTCTACATGGTAATGGTGATGTCATCAAACTGCCTACTCAAATTTTCTACCACTAGACCCAAAGTGTCTAGATGAAGACTATGATCAACCAGATGAAATGCACTCATGCACACAAGATCTCAAAGCATAAATAACATCTTAGGGACCTCTTTCATACACTCCAATCATCATATTCATCCCTGAACATCTCTAATAATGCTAAAACTGAAGATCAACCAAGCCTCCTTTAAGCACACTAGGACAAGCACATTGCACACTTTATCATTGTTACTTAGGCTATCAAAGCACTTCATCCACTCATAAGGACACCTCCATGACATCACTAATAACTCTCCAATAATCTTTGATGCACTCCTTGAATTCATTGAGAATATTGGTTACACATATGTCACAATCTAGTTGCCTTATTTTCCTAATGGCCTCGGGGTAAGTACACAAAGTTGGGGGACAAAAAGGGGCTACCCATGGACTTGTTTTTCCTAAAATTTTGAAAAATTTGAACTTTTGTAGATAATTTGAGATGGCTATAATCAAAATTAGAGGATGGTGTAAGAACATAAATTGTATCATTTTGAGTCTAGTTTCTCAAACATTATTGCTTTTTTAAAAATGGTTAAGTATAACTAAGTCAAACATCTAAAATTTGAATAGGACCTCCTATTTTTTTAATAAATAGAGTAGATAACCAACTGTGTGGCCCCTCATTTTTTGCGAATCATTTAATATTATTTAAAACTATTTGGTGAAACTTTAGAAAAGATTATCTAGTTTTTAACCTATATTTTTAAATATATATATAAGGTAAATAGATCTTGAAACCTAATAAAAAATGGATGGTTGATAGTGTTGTCCCCCTAACTACCTCAAAATAATAATAATAATAATAATAATAATAATAATAATAATAATAATAATAATAATAATAATAATAATAAATTTTTTTTAATGTGTAGAATTAGGTCTAGTTTTTAACCATATATTTTTTTTTGCATTTGAATCAATAGAAAAAAAGATAAACAAACATATTTAGGCATGTATATTTGTGGCATGTAGTGGCCTAAAAATGCTATAGTTGAAAATCAACATAGATTGAAACCTTAAAATAATCTAAAAAATATTAAAATGATATATTTGTAAAGAGGTGAGCATGCTCATCATTGTGGTAATAATTTTATGAATTTTCTCATTGAAATTCATAGTGTACTTGGCAATGGAAATTGAAATTTATTATTTTATGTCAAAACTCTCAGATTCAATTGTGTGTTGACAGATCTAAGCCTTTGGCTTAGGAATCCAAACCATTTGTGATCTAAAAGGTTTGATTTTTAATTCAAACCGAACATAGTGCATACATGCTATAACATGTACACATTATGTTACCATAGCATCAGTTTTTTTTTACTATTATTACGTGTTTATACTTATTTTATTCATGTTTAAACATAGCTAGTTCACATTTATATGTGTTTATACTTATCTAGTTCACATTTATAATATTTTTATTTTTATTTTTAAGTAGAGTGTGTCATGATATACACTACCATAAAAAGGACATCATGGATAAAGTGATGCAATTTTAGTGAGTTTTTGCCCGTAATTATAATTTAAACTATAAAGAACATGATTTAGGGTTAAACTAGGTCTAGTTTCACTACAAAATGAATGAATGAGTCAATTATTTTAATGGTAGAGGAAATTACAATCAATTTGAACCCCTTGAACATAACTGCATGTAGTGGATCTCTGTCAGTGATGGCCATGGGTTGTTGTGTAGACATTAATTTTATTACAGCCTTCTACACGTGCAAGTCATGGTAGATTAATTATTTTTGGGACAACCTTTCCTATATATACTCCTACCCTTCTACCATTTTAATAATATCGAGAAACAATCCCAAATATCTGAGAACAAAGGGTAGATGTGTGTTTGGGGAGAATAAAATGAGGGGTGTGTTGAAAGCTTTGTTGGCATGCATGTTTACAGTGTTGGTGATCACAACGTCAATTTCATTGGTAGTCATTGCATAGTTTTGCAACATAGTGTTAAAATCAATGGATCCATCCAAGTACCAATAAATGTTCATTCTTCTATCCAAGTTCAAATCCATATCAATCCAAGGAAGCAATGATTTTGTGCCTATTGATTTATAGAATGTGTTAGAATATGTATGTATTAATCAAATGCATAACTGAATACGCATAATAATCATTAAAAAATCATTTATGTGTACACCAATATTTTCATAATTCTTCCATCCCAAGTTCAAATAGTTTTTCCATCCAAACAAGAATTTGTGTGTATACCAATAAATTTCTAGTATTTCAACCTAATTTCAAATCTCTTTCTATCCAAACAATCTTTTTCGTGTGGGAATGTTTAGTTGGTGCTTGTAGGAGCCATGCAAAGCTGGAGGTAGGGAAATAAAAATGCATCTAAGTTATAATAACATAACAACCTGAAAGGATAACATATCAACAACAACTAAGGAAAAAAATATTTGGAATGTTACAAATGTGAACAAATAACAGAGCAACAATAATGACAACATATCAGTAGCACAACAATATAAACAAGACACACTCGTTAAAACAACATTTCATCCCTTTGAATTGTTAACGCTATAAGCTCTATGAAATGCTACCGATGGTGGAAGAGGGGTAAGGGTTCCATGACTATTTGGAAAGAAGAGTTTAAAAAAGCCATGCCAAACGAGTGGTTGATGGTGTATATGGTGGTATATACGGGCAATATTAATTGAAATAAAGAATGTCAAGTGTTATTAAACATAGCCTATCGTTGCATATTAATCACTCATGGATCTTCCAACATGTTCTTTTACTTTTTATTAATAACCCATCACAAATCGACGACATTCTTAAATATACAAATTTATCATATGACTTCGTAAAACACCGAAAAATCGTCAAGACAACTTATTTTATTTAATAACTAATTAAACTACAAAAATCTAAAACGATAAATTATAACACAGAGTTTTTTAAAAGTTGCGGGACCCCTTCCCCACATTTGACAACTACAACCCCATAATTGAATGATGAAAAGCCACCGATAACCAATTTAAAAGCTATGTAATCTGCCTTGGGTGGGTTAATAAAGGAGTAGTACATCATCCCCACATTTCATTTAAAAGTGACGCCTATCAAATGATAAAAATGAATACCTAAAATGGTACAAGTAAATAATGGATTTATGTCGGTGATGGCAATGATTTGGTGTGTAGACATTAATTTTATTAATTGTATGTGATGGTAGATTAATTATTTTTGGGACAACTTTTCTTAGTTATGCTCCTCCCCTTGGACCATTTTTATAATATCGAGAAACAATTCTGAATATCTAAGAGCAAAGGGTAGATTTGTGTTTGGGGAGAAGAATAAAATCTAAAACGGGTGTGTGCGTGTTTGCAACGTTGATTCGAGAGGCGAATTTAAATATTGTAAAATTTTGTACTATAATATTTAAATTTTTTTTGGTTTCAGAATGGGACACGTTATTAAACTTTATCTCACCTAATATTATGTAAAAATTGGGTTCATAAAAATGAATTGATAGAATAAATAAAACAATCGAGATTCATTAAAATATATTCATATAAATATATCTACTTTAATATATATATATATATATATATATATATATATATATATAAAACATATAATTTAATAGATAGGGATAAAATTATTTTAGTTTGTTTCCATATTGTTGTAAATATATCAACATAATTTGTATGTTAAATGTGAATTTAAAAATGTCTAATCTATCACTTTAAAGTATGGAGTTGAACATATTTGTTTATAAAGACCTTCCGTATAGACTTGATAGATATTACATAGTGTTGAGATGTTTTATAAATACAACATAAATTTATAAGTATTGTCTCCTCCTTTTTGCTTTCTGTCTTAGATACATAACTTGGCTCTTGTCTTTTTACAATGATTTTATTTTTTTAGTCTATAATATTCACAATGTATTTGGGGATGTGTATTATAAAAATCTATTATTTCATCAAACACTTCAAATTAGAACAAAGATTTTAATAAATATAAATTATAAAAGATAAATAAAAAATTCTAATATGTGTACTGAAAGTGCTCCACAATAAAATGCTAGCTTAGAATTGATAAGTTCCTCAATCTACTTGATAATACTTGATTCTATTATCAAATGAACCTAGTCATTTCTCTATTTTTAGTTGATTTGATTTCAAAAGGTGGAAAGATTTGTCAACATATTGGTTTCCAATTGTTAAAACTAGAAAATGTGGAAAGAATGAATGGGCCCATATAATAAAAAGGAAGGTAAAAACAACAAAGCCAATACCATACAAGCAGTCCCAACATTAGACCAAAAAAACATAAAATAGATCGCAATAATAACATGAGAATAATCAAAATATGGTTTCAAGCTAGGGACGTCAACATAATGGTTAAATGATTCCTAATTTAAGCTAACCACCCATATATAAACAAGTACACAAAACATGTATAAAATAACATTAAGTAAATGCTAAGAGAACAAACTTTGTTGGATTTGATGTGATGCAATTTCTTATAAAACTATACTTCGACAAAGAACAAAATAATGATTCCAATTATAAATTAATATAAATTGCCCTTGTATTCAATTTATAGTCGCTCTTCGATAAACTTATGGACTCCAAAGTCATCCTAACATCATCTTTGTAAAGCTACCCTAACACCACTCCAAAGTCACCCTATTAAGGCAACTTTAGGGGGACTTTAGCCTATCTCTGTATAGAATGTAAATTGAAGTCAAACTAAGTTATATGTATGACTTTAAATCTGAGTTTAATGGGTTAATTTGAATTTAAGGTAATTTAAATATAGATTTAAATCTAACTTTAACCATATAAATGTTTGTACTTAATTTTTAAAACAACTTTAACCGTTAAATGTTGCAGATTATTATGCTTTGCCCCACTTAATAACATGTAAAAAATAGGTTCTTAAAAATGAATTTCTAATAAGAGTAAGTTAATTGGGGTTGACTAAAATGTATTCATATAAATACACCTACCTTATATAAAGTATTATAAAATATGTAAATTACAATAAACAATACCTAAGTAGTTGTTCAATAAAACATATAATCAAATATACAAATAAATAATATTCTTAGCTTGTTAACAAGTTGTTACAAATATGTTATTATAATCTATATGTTAAATGTGAATTTAAAAATGTAAAACCTATCACCTTAACTATGGAGTTGATCAAATTAGTCTCTTAAGGCATGTCCTACAGTGTTGATAGGGACTATATAATCTTGAGATGTATTCCAAATATAACATAAATATATAAACATTATCTCCTTGTTGTTGCACAAGGATAATTGAATCTAATTTCAAGCCAAAGAAGTCAAATTAATAATTCAATGACACCTAATGTAATCTAATCACCCATAATAAACAAATGCACTAAACATATATAAATTGAAAATAACTAAATGTTAAGGCTCTATTTTTAGGTGTCTACACATTTTTATCAATATTTTGAATTAGAATGAATGTTAATGGAATATTAATATTTAGGTTTTATTTGATAAAACTTATCTCATAGGGTTTATTATATGTCTATCTTACATCTATTTATCTTGTAAAGTTCATTATCAAACCCGTTTTGTGAAATTTTTAAGACCTAATTAAATTGAATTTGGCCTTTACCCTACCTAAGCATTTATAAATGGTCCTCAACCAACCTATAACAATCATTGTTACATATAATGGGCAAAATGGAATACAAGCACCATTTGTAAATGTTTGTTGGATTTTTGGTGATTTAAGATGTTCTAAAATTGGATGTTGGGAGAGAACAAAAGAATGATTCCAATTATAAATTAATTTAAGCTACCCATGTGTTTAAATTTGTAGTTACTCTCGATAATCTTATGGATTCCAAAGTTACACTAATATGATCTTTGCAAAGCCACTTTAACATCGTTCCAAAGTCACCCTATTAAGGCAATTGTAGATGGACTTTAGCCTATCTTTTTATAGAGCATACATAAGTTAAACGAGGCTATATATATATATATATATATATATATATATATATATATATATATATATATATATATATATAACTTTAAATTTGAATTTAATGGGTTAATTTAAAATTAAGGTAACATAAAGGCAAATTTAAATATGACTTTAACCATGTAAAATTTTGTACTTAATTTTAAAAATAGTTTCGCCTTCAAATAGCACACTTTGTTATGTTTTATCCCACCTAAAAACATATAAAAATTAGGTTCCTAAAAATAAATTTATAGTAAGAGTATAACAATTAAGATTGATTAAAATATATTCATATAAATACACTTACTTCAAATTAAGTATTATAAAATATAATAAATAATACGTAATTAATTGTTTAATAAAACATGTAATCAAATATATGAGAAAAAAAAATTATTAAATTATTTACATGTTGAAAATATATCACCACAATTTGTATGTTAAATGTGAATTCAAAAATGACCAACCTAACAGCTTTAAGTATAAAAAATATCACAGTAGTCTATAAGGTCATGTCTATGGTGTTGATATGGACTATATACTTGAGATGTTTTCCAAATATAACATAAATCTATAAATATTGTTTTCTTCTTGTTTCCTTATGTCCTAAATACGTAACTTGACTATTGTCCCCCTCTAATGATTTAAATTTCCCTGTCTACTTGATATTAAATTTTTCATTAGGGGTGTCTATTAAAGAAATATATTAATTCATCAAACACCCCCTGGATTATTCTCGTTGAATATTATCTCCTGAAATGTTTGACGTCTTACAAACTGATCTAAAAATATATCCATGCCATTCATTAGTCACAGTTTAGTGCTTCATATTTCTGTTAGGATTCGTAACATTATTAATTAGTGTATTTTAGTTTGTTTATTATTGGGAAATATATTCTTATAAGATTTGTTTTTGGGTTATTTGATTTTTTTTTAAGGAGGTTGTTGTGCTACTTCCATGATTATATAATAACTTTTATTTTATATGGAATATATATGAAAACATAATATTATACTGTATTATACTGTATGATTAAGTTTCTGTGTGTAAATTGTATTCAGCTCTCCAAATTTACCAATAATCTGGTATCAGAGCAAGAATGGGCTTGTGAAAATTTGTGAGGAGAAAAATCAAAATTTATTCTAATTGCCCTAGCCGATGAGTGCCCAGTGAGTAACAGACTAGATTTTTTTTATGCTTTATTAGATAATAGTGGTGTCGTTTCAGTATAAAACTGTAGCTATTTTAGCATTGCATACAGCCAGACTTGTTGAGCTTGCTGATCTGATCCCAACATTTTCATCGGTATTTATCCAGCTGTCTGTTAGCACCACTTACATCGCTCAATTCGGACGTGTAGTAGATTTCAGAACGTCGTTCCAAATTAAAGAAGTATGCAACTTTATAGACTGTGCTCATGCAAGTAACAGATCTATCAATCCCCAAGCACCACATCAACAACTTGTACACTCAGCATTGTGGTTGAATTCCATTCTGATTCATGCAGATCGGACCAGTCTCGATCCACATGGCCTATGCGTGATGCCTTCAAACAATTTGGATTCATGCAGATCGGACCAGTCTCGATACACACTCAGCTCTAGGAGAAGTCGGTTGATGTCCACTTGCAAGTTCGTGATCAACTCACATACAATGCCGTTGGAAATCAAAGTGCAGATTTGTTGTTCTCGACCCACATCTGTCACCAGTTCTGCATAGCCACTTAGTAACTGTGTTAAGATCGATTTCTATTCACATTGGGTTTGACCACATCATCTTCAGTTTTGTTGATTCACATCGAAATCCAAACGGGCCGTTACTATATACACGTATTCCTCTCTATCCATGCAATAATTATATGGTACTTTCAATTAGTTATTTAGATCTACAGAGTTTAGATACTTTACTGATAAATATGAGTCAAAGTCGTCGTAAGGTTTTATTAAGTGTATAATTCTAAAATCAAATTAAAAGTCTAGCTCATTACTAGAAATTTGTCAATATCATTTTTCAATCCAATATTGGATTTAGTTATTTCAAATTTCTGGTTTAATATTGTTTATAATATCGTCAAAAGTAAAAGTAAAGTGTCTTTGTCAAAATAAAATGAGTAAATTCATTTTGTATGTCAAGAGTTTATTGTAAATTATTTGGGTTCAAAGTCAAATAATTTTGTGTCAGTATTGTGTCTTTGTCAAGAGACACATTTTATAAGTCATTTTCAAAAGTGTCAAAAAGTCAATTTTAAGATATGTCAGTTTTATGAGTCGAAATTGAAGAGTTATGTTGTCTAGAGTCAATATTTTTTGGGTCCATAGTCAAATTGTCATTCAATAAATAATTTTATGTCTAAAGAGTTATGTCATTAAAAATGTCAAAAATATCTTGTACAAACACATTATCAAGCGAACTCGACGTTCGGAGTCATATGAGTTAGTGAAAGAGTTTTGTCCTCAAAAACAACATGCATATGAGCTTCATTGAGATATCGGTTGAGTAAGCAACATATTTTATTGGAAGCTAGAGGATACACGGAGGTTGGAGGATAATTGGCATCCTCTCATGAGTCACCTATGATGGGGTCGCATCATTGCTATGGTGACATTTTGTGTGGAGTGTTATTTTCAACATGGTGTGTTTTTCTCTTTTTTTAGTGTGGTGTGCTCTGCACCAAATCGACTATGCCAAGGATGATCACCAATGATAGTGGTGAATATCTATGATGTGAGAGATTGAGTGGCAACAATCGCATATAGAGGCTACATGAGGTGATGAAGACTTAGTCCTCATTTTTTGTTTTTCTACATTTTGTAATTTTTCAATAAAAATACTCAGCGTTATTTTTCAATTCGATACTACCTGATGAAGAACATTATGGGGTGCAAAATCACTAAATTAGCACTTGGTTCTTGGAAAAGGGCTTGTGGAAATTTGAGAAACAACTGAAGTGGTCGAGACCTCCTACCACCTCCAGGTTCGTGGTCAACCTACAACAAAGAACCATATGGGTTTGTGGTAATCCAAAAAACCACTGAAGGTACTAAGCAGAGAGATGTACTCCTATCACTTCCAGGTTTGTGGTAATCTTGCAAGGAAAAACCAAGGTGCCACCAAGACCATGAAGCCACAAAGATGGCATGCCACCTCAAAAAATGAGCAGGCTACATGGAGAGTGTAAAAACTTTTTACTTTTTTAAATTAAGGGGGTGCTAGGAATTAATAATGTTAAGGGGGTTGAATGTTAATATTCTTAACATTATTAATTAGTGTATTTTCATTTTTTTATTATTGGAAAATATATTCCTATAAGATTTGTTGTTACCCATGACTATTTTGGTTTATTTGATCCTATTTTCTATGAGGTTGTTGTGCTACCTCCATGGCTATATAATAGCCTTTGTTTTGTATCAAATATATATGAAAACATAATATTATACTGTGTGATTAAGTTTCTATGTGTAATTTATATTTGGCTCTCCAAATTTGCCAATAATTTCATGTATAAATACATGTTAAAATTTTAGGATATATTCTACATACTTCTCTGAAATGTATTTTCTTAGATGCAACACAATTTTCCATTTCACATGTGGACGGACATGACAATGTCAATATTTTTACTTCCCCAAAAATTTCCACATTAATCATCACCTTGAGGGAAGGCCCATCACATCAAGTTATTTTGGTTGCCCTTGATATTGGGAGTAATTCTATAAGGATTATAATGTTTATGCCGCTAATGATAACCCTGATAAAATGACTTTATGGTAATGATTGGTTGATAATTTGCCTTTCTCTAACTATTTGATTTATGGAGACCTTAATATGTTGAATCCCTCAATGATAAAAAGGGATATTTTCCTATGCAGTGTTATATGGGAAAATATAAGCCTTGATTTTACATTAAATTTTTATTTATTTTGTCATACATTCATTTTTGGCAGTGTTCTTTATGTTACAATCATGGATAACTTAGTCAATTTCTCACACTGGCATTGACTGGTATAAAGCTTTAGAAAGCAACATTATCATGGGAACTCAAATTTGGGCCTATTTATGTTGGATCAAAATTCATTGACCATGCTTATATATATTATTTACAATATATAAAAGTGATGTAGGCCAAAGATAAAATTAAAACTATTCAGATCGTGCATAATCACCTCACTAGTCTACCTAAATTTTCCTTGCATTATCTAGACCACTTTAAATTAGTGATCCAAGCTGAAGAAAACATGGTAGAAAAAGCTTACACATTGTAAGAGTATTTTGTTAGTGTAGTTATTATAGATGGTGTCATATTTACCACACCAATACCCATGACATTGATAGCTACTGGTATAATACCTTGACATAAGGCTCGTCCAATCAAGAGGGAACATCTAGTAGAGATGATTTACATAAATAAAAAATACATCCTTGATAATGAAAGTAGCACGAACATGTAGTGACACAACATCAACTTGATGATGAATCTGAAGAGTAGTTACTCATAAAATTAGAATGTAGAAGCACATATAAGGACATAATTCTTGTCTCCCAAACCTCATCACAAATGAGCAAAGTTTGGTTGATCCATTCTAGTGCTAGAAAGCATATTACAGGATGCAAGGAACTATTTGATTCATTAATGAATCAACCCATTATAGACAGAGTTTGAATTGTAGATGATAAAGAGGATGTTATAGAATGAATTTGAACTGTGGCCATTCCTCTCAAGATGCAAACCTGTACTATCACAAAGGTATTGTATGTCCCTAGCTTGAAAAGAAATCTCTTATTCGTAAGTCAACTCTTGAATCATAAGGTTAAGGTGGAGTTCATGATTAAGAATGGCACAAAATCTTGTCTTCTATCATGAGAAGGTGAGGTCATTGCTAGAGCTTTTTTTAAGGATCGATTATTTTCCCTAGATGCATTTTCATTCGATGGTGTTTCTCTCTCTGCCTCTATGGATAAATCTACTGCACTATGGCATTATCGATATGGGCACATTTATTCTATTTTTTTGTACCAACTCATCTCTAAGGCCATGGTCCATGGACTTCCTCAGTTATCTCATTCTTTACATGTATGCCTTGGATGTCTTGTTGAAAAACAACATAGGGTTTTGTTCGAGCTGAGTTACACCCAAGTGAGGGATCATCTCAATGTGGTACATATCGATCTGTATGGAACCCTGACTGCTTCTTTCTAAGGATTCAAGTACTTCCAATTGTTTATTGATGATTTCTCTCACAAGACATGGGTGTTATTTCTTAAGAAGAGTGAAGTATTTATTCATTTTAAGGTCTTCTACCAGCTTGTTATCACCTAGTTAGAGAGGCCTCTTTCACTCCTCTACTCAAATCGAGGGGGAATTCACATCAAAGGAATTCTTGGCATTCTTAAAGAAACATGACATCAAATAGTACATGATTGCTCCTTATACACCCTAGCAAAATGGAATAGTAGATCAACAAAATTGCTTAGTCATAGAGATGGCTCATTGCATTATTTCCACTGTGAAGATGGATGCACCATTCTAGGAAGAAGTAGTTTAGACAACTATATATCTTATCAATATGGCACCTACAAATATCTTGTAAGACAAGACACCAAAAGAGGTATGGAGTGGTCATAAACCTTCGATCTCTCAACGTAGAGTATTTGGTTGTACATCTTATATGCATGTCCCTCCTAAAAAGAGGAATAAAATTAAACCAAAGACACTCCATTGCCTTCTATTGGGGTATAGTACTACCTAAAAAGCATATTGTCTCATAGATCCTGAGACAAAGAAGATATATGAAAGTTGAGATGTGGTTTGTGATGAGTCATCATTTGATTCACTATCATAGAAGGAGCTAGAACATACCACCTCTCATAGATTGTTCCCATAATTAGATGATGATAATTAAGAATCTTGTCACAAATAAGGTGAGCTACAAGGAGAATTTTTCATTGATCTTAGAAATCTAGATGATAATTCTTCATTAAATCAACAACAACATCAACGTCCAAAATGGGTAAAAATTACCATCAACGACTCATGCTTGAACTCTAATCTAGATACTTCATTAGGAGTTTAGACAAGAAGAAAGGTGAGAAATGAAATTCATCTCACAATGATGAGTTCAGTAGTTGACATCATCAAACCAAAGATAGTTTGAGAGGTTTAATGTCAACCTTAATGGAATAAGGCCATGGATGATGAATATGATGCCATCATCAAAAATAGGACATGGGAACTTGTCGATCTACCTATAGTAAAGAAATACATTGGCTACAAGTCGATTTTCAAGATAAAGTACAAGGCAAATAGATCTATCGACAAATACAAAGCATGACTTATTGCAAAGGGATATGCACAACAATAGGGAATTGATTATGAGAAGACCTTTGCACCCACTACTAAGATCAAGACCATCAAAGTTGTTTGCACACTCGCAACACAAAAAAGATGGAAGATTCCATAGATGGATGTTAAAAGTGCATTTTTGAATGTTGATCTCAAAGAAGAAGTGTACATAACCAAGCCAAAAGGCTTCATGGATAAACAACAACCATAAAAAGGTATGTTGACTAATTAAGTCATTTTATGGACTTAAGTAAGCACCAAGGGCATGGTACATTAATATTGATGATCATCTATTACAGCATAGATTCATTCATAGCCCTTCATATACAAATTTGTATATCAAGAAGGTAGGCACAAAGATTGTCATTCTTGTTTTGTATGTATATGATCTCACGATCATAGGAAGTTTAGTTGATCTTGATGAAGAATTAAAGAATGACTTGAAAACATCCTTTGACATGACATACTTGGGGCTACTTCATTATTGTCTTGTCTTGGAGATATGGAAAAAGAAGAATCATATTTTTTCCTCACAGATGAAATATGCCAAGATGCTCCTTGAGAAATACGGGATGACAACTTGTAAACCAATACCAACTCTGATGAAAAAAGGTTTGCAACTATCTTGATTTCAAGGTTCACCTCAAATAGATGAAACTCACTACAAGCAGCTTGTTGGGAGTCTCATTTACTTGACATATACCAGACCAAACATATGTTTTACTGTCAGCGATCTTTTGAAATTCATGTAAGAGCTAAAGAAGTGATATTGGGTTGTAGTGAAGCATGTTTTGAGATATGTACGAGGTACAGTTGATTATGGTTTGGAAACAAGAAGAACTCAAATTTATTCTTGTAGGGTTACACAAACTTGGACTATGTTAGATTTGTTGATGACAAAAAATCAACTTTTGGATATATATTTCATCTTGGATTTAGACCAATTTCATGGATTAGTAAGAATAAATATGTAGTTGTTCTCTCATCCATAGAGGCAGCATATTTTACTGCATGAGGAGCTGTGTACAAAGTAATTTGGTTATGTCACATTCTGTCTGACATAGACATTCTTGAAGATCAACCACCAATTTTTTTTGCGATAATCAAGGTGTGTTAAAGCTTGTCAAGAATCCAATATTTTATGAGATGACCAAACACATTGAGGTCCAATGCCACTATATTTGATAACAAGTCTTGAACCACCACATTCAACTCCAACACTACCTAATAGATTCATAGATAGTAGATATACTCACCAAGTCACTTGGCAAGGTGAAATTTGATATATTTTGGAGGTACATTTGTAAAAACAATGTAATAAAGGAGGGAATGTTAGCATATTATTACATTTTTATAAATATTATTGGTAGTTACAACAGGCAACCACATGTTAGTTAAGGCTATGCAATTGTTTCTATTATGTATATATACACTTGACTGTTATTCAATATAACATCAAGCATTTCTATTTTCTACTATGTTTAGATATGGTTTTTCATAAGTTAATCCATTTGGCTCAAAATATTTGTGATGCATCCCTTACTCCTGGGATAAACATTCTATTGCTATGGCTATTTATGATACATCAGTATTTTTTAATTTCCCTTGTGAATTTTTAAATTTAACATGGAAGTTTTTTGGGCTAGACTTGCTTTAGGTTTATATAGAAGTCTTACATAATAAATCCGATGGGGCATTAATTAACAAAGGAAACATTAAATTCATCCCTATAGAGTGATATCTAGAACTACTTAGCAGTTGGAGGTCGATCACTCTCCTCAATGTCTCTTACAAAATCATTTTCAAAGCACTATCATTGTGTGTTTGTGACATATTACCTAAAATTGTCAATTCAAAACAAAAAAAGTTTATTAAAAGTTAGTACATTTAAGAAGGTATCATTATTTTCTAGGAAGGAATAGAGTGATTTAATGCCTCTTGATAGAGGAACATATTCCTCATGCTTGACTTTGAAAAATACTTTAACTGTATTGAGTGGAAATTTATCCTTGCCATACTTCATACTTTAGGGTTTGATCATTTTTTCTTCTAGCTATACAAACTCTCTTATTTGATGCCTTAGGTTGTTTGACTATTAATGGCCATAATTTTGATAGTTTCAGGCTATTTCGTTCCATAGTAAAAAATCCCTCTCACTTTACCACGATATGTTCTTATGACTAAAGATTTTAACTATTTGATTTCCTAAAGAGTTGAGCATGGCCTTATTCTAGTAATTAACCCTCCCAATCGTACCACTCAATTAATAAATTTTCACTTCCTAGAAAGTTCTTTCTTCACACTTACTGAGCACGAAGCCTCATTTAAAAAGGTATCATGATGGCTTGTTTTTTTTTTGCAAAGCTTCTAGATCTAATTTGTAATCGGCCAAAATGCAATGCTTCAAACAAAGCATGATGACCTTTTAAGATTGGCCCAAGAAATTTTAGTGGAAATGGATAGCTCTCCATTTGAATTATGGTACTATGAGATCAAAAAAGAGGAAAAATAATAGCATATTGGATAACTAAACCCATTTCATTAGTAGGAAAGTTTTACATTTGCATGATATATCTTCTCTCTACTCATGTTTACTAATCTTCTAGTTGAGATCCTTAGAGAGCTTCATATGATAATTCAACTAAGTTGTCAAAGAAATTTTTTTAGTCGATGCTAAATAGACTAGGTGCTTTCATAAGGTTGCTTGGGATATTTGTTTCCTTCCTCAAGATAAAGGGAGTATGGGCAATATAAATATTTATAGAGAAATCATAGCTCTTTGTGCCAAGTGGGTAGTGAGGGATATTGAATGGAAAAAAATTGCATGTTCTCCATATGGAAAAAATTATTTAAAAAATAAGGTTTCAAGTTCCCCTCGTCACTTATGTCCCAGTCAATATTAGGGGTCCTTTGTGGCAAGATGAATTTGGAAAGCCTTCGAAGTTGTCAAACCTCACCTAAAATGGATTGGTGATGGATTCATAACTTGTCCTTCGTTTAATGATCGTAATATATGGTGGTTAGCTATCATAACAAACAACAACCTTTGTCCTGTTGAAATGCCAGGTATAAAATTCCTTTAGCTTTGATAGACATTACCACTTTTAGAGATCTTATCTCATCTAGAGTTTGAATTTCATTGCTGGGCTTAGAATGTAAGTTTATGTTTTTAGCCTCTAACTTACCTTCTAATTATATATCCATGAATTGATGTCCAATTTCATTTTAAAAATGGGACCATAACCTCCAATTTCCTGATGTAAGGATTAGCAGTAGAACTCAAAAAACTCAAGCATCTTCCAACATGGCCCTTCATTGCATATTAATGTCAAAGGGGTGTCCCAACATGGCCAATGAATTCAGAAAATGATACCATTTGATACAAAAAAATAATATTTAGTGCTATGTGAATGAAAACCTTGAGGTCACGCCATGAACATACAAGTAAAAGTTGACTCATTTGTAAAGGCACACAAAAAATCATTAAAATGACAACGAAAATAATGTATATAGAGACAAAAAAAAAGAATCGAACACTTTCATGGGTTCAATTACAAAAACAAGGTACACACCTTGAAACAACATTTTGTTCCTTCAAATTGCTGACACTACAAGCTCTATGAAAAGTTGTAGATGGTGGAAGAGGTGTAATGGTTCCATGTCTATTTGTGGAGAAGAGTGTTTAAAAAGTATGTTGAATAGGTGGTTGATGGCACATATGATGGCATTTACTGGCAACATTAATAGAAATAAAATCTGTCAAATGTCATTAAACATGGTCCATTGTTGCATATTAATCACCCATACATCTTCTAATATGTCTCTTTGTTTTTTATTAATAACCCATTGCAACTTGATGACATGCTTAAGTGCACAAATTTTAAAACCAGTGTAAAAAAAATTATTTAATATTATTATTAATCAAATATATAAAAATAATTGAACATTAAAATCCCAACTATTAATCACATTTAAAAAATAATAAAAAATTGTCATAAACTTTACAAACATTATAAAACTTATAATCGACTTATTTTAACTAATAACTAATTAAATTATAAAAATTCAAAAACTTAATAACGAGACTGAAATTAAGAGTCCCCAACTACTGATCCAATACCACCCCATAATTGAATGATAAAAAGCCACCAATAACAAATTTGACAGCGATGCCTGTCAAATGATAAAAACTAATACCTAAAATGGTACAAGCAAACAGTGGATCTGTGTCGGTGATGGCCATGGGTGGTTGTGTAGCCATTAATTTTATTATAGCCTTCTACAGGTGCAGGCTATGGTAGATTAATTGTTTTTGGGACAACTTTTCCTATTTATACTCCTCCCCTTGGACCATTTTAAGGATATCTGAGAGCAAAAGCAAAGGGTAGATTTGTGTTTGGAGAGATAAAATCTAAAATGGGTTGTGTGCAGAAAGCTTTCTTGGTGTGCGCATTTGCAGCGCTGGTGGTGACAACGTCAATGCCAATGTCAGCCGTTGCACAGAACTGCAATACAGTGTTACAATCAGTGGCTCCGTGTTTATCATATTTACAGGCAGGTGGGAATAGTCAGCCCTCGGCGCAGTGCTGCAGTGGCGTGAAGAAGCTGGCTGGAATGGCCACATCCTCCCCTGCCAAGCGACAGATCTGCACATGTTTCAAATCGCAGATTAACAATTTTCCCAAAGTCGCCGAAACTGCAGTCGCTAATCTTCCTACCAAATGCAACACCGCCGTTGGTTTTAAAATCAGCAAGAGCACCAACTGCAACACGTAAGAATCACAATCACAATTTTCCTTTTTTGTCCTTTCCATTTGTTTTAGCTAATTCATAATTTGTGGGTACTGTGCAGGTTGTAAAATGGTGGAACACCTGCAACTATTATTATTATATCATCTATTAAATAACATCTCACTCTCACCATGCATCTTTTGCTGCTTAATCTGTGCTTACTGTTTCATCTAAATGTATTGTCTTCAACTCAATGAATATATATTATTATCGTTGGAGTTTTCGGTTTTCTTTGTGAATTTTACAAATCAACATGGTAATTTTTTGGGGGACCAGAATTGCTTTTAAGTGTATATAAAATCTTTAAGCAATAAATATTAAGAGGCATTAAATAACAAAGGAAATATCAAATTATTTGCTAGAGGGAGATCTTGAGCCACTTACCAGTTGCAGGTCAATCACTCTTCATACAAAATACTAGCACTAGCACTAGGCCTTTGCCACATATTACCTGCAATTGTCATGCCTCTCAGCAGAGGACCATATTATTCATGCTTGATTTTGGAAAATTCTTCAACTGTATTGATTGGAAATTTATCCTTGCCACGCTTAATACTTTAGGGTTTGGTAAATTTTTTCTACGAGTTCTTATCTAATGCATCAGTTGTTTTACTATTAATAGCCATAATTTTGATAGTTTTAGGTTATTTCAGTCCATCTAGCTATGTTTCCTCACACTTTACCACAATATGATCTTGTGACTGAAGATTTTGGCTATTTGCGTTCCCACATACCTGAGCATGGCCCGATTTAGGGAATTATCCCTCCCAATCGCCTCACTCAGTTAATAAATGTGCACTTCGTATATAATTATTTCCTTACACTTATATAGCATGAGGGCTCATTTAAAGAGGCATAACGATGGCTTGATTTTTTTGTTAAAGCTTTTAGATCTAATCTGTAGTGGGCCAAAAGCCCACTACAATTCTTCAGACACAGCATGATGCCCACTTATAAAGCATGAAGGTTCATTTAAAGAGCCACAATGATGGTTTGATTTTTTTTATAAAGCTTCTAGATCTAATTTGTAGTGGGCCAAAACAATTCTTCAGACAAAGCATGATACCCTTTTCAAATTGGATCAAGAATTTTCAATGGAAATGGATCAAAAATCAAGATAAATTCAAACTCTTAGGCTTTCCTTTTTATTTTGATAGCTTTCCCTCTAAATTGTGGTTCTAAATTGTGGTACTATATGATTGAAAGAGTGGAAAAACAACAGCATGTTGTATTACTAAACCCATTTATTTATTTAGTAGGAGATTTTTACGTTTACAGCCAAAAAAAAGATTTCTTTTACTAATGTTTACTATTCCTCCACTTGGGCTCTTTATAGAGCCTCATACGATAAGTCACCTAAGTTGCTTAAATGCTTTCTTTGGGCCAATGTTAAACAGACCAGGGACTTTCACAAGGTTGCTTAGGATACGTGTTTTCTTCCTTAAGATGAGGGGTATGGATAATATCAATATTTATAAAAAAAATTGTGACTCTTTATCTCAAGTGGGAAGTGTATAATGAAGGAAATGAGGTTTGGAAAATCATTTTGAAATGTTACATTTTTTAAAGTTTTTCATATAGAAAAAAGATATTGAAAAAATATAAAGTTTTAAACTTCTTTAATTATTTATGTCCCAATTAAAATTAGGGAGTCTTTTTGTGCAGATGCATTTGGAAATCATTTGAAGTTGTCAAGTCTCGCCTAAAAAAATTGGTGATGGATTTAGAACTTGTCTTTCTTTCAATGATCATAATTTATGGTGGTTAGATATCATGACAAATACCAGTCTCTATCTTATTGAAAAACTAGGTATAAAACTCCTTTAATTTTTATAGGCATTACCACTTTTAGAGATCTTATCTCATCTAGAGTTTGGATGTCATGGCTTGCCTTACAAAGTAAGTTTAAGATTTTAGCTCTTGACTTACATTTTATCTTACATATCCAAGAGTTGATGCTAGATGTCATTCTTCAAAAAATGGGACTATAACCTTTACTTTCTTGGTGGAAGGATTAACAGTGAAATTATGACACCACTATAAAAATTATTTCGCTAGTATTTTGTATCAAAGTATGAGTTCCTTCTCCTTAGCTTTTGTTGGGATAAACAAATGATGGAGTTCCAATTCTTTTCCTCGTATGTGACTTATTAGACTCAACTGCATTTAAAATTCCAAGCTCAATCTCAAAAAAACCATTAAAATAAAAATAAAAAACATACTAGGTACTATTTGACCAAGGTCAGATAACATTGAGAGAAACATAGTACTAAGTTATCCACCACCTACTCTTTCAATTAGAAAAATGAAATTAAACATTAAAAATGAAATGAAATTACTTAGATGTTCTCACAAAATGATTATATATCACACAGAATAAGTAAATATGAGATATCACATAATAATAATTGACAACAAAGTAGAATGTTGGATAATATAGGAAAGCCACTTCAAGGGGGTAACCTCCACAACAATGCACTAAGAGAAGAATACTTAACATGATGATCAAAGACTAACCACTACCCCCTATATATAGTCTACTTATCCATGGTTATTTCATAGGCCGACCTAACTAAGAATATAGAGAAATGTAACAAGAATATAAAAGAGATTTGTAAGCCACAAGTTGGCCACACATATCTCTAGATATGTTAAAGGTTAAGGGCATAGCATACCCCTCCCATTCAAAATAATGTTGTCCTCAACATTGAGTCAACTTTGGATGTTGTTGCACAAAAGATTCATCCTCCCAAGTGGCATCTTCACAAGGTATATTCTTCCATTTGATCAGGTACTCTTTAATCTCCCTAGACCATAATTGCTTAGTGTGTATTTGAAGGATTGCCTTAAGATCAAGAATAACTCTTCCTTCCTCATCCAATTATGGTAACTCGGTTTGAATAGCAACTCTATGTCCAATGACTTTTTTCAGCCATGATACATGAAATACTGAATGTATGCAAGTGGAGGAAGGAAACTCTAACTTGTAGGCCACATTACCAATTTTATACAAGATCTGATAAGGCCCATAATACTTAGGGGACAAATTGTTATCCTTTTTTCTGTTGCTTCAAGGACATCTACTTATATGGTTGCAAGCGAACAAATACCCAATCACCAATGTCAAAATGCCTCTCACTTCTATGTCGATATGCTTGTTGCTTCATGTGATTCTAGGCCATGGCTAAATTTTTATGTAAACTTACAAGGACCTCTTACTGATAGTGAATATATTCTTCAACTACACAAACCTTAGAATGGACCTTCAAGGTTGAAGTGATGGATAGAGGGTGGTATCCATATAGTGTCAAAAAAGGAGACATTTTGGAAGAACTATGAATATAAGTATTATACCATAATTTAGCAAGTGGCAACCAATGAACCCATTTATCCTGTATATCAGAAACAAAACAATAGAGATACCCTTCCAGATATTTTTTGACTACCTCAGTTTATCCATCTGATTGAGGATGATAGGATGAACTATGAGCCAACTGGGTGCCCAAAGATGCAAATAACTCAGTCTAAAAAAATTTAGTGAAAATAGGATTTCAATCATTGACAATGATCTTAGGGGTGCCATTTAATTTTTAAACTATATTGAAAAAATAGAAGCTAATGTACTAGCAACAAATGGTTGTGATAAAGAATAAAAATAAGCATACTTCCTAAGATGACTTACCATAACCATGATAACATTTTGACCATCAGATCTCGGTAACCCTATAATGAAATTCATAGACACCTCTTCCCAACATTGGTTAGGGATGGATAAATATTACAAAATACTTGGGGTTTTGATGGTTTCTCTTTTATTTTATTGACATATCATACATTCAGCCACATATTTTTGGGCATCCCCCTTGAGTCCTTCCCAAAAAAACTCTGCTTGATTCTATGATAGGTTTTCAAAAATCTTGAATGACCCCCAGTTGGAGTTGCATGAAGTTCCTAAAGAATTTTTTATTTAAGAAGAGAATTCTTACATAGGTATAATTTGTCTTTATACCACAATGCATCACCCTTGCATGTGAATTTTTCAAATCCACCCAAACCTTGCTAAACATTTTGAATCAAATCATGGGTAACACTATCATTATCACATTTTGATAGTGTTTCCTCTATTCAATCTACCTGTAGAATGGTCATAGCACATAGCAATGCCTCAACTGATTAATCATTTCTTGATAGTGCATCTGCCACTACATTGTCCTTGTCTTTCTTGTAAACTATTTCAAAATCATAGCCTAACATCTTAGTTACCCATTCATGTTGTTCTTCAGATAACAAAAAAAATCAAGAAATATTTGAGACTATCATGATTAGTCTTTACCTGAAAGTGATGACCCATCAAATAAGGCCTCCATTTTTTAACTGCACACAAAATGATCATCATTTCATTCTCATAAATGGGCTTGTACTAATTTTTACCCTTTAGTTGATGACTTTCAAATGCAAGTGGTCTACCTTTTTACATGAGTACAACACCCATACCATACCCAGATGCATCACATTCAACTATAAAAGTCTTTAAAAAATCAAGAGTGGCCAACATTGGAGTAGTGCATATAGCCAATTTTAATTGTTCAAATGCCCTAGTAGTTATATCAGTCCACTGAAATGAGTCTTTCTTCAATAAAGAGGTGACTGGGGCTGTAATGCTACTATAATTTTTGACAAATCTATGATAGTAACCAGTTAGCCCCAGAAATCCCCTTAGTTGCTTGAGTGTCTTAGGAATCAACCAGTCCACCATTGCTTAAATTTTTTAGGATCTAATTTCACTCCTGCATGTGAAACCAAATGACCCAAATACTCAACCTCACAAGCTCTAAAAGTACATTTGGAAGGTATGGCATACAACTAATATTTTTCCAGAATTGAGAGTACCTGTTTCACATGGTACAAATGGTCTTCCCAATTTTTACTATAAATGAGGATATCATCAAAAATTACTATAATAAATTTCCTCAAAAATGGTCTAAAAATAGTATTCATCAAACTCTGAAAGGTGGATGGTGCATTTGATAGCCCAAAAGGCATAACAAAAAACTCATAATGACCCTCATGATTTTTTAAAGTAGTTTTGGATATGTCTTCATAGGGATCTAGATTTAATGTTACCTAGAATGCAAATCTAACTTGGTAAAATAAAGAGCACCACTTAATTCATCTATAAAATCATCAATGATAGGAATAGAAAAGTTATCTTTGATAGTGTACTTATTGAGTTCTCTATAGTTAAGGCACATCCTTTAAGTGTCATCTTTCATTCGCACCATGACAATTGGTGAAGGATATCAATTTGGCTATGGTGAATGATTCTGGCATCCAACATCTCCTGCATCATCTTTTCAATTTCACTTTTTTGGGCATACAGATACCTATATGGCCTGATGTTGGGTGGTGTACTACCAAAAATAAGTTTGATAGCATGATCATTCATGTGGGTAGGTAGAAGTCCTTTTGGCATGTCACCAAAAATAATCGAATGTGCATCAATCACTTGTTGCAAATCAAGTGGTGTAGATGACTTAGTTGGTTGAACTTCCATGGAAAACAAGTGGGCGACAAATCTTTCAGCACCCTTTAGAAGAATCTATCATTTGATGGGAGCTAACTAGTTATGGAGATTTAACTCAAATGTCCTTCCCTCAGAATGAAAGTGCATGAATAATTCTTGGAAATTTATCTCAATAGTGCCCAAAGTGGTGAGTCACTATGCTTCTAGAAGAATGTCAGCTAACTCCATGGGAATATAAAATATAGGAGAATCCAACAAGTAGTCTCCCATAGTCATCTTAATACTGTGGCATTTTCTCGAGTAACTAACAGTACCACCATCTGTAATCATGACCTAAAATTTTAGAGTGGGATAAATAAAATAGTTCAAGTGAGTAGCCAACTTACTGTTGATGAATTTGTATGTGCTCCCAGAATCAATCAATATTTTGACCTTATATTTCTTTAGGAAACCCACCACCTTAACATTTTTGGGAGTACTAATACCTAAAATAGAATGATAGTAAATAGTCAGTTGAGAGTGCTCAGATTCCTCCTCAGGACCTTCTTCATCCTTTTTAATTACCTCCTCATCATCGTCATCCTCATTGGCACCTTCTTTGTAAAACAACTTCTTTTTAGCACAATGATGGTCTTTTCTCAATTTTTTATCATAACCATAACATAAAACTTTGGTTCGCTTCTCCTAAATTTATTGAGGTGTCAATCTAGTGGGTTGAGGATATGATGGTTTTGGAAAGGTACAATCACAACCAATAGTGAAGGTTTTTTATTTGACCATCTCTTTTTCCTCTGTCATAAGTGCTTATGGAATAACTTATGATACAAATACTAGGTTAAACATCCAAACCTCTAATTGGATGTTATCTTTGAAGCCACCCAAAAATAAATCAGTCAGCTTTTCCTCAGTGATGTCTTCTACCTATAAGGATAGATTCTGTAATTGATGAATAATCCTTCACAGATCTTATTTATCATAGTTTGGCTAAATGGTTGAAGTATTTATTTGATACATTAGTTTGATAATGAGCTAATAACTCACCAGTGAAAATAGACCATGTAATAAGAGCACCATTCTTTTTCTTTTGAGCACACAACTAGCGATACCAAATAAACTACTCAGGTTCTAGATACAGAGATTCCACTATCACCTTTGAGAACTAGGATTTTGATGTAGATAAACTAAATTCTCAATTTGAGTAATCCAAGTGAGAGGAAATTTACCATCAAACTTATGCATGTCCACTTTTGGCAACATCAATTTCACACCAGAATTGGATTTGTTAGTGTTGAGAGGAGGATTTGAATGATGAAGTGAAGGGTTTTTTTACTATAACTGAGATGAAAGGGCAGCCAATTGAGTAGTGATCTAATTCAATTGAGTGTGAACCCCATTAATCTCTTTGCACATTCCTAAAACATCAATGTTAACTAAAACAAAGTCATCATGCCACACCAAGCCTTTTATATTAGCCTAAAGTTAAGAAATTAATGGATCTAAAGTTTCATATTGTATGTCACTGATAGGAGTCTTAGGAGTTTCTTACCCTCCTTTTCTTCCCCATGTAGAAGGACCTGCCATATACAAACCCTAAGAGGGTTTTCACCCCAAAAAAAGTGTACCAAGAGATGGTACCATTGCAATTTCCTTGTCAAGAAAAATCCAATGACTGCCTTTGCATGCTAGGATAAAAAAATTTAGTACTAAAAAATTGTACTATCAGAATATACCATTGTGATCATCTCACTGAAATGAATCCAACGATTACAATTATGCAAAGCAAAAAAAAATTCTAGACTTTTTTTTAATTATTTTTTTTCAAAAAAGCATTTCAAATAATGCTACGCTGATAGAAAAAATTAATTCTTCTTGGATTGCAAGTTATGTTTTTTCACTCCTTCCTCTCTTAGAAGTCGCATCTTTCCATATTTGAAAAAATAACATCACAGAAAACTTACCCAAATCGAAGCTCTGATACCACTTATAATGAGATTACTTAGATGTTTACATAAAATGATTATATATCAGATAGAACAAGCAAATATGAGAGATCACACTATAATAATTGATAGCAGAGGAGAATACTAGATATTATAGCAAAGCCACTTCGAGGGGTAAACCTCCACAATAATGCACTAAGAGTAGAATACTTAACATGATGATCAAATACTAACCACCATCTCTTATATATTTTCTACTTATCCATGCTTATTCTATAGGCTGACCTAACTAAGAACATAGAGAAATATAACAAGAATATAAAAGAGGTACGTAAGCCACAAGTCAGCAACACATATCCCTAGACATGGAAAAGGTTAAGGCCATAGCAACAAACATCAATTCATGTCACCATTTGAAGGAAAATTTGATTCACATTTAACATCGATGCAAGTTTAAATATAGAACAAGATAAGACCATAAAATCATTTCCAAATAGGCATACTATCAAGGACTCAAGCAGTCAACAATATAATCAATTGTTTTCCATGAGCCTTCTAGTATTAACTTGATTGTGGTATCAAGATAAATGAACACACTAAGTATTTTTCAATCCCACAAGAAACAGTTGTACATGCCCATCCTTTACATAAACATAATTATCATAGAAGAATAGTGAAGTATTATGTTGAATGTATTGTTAAATATTTGAAGGAATTAAATGATTAGTTAGGTCATAATCATTCATTCAATGCATAATCATTGTCAACTTTATTGAATATCCAACCTTTGAGCATAAAATCATTCTTGAATAAGCATACCATTAGGTTAAATCAATCAACAATACATTCATTGGGTTTCCATGATCCTTATATTGTTAACTTGAAGTTATACACTTATACTAGGTACTAAATTAAGATAAACATAATATTGTGTTATCCATGATGAGTGTAACTATCATGTACATTCAGCATGGACTAACACGTTGGAGGTTGACCTATGTTCATTCTTTCCATTAGTAATAGGAAATTAAAAAAGGGAAATATCCTAAAATATTTCCCAAAAAAGCATACCATCAATGGTTCAAGTAGTCGATAATTATTTTTCATAAGCCTTCTAGTATCACCTTGGTTGAGTTATCAAAAAGAATGAATGAGCTTTGGAGAGCC
This sequence comes from Torreya grandis, assembly GCA_037957365.1. NCBI lineage: Eukaryota > Viridiplantae > Streptophyta > Pinopsida > Cupressales > Taxaceae > Torreya > Torreya grandis. Next base: position 3,767,906 of record JARHVA010000101.1, read on the forward strand.
CGTGAAGGGGTGCAAGTTTTAAAAATAAACAACACTAAAAATTGTTTTCCTCGATTATTAACATTCATCATGAATTCATCAATTAGGATTGAGCAATGATAGTTAATTTAGTGTGGATGGTTAAGTCAACAACACTGGTTAATATTAGTAACAATGAAATTATGTGTTGATGATTAGAACAGATGCTTCACTTAAAATAGTTGAAAAGGAGGATTTTAAAAAACTTATGCATTTATTTACAATAAATGATAATGCAATACTACTCTTTGGCTTTTAACATGTGATAACATACAATTTAACCTTACACTTATATTCAAACTTGGATTTAAGATTGTTCCTTTAAGTTTTTTTATACTTGGATGATTTTGGATAATGTCTCAAGGGTGTGCAAATAGATCTCTCAATGTGTAAGTGGTTTTCAGTGTAATTTTGAAGTAGTGACCAAGTGAACACAACCTTAGGTTTGTCCAATATATATATATATATATATATATATATATATATATATATATATATATATATATATATATATATATATATATATATATATATATATATAAACATTTTTTTGGAATTTCCCCACATATCCAATAAGTGAAATATGTATGAGCTAACCTAAGGGAGAGATTTTGATTTGAAAAATAGTTGTTAAGGGTCTTGGGACATTATCAGTAAAGGTTGTTACTTTCGGTAATCATCAATGTCTGACTATTGCTGGCACTCTCTAAGAAGAGAACAATAGTGACCTGAAACATGTTGAAAAAATGCTTAGGATAATAGATAGTTCTAAGTCAGAATAAGAAGGGCATGTATAATAATGATGTAAATTTTGGTTGTCCAAGTTGATATATAGATAATTTCATATAGGATAAAATGTGAGAAAGAGTTAGATGTGTATGCATAAGTCATGTATATAAAATACAAGTCAAAATTGATGTTTACAAGAGTTTAATACCAAATTTGGGTATCTAAAAATTACCCCCTTTTAGAGTCTAGCATTGAAATACTATATTAAAATGATAAAAGAAACAAATTTGGTACATGTCTAATCACACTTGATGTTTTTAGATAATGCCCTAATTATCCAACTTGATCCATGAAAAAATTAAAAGAAAACATGTATAAAGCAATGGCCACTCATGATTAAAAATCTGAAATATTCTAAATCATTTCACTATTTGAAATTGAAAAGATAAGGAATGAATAAACCTATGGCTATGAAAACTAGAATTCCTTTTATTGAAATCAATTAAATAATGTTGGGGTGATTATGCCTAAAGGAGATGCCACTATTAAAACCATGGGTTGAAAATTAAAAATGCCTCAAACCTCATTAGAGACTGATGAGAATTAAAAGTTGAGTAATGCAAATAATCAACTACACTTCTCAAACTATAATCATAAATTTTTTTTGAAACCCAAAACCAAGTTCATATGTAAAAGGTGGAACCCTGAAACATGTTCGTATGTAAATTATAAAATTTGAATCAACCAATGCAAATGGATTTTAGATTCAAATTTATTACATGTCACCATCAATACCCATCATAGAAATAGAAACTATCATGCATGAACAACATCCATGCCCCTCACCTAATCCATATGTATCTCAACATGATATAGATTATCATACTTTGTATATAAATCTACTCAATATGATAACTCTAATAATTTGATTGATCTAATAACCTAATCAAACCAATAAATATGATAACTTTGATCTATGTAATGTGTCTCATCATGTAATAGAATCTTTCAAATATTCCTAATATTTATATAAAATTCCCCAAATATGCCTCACTTATGTGTCAAACTGGAAATATATCCCAACCCGAATCTCAATCTATCCAATCTATCCCATAAAAATCCCATATTTAATCTAAATTTATATGAAATATCTATCTATCGAGGCCTAAATTTCTATGATAATCCCACTAGTATGCCTCTATTTTTAAGTGAGGGATGCAACCTACAAATCACTCATCTCAAAAATAAAATACTTATATGTATCATGTTATATATAAAAATGTAAGTATGTAAAGCATGTATGCTAATATAATTAGATATGCCATCATGTAAAGATTTGATCAATCACATATATTTGTAGATCATAAAATATGATATTAAACACTTTAAAATGTCAATCTTGACTTATATTTACCTTACATGACTTGTGCATACATATATAGCTTGTATGCACCTTTCTCCCTTATCCTATTTCCTTCTTGGGCTTGGCCTTCCCGATTTTCTATTAATCACCTATAGGAATTTTGTTGACTTGTATGTGCCTAATCTATATATAATCATAATCAATATGTCTCCCAATCATTAGAACATTGTTCTTATTTTTTTGGACACCTCTGGTCATACTTAGATGGCCCCATATTTTCAAAACCATTATTTTTTTCCAAACTTGACCATGCACCAAACACTGGTACTTTTTGAAATACAAATCATCTTAATGGGTTGGCCCATACATTTCACATGTTGATAAAATGAGAAGTTACCAAAAGAGTAATATATTTATACACAATGGGTCTAATCTTATTCCCTCTCTATAAATCATCAATAAAGTACTAATAAATCATATTCTATCACTTGCACATTGAGAAAGACTAATCTAAATCTCCTAAATTATAAATCAGTCATAAGTTCAAGGCCCTATCCAAGCCTAAATCACCTAACCCAAGTCAAGTTTTAAAATTATAAGTTTCAAATGCTTGGTCACAAGTTGTATCCATACTAAAAGAAAACCATTGCACACACACATTTAACTGGGAGAACTACATGAAGTTTTATCCCTCTTTGGATATTGTAGACGTATGCAACACTCAACCACTCAAAAAGAGGTGGTTTGAGTTATATCAGCTCATATTTAATACCCTTTTGTAGGCCTAAACCTAATGTGGAAAGTGGAGTTAGGGTTTTAAAATGAATAAGATAGGTTGTGTATACTTGCACATAGATTGAGCTTCCGATATTGCACAAGAAGATGGTTTACAAGAAAGCATAGTGATTTGTGCCAAAAAATTGGGGCATAGGTTTTCATGTAATTTCCATCAGAATTTAGATGCATTTGTCTTGTGCAAGCATCCAAAGGTTGACAGACTTTTCAAAGCAGAGCCAAATAGTTTCTAGAGGTGAACAACTCCAAGTTCATTTTCAATCTTCTTTTTCACCTAAACACAATATCAGACCAAAAAAATTAGTAACAAACTAAGTATCCTAATCTTCTTAGTGATTTCCATAAAAAGTAAAAGTGTAATAGAATATCTTGTAGCATTCATATTTTCTTAGTTTAGACACATCTTAGAAAATATAAGTATTAAAATTTTAATCTTCTTAGATCAAATTAATAGTAAGGTAAAACATATTGGTCAACCTAATCTTTATATCAATCCATATCACGCATCTTTATACTCATGTGTGGTGTCACTATCTATATTATGCACCTTAATACTAATATCTATGATGATCATTGGTGTATGCCTAGTTGTTATATCTATCTTGACATGGCACTTTTATGTCTTAGGATACATTTTTCATGTATGCCTTGATGGTCTATTCATAATATGATGACATATTTTCCACATGTTAGCACATGATTTTAAATTTTTACATCTTTATATATAACATGATGCATTTAAGACTTTTCTTTTAAGATAATTATTCACAATCTAGATTCCTCACCTCAAGGGGGAATATTAGTGGGCTTGTCATAGAGATTAAAGTCTACATAAGTAAATAATTTAGATTTTGGGAAATATTACATAATTTAGAGGGTACCTATTGGGTTAGAATACCAGTTTGATTTATATTATGGGATATATATTTACAAATCGAGGCAATTTTTTTGGGCATTTGCAATGCATATGTATATATTTTATAGGGACATGAGTCACATGTTTTCATATATATCAATTTTAGGATAGAGTGATATATATATTTTATGATATTCTATATCAAGTTAGTATAGTTATATTAGATTCAGGGCATAACATTGTTCATGCACATGCTAATACATTTTTTTATTTTCAAGTTGGCACCAAAGGTACTGAAGGTAACATTTTTAATTTATTAGCATGTTTACAATGAGTTATTTAGTTTACATATGAGCCTTAGTATGGGGGCTCCACCTTTCCATCTTAAGATTCAAATTTAGGTAAATGAGTAGTATGGTTGAGGTTCTACATCGCTCAATGACCTAACTCTACTCCCCCATGAAGGTTGGGCCATTTATTTTCCCAAACCATAATTTTAACAAAGGCACTTGCCTTAGGGCATAATCACTCCATGAAATTATACATTGGGGCATTATCACCCTAATATCCAACACTTCAAATAGAAACATGGTTCATCCACTTATAGGTGTATTTCTCCCTTTCTATTCAAATTTAAAATGACTCATTAGTCTAATTTAGTTAAAAATTCATATTAAATATGGACATTTATTATTACATGTTTCAATGTAGTTTTGTGTGGAGAAAGTAGCCCACTTAGAGCCTTCTTCTGAAGACCAATTTTATTTACACACTAAATTGCATAATATTTATCTTTTACTCCAATATTTTTAATACTATAATAAAAGGGGGGAATTTTTAGAGATTAACATATAGTATTAAACACTTGACAATGTTGGTCTTGACCTGTTTTTACCTTACATGACTTGTGCATACACATATGGCTCTTACACACCTTTCTCTCTTATCCACTTACCTAATATGGGCCTAGATTTTTTGATTTGCTATCATTCCCCTAAAAAAATTCCATAGTTTATGCATAATTTAATTAATATCCTAAACAGACTATCTCTTGATCAATATATCATTGTTCCTATCTTTTTGGATGCCTCCAATCATATTCAAACAACTTTAGGTTTATAAAACCATCCATCTCTGTTGGACTTGTATGCGCACCAAGTAACAATCATTTTTCAAATTCAAGTCATATTTAAGGGTTGATCCATACATTTTGCATGTCGATTACATGAAAATTAATACTCTTCTATTCATACACATTAAGTATAATCATATTCCATATCTATGAATCATCATGAAAATACTAAGCAATCATATTCTATCAATTCCAAATTAATAAGGACTCAAGAATGTTGGGGTAGTATTAAATAACGTAGAATCCCGCAAGAGACCTAAAAGTAGTAGGGTAACATTGGATGAATATGTGGCAAGAGTATTGATGATTAGGGATCCATGAAAATATCAATGGCTCAGATACACTTGAATATCAAAGGCAATAGGATAGAATTTGTGAAAGAATGTGGAATTGCCATATGGACAAGAATTGATGGGTGGGAAGAAGCCTAAGGCTTAAGCAATCCCATAGTTTTTTTACTTGTTTGAATTTGTCTTCTACCTCATGAATGTTGTCCATAGTTTCTAGTTTTGAGTCTATGTTTGTGAAAGAGGATTGATACTATGCTTGGTTGTAGAGATGAAGGTGACAATTAGACTTTACTTGTGTTAATCTAGTTCCTTTAAAATTCTTTTCAATTTCTTTCTAAACATTCTATGTTTTATTATCTTGTAGCTATAAAGTGTTTCAAAATCTTTGTGTTATTACTACAAATATTTTGGATGTTTACATTTGGTAAATAACCTATAGGTTGAACATTCATGTTTGTGTCCTTAGAATCTTACCCACCGAGTGCTTAAAATTTTTTGCAACTGCTGAGCCAGGTACACAATGGTATATCTATGACTTGACATACTTTAGTTCTCAAGCATTGGCAGTCTCTTGACTATAAATATCCTTTTATACTCTCCCTTTCCCTCTTTTTTTAATGTTTACTTTTAAACCTAAATTATGTTCCCCTATTTTAGAAAATGGCAAAAGTATAACACAATAGTGATTTTTCTTATTGACGAACATAGCCACATATGTGGCTATTACATCAAATTAAATTTCCCATAATTTTTACATTAAAATAATAATTAGATCCAAACAAATATACTTGAGTGTATGCATTTAACCATCCCATAATATCATATAGTAATAACTTACTATTTTTGAAATATGCAAGTCATATGGTCTATTTGTATCAAGATAAGGAATGAATAATAATCAAAAAATCCTTAAGAATTTATCATACTATTTATGTTTCAACAAACATACTTATGATTTTATAGTTCCATCTCAAATAATTTCATGAAAACCTTCATTACTTTAACTTTGCTACGTCAAACATTAGTCATCTTACTATAACTTATTCAATGAACTTATTACAACTAATATGTACATAATATAATTTAATCTTCAACTTGATTTGAAATATCAATCCATATATCAAGAGAGTTCAAATTTGAGTCTAAAAACTCTTGAACTCACATGCTTGACTATGTAATAATTATAAATTCATATCATTGAACTCATCATAATCTACAACTTAGAATAATCTTACAAAATTAAGATACTATTATATATATATATATATATATATATATATATATATATATATATATATATATATATATATATATATATATATATATATATATATATATATATATATATTTATATATATATATATATATTTATATATATATATATATATATATATATATATATATATATATAACTTCATTCAATTATGTTATGAATATGATTCCAATGAAATGAGAGAAATGTGTTTAAATTTTCTATAAGTTACCTTCTAAAACTATAACTCTTTAAATTAACACAAATATAACAATCAACCTAAAGTATCAAATCAATAAGTTAGATTAGCTTTTCATCCATTTATGAATATGACAATTGAATTACACTTTTTAGAAAACAAATTAAGAATTTAGTTTAACTAAGACAATTAATAACACTAAAATATTCAATATATTCTCCTTTAAGGCATTCAAAAATAATTTATTATCTCGAATACAGGGAACAGATTTGTCTTTCAAAATACAACATACAAATAAATATTTGAACAACAACTTTAATGATCACAATCAAAATATCACATCACTTATTGAATAATCTTTCATATACATTTGTACTTACAATAAAATAGAAAACAACATATATATTTGTATTTTATAATAATAATACAAAAGAATGTTACAACCAATTTATAACTAATCAACCTAACAAATTATTGTTTCCATCTTTGAATAAAAATTCATTCACTTAAATAATAAGACTATACAAGAATTATATTTACTATTATATAATGTGACATTGATTTACATCATGTCTTTACACTAGTAACAACATAATATAAAACCAAATACAAGAATAATTCAATTACTTGAATCATATTTCAAAGATAAACAAGTAAATGCCCACCTATCCTACCTAATGAGCCCCCCATAGGTGGCCCTAGACCACCCTATACATCAATTAGATGTGCAATTCAACAACAAGATGCTATAAAAGGGTGAATCAATAGCAGAGATTCTGATCTTCAAAATCAAGAACATAAAAAAATGACAATTAATTTACTTAAAGATAATGTATGAAAGAAAAATAATTATGTTTACTATTAGTACTATCATTCCACATGTGAATAGATTCAGTTGACTTCCTTAGATCAAACAATGATTGTTCTATCTATTGACTTCAAATGTGTTATTCATGTATATACCTTGCAAGTATGTAATAATCAAATAGTACCAAATATATTCACAACTACTTATACTCTCAAGAAATATCCTTAAAAATTAGACATTAAACTGTCCAAAATCATATTAACACCAAAAGAGTCGTGAAACTAAATAGAATCACCAAAATTAAACATAGAATGAGAAGAATACAACTTAGATTTTTGCATGATAATTTGTCATAAAAATGCAATAAATTTCCAACAACATACAAACTCATTTAAAATTTCAATGAAACCCTATGCTCATACATATCCATTTGAATCAAATACAGGGATATTAAAACCCTAATGAAAATAAAAAATAACCACTTACAACCAGCTTAATTATTCATATAAAAAATGCCAACCATAATGCATTCATAGTTTTTTTTCCATAAACACACTAAACATCCATTCATTGAAAATAGGTCAAATAAAAGAGGATAAAAAAAATAACTAGACCCATTCTTATAAAAATGATGGTCATAACATATTCAATGCTAAAAATCCTACAGCGTAACCATACTAAGTTCATTATCCTATTCAACAGAAGTACTCAATAATTAATCAATAAAAAATAAACTACACAGCCAATTACCCAAACCATACATTGAATCAAAATAAAAACAAACCCAAATTATATCCACTATAGTATATTTGACTATGTGTCAACCGTATCATTATGGGTTCATCATGAAGTCTACAGAATTCACCATGAAGCTATAATGGTTCATTATTCTTTTGGTTATACTCCATTTCAAAATAACACAAAATAGCTATTGTATTTTACTCCATCTCAAATAAAAACAAACCAACTACAAGTTGAATGAACCAATAATGTAGAAAGAATACCATGGCCTCTAAGAAAAGAAACTTTTTTCTTCTTTGCACCCAGTAAAACCCTCATGAACTCTATTGACTGCCATTAGAGCCCATATTAGTACTACATTCTTGCCATGAATAACCAAGAATGTGGTCCAACAAACATCCCACATTCTCACCCAAATGCATCCAAAAAACAAATTCCAATAGTTCAAACCAATCTGACTAGGCCTTCAATGGCCTTCACCAAAACTTTTAACAAAGTTTGGCTAATTGAGCTTGCCATATTACCAAATGACCAAACAAAAAGACTTCAAAGATACTCGATAAGCTAACCTTGGGATTTGCATCATCATGACCTAATTCCCAATGAAGTCAAAAATAAAAGTGTGAAATGCTATGATTAAAACAAATCCAAACTAATGAAGACCCCATGACCTAGTTTAACTAGTATGTACATTGAGAGAAACATAGTACTATGTTATCTACCACCTAATCTTTTAATTACCAAAAGGATATTAAACATTACAAACATCAATTCATATCACCATTTAAGGGAAAAGCTAAATCACAAATCATAGATGTAGGTTCAAAGATGGAACAAGATAAGACCATAAAATCATTCCCAAATAAGCATATTATTAGGGATTCAAGCAGTCAACAATACAATCAATTATTTTCCATGAGCCTTATAGTATTAACTTGGTTTAGTTATCAAGAAAAATGAACACGTACAAATCACAATTTTATTTTTTGGTCCTTTCCTATGCATTGCCATTTATTTTAGCTAATTCATAATTTGTGGGTACTATATAGGGTGTAAAATGGTGGAGCACGTGCAACTATTATATCATCTATTAAATAACAACTCATTCTCACCATGCATATTTTGTTGTTTCATCTAAATGTATTGTCATCATCATCGTCATCATCATCATCATTATTATTATTATTGGAGTTTTATTCTCCTATTACCAACCGATATTAATTGCAAAGACACATTAACCCATAGTAATAATAAACATCTCCATGCAGCCACCTTAATGTCATCTACTAACGTAGCTGCAAAGTCACCCTAATTTCAATGACATTAAGGCAAACTTTAGGTCAAATTTTTTAATGGATTGATTTAAAATCTGGAAATTATTGTTTTTATATTTAAATTTTGTAGAAAATTTGGAATCGAACATAATTTGAGTTGAGAGGTGACTTAAATATTGTAAAATTTTATACTGTAATTTTTAAAATCGCTTTGGCCCAAAAATGAGAGACATTATTAATATTTATCCCACCTAGGATCATGTGAAAATTGGGTTCATAAAAATGAATTTTTAATTAGAGTTCACCAAAACATATTTATATAAATACACCTACTATAATTAAGCATTTATGTATGTATGTATGTATGTATGTATGTATGTATGTATGTAAAATAGAGTAAATATTACCTAGTTACGTACTCAATAAAACATATATCTCATTTATCTAATAATAGATGGGGATAGAATTCTCTTAGTTTGTCTACACATTGTTATAAATATGAATTCACAAATATCTAACCTATCACCTTAAAAGTACGGAGTTGAACATATTAGTCTATAAGCACCTTCCATACAGTCTTGATAGGTACTACATAGTGTGGAGATGGTTTAAAAATGCAAAATAAATCTGTAAGTATTGCCTTATCCTTGTTACCCTCTAACCTAGATGCACAACTTCTCTCTTGTTCTCCTATAATGATTTTAATATTTTAATCTACAATATTCATAATTTATTTGGAGATGTGTATTATAGAAATTTACAAATTTACTAAATATTTTAAATTAGAACAAATATTTCAATAAACATAAATTACAAAAGATAAATTAAAAAAAAATAATATTAAAAATGTTCCATAATAGAATGTTAGTTTATAAATGATAAGTTCCTCAATCTACTTGATAATGCTTGATCCTATTATGAAATGAACCTAGTCATTTCTCTATTTCTAGTTGATTTTATTTCAAAACTTAGAAATATTTGTCCACAAATCAACTTTCAATTGTTAAAACTAGAAAATGTGGAAAGGGGTGAGTGGGCCCATCTAATAAAATAGAAGGCAAAAACAAACAAGCCAAGACCATAAAAATAATCCCAACACGGGATAAGAAAAATATAAAATAGATCAGGTAGATAACATGAGGATAATTAAAAGATGGTTTCAAGCTAGGGATGTCAACATAATAGCTAAATGATTCCTAACTTAAGCTAAGCACCCATATATAAACAATTACACAAAACATATATAAAATAACATTAAATAAATGCTAAGAGCACATACTTTATTGGATTTGATGTGATACAAGTTCTTTTGAAATTGTACTTTGACAAAGAACAAAATAATAATTCTAATTGTAAATTAATGCAACCTTCCCTTATGTTTACATTTGTAGTCGCTATTTGGTAAGCTTATAGACTCTAAAGTTATCCTAACATCATCTTTACAAAGCCAACCTAACACCATTCCAAACCCACCCTATTAAAGCAAATTTAGGGGGACTTTAGCCTATCTTTGTATAGAGTGTAAATTGAAGTCAAGCTAAGTTATATGTATGACTTTAAATCTGAGTTAAATGGGTTAATTAGGATTTAAGGTAACTTAAAGGAAAACTTAAATATAATTTTATCATAAAAAAAATTGTTCTTAATTTTTAAAACAACTTTGGTCCCTAAATACTACACATTATTATGCTTTACTCCATCTAGTAACATGCAAAAATTGGGTTCATAAAAATGAATTTCTATAAGGAGTAAGAGAGTCAGGGTTAACTGAAATGTATTCATTTAAATAAACTTACTTCAAATTAAGTATTATAAAATGTGTAAAGTATAATAAGCAATACCTAATTAATTATTCAATAAAACATGTAATCAAATATATGAGAAAATAATATTCTTGGCTTTTTTACAAGTTGTTGTAAATATGTCACCTCAATATAAAGTTAAATGTGAATTCAAAAATAACCAACTTATTAACTTTAAGTATGGAATTGATCATAATAGTATATCAGGTCATGTCCTACATTATTGATAGGGACTATATAATATTGAGATGTATTCCAAATATAACATAAATATATAAAAATTATCTCCCTCTTGGGCCTTTTGTCCTAAATACATGACATTATCCTCCTTTAATGATTAAAATTTTCCAGTCTACAATTTAAATTTTCCAGTGTACAATGTTTAAGTTTTATTTAAGGGTGTCTATTAAATAAATATACTAATTTGTTAGACACCTCAAATTGGAACAAATATGTAAATAAATAGAAATTGAAAGAAAAAAAGGATTTCAGTATGTACACCAAAAGTGCTCCACAATACAATGCTAGCTAGAGTTGATAAATTATCCAATCTACTTGATTATATTTGATTATCAAATGAACCTAATCTTTTCTATACTTATAAGTGACTTTATTTCAATATTTGGACAAATTTATCTACATATCAACTTCCAATGATTAAAATAGAAAAGGTGAAAAGGAGTGAATAGGCCCGTATAATAAAATTGGGGGAACAAACAACAAAGCCAAGACTATCGATATGGTCCCAATACGGAACAATAAACATAAAATAAATAAGGAATATTTCACAAGGATAATTGAAACCAAGTTCAAGTCAAATAATTCAACATAATGATTAAATGACGCTTAATGTAAACTAATCACCCATACATAAACAAATTCACTAAACATATATAAATTGACAATAACTAAATGTTAAGGGTCTATTTTTAGGTGTCTACACATTGTTATCAATATTTTAAATTAGAATGAATGTTAATGGAATATTAATACTTAGGTTTTATTTGGTTTTATTTATAAGATCAAATCGTAGTAGTCTATAAGATCTTGTCTATAGTGTTGATATGGTCTATATAGTCTTGAGGTGTTTTCCAAATATAACATAAATCTATAAATGTTGTCTTACTCTTGTTACCTTACATCTTAAAATATGTAACTTGATTATTATCATCCTGTAATGATTTAAATTTCCCAGTCCATAATTTTTAAGTTTTATTTGGGGGTGTCTATTAAATAAATCTACTAATTCATCAAACACCTCCTAGAATATTATTGTTGAATATTCTCTCCTGAAATGTTTGAGGTTTTATAGACTCCTCTACAAAAATAATTGTTCCATTCACTTGTTAGTAGTTTAGTGCTTCAAGTTTTGTGTATTTATAAGAAGTTAAAATTTCAAGTTATCTTCTACAAACTTCTATGAAATATATTGTCTCAGATGCGACACAATTTTCCATTTCACATGTGGATGTACATGGTTGTGCCAATATTTTTACTTCTCAATAATTTTCCACGTTAATAATAACCTTGAGGGAAGGCCTATCACATTAGGTTATTTTGGTTTCCCTTGATATTATGAGTAATTATCTAAGGATTAATAATGTTTATGCCATTAATGATGACCCTGAAAAAATGGCTTTATGATGATGATGGGTTGATAATATGCCTTTATCTAGCTATCTAATTTATGGAGACCTTAATATGATGGAATCCTTAAAAAATAAAAATGATTATTTTCCTATACGATGTTATATGGGAAAACATGACCCCTGATTTTATGTTAATTTTTTAGGGGTTTGTCATTCATTAATGTGTAACTATGTACTTTATGTTACAATCATGGTTTATTTAATCAAGTTCTCAGTCTGGCTTTGATTGGAATAAAGCATTAGAAAACTACATTATCATGGGAACTCAAATTTGGGCCGGTTATGTTAGATCAAAAGTCATTGACCATGCCTCTATATATTATTTCAAATATATAAAGGCAATGCAGGCCAAAGATAAAATTAAAAATATTTACCACACATAATTGTTAGGAATATAGAACATAGATCAATCTTAATGAATTAAAGACAAAAATAAAATGTAAAAAACACAATACAATAGAGACATAGATTTAATGTGGTTCACCCAATATGGGCTACGTCCACATAGAAATAGCCAGTCTTTCTTATTATTCAGTCCAACAAATGAGGGAAAAAACTACAATACAACCACTGCAATATCCACTTCACTCACATTCAATGTGCCACCATAATTAAAAATACCTTCATATCAAAAATAGGGTTACATATATGGGAAAAATGCACAAAATAATTTATATCATTAAATATGTAACCTAATAGTGAACTATCCATATTTATTATGAAATTACAATATTTTACAATGCAACCTAATAGTGAATGGTGACCATAGTGAGGGGGAGTTACCCCCCCCCCCCCCCCACAGCCCCAATAAAGATCTAGGCATTAATATAAGATCAGGCTCTACCATCCAACAATCTCCCACTTGCAGAGTGATTATTGTAACTCTGTTACTACAACTCTTCCTTGGAATTTTCTTTGAACTTTGACCCTGGCATGTTTTTCATCTTCCTTGTTATCCTTGAAGACATATTGAATTTGATCAACTCTCTAGATTCTCTTTATTGACTACCTTTGTTAGCATATCTATAGGATTTTGACTCGTATGGATCTTTTCCAATTCAATTGACCATCCTCCACAATTGAATGAATGAAGTGATACCTAAGTTATATATGTTTGGTTCTTGAGTGGAATGGTGAGTTTTTTGTTAAATTAATCACACTTTGGACATCACTATACAACTTGCAATCTTACTACTTTTGCATCAACTCTTCCATGAACCATTGCATCCATATCATCTCCTTGCTTGATTTTGTAGCTATAATATATTCTACCTCTGTAGTTGATAAAGCAACTATCTTCTACAATTTTGAAATTCAACTAGCCACTATCACCAATAATGAATACATAACATGTGGTGCTCTTCCTACCATCTAAATCTCCAACCATGTCTGCATCAGCATATCCTTGTAAGGTAACATCTTACCCTTCATAACACAACTTTCTATCATTGGTCCCTCTCAAGTACCTAAGAATCCACTTGACTGCATCCCAGTGCTCTTTTTTGGATTATTCATAAACCTGCTGACAACTCCCACTGCATGAGCAATGTTTGTTCTAGTACACACCATAGCATACATTAAACTTATAACTATTGAATCATAGGGAACTTTGAACATGTAATTGATTTCTTCCTATGTTTTTGGACACTGTTCCTTGATTAATTTGAAGTGCCCTCCCAAAGGTGTACTCATTAGTTTTTCATCTTACATATTGAACCTGAGTAACATCTTCTTGATGTACTCTTCTTGAGACAATGTCATTTTTTTATTTTTCCTATCTCTTATTATTCTCATACCAATAATTTGCTTTATAGCACCCAAATCCTTCATTGCAAATCAATTCATTAATTTTCTTTTGAGATCATTTATATATTGCATGTTATACCTTGCAACAAGCATGTCATCTACATACAATAATAAGATAATATAGTTGAAATTATCTAATCTCTTAAAATAGACATAGTGGTCAGAATGACATCTACTATAACCTTGTTCTATCATAAACATGTCAATTTTCAAATACCACTACCTCAAAGCTTGCTTTAGACCATACACACTCTTCTTCAACTTGCACACCATTTTCTCCTTACCTTTTACTCTGTATCCTTATGGTTTCCATATATATTTCCTCCTCCAAATCACCATGAAGAAAATTAGTCTTTACATCTAATTATTCAAGGGGAAACCCTTCTACTGCTACCAAACTTAAAACAATTCTTATGGAAGTCATTTTTACAACTGGAGAGAATATTTCATCAAAATCAATACCTTTCTTTTGTGCAAACCCCTTTACAACAAGTCTAACCTTGTACCTTTTTTCGCCTCTATCTTCTTCCTTCAATCTATAAACCCATTTATTTTTCAATGCTCGTTTACTTGTAGGCAACTAAACCAAATCCCAAGTTTGGTTATATACCAAGAAGTTCATCTCCTCTTTCATGCCTTGTTCCCACTTCTTTATAGTTTTTTACCTTCATTTCTTCTTCATAGCTTTTTGGCTCACCACCATCAGTCAATAATAAATAATAAAGTGAAGGAGAGTATCGTTTAGGGAGCCTACTTACTCTCATAGATCTTATAACTACACTTACAGGAGTTTGAGGTGCTTGTTGTTGTATTTGTTGCACATTTTGATTTTTTGGTACTTTTGGAATTTTATTTCCAGTGATTTCATCAAGTATTACATATTCAGTATTTAAATTTTCTTTTTTCTTTCTCTGTAATTGATCATTTACATGATCTTCTCGTTAAAGATCACATCTCTACTCCTAATGATTTTATGATTTTCAAAATCTCATAAATGGTAACCAAAATAATTAACTCTATATCTAATAAAAGTACATTTCTTAGATTTTTCTTCAAGCTTGGTTCTATTTTATTTATCAATATGGGCAAATGCTTCACAACCAAAAATATTTAAAAATAAATAATCTACCTTTTCACCTGTCCATGCTTCTTCTAAAATGCCACCATCTAAAGGACTTAAAGGTCCTCTATTTATTAAGTAAACAATAGTATCCACAACATATACCTAAAACTGTAAGGGCAACCATGCATGCAATCTCATGCTCCTTGCACACTCCATGATTATCTTGTTTATCCTTTTTCACACACCATTTTGTTTTGGTGTTCTTGAAACTATCTTCTCTCTACAAATCCCATGGTATGAATAGTAACTATGAAATTCCTTACTACAATATTCACCTCCATTGTTTGATCCAACACACTTCAACTTATTTCCTATCTCAATCTCAACCAAATCTTTACACTTTTTAAAAGTATTAAAAACATCATATTTTATTGTATATAATAAACCCAAGTTTTTTTAGTTACATCATCAATAAAAGTAACATAATAAGAAGATCCCCCAAGGGATGATACTTGAGTTGGTCCCCATACATTTATATGCACAAGCTCTAACTTTTCATCCTTCTTTGTCTTCCCAAATCTAACAAATCTGAATCTCTTCTATTTTTCATACACACAATGCTCACAGAATTTCAAATCCACTTTCTTCAAATCTATCAATAAATTCTTTAAGTGGAGAACTTGCATTCCCTTCTCACTCATGTGCCCAAGTTTGTGGTGCCATAATTTTGTATCCACTTCTGTAAAAGCTAAATCAATATAAGAGTCAACATTACTATTAGATAAATATAATGTACCTACCTTATCTCCTTTTTATATTGCCAAAGATCCTTTAGTGACCTTCCATGAATTTTATGTAAATGTAACTATGCATCCCTCACTTCCCAACTGCCTTACTAAAATTATATTTCTTCTCAACTTAGAGGCATCCATTTATTTCCATTCTATAATTTTATCTGTATGTTACCCTTTCCTACAATTTTATAAGGTTCACCATCACCCAAATTAACCTATCCCAAATCGCCTTGAACGTAGTCTTGAAAATATTTCTTATGGGGTTGTAGCATGAAATGAAGCCCCTAAATTTAACACCCAAGAATCATTAATATTATATAAAGAAAAGATTAAATAATATTGTAACACATCACCTTCCACATTTGCTTCTTGATTTTTATCTTTTTGTCCAAATCCTTGTTTTCCTTTTCAAATACAACAATCTTTCTTTAGGTGTCCTTTCCACAAATCCAACACACCATCATTCCTCTAGATTTAGATCTACCATTTTTAGACTTACCACAATTCCCTGGGCCCTTTCCTCTATCTTTTTATCTTCCCCTATTCTCCATAGTCAAAGCATTACCTAGTGTCTCACATGTGCTTTTTCATCGCATTTTCTCACTAAGAATAACACCAATAACATCATCAAAATTTAAAGTGTTTGAACCAAAGATAGAACTACTCATAGCCATGACCAAGCCATTCTATCTTTTTGGCAATGAGCACAGAATCAAAAGACCCCTAACCTCATCATCAAATTTTACTCCTACAGATCTTAACTGATTTGTGACCATGTTAGATTCATTTAAATGATCATCAACAAACCCACCTTTTGACATTTCCAAATTAAATAAATGTTTCATAAGAAATACCTTGTTGGAGGCTAATAACTTTTCATACACTCTATCTAATTCCTTTATCACATCTATTATTATCTTTTCTTTTGAAATATTGAAGGCCACTGATGTTGTTAGGCATAGCCATATTGTTCCTAGTGCTTTTCTGTCAAGAATCTCCCAATCTTCATCCTTCATAGTTGTCAATTTCTTTGCTATTCTATCTAATGTTAGGAAAAGATCCTTCTAATATAGTTAATCCTCCATTTGTATCTTCCATAGTTGGTAGTTTTGGCCGTTGAACTTTTGGACCTTAAACTTGCCTTCTTCCACCATTACTCCCACTCGAATCAGGAACCCTCTTTTCCTATGAGTTTATCTGCCAAATAAACCTAGCTCTAATACCAGTTTTTAGGAATATAGAACATAGAGAAATCTTAATGAATTAAAGACAAAAATAAAATATAGAAAACACAAAACAATAGAGACATAGATTTAACTTAGTTCACCCAATATGGGATACGTCCACATAGAAATAGCTAGTCGTTATTATTCATTCCAACAAATGAAGGGAAAAAATTGAAATACAACCACTACAATATCCTCTTCACTCACAAACATAATTTCTACCATTAGATCTGTAACCTAATAGTGAACAGTCTAGATTTACTATGAAATTACAATATTTTACAATGTAACCTAATAGTGAATGGTGACCATAGTGGGGGCATGTTTCCCCCCCACACCCCCTATCAAGAGTTGGGCATTATAATAAGATCAAGCTCTACCATCCAAAAATAATTGCCTCAATAGTCTACCTAAATTTTCCTCACATTTTCTAGACCATTTTAATTTGGTGTTCCAAGCTGGGAAAAACATGGTAGAAAGAGCTCATGTATTGCAAGAATGTTTAGATGTAGTTTCTCCCAAGTTAAGACATTCAGCTCAAAATATTTGTGGTGCATCTCTCATCTAGGATAAACATTCTACTATTTTTTAGAGCATGGCTATTGATAATGGTAGTTTTTGGTTTCCCCTATGAATTTTACAAATTAACATGGTAGATTTTTGGGCTAGACTTATTTTAATTTTAAATCGAAGCCTTACTTAATAAATATTATGGGCATTAATTAATAAAGGAAACATTAAATTCATTCATATATAGTGATATCTAGAGCTACTTAATAGCTGGACGTTAATCACTCTCTTCAATATCTTTGACAAAATCATTTTCAAAGTATTATATTATGCATTTGTGACATATTACCTAAAATTATTAGTTTAAAACAAATATAGTTTATCAAAATTTAGTACATTTATGAATATATCATTGTTTTCTAGGAAGGAATAGAATAGTTTTAAGCCTCTCGATAGAGCAACATATTCCTCATGTTTGATTTTGGAAAATACTTTAAATACAATGAGTGGAAATTTATCCTTGCCATGCTTCATACTTCAAGATTTGGTAAATTTTTATTTTGGCTTTATAAACTTTCTTATCTAATGCCTTGGTTGTTTGACTATTAATGGCCATAATTTTGATAGTTCTAGGCTATTTCATTTTATTTATTTTTATTTTTATTTTTAAAAACCCTCTCACTTTACCACTATATGTTCTTATGACCAAAGATTTTATCTATCTGATTTCCCATAGAGTTGAGCATGGCCTTATTCTAGGAACTAATCCTCCCAATTACACCACTTAATTAATAAATTTTCACTTCCTAGAAAGTTTTTTCCTCACACTTACTGAGCACAAAGTCTCATTTAAAGAGGCACTATGAATGGCTTGATTTTTTTCAAAGCTTTTAGATCTAATCTATAGTGGGCCAAAATGCACTGCTTCACACAAAGCATGATGCCCTTTTAAGATTGGCTCAATAAATTTTAAGGAATATGATAGCTCTCCATTAAAATTATGGTATTATGTGATCGAAAGAGTGGAAAAATAATAACATGTTGGATCACTAAACCCATTTCCTTAGTAGGAAAGTTTTACATTTGTACAAAATATATTTTCGCTACTCATGTTTGCTAATCCTTTAATTTGGATCCTTACAGAGTCTCATATGATAAGTCAACTAAGTTGTAAAATAATTTCTTTTAGCCAATGCTAAATAGACTAGGTGCTTTTACAAGGTTGCTTGGGATATTTTTTTCCTTCCTTAGGATAAAGGGAGTGTGGGTAATATAAATATTTATAGAAAAATCATAGCTCTTTATGCCAAGTGGGATGTGAGGGGTATTGAATGGAATAATCTTGTAGAATCCTTTTGAGATGCTACATTTTTGTAAGTTCTCCATATGGAAAAAATTATTTAAAAAAATAAGGTTTTAAACTCCCCTTGTCACTTATGTCCCAGTCAAAATCAAGGGGTCCTTTATGGTGAGATGAATTTGGAAAGCCTTTGAAGTTGTCAAACCTCACCTAAAATGGATTGGTGTTGGATTCAGAACTTGTCTTTCGCTCAATGATTATAATTTATGGTGGTTAGTTTTCATGACAAACACCAACCTTTGTCTTGTCAAAATGCTAGGTATAAAATTCCTTTAATTTTTATAGGAATTACCATGTTTAGATATCTTATCTCATCTAGAGTTTGGATTCATTTCTTACCTTATAAATTAAGTTCAATATTTTAGCCTCTAACTTACCTTCTAGCTTACATATGCAAGAGTTGATGTCTAATTTCATTTTAAAAATGGAACAATAACCTCCAATTTCCTACTGGAAGGATTAGCAGTGTAATTATGATGCCCCATTTTTTGATAGGTAATTGAGGGTTAATAGGTCCCTCACCCTTCATTTATAACAAAATTCAATACATATATCCATGTCCATATCTGATATACCATCGTGATAGAATAAAAAAGGACCAAGTCCTTGATCCACTAGAGGATAAGAAAAAAACCAGCATCAAATCCAACCCACCCAAAAATAAAAAATAAGCCCATAACCTAATAAATACATTCCTTACAAGCCCAAAAATACATCAAAAAATACCAAAGAGTAGTCAAACCTAACAAATAATCCATCTGAAGGGAATCCCCATCCAGGATCCCTCACCAAAGTGTCAGACCACCACTACTACCTCCAACCAATATAGCACCATTCCACCCCACACTACTCAATTGTTGCCCAACCAAGTCCATCAACCATCCTTGTGCTATATCACTCTCAACTACTATCACCTCATCCACATCCATAACCCTATTAACACAACCACCTTGTCTTCTATGAGTTTGAATCTCCATGAAGAAACACCCTAAACCTAGGGCATGGTAATAAGAAACCATTTTTACCCTGATGTGTTTAGACATAATCCTTCATCTGAGGTGTAACTGACCCACCACCAAACACCCCCACATCATCCAAGGCTACCTATAGAGGAATCATGGGCATCACATTTCCATAGAGGAAAACTAATAACTAAGATTCCAATACCACCCTATGAGCATGTTAGTGGTCCAAAATAGCTACTAAGGAGGTAAATTGAGCCTTGCATGCCTACATGTCCAATGCTGGAATGAAACACCTTGTGGGAGCTAGGTTTCAAACGGAGCTCTGAAGATGCTCTACAAAATCCATCATACTAATAAATACTTCTCTATGTCATAGTACATAGAGAGGCACTAACCCTAAATTATAGAAGAACCAATTTAGCCGTAATTTTCATGGTTAGCTCCTTCCCATCTATAATTAGTATAAGGTTCCAAACAAAGGTGTATGTCATATTAAAATTGACCTTAGCCTAGAATTGGGTCTCCAAATACACTAACCCCACCAATTCTTGCATCACCTCCAAAACCAGCCCCAATTGAATAATAAAAACCTTGTTTAGTCATGTGTTCAAGACACTACCTTCAACCTCCATTTCTCATTTCATGACATTGATACACAATAAGGATATGCTTAGATATAGTTGCATCATAGTATCCATGGATAAGTCTATCACATAAGCATAAGCACGACCACCAATTTGGCATGAAATAACCATCATCTTGTACATTATAGAATCTATTGTATATTCCATCATAATGCATAATGGGCTTAGGCTAAGGCACAATGCAAATAGAAATAACACAAACATGTGATCATTCCCCCTCAATTTATTAGGTGACAAGACACCCAACTTTCTAATTATCTTCCCAACCATTGAGCTATTAAAAGAAATCACCACCCCTGGCAGTGAACTTAGATGTAAACAGCCCCTTTTTGTGTCAGTCCATTCATCTTAGGAGTTGTCCACAATTAGCTCCTCCTCCAAGGAAATACCCATGCTGGTAAGAAAATATATGGTTGAATTAGCCTCTTTAAAATAATTTTTGGCTTCCCAAGTTGAAAAAGAGTCTAGAGTATCCTATCCTTACTACATAATATTGTCATTATTCCATAAACCTGCTTTTCACTTATACAGAGTGTGAATCAACACTATCGATTCACCCTTAATTATAACCTTCTTGATGCCACATTGAGAAACTAACTCCAACCAAGTACAAGGGATTTTACATTCAACTCATTTTTTGTGCCATCTAAAAGCTTTTGTGAGGCCACTCTAATGAAGGACCCTATACAATCTATGATTAAACAATCCACCCCTGAAGCCCCTATATTGCCTCTATTCACACATCAAAGTTTAATTTAAACACAATAGGTATCGAAGGATATCATATTGAATTTTACACCAATATACGAGCCTTGAATGGAATGATTGACCCATTAATAAGGTATTATGGCACCACTTTAAAAAATTATTTTTCTAGTATTTTATACCAAAGTATGAATCCTTTCTCCTCAACTATTGGCAAACTAAAAAAATGGAGTTTTAATTCATCTCCTCGTATGTGGATTATATTACTCAACTAAATTTGGAACTCCAAGCTTGGGCCCAATCTTACCCATTTTATTTGGTGTCTTTTCTACTAGGGTCTACCACTTTGGTAAAGGCTCAAACACATTGGGATTTTTTATCTTAAGTGCTCTACATATTTTATGCCAAAGACTTTTCAGCACCTATTTTGCACTTTTCCTCGAGCTCATAAAGCTTGGAAATGGATTCATAATATATTTCATCCTTTTCATCTAGGACATTTGTTAGTATAGGTTCCTATAAATTTCCATTATAAAATGCTAAGGAGTGTATGTGAAGTGAGTTGTAGAATCGAAACACTAATGAGAATATAACAAGTTAAATTATTCCTTCAGTTCATAATTAGTGAGCATTTATAAAAATGCATATTGAAACATAGAGAACATTAATTATTGTTATATTATGAAGTAGATTAAAATGAAACATAGTATACATGTGCACAAAAGGAGTACAAAAAGACGTTGGGAAGATCCATCATCAGATCTATATATTAATCTCTTTTTCATAGAACTCTTTTTATTACATTTGAACATTATTTAAAAGAGCTTACAAAGGCTCTCTCACTTTGCATTTTAAACATTTTATTTATTTCTCAAATGATTATTTACATGTTTTGTAGATTTTTGATATACAACCATGGGTCGAATACATACAAAATAATACATATCACACACTTTTCATTTATACACACTCTATAATTTTGTACTCCTATATCTACTACCAACACTTTCCCAGACATAAACAATTATATCATCCTGATACAAAGTGGCATGAAGTGTGTCGAAGTCATGATATGGTGGAGTTTTATGCACTATGGGCTTAGTAAAAAAACACTACTTTTGGTAATCACTCAAGGTGTCATTTACTAGTTTTCACCTCTTGTGCACTACTTAGCTGCACTTTCAAGTTTTCAACTAAATAATGTAACAATCTATCACCCTTCTAGGTTTTCAACTAAATAATGTACCAATATATTGCCCTTGTAGGTTTTCAATAAATTAACAAAACCAAAAGGTCACTTTTTATAGGATTTCAACCATCCTATCCCTATGCCTAATGTTTTTGGACTTCCCTACTTCAAAAATCTTCAAATTTTAAAAAATTAAACCTCAAATTACCTAGAGATGAGGTAGAGCCTAGAGGCATAGAGTGCGTATCTTGAGTTGAATTAATTTATGAAGATGGTGGTGCAACCAGGGTCATGTCAAAATATGTTTTTGGTGAATAAGATGGTGATATAAAAACTATGGTTAAAGATGATGCAGCTACAGAGTCAACTACTTGAGGTGTTTTTTGTATTATTTTGGTCACTTGTTTGGAGTTCTTGGGAAATTTGTGCTGGTGGAATGAATTGAGGCTCATTAATGTCCTTAGCGATTGGGAGGTCCAAATGTGATAGATATTGTTTGAGCTACCTCCAGTCTCCTAGGGTAACCCAAACCATGCTTATTAATGTGCACAGAGGAGTCTAGTAATACATAATGTTATGGATGTCTTCATCTTCTATGGTAGTAATAATGGCCCTATTCTATAATACTTTAATTTGAATGGCTTGTAACATTTACTCTAGTATATCTGAGTAGCATTGATTCTGCACACTGGTGAATGCATTCTGGAGCATCTCATTCTACCATATATTCATCCTGGAAATAACATTTTCTCTTGAGGCAAGAGACTCCTTCAACACAATGTTACTTTTATCTAGCATGGATGTACGATGTTTCATCGCTTCCTTAGATTTGTCTACCTTATATAAATTTAGTTTTACTTTATTTTAGGTATCTTACATTTGTTACTTCTAGTTGAACATGCTACGAGAAATTTGTGTGGATTATAGCATAGAAATGTCAAGGAATTATTCATATTATTAAAGAAGATAAAATAATATTTACATTTCATATTTCAATTGCTAACCATGTATTGAGAGCTTATAAAAAAAATTCACAACCACCTAATCCTTGGTGAGTCAAGAAACTAAGGTAGTGAGTTGTTTTTATTCTAACATCACCTGGTCAACAAGAACTTGTATCACCAGCATGAGACAAGTTTTATTTATGATATTATAGGACTTGTCTAACTGAGCATGTAAATATGTCTTTTCCTTCCTTAACTGGAGGTTGTCTTGTTCCATCTTGGTTGCCTTCTACACTGACTCTTAGAAGGTGGAAGCTCCCTAAATTTGTGCTATAGAATCTTGAAGTGTAGTAGCTCTATATGTATTATTCACTAATGTGATATTAGTCACATAATGATGTAGAGCATTTGGGAAAAGATATCCACAACCTTTGTATGGTCTTGAATGTCTCATCCTATTACTATGTTTCTTGCTCAACCTTGCATCAAACTAGATACCTCTCATTTGGATTCTTGGGCCTGATATCCTTATTGTATGTCCCCATCTATTGAATTCATAAAAATATTTTTTTATAACAATATTTTTTCTCTAAATTAGTCACGTGGACTCCTTAATTCAATTAATCCACTCCTTATTCAATTTGTCCTTCTTATTCTCACTATCTTTCCTTAAACATCCAATCTCTAGGTTTCAAGTAAATTCTTACTTCAAGATTCAATAACACTATATCTTGTCTTAGATGACCTTAAATGATCATATCCCCTCTAGTTTTGAATCTCTCAAACACTCATACACTCTTCCACACTCAATTCCTCTTTCACTATTCTCATTGTAATATAAGCTTGTAGCAATTTTTACTGATATGTGGCTTGTACAATCTTAAAAAGATTGACCAATCTAAATTGACTTCATTTATGATAAATATTTATGCTTATGTACCTCCCTAATAAGTTTCAAGGCCTAATTCATTCACTTTCTACCTTTTCTTTTGGAAAACCATCTTCTTTTAGGCCTAGTTAGATCTAGTTGAAGCTCACCTACCCAGATCCATACTTGTGTAGTCTATAAAAAAATTAAAATAATTCCATCAATGATAATACATAGATTTATATCAGATTACAAAATTTCATAGCATTATGATAGTTATTTCTCTTTTTATAAGTAGAACTCTAAATCTAGGGTTTACTAGTCTTGAACATGGCTGAGGGCCTTCAAAATCATGTATCTTGAGTTGTATATCATGTTGGCATCCGAAATCACCCTATTTGGGTCTATATTAATTCCCTTCAACTTTCCAAAAGGCCTAGAGTCCTGGGTTTATCCATTACATGCTTAAAATAGTGAAAACTCAGTGAACTATGAGCTTGGATTGACTGTGCATGGTAAGTTTGATCCAAAATTGTTGGGTATTCAATCCCATAAGTATTTAGGATGACACAAGTCCTTATTTAGTTCTATTTACTCTCCATACACCTTGTTCAACTCTTAAAATCCATGTGTCAAGTCTTAATCCTTTCTCTAGATGAAATGATATGTGTTCAATCACAAGACTACCTGGACTAGTCTAAAAGTTAACCTTATTACCTTAGGGTTTCAAAAAAGGATTCCTACACTTTACTATATCTTCAACTCACTTCACATAGGATCCATTCACTCCTATGGATCAATAATCTTTCTCTTTATCTTAGATAGGAGTTACCAAGCCTTCACTATATAAATAGGGTACCTACAAGCCTTAATACAATAGGAGTTTTTATTCCAAAATTTGAATCTCAAAACATTTTATTAAGGCATACTAAGCTTCCACACTGATGTGTCCACTAACCAAACATAACTCCAAGCATCCCTACTTTTTTCCACCTCTTTACTTCATTCCCTAATATCCTTCAAATAGGGTAGACTAGACTTCAAGGTTTTTACATTCTAGACAATCAACATGCAATAGTTTGTTATGTTATTCCTTGAATTCAAAGTCTCTCTATAGGCTTGTCTAAAACCTTATCCTTAATTAATGCTTATCAATATTTTAATAACTAGTTTCTCTTCTTTATTACCCATTTTAATAAGCACACACAATCATATTATTGTGTGGATAGGGTATTTCTTAACTGTCTACCAAGACTATGCATATACATTTTCAAAGAACTTAGAAACTTTTAAATATCTTACTTGATATCTCATCTCTATAATTGATATATTTCTTCCATTTATATATTATCTTCTCAAAAAATAGGACATAGTATTGTAAGTGAAACAATCTACTGGTTTGTCACAGTCCATAGGATACAGGGGCAGTGATCAACATTGACACTGAGTCTCCTACATGGGAAGGCCTTAACCATTTATAAGAGGGTCTATATGGGCTCAATCCATTTAACCACTAACATAAATATTCACCACTCACTTCAATATACTTAATTCAGGACTCACCACCTACCAAACAAATACAAATACTTCAATTCCTCTCCCTTGACTATGTTTTATAGTTATTCTTTGGTTACATCTTGCAATTACTCTTTCTCCTACAATATTACACCATTGATAGTATGTTAAAGGTTTTTAAAAACTTCAAGTGCAATAATAAATCAATACAATCATGCATATAGAATTGAGAACTTCTTTTCTTTATTCGAATCCTTATTGCCTTTCACATTACTATCCATTCTAGGACTGGAGTTCTTCCTTGAGATGTTTGTATGATACTCCTCTTCTCTAATTATCCTTCTTCTACTTGAAAATATCTCTCTTATTTTCCTCACCTCCCTCTCACTCTAACAACCTCAAAATCTACGTATCATCTCTCTTTTTACACCAACTCCATGTTGGTTGCTAAGTTAGTTACAAAACTAACCCTTTATTTGCCAACCCAACTCATGGGTAAGGGTTACCATTCCAATTCATGACTTAAAATTTATGAACTTGACATATATAACTTATAATTACCCTACAACCAACTTTGCTCACCTAACTCTTCAAACACATAAAATGACCCTTTTAAACTCTTGACAACATTTTGAATTTTCAAATTCCTTGTTTTGGAGGGAAAACACCTAGGACCTATTTAACATGAATTTATGACTTATAATTTATTTCAATGACATAATTAGACCACATGAAGACTTTTTATACACCTTAACACTCCACTTTGACTTCTCTTGACCAATTGTGACTATTAGTTCAAAAAAGATGTTCTTTGGCTTGATGCTCCTGCATCAAACTCCCCAGGAGGGAGAAAACTTGAACCTGCATCTTTTTTCCTTGATTTCCAATTTGTCCTTTGATGGTCCTCCATATGTACTTGACTAATTTCTATTATTCTAGGTTCATTCTTCTTGTCAAACACTTGCTCTTCTTCTTCTTGGCCTTGTCTATTCTTTATATCCATTCATACTCCACTTCCATGAGATACTCCCACTACTGTGGTTTTTTTTTTGCTACATATTTTAACTTTTCCCAATCATTTTTAACCTCATCACACTTAGCTACAACTAACTTGTATACATTTGTCTTCCTCATGTTTTCTTCATGGCTTCTTTTCTCCTCAATACCACTTATATCTTACTTATCTAGAGTATCTTGCTTCTTGTTCATGATTTCACCCTTGTCATGATACTTTATTGGCCTCTTATGCATGCCAACCTTCATCATTTGTCCCATTTGACCTTATCTTTCTTCCTCTACGTCACTATCCTACTCCTCTTGGTGTTTTTGCCCATCATCTTGTTAACTATGCAAGAGAAATTTCTTGTTCCACTCATCCTCTTCATAGTACATCATGACTTGACAAATCCTTGGCCTCCCATATCCATGTTTATCAAGTCAAAACTTAGAATTAGTTTGAATCATTATGTAACTCACCTTGTTTGCTTATTTTTGACTCATTTGCTTACTTGCTTGCTTACCAATTTCTACATCTTCTTATACTTGTCTTTTTTGCTCCTCTCTTAATGTTCCTTGGAGTTTATCCTTGATCTTAACCTATTGTACCTCATTTATTTTAATCTCATTTGATGTAATAAACAAGTCCTCCAACATTCTCAATTCCTCTTGCAACTTAAATGCATCAATATCCTCATTTGCTTCATCAAACTTTAGTGTACTTTGTTTGTTATTGTCTTGGGCAGTTGGTCTTTATCTCCTTCTTAGACTCCTCATTTTTTAGAGTCATATCAGCCTCCTTTTGTTCTATGTCACACTTTTTAATCACTCTTTTAGGTGCTTCTTATTCATCTTTCCATGCTACACCATCATCCATCAATGCAATGATTTCTAGGTAGATGAAATCTTCACTATTGAAGTCAAACTCAAACATATCATCATATACCACATTTTAAAACATATCTATCAAAATCATATCTTCTCTTATGCATTCTTTTCCTTGGATGCATGATTGTACCTTTACTTCTTTGACTTGATTTGTTTGCTCTACCTTTCGTGCTTACTTTTTAGGCTTGTCATCTTCTTAAATACTCATTCTTTCTTGGAGTACACTTGCAACATGATCCTTTTATACTCTTTTCTTGCTATTCACAACCCACTTACTACCTTGTATCTTCTTTGGATGCCACTTGCATCTCTTTACATCATTCTCATGCCTCATACCTTGGTCATCTATCATTCCAACTTGATGTACTTTGCCATTTGCCTTTTATTTTCATATTTGTATTTGCTTTCCATCTGTACATATCCATTCCCTTGTTCACCTTTTGATGGCTGCACTTTGTCATGTTTTCTCTAAACCTACATAATATCCTTTCCTTCTTCATATATGCAATTAAATTCAACATTCAAACACTCATTTACCTCTAATGTCAATTGTTACAAGCTTTTTTCTTCATTTTTATCTTCATGGATGACCTTAAAGTCTTCTTGGGTGACCTTCTTGTCTTCTTGGTGCACCATCTCCTTTATTTTAGCTACTATGCATGGCAATGTATCATATTATTTGTCTTTCTCATCATCTTCTACAAGTGATATGCTTTCAATTTCCTTCACTTTATCTTCTTCAAGAGGTTATTTTTCTTGATAATTCTCTTACCACTTGATGGGTGTCATTCTTGGCCCATTTTTCATTATCTTTGAGGCCTCATGCTTGGCCTTCATCACATTTGTCTTCATACCTAAAACATAAACTCAAAAACAAAGTTAGCATATAAAATGAGAGACCACATAGTCTATTTGAATGCCTTTGACATAGGCATCATCCATATTCTCTTATCTTCCCCCTCATGTGCTCTTTTTGGCACATTTATCTCCTTCTTGTTCTCTTCAATGAGAACTCTCTTCTCAATGTATATTTCTTGTTGCTCACTCGGTAACATCTTTTTTCTCATGCCTCTTTGGGCCACCTTCTCTATCTTTTTCTCTTTCCTTAAGATACCTTTCTTGTGCCTTCTTCTTCTCACTAGTGACTCTATTGGCCACTTCACCTTTCTCTTCATTCTCCAGCCACTCCATTGGATTTATTGTTCTCTCATGAACTTCACCATGAGCTCAATCTTATCAAATCTCTACCCCAATTCTCTCCTTATGTTTGCTAGTTCCTTGTCTATATCCATCTTCCCAATTTTATTATTTTCTATGGGCTTATTTAGACCTCCTCTTAGCAAGTCCTTCAAGATTTACTCTTAGAGATCTTGTGGGCCTTTCCTCTTCTTAATTCCTCTCTCTAAGATCTCTCTTAACTCTCTTGACTCTCTTTTGGAGTCTCTTATCTTCCTCTTTTCTCTTGGATCTTCATTGCTCTCTTTTCCTCTCTCTTTTCTATCCTCTCCTTGGATAGTTTCTTGTCCTTCTCAAAGGAATTTTGGGGATCTATCTCTCAATTCACTCTATCAATATTATCCTTATCTATGCTGACCTTGTCAGATCAGACCTACAACATCCTCTTCTCCTAATACCCTGCAAGGTTATCTCTTAACCATACCTCATTGCATATGCATGTATCTCAAATCAAAAATTTATAAAGCAATCAAAATAAAATTTAACCCAAGTATACCTTACTATCTCTGATAAAAAAATGATGTATATCATTTGGGAGAATTCATCCACAACCTTTGTGTGGTCTTGAATGTCTCATCCTATTACTATGCTTCTTGGTCAACTTTGCATCAAACTAGATACCTCTCATTTGGATTCTTGGGCCTGATAGCCTTATTTTATGTCCCTGTCTATTTTATTCAAAAAAATCTTTTTTTTATAACATTATTTATTCTCTAAACTAGTCACATTGACTCTTTACTTCTATTAATCCACTCTTTACTCAATTTGTCCTTCTTATTCTCACTAGCTTTCCTTAAACATCCAATCTCTAGGTTTCAAGTAAATTATTAATTTACACTTAAATGGAACTATAGATTGTATTTTATAACCTTAAATTATCATATCCCTTCTATTTTTTATTCTCTCAAACACTCATACACTCTTCCATACTCAATTCCTCTTTCAATGTTCTCATTGCAATATAAGTTTGTAGTAATTTTTACTGATATGTGGCTTGTACAATCTTAATAAGATTGAAAAATATAAATTGAATTAATTTATGATAACTCTTTATTATTATGTAAATCCCTAATAAATTTCAAGGCCTACTTTATTTTATTTCTACCTTTTCTTTTGGAAAACCATCTTCTTTTAAACCAAGTTAGACCTAGTTGAAGCTCACCTACCCAAATCCATACTTGTGAGGTCTCCAAAAACTTAAAACCACTTTCATTATTTATATACATGAATTTATATCAGATCAAAAAATTCATAGCATTATGATGGTTGGTTCTCTTTTTATAGGTAGAACCCTAAATCTAGGGTTTACTAGTCCTAAACATGGCCGAGGGCCTTCAAAATATTGTATCTTGAGTTGTATATCATTTCAACGTCCTAAATAACCTTCCTTAGGTCTTTATTCATTCCATTCATATTTTAAAAATTCCTAGGTTTATCCATTTCATGCTTAAAATAGTGGAAACTTGGTCAATTGTGAGCTTGGATGACTATACACAGTAGGGTTGGTCCAAAATTATTGGGTATTCAACTCTAATAAGTATTTAAAATGACACAAGGCCTAATTTATTTATATTTACTCTCCATAAACCTTTTTTAACTCTTAATTTTCCTATTTCAAGTCTTAATTCTTTTTTTGGATGAAATGATATGTGTTCAATCATAAGACTACCTAGATTGGTCTGAAAGATAACCTTATTACCTTAGGGTTTAAACAAAGGATTCCTCCACTTTAATATATATTCAACTACTTCACACAATATTAATTAAATCCTATGGATCAATAACCTTTCTCTTTATCTTAGATAGGAGTTACCAAACCTTCACTATATAAACAGTGTACACGCCTTAATACAATAGGAGTCTTTATTCCAAAATTTAAGAGTCTCAAAACATTTTTTTAAGGAATAATAAGATTCCACACTAATTTTTTCACTTACCAAACATAACTCCAAACATCACTACTTATTTCCATCTC
This sequence comes from Torreya grandis, assembly GCA_037957365.1. Taxonomy (NCBI): domain Eukaryota; kingdom Viridiplantae; phylum Streptophyta; class Pinopsida; order Cupressales; family Taxaceae; genus Torreya; species Torreya grandis. The sequence goes on from JARHVA010000101.1 coordinate 3,799,498, forward strand.
TTTATTTCATTCCCTAATATCCTTTAAATAAGATAGACTGCACTTTAGAGTTTTTACGTTCTAGATAATCAACATGAAATAGTTTGTTATGTTATTCCTTAAATTCAAAGTCTCTCCATAGGATTGTCTAAAACCTCATCCTCACTTAATTATTATCAATATTTTAACAACTATTTTCTCTTCTTTATTAACTATTTTAATAAGCACACACAATCCTATTCTTGTGTGGACAAGGTATTTCTTGACTGTCTACTAATATTGTGCATATACATTTTCTCAAACAACTTAGAATATTTTAAATATCTTACCTAATAAATCATCTCTATAATTTATATACTTCCTCCATATACATATTATCTTCTCAACAAACAAGACATAACATTGTAAGTGAAACAACCTACTAGTTTATCACAGTTCATAGTATATAGGGACAATGACCAACATTGACACTGAGTCTCGTACGTGGGAAGGCCTTAACCATTTATAAGAGGGCCTATATGGGATCAATCCATTCAAAAAATATCATAAATATTCACCACTCTCTCCAATCCACTTACTCAAGGACTCGACACCTACCAAACAAATGCAAATACTTCAATTCCTCTCCCTTGACTGTGTTATGCAGTCATTCTTTGGTTACAATATACAATCACTCTTTATCCTGAAATCTTACACCATTGGTAGTATGTTCAAGGTTTTAATAAACTTCAAGTGCAACAATAAATCATACAATCATGCATATATAATTGAGAACTTATTTTCTTTATTTAAAACCTTATTGTCTATTACATTACTATCCATTCTAGGACTGGAGTTCTTCCTTGAGAAGTTTGTATGCTCCTCCTCTTATTTGGTTCTCCTTATTCTACTTGAAAATATCTATTTTTTTTTCCTCACCTCCATCTCACTCTTACAACCTCAAAATCCATGTATGATCTCTTTTTTTACACCAACTCCAATGTTGGTTGCTAAGTTAGTTACAAAACTAACCCTTTGTTTTCCAACCCAACTCATGGGTAAGGGTTATCATTATAATTCATGACTTCAACTTTAGGAACTTGAAATATATAAATTTTAATGACCTTATAACCAAATTTTCTCACCTGAATCTTCAAACACACAAAATGACCCTTTTGGACTCTTGACAACATTTTGAATTTTCAAATTCCCTATTTTGGAGAGAAAACACCTAAGACTTATTTAACACAACTTTATGAATTTTAATGGATTTAAATGACATAATTATACCATATGAAGCCTTTTTAAACACCTTGACACTATACTTTGACTTCTCTTGACCAATTTTTACTGTTAGTTCAATAATGTTATTTGGCTTGATGCTCCTACATCATACTCCCTAGGAGGGAGAAAACTTGAACCTACATATTTCTTCCAATCTGCATAAAATTATGTACCCTAGGACACTCTATTCAATCTCCCACAATTTTATGCAACATTGGATCATCTCTCAAGTTTGTGGAACTTGTAAGAGAGATGAATCTCTAGTATTATTAGGGCTAGCTCCCTAGATCTTCTTTGAAATGCTTGTAAACTAATCTAATGCTTGCTTATAGGGAAAGAGTTAGAAGTTTGCATGAAGTAAAACTACACTAAAGTGGTGATTCACCAATAGATATCCCACAAACTATCATACTTATATTAAGTAACAAAGCTTTTTAAGACCAACTCTAAGCCTTAAAGGATCCTAACATAAGTGATTCAATGTGAAGGTAACATACATGAGACAATCAACAAGACAACTAGTCCAGGGGCATATTTCACACCATAGAGATAATAACTTAATTGGAGAGGATCTTAGTATCATAACTACACTTTAGATGACCTGTTAGATTAGAACTCTTGATTAAACATGAAGGATAGAGGAAGCAAGGATGATATTATCACTTAACTTCACTATTCATCTCTCTCACACTTGGACAAAGATGTTTGCAACTCAGAATTAGACTTGCATTCAATGTTCAAAAGCAAATTACAATGTTATTCCAGTAGGGGTTCACCATACTAGATGTGGTATTATTCTAAAATGGCCAAAATGGCTCATACTTATAGCAATTAGAAAGAGAGAGAGAAAACAAAAGTCTAAGAGACATAAGGACATGTGTCCAAAACTAGAAACTAGTTACAATGCATGTAGGTGAAGTGTAAGAAGAGTTAGAAACTAATTTTTATGTGTCCATTCCAAACAATCATCCTCTTCCAAAATTGATGTAGTATCTCTTCAAACATTTTCCATGAAACTTCATCATTGGCCTTCATTGGGTATTCCAAAGCTAACTAGGGGCAAGTGTCTCTTTTACACTAATAAGAGGAAGTTACAAGGAATATTTTACCTACATTGGAAGTTTTCCAAATCATGACATTCTCTTACACAAGCTCATCATCACCTTGCAACCATGATCACTCTCTAATAATATTATTTTGACACTTGGCACTAGAATATTAGAATTTTTTTCTAACTAATCCATACCAAGGGTCTTGTGACACATGTTAGGACACCTCATATTCTTGGATTCATTAGAAACATCTTTAAAATCCTCCAAACTTGAGTTACCATACTCTTCACTATGTCATTATAGATGCCAATTTATACAGGCTGAATTTAGAGACTTGGTAGACAAACTTGTGAGTATTTCCAAGGTTTTAAAATTTCATGAGGATTTGGTTTAAGTCTCGAGCTACCTCCCAAAGTGATTCGCATCCGTTGATCATCTTCAGGGCTTACAAAACATAATAAAATGTCAATAAAACATGATTATGCTCCACTTGTATGGATTATATACAATATAATCCCATGTATTTTACCCTCATGGAGTTGGAAACAACTTCTCCCTTATACTTGTGGTCAAATTCATCCATCTGGATGCATTTTGAACCACATCTCTCCAATCGGGTCCCAAAATAGGGGTTTTAAAGCGTTTTAGGTACATTAGCCCTTTAAGGATTTTTCATAAACCTCTGACATTGGAGTTTTTAACCAACACCCAAAATTTATTGTTTAGTACCCCCTTCAACCTCCTACAACTTCTTATAATCCCATGCAAAGCCTCCACGTAGGTATGAGTATTTGAAGTGACCTTCTCAATTGCACCCCTTCTCTTCACATACATTGTCATGACATTGGGTCCAAGAATGATAAATTTGGGTTCCATTATTCATTCCAATAGCTCCAATATGTCAAATTATTCCTCATGGTTCTATCCTAGTCCATTTCATCCACTTGCTAGCACTACAAATGGTTTTGAGCTCTCCTTAGGAAAACACCTCTCCACTAGGCATAGTGGCTTTAGATCCTCTTTCATGGATTTATAAAACCGGGGCTTGTTACAAAACCTTATGATCCTTCACTCATGTTTTTACATGCTTATCCAAGATTTCCCCAACTTATTTTCATATCCACTTCAACCCTAGCCTTCAATTTCCACCATTTTCTCTCTCTTTTGCAAGTTTTAAGCCTTAAAAGTGGCCTATCTCTGAGACAAAATAGAGAGTATTGGCCCTTTTTTCTCATAATTTCTTAATACATGGGAGGATTCCTTAGTTCATGAGGACCCATATCACTATGTTTCAGATCTTAACTTCTCTATTTACCCCTTCAACTAGCATGAAACTCAAAACTAACTTCTAAAGGTGATTGCCTGCAAGTTGAAGGTGGAATTGGCCTTTTTGACCTCATAAGTGGAAAATTTTGATATATTTGCCTTTTTTTCTCTATCTCTCCATTCTCTTGGGGTTCCTATCATCATATTCAATCCCTAGATATTCTCACTTGGCCTTGTGGAGGCACTTGACGCTCTAATTGTCTTCATCCCACTTGTAGTTATGTGTGTTCTAAACACTTGGAAGGTTGGTTGTAGGTTGTTTTTTGCATGTAGGATTCATGTTAGTGAATTTAAATGACATTTAATTCCAAAAAAACACTCATTTTCCATTTATAATCCATCCTTTTCTCTTAGGATTTCATTACCCTCACTCCCAAGATTAGGCCACTTGCTCATTGGACTGAGACACTTCTTAAGACCCTGCCTGTGAGTCATGGTCTGAGTTTGGATTAATGTTTTAAGGACATTATTAATTTTTTCCTTGGTCACAAGACTCCCCATGATTTTATTTAAATTTTTAAACCTTCAAACCATACATCATTTCATGTTTGGGTCTTTAAGGAAGATACCCTTGTCTTGACTGTCCCAGTCATGGCTTTACCCCTGTGGGTGCTTTTTTAGCATGGTTTGAAGTTTGTGAGGCATTTTTACATGATATTTAGGTCATAAGACCATTTTAATTCCCACATTTACTTTTATATTTAATCAATACTATCATCTTCAAGATTCTCAATTGCTTATTGTCTTTCAAGTGGACTGAGATAAAAAACTTCCTTATCCCATGCATGTAGGTGTTGATTGCTCATGAATTAGGCCTTGAACCAATGTTTAAATCACTTATTGATACCACCCCCTTAATTAAATAATATTTTGGATTCATAAATTAACCTTAGGTGGCATTAGCATCATTAAGAATACTAACTTCACCTCATTGCCTATCTCAGTCCGTGCAAGCCTATAGGTGGTGATTTAGGGCTAAATGAGGTATTTGTAAATGGAAGGCCATCCTTGATAAATCATGAAGATAATTGGGATATTTACATATTCCTTAATCATCATTTTGAGACTATGAACACAATATAAACCATCTACACAAAAGATACCCTTTTCCAATCTTGAAACTCCATTTTGGTTGTAGGTTGTCATGGCTTCAAATGGACTTTGATGAGGATGCTCAGAGGTTGTCTTAGAGTTTGATAAAACATATAAAACCTGACCATATATTTACTTACCTTGAAATGGGATAAATTCCACTCAAAAAATAAGATGAAAATAAAACTCATTGTCTTACTTGCCTGGCTATGAGTGCCAATTCACAGGCCTGTGTATGGATAGGGGATAGGCTTAGGGGGCATTGCATCCACATATATCTTCCCTCATCAAAAATTTGCTCAAGAGTGTCTTTTTAACCACTTTTAATTATTTCCCCCCTTTGGAATATTCTAGAGCTATCACAATGAAGGGCAAGGCTCCATTTTTATCATCATCATGTAGATCTCATTGTTAAGATTCAATGGTTTTTTTGTTACTTTTGGAGCTCTAGAATGCTACCTTATCCTTGCTCTTTTCTTCTCAAATTTGGAATAGACATTTTCCATTAATATGGATAAAAGGTGAGTATATGAGGATACTTCAAAACCATAATATCCTTATTGTGTGAAAACAACAAAAACACTTAGGAGCTTTATTTTCTCAGTCTAGGGAAAAGTTCCCCAACTCAGTCCTTATCTTTCCATATGAATTCTAACTTCTACCTTGTCAATTATATTCCTTCACAATGATTTATCATGTCATTTCATAATTTTAAGGTAGAATAAATGTCTCTTAAGCATCTCAAATTCACAATTAACCCTCATCCTCTTTGTTCAGGCCACCTATAGGTGGTGTTTAGTTGTAGCAAGCAGTGGATATAAGGGTGGTAAAGGGCATTGTCATGATCATCTCCACCAAGTGTAAATCAACTCAAAACCTTAAATTTCACTCCAAATATCTCTCAAGATTGAAAAAATTATCAATGTTGTTATCCAAACATGATGCTATCATGTAGACCCCTGACTGACCACTTCCCTTTGAATATGCAAACAGTGAAGGGAAAAAGTAGACTAAGTGCAAGATTTAGGCCTCATGGTCTCTTTCTTGATCATAAAATGCATTTTAAAACTTAAAAAAACTTGATACATGTTAAATTACATCATAATAATAATAAAAACCTTCATTAAGGGCACCTGTAGGTGCATACTTCTGAGCAAAGGCATCAAACATAGTCCAAAGCAAGAACAAGCCTAAAAAAGGCTTTCCTAGGCATTTGATGACTTCCAAATTAAAAAGTATCATGAAAAACCTATGTATATTCATTTTATAAAATTTATAAATACTTGAAACAAACACATCCATCAAATCAAAGCAAGAGAATTTGTAACAAATGCAAATAGTGACCCCCTCATGGATTGAAGTGCACAAAAAGTTGTCTGAAGTCTAACTGATTGTTCATAAAGGAGGAGGTACTAAATTGATAAATCCTACTATGAAATTTAATTTAACTTATATTAATATCCACCTACAATACCATTCCTCCCAACTCCACATGTATGGTCCACACTAAGCACTTGAAAATGACCCTTTTTTGTTTGCCAAGACAAGAAGGAAGGAAAACAATTTGCAGATGATCCTTTTTATGAAATATATACAATAAAAATGTGATAATTACCTATGGTGAGGTGAAGAGTCACACCACCACATTTTTAGTTTCAAGGTAACTTGAGAAGTCTGTACAAGTGTTAGAAATGGCCTATTTTTTAGGAAAAACTACCATTTGACTGATGAAACTAACTTGTAACTACCACCTGACTAAATCCTGACATTATTTGACCTTTTTCATGTTATAATTCATCTTTTTGACAAATATTTTAATTTAAAATTCCATAAAATTCATTTAATTAAGCTAAAAAGGTGGCTTAATGACCTTTTTTATACATGAGACCTAGCAAGTGGCCAGTTTATGATATGTAAACACATTAAAACCTATTAAAGACCATTTTAGGACATTTTAAAATTAAATTGAGCCTTTTACTAAGTTTTAATATGTTTTACCAATGTTGACTTTGGCTAATTAGGCCAGTACAAGGGAGATCGGCTTCAATAAGGACTAGGAGAAGGGTGAGACATATAGGACAATAGGAGACCCCATTGGACATATAAAACCTTATTCAAAAGTTAATAAATAGTATGCTTTGACCCAAATTTGACTTGGGCTCAAATTTGTTCAACACTTCCTTTCTTTCCAATTTGTCCTTTGATGGTCCTTCATGCATGCTTGACTGTTGGTCCATTATTCTAGGTCCATTCTTCTTGTCCAACACTTGCTCTTCTTCTTCTTGGCCTTGTTTATTCTTTGTATCCATTCATCCTCCACTTTCATGATATAATCCCACTACTATAGCTCTTTTTTATGCATATTTCACCTTTTCTCAATCATTTGGAACCTCTTCACACTTAGCTAAAACTAACTTGTATATATTTGTCTTCCTCATGTTTGCTTCATGGCTTCTTTCTCCTCAATCTCACTTATGGCTTGCTTGTCTAGAGTATCCTACTTCTTTTTCATGCTTTAATATTTTTCATGAGACTCTATTAGCCTCTCATTCATGTCAACCTTCATTATTTTTCCCATTTTACATTCTCTTGATGTCCCTACTTCATTGTCCTCCTCTTGGTGTTTTTGCCCATCATCTTGCTCATTATGCAAGAGAAATTTCTTTTTCCACTCATCCTCTTCATAGTAAATCATGAATTTACCAATATCTGGCCTCCCATATCCATTTTTATCAATTACAAACTCATAATTAGCTTGAATCATTATGTAACTCACCTTTTTTGCTTCTTCTTGCCTCATTTGCTTGCTTTCTTACTTGCCAATTTCTACATCTTCTTGTACTTGTATTTGTTGTTCCTCTATTAGTGTTCCTTGGAGTTTATCCTTGATATTAACCTATTTTAACTCACCTATTTACATCTCATTTTATGGAATAAACAAGTCCTCTAACATTATCAATTCCTCTTGCAAATTAAATGCATCAATCTCCTCATTTGCTTCATCAAACTTTAGTGTACTTTGTTCTTCATTGTCTTGGGAATTTGGTCCTTTATCTCCTTCTTCGACTCCCTCATTTTATAGAGTCATATCATCCACATTTTTTCTACATCACACTTCTCAATCACTCTTTGAGGTGCTTTTTCTTCATCTTTCCATGCTACACCCTCATTCATCAATGTAATGGTTTATAGGTAAAAGAAATCTTCACTATTGAAGTCAAACTCAAATATATCATCATATACCACATTTGAAAACATATCTATCAAACTCTTATCTTCTCTTATGCATTATTTTTCTTAGATGAATGGTTGTACCTTCACTTCTTTGACTTGATTTGGTTGCTTTACCTTTCTTGCTTGCTTTGTAGGCTTGTCATCTTCTTCAATATTCATTCTTGCTTGGAGTGCACTTGCAACTTGATCCTCTTGTATTATTTTCTTGCTATTCAAAACCCACTTACTACCTTGTATCTTCTTGGGATGCCACTTTCATCTCTTTACATCACTCTCATGCCTCATACCTTGGTCATCTATCATGCCAACTTGATGTACTTTGCCATTTGCCTTTTGTTTCCACATTTGTGCTTTCTTTCCACCTATACTCTTGCTTTGTTTGACCTCTTACTTGAGGTTAATCTCCTTCTTCTCTTCACCTGCTTATTTCAACCATTTAGGCCATACATATCCATGCCATTTTTCACCTTTTGAGGGCTACACTTTGTCATGTTTTCTCTCAACCTGCATATCAGCCTTGCCTTCTTCATATTTGCAATCAAATTCAACATTAAAACACTCATTTACCTCCAATGACAACTATTGCAAGCTTGTTTCTTCATTCTTATGTTCATGGATGACCTTAAAGTCTTCTTGGGTGACCTTATTGTCTTCTTGGTGCACCATCTCATTTCTTTCATTTGTTATGCATGGTAATGCATCATAGTATTCATCTAACTCATCATCTTCTACATGTGATATGCCTTCAATCTCCTTCACTTTGTCTTCTTCAAGAGGTTCTTTTTCTTGATCATTATGTTGTTTTCACTTGATGGGTGTCATTCTTGGCCCATTCTTCATCATCTTTGAGGCCTCATGCTTGGCCTTCATCACATTTGTCTTCATACCTACAAACACAAACTCAAAAACAAAGTTAGCATACAAAATGATAAATCACATAGTCTCTTTAAATGCCTTTAGCATAGGCTTCTTCCATCTTCTCTTATATTTACCCTCATTTAATCTTATTGGTACATATTTCTCCTTCTTTTTCTCTTCAGTGAGAACTCTCTTCTCAAATTCTATTTCTTGTTGTTCACTTGGGAACATCTATTTTCTCATGCCTCTTTGGGTTGCCTTCTCTATCTTCTTCTATTTCCTTAAGACACCTTTTTTGTGCCTTCTTCTTCTCACCAGTGACTCTACTGGCCACTTCACCTTTATCTTAATACTCCAACCACTCCATTGGCTTTATTATTCTCTCATGAGCTTCACCATGAGCTAAATCTTCTCAAATCTCTGCCCTAATTCTCTTCTTATGTCTGCTACTTCCTTGTTTGTATCCATCTTCCTCATTTTTTAATTTTCTATGGGCCCATTTAGACCTCCTCTTAGCAAGTACTTCAAGCTTACCTCTTAGACCTCATTTGGTCCTTTCTTCTTCTTGAGTCCTCTCTCTAGGATCTCTTTCTTCTTAACTCTCTTGAATCTTTTGTGGAGTCTCTAATCTTCCTCGTCTCTTTTCAAGCTTCATTGCTCTCTTTTCCTCTCTCTTTTCTAGCCTTTCCTTGGCTAGCTTTTTATCCTTATCAAAGGACTTTTAGGGATCTATCTCTTGCTTCACTCTATCAATATTATCCTCTTCTATTTTTAACTTATCATATTAGACTTCCAACACCCTCTTCTCCCAACACCCTGTAAGGTTATCTCTCAAGCATACCTCATTGCATACGTATGTATCTCAAATCAACAAATTATAAATCAATAAAAATATAATTTAACCCAAGAATACCTTACTATATCTTATACCAAAATGATATATAGTATTTGGGAGAAGTCATCCACAACCTCTATATGGTCTTGAATGTCTCATCCTGTTACTATGCTTCTTGGTCAACCTTGCATCAAACTAGGTACCTCTCATTTGGATTCTTGGGCCTGATAGCCTTATTATATGTCCCTATCTATTTAATTAATATAAATATTTTTTTATAACATTATTTATTCTCTAAATTAGTCACATGGGCTCCTAACTTTTATTAATCCACTCTTTACTCAATGTGTCCTTCTTATTCTCACTAACTTTCCTTAAACATCCAATCTCTAGGTTTCAAGTAAATTATTGCTTTAGTATTTAATGGAATTATATATTATCTTATATGACCTTAAATTATCATATGCCCTCTGTTTTTTATTCTCTCAAACACTCATGCACTCTTCCACACTCAATTCTTCTTTCATTGTTCTCATTTCAATACAAGCTTATAGCCCTTTTTACTGATATGTGGATTTTAAAATCTTAGTAAGATTTACCAATATAAATTGAACTAATTTATGATAAATATTTATGATTATGTAATTCCCCAATAACTTTCAAGGCCTACTTCATTTTCTTTCTACCTTTTCTTTTGGAAAACCATCTTCTTTTAAGCCTAGTTAGACCTAGTTGAAGCTCACCTACCCGAATCCATACTTGTACGATATATAAAAAATTTTAACCAATTAAATTAGTGATAATACATGGGTTTATATCATATTACAAAATTTCATAACATTCTGACAGTTGGTTCTCTTTTTATAGGCAGAACCCTAAATCTAGGGTTTATTAGTCCTAAACATGGCCGAGGGCCTTCAAAATATGATATATTGATTTTTATATCATTTAATAATCCCAAATCACCTTCCTTGGGTCTATATTCATTCCCTTAAACTTTAAAAAAGACCTAGAGCCCTGGTTTTATTCATTGCATGCTTAAAATAGTGAAAAATTAGTCAACTATGAGCTCAGATTGACTGTACACAATAGGGTTGGTCCAAAATGATTGGGTATTAAACTCCCACAAGTATTTATGATGAAAAAAGGAATAATTTAGTTATATTTACTCTCCATATACCTTTTTCAACTCTTAATTTCCCTGTGTTAAGTATTAATCCTTTCTCTGGATGAAATGATATGTGTTTAATCATAAGACTACTTGGACTGGTTTGAAAGTTAACCTTATTACCTTAGGGTTTAAACAAAGGATTCCTCCAATTTAATATATCTTCAAATCACTTCACATAGTATCAATTAACTCCTATGGATCAATAACCTTTCTTTTTATCTTAGACAGTTGTTACCAAACCTTCATTGTATAAACAGGGTACCTACAAGCCTTAATACAATAAGAGTCTTTATTCCAAAATTTGATAGTCTCAAAACATTTTTTTAAGGACTAATAAGCTTCCACATTTATGTGTCCACTGACCAAACATAACTTCAATCATCCCTACTTATTTCCACTTCTTTACTTCATTCCCTAATATCCTTCAAATAGGGTAGACTGCACTTCAAGGTTTTTACATTCTAGACAATCACCATGCAATAGTCTATTATGGTATTCCTTGAATTCAAAGTCTCTCCATAGGCTTGTCTACAACCTCATACTAACTTAATTCTTATCAATATTTTAACAACTAGTTTCTCTTCTTTATTACCCATTTGAATAAACACACATAATCCTATTCTTGTATGGATAGGGTATTTCTTGACTGTCTACCAAGACTATGCATATACATTTTCAAAGAAATTAGAATATTTTAAAGATATTACCTAAGACCTCATATATATAATTGATAAATTTCCTCCATTTACATATTATCTTCTCAACAAGTAATACATAGCATTGTAAGTGAAACAATATACTGGTTTGTCATAGTCTACAAGATACAGGGGCAATTATCAACATTGACACTGAGTCTCCTACATGGGAAGGCCTTAACCATTTATAATAAGGCATGTATGGGCTCAATATATTTAACCAATAACATAAATATTCACCACTCACTCCAATCCACTTACTTAAGGACTTTCCACCTACCAAACAAATGCAAATACTTCAATTCATCTCCCTTGATTGTGTTTTGCAATCATTCTTTGATTACAACCTGAAATCACTCTTTCTCCTACAATCCTACACCATTTATAGTATGTTAAAGGTTTTAATAAACTTTAAGTGCAATAATAAATCAATATAATCATCATATACAATTGATAACTTCTTTTCTTTATTCAAATCCTTATTGTCTATTATATTATTGTCCATTCTAGGACTGGAGTTCTTCCTTGAGAGGTTTGTATGCTCCTCCTCTTATTTAGTTTTCCTTATTATAATTTAAAATCTCTCTGTTATTTTCCTCACCTCCCTCTCACTCTAAAAACCTCAAAATCCACGTATCATCTCTCTTGTTACACCAACTCCAATGTCGGTTGCTAAGTTAGTTACAAAACTAACCCTTTATTTGCCAACCCAACTCTTGGGTAAAGGTTACCATTCCAATTCATGAATTCAACTTTAGGAACTTTACATGTATAAATTATAATGACCCTAAAACCAAATTTTCTCACCTAACTCTTCAAACACACAAAATGACCCTTTTTGACTCTTGACAACATTTTGAGTTTTTAAATTCCCTATTTTGGAGGGAAAACACCTAGGACCTATTTAACATAACTTTATGACTTATAATGGATTACAATGACATAATTAGACCACATGAAACCTTTTTACACACCTTGACACTCAAATTTGACTTCTCTTGACCAATTATGACTATTAGTTCAAAAATGATGTTCTTCGGCTTGATGCTCCTACATCACATCAAATTATGCCTCCTAACTTATCATGGACAAATTAAGTGATGTCATATAGGTTATGGTAAGAATTTTTAGGTGATCAATTTGTGTGACCAGGAGTGTAAAACTTATATGTCATAGTGGTGTAGATAATACATCTCATAACCACTGACTGATTATCTATGGTTTGTCTTGTGATGTCTCCTCTTATGCACCTTCTAATGTTGATCCTAAACTTTGTGATGTGTTGGAAGCTATGGGACTTAAAGAATCAATTTATTATTTATCTCCTTACATATGATTCACTAATGTGATATGGGTCACATCAAATAATGCCTCCTAACTTATCATGGCCAAAGTAAGCTATGTCACATAGGTTATGGCAAGAGTTGTCAGGTGATGGTTTGTATTACCAGGAGTGTAAAACTTGTGTGTCATAGTGATGGGGATAATACATCCCATAACCATTGATTGATTATTTATGGTTTGTCTTATGATGCCTCCTCTTGTGCACCTCCCAACCCTAATCCTAAACTTTGAGATGTGTTGGAAGGTTATGGGACTTCAAAAATCAATTTCTTATATATCTCCTCTATTGGATTCATAGTTTTCTCATCTACTAGAACTTATGAGTGTTAACTACTACTTCCACCTTATTTTTCAACTCTAAATCCTCCTTTTCCTTGGTAGATGCCTATGCCTACATTTTTATCTCTTTTAATTCTTATTTTTATTATTGCACAACATCCTTGGTAGCTTGATCTTCAGCCAATTTATCCTTTACCTCTTCTTACTTGCAACTTTTTTCTTTTTTTATTTGGCTTCATTGGCTACTACATCAGCCTTAGCCTTCTTTCTCTTTGTATCTTTCACCTCCTTTTCTAATTGTTCTTTCTTCTTCTATGCAACATCTTTTGCTTCTTTTTCCTTCTTCTCTGTTATTTATTTCTTCTTTATCTCATCTTATTCTTTCGTATTCATCACTTCTTTTTATTGGTCATATCCAATTTGGGATTTACCTCTTCTTCTTTTCCCTTTTAGCTTCTTCCTTAGTGTCATGACCCACTTGCATATTTCATTTTCATACTATCATACTTAGTTTCAACATGATTTTATATTATACAACACTATTTGGAATTGTTATTTTAATATTCTGGATTATGGAAATGTTACAGCTACATTTATTTTTGTACATGAGATATTGGTCCTAATATTCAATTTTCTACATAATATTATCTAGTTATACTTAGATATGATTATATATTTTAGGACTATTGATGTTATTTGTAGGTGTAGGAATAGGAGAAATGAGTTAGGCTAGAGATGGATTTTTTCAATCGAGGGATACAAAATAAAGGTAGTTGACATAGGTAAAAAGGGAAAAATAATGAATCAAAACTTGCAGTAGTCTATCTTTATATATTTCTATTTTATCATTTTTTGACTTGTTTATAATGTCATTTGGCTTGTCTTCACTTGTCAATTTTTAATGTTTGTGGGATTTACTTATATTACTTATGTACTTGTTTCACTTTTGAACTGAGGTAACTTTGTCTCCTTGTTTAGCTTATTTGGTGTTGTGACCTCTAGCGTCTTGGTTAAACCTGCTTTATTATTATTATTTTTATTAAATCATTATTATCATAATTATTTTATTAAATTATGTTTTCATTAGTCTGGCCTCTAAAAGCCCTCTCTTGCCACTTTCCCCCTTCAACTCCTAGCAAAATACCTTATCAAATTTATTTTAAGTCAAATTAATAATAATTTATTAGTTGGCAAATTGGAAATTGTTAATAATGATTTTGTCAAATTAAAAAAAATATTATTTCCACCTTGGCCATGGGACTTGGACAAAATATTATTTTAGCCAATAAAGATTTTTTTGGCTATGGATTTGACCTAAACAAAAGTGGATTTGGGGGATATCCTTATTTTTTATTTTGGGCAAAATTTTGATTTTGCTCATTAATGATTTTGGTGCTTGGAAGAGCTAAGCTCACCACCCAAGCCTCCCATTGTTACATGAAGTCATAGGGTTTGAGGGGAGAGGGAGGAGAGAGAGGGAGGGGGCATGGGAAATAAGGAGGAGAGAAATAAGAAGAGGGAGGCATATAGCTGATGGAGATGAAGCAAAACCCTAGGGAGAGCTTCGTGACAGCTAGGAGAGTTGGTGGATGGCATAATATTCATAATTTGGAGAGAGAATCTCCTGTGTGGCTAAGGCTAGATAAGGAGGATTGTCAAGGTAGTAAAACACAAAAACAATTAATTTCTCCTTCATTTGCTTGCAGGGAAAACAAGTAAATTTTGTAAGAAAATTTATTCTTACAGAAGTTTGTTTATTTCTTGAATGTTGGAGGTCAAGTAATAAAAAAAATTACTTGCACATCATGAGGAAGTAAGATGACTTCTTGATCAACCTAAAAGGGTTTATGGAGAATCTATTTTACAAAAAATCTTACTATTCTTGTCATGGATGTTAAATAAATTTTTATTTTAAGATTTGGTGTTTTAAAAATTATTTAGTTCAGACAAAACCCTACTTAAAAATTTATGGCTGAATGTCTTAATCAAATCTGGTTTTTATTTTCTTTCATATGGCTGAAATGAGGTGACTTGGGTCGACCTAGGGCTAAATACTGGTAATTTTTCTCAACCATGTCAAAAACTGGCATCCTAATTCACCCCATAAGCAAAACATTTGTCATTTTATTTATCCATTTTAAGATTTTATCTATTGCCTAGATTTTAGGTTTGAAAGTCAATTTTTTAGGCTGTCATGCTGATGAAAAATTCACATAAACTTTGTGCATTTTTGATAAATAAGTTTTGTTAATATTTGGGGTTTTTGGAAATCCTTCTTGAATGAAAATTTAGCCTTTATTTTAGCCATTATTATGGTATTTAATTGTTTTTTGGATTTTGTCAAATTTTTGGAAGCTTATTTTGGTAAAATTTGTGCCAAATTTTTATGGGTTTTCATTGAATAAATTTTGTTGGTGTATGAGGGTTTTTGAAATCAAGATTTGGCTGAATATGTCATTTTTATATAAAAATAACTTAATTGATTCATTGCTATACTGAGGGTTAAATTTTATTTATTCATAACCAGTTGATTTAAATGTAATCAACCATGGAAAACCTATCACTACTACAAGTGATTAAATTACTCATATCAGTTGGTAATGAATAGATACAATAAAACCTTAGTGATTGATTTCTCTTTTATGACTATATATTATTGAAACAAGGTTATATTTCTTTTTATTATTTTGGTTCACCTAGAACAAATAATGAATGTGTGTCTTAAATTAATAAACTGACTTCTAGAACCCTACAAATGGAAACTAGGTTGCTAAAGTTATTATGAATGACTATGTTGAAGTTTCAATGTGAATTATTTTTATTGTATAGTAATGCAAATTAATTATTTCATTCCCTTTGTGTCTCGTCTACATTCCCAAAGTCCCAAAATTTTAAATCTACCTCCCAACTATGGTTGGGGATGGCAAGGGCCACCAATTAAGAGGCTAATTAGATGGTTCAAGATGGGATGGCTTGCAAATACTTCAATTAGCTGGTTCATTGTTGTATTAATTCATTATTTTCATAATGATTCAACATACTTTGTAACTAATTTACCTAGAAATGATTGATGGAAGTAATACTATTGTTGTAGTTTAACGTTATTCTCATTGAGTTGTAGCTTATGTAATGAGTTTTAGTTACATGGCTTCAATATTATTACACATTGTATTACCATAGTATTTATTTCAGTTGTATGATGTCAATAAACTATGTGAGATTAGTTTCAATAAGTTTTATAAAATTAGCTTTAATCATTTTAAAAGTTTCAGCTGCATATTACCTTTTTTTAGATAGATACTAGTTTTTTACCAGAAATTTAATCAGTTCTGGAGTAAAATTTGAGGGCCCAATCCCCAAGAAAAAAGAGAAAACAAAAGAATTAGAAGAAAGAAAGAACACAAAAAATAAGACAACTAGGTTCTAGAACAGATTAGAATACAAACACCATAACTAAGAGACAAAATAATCCTAAGAGCCAAACCAAAAAAACTATAATTTACAAATGAAGAAATACCACAAAAGAAACTACTGATCTAATTGCTTGAATCCAATGGTTGAATCATCCTTTTGCTACCAATAGATGCCTACCCTGATGTAGAATAAATATTCTATAGCTCATTGAGTACCCCCGTTAATGGTGTTCATAGCATCCAATTGAAGCCTCTTTGCTTCTATTTTCCTACCTCTTTTCCCTTTCTTTTCATAGTTAGGAGTCTTCAAAGCACTAAACTATTATGAAATCAAATGAACCTCTCTACTTTCTAATTTTTCATCTTCTTCATCCCAATTCTAAACATATCGAACATAGACATCCTGCGCTCAATCCTCTAAAGAATGGAAAAATCTAACCTGCTTTGGCCTAGTTCCTTCTAAGACATCATCATTTCTTAGGAGGGGAGAGAAAGGTTTTCCTAACTCACTGATGATCTAATATATTTAAGTCACCAAACACTCACCTTTCTAAAGGTTGTCCTAAAGCTTCTAAGAGACCATACTAAGTGGAGTTTCAATAGAAGTGGATTTTAAAGGAAATTGCATTTTGGTGAACCAAATCTTGATTAGGACAACCTATCTTTCTAACCCATTTTTGTAAGAACATTGAGTGAGATCCTTGAAATTTTTTCTTGGGACAAGAAGAAATTTTATGATTAGCTTGATTGCATTTAAAACATTTGAAAGGGAGACCTTTAAAATTAAAATATTCGGTCTAGATACCACAAGAGGATGAGATCTAGATGTAATGGTGAAGGGGTTTAGCTAAATCCACTAAAACACACACCCTGACATAGTTCTTCTTAGCCCTAATAGAATCATCAATTTTAACAAAGACTCCCAGTTTGTTAACCAATTTTTTAAAAATCTCAGGATCCTATAAAGCCTAAGGAATATTATAGATCTGACCCAAACTAGGGATTGGGAAATCATCAAAGTAACAGGATCAAAAAAAGGATCCCATGGATGGAAAAACTCCCCCTGATTTCCAACAAACCATGGGCCATTAGCTCAGACAAAGTCTCTATCCTCCAATGACTGAAATAAGAGCAAAAAATATCCATTTGCCAAGATTGAGAGAAAAGGAGATTTAAGAGTGAGTCAATTTTCTTGAGACCAGGCTAATAGAGATTCCTAGGAAGGTCGCTTTCCAGTACACCTACCAATCAAAGCTCTCTAGCCTCTTTCCAAATTTAACTTTGAAATCTCTATATCAAAAATCTCTAAAATTGGAGGGGAATCAGAATAAACTAAATGAATATCACCTAAGAGCATTGTTTTCAGGGATTCTTTCTATGAAGAGGTTACTTATACAGGCTCCTTAGCAAATTACATGGGCACTTTAGCCTTCTCTGAATATTTTTGTATTTGGATTTGACTTTTGGGAATCAAAATAGGATCTAAGCTAGGATAAGATCTAAGAATAAGATCTTTACAAAAATCTCTACAACTATGAAATGGGTTTGAGATATTGATGCAATTTAAAAACACTGAATCTTTTACAAAAACCTTAGGTGGGTTTCTTGTTGTTGCATCTTCTTTCCTCCTTGGAGATGGGTTTCTATCAAAAAGGTCTTTATCCACCACTGATCATTCTAGGTCAAAAAATCCTCAAAGGGCACATCTGATTGAGAAAAAAGAGAGGCAGATAATCCAAAAAAATATTTAAAATCTTTCTTCTTCCTGTCCCTACCCATATTCACCATTTCCCCTAACCCCTTCTCTCCCAAACTCACCCTAGAAGCATATCCATTTTTAAGCCTGTACTTTGAAGAAATATGAAATCTAAATTTCCTTCTCCTGTGCATCTTTATCCCTACTACCACTACCCCTTGGCCAAACCCAACTACCACCTCTCCTAATCCATTCTCTACCATAAGAAAATCCTCACATCATTTCTTTGTTACCTATTCCTCACTGATCTCCACCTACCTAGATATGAGCACCGTCACTACCATCAACTACTATGTACCTCATACCTTCACATCTCTATCGCCATCACTCGTCAAAGCCATAGTTGTGTATTACCTCTTTAAATCTTTAGTTGGAAGTTTTATTTTCAGTTTTAGGTTACTAATTTAATTTCAATAAGTGTATGTACTCTCATATATTCATTGTTCTATTAGATTGGAAGTTGAAATTTAGTTTTAGTATTTCATTTTATTCCATTTGATTAAGTTACAAAAATTAGTGATTTATTCACAATGGAAATGTTGAACCTAGTAAATTATATGGTTGATTTTAAATGTTTATTTCAGCTTGTAATATTTCTATTATGCAAGAGATTAACACTTAGATTGATCATATGTTACAATTTGATTTAGCTAAGCAAGTAGAGATCTATACTTTACTAAAAATCATTCTTGATAGTCATTACTTAGTATTGAGTTATGGTACAATATATTTTATAACGTCATTCACATGGCTGTAATTAAATTGATTCAGCTTACTTGTTGATTATAAACAACCACCTACAAGTAAATTTGATTAAAAAGTTAACATAACATCAAGTTATAACTTCCAATGATTAATCTAATTATTATACAAATTATTTTTCCATCATACTTGGCATGTATATTTATTTATTTAAATAAATGATATTAATTGGAAACATTTCTATTGCCCAAAGCAATGAGATGAGAAATAAAGTATTATTTTCAAGTTATGTTTTAATTTCAGCCTTATAAGCACTTGAAACAAGGCCAAATCAAATTGATATCAAAGATGTTAGAATATTCACTTATTGGAACAAGCTATAATTCATTTTTATTAAAGTGAACTCTTGTCTAAATTCTTAGTTTTAATGGATCTAATACATGATAGTTACAAACAACATTGTTCTTCTATTGCCATAATGTGTCATCACTCTTTTAATGGTAAAAGTAGCTATATATTGGTTGTAGGAGGCCATAAAAAACCTCATTTTCATAGAATTAAGGTTATTATTAGTTTTTATTCCAATTATTAATTCATACTTTTCTATACACAATAAATGCATACTCAAATTTGAGTATAAACACGCATAGTGATACAATGACAAAATATTGTCTTGATTGAATACACATTTCAACAAATTAATACATGCTTAAGTTACCTTAAATAGACCTAATAGTATTTTTTTTATGACATGACCATGATTTTTAAAGTACAAAATAATATTAACATTCCTAAAGGAGAAAAAATTAGAATTTTATGTGTTATGGATTTATTTTTTTATTGAAGTGGCTTAAATTATTAAGTTCACGATTATAACCAAGTGACATGTAAACAATACTAGAGAAACATGATTATCTAGAATATTATTTACGTAATGGTCTAGTGCAATTATTATGCCACTATGAATTTAAAAATATCTTATCTACCTATAAACAACAATGTCTTGACAAAAATTGTGCATTGAGTAGTTTAAACTTCAATTATTTTTGAAGTGAAGCAATGAGGTACGATGACCCTACAACATAAGATCATGTTATAATAATATAAAATTGGGAGTAGTACCATTTAAATCCTTCACATGTATCAAGTATTTTAATTATATAGGTATAGTCCAGATGTTGAAATCTATTCAAACCCAAACCATTACTTGAACTTATAATTTACCTGTTTGAACAACATTGATAACCTAAGTGATTAACTTAGCCAACCTAAGGTTGAAGTAGATAAGTTTGACTAACTTAGCCTATACTAGGTTTTATGAATGGAAAACACTTAGGTAAGATAAGGACACATAGATAGTCTTATTAAAAAGGTGTATATTATCATGTAGTCCTACATATATCAATATAGATTGTATATTGATACACTCTAAATTGAATGAGGATATTCCTAGGGAAATAATATTCCCCATATAATCTTCTAGGAGTAATTATCTTGGTTAAGGGTTTCATGTGCATAAATATGACATTAGGTTATGTAAAACCAAACTTTAGACTATAAAATATTTATTTTGTTGATGCAAACTTTAAAAGAAGGGATGCTCAAAAAAATTGGGGTCATTTTACTTAGTATCATATCCTGTACTAAGTTATTCCAAATACATTATAACTTAGAAGAATTTATTTCTAGAATATATCTACGAAAAAGAATTTATTTCTAGATTATGCCTAAGAAACTAATTAGTGTTTTCTCAATAAAATGGTTAAGACTAGATCTGGAAATAATCAGGTAGATAATGACCAAGGGACTAAACTTAAGAGGTCAAATCTAAGGTAGGGGTAGAAGATGAGATAGGGGTTGTACTACTAGGAACCTGAACCAAGTTAGGAATGAGACTATTCCCCCTAATGATAATAACAATAATGAAGTACCAAATGACAATGTGTCTAGAAACAACCCTATTGATAAACAAGAGGAGATCCTTCATGGGATCTTATCTGCTCTGAATTTCATTTAAGGCAAAATAAAAAATCAAGAGAAAAGGTTAAATAATATTGAGGGTACTCCTCATGAATTAGTCCCTCAATTGAGAGTTGGATAATTAGGGGAGCAAGCACTTCATGAAGTGCCTATAAGAACAATAGACCCCATCATAAAAGAATTTAAAAATATTTCCCTACCTACCTTCTCAAGTGAGGAATCAAGAAATGCAACTGATGCATGGCTCATCAATTTGTAAAAATATTTTAGCCCTCATGACATGCCATTCAATATAAAGGTTAGGGTTACCATATATTAGTTAAATGGCTCTACTTCCCTATGGTGGAATCATCTTTGTGCCTTTGAGGGATATCAACCTATGACCCTAACTTGGCCAATTTTTTAAAACCATTTTATAAAAATGTACTTGAGTGCCAATTTTAAGGAGAACAAAATAATAGACTTTCAACTACTCAAATAAGAAAATATGTTTATCCTTGAATATGAAAACAAGTTTTTGAATCTGATATGTCATGTTGATTACATTCATGATGAAGAGATAAATATCACCAAATTCAAGTCTAGATTGAAATAAATATTGATACATGGCATCAATATGAATAATCTTAAGACATTGTTAGTTGTTATAGAATCTACCCATAGGTATAAGAAAAAAAATTCTCATCAAAAAGTGAGACAAGACTTTGAAATGGATGGGCAACATTCAAAGGCCAAGAACCCACCTACTCCATCAAATTTTTTTAAGAAATTATACTAGAATCACAAGTTATAAGGGAATAACAAGCATTTTAATTCAAAATAAGAATTACAAAATGCCTAAAATGTCAATGTTTGAAGGCTAAACATTTCCATATTGGGGGTTTGTTGTACCCACATAACATACCACAAGATAAATGGGCACTAGTTTCACTTGATTTTATTGTAGGATTTCCTAAATCCATCGGTCGGCATGACACTATATTAGTAATAATTAACAAAGCAATTAAATTCAATCACTTTATTGCTGGAAATATGGCATATGTTGTTATTTTTGTTGAACGTTTTAAAATAAGTGTTTGATTGTATGATATTCCAAAAGTCATTATCTTAGATAGAGATAAGTTATTCATGTCAAGGTTCTGACAAACATTGGTTACAACCTTTGGCACTAGACTGAATTCCAATTCTTCATACCATCTAGAAATAGATGGATAAACTAAAAGATTGAACCAAGTGTTTGAAGACATGTTATGCATGTATGTTATATGTCAACAAATAAAGTGGGAGGATTATCTCCACTTAGTTGATTCTTTCTATAATAATTATTATCATTCTATGATTAAAATGGCTCTTTTTGTATGGGTAGAAATATAGAAATCCACTTGGCTAGGATAGCATAAAAATTGTGCCATTGTTGGTCTAGAATTATTGTTGGAATATGATGAATAAATGGTCATAATACGCTAAAACTTGAAGGTTGCTTCTGATCATCAAAAGAGTTATGTTGATTTGAAGAGTGATCTAGGAGGATCCATGTTCACTCTAAAAATGAATTCATCAAATCCAAAATTGATCATTGGCATAGTGTAGATCTCGATGAGATATTTTTGACACATTTTGAATGGATTGATTTTGAGTTTGTATGCATAAAATATTGCACACTAAAGTTTAAGATCAACACAGAAAAAATGGTGACACGGGGTGATGTGGTGAAATTCTAGCACGTTAAGTGGACCAATCATGTGGTGACATGTGGTAATGAGTTCATGCAAAAATTTAAAAAATTGGGTTTGTTTTTCATCCTTTGTCTTTGACAACGTATGGTGTTGGTCTAGTGGGCCTCACTAGGGACCGTTAGCAAGGTTTGACACACTTTTTATTAGGAGGGGTTCCTTTGTCACCTTTAATTCACAATGCTATGTATTCTTGTTTGTATTTAAACATCAATTTGATTTGTAAACGCATGCATGTGGGATATTTCATGTTACATTATAATAATTCAACCAAGTGCTAAGCCAACACCTTGCCACCTAGTTGAGCCAACACATTGTTACATGGCCAAGCCAACACAATGTTATTACTGGCTCAAGATTACATAAAATAGATGTTGATTCAACTGTCAAAGCCCCACATACACTACCAATGCCAATAATATCCAAGTTTGGGTCATGACACATAATACATGCAACCTCCATCAACTAAGTTAAGCGCCTTTGCCAACAAAAGGCATATTGACAAATTTAAAGATGGAGGCCAGAGCTTTTAAAATGATAAAAGTTGTTTCCATTTACTAATGTGGGATATTAGTTTTGGATGAAAATAAATCCAACACCATGGAGTTGAACCTTGGTTATCGTGATAAAAGGATAAGGATCTCACCAACTCGGTCGTGGGTGATAACACCTATATAAACCCATGAATTTGTATTTGAAGGATATGTTTTGAAGACTAAGTGCAAAAGAAGGGTGATATAGAGCCTTAGAGAGATTTTTAAAGGCCTCAAGCTATATATTTTGGTTTGAGAGTATTTATTTGACAGAGTTAAGCCCAGAAAGATAATTTTGAGTGACTTCTAAATATGGTAAGTATTTTGCAACAATTTTAATAGGAGCGGTCGCCTTTGGAGCAGATCTAGAGATGTAGGCTTTTAAGCCAAACTCTATTATCAAATTGGTTCGGTGTCTTTTCTATCAATTTTTCTCTATCACTATTTTCACTTTTAAAATTCAGTCTATAGTGGATATTTAAATTCTATTTTTAAATTCATAATCCTTTAAAATCATTATAAAAAAAGGTTTCAATCAATTAATCAAGTGTGTTTTATGTCTTTATGACACTTGTTTATTTTTTATTACAGATCAGATTTTGTTATCAAAGCCAAATTATGTTTTAATATTGTGGATTCTAGTGTATGTTGACAAGGTCTAAATCTAGTAGGGGTGAAGAAGAATTGGTAGAGTACAATCCAGAGATTGGGTCAAGACATACTGCTAAAATGTCAAGAGAAGAGTTTGAGTCTGAATTAGCCTTCTACCAAGCCTTCTTAGAAATGAAAGGCATGGTTGAGGAGCTTTACCAAGAAAGACAAAATAAAATGGAGAGTGATGAAGATAGTAAAGAATTTGATAAACCTTCCTCCTCTTCAAATGATGGTAAAGATAATAAAACCATTGAATCTCTTCCTTTATTAAAGCTAGATATCAAGTTTGAATTGCCAATGTTTAATGGTGAGATTAATGTAGAGAAACTGGATAATTGGATAAAGAAAATTGAAGTATATTGTAGGGTCCAAAAGGTTATTCAAGATGGGGCCAAAATTTACTTAGATACTCTTATTATGGGAGGCACAGCTCTCATCTGGTGGGAGAGTAAGTTGAAGGAAAATGAACTTAAAAAAGGTAACTCGATTTTTACTTGGAGAGAATTTGTTGATGAACTCAAAAAGCAATTTTATACTTTAGGCTATCTACAATAATCTATGATGGAATGGAAAATTTTCAGACAAACTAAAGGCCAAAGTGTTCAGGAATATACATAGGAATTTAGAAGAAAATATTTACTTTTGAATATTCCTCTTTATACACAAGAAACATTGCTTAAGTACATAGGTGGGTTGCATAGTGATTTGAGACACATGATGAACTAATATAAATGTAGTATGTGTTCTACATATTTATTTGAGACACATGATTCTTGTTCTCAGTTCCACTAATCTAGATATAGTATGTGTTCAATCCACTCACTTAGAGGCTAGAGGAAAACAAACAAAAGAATCTTTTCCTAAAGTTAAAAGTAAGCAATCTGATGTTAAGCATTCAAAAGGGCAAAGTTTTGGAAAGCATAAATAAAAATCCACTTTTACTATTCAAAAAGAAGAAGGAAGGCTAATTTTTAATCACTGAAAGAAAAATCATGATGAGTCTAAGTGTTGGAAATTACATCATGAGTTAAGGCCTACTAACAGGTTTAGGAAGAAGGAAAATAAAACTAATGTTCTGGTTCAGGATCTAGGTTCAGATTCAGGGGATGAAACTAAGATCATAGCCATGAGTATGTATAATTGTTCTTCTCTTTATATTTATATAACTAAGTCATCTAATGTTGCTTCTTCTTCAAAATAGAAATCTGTGTATGATGATAAGAAAATAAATGAGTTGTTCCACGTTAGGGTTGTTTCAAAACATACAAAAATAGACACTCTATTTGATAGTAGATCACAAGCAAATTTGATTTATGAGGAGATTGTTAAAAAATTAGGCTTAAAAACCAAACCCCATCTGAAACCCTATCCACTTGGTTGGGTGTGTGATGATTCAAAGATGCAAGTAACCAAAACTTGTAGACTAAAATTTGCAATCACATCCAAGTTTGTGGATTGGGTTGATCTGGATGTAGTCCCTCTAGACATATGTGGGATTATTTTAGGAAGTCCTTATCTATATGATAGGAAGGAAATATTCTATAGGGAGGAGAATAAGTACTTTCTTGTGAAGGATGGCATTAAATATATATTCACAACACATCACATTAAGATGAGTCCTTCCTTGGTGACAGCAGGGCAAATGAAAAAACTAGTTAATTCAAGAAAGACTTTTTGTTTCATATTGATTAAGTCTATGGAAAAAGAATATTCCTAGGATTTATAAAATTGTGATCTTAGTCATAAGAAATAATTGGTTGAAATAATTTCTAGTTATGATGATGTGTTTTAGGATCCCAAGGGGTTGACCCCTAAAAGGGGAGTTTAGCATGAAATTCAGTTGTTATAGGATTCTCCTCTCCATAACATTGGCATGTACAAGTTATCAGTGGTGCAAAATGAGGAAATCAAAAAGTAGGTAATGGAAATTTTGGAAAGAATTGTTATTCATCCAAGTTTATCTCTTACTGGTTCGCCTATCATCTTGGTGCTAAATAAATATGGCACATGGCGAATGTGTGTTGATTTTTGTGCTTTGAACAAAATTACTATTAAGAATCATTACTCTCTTCCTCATATTGATGATTTATTAGATCAGTTGAGAAATGTTGTTTATTTCACTAAGTTAGACTAAAAAAGTGGTTATCATTAGGTTAGGATAAATGACGGTGATGTGTGGAAAATTGCTTTTAAGACAAAATAGGGATTGTTTGAATGGCTTGGCATGCCTTTTGGGTTATGCAATGCACTGGCTACATTCATGTGATTGATGAATGATGTTTTTAAGCCATTCCTTGATGATTTTTTTATAGTCTGCTTAGATGATATTTTGACCTTCATTCAGTCTTGGGAAGATCATGTGATCCGTATTAGGAAAGTCATGGATGCATTAAGAAAGGATAAACTTTATTTAAAATTGTCAAAATGTGAGTTTGGCAAAACCTCTTTGATTTACTCGGGTTATATTATAGGACGTGGTGAGTTGAAAATTGATCTTACAAAGGTGGAGGTAATATTTAAATGGCCTAAACCCAATAATGTAATTGACGTTAGAAGTTTTCTTGGTATAGTACAATATTGGAGAAAATTCATTGCTAATTTTTCACTTATTACATCACCCTTGCATTCTTTGACTAGTACTAAACATGTCTTTCAACGGGGAGGCAAGCATCAAAAAACCTTCAACACTTTGAATAAAAATATTAGTACTACTCATATCTTGGCATTTCTTGATTTACAACCCTTTGAGATTGAGACAGATGCAAGTGATTATGTTATAGGAGTTGTCTTGATGTACGAAAAGAAGCCTGTCTGCTATCATTCTAAGACCTTCACAGGTGTGGTAAGAAATTATCCAACTTATGATAAGGAATTTTATTCATTAGTTCAAAGTGTTAAGAAATGAAAGCATTACTTAATAAGCAAAGAGATAGTGATACATATAGATCATTAGTCCCTCTAGTATCTTTAGTCATAGGCCAAGCTACAATAATAGAGGTACTTCTATTGGATGGGTTTCCTATAGCAATTTCATCTTGTGATCAGGTATAAGAAAGGTATACAGAATAAAGTTGTTGACATGCTTTCTAGGCCTCATGTGATAGTTGCATCTATTATTCTATAGCATGGTTCTTTATTTCATGAAAGTTATAAATAACAATGTGTTGATGATGTTGATTTTAAGGATGTGTATAAGGACTTGATGAGTGGTAAAGAAGTAAAAGAATCAGATTATCATGTGCATAATAGACTTTTATATCATTTGGGTAAAATTTGTATACCTCAAAATGAAAGGGTGCACATGATTAGGGAAGCTCATACTTCTCTTATTTTAGGTCATTTTGGAGTTGGTAAAACGGTTACATATTTGAAAATGTATTGTTATTAGCCTTGTATGCAAGAATATATTGCCAAATATATCAAGGGGTGTGATCTTTGTGCCACAAGCAAGCCTAGTAACAAGAAGTTGGGACTTTACACTCCCTTGCTTGTTCCTACGTGTCCTTAGGAAAGTATTTCCATGGAATTTGTAGGGGGCTTGCCTATGTCACAAGGAAACATTATTACTTGTATGTGGTAATGGATAGATTTAGTAAGATGTGTGTTTTGATCCCTTGCACTAAAAAAATTATTGGGGAAGGTACTACACACTTGTTCTTTCAATATGCATGGGTTCATTTTGGTTTTCCCACTTCTATTGTTTCTTATCAGGATTCTCAATTTCTTGGGAAATTTTTGTCAACTTTATGGGAACTAAAGGACACTAAACTAAAAAAAACATTTCATTTCATCGACAAACTGATGGTCAAACAAAGGTTGTAAACCACACAGTGGTACACTTGCTTAGGGGTTATTGCAATAAACATCCCAAGTTGTGGGATGAACATTTGTGTTATATTAAGTACGCTTATAACGATGCACTTCATTCTTTTACCATGAAATATCCATTTGAAGTTTGTTATGGATACTTACCTAAATCTCCTCTAGATGTTTGTTATGGACAAGATTCAGTTGTTGTTGAACATAATGATTTTATTAAAGCTAAGAAGTTCATTGAAAAGATACAACATGTACACCAGACTATCTGAGATCACTTGGAGAAAAGTCAAGCAAAGTACAAAGCAAGACATGACAAACATCATGTTGATCACTAGTTTGTTGTAGGTGATTTGGTATGGCTTCACATCAGTAAGGAAAGACTGACAAGTGAAGGTAAAAATTTGATATCAATCCGGTATGGTCCATTCTGGATTATAGACAAAAATTGGTAACAATGCTTTTTGATTAGATTTGTCATCTTATATGTAGATTTATTTAGTTGTGAATATGGAAAATCTAATATTGTATGAGCCTCCAATGATTGTAGATCATGATGAAAGTGTATCCATTCCTTTTGTTGATTATTTTTCTCCTGAATATCTAACAAAATTGTAAGAAGACATAATTCTTGACAGGAAGGGTCAGACCTCACAAAAGGGAGATGTTGAATATCTTTATGTTGGTCTCAAAGGGATGCACCCAAACAAGGCCAAATGTATGGAAGCCAAAAGGGTGAGGGATAAATACCCTCACCTCATTACCAATTAATCAACTTTTGGAGGTCCAAAAGCTCCTAGTAGGGAAGTTGATCCAAGAGGATCCATGTTCGCTCTAAAAATGAAGTTGTCAAATCCAAGATTGATTATTGGCACAGCGTAGAGATTTTTGAGAGATTTTTGGTGCATTTTGAATGGATCGATTTCAAGTTCGTATGCATAAAATATTGCACATTAAAGTTTAAGATCAATAGGGCAAAAATGGTGACACAAGGTGATGTGGCATAATTCTAGCACGCCAAATGGACCAATCATGTGATGACATGTGGTAATGAGATTGTGCAAAAAAAAATTGGGTTTCATTTTCATCCTTCATCTTTGATAGCATATGGTGTTGGTATAGTGGGCCATGTTATTTACTCATTAGGGACCCTCAGTAAGATTTGACACATTTTTTGTGAGGAGGGGTGCCTTTGCTACCTTTACTTCACAATGCTATGTATTCTTGGTTGTATTTAAACATCAATTTTCTTTGTAAACCCATGCATGTGGGATATTTCATATTACATTGTAACAATTCAACCAAGCATCGAGCTAACACCCTGCCACCTGGTCGAGCCAACACATTGTTACATGGCCAAGCCAACACATTACTATTATTGGCTCAAGACTACATAGAATGAATGTTGAGTCAACCCTCAAAACCCCACATACACTGCCGACACCAACAACATCCAAGTTTGGGTCATGACACGTAATACATGCAACCTCCATCAACTATGTTAAGCACCTTTACCAAAAAAAGGCATATCAGAAACTTCAAAGATGGAGGCTAGAGCTTTTAAGAAGCTAAAAGTTATTTCCATTTACTAATGTGGGATATTGGTTTTGGATGAAAAAAATCTAATGTCATGGGAGTCAAATCTTAGTTGTCATGATAAAAGGATAAGGATCTCACTAACTCGGTCATGGGTGATAACACCTATATAAACCCACGAATTTGTATTTGAAGGATATGTTTTGAATATTGAGTGCAAAAGAAGGGTGATATAGAACCTTAAAGATATTTTTAAAGGCCTCAAGCTATATATTTTGGTTAAAAAGTATCTCTTCAATAGAGTTAAGCTTGAAAAGATGATTTTGAGTGACTTCTAAATATTATAAGTGTTTTGCAATAATTTTAATAGGAGTGATCCCTATTGGAGTGGATCTGGA
Organism: Torreya grandis; assembly: GCA_037957365.1. Lineage (NCBI taxonomy): Eukaryota > Viridiplantae > Streptophyta > Pinopsida > Cupressales > Taxaceae > Torreya > Torreya grandis. The sequence goes on from JARHVA010000101.1 coordinate 3,829,147, forward strand.
GACATAGGCTTTTAAGCTGAACTCCATTATCAAATTGGTTCGGTGTCTTTTCTATAAATTTATCTTTATTACTATTTGCACTTTTAAAATTTAGTCTATAGTGGATATTTAAATTCTATTTTTAAATTTGTAATCCTTTAAAATCGATATAAAAAAAGGTTTTGATCAATTAATAAAGTATGTTTTCCACATTTACGACACTTGTTTATTTTTTATTATGGATCAAAGAGAATGCCTCATGAGTTTTCTGTTGGTGAGAAAGTTTTTTTTGTGTGTAAGGCCATATAAGTGTTCCATCAAGTTTGGTAAAACCTCCAAGCTAGCTCCTTGATTTGTTGGCCCACTTGATATTTTGAATAAAATTTGCTTTGTTGCCTATCAATTGGCTTTTCCTCTTTCTCTATCAAGAATTCATAAGGTGTTCCATATTGCATTGCTAAGAAAATATGTCCCTGATCCATGTCATGTACTATATTGAAAAAACTTGCAAGTTTCAGAAGAGGAAAAGATGTCATTAGAACCAATGAAAATTATGGGTCATCGCAACATTAATCTAATAAATTAATAAATTCAACATGTTTTGATACAATGGGACCCACTAAATACCATAAATGCTATTTAGGAGGATATATAGTTGTTTAGGCAGTACTACGCCTAGTTATTTTGCTTTATCGTTAGGACGGCTCCTCTTTATGAGGAAGATGTCATGGCCTACCTCCATATTTCATTTTCATACTATCATACTTAATTTCAACATGATTTTATACTATATAACACTATTTAGAACTATTATTTTAATATTTTAGATGATAGACCAAAATATTACAACTAGAGTTATTTTTCTACATGAGATATTGGTCCTAATATTCAATTTTATGTGTAATACTATTTAGTTCTACTTGTATACAATTATATATTTTAGGTGTTGTTGATGTCATTTATGGGTGCAGGAACAAGTGAAATGAGCTAGGTTGGATATGGATCCTAGTGGTTGGGGGATACGGAATAAAGGTGGTCGACACAGGTAAAAAGGGAAAACATTAATGAACCAAAACTTGTAGTAGTTCATCTTTATGTATTTCTATTTTATCATCTTTCCTACTTGTCCATCATGTCATTTGGCTTGTCTTTGCTTCTCAATTTTTAATGTTTATGATATTCACTTATATTACTTACATACTTATTTGGCTTTTGAACTGAGGCAACGTTGTCTACTTGTTTGGCTTATTTGGTATTGTGACCTCTACTGTCTTGGTTGAACCTGATTTATTATTATTATTTTATTAAATAATTATTGTTTTAATTATTTTATTAAATTTTACTTGCCTTAGCCTAGCCTCTAAAACCCATCTCTTGCCACTCTCCCCCTTCAACTCCTAACAAAGTACCCTATCAAATTTCTTTTAAGTCAAATTAATAATAATTTATTATTTAGCAAATTGAAAATTGTTAATAATGTTTTTGTCAAATTAAAAATAATTGGAATTTCCACCTTGGTCATGGGACTTGGATAAAATATTATTTTGGCTAATAAATATTTTTTTTTGCAATGGATTTGACCTAAACAAAATTAGATTTGGGGGCTATCATTATTTTTTTAATTTTGGGCAAAATTTTAATTTCTCATTAATGATTTTGGTGCTTGGATGAGTTGAGCTCATTCCTCAAGTCGTTCTTTTTTTCATGAAGTTATAGGGTTTGAGGGGAGAGGGAGGGGGTGTAGGAAAGAAGGAGGAGAGAAATAATATGGAGAGAGAGGTGTAGAGTTGGTGGAGACGAATAAAAACCCTAGGGAGAGCTTGGTGGTGACTGGGAGAGTTGGTGGATGGCACAATCTTCCTGATTTGGAGATAGAATCTCCTACTTGTCTGAGGATAGATAAGGAAGCTTGGAAATGTATCAAAACATAGATTTTTTTTCAATTTCTCCTCTATTTTATTTCAAGGAAAACAAGTAAGATTTGTAATTTTTTTATTCTTATAGAAGTTTGTTTATTCCCTAAATGTTGGAGTGCAAGTAATAAAAAAAATTACTTGCAAGTTCATAAAGAAGTCAAATTTTATGGGTTTTTTATAAATAAAGTAACTTTATGGGTTTTTTTATAAATAAAGTAACTTTATGTAAAAGTTTATGTAAAAAAATTATGTCATTTTAATATAAAGGAACTTAAATGATTCATTATTATATTGAAGGTTAAAATTTATTTATTCATAACCATTTGAATTAAATGCAATCAACCATGGAAACCCTGTCATTGTTGCAAGTGATTAAATTACCTATATCAGTTGGTAATGAATAGATAAAATAAAACCGCAATGGTTGATTTCTCTTTTATGACTATATATTATTAGAATAAGGTTCTATTTGTTTTCATTATTTTGGTTCACCTAGAATAAATGATGGTGTATGAAGTCACTTAAATTAATACACTTACTTATAAAACTTTTCAAATGAAAATAAGACTGCTAAAGTTATTATGAATGATTATGTTGAAGTTTTAATGTGATTTTTTTATTGTATACTGTTGTAAATTAATTGGTCCATTCCCTTTGTGTCTCGCCTATATTATCAAAGTTCTAAAATTTATACTCCACCTCCTAACTGATGGTTGAGGGTCGTAAGGGCCACCAATTAGGGGGATAATAAGATGGGTCAAGATGGGATAGATTGCAAATACGTCAATCAACTCGTTCATTTTTGTATTAATTCATTATTATCACAATGCTTCAACATACTTTTCAATTAACTTGCCTAAAAATGCTTGAAGGAAGTAATTCTACTATTGTAGGTTAACATTACTCTCATTGAGTTGTAGCTTATGTCATGAGTTTCAGTTACATGGCTTAAATATTCTTACACATTGTATTACCATAGTATTTATTTCCACTGTAGGATGTCATTGAACTATGTGATATTAGTTTCAATAAGTTTTATAAAATTAGCTTCAACCATTTTAAAAATTTTAGCTGCATATTACCTCTTTAAAGCTTTTGTTGGAAGTTTGATTTTCAGGTGTAGGTTACTAATTTAATTTCAATAAGGTTTGTGTACTCTCATATGTTCATTGTTCTATTAGATATTAGATTGGAAGTTGAACTTCAATTGTACTATTGCATTTGATTAAGTTATAAAAATTAGTGATTTAGTCACTATGGAAAATGTTGAACCTAGTTAATTATATTGTTGAGTTTAAATGTTTATTTTAGCTTGTAACATTTCTACTATGCAATATCTTAACACTTAGATTGATCATATATTATAATTTGATTTAGCTAAGCAAGTAGAGATATGTACTTTACTAAAAAACATTCTTGTTAGTCATTACTTAGCACTAAGTTATGGTACAATAGATTTTATTTAACTTCATTCACATTGTTACAATTAAATTGATTCAACTTACTTATTGATTATAAACAACCACATACAAGTGCATTATCTTAAAAATTTAATATAGCATCAAGTTCTAACTTCCAATGATTAATCTAATTCTTGTACAAATTATTTTTCCATCATACTTGGCATGCATATTTCTTTATTTACTTAAATGATATCAACTTGAAACATTTTTATTGCCTAAATTAAGGAGATGAGAAAGATATTATTATTTTCAAGTTGTGTTTTAATTTTAGCCTTATATGCACTTGAAACAAGGCCAAATTAAATTGATATCAAAGATGTTAGAATATTCACTTATTGGAACAAGCTATAATTCATTTTCAGCAAAGTGAATTCTTGTTTAAATTCTTAGTTTTAATGGATCTAAGACATGATAGTTACAAATAACATTATTCTTATTTTGTCATAATGTGTCATCACTCTTTTAATGGTAAAAGCAGTTATATATTGTTGTAGGAAGCCATCAAAAATTTCATTTGAATAGACTTAAGGTTAATATTAGTTGCTACTCCAATTTTTAATTCATACTTTTCTATACACAACAAATGCATATTCAAATTTGAGTATAAACATGCATATTAATACAATGACAGAATTGCCTTCATTGAATACACATTCCAACAAGTTAATACATGCTAAGTTACTTTAAATAGACATGATAGTATTTTGTTTATGATATGACCATGATTTTTAAAGTACAAAATAATCTTAGCATTCCTAAAGGAGAAAAATTTAGAAGTTTATGTGTCATGGATTTATTTTTTTATTGAAGTGGATTAAATTGTTAATCTCATAATTATGACCAAGTGACATGTAAACAATATTAGAGAAACATGAGTCTCTAGAAGACTATTTATAGGATGGTCTAATGCGAGTATTATGCCACTATAAATTTAAGAATATCTTATCTACTTACAAATAATAATGTATTGACAAAAATTGTAAGTAGTTTAAACTTCAATTATTTTTGAAGTGAAACAATGAGGTATGATGACCCCAGAACATAAGATCATGGTATAATGATCTAAAATCAGGGTTAGTACCATTTAAATCCTTTATTGGTATCAAGTATTTGAATTTTATAGGTGTATTCTACATGATAAAATATATTCAAACTTGAACCATTACTTGAACTTGTTAGTTATCTGTTTGAACAACATTGATAACCTAAGTAATTAACTTATCCAACCGAAGATCGAAGTAGAGCAAGTTGACTAACCTATTCTATTCACATTTAATGGTGAAAAACACTTAGGTAGGATAAGGACACCTAGGTGGTCCTATTATGAAGGTCTATGCTACCATATGTCCCAGATATATCGATATAGATTATATATCGATACACTCTAATTTGCATGAGCATATTCTTAGGGTAATAATCTTCCCCATAGAATCTTCTAGAGGTAATTATCCTAGCTAAGGGTTTCATGTACATAAACATGGCATTAGGTTATGCAAAACTAAACTTTAGATTATAAAATATTTCTTTTTCTGATATGAACTCTAAAAGAAGGGATGCTGAAAAAAATTGGGGTCATTTCACTTGGTATCAGAACCTGTGCTAAGTTGTTTATTCTAAATGCATTAGAACTTAGAAGAATTCATTTTTAGAATCTACATAAGAAACTAACTAGTGGATTTTCATGAAAATGTTTAAGACTAGAGATAATATCAATTAGGTAGATAATGACCAAGATATTGATAGACCAAACTTAAGAGGTCGACGCTGAGGTAGGGGTAGAAGCTGAGGTAGGGGCCATACTACTAGGAACCGGAACCAAGTCAAGAATGAGCTTATTCCCCCCAATGACAATAATATTGAATCACCAAATGATAATGTATCTAAAAATAACCTAGTTGATAAATATGAGGATATCCTTCATGGGATCTTATCTGCTCTGACTGCCATTCAAAGGAAAATTGAAAATCAAGAGTGAAGGCTAAACAATCTTGAGGGTGTTCTTCATGAAGTAGTCCCTCAATTGAGAGTTAGACAATTCGGGTAACAATCACTTCATGAAGTGCCTATAATAATGGTAGACGTCATCATCAAATAACTTAAAAAACATCCCCCACCTACCTTCTTAGGTGAGGAATCAGGCAATGCAATTGATGCATGGATCATTAATTTATAAAAATACTTCAACCTTCATGACATGCCATCCAATATAAAGGCTAAGGTTATAATATATTAGTTAAATGGTTCTATTTCCCTATGGTGGAATCATCTTTTTGCCTTTGAGGGATATCAGTCTATAACCCTCACTTGGCTAATTTTTTAGAACCATTTCAAAAAATGGTACTTGAGTACAAATTTTAAGGAGCAAAAAATAAAAGACTTTCAACTACTCAAGCAAGAAAATATGTTTGTCATTAAATATGAAAACAAGTTTCTAAATCTGATACATCATGTTGATTACATTCATGATGAGGAGATAAAGATTACCAAATTCAAGTTAAGATTGAAATAAATATCGATGAATGATGTCAATATGATCAATCCTAAGACATTGACAACTGCTACAGAGTCTACTCATAGGGCAGAAGAGAAAGAAGAGTCTCATCAAAAAGTGAAACAAGACTTCAAAATGGATAGGTATTAGTTAAAGGCTAAGAACCCACCTCCTCCATTAAAAAGTTTCAATAAATTATACCAAAATTGCAAGTTCCAAATAAACAATAGGAATTTTAATCGATTCTAAGATCAAAATAAAAATTTCAAAACCCAAGGCAACTCTAAAAATATGTATTTTTAGAAGGACCAATATTAAAATAGTCAACATAGACTACTCATAGGGGTAAACACTATTCTGGTAGTTCCACAAAGGATAATAGTATGTTGGGAATGTGGTGATAATTACTACCATAAGGACTACCCAAAGTTGAAATTGATATAGCCAGTAGGCCATAGAGTATATGTTGTAGTAGATAATCAAAAATCTAATTTTTAGGCCACTCTAATTGAGATTTGAGGTAATCTTGTTAGTAATTTTGTAGCTATTTTAATTGATTCTGGTATTACTAACAACTTTATTTCACCTTCTATGGTGAATAAATACAATCTGAATTCTAAGCTATTAAGATAAGGATGAGAAGTCGAGTTTGGTACTGGTAAGAGGGTACCTATCCAAGAATGTTTGGAGTAAACCAAACTTAATATGGGCCTCTTAAAGACAAGGGTAAATCTATTTTTAACACCCTTAGAATTTTATGATATTATTTTAAGCATGGATAGGTTGTAGCAACACCATGAAATACTTGATTGCTCTCAAAAAAGGATGTGATGCACTGATGAGAATGGCAAGATTGTTGAAATTTAAGGTCTTCGAGGGCCAAAAACACAAAAAAATTATTTTATACCTATAATTAAATAAGGTTGTCCAAAAGGGATGTAAGCTTTATGCAATCCAAATGCAAGAACTTCTTAAGAAGGAAAAACCATCTTGTGTTGATTTTCCTATCTTATGAGAATTTGCAGATGTTTTCCCTAAAAAAATGTTTAATTTGCCACCAAAATAAGAATTTGACTTCTCAATTAAAATTATGCCAAGGATTGATCTTGCATCAAAATATCCTTATCGAATGAATATGGTAGATTTGTAAGAATTGAAAATCCAATTACAAGAACATTTAGACAACTAAAGCATTCGACCAAGTGTGTTGCCTTGGGGTGCTCCAATGGTCTTTATAATAAAGAAAGATGGCACTTTAAAGTTTTGCATTGATTATAGAATGCCCAAGAAAGTGATGATCAATAATCATTATCCACTGCCCTAGATCGATGATTTATTTAATCAAATGAAGGATGTGGTAGTATTTTCTAAAATTAATCTAAGATCTGGTTACCATCAATTACGAATAAAAGAAGATGATATTTATAAAATAGCCTTCCAAACTCCTTATGGCCACTATGAGTTCACTATTATACCATTTGGCCTTACTAATGCATTTGCAACTTTCATGAATCTAATGAGTATTATTTTCAAGGACTTCCTGGACAATTTTGTATTAGTGTTCTAAGTTGATATCCTCATCTACTCCAATAATGAGGCTAAACATGATCAGGATTTAAGACTAATTTTGTAAAAATTAAGGCAGCGTAAGTTGTTTGGCAAGTTATCCAAATGCACCTTCTACCAATTAAAAATTTATTACTTGTAACATGTGATTTTCAAGAAAGACATAACAGTGGACCCAATAAATAGTCAAACCATTCAAGAGTGGCTTACTCTACCTAATGTACATGAAGTACGTAGTTTCATGGGTTTGGCTAACTACTATCAATGATTTGTGGATAATTTGTCTCACCTAGCCAATCCTATTATATCTTTGCATCACAAGGGCAAAAAAAATGTATGGACACCTAAGTGCGAATACGCTTTTAGAAGGCTCAAGGAACTATTAATTGCAGCTCCCATTCTAATCATACCTGATTTAAATGGTCATTTTGAGGTATGGGTTGATGACACTAAAGAAGATTTTGGTAGTATATTAACCTAAGAGCATAAAGTGGTGGCCTATGAATATCATAAGCTTAAGGAAGGTGAAAAGAACTATCCCATGCATGATTTAAAGCTTGTTACCATAATGTATACATTAAAATAGTGGAATCACTTTTTTATAGGAAAATATTTCAAGGTAAAATCTAATCATTGTAGCCTAGAACATATTTTTTTGCAAGATGATTTGAATACCCGCTAGCATAGATGGCTAGAATTTGTCAGTAATTTTGACATAGATATCACTTATGTGAAAGGTAAGGAAAATCGTGTGGCTGATGCACTCAGTAGAAATATAAACCTTGATACTTTATCTATTTTATAAGGAAATTTTAGGAATGATGTCCTACAATAGCAGATTGTTGATAATTATTACCAAGAAGTAATTCGAGGATTGATTGATGAGCCTTTCGCAAAAAGATTTGCTAGCTTTTTTGTTGAATCAAATGGCCTTATAAGGCATCAAAATAGAATTTGTGTACTTGAAATGGGTGAGATGTGCAATATTATACTATAATAAGTGTATACACACCTCACTTCACCCATCCAACGATCACTAAAATGATTCAAATGCTAAAAAGGCTCTATTTTTGGCTTAGTCTAAAGAAAGATGTTGATTTTATTGCAAAGTGCCTAAAATGTGAAGGCTAAACATTTCCATCTTATGGGTTTGTTGTACCCGCATGACATACCATAAGATAAATGGGCACTAATTTCACTTTATTTTATTTTAGGATTACCTAAATCCCACAGTTGGCATGATACTATATTAGTAACAATTGATAAAGCAACTAAATTTGATCACTTTATTGCTAGAAATCTGATAGATGATGTTTTTTTTAACACTTTTAAAAAGAAGTGGTTTGATTGCATGGCATTCTATAAGTCATTATCTCAGATAGAGATAAGTTATTCATGTCAAGGTTCTGATGAACATTGATTGTAGCGTTTGGCACTAGACTAAATTTCAGTTCTTCATACCACCCAAAAATAGATGGACAAACTGAAAGATTCAACCAAGTGGTCGAAGACATGTTAAGCATGTATGATATGGATCAGCAAACCAAGTGGGAGAATTATATCCACTTAGTTGAGTTTATTTAAAATAATTCTTATCATTCTATAATTAAAATGGCTCCTTTTGAAGCTCTATATGGGCATAAATGTAGAACTCTTCTTGGTTAGTATAGCCTAAAAAAATTATGCTATTGTCAATCCAAAATTATTGCTAGAATATGATGAATAAATGGCCATAATACACAAAAAAATGAAGGTTGTTTTTTATTAGCAAAAGAGCTATGCTTATTTGAAGAGAATGCCTCATGAGTTTTATGTTGGTAAGAATTTTTTCTGCATGTAAGGCCACAAAAGAGTTCCATCAAGTTTGGGAAAACCTCCAAGTTGACTCCTTATTTTGTTGGCCCACTCGATATTTTGAACAAAATCATCCATATTACCTATCGGTTGGCTTTTCCTCCTTCTCTATCAAGAATCCATAATGTGTTTCATATTGTATTGCTAAGAAAATATGTACCTAATCCATCTCATATACTAGATTGGAAAAACTTTTAGGTTTCAAAAGAGGAAAAGATGTAGTTGGAACCAGTGAAAATTTTGGTTATCACAGCATTAAGCTAAGAAATTGAGAAATTCAACAAGTTTTGGTACAATGGGACCCACTAAGTACCAAAAATGCCACTTGAAAGGATACACAGTTGTTTAGGTAACACTATGCCTAGTTATTTTGACTTATCATCAGGATGGCTCCTCTTTATGGGAATAAGGATGTCATGACCCACCTCCATATTTCATTTTCATATTATCATAATTGGTTTCAGCATGATTTTATACTATAAAGCACTATTTAGAATAGTTATTTTAATATTTTAGATGGTGGATAAAAATATTACAGCTAGAGTTATTTTTATACATGAGATATTAGTCTTAATATTCAACTTTCTACATAATACTATTCAATTCTGCTTGTATACAATTATATGTTTCAAGTACTATTGATGTTATTTATGGGTGCAAGAACAGGTGAAATGATCTAGACTGGAGATGAATTCTGGTGGTTGAGGATACAGAATAAAGGTAGCCGACATAGGTAAAAAGAGAAATATTTAATGAACCAAAACTTGAAGCAGTCTGTCTTTATGTATTTTTATTTTATCATCTTTTTTATTTGTCTATCATGTCGTTTGGCTTGTCTTCACTTGTCAATTTTTAATGTTTGAGAGATTCACTTATATTACTTATGTATTTATTTGGATTTTGAACTGAGGCAACATTATCTCCTTGTTTGGCTTATTTGGCGTTGTGAGTCTTGACTGAACTCAATTTATTATTTTTTTATTAAATCATTATTATCGTAATTATTTTATTAAATTTTATTTGCCTTGGTCTGGTATCTAAAACCCATCTCTTGCCACTCTCCCCTTTCAACTCATAACAAAGGACCCTATCAAATTTATTTTAAGTCAAATTAATAATAATTTATTATTTGGCAAATTGGAAATTGTTAATAATGATTTTATCAAATTAAAAAAATATATCATTTCCACCTTGGTTGTGGGACTTGACGAAATATTATTTTAGATAATAAAGATTTTTTTGGGCCATGGATTTGACCTAAACAAAATTGAATCTATGGGCTATCATTATATTTTTTATTTTGGGCAAAAATCTAATTTTTATCATTAATGATTTTGACATTTGGAGGAGCTAAGCTTGCCCCCAAGCCATCTTTTTTTGCATGAAGTCATAGGGTTTGAGGGGAAAGGAAGTAGAGAGAGGGAGGGGGTGTGGAAAAGAAGGAAGAGAGAAAGAATATGGAGAGGGAGGTGTAGAGTTGGTGGAGATGAAGCAAAACCCTAGGGAGAGCTTGGTGGTGACTGGGAGAGTTGGTGGATGGCACAATCTTTCTAATTTGAAGATAGAATCTCCTGCTTAGCTAAGTCTATATAAGTAGGCTTGGAAAAGTAGCAAAACATACAATTTTTTTCAGTTTCTCCTCCATTTTTTGCAAGAAAAAGAAGTAAGTTTTGTAATTTTCTATCCTTACAAAAGTTTGTTTATTACCTGAATGTGTTTAGGCAAATAATTAAAAAAATTACTTGTAAGTTCATAAGGAAGTCAAATGATTTCTTGATGAACCTACAAGTGTTTATGGAGAGTCTATTTTTCAAACATGCTTACTATTCTTTACATGGTTGTGAAAGAAAATTTTATTTTTAGATTTGAGGTTTTAAAAATTATTTAGTTTAGACAAAACCCTGCTTAAAATTTTATGTATAAATGTCTTAATCAAATCTAGTTTTTATTTTCTTTCATATGAATGAAATGAGGTGACCTGGGTCAACCTAGGGCCAAATACTGATAATTTTTCTAACCCATGTTGGAAAATGGCGTCCTAGTTCACCCCATAAGCAAAAAAATTGTCATTTATTTAGCCATTTCAATATTTTATCTGTTGCCCAGATTTTGGGTTTACAAGTCAATTTTTTAGGCTGTCATGCTAGCAAATTTTACATAAACTTTATGGGTTTTTAATAAATAATTTATGTTGATATTTGGGGTTCTTGGAAACCCTTCTTGGCTGAAAATTTGGCCTTTATATTAGCTGTTCTTGTGGGTTTTAACAATTGTTCAAATTTTGTCAAATTTTGAGAAGCTTATTCTGATAAAATTTATGTAAATTTGTTATGGGTTTTTATTGAATATAATTCTACTAATGTATGAAGATTTTTGGGTTCAAGATTTGGTTGAATATGTCACTTTTATAGAAAAATAACTTAATTGATTCATTATTATAGTGAGGGTTAAAATTTATTTATTCATAACCAACTAAATTAAATGCAATCGGCCATGGAAAACTTATCACTGTTGTAGGTGATTAAATTACCCACATCAGTTGGGAATGAATAGATGCAATAAAACTTTAGCAATTAAATTCTCTTTTATGATTATATCTTATTAGAACAAATTTCTATTTATTTTATTATTATGGTTCACCTAGATCAAATGATGAAGGTGTATGAGATCACTTAAATTAATAAGTTGACTTTTAGAACCCTTCAAATGAAAACCAAATTACTAAGGTTATTATAAATGACATTATATAAGTTTCAATGTAAAATTTTTTATATTTTATACTATTGCAAATTAATTGGTTCATTCCCTTTGTGTCTCACCTATACTCTCAAAGTCCTGAAATATGGAATCCACCTTCCCACTAATGGTTGGGGGTGGTAAAGGCCACCAATTGGAGGCTCATAGAACAAGTCAAGATGGGATGGCTTGTAAATGCTTTAATCATTTGGTTCATTATTATATTAATTCATTATCATAATGTTTCAACATACTTTCTAATTAACTTGCCTAGAAATGCTTGATAGAAGTAATACTACCACTGTAGGTTAATGTTACTCTCATTGAGTTGTAGCTTATGTAATGAGTTTCAGTTACATGGCTTCAATATTCTCACATAATTTTATAAAATTAGCTTCAACCATTTTTAAAAATTTAGGTGCATATTGTCTCATTAAAGATTTAGTTGGAAATTTTATTTTCAGTCATACGTTACTAATTTAGTTTCAATAAGTTTTATGTACTCTCATATGTTCATTGTTCTATTAGATATTAGATTGGAATTTGAACTTCAATTGTAGTATCTAATTTTTATTTCATTTTATTAAGTTATAAAAAATAGTGATTTGTTCACTATGGAAAATTTTGAACATAGTTAATTATTTGGCTGAATTTAATTGTTTATTTCAGCTTGGAATATTTCTATTATGCAATAGCGTAACACTTAGATTGATCATATGTTATAATTTGATATAGCTAAAAAAGTAGAAATTTGTACTTTACTAAAAAGCATAATTGTTATTCATTACTTAGCATTGAGTTATGGTTCAATGGATTTTATAACTCCATTCACATGGTTGTAAATTAAATTGATGAATATTACTTGTTGATTATAAACAACCACCTACAAGTGCGTTTGCTTAAAAAACTAATATAGCATCAAGTTCTAACTTTTAATGATTAATCTAATTCTTGTACAAATTATTTTACCATCATACTTGGCATGCATATTTATTTATTTACATAAATGATATCAATTTGAAACATCTCTATTGACTAAAGCAATGAGATTAGAAAGAAAGTATTATTTTCAAGTTATGTTTTAATTTCATCCTTATAAGCACTTGAAACAAGGCTAAATTTAATCGATATCAAAGATGCTAGAATATTCACTTATTGGAACAAACTATAATTCATTTTTAGAAATGTGAGCTCTTATCTAAATTCTTAGTTTTAATGGATCTAAGACATGATATTTACAAACAACATTGTTCTTCTTTTGTTATAATGTGTCATCACTATTTTAATGGTAAAAATAGCTATATATTGGTTGTAGGAGGCCATCAAAAACCTCATTTGCATAGACTTAAGGTTATTATTAGTTTCTACTCTAATTCTTAATTCATACTTTTCTATACACAACAAATGCATACTCAAATTTGAGTTTAAACATGCATAGTGATACAATGACAAAGAATTGTCTTTATTGAATACACATTTTAACAAGTTAATACATGATTAAGTTGATTTAAATAGACCTGATCATATTTTATTTATGGCATGACCATGATTGTTGAAGTATAAAACAATATTAGCATTCTTAAAGGAGCAAAATTCATAATTTTATGTGTCATGGATTTATTTTTTATTAAAGTGGCTTAAATTGTTAATCTTACGATTATGACCAAATGACATGTAAATAATACTAGAGAAACATGATTCTCTATAAGACTATTTACGGGATGGTCTAGTATGAGTATTATGCCACTATGAATTTAATAATATCTTATCTACTTACAAACAACATCTTGACAAAAACTGTAATTTGAGTAGTTTAAACTTCAATTATTTCTAAAGTGAAAGAATGAGGTATGATGACCCTGTAACATAAGATCATGGTATAATGATCTAAAATTAGGGGTAGTACCATTTATATCCTTCATAAGTATCAATTATTTGAATTGCATAGGCGTAGTCCATAGGGTAAAATCTATTCAAACCTAAACCATTACTTGAACTTGTTAGTTACATGTTTAAACAATATTGATAACCTAAGTAATTAACTTAGCCAATCCAAGCTTGAAGTAGATCAAATTGACTAACCTAGCCTATACTGGGTTTCATGGATGATAAACACTTAGGTAGGATAAAGACACCTAATTGGTCTTATTGGGATGGTGTCTACTACCATGCAGTCTTAGATATATTGATAAGGATTGCATATCGATACACCCTAAATTGCATGAGGATATTCCTAGGGAAATGATCTTCCCTGTATAATCTTCTAGGGTTAATTACCCTAGATAAGGGTTTAATGCACATAAACATGGCATTACGTTATGCAAAACCAAACTTTAGATTATAAAAAAAAAATTCTATAAACTCTAAAAAAGGGATGCTCAAAAAACATTTTGGGGTTGTTTTACTTAGCCTTCATAGTTTCCCACACTTATTGCTCTACAATAATTCCTTGGGGTTGTTATTGTTCCATTTGCACTTGCACTATGATTTTTTGATGTTCAATATGTTTTTGTCAAGTGATTTCATCCAAATAAATTGTATGAGAGGGGGTATAAAGGAAAATGATGGGTATGGAGGACAAGTTGGTATGGAATTTTGTGGAGAAGGAGAAAGAGAGGGGGAAGACACAACCACTTGTTTCCTACTCACTAATGATTATCATGAGTAGGTGGGACCAAGATTTTCTTTTTCCATTTAGATTGATGGGTCTTTATAGTCGGTTGTTGCTTTGCGCCTTTCTCCTTTTTAGAATCTTGCTTCTCAACATCATGTACTTAGACAAAACTATGCATTTATTCTACTACTGAATGGGATGTCCTTGTAGTTTGGCATATGCATGATTTTTGCATCAGTTGTTGTTGAGGACTTCTTTATTATGATGTTGGTTTCTTTATCCCTGTTTATCACTCAAGCATCTATGGTGTTAGTGTCATTACCACTGATGATCTTGTGCTCACTGCACCTTCTTGAAAAATAGAGCTAGTATTATGTTTGTTTTCCTCCTCTTATCTTAATATGCCCATAATTATGGACTCAATAGGTGTAGGTATTTCTACTAATAATAAATTTGGGACATTTTTATGCAGTTACCAGGTGCACATTTCCTTCTTGAAGAAATATCTTTTTCCTCCTCTTCCTTTTAGACCTCTTTACCTATGTCTTATAGTATTGAATTGTACACTTCTTACATAGTGATTCTCAGGGTCATAAAATCATATTGTTTCAATATAGATCATCCACTTGCAAGTGAGCCAAGGATTTGTCTTATGAGCCCACTTTTTGGGTGGGGAGGATGATCTATGAACTAGGGCCTTTATTTTTACTATGGCTAGTTGTGTTGATGATGCATAAGGTTTTAGTTATGTTTGTTATTACAAGGGTGATTTTCCTTATTATTATGACAAGGGATACTTCACACCCATAGGTATGCATCATAGAGGTTGCACGGTTCTCATAAACATGGATTTTTATCACAAGACTTCCACTTGTGCATCCAACATGGAGATGAAAAATAGAAATGGTGTGGTGGGTGCCTTAGAAAGTGCATGGATTCAAATTTGAATCATGTTGTGAAATTTTGTAACTGCTACATGTGGTCCCAAGTATTGCATGAAATCTATAGGCACCCAAGGGTACAAATTGATGATGTCATAGACCTCCACTTATCATGCAATGAAATGGCCTAGATACTCAAAATATTTTCCTATTATAGTCCATTCAAGATTTTCAAAGGTGGTCAAAGGTCAAAATTATACACCAGGTACAGTGGGGTCATCAAGAGACATTAATTGGGTGAAGCATAGTAGCAAAACTAAAAACTATATTGGAAGGTCTATGAAGTACCAATGATGACCTTCTCGATGTTTTTTATTATCTTAGTCACTAGTAACATGAGCCATTTGAATTCTTCCTGTAGGTGGATCATTTAATATGAAATATTGATGACCCTTTATTTTTCCTACCTCACTCTCTTAATTATTTTCTAGAAGATTTTGTTGATGCCTTTAGATATCACTCATACTACGACTATCATCTACTGAGTCAATGGGGATCCCTCTAGATGCCCTAGTATATATTATCTAGTGTCTAAATGGAGCAGAGGGACCTTTGTCTTGTAATATACAAGGGACTTTCTCCCATCTTGAAGTCTTTTTATTTGTTTCATGGTTTTTGTGTTGATGAAAATGGTGACATATTTTGATAATTGAATTTCCCCTTCATTGAACTGAATCAAAAGTGTCACCATCACTTTGTCTAATTTCCAAAAAGTATGAATCTTGATGAGTCTCTCTATATCATATCCTCGTAGCTAGTGTTGAATATTTAGGGATCCTAGGTTCGCACCTACGGCTTGATTTATGGAAAACAAGTTAGTTTTTGCCTCATCAATTAAATTAAAATGATTTAAGTCATGGTATTTGGTTTGCCATACTAAGATCCTAATTCTCATTTCCTCTTTTTGTAAGTCAGTCATGGGTAATTTATGATCGACCCATTCTTATTTCTTTGTAGTGGTGATGTTGACAATTTTGCACTCAGGTAGATGATTAAGAGTCAATTAGAAAATGGTGGTTATTCTTAATGGACTACAATGGCATTTCACTTTGTATGCATTACCTTATATATTTTTTTACATTGCTCCACTTTTTTGAAACTTCATAATGAATTTACTGAGCTATTTTTCACACTATCATGCCTTTCAATTTAAATGTTATCAGTTGTTATGATGTGACCTTAGACTTTTGATGGATAGTTTCATTACTTTGTATGATAGAATTACTCAATGTGATGCACCATATTTTGATCTCTAATGACTTTCCTTTATTGTACATAATATGTATCTAATACATCTTTCTATTTTAGTTATAGCGTAATCTTTAAATTACCTTGTCATTAACTACCTTATTAGTTACCATTTGGTACCTTGTTATTGTACATTATTATCAGTGCCTCGTTCCATAAATTAATTTGTTAACTTGTATGTTGATTGATTTGTGATTTTATATTCTAAAAATTTGAATTTTTAATGATGTTCCAAATTTATGTGATATAGAGATCACACTATATACATCTACATTAAAACCTACAAAAAGACAAGAAATTTTGATAAATTAAACACAACTCCTAACTACATGGTGCTATTCAGTACCCACTCTATTTTTTAGCACGATATTTATAGAGATTACTAGAAGTAAGACTTAAGCCTAAAACCATTTACTCACCTCAGAAGGATGGTTCCTTAAAGGTCTTGAATACTATAGTTCTTTGTTGTGATAATTCTTGGATAACATATCGTAATTTCCACTAAATGCATAAATTTATTATATATGCCCAAAATTTCTATCATATAACAATATTATCTACTCTATATGAAATTCATTAGATCACAATTTATGGTCATACCGTGCCTTCTAACTCTTCTTGTTTATTTCATGCATCTAGCTTACTCTCTACCTAGTTTATTCTATGCAAGTGAAATTTGATAATATTTCTTGAAGGGAGTCATGATATCCTACTCACATTATCAATATAATTCGTAGACTACAAACTATGTATTTTTTTGGAATCATTGATTCCATTCCATAGACCATCTTAAAAGGAGTGAATCCTATCACATGTTTATAATGAGTCATATATGTCCATAAGAACATAGGAACTCAATCCTCCCAATCATCTCTCTACACATTACATATTTTCGTAATCATCTTCTCAATAAAATTTTTTGAAAATTTTAAAATCCATTAGCTTGGGGGTGATAGGACATACAAGCCTTTTTGTGGTGATTTTGTACATAAATTTGTTTTTTATTTAGCATTGCAACTTAGTGTGTCCATAGCTTCCACCCATTTTGTGAAGTAATTCATCATAATAATTATATATCTAGCATGGGTACACTTTTTAGGTAGATTCATAGGCCCTAAAAAAATAATTACCCATTGTACAATGGTTACACTACTAATATTGATTTTAGATTCATTTCATCCCTTTGGTTTGGCCTTCCTACTTGTTGTTAAACATTACAATGTTTGACGACTTTGTGCACATCCTAGAACAAAGTAGGTCACCACAAACCACTTTATAAATTATTCATTGTAGTAGATTATCCTATGATGTGTCCTCCTAAAACTCCCTGATGTGTTTGTTCATGGTTTCTCATTCTCTAAGACTACTGTGCATAGCACATCATCCTTACCCATCTTATAAACAATCTCATTGATAATACTAAATGATATAGCTCGTGTGACTAACTAATTTTTATCTTTTTTAGCATTGTGCATAGGAAAAATTCCTTGTCCCATAAAATTGGATATGTCTTCTATATTTTCTAGAATCGTAGAGAATATAAAAAAGTTAGCATCTGGAGATTCATCCTATAATTCTTTTGGCTCTTGGCCATTCCTTATGAAACTGAGATGATCTACTCTAGCATTTTCCATTCCTGGCTTGACATTGATTTAAAACTAGAATTGTTTAAATATCATTAGCCATCTATATATCCATTCTCATAACATGGTCTTATTCACTAAATTTCATAGATCTTGATGGTCTATAAAGAATTAAAATGGTGTAGCCAAAAGATAGGTCTTAAATTTATATAGTGCAAACACCATAGCTAGAGGTTCTCATTCCATGCTAGTTTAGTTATTCTTATCCTCTAAAAAAATTGCTTGTAAAATGAGTGGGGTGATCCAAGCCCCCATATCCAAGTTGAGCCAACACAACTCCTACTATGGTTCTCTAAGCATATACATGAACATGAAATGGTTTAGTTTAGTCTAGAAACACTAATATTAGAGTTTTTACCGATCTCTACTTTAAATCAATGAAATTTGATTGGTATTTATTATTCCATTCTAACCTTGTATCCTTAAAAAATAGTATTTCTAATGGATCATATATAGTTATGTACCCTCTAATGAAATTTTCGTAATAGACAGTGTGCCCTAGGAATGATCACACTTATAAAAAACTTAAAGGGGGTGGAAATTCCACAATGACTACAATTTTAGTTTGATCAACTAGAATACCATCGTTGCATACTACATGTCCCAATAAAACCTTAAAAGGAGTAAAGAACAGACACTTTTTCAAATCAAGATTAATGTGTAGAGCTTATAACCTTTCTAACATAAGCCACAACTTGGAAAGATCCTATTTGAATAGGGAATACACAGGGCAATCATCCAAATGAAATTCCAAAAATTCATTTATAAAATCCTTAAGCATAGTGACTACAAATTTTTAAAAAAATAGTAGGGGCATTTTTCAAGCCAAAAAGCATTACCTTATATGCAAATGAACCCCACTCTATTACAATAGTGGTATTTTTATAGTCTTTTGTTGCAATCCAAATATGATGATATCCATTGAAACCATCTGTGAATGAATATTATTCATGCTATGTGATTGATTCAATAAATGCATATGTGAAAGGAATCAGAAACGTGTCATTAACACATGTATTGATAAATTCCTTGTAGTCACCACAAACTCTAATCTCTCCTATATTCTTAGATTGAACAACCATTGTACTTACCCAATCTTATTTTTGTACCTGATAAATTATTTTTGCTTCTTACATCTAATCAATTTTAACTTTGACTTTGGGCTTCATATTGGGATTTATTGTATATGGCCACTTCTTGAGAGGTCACTTGCACTCTTTGGGTTCTATGTACATCTCCCCTTATGAATGATTGACACCCTTTAATTATGAAAACTCTGTTTGAAATACATCTTGGTAATCTCATAGTAATTGGATTCCTTCTAAAAAAATTGTTCTGACAGTATTCTACAATGGTCTTTAGATTTGGTAAAACTTTTATACCAATGTTTTTCATTACTTTTCATATTGGTTCTTGATATATCTTATTTGTTCCTTTTGAAATAGATTCTCTTAGAATCATTTCCCCTTCCCACTCTTGAATATTTAAGTTTCATATTTGTTTATCCTCTGATTGCTCTATATTGTTGGATTTAGTTCTTCCATCTATCATTTAGGCTCAAAAAATACTTTTAAATATAAGTATTCCTCACTATTATTAGACTCTACCTTATCTACATTATCTAATATCTTTTCTAAATATTTCAAAAAAAATGCTTCCTTATTCTTGTTGGCCCTATAAATCTTAATAGTTTTACTCTCAAATCTTTGGCTTCTTTCTCTTGTGACATTTGATCTTGCATCGTTATGTCTTCCTCTCATCCATGACATAAAACATCTTCATATTTTAGATATATATATAAAATATTGGATTTTCATCCTCAAAAAACATGCTGGACTTTTGGCTAATTCTCGGTCTCACACCTGTACTTTTGGTACATATACCATTCTCATGGAAAAGGTGTCAAATTATGTTGAAAATTTTGTACCAATTATCTTGGTTACACACCCTATAAATATTATATATTAATGCACCTATGAATGTGCAATTTAGGGAATTTACATTCTTGGAAAAATTGCCACTAATCAAATATCATAGGTGTAACTGGAAACCTAGCTTGCATTAGTTCATAGGCACCTTTTTGGTGTAATTATTTAGATTGATAAACTTCCCACAATGTCACAATAACACATTTGAGCACATAATTCAGTGCACTATCCTAAAGTTATACATTAGGAATATGTTGCTACAATGTGGAATTTAAATACACTAAATCTTTTATTGAAAAATACCAAGGAATTTATCAATCGATGGCATAAATAATTCTCATCGGTTTTACTCATGATCTCCTCATGCCCACTTCAACATGTGTGCATCTAAATCACCACTCATGGAAGACACAACTTCCCATGGTAGAGTACCCTCAGGAGTAGGATATATATAGTCCATATTTGTTAAGATTACTTAGTATAGAGTTTCACTTCTAATCTTGTTAGAGATCACATTGATGGAGACTTGCACTCTCAGATTTAGCATTAAGGATCTTACTCCATGGTCTTGACAAGTTTTTATGTGAACTAATCTATATATTTTAATTGTGTAACTAGATGAGTTTATTGTGTGAAATCAATAACCCCTTTGGTTAATAGATCTTGCACTTTTGGTTATGCTCCAAATTTAAACCAACTATGATATCCACAAGCATAAGATGATATAAGCTCCTTAGGAATGATGTATGGTTTGATATCATCTTTATTCAAGGGTATACATATGATCTTTTCTCCTTGGTGCACGTCCAGTTGATTAGTTATTATATTTATGGTCATCTGACCAGCATATGCCCACTTTTTCTCAATGAGTGTAGGGTAATGTGTTTCATCGATGTTCATGTCAATTAAATTAAACTCACCTCATAGA
Organism: Torreya grandis; assembly: GCA_037957365.1. Lineage (NCBI taxonomy): Eukaryota > Viridiplantae > Streptophyta > Pinopsida > Cupressales > Taxaceae > Torreya > Torreya grandis. Next base: position 3,850,454 of record JARHVA010000101.1, read on the forward strand.
ATAAGACCAAAAACTTTGATTTTTACATATTCTAATCTCCCAATAGGTTCTACCCTTCCATAGTCTCTAATACTGGGTCTGACTAGGTTTTAGCTCAATGCAGGTCATCTAACAGCCTCCCATGTGGGACTGAGGAATCATATTCATCATGTTTCCAAAATTAAAAAATGACATTTCAGAAATCATACCCTATAATTTAAATATTCATTCTAGAATCAACATCCCACACCTTATTAGTTTTCACATACCATACCACCCTTTCAGTTCATTCCTAACCCATTTTTATGTAATCTAGTAGATTTTGCAGTAATATGGTGATGTTTTATGATATCTCCTTGTTGCACAATGATTACCAACTTTATAAGGTCTAATAAGGTCCTCACTACTCCATTATAACACAATATATAAATATTTACACATGCATTGTACACATTTATGACTTTAGCATATCCTTCAAAATTATTTTAGTTTAAAATTTTTGTAATAATTGTGTTGCTTCAAACATCAAAACCTTGATAGGGTTTGGATACTTATCCTACCATAATTTATTGGTTGTAGGATGATATGACATTTCCAAAGGTGGAAATCCTTACTCCATGTATTGGTCTTGATTGATAGCGTTTAGATACACGATGTCTTTGGGTTGCACATTTACAATATTCATATTGTGCTCTTATTTCTTCTTTCTTTGCTTCTCTAGGTTTGGGAAATCATTTATATGGATTTGAATAGATATTCTACAATAAACATAATATATTTATCTTTATGGGTTTTAAGGATAATTTTGTGTGAAGTGGTTATATTCACCACACATATATAAATAATAGGTTATCTACCATGTTTTTTGTCATGTCCCAAATTTTGATTTTCTCCCTAATATCCTCCTTTGTAACCTCCTCAGTACCCTCCCTATATTTGATGGGAACCCCACCCTTTTTATTTTTATTCATCATATCCCCCATACTATATTTTATGGGAAGGTGGATCCCATCCTATTTGTTGTGGCAGCGATGCAAAATTCTAAGGTTATTGGTACTATAAATATGGAGGTATTCATCCAACCTGATATTGAGGCAACTATGGTGTGCATCATATGAGACATTTTGGTTGATATTTAGGAGGTTGTGTCACTAATTACTATAGACATTAGGGAATCTAGCTAAGTAAAGCTTTTGTATCTAAATTCAAGCTTGGTACTCATGGTTTTACAGATGAAATCTATTGTATAGTGATTGTTGAATACATTTATAGTGATGTCCTCCCACACCTCTTAAAGTTGTCTATAATTATTTTCATCATGATTATGGGATTTGAAAAATGTATAGTACATATTATTTAGTTATTTTATGTATTGTTATAACAAATGACATTTAGCAATGGGATGTCCATCTATGTGATAGATCTCACATGACTTCATTCTTATAATCTTTAGACAATCATTCCTATGATAACTTTTGTGACCACACTCAATACACATATAGATAATTTGGGTTTATTTCTCTCATGTAGTTCATCCATTTTGTGTAAGATAACATCTATCTTATAATCTATCCTTCTAATAGGATGTAAACAATCCTCATAATCTTTTATTTTTCAGCTCAAATCACAACCAATCTAACCTCAACCTTATTAAAATACTATGCTTTTGTGATAGCAAATTAAATTATGGGTAGCATGCCTTTGGATAACCATGAAGATTTGTATGTGTATGTGAACTAAAATATTACTTGATTAATAACATCTAAGAAATTATGATCATAATCCCACACTATTTCACCTACTTTTTGTTGAATTTCCTTCAAGTCCTAAATGGTTTGACTTGGTAATTTATGCATCTTGATCTCCCCAATTAGTTTATTCTTGACATGGTATAAAATGATTGTTTTTGGATTATTTTTATATATGAAATCTATAACTCAACATATCAAAGCTATTATGATCTCACACTTCTCTAAGTCATTAGTTATAACTCCTTTAGCTTGCCATTTCATTTCATAGGTCAACAAGTACTACTCAAGGTCAATGGAACAATCATAATGTGTCAGGGTTTAAAAAATTCCTAGATTAAGAACCATGTTTCCTATGCTTACTCATAAAATAATTGGTTTCTTAGGATTGGACTTCACAAGTGTCTTAGTATTTGATATAGCTTCCTTTAGAGTACCAATATTCTTCTTTCCTACCAATTTATGTGTTTCTACATTTATCTTCCCTATTTTTTATGCAAACTAGTCAAACCACTTAGTACACCTCTCAATTTGTGCATTATTTAATCTTCTTAACAAATTAGGCATGGGGGATGTGTCCCCTTAAAATTAATGACCCATGTCTAAATTACTTTCTTCACCTACTATGACTTTTCATCAATTCATTAAGAGATTGTCCATCTTAGTCTATAAATAATATCCTCCCCTATAACTGATTCTTTAAAATACCCTTTATCTTCTCCATTTCCTTCTTTGTAACCCCTCCACATTCTCTTTATCTCATTTTATTTGAATCAGTTTCCTTATCTTGCACACTTCATTCAATCTTTTTTTCACCTTCAATTCCCTTAATTACTATGATTTCCCCTTATTTGCAATCTCCACTTTCCTTTGGATGTATATCTTCTCCTTTAGTCTTTTCACTCTCTAATCTAACTCTGCTCATAGTTACATTGTTAGCATTTTATTTATTCCATCACGTTTTAATCAAAACTCTTATTCTAATCCCATGATTGTATTATCTTTTTGCTTATCTGTGTCCTCCATCTTTTGGGTTAAGGTTCAAGTTTTCTTCTTTCAATTCCTCATCATTCACTTCCTTCATTCTACATCCCCATATCACCTTGGATGACTACTCCATCTTGGGTGGGTTTGCATCATGACCTTATCCACAAACAACATCTTGTAAAGTATTGGTAGTCACTGCATAAACTTACCTCTAATACCTCTTGCAAATAAATCTTTTGCAACTTCAAATGCAATATACCCTTACATGGAAAATGTAGTGATATACCCACCAATAGTGGTTTTTAGCCAGTGGTCTATTGCACACATCAACTTAGTGTATAAGCTTTGTAGTCTTTCTACATTTTATTCATTGTAGATAAAATGCTCTATCTCCCTTAGTCTAGGGCAATAATATTCTAGACTTGATAACCAAGCAACTAAAATTTAAGGTAACTTTCACTAGAAAAATCATAGATTTCATCATGAATATGATCAGTTATAATTTATTTCATCATGATTCCAATTCATCTGGCCTCTTCTTCTATGAGTTTTTGAATTATTTCATCCAACCTACATTCCAAATTTTTTTGACCTATTTGCCATTTTAACATATTTTAAGTTCCATGCTCACCCATACCATTATTAGTAGAGGTTATTTTAATTTCCCATCAGAACATGCTAAGGAGTGTATGTGTGTGAAGTAAGTTATAGAATAAAAATGTAGATGGGAATATAACATGTTAAATTATTCCATCGGTTCATACTTAATGAGTATTTAGAGAAACACAAAATGGAACATAAAGAACATTCATTATGAAGCATATTAGAATGAAATAGAGTATACATGTGCACATAAAAAGAATATAAATAAATTTAGAAGAACCATCATCAAATCTCTATATTAACCCATTTTATTTGGAACTCTTTGCCTTTACATTTGAAGACTATTTAAAGAGCTTAAAAATGTCACTTCGCATTCTACAACTTTCATTTTTTTACTGAAGGAGTCTCTATGTATTATGTAGACTTTTGATATACAACCATGCATTGAATACATATAAAAGGATATATAATATACAAAATACTACATATCACACAGTTATCATTCATACATACTCTATGATTTTGCACTCCTATATCTACTACCAATAACCTTTCAATTGTAGAATGGTGTTATTTGGGGATAATGCTCAGTGGCTGACATATATTAATTTTTTTTGGAATGTTTTTAGATCTATAATTTTGTTTCAACTTTGGAAATCTATAAATTCATCTATTTTTTTATAATGAATATTTTTCTTGTCAAGTTTTTGTTAATGATAAATTTATTTTGATCTCATCATCTTATCTATAGATTCAAGATCAGGAAAATAAAGTGGCACTAAATTTATTATATCTATAGGATCTTATCAACTATTAGGGTAGCACAACTTGTACTATGAGACAAGTTCCTTTAGACCTTCCACTACAAGGCTCACTTCCATCTCCATCTAGATGTTTGAGGAGATTCTCCCATACCCACTTCTCCTCCCCTCCTCCTTAACAAGAAGGGTGGATTCTATCATTGCATGAAAAGATCTCCACTAGAATTGTTTAGTGGTATTTGCCTATGCAGGGTGTTGAGCATACTAATGTTTTCATGCATTTGCCTCCTATTTGTGGAATCACATTTTTATTATCTCCTTTGGATAGAACTTAGGATGGGTGGGTTTCCTCTTATCCACATTCAAAAGATCCATACTCTTGGGCTTTCATCCTACTAAAGATGATCTAAGAACATCACCTTCTGATGCTATTGTATGTGCATGAAATTATCACTTACGCTATCAATTCATAATGTGTCTTTTTAATAAATAGACAAGTATTATTATATGTGATCAAAAATCATGTCTTTGTCAAGGTTGATTTGATTCAAGTGTTACATCTTGATTCCTCACTAAATAAGTTATTTGACTATATGTGGATATATATAGTTGACACATCTGATTTAGTTATATTTTTTACTAAGATTTGAGATGTATAATGTTATGGGCAATAGGATATAGATTATACTACATGTTTACTTTATTATAAGGTAATTGTTGTGTATGAGATTACATTAAAAACATGTTGATTTTTTATTTCAGTTATATTTTATGATGCATGTCTATCATGGTTGTTATGGTCTAACTACCTATTTTTTTATGAGGTTAATGCAGGAGAACCCATCCCTTGGAGTATGCTAGAGGGAGATCATCATTAGAGAGGGTGACATAGATCAAGATGTTAGAAGATGACAGATAAACTGATTGGAACCCTTCACACACCACAAATAGCTAGCACATGATTAGATGTGTAGTTGAATGGTTAGCAAAGTGTGTTTAATGTCATTTGCATTAGATAGTCATTTATACTTGGTGGCTAGCATAGTTTAATTATATTTTTTACTAAGCTTTGAGATGTATAATGTTATGGGAAGTAGATAATTGATTATACTACATGTTTACTTTCTTATGAGGTAATTATTATGTATGAGATTACATTACAAACATGTTGATTTTTTATTTCAGTTATATTTTATGATACATGTATATCATGATTATTATGGTCTAACTACCTACTTTGTTGTGAGGTTAATGTAGGAGAACCCATCCCTTGTAGTATGCTAGAGGGAGATCATCATTGGATAGGATAACGTAGATCAAGATGTCATAAGATGATAGATAAACTGACGGGTACCCTTCGCACACCACAAATAGCTAGCACATGATTAGATACATAGTTGAATGGTTAGCAAAGTGCATTTACTATCATTTGCATTAGATAGTCAATTATACTTGGTGGCTAGCATATTTTAATTATTTATTCATAAATATTTGTTTGTTATAGCTTAAATTTATGCCTAGATAAGTTAGTATTATGTGACTAGCGGTTGAAACTACCATATGTGGCCAGTCGACATATCTTAGTCATGTTGGGAATGTAAGCTTGTTATCATTATTAGGCTTAACTCTTTATTTTTATTACATAATGACTTAATATATATAAATTACCATTATTAAAATTGTGTTTGAAATTATTAAACATATTGTAATTAATTAATGAATTTGGAAAAAGATAAAAAAATCTCACAAAGCTGATAAAAACAAAAAGGAGAAAAAAATATTAGATAATGAGGGGGAAAAAGATAGATTTAAAATAAGGGCTACGCCTAAGTTAGGAGGTGTAACATTAAGAAGTAAGAAATATATATTACAAGTATTATCTGGGAGAAATGGGAGGAGGCAAACACGACAAAGGTGTTGCACAAAGGAGGAAAAAGAAGCGTGGCATGAGGTTTTTCAATCTAATTTGTAGGTAGGAAATGTTTTAAAGTTTGATTATAAGATTATGGGGAAAACATATAATATTAACTAGATGATTTAGTTTACACACAAATCATTATATATGTATGATTATTTATATATTTAGATTTCAGCCTTTATAGAAATTCTAGTATGTTGTGGATCCTTTAAGAGTGAATAATATATGATTTAAGTCTCTATATTTTGGTAAGAATTATATATATATATATATATATATATATATATATGAGGCACCGTTATTTACTCATTTAACCAACTTATAGAATGTTAGATGGGGCTGATAATATTTCCTTTATTAAAAAAAAGGTCATTGCCTTGCGTGCTGTGGGATACTAAAACCATGTTTTTAGCTTGAAAATATAGTATCAACATCATTGTATTTTATAGAGGATAATTAAGATGTTGGTTTCACCAAATACCATTTCCCAGCTTGTATCTTACTACTGTATATATACATTAAAGTAATGAACATAGCAAATAACTGAATCATTATCAATGGAATTAAGAGGTTTTGGCATCTCATTTGTATTCTCAGCTTGCTACATATATGTTTAAGTGACTGGATTTTATTAATAATGGGTATAAGTCATTATGTTTGTTGAAACTATAGTATTTTTATATATAAAATTAGACATATATTTTTATAGGTTGTTGACTCATTATGCCTTCCACTCTTCATAATTGTACCTATTAGTGATTCACTACCTTAATTAAAGGCATCTTACACCAAAATGATGTGATAAAAATAAATTAGGGGAGAGGGCATCACTGGAATAAAAATTACAAGGAGATTGATGAAATGGTGAACTGTAGCTCCATTTGAGATTTTACGCAAATTGTGGATTAATAAAATATGTTGTGAAACTATAAATCAATGGACTAGAGTGTTATTTTCAGTATGGTGATATGATATTTTTGTATTGTTTTACCTTCATTAGAATTATACTAACACATGTTCATATAGTATAATGATCCCCAACACTTGATTTATTTTATTAATAGTGTTTTTCATGTACTATAGGATAAGCAGAATTGGGTTAACAGTGTGAGTGGTCTAAGAAGATTTAGTTCCTATGCATATTGACTTATTGTTTCTTCCATTGGTAAGTGTAATTGTTCCTTGTGTCTTTCATCCCTAAAATTTGTTGGAATTTAAGTTTGAACAGTTGGCATAATAGTGGCCAAATTAACTCATGAAGGGCCAATCTTTAAATTAATGTCTTATATTTTAAATTTTCTTTTTGGATTTATCTGTAGTGCATTAATTTATAGCTCATGTATAAGCCAGTTAATAATGTTGGGTTTGCAGTATGTGACTTTGAAGATTATTGTTGTGGTAGGCTAGATAACCATCGAACACATTAGGGAAGCTTATGTTATCCACATTAAGGAAGGTAGGGGAACGTATCTTTATATTGAATTATTCACCTTCAAACACTAAGTTATCTTCTATTTTATTAGTTTATGTGAATAGTAATTGTGTCATTAGCAAGGAGAGAAGAATCTCTCATAGCAAGGAGATAAGAATTATGGTCAAGACAAATTGAGTCACCACAGGAAGAGATGTATCTATCTTTTTGTTGGACTTCTATTTTCATTGTGTAATATAACAATGTTTGGTGGTTTAGAAAAAAGAGAGATTAAAGAAATTTTAGCACCTTAAGTTTCAAAGAAGAGTTGATATATAGTAGGGACTATATAAAATGACTTTAAGTATATTTGGACTTTTATAGGAACCTCAAATTGTTTAAGTATGATTGTTAGCTTATAGAACTTAGTCAACCTTTCTCATTATTTTTTTAACGGTGGAGTAATCTCATCAATTCTCTTTGAGAATATTAATAACTATAGAGGATAATTTATCTTTCAAGGGTTTAATGAGGCATGTGTAATCCTTATTATAACATGAAAATTTGGTTATCATATAAATTGTGAAACAAAAACATAGAATGTGAATGTATAATTAAGCCAAGTTATGGTACACTTAATAAGAAATATAGGTGCATGTATATATTCATAAGGGTGTATTCCTACAATTATAATTCCATGGGTGGAATAAGAACCATGTTAAAATATTTACATGTAATTAAATTAATGAATTCTTACATTCAAACCCCTAAAATGTATTTCAATTATTGGTTTGGATTATTCTATGTTTCATGTGTGTTGCATTTTATGTTGTTATATCTACACATGGATTTATGTATGCAACATAATTACATAATAGAAATGGCTATGTCAGTTCATATGGATAAGCTTGTAGCTGGAAGTATGATTGTATCTAATCATTAGGTATCTGAGGGACCAAACTACAACCATATTAAAATAGTTTTATATAAAATGGAACGAGATGTTTAAATGAATGTTATAATAGGTTTATGAATTCTCTAATTTTTTAGAAATGATTGATTGGTTGTTAGAGTACTTGCATATAATACATGATTATGAGAGTGTTTGGTTATATCTTAAATATAATGGTACATCATGATGCATGCTTATAGATATGTTACTCTGAATGTTGGTAAGCAATTTAAACTTAGGGTATATCTGGGTGGTATAACCCCATACTTGATTGATTGTTATTATGTATGTGATTGATTGATTCTTGAAATCATAAGTTAGTTATGTGTATTTATGTAGTTTCAAACTATGATAGTATGGGATATTATAGAGTACTATAATGTAATTATATGTTAAACTCGGATACTACATACTATCATTGATATGATTAAACTCACACCTACATTTGACTGATTAAGTGTTTGTGTGTTGGTTATTACTACGAATAGTATGTTTTGTGACAGTTGGTAGGATCTTGTATATACATGCATACAACCTTGAGAGTTTGATGGATGCTATGTTAAGTATGTTATTGTGTTCTATGGGAACTATGAATTGTTTCATTATACCTAGTTACTTAAATAAAAGCTTATGTTTCCATGTGTTTAAAACTACTTTATATGACTGATTTTGGAAAACTAGTAGTTATGTCTTAGAATTATAGACTCTAGTAATATGAGTTGACATATGAATTAGTATGTTTGAAAACTAATTATGGTAATGAAAATCTTCACTTTAATGTGTATTTACCTAGGTGGTATAATCTATAGTCATTATTTTTAGTATGGGATAGAAAATAATGTAAGATTCATTCATATGTTTGATGGAATAAATGTATGCTTTGGTTACTTCTATGGTTAGCATGTTATATGATGTGTTTTCTATTAGGATGTAAAATAAATGAATCTTGTCATTGAATTATATTTGACCAATATGCATTACTGATATGGAGTAAGGAGTGAGATTGACATCACTGGCTTACTAGTATTACAATGACAGATGAAGGCAGTTCGATCAAGTGGTGTGTATGAACTTGATTGATCTATAAATCATTATTATTTATTATTCATATAAATTTGGGTCAAATTTTTTTTAGTACAACATTATCATTTCATGAGTATGGTTTACATGTTTATGAGATATCTTGTAATAAAATAGTTTTCTATGATGCACTGCATGTTTAATTTAGAAATCATACAATGCATGGGTACTTGTTTGTCTCTTTAGATTCCCACGCCATCACTATCTACTCATCCATGAAGGGAGGTCTATTTCCTGATGGGATTAGTATGAGATATTTTTGATCCATGGTTGGTGTGGGAAAGCACTTATATGATGCTCTCCCTCCCCAAAGTAGTACTACTAATAGAGACGACACTTGAGATTTCCATAGATACTTAGTTTGGAAAATAAGCTCTAGATAGCCATGTATTTTATATATTGTATTGTACTTTTTATTTAATAATTTCATGTGATTAGTAATTACTTATTATTTTACATTTAAAGTGGTGGTTGTAGACTTGTATCAATTGTGGTTGAGTTAATATTAATATAGTTACTTTCTACATTTACATTGTGATGTGCTTTCATGATATCAGAGATCAATGTTATGTGATGTAATATGCTTGTTGCTATTATCACAATTGAGTATTTATTTTAGTCTTTGTATATTCTCATAGTGTAATATATTTTTGATATATATGTTGAATAAGAAAAAAATCACATATTTCTAGTTGACCCTAGCGGGGTTGTTACACAAAGACTTGAAAGAGTCTATCAATATTAAAATAGGAAATGAACAATTTTTTCAAAAAATCATGTATATCAACCTTAAAACATATTATTTTAATGTTAATAACTTGACCATATGATTCATTATTTTCCCCTCATGACCTACTCTAAGTCTTTTACTAAGCACCACTAGTTGAAAATCAAATGATGCCTTGGAAAAATCATGATTCGACCAGAATTGTGAATAAAAAAGTTGTTGCTGGGACTAAAAACCCTAAAGTGGCTAATAAAATTTATAATGGGAAACCACAAAATAGTGTGAAAAAATTAATAATTTTAATCCTAATCATCTCCCTCATCCTCCATTCCAGGTCAGTTGGTTTCCCCATAAAGCCAAGTTTTACAACAAAATTATATCCATTTAGTTATTTTTAGTGTTGGGATCTCTTCGGTGAGCACTCAACCTATGTGGTGTTAGTTTAGTAATCCTAGTGGTGGTGGTCATTATCCATGGGGAGATAATCTTCTAAACACCATTTGGTTCTGATAGGGGACTATTTATTGTAAAACTAGTAACCATTATTAAGCAATTATTATGTAGCTCTATGTTCTAATGAAGGATTTGAGGATGGACAAGGAGAACTATTTAAGGATTATTCCTCTTGACTATTCTCTCATAGAATTTTTGAGGTCTTATAGAGTCCTATAAAATATATCAATGCAATCCACTTATTAGTCATTTAGTGCTTCAGATTTCTTGTGTTTGCAAGAAGTTAAAATTTTAAGATTTTTTCTACAGACTTCTCTTAAATTTATTTTCTCAAATGCAATGAAATTTTCCATTTCACATGAGGATGGATTTGGAAGTGCTAGTATTTTTTTCCCCAAAATTTTCCACATTAATCATCACCTCGAGATAAGACCTGTCACATTGGGTTGTTTTGGTTACCTTTAATACTAGAGAGTAATTCTCTAAGGATTAATAAGATTTATGCCCCTAATGATGACCTTAAAAAAATGACTTTATGGCAATGGTTAATGCATAATCTACATTTCTCTATCTATCTAATTTGTGGAGAATTTAATATGGTGGAATCCATCAAGGCTAAAGAGGGATCTTTTCCTATGTGGTGTTTTATGGGAAAACATGAGCCCTGATTTTATGTTGAAAATTGTTGGGGTTTGTCATACCTTATTTTTTGGTAGTGATATTTAAGTTACAAGCCATGGTTTACTTATTCATAAATTTTAGTTTGGTCTTGATCAGTATCTTAAATGGCTTGACCATTTTATTCTTCCAAAGAACATGTGTTCTCTTTTTGCATTTCTGATGGCCAAGATGTCACCTTCCATATATATATTATCCCTTTTTACCATAATCCCATCACTTTCCAATTGTAATGGGGAGGTGACTTCCATAAAATTCCCCACAATAAATTTTATTTGAATATATCACTACTCGGCAATGAAGCATGATATGACTCATTTCAATAATGTGGAATTTGGCACCATGCCCACCTTATTTTTCCAATTGGATTGAGTGGTAGAATGACATGTTCAATTGCACTACCTCTTTCCTCCACCATTTAAAAAAAAAATGTCGCATAATTTTAGGAACATGTCGATGGTGTACTAGCTAAAAAATTCTAGAGTTTTACTACTCAATATGAGCAAATACCCTTAGATGCCTAGTTATAGACTATGGCAACCCAAATTAAACACAATCTTAAAATTTTGGAAAGTTACATTACCAAAGGCACTAAAATTTGGGCCATGTATGTTGACTCAATAAAATTTTGACCATGCCTATAAATATTATTTAAAATATATAAAGGCGATGCATGTTAAATATAAAATAAAAACTATCAAGACTGCACATAATCCCCTCACTAGTCTACCTAAAATTTCTTCAATTTTTTTAGACCACTTTAAATTGGTGTTATAAGCCCAAAAAAATGTGGCAAAAAGAGCTCATGTGTTGTAATAATGTTTAAATTTGATTTCTCACAAGTTAAGCCTTTCAACAAAGAAACTTTATGAAGCATCCCTCACTTGGGATAAATATTTTACTATTATTTAGAGCATGTATATTGGTAATGCACTAGGATTTTTTAGTTTCCCATATAAATTATAGTAATCAACTTAGTAATGTTTTGGGCTAGAATTGTTTTAGATTTATACAGAATCCTTATGTAATAAATATTTATGAGCATTAATTAATAAGTGAATAATCAAATTCATCCCTATAGAGGGAGATTTAAAACTAATTATTAATTGGAGGTCGATCACTCTTCTTAATGTCTCCTAAAAAATCATTTTCAAAGCACTAGCACTACGCCTTTGCCATTTATTCCTTTGGACCTACCACTACAAGGTTCACTTCCATCTATGTCTAGACATTTGCAGAGCCACTCCCATGGCCACTTTTCCTCCCCTCCTTAAAAATAAGGTTGGATTCTATCACCATGTGGAAAGACATCTACTAAACTTGCTCTATGGGATTCGCATATACAGGGTGTTGAACGTACTAGTGTTTTCATGTCTCTACCTCAGAGTTTCATTATTCCTTTGGATGACACTCAATATGGGTGGGTTTTCCCTGATCTACGTTCAAGGAAGCCATATTATTGGGATTCATCCTCCTAAGGATGATCTAGACATGGCCATATTTACCTAACATTTTTGCTAAGCTAAGTTATTTTTTGTTGTGTTTTCTACCAACATGTATAATAGGGTATAAATATCAACTGGCTAGTTTTGTGTTGTAACCATGTATATAATATTATTTTTCTCTAAATAATAGATATATCAGTAAATTTTAATAAAAAATGTTAACTCTTAAGCACACTTTAAGTATTATAAAAAAAGAACAAATGAACAAGATAAAACAAGTTTTTTATATATAATAAATATAATATCAAATCTAAATTTTAAAACATTCTATCCATTTATATAGTTTTTATTATTATTGAAAAGCACAATTTTATTAAAAAAATCATAATAGGATGATGTTAATCGTATAAAAAAATGGGTGGATTTAGTCACACTCTATAATGCACATCACAATGAGCTAAATAAATCCTGAAAAAATAAACCTACATCAACAAAATGTCATAATTAAGGTTATATAGTAATTATAGCCACAATAAAAGTGTGGTTTAATTAAAACATTGATAGGAACAAGGAACAGCAAACATAAAGAAGGCCATTAGGCAATAATGACAAACATGGTGGCTAAAGGAAGTAAGGGAGAGGGAATATTAGGCTTATCCCCTAGCCACTAGTGCTTGGAGGATCCTTTGTGTCAAGTACACACTCCCAGCGATGAGTGTGTTTTTTTAATTCAGTTTCCTCATATTGTTGAGAAGAATAAATGGAAGAGCCATGGGAGGGAACTTGTCTTAGGGAGGAGCACCATGGTTGTTTCCACCACTATTTCCAACTTTGTCAAACATGCCACCACCATGAGGAGGAGAAGGCTAATAAGAACAAGGAGAAGAGCTTTGTCTGCTCCTCGACTAGTGAAGATGAAAACACCAACCATTTATATAGTTTTAAAAAATTCATAATTTTAAATTTAAGATTCAACTCAAGCAAATTACGTATCAAACCCAACCTAATAAGTTCGTAAATAAACTCTTCGTAATATATATTGAAAATAAAGAATATTTACCATTTATAATTGATTAAATTTTTAACAACTATAATTTAAAATGTGAAACACACTATATTTTAATGATATTTAATAATAACATATTTATTTATAATTATAGTTATTTTTACTATAATTTCAAATTATATATGAAAATAAGTCATTTTTATTGAGTTAAAAAACTTAATCGTGGTAATTGTAATTGGAAAAAACTATTAACAAGGACTTGAAATGCCAAATCCATACATAATAGTATATTTATTTTCATAAATAAATACACGTACATTAAAATTAAAACAAAGAATAGTAACATACCATAAGAATTATAGAAAGTAATTATTTAGAACTTTGAATTCAATTATTAAATACAATTAATAAACATTGTCACAGTAGAAAAAGATAACATAGAGACTTCATATTTATTGTGTAGAAATATAACATGACCGTACATCATTGTTAATCCAATATGTCCATAGTCCACAAGCATTTATCCATGAAGAGTTACAATGACCAGTCATACAATAATAAAAGTAATTACAGCTCTAAAATACAAGCCTAGTCATCCAAATGTTCAGTTTTCGATAGCAATTAAATTTCTATGAGATGTGTCATGTTTGTTGTATGGATATGTTTTGTAACATCCTAAAGCAATAAAAAAACATGTATTGAATTTATTAGTGCAATGAAATAAAACAAATTGAGATAGGAAAGTAATTGTCATATCAAAATAGAATTATATTGGTGGAATGAAAATAAAATCACTTAAAAATAAATATATAATTAATCAAAGGGACACTTAAAAAATAGTTTTAAACTGAAATTAAATGATATTTATCTAAAAAAACATTTTTTTCTTTTTTTTTTTAATGATAATTATTTAAATAATATCTTTCAAATATTATTATAGTTAATAATATAAAATAGTGTGTGTTTGTGTATGTATACATATACATACATATGTATATATATAAATATATATGTTTACATATGTGTATATGCATGTACGTACACACACACATACATATGTGTATGTGTATGTGTATGTGTATGTGTATACACACATACATACATATACATATGTATGTGTATGTGTGTATATGTGTATGTATGTATATGTGTGTGTATGTATATGTTTAAGGTTTACTTAAAATTTATTTTTGCATGTGATACAATCAATGATAGATTATTTTATATTTTAAGGAGAAAAAATTGAATACGACTATACATCCATAAAAATTAGCTTCTCAAATGTTTAATTTAAGTAACTTGTCTAAACATGGTTTTTATTTCACATCCTTAGTTTAAAAAAATCTTCTCTTTAACTGAGATTTTCTAAGTTTAACCCACATGGTTCTTGAAACTTGATTATAATGATTTTTATTTTATTTTTAAATAAAATTGTAAGATAATATTCAAATTGATAATTAAAATGTGTAAATTTTTTCATATATGAATATTGATAATTTCTTCATCACAAAAATTTCCAAAAAAATATGTTAGAAATTTCATTCCTTTTGAATCCTTATCTTTAAAAATTCTAAAAAATTGATTTACTTCTATCAGTATTATTTATATCATCTTTGATTTGCTTCTATTAATATTATTTATATCATCTTATCTTCTAATACAACAATGCATGATAATTCTATAAATCCATGTACCATAGTATCGTTGGAGATGTCATCATTTGTGTTAGTAAACATTTGTACTTCACTCAGTTTAGTTATGCATGTTATTTATAGATGAATTGTTTTAATATTGACAAATATAAATGATTTCCAATCAACGCTACTTTTGATATTATGAATGCAATATAATTTTTGCGTATATAGTTTGTGTAGACCATTTGTAATAGATTTTCCACGTACTCTTTCCTTCTGATATGCATTCTTGTATTTCAAGCACATTTTTAATTCTATTATGAATGTTGTTCATTTATTTATGAATCGAGGTAGTACTATTTAGATTTTATCAATATTAGATGGCACATTGATTATTAGGCCAAAATTAGCTAGTTATGGTTTTTTATATCTGAATTCTATTATTTGGGAAAAATAAATTCTAAGTAAAGCTATCATGTCCTTAGGATCTATTAGGATTGCTACAATTTATAAAGGTTTAATTAGCTTTATATTTTTAGGTGTTGCATATTTAGGGAGATTGCCATTTTCTAATGACCTATTTCACTTTGCGAATATTTTATGTTTCACCATTGTTTTTTAATTTTGAGTTAATTTTTGGTAGTTTTTTTTTTTAAGTTTTGCAAAAAAAAACTTCATATTTAGTTGAAATTTTAATTGTTTGTAAATAGCACATAATGTGTTGGGTATCTCCAATTTATTTTTTGAACTTGTTTATTGTAGGTCTATTGATGCATTTTGATGTTTTTGTTTTTTTTTTAATTTAAAGATAAATATTTTTATTTGTGAGAAGGAGAGATCTTTCTTATTCTCAAAAATATTTTTTTTTGTTGTATTTTTTCATATGCAATATTTTTCAAGTAGTGTAAAGATATTATATTTGTATTGGGAAATTTACTAATGTGATATGTACATGGATAAATTTGTGGTTCAATTTGTTTATTTATTTTAAAAGTTTCATAGTGTATTGTGTTTGTTTTTTTTGTGAATTATGATGTTTTTCAAATGATATAAGGTTGTCGTTGCATTGAACAATGTTTGTGTATGATTAATGGAAGAAGTGTTCTATAACTTCATATGTTTTCTCATTTTTAATGGTTTATAGTGTATATTATCTACATTGGCCTCAAAAAAAATTAGGTTCTATATAGGTTGTGGCTCAATGCACTCGTTGTAGATTTTGACATATTTTTTAGTTACTAATTACCTCGTGTGAATGCTTAGACCAAGAAAAAAAATAAAAAATGACGATTATTAATCTCATTTCCTTCTATGACTACCTCTGTATTACATAGATCCATGTTGATAATGTATGCTTACCAATTTGTAACATTTAGAATGATTTTGTTATTTTCCAAATACAATATCATTGCAAGATGATTGTGATGCATATCGCCTCAAAGATCAAACATAAAAATCATTTCTCATCAAATGACAAATAGAACGAAATATGCTATCACCACAACAAGATGTGCTTTGTAGAAATATGTACAATCCACATATTTGAATTTTTTTACAAACCATTTCCCAATAAAGGTAGAGGGTGACACATTTACTCTACAAGGATCTTTATTCTAAACTGTTATGATAATTTTTTGAACACAATTAGACACCTAAGTCCTAATTCACATAGGTAATTATAAGAAGTTAAGGGGAAAAAAGTGAACTTTTTTTTTGAAATGTGAATTCATCGCATACACGTAAATGATTTTTAAACAACTTGTGCATGTTTTAATTTGGTAGGTTTGGTAATACCAAGCCTATAGTGCATACTCACTATACCACATACAATTTATTTAAAACATAATATAAAATATTTTTGTGTGTCTCTATTACACAAAGCCTTTTTTTTTTAAACACTATTTTCATCATAAACCCTGCATTCACACTCCAAAAAATAGTGATTTACCCTAAAAATGTCTCTCCATATCTCTCTAAAAGCTCACTAAGTGAGATAGTCAACAATGTCTGATAAGAGGAGAGGTAACTAGACTAATTTTGTGCTAATTAAAACCAAATTTAGTATTTTTTTTGTATTTTTATTTCTTTTGTTAAAAACATTTATTTTTGATCTATATAACCCACCAAACCCCTCACATGAAAAATAAAAATTGGTAATTCAAAATGAAGAGAGAAATCAAAAAAAACTCCTAAACCTCCTATAATTCCACAAGATCCCCAAGGTAGTTAGGAGGATTTGGTCACACATATAATAGAACATAAAATATAAATTGAGGAGTTAATTAAGACAATGAGGGACCCTCATTCAACCAAACATCACTTTACTTATTTATAAAATACATTAGATTCATTACTAGGTAAAGTCGACTCAATAACAGGTAAATTTGACATATGGGTAGCTTATATAAAGAAATATAGGTCCTATTATGCTAATATATTGTTAATAGTTGATGTGAGATTTAAAAAATAATAGAAGACAAAATCTACAATATTCACTAATCCATGAACCAATGCACAACCTTTATTATCATGAAAATGGTTCCCAATCCTCTAGTGCCACCATGATTTGATTAGAGACATTTTTGGGACCAATGGTGGATGGTATTTGATCATCCACCTTGTAATAACCATGAGGTTCTTTGGTATTTTTTTGGAAAATCTATAGTGATTTTATCCTAAATTAAATTTATAATAATTTTAATTACTCAAAGTCTTAGGGTCGGGGAAAATGTTTTTCATAGGATATACCAAGTGCACATCATGCGCTTTATTAGATTACAAAAATCTGTATCTAAAATCCACTTTAGCCTAATAAAATCCCCTCTATAGAGAAGGATGTTGTATCGATTGGCACTTTATATGTTTACTGACAACCTTGTTCTAAATATGAACCACCTTTTCCATACTGATGTTGGTGAGGGTGGACATGGGATTGCTTGGATAGCTAGTGTTGTTGATTGACCACATCATTACAGATGATGTGATGTTGTATGCACTAGAATTTTAGATGATGAGGAGGATGTGATGTAGACTGAGTATGGTGGTGTTTCTAGGTGGATTGATGATATGGCTTTGATTAATTATTTTTGACACAAACTTTTGGTTTGGGTACCTCAAATACACCTTTCCAGGTATCTTATATATTTGATATTTTGAAAACAAATTGTCAGACTTGTTAAATTCCAAATATGTGTATGTAAAATGTAATAATTAATTTACATTTAAATTTCAATAGTATAAATGTAATTTATTATATTGTAACAGGAGATGGTCCCATATTTATTACATCCAGATTATGGGTTGTCTAATAGCACAAATATTATTTTTACCCAACTAATGTATACATATATAGAGGTAATTTTATTATTAATGTTAAGGTTAATTTACATGTATGTATGTGTGTTTATATACACAAAAAAATTAACCATAATATTCAAATAATAATCATATCTTTTTTGTTTATTTGATGTCAAAATGAAGACTCCTCCATTTATATGGGCAAGAGAGAACATGGGCATTGTTATTGTGATTTTATTTTCACAGCAAGTCACCAAGGTATAATAACTTATAATTTTAAATTGTAAATATGGATTTGTTTTAATAATTTTACCTAGTATGAAAAAAATCATTAACATCAGATGCATGAAATTACACATTGAATAAAATGACCTGAAACAATAAAGAAAATTTCCATGCTCATAAAATGTATGGTTAAGGAGTTGTAGGTGTCGCACTTGATATTTGGAAGAATATGGAATTGATAATTTTCATGGAAATAAATTCTATTAATGGAGGAAACCCTAGGAATCTGAATTGAGCTGGTTTAAATGTGAACTTTGGATCGAAATCATGGGAGTCTAAACTTTAAAGCAATTTTACAAACACCTCGATCTTCTACATATCCAATGGAAGAAAGGTTTTATTTTTTATCCCTTACTTATGCAAAATATAGATCTTTAAAAGACTGAAATAGGATGTGTGAAGGCAGCAGATGATTTTATAGTGGTTAATATCTAGCATGCTAAAATTAAAAATAATATTGATAATCTGGAAAGGCATGCTCTTATTTATCAATTTTTGGGCTTTCAGCCTACCTTGAAAAACTTTAGAATATGGGATTCAAAATCCTAGATGACTTTAGGAGAATATCAAATTTTTGTTTATCTTAATGGATATTTCCTTGTGATATTCATTCATGAAGAGGATAATCACCATATATTCCAAGGTGGTCCTTGGTTTGTGGGATGGATTGATTTATTTATGAAGCCATGACACTCTTTTTTCAAGGTAGAAGAAGATTTACCTTCTATGGGGTATGTCAGGGTTAGAATTTTTGGACTATCAGCTAAATTATAGAACCCTTTTGTCTTTGTGGTAATATTTAATACCCTTGGAACCTTTATGATGATTGTTGATACTTATTTACATTTTGAGAACATTATCTATGCAAGAATATATGTTATGATAATTTTTAACAA
The DNA here is from genome assembly GCA_037957365.1 of Torreya grandis. Lineage (NCBI taxonomy): Eukaryota > Viridiplantae > Streptophyta > Pinopsida > Cupressales > Taxaceae > Torreya > Torreya grandis. Next base: position 3,870,314 of record JARHVA010000101.1, read on the forward strand.
TCCCCTTCCTAAAAATATTACTTTGTAATTTGGGGATGGGGTCTAAGAACAAAAAGTTGATTATGAGAAAATTATTTTGAGGTGGATAATCTACCATCAGTATGGGCATTTAGAAAAGGATTTAAATCTCTATGTGTATGAAAACCCTAAAGAAACACCTAAAAAGGAGGTTTTATAGATTTAATAAAATTATATTGATCAATCCAAGAACCCCAATTTAGGGCCTTCTGTGTTTGAGACTTGTTTCACTTCATTTATTGTTGATGACCCTCTAGAGGAGGATGACTTGGTTATGGAAACTACAATACCTGAAACATAGTTTCTAAAATATCCTCACTCAGCCCCGCTAGATCATGTAAAACATATTATTACTAACTCTAGCTCTCCAACAGATCAAACTTTGGCCATAATAGATCATAAGGGTACTAGTCTTGTTAGAAAAAATAAATTGGATAACAGTGAGAAAATAGGCACAAATTTAGGCGATGATTTAGATGACCCTCCCCTTCTAGCGTTAATCCCATACTCTTATTCTATGGATATCCCTTCCATTTCAGAGCTAAATGGAATTAGTCAAACATCAAATAAAAAATAAAAAAGGACACTAATTAGAAATCAAGTAGGAAATCTATTACGACCCATATCTAAAGGGAAGGAGGAAGATTAATCTCATTAAGAAGAGTTAAAGAGGGATCATTGGTATATAAACCTAGTCAAATATGAAGTGCATCTCTTGGAATATCAGGGGTATTAAATCTTGCCCCTTTAAATGCAATGAAATTATTAGAATGTTGAAAGCTCATAGCCCTCATATACTATTTTTTCATGAAATTAAAGTTTCTAGTAGCAGCATGAACTCTCTAGCTCATAAGTTATGTCCAATTTCTAATGTTTTGTCCAATGATTCTCAAGGAGCTTCTAGGGGCATTGCTTATTTTTAGAACCCCAGGGAAATTATGGTGGTTAATGTTATGGCGGTGCAAGTTATCATAGTTATCCTTGCCCAAAATAGAAATTTAAAGTATCATGTTTTGTTCATCAATGTTTATTTGTATTATGCTTTGGATGGTAAAACAAGCACTAGAAGAATCTAGAATATATTATTCAACTCTTTCTAAGAGTTTGGATCTTAATTGGAGGAGATTTTAATGTTATTAATTCCTTAGAAGAAAAAATTGGTGGCAAAAACAAGCTTGATGCTAATTCAAGTCTCACGTTGGAATACATTTCTTCTCTTAATCTTGTTGGCATTAAGCCTGGAAATGGGCTTCTGATGTGGACCAATCAAAGATTGAGTAATGTTTGCATTTCAAAGAGGTTGGATAGATTCTTATTAACTAAGTTTATTATTAATGGGAAAATCTTCAAGTCTTCAATTCTCAACAATGCTAGATTAGGTCATTAACCTATTATGATAGAAGTCTATAATTCTCAACTCCCAAAATCTCCTTTTTGTTTCCAACTGATGTGGCTTTGACATGTTGATCTCAAGAAAAAAAAATTCAGCACTGGTGGATGAAAGGTAAGCCTCATCATGGAAAAAATATGCTCATTTTTGTGTAGAAGCTCAGATATGTCAAATCCCAAATCATTGAATGGAATTGGGATGAATTTGGGACATCAAGGTTAAAGGAAAGAGATATCTGATAGATTGAAAAAATTTGTTGAAACCATTCATTTCATCAATATTAATGAGAAGTTTAAGCATCAGGAACTTAATTTGATCAATCAGTTAGATGAATGGAATCTTAGAGAGTAAATTATGAGGAAACAAAAATATAGAATCAAATGGCTTCAATAAGAGGATAAAAACTTGGTGTTTTTTCACAAATCAATGTTGATGTGGAGGTCTTTCAATCATATTTATTCTCTTGAATTGGATAATGAAACTCTAGAGTTCTCTTTGCAGGGTATTTATAACATTGCACTCAATTTATTCTCATATTTGTTGTTGTTCCTTTGGATATGGTGGCATAACAGTAGATTCTCCAAGACATTCCCACTTTTGTTTCTACAAAGGATAATTGTTCTCTTCTTAATGGCATTTCTTTATCAAAATTAAGACATGTTATCTTCAGCATGAGTAAAGGGAATTCCCTTAGGCTAGATGGGTTTCCTATTGAATTTTATCAAGAATTATGGGATATTATTCAAGAGGAATTATTAAAGGTTATGGAAGAAGCCAGAACTAATAAATTTATTCTTAAAAAAATCAAAAAAACTTTCATTGCTTTGGTTCTAAAAGCACAAGAGGTAATGCATATTTCTAGCTTTCATCCCATTGCTCTATGTAATGTTTTGTACAAAATTATGGCTAATAGATTTCAGACCTTCCTCCATAAAATTATTTCCCCAAATCAAGGTGGATATGGCTGGTAGATAAATCCTTGATGACATTGTGTTAACTCAAGAAGCCATCCATTCTATACAACATCAAAATACCCTGACTATGTTTATAAGGTTGGATCTCTATGAATCCTATGATAGAGTTGATTGGGCCTTCCTCTTAAGAATTCTCAAACATTTTAGTTTTTTTGAGGAATGGACTTTTTGGGTGAAAGGTTGTATTTCCTCAATTGTTTTCTTAATTTTGGTTAATGGTTGTCCCACCAAGCCTTTTGGATCCTCTAGAGGTATTCAGTAAGAAGACCCTCTTTCTCCTTATTTGTTTATCATTATGGCAGAAATTTTGGGTAAGTTTAGATGTAATATATGATATTTTTTACTTTTTTATACATATTATTTTGTAACACTTTGTTTTATAGATCTCTCATTTTTTGATGGTATTTGTTGTCAACATCTGATATTCTATGGCTTGGGGTGATCTAGTCATCATTCCTTTCAAACTCAATAGGCTTCAAACTTTAATAAAAAGTTACAACTATTCAAGGTAAGAAATGGTCAGATTATTAGTGAGTATAAGTAAAAAATTATTTCTTTCACACATCTCCTAGACAGGAAGCCATAATTCTTGACAGACTTCACTTTCAAAAAAATTCTTTGCTAGTTATCTACCTCGGTGTTCCCTTGAGGGAAAGTAGACTTTCTAATTGGAGCTAGTTAGTGGATAGGATGAAAAGTAAAAATTTTAAGTGGACCAATAAATGGGTCTCTATGGGAATATGAATCACCTTGATCATGTATTTTCTACAAGCTATTCCCATTTATTTCTCTTCCATATTGCATGTTCCCGAGGCCATCTTCAAATAAATTGATCAAACATGCCACATGTTTTTATAGAAGGGGCCTCAGCTTATTAAAAAATGGTCTTTGGTGAAATGGACTATGCTTTGTCTTCACAAGTAAGAAAGAGGTTTGGGTTTTCATCTGGCTCAACTAAATGGTCAAGCTTTAGTTGATAAGATTTATTGATGTCTTCTTCAGTCCCCATCACAACTTTGGGCACAAACCTTAAGAGCCAAATATGCTAAAAATAAACTTCCTAATCAAATTATCTAGTTATCCCTTCCCTCAAAAGGCTTTCCTGTGTTGGCTATTCTAAAAATGGGTGATCCTTTGATTAAGAACAAATTATTTTAGATCATCAAGAATGGTAAAAAGGCTGACTTCTAGACCGACTTCAGATTATCATCACCCTCTTGTTAAAAAATATCCCCATTTTTTTGGGCTCATAAAATTGATGCATCATGAAGATTGGATTGTGGTTTTTAAGTACTCAAAAGGCCCAGTACATAATGGGAAATTGAAAGGAATTGGATTTCCCCTAAAGCTTGGTTGATTCAAATTTTGTTGGACTCTAAAATCCAACTTCTTCAAATTCTTATAGATATAGATATTTTTTCTCGGATGAGGAAGACTTATTGGCTTAGGGAGGACAACGTAATGGAATTTACATTTTGGAAGATGGTTATCATTCTCTTTATCATCCTTCAAATCAGCCTCTCAAAAATATTTTTAAGCAACTTTGGTGTCATAATTTGTGGCCTAAAGTTACGTTTTTCATATGCCTTCTCATTCATCACAAAGCTCTTATGGGATATCAACTTATGAAAAGGGGATTTAATGGGCCCTTTAGCTATGTCCTATGTAGGGATCATGAGGATAAATTTTCTCATTTGTTCTTTGCATGTCCCTTCATTACTGAGTAATGGTAGTTCTTAGTGAGTTTTTTGGGCATCACATGGATAGGTATTTCAACCTTGATTTAACCCATTCAGGATTAGAGCCACATTTTCTAGTTTGATGTATTTTATAATCATATCATTTGGGATGGGGTTTCTTTCATATTATGAAACACATGAAAGGAGTGAAATGTTATAATTTTCAAGTAGAGGGCCACTAATAGTGTTTGGATTTGGTAGAACACTCTCAATAATATCAGAGAATTGTTCATGCACTTGATGATACACCCTATGGCACATTCCCAGTGTGGGACATTCATTCTTCATGATCTTCATATTATTCCTTCTCCCCCTCCCTCTCAGGTAGATTTTAATGGAAAGTTTCACTCCTTTATTCCAATCCCAGGGTTCAACAAAATCCATATGGATGGTGCTTCAATGGGAAATCTTGGTTATGCCATCATTGGAGGCATTGGTAGGGATTTGGATAATTCTATTTCTTTCTTTTTCCTACAAAAATCAGAATTACCACCAATAATTCAACTGAAGGGAAAGCTATTATGGAAGGTCTTAAGACTACCTAACAAGTTGGGTGAAAGAACATATAGTTGGTTATTGATTCTAATTTTTGGATTAATTTGTTTTCTAATCCTAGTTCTAATAACTCCAAGGATTGAAGAATTTGTATAATTATCCAAAAAATTCAATTAATTCAAGAGAAATTTGATAGGGATATTTATTCATATATTCCTTAGGGTTTTAATAAATTTGCATATGCACTTGCTAATTAGGCTCTTGACCAATCTGAAGTGAAAGGCTTTGGTCCTCCTCCCTTATGGTGTAAAATATATATAAGGAATGAGATCTTATACATGTTAGCCATGGTAAATAATAGAACTATTTACTAGAATCTTTGAGATGTTATCCTATCTCCTTAGTTGGATGATGTTGTTATTTTTTATTCTCTTCAGCTAGTCATTATCCTCCTCTCCATTTATTTTTGTGGTCATGGGGTGTGTTTCCAATTTTGGTCTTGATTGGAATTATGTTGGGTCTTCTTTTTACCTCATTTTTTGTATGAGCCATAAGGTTTTAGTCTTGTTGGTTTTCTTTGCCGATACATGCACAACTTGATGACTATTTATCTTTTGGTTAGGCATGCTCTTTGAGCATGCTGAAGGGGGCAAGCCAAGTATAATTCTTGGGAAATTTTAGAAGAATAGATACCTCTACGTCCTTGGGTCTTACCTAAATGTGCCATCTCTCCTAAGATGTTTTCCACAAAACAAAAAATATTGCCTGGTACTTGTTCAAATATAACTGACATGAATATATTTCCTATATAGGGGTTTTCAATGACTTTTGATACTCATGTTCAAATAATTATTAGGGGTGATGTGGTACATGAAAAATTAATTTTTAAATTTATATATTATATTTATATTATTTATTCAATTGGTTTAAAGGTTTATATATACATGTGTAGGGTCAAACCACTTCCATTATCATGAATAGGGCATTGAATCTTGGTATTTCTCCCTTTTACTCTTATGCTCGAGACTCAACTTTTCATTGAACCTATTGAGTGTATTTCTCCCTTTTGCTCTTAGGGGTGATGTGGTACATGAAAAATTAATTTTTAAATTTAGATATTATATTTATATTATTTATTCAATTGGTTTAAAGGTTTATATATACATGTGTAGGGTCCAACCACTTCCATTATCATGAATAGGGCATTGAATCTTGGTATTTCTCCCTTTTACTCTTATGCTCGAGATTATGGAAATTTTATGTTTAAATAGTTTTTTGTATCATTTTAAAATTAACTTTTGAACTCTTTTACATGTCCAAAAAGTAAATTTTTTAACAATATTTTTATTTGAACATGTCCAACTATATTCAAGGTATGTGTGTAAAAGGATCTATAGTTAGATATTGGAAGAATTTATGGAGTTTAAGGGTGATCCATCTATGATCAAGGCATCTAATGGAGATCCATATCCTAGTAAGACAAAGAGGGGGATGATTTTTATTATTAGGATATGTCTTATGTGATATTTTTTTGTATGCATATATGACAATATATGTATGTTTGCCATTATATGCATATATGGCATTGACCTAAAATTCTATTGTGTTTGTGTTTTATACACACACACACATATATATAGAAACATTTGACCTTGTAATTATTTTTAACATGTTATTTTATTTTTTTAAATTGAAACATGCATCATATTTATAAATAAAAAAACATAATACATGCATGATAAAAAAGATGGGTCTCATCACAGCACACCCAAAAACCAAAACACACCAAAAAAACCCAAGAAAAAAAAACCACTATAATTCCATTATATCATAGTTGACATAAAAAAATATAAGATATAAAAGGGAACTAAGTAACACATTAAGGAATAAGAGCCACCAACCTTGCAGATGGAGGAGGAGGCAGTTGTGGAATATCAAATTTTGTCACCCCAACCTCCCTAATGGGGAGGAGAGGTATCATCTATGATATAACCATTATATTTATTATTTTATTAGTTATTTTCTTCTTAAACTTCATTTTAAACATGGTAGGATAAATGGTGAGAGCCAGCTGATGAAAGTTCCCTTATCCACCTCTACCTAGAGGGATAAACCCTGCATGATCAAGATTGGTGTTGGGAGATGGTCACCTTCCAGATCAACTTGAGGGATAGAATCTCCACCTTGGAGGAGTGTTAGGGGTGGAAAAGTCTAATCAAACCCATGATCTCACACAACCCTATTAATCTTGCTCTCTATGTTAAAAGTCACATTGTGGAAATTTTGGTGGGACTTTGTTGACAATGCATGGAACACTACCCCAGTGATCAAGAAGAGTGAAAAGATTCCTAAATTTCATCTCCAATTTTTTAGATTGAAAATTAATTTTAATCATGACATTAGACAAGATAAATATTATGTTAAAAATAGAAAAATATATGTCTAAGCTTTCTTTATTAAAAGTGGCAACATCCATGTCTTTCCATAAAATAAAAAGGATTTCAATGCTGAAGATATGCCAAATTTATTTTTACTTTTTAGGGAGGAGGACATAATCCCATAAAATTATGGTGTTCCATGTGAAAGGTTCAAGCCTGAAGCTTTGGAAAAATGAATGAATCCAATTCCAAACATCCTAGGCTCTAACACAAAACCAAAAAAATTGTGTAAGGGACTAAGTCTGACCATAATCTAGACATATAAGAGGAAGGATTCCCATGTGTAGTAACATTTCTCCCACATGGATACTTTGATAAATCAGACACCAAGTAAACATGGTTTTTTTGGGTTCAACTATAGCAGACTAGATCGAATGAAATCTCATATTCTAAATAAAGAGGGAGCTATTGATATTTTATAGTTTGTGGAGCATTTCCCAAGGGGTGATATTTGTGGAGAGCCATAAATAACCAATATAGGGTTAATACTAGAGCATAGGAGTAGAGGTAGGCCAATGCAAATCCTTCCACCAATGAGGATAACCTATAACACCAATTTTGTGCAAAGCATAATTAGGAATAGCCATTTAAATCTTAGAATTTGACTCAAAATACTAAGTGTTAAGCCTAAATTTAGATTTGAGGTTATCATAGGTAAGCCAATACTTAGTATGCTTCTCAAAAATATCCCCCAATACATTAATTCCTTGACAAAATATCCTCAAAGCTATAATCTTAGGATCTATTTTCAAGGGTTTCTAATTGATAGAGATAATAGGAGACCACCATTGAGAATGAGACTTAATAGATAGGTTAGACTTGAAGCCATCACCTTTACAAATTATCCATGGTTTGATAGATTCCCATGCTCTCTAGATATTTTTTACAACAAAGGTTACAATAATATTAACAGTAACTTGAGTGATAAGTTAGTTTTGAAATCCCAAGTTCCTCTAAGCCTTTCTACCATAAGGACATCTTATAAAAATGCAATTCCTAAGAATAATTTTTAAATATTTTTATCCTTCAATAGCTCTAATAATAAATTTGGCACATAAATCATGCCCTTGTTTATCAACATCAAAAAACCAAAGGCCTCTATCTTCTCTGGGTTGAAAACAGATATCCTTGACAACTCTATGAAATCCTTTGTTGCATTCAGAGTTGGCCCACAAAACATCCTTGTGAAATTTTTCAAGATTATTATAGGTTGTTTTTTAAAGGGCCCAATAATAATAGTACACATGAGTGGTAATTAATACTTTGGAATAGATTTGAAACTTTATAGCTAGAGAGAGAGGTTTAGTGATCTATTATGATAACTTTGTCCTTATGCTTAGGACACCATATTATCATAGGTCCATAGGAGAAGATTGAAATTCAAAATTAATGCCATTAAACATTTCTCCATGAGTGATCCACTTCCATTGGTAAGCCCCAATCCAACTTAGCAAGGTACCATAACTCTATCTAAATAATTGAGTCTTTGCCCACTTAATGTTATAGCTAGAAGCTAAGAAAATGTTTTAGAGGCATTCCATGGCATTCTAAACAACCTCTTCATCATATTTAAGCATGATAAATTAATCATCATCAAAATGACCATTAAAAAATTTATTTTGATGAGTATAGGGGGAAATTAGGCCTCTGATAAACCCTCTGGAAGTAAATTCTCTTAAAAAGTAGCTAAATACCTCAATAATAAGAACATAAAGATATGGGTTAAAAGGGAAACTTTGTCTACTAGATTTAAATAGGCCAATACTCTAATGTTTACATCCATTGATAGTAATACAATAAGAGACATCTTAAAAAAGAGTTTGAACATAAAGAATAAACTTTGGACCAAACCCTAAAGCATGAGTCATGGCCAAGATGAAGCACCATTTATCCTATCATAGGCATTTTCAAAGTCAATTTTGATTATTAAATCCTTCTACTTGGAAGTGTGAGCCCACTCCATACCTTCCCAAACTGCAATGATGATTTTCAATATATAACAACCTTGAATGAACCCAATTTTCTCATAATAAACCATTAACAGAAGCAAATCCTAAGATCTACAACCTTAGCTATAATCTTATAGGAGACATTCAAAAGAGTGATAGGTATCCAACTAGAGATAATATTAGGATCCCTAGTTTTATGAATTAATTTAATATTTATCATATTTATTACTATACCTATAGAACCCTTAGCAAGAGACTCCAAATGGTATTTGTGTAAATCAGGGCCTACATAGTCCTACAAAGACTGCTAGAAGTCATAGGGAAAACTGTCAATGCCTAGAGCATTATCTTGAGCCATATCCATCAAAAATTGATGAAGTTACCCTATGGATAAGGATTTGTCACAATCCACCCTTTGACTTGGAGAAATATTTTAGGGAACAACATCAAAGCATTTTTTTCAAAACCACTCGTTGAGCCTTTGAGGATGGTTGAGCTTGAAAGACCTATTTATAATGCTTCACAAAATCTTGGAGGATCTTTAAGAGAATAGTCAAATGATCACCAACATACTTAATATATTTTATTTTTGTATCATTATTATGAACCCTCAATTTATTGAATATTTCTTTAGATGCTCTATCACCAATTTTGAGCTAGTGAATGTGATCTTGAATTTGAGCTTCATGGGCTTGGTGAAGCTTGCCAAACTTAATTTGATTCTTTAATGTCACCACTTGGTTTTTTAGAGACTCATTTACGGGGGTTTATCATAAAATCTAATAATGATGGTTGTATTCTTTCACAGAGGCTAAATTCATCCACTTTCTAATGGATGTTAGATGCTTACCAAAAAACCAAAGAAAGGTGGCAATGGGGAAAATGGTTGATTCCCACCAATTAATCCACCTAGTGTTCCCTATAAGTATAAGGAATGAGTTTCCAAACTATCTTGATGTGGACTATGGTTTTAGGATGCTTTATGTTGGTCGAATATTTTGTCGATCAGCGTACTAATAAATAAAATAGGTCTGATCAGCCAAAGTAAGAAGATTGGTCGTCCAAATGTGTAGGTTTACCACATCAAAAGGGGATTAGTCTCTCCTCTCATTAAGGGGAGGTTCCCTATGGATATTTTATATATAAATATATATATAAAAATAGAAAATAATACTCAAGGGTAGGATAAACCATCCATCTCTCTTTTTTCAGAGATGATGCATGTGAATCAAAGGAAAAACTAAAGGGAAATGATAGAAAACACTCCTCTTCTTTCAGAAGTACTATTTAGCCAGCCACAAGAATACTCCTGGTAGTAAAAGCAAAATGTAACTAAGGACGTAGTAACCAGCAAATTGAGATGCAGCACAAAGTCTCCACCTGAATTGCTCAAGAGTAAGAGACGAAGGACAATGAGGGCACAAAGTCATCCCAAGGTCCTTTACACAAATGAAAATAAAACACACTAAAGGCTATTATGGGAGCACAAAGTCTCTCCACAGTTGACTCTTATGCTTGTTAAATTAAAGGAACAGAAAATATATCAAGGAAAAAGACATAAGAATAGTTTCCCCAACAACAAAGATATTACAGCACAAAGTCTGAAAAGTCACTTGCTTTCTTATTCCAATAACAAAATATGATCAACAATCTGAGCTCAAAGTCTTAGTAATGTCTTTCAATTTGGGTAGATTTCATTTTTGATTGTCAAAAAAGAGATCGATTTACAATAAAAAAGAGTCCCTTATATAGCCTCTTCAAGAAGGACTCGGGAACAGTAACACATCATGTTGCATTGAAATTTGTTAAGAAGACAGGCTGGAATTTAGGGGCATCTACCCATTTGTTTTTCTCAATGCAAAGAAACAAGTCATGCTATTGAAATTTTGCATCTTTCAATGTCCACTTGGCAATCTGATCCTTCCTCATCATTCCTCCTTTTTTGGTTAATTAAATCAGATCCTTGATTCAATTTGATATTCTGTTCCTTAATCGCTTCCTATTGATCTTGGCCTTAAAGCCTATGAATGCATTTGGGTCTATATATTACAAGGATCAACAGCTATTTTATGAGCTTTTAAATTGACGTTCATGCACCCATCAATATGCTTTCAACAGCTAGTTCATTCTTCTTGAATTTGACGTCTTCGAGCACGTCACCCCTTGGTCCTTCTTCGGCTTTCCTATTTTGCATCCTCCCAAAGGGAAGAGGACCCTTCGGCTTTGGGGGAGTGTCCTTTAAGTTGGCAGCTGAGAGTCCCCTGCAAGGGCACCTACCCTTCGGGGTCCTTCGGCGGCCTTTTATCTTTGGCAGTCCCTCGCGGACATTCCCGTGGACTTTTTCCCTGGGCTTTGTCTGCGAGCATTTTCCCTAGGCTATTTCTCATAGATAAAAAGTCCGTAGACATTTTCCTGTGGACAAAAAGTCTGCAGACATTTTCCCACGGACAAAAAGCATATGAAATTGTTTCGATCACTTGTCTCTTTGGAAATTTCTTTGGGCTTTCTGCCCACAGCTTCTTTCTTGAATTCCTCCAGACTTTTTGTCCAAAGAAATTAATTCAGACAAAAATTCCAAAAGAATTATTTCTTGCCTTAGTCTTTTTTGACTACCTTAAACAAAAATCTAAAAGAATTACCTTTGTGGCTTCCTTGAAAATGACCCTTCTGAAGGGTGCTTTTGTCGACCAAATGCCCTCCGCAAGGGCACTTGTCCTTCAAGAGGCTCTTTTGAACTTTTTCTTTGAACCACTCCTTTGAACCAATCCATTGAACCAAGCTTTGAACCACGCTTTGAACCAAGCCAATGAACCCTTTGATTGAACCAAAAGATGTTGAACCACTTGATGAACTGATTGAATGAACCAAAGCATTGAACCACTCCTTTGAACCAAGGTGATGAACCAAGCCGATGAACCAACTGAGTAAAATGAAGCTGATGAACCAAAAGCATTGAACTAAGCTGATGAACCAAAAGCATTGAACCAATTTAATTGAACCAACTATTGAACCAAGCTTTGGTTCAATGGTTCAATGGTTCATTTCCTTTGATTTGGCTAAGTCTTCTTTGATCCTCATTGAACCAAACATGTTGAACCCGTTGAACCTTGAACCTGTTGAACCTTTGAACCAAAGTGGTTCAATGGTTCAATGGTTCAAGCCTTCTTCTCTTTGATAAGTGTTTTGAAGCCGTTGAACCTTGAAGTGGTTGAACTTTGAACGTTGATGAAGCATTTAACTCTTGCCAATGACATTGAACCTTTGAACTTGTTGAACCCATTGAACCAAAATGGTTCAAGGTTTAACAGTTCAATGGTTCAATGGTTGGATCCTTGCTTAGATGCTTGCCGATGGACATTTTTGATTCAACCAAGGTGTTGAACCAATCCCAAAAATGACTAAGTGTTGGAAAATGATTCTTTTGATTGCACCCACCTATAGGAGCCTTTGAACCTGTAGAAATGAACCTGCCTGCAGAGTCTGTAGAAAACAAGTCTGTAGAAATAAACCTATAAAGCCCATTGAACTTGGCCTACAGATTCAGTAGATTTTCTCTTCTTGCAGAGTCTGTAGATTCCTGAGAAGCTTGAAAAATGAGGAATTTGAATGCCTAGGACAAATTTTGAAAAGGGAAGAGATAATTTTGGTCTGTAGGACCAAAATAATTCAAATGTTGTCCCAAAAATGAGTGATATTTTTTTGGGAGACAACAGCTGGCTCCAGTTGTCAAACTTCTATCAATTGCAAAAAGAATTGAATGGAGTAGAATCTAGAATCTCTAGTGTCTTCATGTGTACCATTGGGCTACGGATTCATGCTACCCAGAAATGGAAGGCATCAAAAATGGAAACAAACAAAACAAAATAGAATTAAAAACTATACAAATATACATATGTACGGATGAAATGATCTGATACTTGAAGAATTGAAGTATTTCAGATGTTGCTTCTTGAGAGATAGTGAAAATAGTGTGCCATCTTGGTAAACTAGTAGGAAACCATTTTGCCCCCAGAAACGGTGACGGTCGAATGGAGCTCTCCAATAGGAAACCAATTTTTTGTGTCTTCCTCTTGGCTTTTTCTTCTTCTTGTCCCATGGCAGGATGTGGTCTTCAATTTGAAAGCCATAACTCCTTGCTTTCTTGGTGAAGGGTTCCTTTGCCTGATTTTGATTTGTAGTAGCATGGTCCATTACCATAATTGGTTGTTCTTCTATTTCAGTCCAGCACATGATTGGATTGTCCACATCAAACTCCTGACAAACTATCAGCTTAGCATCTCCTTTGATGTGAAAGACTTTGATTTCTTCATCTTGAGCAATCTTCAATCTGAGCAATAGAGATTTGCATCCAGCTGTGTTGTTGGTGTTGCTGACTTGCAAATTACATGAAGGAAGAATATCTCCTTGAGGAGATATCAACACAGTCCCAACTCCATCATTGGTGGAAGAATTGTTGCCATTGGATTTCAGGATCCAAGCATCATCAGAAGCTGATCTCCTATCATATTTATCTTCATTAGAGATGGAAGATCTTTCCTTATTTTTACTGCACCCTACCAATTCTCTTGAAGTCTTGTTTGGATCAATTCCTAGATTGTTAGCTACATGACTTTCATCTGTAGAAACATGAACATCCTCTGTGGTCAAGAAATAATTACCCCTGCCTAAAGACTCAAACAGAATTTGTGTTGCAGGGGCTGATGTTTGGGTGACCACGTATTTTGCCTCCTTTTTAGGGAGCAACCTCTTCATTACACCTTGTACAGGGATCCTTGCCTCAGACAGGTCCATGCTTATTTCTCCTCCCACGTCCTTACAAAAAATTCATCCTAGCAAAATACCATAAGATGCTGGGACGTCAGCCACCAAGACAGTCATCTTGATTCTCTTGTCTGGAAAGGCTGCAAATGCGAATTGGGCATCTTTGATTTGCCCCAATAGTGGTACTTGCTTGTTCTCCATAGAGAAACATCTCTCAAATGTCTTGGTCAGTGTGATACCTAGAGACTCAGCTACTTTAGCAGGGATGACATTGTCAGATGCCTCGGAATCAATGATGCAATTGTTGAGCTAATAACCATTTATCAATAAGAAAACATAGAAAGGTTATATTTTCCCAAGGGCAACTGGAGGAGTAATGACAAGATTAATTGGAATGGGCATGTTCTTTGGGGAATTAGGAATTATTTTCTTAACCTCTTGTCTTGCAGGGACGGTTTGGTTCTTGACACATTGGACCAACTTATCCAATTGATTAGGATTGGACTGTAAATATTCAAATTCAAACATTTGAATTTTGGTCTTCTTGACATGATCAATTATGTCAAATGGTTCAATTGGACTAGGAACAAAAGAAAGCATTTCAACCTTTTGGGTTTGAGGAGGGATGGGAGGAGGGCTAGTTTGCAAAATTGAAGTAGAAGGTGAAGGTGAAATTAATGTACTTACATTTTGGGTGATCACCAGATCCTTTGACTAAAAAGGCAGAGTGGTTCCATGCTTAGCAATTGTAATTATTGGTTGAGGTTGCTCCTATGTCTTCCCTTTATCAGCTTGTTGGACTGATTGGTTCTTGGACCTAGTAAACACTGCATATGATCCATCAATAGCTTCTCCTTTGCTTCTGGATTCATCCTGGTAGTTTAGGAAACCAATGTGGGAGTCGTCTGCTGATTCTTCTTGATCCTCCATGAAGAGATCAGCGTCATTTTCTTGCTCAAACTCAGGTTGGAAAGATAAATCATGTTCTATTTCCAAATATCCAACTACTGAGTTGGTTGGAGGAGCTTCCAAGGCAAGTTTCCCTTGTGGGGGAGGAAGACGATCTGGCTGCCCTTGATTTCTGGTAGCATTGCCTTGATATGATTGATTTGGAAATGTCCTTCTTGGCATATCTTTGTATGAAGGAGAAGAAGACATTCCTTGTGCCATTTGTCTTTTCAAGGCTAGCACTTCATTTGCCAGCTTTTGCACCATTGGATTAGTGGTGCCTGTAGATGCATATTCAGAAGATGATGAGGATCTATTTCTGTTTGGATCTCTTTTTATCTTCCCTGCTAAGATGAGATCATCTTGTACCTTAGTGGCCAAAAGTTGAGCTACAGCAAGATCTATTTGACCAGCATGTCTCAAAAAAAAATTGACTTCAGGCAACTGAGAATTAATGAAGAAGCATTTGAGATTCTCAGCTGTAGTTCGAGCAATTACAAGAATTATGTTCCTCAATTTGTCAAATTTGGCTATGAAGTCTCTCATTGGTTCATGAGGCTCTTTATTCATCTGTGTAAGTTGAGCCAAAAGTGCATGTGCATCTTCTACAAGATTGAATCTGGCTTCAAACTTATCTTTGAGGGTATTCCAATCAGTTACTAATCGAGCCTGTAGATGATAAAACCAATCTGCAGTAGCACCTTGTAATGTTTCTACAAATAGCCTAACTTCCACATCTTCAAATTCTACTCCAATTACTCCACAGGCTATGCTGAAGGCTACAATGTGTTCATCAAGATGAACTTTCCCATCACCATAGAATTTGGGAAAATTCTTCTTTGAACTACGTGGAAGCTCATGTAAAGGTGGAGTAAGATTGAGAGGACCAAAAGCATTTACCCAGGGGCCTTGAACTACCATTATAGGATTATGAAAAGGAGGAATAACAAATCTCAGAGGGGTAATTATTGGTAAAGCTTTATCAACAGTAGAAGTGGATACTTCATCTGGCAATGGAGATCTGACTTTAGTAGGAGTAAAACTCTTGGTTTGTTGGAGATGAGATGGTGAAGGAAACAAATCAAAATCACTTTGTTGTACCAACTCATATATAGGATCAATAATCCCTTTAGCCCTTTGGCTTCATGTATACCTTGAATCTACAAAATTGTGAAACAAAAATGGAAAAGAATTGACTTTGCTTTAGTTTAAAGATTGAGGATTTAAACTGTGCACTCTTTCCCAGCAGCTTTGGTTTTGCAAACCAGATAAAATAACGGAGGTGGAGGAAGATGTTAAGGCTATAAATGGATAATGGGTAAGACAAGTAATGGAGTCACAAAATTATGTTATGGATAAGGGTTATAATAATAATGGGTAAGACATAGGTGATGTTTCAATCTAAAACTTGAGGTTCCAAATTGCATAAAATTATGTATATCCCCAACGGAGTCGCTAAAAACTGTTGGTTGCATATTTTGTCGATCAACGTACTGATAAACAAAATAGGTCTAATCAACCAAAGTAGGAAGATTGGTCATCCAAATGTGTAGGTTTACCACATCAAAAGGAGACTAATCTCTCCTCTCATCAAGGGGAGGTTCCCTATGGATATGTTATATATATATATATATATATATATATATATATATATATATATATATATATATATATATATATATATAAATAGAAAATAATACTCAAGGGTAGGACAAACCATCCATCTCTCTTTTTTTAGAGATGATGTGTGCAGATCAAAGGAAAAACTCAAGGGAAATGATAGAAAGCACTCCTCTTCTTTCAGAAGTACTATTTAGCTATCCACAAGAATACTCCTGGTAGTAAAAGCAAAATGTAACTAAGGATGTAGTAACCAGCAAATTGAGATGCAGCACAATGTCTCCACCTGAATTTCTCAAGAGTAAGATATGAAGGACAATGAGGGCACAAAGTCATCCCAAGGTCCTTTACACAGAAATGAAAAGAAAACACACTAAAGGCAATTATGGGGGCACAAAGTCTCTCCATAGTTGACTCTTCAGGACACCTTCCTGACTACTTTCACTAATTCTGCTTGTTGAATTAAAGGAATAGAAAATATATCAAAGAAAAAGACATAAGAACAGTTTCCCCAACAACAAAGATATTATAGCACAAAGTCTGAAAAGTCACTTGCTTTCTTATTCAAATAACAAAATATGATTAACAATCTGAGCTCAAATTATCAGTAATGCCTTTCAATTTGGGCAGAGTTTCATTTTTGATTGTCAAAAAAGAGATCAATTTACAATAAAAGAGAATCCTTAATATAGCCTCTTCAAGAAGGACTCGAGAATAGTAACACATCATGTTGCATTGAAATTTGTTAAGAAGACAGGCTAGAATTTAGGGGCATCTACCCATTTTTTTTTCTCAATGCAGAGAAACAAGTCATGCTATTGAAAGTTTTCATCTTTCAATGTCCACCTGGCGATCTGATCCTTCCTCATCGTTCCTCCTTTTTTGGTTAATTGAATCAGGTCCTTGATTCAATTTGATACTCTGTTCCTTAATCGCTTCCTATTGATCTTGGCCTTAAATCCTATGAATGCATTTGGGTCTATAGATTACAAGGATCAACAGCTATTTTATGAGCTTTGAAATTGATGTTTTTGCACCCGTTAATATGCTTTCAATAGCTAGTTCATTGTTCTTGAATTTGACGTCTTCGGGTGCGTCACCCCTTGGTCCTTCTTTGGCTTTCTTGTTTTGAATCCTCCCAAAGGGAAGATGACCCTTTGGCTTTGGGGGGGTGTCCTTTAAGTTGGCAACTGAGATTCCCCCGCAAGGGCACCTACCCTTCGGGGTCCTTCATTGACCTTTTATCTTCGGCAGTCCCTCGCAGACATTCCCGCAGACTTTTTCCTCAGGCTTTTTCTGCGGGCATTTTCCCCAGGCTATTTTCCCAAGGATAAAAAGTTTGCGGACATTTTCTCTTGGATAAAAAGTCCACAGAATTATTCTGATCACTTGTCTCTTTGGAAATTTCTTCGGGCTTTCTGCCTGCAGCTTCTTTCTTGAATTCCTTCAGACTTTTTGTCCGAAGGAATTCCTTTGGACAAAAAGTATGAAAGAATTGTTTCTTGCCTTAGTCTTTTTTGACTGCCTTAAACAAAAATCTGAAAGAATTGCCTTTACGGCTTCCTTGAAAATGACCCTTTCAAAGGGTTCTTTTGTCGACCAAGTGCCCTCTGCAAGGGCACTTATCCTTCAGGAGGCTCTTTTGAACTTTTGCTTTGAACCGCTCCTTTGAACCAATCCGTTGAACCAAGCTTTGAACCACACTTTGAACCAAGCTTTGAACCAAGCCGATGAACCCTTTGATTGAACCAAAAGATGTTGAACCAGTTGATGAACCGATTGAATGAACCAAAGCATTGAACCACTCCTTTGAACCAAGGCGATGAACCAAGCTGATGAACCAACTGAGTGAACCGAAGCTGATGACCCAAAAGCATTGAACTAAGTCGATGAACCAAAATCATTGAACCAACTGTTGAACCAAGCTTTGGTTCAATGGTTCAATGGTTCATTTCATTTGATTTGGCTAAGTCTTCTTTGATCCTCGTTGAACCAAACGTGTTGAACCCATTGAACCTTTGAACCAAAGTGGTTCAATGGTTCAATGGTTCAATGGTTCAAGCTTTCTTCTCTTTGATAAGTGTTTTGAAGACATTAAACCTTGAATCGGTTGAACTTTGAACCTTGATGAAGCACTTAACTCTTGCCAATGACATTGAACCTTTGAACTTGTTGAACCCGTTGAACCAAAATGGTTCAAGGTTCAACGGTTCAATGGTTTAATGGTTGGATCCTTGCTTAAATGCTTTTCAATGGACATTTTCGATTGAACCAACGCACTGAACCAATCCCAAAAATGACTAAGTGTTGGAAACTAATTCTTTTGATTGAACCCACCTACAGGAGCCTTTGAACCTGTAGAAATGAACTTGCCTGCAGAGTCCGTAGAAAACAAGTCCGTAGAAATCAACCTGTAAAGCCCATTGAACTTGGCCTGCAGAGTCAGTAGATTTTCTCTTCCTGCAGAGTCTGTAGAATCTTGAGAAGCTTGAAAAATGGGAATTTGAATGCCCAGGACAAATTTCAGAAAGGGAAGAGATAATTTTGGTCTGTAGGACCAAAATAACTCAAATGTTGTCCCAAAAATGAGTGATATTTTTTGGGGGGACATCACTTTATATGATAATCATTCATATAAATTTGATTGTTATATATTTTGGTTTGAGGGGTAGACCATTCCATATAAAATTTGATAGGATGATGATCTGAGAGAAGGACATCAGAGATTACACTCACAATCTGATAAAATGTTTGAGTCAAAGAGAATATATTTTGGTCTTAGATAAAGGCTTATCAAGTCTCTTGATAATTCATTCATTTCTTTAGTGAATATCTAACCAAGTGAACCAATATGAAGGGGATGAATGCATATAGTGATAATTTAGATCAAATAGGCCAAGTTTATTATGGATATAAAATTGGACTTCTCTCTTACCTGCTTACCATTGCATTGAAAATATCATCTTCCTTATCCTCTAGTGATTTAATCAAATAAAATTCCCCATAGGAAATCAAGTAGGTCATAGGAAGAGAATTGGCTAACCATCTCAAAAGCATTATCTTTTCAACTGCATCACTAGAAGCATAAATATTGACAAAAACAAGGACCTCCAAGATTGGTATGTTATTCGTGACCAAACATATATCTCACTCGATATGTGGTCTCTAATCTATATAGAGGGGATAGCATTGATGGCTATATCTATATTCCTATCGATAGATATAGACTCTATCTCTAATGATATAGGGGCACTCGACCATCAAAATTAAAAAATTATCCAAAGTGCATGGTTAGATGGGTCCACCCCCAAGTCTATCATGAAATATGCATAGAGTGTCACAATCAAAGTGATTAGGCCATTGTGTCCTACCTCATGTCCAAACATATGATAAGTAATATTAGGTCCTAAAAAAAAAAATCATCTGGAGGGTAAAACCAGTTAGTTTAATTTCCTATAGACATAATATGTGTATATCTAAAAAGTTATGATAGATGTCCTATACCAATCACTTGTGTGTTGGATCAGTTAAACCATGAACATTTAATGATAAAACATTCATTGGAAACCATCAAGGTTCATGTTTTTGTCCTCTTGGCCTTCCAACATCACAAAGCAATTGTTCAATAAAGTATGTCGATGGCTTTTGGTGAGAAACTTTGTAAGAACAATAAGCCACCTCTCACGCTAAGCAAAATAATTTTCTTCACTATCAAGAGAGGGAATCCTTGAATGATGACATGCTTACTGATGTGGAGAGGGAGAGTATTCCCATGGGTTTTCCACTAGGAAAATATTCATTTGTGTCTACATGTCATGTGTATGAAATAAATAAAATTTAGGAGTCATGGATTCATGTTGTTTCAGAATTGCATTGAAATATTGAGGATCACTTGTCATAACTAGACTAGGGTTGGAAATGGAGCTTATGCAGGATAAACCAGAGGTAGTAATGTGAAAATATTAGCAGAATATGTAGGATTATTATTGCCAGTAGGGGCTTTAGACATCTGATTTTTTTGATTTATTCCTTGACCCACTACCTATCAGCCATAATTCGCCACTGCTAAAGGGTGAGAGGATTTTTAAGCCACTCTGGGTGGAGGGTTTAATGTATCCATAAGATGATAGTCTTAAATCATGTGGTTTGAATCCTAACATCAAAAAAAGTGTTTATAATTTTAATTATAGAACACTTTGGTTGAAATGTTGACCACATATCTAGATATCAATAATTTCATAGAGGTTGTGAGATAGGTAAACATCGATATAGACTCACTATTGAGG
The DNA here is from genome assembly GCA_037957365.1 of Torreya grandis. Taxonomy (NCBI): domain Eukaryota; kingdom Viridiplantae; phylum Streptophyta; class Pinopsida; order Cupressales; family Taxaceae; genus Torreya; species Torreya grandis. The sequence goes on from JARHVA010000101.1 coordinate 3,890,932, forward strand.
ATGAGCAGTAAAGAAATGGTTGGAATCAAAGAAAATAAACGATCCTAAGGGTTTTATTTTTTTTCTATAAAATTCTAAAATGCATAGTTATACCTTGAAATTATATACAAACTAGAACCCTTATTTTGATTTTGTCTGAGATGACAAACTCTTGGCTCTAAGAGAAAAAACCAATAGGGAGCTTCTCACATATACTATGCCATGATTATGAATGTAAACATGGGGAGAATCATTTTTAAACCTAAAATGGGATAAACCCTTGGTCAAATTTTGATGTCATGGGGTATCCAATTCATTTGGACCCAACTTCAAAGCATTAATTCAATTAGGATATAGCCCACAAAATATCTTATGAAGGTGTGAGTTTCAATCCAGTAGACAGCACTATAAAAAGCCAAAAAATCTAGTAAAACATTAGGAGGAGAATCCTAAGGGGCACATTACCTCATGATATACCTTTAGAACAAACTTTCATGTTCACTTTGGTGCTATGATTGCCTCCTCCCAATTGAGATACGTCAAATGATGCAATATTTTATGGGGGGCAATAAATAAGGAAATGACCACCCAAAGTGTGGAAGCCCAAGGTGAAAAATCAATAAATGTATAGGCAGATTAACAGTCATGTAATGCTGAGATAATCAATGGTGGTATGATAGGGAAAACCTTTATCAAGGCTAGACATGACAAGTATTCAGGCAACCAAAATTTAGTTATTATTTTTCAAAAAAATTAACATAATACATTATCATTATTTTAATTTAATTATTTTTTTTAAACTCTATTCATAGCTATAAAATTAACCTCGTGTATTGAAACTAACGGAGAATCATGGAGATTGGATGGATGAACCATGGAGTGACAACATGATAATTCTATTATGAATAGTATTATTTCATTATATTATATGCCTATGGATGAGGTTTAGTCTCAAATTTCATTTATTCAAATGGTAGACAACCATTTGGTGGTTGTTGATATTTCCATCTTTGGTCAAATGAAACAAATCATAATTCTAAGTTACAGATTGAAATATCCATCTCTAAGGATTTGGGGCTGAAACTTGGCATGGACACCACATCAAGGGTAGTGAGTGATGTATATGAGAACATTATTGGCCTTAGATTAATTTGTTTAGGATACAAAGTACTCGTTATGGCCTCAATAACATCCTTCACCATATGAAAACATTGTATTTTTTAATGCAAAATTTAGATGAGCACAAAAACAAAACCCTAAGTCATTTACATGAATCAAAAGACCCATCATGTGTCTTAAAAAATCCTATAATTTCACCCTCAATAACATCAATTGAACATAAGAGACTAATTTATGGCAGACGATATAGTGATCAGCCTTAAAATATTATTTTTACATAATAAAGAGATAAGTCCATTGCCTCTAATGGAAATTTATGCTTGTGATGTCTCAAATTTAAAATCCATCAATTAAATCATAAAAAGATAGGATAATTACATATGTGCCCAAGACCATGACCTTCAAATCCACCTAGATATGTATTCTTATAATTTCTCTAACATGTAGAAACATTGATGACAAATGTTGTCATCATTCAAGCCACAATTGGATATCTCCATCTTCAATGCTTCACAACTGAAACATGAAAACACTACCATGTTTGGGGTAAATAAAAATGAATAGAACCACATTTTTGACCTCATAGTGCACCCGATTAGGATATGGATTACCCATTCTATCCTCAAGAATGTCATTCCTTATATGAAAAAATTATAATTTTTCAGGCAAACTTTAGACAAACATAAAATGAAAATTGTAAGTTGTTATATGAACCAAAAGAACCATAAAGTGCATGTTAAAGTCCTCTAATTTCACTCTAGAACACATAAACTTAGCATAATCTATGTATACATGTAAAATTATATATTGATTAGGCCCAAAATACTATTTTTACATAGTCAAGAAACAAGTTCATTGCCTCCATTAATCATTTCCACTTATGGGACTTCCACTCATAAATCCATACTTTAAACATGTTAGGATAGTAAAATTACATATGTGTAGGACCATGACCTCCAAATCCACTTAGATACATGTTTTTTCAGTTTCTTCAACATGCAAAAACATTGACAACAAATTTTGTCAACATTCAAGTCGTAGTTAGAGATCTCTAGCTCCAGTGATTCATGGCCTAAAATTAACATTGTCACCATGTCATTGGTGGTGAATAATGCCTAGGACTATGTTATTTTACTCATAATACACATGGTTAGAAGATAACATACTTGTTTTAGCCTCAATAATGTCCTTCACCGTATAAAAATTGTATATATTTAGGCGAGCTTTAGATGTGTAAAATGAAAACCATAAGTCATTTACACAAACCAAAAGAACCTCCATGTGTGAGTCAAAACAATCTACTTTCATATACAATTTTGATAAAAAAATATAAAATATGAATCCATGGAATATGGTATATTAATTAGTGAATTGAGAGTGATCAAGTCTGAAATTTGATTAACTAATCAAACCCTTAAGTTGGAAAGATGCATGTGCCAACTCTCATGAATGTGGAGAAGTACCCAATAAACCAATCCAAAATAAGGTGAAACCACAATGGTTCATTAAAATTTATGTCATAGTCATTTAGTATCATTAGACATGAATGTACATCATTTGTAACATAATGTGGAATCACACTATGGGTTCACTAGAAGTAGAAGTAATGCCAAGGCTATTGAGTGTCGTTAAACTTGAACATGCATTACCCATAACATAATGAAGCACACTGTTGGATATGGATCAATATTATATTTTCGTGATCAAAATAAAATGAATAACATTCATGCCCCCATCATGAGCACAATGCCAATATATTTTAAGTGAAATAACAACCAATTTTCATTGAATCTATAAAGCGTATTGTAGTGCATATGTGCATGAACTAGCATCATGCCTTTTAAAATTTAAAGTGAATGAACCAACATCATGCCCTTGAATATGTTCCAAATGATATAGAATGACATGCATATTTATGATAAATTGTATATGTATGTAAAACCTATAATCGATGTTCTTGTAACTATTTTGCATGTGCCAATTCATATGTAGCCCAGTGTGTATGATTTTAGATCACTTAAAATGAGTGCATATGCATTACTTATACCCCCATAATTTGTATTAATGTGAAAATATTTGTCATGTATCTGATTTCTAAATTATTTTAAATTCGTGAAACTTATAATTTTTTATAATATCCAATTTTTCTACTCATGGAGGCTTGAATCTATAAGAAAAGACTATCGTAATAACCCTTTTTTGAGATGAGGGATTTATCCTAAAAGTTACTCATCTCAAAATAAGAGCTCGTAGTATCATGTGATAATGATATAACAATTTTAACATGTGGAGAGTATATAATCATAGTATAGTATATACCATAAAGGCATGTATGAAACATATATAATGTGAGGAATACAAGTGTCATGTAAACAAGATACAACATTGAGACATACAATAAAGTAACCATCATTGAATAAGACTACATGGTAAAGTGCATGATATGGATCATTGCACCACTAATCAAGCACAACAAGCATAGCACATAATTTCATGCAATGCCACACATAAGACCAAGGGACACATACAAAGGACATGAATATGTCACAAAAAATAATGCCAAAGACCACATACAAAGGAAATTAATCATGTCACAAAAAGGGACATAAATATGTTTCACATAGGGCCCAGTGGCCACACACAATACGCAAGCACTGTATAACCTATCATGTAAAAAATTAACAATATCAATAGAGCATATAATAAGGGAAAACTAGTCTTTACCATCCATATGTATGAATATCACATCATAACAAAGTATCATCTCCATGTAGCATAATGTAAGATATGAGTAACTATCAAGGCACTTGTAAGATATGTACCTCAACATAGTATTATCATAGATAGATATGACCTATGATAATGTAACATGTAGACTAAGATGCCCCCAATGTAGGCATGGCTATTAGGTAGAAGGGAGTCCAACATCTAAGAATCCTTGTATAATATGGATTTCCTACATCACACTCATATACCTTGTGAAATGAATGTGTGTATGAATAAAAACTACTATCTACCAAACATGTGATAAATAACATATATATAGAATTAAACTAACAACTCATGTCATGCTCGACTCCAAGTTTTTTACTTTTTAGAATATTTTGAATGTTTGTGTATTTTTGGAATATTTGAATATTTTTGTATTTTTGAAATATTTTAATGATTTTTATGTTTTCAAAATATTTGAAGTATGCAAAATGTAAAATAAGATAGTTTTTGTTGTTTGTTCAACATGCCCTAATTCTACTAGAATCAAGGAACCTCTTTTAGCTTTTTTTAGTTGATCCTTCTTGTGCTCATAGCTCATTAGTCTCATCAATCTCAATTTGAATTGGTATACCATCTTAGTTAGCATGCCAAATTGGGACCCATAACCATCACCATTGGAAATACCACATCCATGTGAGAAAATTTTGTATAAGGCAATTAGCATGAAAGTTGAGTTTTGACCTCCTAATTTACATTTAAAGCCTAGTTTGCTTAGCTCTCTTAGCCTATTCTAGGAGGCCATCTCAATTTTCATGCCATTATAGATCCTAAAACATATCACATTATGACAACCAAGTCTAAATGATAAATTTTCATATATAACACTCGGCCCCAAAGTGAAGTCTTGTTCCACTTCCCTATGCTAGCCTAGCTCATCTCTCTCACTCTCATCTCTCTTTAGTTGTTTTGCAAGTCATTTCCATATTTTACACTTGGTCCCTAGATGAATTCTTGACTGACTTTTGGCCTCGTTGAAGATCACACTAAGTCTAAAAAAATAATGCATATTGCCCTAAATAGGTTTGCATGTAGGTGATTTTTAAAATATTAAGCCCATATACCTAACCAAGCTTCCAAACCCTGATTAGGTTTATTAGGTCCAAATCTACACTTTCCTTATATATTCAAACTTACCATTGCTGAATTGATTTGTGTTCAAAATTTATAAGTCTCATGGACCTAATCAGGCTTCTAAACCCTGATTAGGTCTAGGGAAGTTCATTTATTTCATCATAGTTCTGACTGGACCTTTATTCATGATTAGTCTTGGAGTGGGTCAATGATTCCCCACAGTTATAACTAGGCTTTAGATCCCTAATTAGGTCTATGTGAATGCTCAGGCTAGTTCTTTTGTTATCCAAACCTTTTATTTGATTAGGTCAAGGTTTGGTGGAGTGGCTAAGCTTAATGTTAGTCATGATTTCAAAGCCTGACTGGGTCTTTTTTCTATTTCAATAATGGTTTCAATACTAATGGGGGAATATAACCTTGATTAGGTCAGGGCCTATTCCCCAACCTACTCTCTTTGATCTCATGATATTTTAGATCAATTACATCTTGATTTCCCTCACCAAGTTGTTGATAGTGTTTTTTGGGGATTTAAGCCTGATTATAATGTGAAACTCTTCTGATGAATGCCCTCATACCTATTCATGGATCTAGACTTTGATTAGGTCTGGACCCCGCTCAACATTTATTTCAATGTTGTTTAGACTTTAGAATGTCAATTAGGCCTTGAACCTAGGAAAAATTACCACTTGGTTCTATCCAGGGGTAGAAAGCCTAGTTAGAACTAGGAAATTATAATTTTTAAAAGTGGAATTTTTAAAATACATGAGTGCCCAAAAAGCTCGGCTAGGTTTAGTAAGGCCTTTTTTAGCCTGAGATAGTTTTTTTTACATAACTTTCACATCTGGAGTCAGTTTTTGAAACCATTTGCTTTATCAGAAAGGTGACTTTATCTCAAAAATAATGGTAGTCTCAATTTTGTCTAATTTTGATTGTTTGAAAACATGTTCATTCTTTCATAATGCATTTTATTGTTCATGATTTTAATTTATATTTTATGAAATGTTTCTGTTCATGCTTTCATAATGCATTTTATTGTTCATGATTTAATTTCTAGTTTTTTAAATGTTTTTGGTCTTTTTATAGCCCATGAATAGTAAAAGTGGCAGGATTGGAACGAAAGGAGGTAGTTGAAAGAATTTATGATGGTTATTAGGCATTTTGGAGGGAGACTCCTTCCCCATGAAGACTTAAAATTTAATATATTTTAAAAGCTTGCTCATTATTAGGTTTGGCTCTTTGTTTCTCCAAAACACATTGAGCTAGCTATTTTGTATTTTTTTTCTCTCTCCCTCTCTTATTTCCCTGGGGTTATGCTACCCAATTTTATACTCAAAAAATTGATTGTAAACTTTATTGTGATATCAAACAATATTTTATTCAATATATGAGTTGTGGAATATTATTTTACATTCATTTGCATATGAAATATGGTAGTGGTGTATTTCTTACCTAAACCAAAATGGTGAAGTTATGAGAGTCATTTCTATTGAGCAGTAACACTTTTACATTATTGACCATAGGTGGAAAGAAGAATGAAATCAAGTTATTATTCTCACTTCAGAATATTTAGAACATGTAGAACAACCTATAGAATGTGATTGCATCAACCCTATGATCCTTGCCATAGTGGAGATAGGCAAGATAGAAATGAGTGATCATAAACATAGTTTCCAAAGCCATGAAGAAGTGAAGTCAGTGCAAGTCAAAGCTAAATATGCCTTAATCTAATGCATCTCTCTACACACTTATACTACTGATGACAAAGCCAGAAGATCCTTGACTTGGGAAGAACCACTCCTCTGCCTTTTGACTGATGAAAATAATAAGGATGCTACCACATTATTCATATTAAATAAGGAGTATCCCATACTAGATTCATCGAATGGATTCCACAAATATATCTCTGTCAGGTTGGGTGGACAAGTCATTCTAGTATGTGATGATACCCACCCCTCACCACAATTCAATGTATGGGTATAGGTATTTCTCCAAAGTTATCCCATGTTATTTTTTCAAGTTAAGCGTAAGTACATTTCTAAATTTAATTCTGAAAAATTTACTTAATTCACTTGGAAACAATGTAGGTAGAACTCTGTGGGATAGTTTTCATGAGCATAGAGGTCAACATAGACATTAATATGTGTTTTTCCTTTAGTAGGATCTCTACCAATATTCTCAAAATCCTAAAAATGAATGTGTTTCATATCAGGTGTCTAACTAGCGAGGATGTCCTTTGGCTTATCCATAGACATTCTCTCAAAATTATATCTTCCAAACATGCATTTTCTTGGCAAGTTCTTGTAAATACTTTCTATTTTTCTCTCCTACTTTGTTTTTAGTTTAGTTTGTTTTTCATGCTTATCACTTTTCATCATCGATTTGACCTCATTGTTTGTCCCTTTTTGGTCTAGTTTGTTTATTTTGCCTTGTAAGTTCCATTTTTATTCAAGGAATGAAGAATGAAATGCCTATACGTAGGTAGCTCAAGTGACGCTCTGGTGCATAAGTACTCTAATTAGTTTGTAGTGTTAGACTTATTTCTAAATCAATTTCAAAATCTTAAGTTACCATGTGTGTTCTAAATTTGTTAATGTTGGGTTAAGTTTGGGTAAATTATTTGGTCAATGAATACATTCTCTTAAAATAAAGTACAAAAATCACATTTTAATTATTTATAGGTTTGTTTAGATGGACCTGTTATGGTGAATATGTAGGGTGAAAAAAATATAATTTTGCCTTTTGTTTACCACAGTGGTCCTTAACCTAGAGTTGAGATACTAAGAAAAGAAAGAGAAAATAAGAAAAGAAAAGAAAACTCAATTTCAAGAAAACTCAATTTTGGGTATTTAGGAGAACTCTACCAAGGTTATAGATGCCCAAATGGAAGTAGAGTAAGGCCTTGATAGGATCAGAGATAACTCTATTAGGGGTATAAATGCCTAGAAAATAGCAGAGAAATGTCTACGCAAACATTCTCAAGGTAGGAATCACCATCTTGATGATTATAACCATAATAGTTAGTCTTTGTAGTTTCTAAGAATCCATAATTAACTCATTTTCAGACACCAAGTCAATGATAATGTTTAAATTGGTCCTTTAGTTATTCCCATCATCTCCTCTCTTGAATCCATTCGCATTTCATGCATAATCTTGGTTAGATATTCTGGGTTCATATACACATTTCTATCATTCTAAAATACTTAGGAACATTTCCAATAGATTTGACATTTGTTGTTGCTTTCCCAACATGCCCTCATTATTCCAAAATCAAGGAACCTTTTTTTTGTTTTTTGTAGATCTTTTTGTTTTCACTCACAACTCATAGGTCTTAGCAATCTCTAGTTGATTTGGTAGGTTGTCTCACTTTGTATGCCAAATTATGACCCACAATTATCAATATTGGAAAGACCACATTTGTGTGAGAAAACTTTGTATAAGGCACTTAGCATGAAAGTGGAGTTTTGACCTCCCAATCTACATTTGAAGCCTGATTTACTTAGGTCTCTTAGCTTTATCTATGAGGTCATCTCATTTTTGATGCCATTATATATCTTGAAACCTATCCCATCATGAAAACCAAGTCTAAATGATAAAGTTTCATATATAACACTTGGCCCTGAAGTGAAGTATTGTTTCACTTCCCTATGCTAGTTGAGCCTAGCTCTCTCACTCTCTCATCTCTTTTTAGTCACTTTTGGGGGTCACTTTAATTTTTATGTTGATTTGGCCCTTGGAACCCATCCTAAATCATTAACCAAGATCATGTGATTCATTACCATATTTTACACTTTGTCCCTAGATGACTCCTTAACCAAATTTTGGTTGCATTGAAGATCATGCAAACTCTGATAAAATCTTGCATGTTTTCCTAAATAGGTTTGCTTGTAGGTGTTTTTTAAAATCCTAAGCCTATAAATATAATTGGACTTCCAAACCCTAATTACGTCTATTAGATCCAAATCATCACTTTCCTTATTTATTTAGATTTCCCATTATCAATTTGGTTTATATTCAAAATTTATAAGTCTCGTAGACCTAAATAGGATTATAAACCTTAATTAAGTCTAGGGAAGTTCATTTGTTCCATCATAGTTCTAACTGGGATTTTATTCTTGAGTAGGTCTTAGAGTGGGCCAATGGTTCCCTACAGTTGTAACTAGGGTTTGGTTTCCTATTTAGGTCTATGTGAACACCCAAGCAAGTTCATTTATTATCTAGAACCTTTTGTCTAATTAGGTTAGGGTTTGGTGGAGTGGTCAAGATCAATGTTAGATAAGATTTTAAATCCTAACTATGTCTTTATTAGTCATTGATATTTGTTTCAATGTTATTCGAGGACTAAAACCCTAATTAAGTCAGGGCTTGTTTCCCAACTTACTCTCTTTGTTATCAAGGAATTTTATCTTTGTTACATGGTGAGTTCCCTCACCAAGTCATCAACAGTGTTATCCAAGAATTTTTGCCCAATTACAAAGTGAAGCTCCTCTGATGAATTCCTGCAAACCTATTTGTGGGTCTGGGCCCTGATTAGGTTTGGACCCCCCTCAACATCCATTTCAATGATATTCAAACTTTAGAATGTTGATTAGCTCTTGGACTTAGAAAAATTTCCACTTGATTTTTTCAGGGGTTGAAAGATCGATTAGAACTAGGAAATTATAATTTTTAAAAAGTGAAAAGTTTAAAATGTTTGAGTGCTTCAAAAGTCTAGTTAGGTCTGGCAAGGCCTTTTTTGACCCTGAGTTGGTTTTTTTGTCATAACTTTCACATCCAAAGTTGGTTTCTGAAATGGTTTGCTTTTCCAAAAAGGTGACTCCATCCCCAATGCAATGATGGTCTTAGTTTTATCTAATTCTACATCATTGTAAATTTATTTATGTTTTCATAACACATTTTACTACTCATACTATTAATTACTAGTTTTTTACTTATTATTAGTCTGTTTACACCCTGTGAACTGTAAAAATAGAAGGATTAGAAGTAGAAGAGGTAGATAAAATAATTTATGATGTTTGTTGAGAATTTTAGATGGAAAATCCTTCCCCATGAAGAATTAAAATTTTATATATTGTAAGATATTTTCCATTATTAGGGTTAGCTCTTTGTTGCTCCAAAACACATTGAGCTACCCATTTTGCATTTTATTTTTCTCTTTCCTCTCATTTCCATGGGGTTATACTGCCCAATTTTATACTCAAACAATCAATTACAAAATCTATTGTGCTATCAATAAACATTTTATTCAATATATGAATTATGAAATATTTTTTATATTTATTTGTACATGCAATATAGTGTGATATGTTTCTTTCCTCCTGGCTTTCCATTCCTCATATTTTTGGCACTGGTTCTCATTTTGTTTGTGTGAATGTTAGCTAGATAGAGATCAGTTCATGAGTTGCATTTAATTGGATGACTTCAAACTTGGATGCATCTTCTCTAGGATTTATTTATCTTTTCCCTTCTCTCTTTTACTCTTTTTTATCAGTTGTTAGCTAAGGTTAGTTTAGGGTTTAAATGAAATTCACTATTAATGTTCATCTTGATTGCAAGAGTATTTTCTCCATTCATGAATGAAATGTCAAATGTTTAAATGGAATGAATGATGTTTATTATTGTTTATTTAACATCAAATGCATGTAATAAACCATTTAAATCAACTTCACACCCACTTGATCAAACCCATAAATGTTGAATTTAACACATGAGTAAAACTTAAAATACAAGTTTATTTTCATTCCTAGAAACCCATTGAAAACCCACACGAAACAAACAAGCTAGAATTTCCCTCTAAATAGCCATCAGAAGACTAGAATAATGTTAAATTTAAGTTTAAATACTTCCAAACCATCAAAGACCTCTTGACCAGAATAGATCATAACAAATGACTGAGTGAAGATCAGTACATCATGACCTAATAGATAAAGACCTTGGGGAGACCCACCTCACATAAATCCTTCAGGAGAGGCCGAATAGGCTTCACCGTCATGAAGGCCTAGTTTTGTTGAGATGTTCCAAACAACACATCAATAATAGACAATGATCCCATCAATGGGAGGACCGTAATGTGTTTCCATATCATAGAATAGGAGGCTGAATTTTCATGAAAAAAATGATACATGTGGATTAATCAAAATGTGAAAAGGAGTATGGTGTTATAATGTAACTATATTTATCACTGATCATAAAATTATGTGTATGATTCATAACTCTAGAGGGCATAGGACTTAGTGTTGTTAATTTTATAGTAGGAGAAGTTATCACTACTTGTGTTCACTATGGAACATATCGAACCATTCTCGGTACTACCTTACAATGCACTATAGAAGATGAATATCTTTGATAAATGAAAAAAAAATCAATGTGAATCTCATTGCCTAAGAGCATATAATACTCTTATCTAAATTTATTGTATATAAATATCCTACATGGGTTCAAAAATTGTGTTTGCACTATGCTCTTGAATATATGTAATAACAAACTATGATGGTGGTGGGTGAGGAAGAGATACCACTAATTGTAGATGGTATTAATATTTTTATGTCTAAAAATTTTACTACCTGATTAAAATTTATATATCTTAGACATTGATGTATTTTGGATGGTACTATGTTGAGTTTCCATATCCAAGGGCATCCTAATAACATGCCAAAGACCTATGTGCCTAATAAGACTAATAATGGAATATTTATTGTCATTGAACAAACTTGAAGAGGTAACACTATATACATAAGAGTATTTTGTATATGTCCATAGAATGTTTTAATTAATTTTTATGTATGTTGAAAATCCTACTCTATGTACCCAAAAGTGTGAACAAGTGTCATTACACGTGTTTTCACTTGACCCATTGTCAATCATGACATTGTATATGGATTGTTGTTTTTTAAGTAAGGTCAAATAAAAAGTGCATGTCTATGTGAGTCATAATAAACAATAAAACAATCATCACATCTGATCATAAAACATGCATGTAATTGAATTGATAATACCTTCTATTGGATATGCATATGTCAAAAGAAGTTAATGTGCATTGTATGCATGGCTTACCTCTAAATTCTCCAAAGTTTTTATGTTTCCAAGGTATGGAAATGGATTACTAAAGATTTTAAACTTTTCATTTTCATTATTTTGTGGTCTAGACTCCTTTATGGGTGTGCTTAACTCAATAGTATTTTCATTGATAAGATATTATATATAATGCCTTATCCTGTAACAATTATTTCTAGAATTCCAAATACATATATGATAGTCATAAAATGCATTATTTTTTAATACATGATATTGAGGTTTAGTCATATCAATTTCTAATGGTGAAGGGAGAGATATGATATTTTGATCAAGTAAATTATGTAACAAAACATGAGGAGGTAATGGTAACCTTGAAAATTGCCTCCTTGGTGGAGCTATCAACTGAAGCATATTCATTGGTTGTGATAATACATTGAATTTTAATTTTGATTCATTATTTATTTCATTATATTTGAATGTTTATCTTGGTTTTCTTTGAAACTTAATATTTAAATTAGTTGTAGCATTTAATGCAACTTGAGCTTGATCAAAGCTATGAACTTGACTTTGTGTTCTTTCACTATATGTCAAAACTCATCAAAAGATTTTAATTTTTCAACATGATAGACTCATTAAATGGTGTTATAAAAAAAATTGAATATATATTTTAACTCATTGTATTGCATATAATTGGTCATCTTATATAGTATATTTTTGTATCAAAGAACATCTTCACTTATTGGCTCATTGTCCCCTTGCATGAGTTCAGAAATTTACAAATAAGATAGTTTTCACCAATGTTAGTCGAGAAGTATGATAGAAAATAATTTGATACAGGGTTGAATGTGTTAATTTATTTGAGTGGAAGATCATATAACCATCACAAAAGGTATTCTTTGAAGCTTCATGTAAATAGCTTGGTTAATAATTTGCCATTGTATGCATAATCCAAGCATGTTGCAAGAAATTTTTAAAGATGATGTTCGAGATCACCTTTACCTTCATAGAGTGGAATATTAGGAGCTACAAAGTCTATTTGTAACAAGTTAGATACTATCTCAAGTTTTTAATGATTATGAATCAAGATCTGGGAATCCATGAATGACTAGCTCTAGAGACACATTGTTGTAATTGAAACACCTTAGCATGCAGGGTTATAATAGTTTGGTGAAGGGAATGTGTATTAGGAGAGGTTGGTGGTGGACCATGTATAGTAATCAAAGTATGTGTGCATGATACCTATGTATAAATAGGAATATTAATTTGTTATAAGCCATCCCCCATACCTAGGGATGATATTACATATATAACTTGAGTGTTGACATAGAAATAATAAAGATTGGAACACTTGAAGTGGAAGAATTAACATTTCAAAAAGGCACATTTTGTTGATTTGCCTATGATGTGGCAAGCTTAGATTGATGTGAAATATTAGATGCTAGGTTAAATTTGACAACCTTATCCACATGTTTGGGATAGTTATGAAGTACTTGACAAAAATTGGTCAATTATTTAAATTCCTTAGAATATACCCCATTAAGATCATTAGGATAAACTATATCGAAGCTTTTAGGATTATCTTGATTACCATGCTCGGTTTCATTATCTTGATAGTCATGTTCATCATCAACATTATTTTTTATTTGTACATAGCTCTGAACAGTTGTATTATCAATTGAATAAAAACATTTGTACTAACCACAAAGGACCAAAGGAATTTGAATATGTTCTATATTAATTCCACTTAAGTGTTGAGTGTAGAACAGAACTATCAAAATAGTAGAGTATATCTAATGGACACGTGTGCAAATTCCACTATGTCTTTTGCATAATTTTTTTGTATGTATTTGACGTTTGTAATTATAGTAATAGACTTTAGAATGTGAAGAGTCCTTCCTTTTGGACATAACAAAAGGTTGGAATATGAAGAGACAACACTTTGTAAAACTTTATATATAGTGCTCAATTATATTTGAATATGGTTCTGATGTGATAGAAATTAATATTTATTGCTATTATATTGTATTCCTATGTATCTTTTATCATTGTTTTGTACATAATGAGTACTCTATTTTCTTTAATTTGTTAGTCATATGAGTTTTATACTAAATATTTAGATTATAATAAGTTTGTGTTTATTTGCACATCTATTTATTTTATCTGTTAATGGATATATTTAGTATGAATTACCATAAAATGTTTACTTTTATTTTTGCATGCACAAGTTATTTGTATATTAGCATGTTTTGAAGTGTTTTTTAGGAACCTATGCTAACAATGGTGTGATGAAACGTGGAAATTTTTGTTGAAATATGTTGAGATGGTTACTAGAATAAAGAGATATAGAAGTATGGATCAATGAAAGAATTCGAAATTTTATGTAAGGAGAAGCGAGAAGAATGGGGAAGACTTCAAAGTAAATTATTCAAGAGCATGTCTACAAAAATTTCTATGAAATATTTTAATACAAATTGCCTGAGCTAGTAGTTGTGTGGTTATCTAGATTAGAGTATTATTACTTTCAGCCAAGAAGGACAGAATTCATAACTTGGTCAGAAGAAAAGCTACAAAGCTTGTGAAATCTAGATACTGATTGGACCAATACATTAGACTATTAGACCAAGCCTACCATTAATGAATATATCACCAAAAAATTTGTACAAGGCTATTTGGATTTTGAATTTATATAGAACTTGTTTGTTAAAATAATCCAAAAAACTTTATTCAATGACTACCTACTCTGATTAATATGTTCACTATGAAAAAGGCCATGGTGCCTACTCTTGCCAACATGAAGTAGTCACTTTGGGTGTTATGGAGATGTGTGATGTAGAAGTGAATGATGCAGATCTAAGTAGAGGAACTTGAAATTGAACCCAAAATATGGAGGATGAAAAGAGCCAGAGTGAAGAAAATTCTTGGATTAGAAATAGAACTACAACAACAAATAAGATGGAACAGATTGAATAATCTCAATTTAACTTAGAATAGGAGTAGGAAGAAAGTAGAGGATGTTATTTATAAAGGGGATTCCAGAGATAGATTTTGAAAGATGTTAGAAGTAGAGAAGGTAGAGAGTATGCAAATCAGGAAAGAGAAGGGCCCAAGGAGGAAGAAGAAATAATTGAGGGTAGTGAGGATATGGAGTAGAGTGAAGAGAAAGAGGAAGTAGGATAAATGTAAAATAGTTAAAAGATAGGAGTAGATCATAGTTAAGAGGAAAAATATTGTTGGAATCAATGAAATAATATTTCTAAGAAGAGATTATGCAAAAGTGCAAAAGTATCTCAGGTTCAAGATCACAGACAAAAGAATTCAAGGACATAGATCATTTATTTCTTAAGTACACATCCATTCAGACCATTTACCATTAGTAAAAATACCAACTATAAAGGAAAGATTGGGTAGAAGATGGTTTGAGTCATTTATGGATAAATTTGGTAAACTTAGTCTAGAGAATAAGAATTCAATAGATAAAAAGAAGATAGAAGAGGTTGGATTCAATTTTGAGACTAGTTTTAAAACACTAGTGAAAACTAGGGCATAGAAGCTTGTAATTATAGTTACTAGTGTGCAACAACCTATAGTTGTAGTCATTAGTACACAAAAGATTGTAGTAGAAATTACAAGTATGTTAAATATGGAATTGAATCTAGACATGTTTATTACTTTGATGTAATACGATGGGTCTACAGACCCTAAACAGTATTTATTAACCTACAACATGAAATGATAGGTTAAGGGAATAACCTCTGATGATGTAAAGAAGTGCGAGCTCATAAGATATTTATTAGGTCAAGATTTGGAATTCATTTGAAAAAGGAATGTTAATGCCCTATATTTTCAATAATTTAAAGAGTAGCTAATTATAGAATTTAAGATGAAAAAGTACTCAAGTCAAATTATTCAAGATCTAAAGGAAATTGGCAACAAAATGGAGAATTTGTATGAGACTATGATCATATATTTTTAGATGTAATTATTAAGATTGATTTTATCATGGAGGACAAGGAAAAATCTGCGTGGTTTGTAAAAGGGTTGCAATATAGAATTAGATTTTCCATTGTGCAGTCATAATTCTTGACTAAGGTTGATGTTCGAGCAAATACCCTGCAAGTGGAACAAATTGAGGACTATGGATATGCTCTAGTAGCTGGTCTAAAGTTGATGTGAAAATATATGTTTTCCTCAAAATGGTGGATGAGATTCATGAAATTGATAGACCTAAACTAGGCTTATGGTGTGTTGACTGCGATTGATAAGGCATCATAGGAATTATTATCCTTAACTCAAGATAGAGTTCTATGAATTATGTAGAGTAGTAGGGCATACTACCTCAAAGTGTCATTTATTACAACATTACATTCAAAAATCCCAGAGTTTGTACTGTATTTTTTAAAATTGACCAATCATGATGAGAAGAGTTGTCGAGCTTTACAAGAATTGAAGGAAGATACCACCAAAAATGTATTCACAATCATAGCACAGCAGTTACCAACTACAAATCAAATAATTCCAAGCCTAGAATTAGAAATGACTAGTAGGACATAAGGTAGTCCTGAATGAATGCCTTCGTCACCTCAATATCAATATCAACCCAAGAGTCCAGCTAGCTAGACATCATCATTGTCATAATATCAGTATCAATCCTCATAGAACAATGTGAGTCTTCAACATCAATAATCAAATTAGGCTCCAACATCACCTCAACATCAGTATGGTGGATAAAATGCACAACAAACATAACAAAGAAGATTCACTGGGCAGAAGTCACATGGTTGGGGATTTCAACAAAATAAAGGAGGATGTCGAGGTGGATATCAAGGAGGCCTAAATAATGATAACCAACAAGTTCACTACCCCATCCAATGTTATTTGTGTGGTGAGTATAATCATTTTGTATGAAATTTCTCCATTAATCCTCAGAGACAAACATATTATGTGTATTGTAGAGTTAAAACATAGCATCAAACTGAAGATTTCCAAGTAAGAGAATCAAAATAAATAAAATCCAATGTGTAATGTGAATATGATAAATGTGCAACCTAAGGTAAATGTATTTGTGCAAGAAGTTACTAGATAACAATGTGTAGAACAAGGGTTGCCTCCGTTGGAAATGTCACAAGAACATGGAATTAGGAAAGTGCAACAGGATAAATATCTTGAGCCTACATCAAAGAAGAGTTTGATGTATCAAGATGTGCATGTCTTTGAGGACATACAATAATAGAGTGTCATAAGGAGATGCCACAACCATTGACGCATAAATGTATGGGTAAATTGTGTAGATTATGAGGCATAAAGGTGTTGTGATTGCACTAATAGATTTGTTGAAACTACTCAGCACTCTACATAATGAATACATTTCAGAGAACATTAAAAATATCTTACATGATTTTATAGAGTTCACACAACGAGGACAACAGCATATTGACAAGGTAGTCTAGTATGTCAAACTAAGAAACAGTGGGATGTTGACTCACAAATGGACATTGAGCTCACAGGATACGAAATTCATAATGCAATATTTGATTTTGAAAGTATTGTCAACATGATTCATATATCTACTTGGGAGGCTATTGGTAGGCTACACTTGAGCTACAATCATGTCACTCTCAATCTTGCAGACTATGAGAGGGTAGAACTAATTGGTCGCCTTGAACATGTGGATATTATAGTTGCTAAGTTGAGTATGCAAGGACATTTTGAGGTCATTGACATGAAAATAGACAAGACCCATTACCCTACCTTTATTAATAAGAAATAGGCTTATGGTGACCAAATGACTATCAATACAGTGCATAATCAATTAGAGGATCATTCAAGGGATAAGATAGTTGTTATACCATTGAATATGTAAAGAAATTACTTAGATGATTCACAATAGTAAAATGATATATGGAAGAATAAAGAGCAGAATAAGCATATCCACAACAACAATTGATGAAAGAGAAGAATACTTGAATATTAAGACTAAGCCACTTTGAGGGGCCAACCTCCATAATAATAAAATAAGAATAGAATTCACTATATGATAATAAAATACTAACCATTACCTCCTATATATACTCTACTTAGCCATGGTTATTCCATAGGCTAATCATACTAAGAACATCGAGAAATGTAATAAGATAATATAAAGATGTGTAAGCCACAAGTCAGCCACACATATCCCTAGATGCAATATAGGTTAAGGGTATAACATGCCCCTCCCCTTAAAAATAACGTTGTTCTCAATGTTAAATCAAATCAAGATGTTTTTTTAGGGATGCCTCATCCTCTCATGTTGCATCTTTAAAATGTAGATTATTCCATTTGATCAAATACTGCTTAATGGCTCTGGGTCGCAATTACTTAGTGTGCATGTGAAGGATCTCCTCAGGCTCTAGAATGACTCTACATTCTTCATATAATTTAGGTAACTCAGTCTGAGTGAAACTTTATGTCTAATTACTTCCTTTAATAAAGATACATGCAATATCAGATGTATGCAATTGGTTGGGGGTAATTATAACTTGTAAGCCACACTACCAATTTTTTGCAAGATCTAGTAAGGGTCATAATACTTAGGTGATAGCTTGTTATCCTTATCTGTTACTCCATAGACATCTGCTTATATGGATGAAAATATACAAAGACCCAATCACCTATGTCAAAATGCCTCTCACTATAGTGTTGATCTATTTGTTACTTCATTTGATTTTTTGCTATTGCTAAATTCTCTCAAACACTGACTAACACCTCCTATTGATGGTGAATGTGTTCTTGAACAGCTCAAACCTTAGGATGCACTATCAAAATTGAAGTGATAGATGGGGGTGATACCCATATAATGCCACAAAGGGAGACATCTTGGAAGAAGTGTGAAAAGAAGTGTTATACCACCATTCAGCAAGTGGCAGCCAATGAACCCATTTATCTTATTTGTCACACACAAAATAATGAACATACCCTTTGAGACATTTATAGACTACCTATATTTGTCCATCAGATTGAGGATGATAAGATGAGCTACGATCCAACTGGGTACCCAAGCTTACAAATAATTCAGTCCAAAAATTATTAGTAAGTATGGGATCTCGGTCACTTAATATGATCTTTAGAGTGCCATGCAATTTTTGAATTGTATTGAAAAAATTAGAAGCTACTATGATAGAAATAAATGGTTGTGATAAGAATAAAAAATGAGCATACTTGGTGAGTCAATCCACAACCACCATGATAACATTTTTATCCTTAGACCGTAGTAACCCCGAAATGAAATTCATAGAAATCTCTTCCCAATGCTGGCTAGGGATAGATAAAGGTTGCAAAAGCCCTGGGGTCTTAATGGTTTCACCTTTATTTTATTGGCATACCATGCATTCAACCACATATTTATGAACATCCCCTTTGAGTCCTTCCCAAAATAAATCTTGCTTGATTATATGATATGTTTTCAAAAATCTCGAGTGACTTCCAAGTGGAGAGGCATGAAGTTATTAAATAATTTTATGTTTGAGGAGAGAATGCTTACAAAGGTATAATCTATATTTATACCATAATGTGTTCCCCTTCCATGTAAATATGCCAAATTTATTAGAACCCTACTAAATATTATGAATCAAATCCTTGGTAGCATTGTCATTCTCCAATTTTGAATTTGCTTCCTCTAGCCAATCTGCCTGTCACATGGTCATGGTGCATAACAATGCCTTAACTGATTCATCCCACCAAGAGAGGGCATATGCCACCACATTATCTTTGCCTTTCTTATACACTATTTCAAAATCATAGCCTAACATTTTAGTCACTCATTTTTGTTATTCTTCAGATGACAAGTGTTGTTCTAAAAAATATTTGAGGCCATCAAGTTCAATTTTTACCTAAAAGTGATGACCCATCAGATAAGGTCCCCATTGCTTCACTGCATGTAGAATAGCCATCATCTCTTTCTCATATATTGGTTTGAGCCTATTTTTTAACTTTAGTTGGTGAGTTTCAAATGCTAGTGGTATTCCTTCTTGCATGAGTACAGCCCCCATTGCATATCTTGATGCATCACACTCCACAACAAAAGTTTTTGAAAAAATTGGAGTAGTCAGAATTGGATTTGTGCACATAACCATTTTCAATTGTTCAAATGCCTTGGTAGCTAAATCAATCCACTAAAAGGAGTTTTTCTTCAGTAATGAGGTGAGTGGGGATACAAAGCTACCATAATTTTTGATAAACCTATGATAGTAACCAATTAGCCCTAGAAATCCACAGAGGTTCTTAAGGGTCTTGGGAACCTATCATTCTATCATCACTTGGATTTTATTAGGATCAACTTTCACTCCATGTGAAACAATATGACCCAATTAATCCACCTCTTAGACACCAAAAACACATTTGCAAGGTTTGACATAAATTTGATATTGTTCCAGAACTAAAAACACATGTTTCACATGCTTCAAATCATCTTTCCAATTTTTGATGTAAATGAGGATATCATCAAAAAACACTAATACAAATTTTCTCAAAAATTGCCTACAAATAGTATTCATCAAAATTTGAAATGTAGATGGTGCATTTGTGAGCTAAAAGACATGACCATAAATTCATAATGGCCTTCATGAGTTATAAAAGTTGTTTTAGGTATGTCCTCATCGCGGATGTGAATCTGATGATATCCAGAGTGAAGATCTAACTTGGTAAAATAAATAGCACCATGTAATTCATCTAGAAAATCATCAATTAATGGAATAGAAAACTTATCTTTGATGGTGTATTTGTTGAGTTCTTTGTAATCTGGGCACATCCTCCAAATGTCATCCTTCTTTCATATCATGACCACCAAGGAGGAATATTCACTTTGACTATGTCAAATGATTCCTGCCTCCAACATCTCTTGTACATTATTTTCAATTTCACTCTTTTAGGCATAGGAATACCTGTAGGGTCTGATGTTGGGTAGTGTACTTATAAGAATGAGTCTAATGGCATGATCATGTGCACGACTTGGAGGAAATCCTTTTGGCATGTCACCAAAAACAACATAATGGTCATCTAACACCTTTTGAAAATCATGATGTGTAGACTCTTTAGTTGGTTAAACCTCTATGGAAAATAGTGCCACAAAACCTTCTACATCTTTTCTGAGAATCTTCATTATCTAGTGGGAACTAACTAGTTGTGAAGATTTAGCCCATAATCCATGTAGTTCAAAAGTCCTTCCTTCTAAATGAAAATCTCATGAATAATTCTTGAAAATTCATCTCAATAGTGTCCAAAGTGGTGAGCCACTACACTCCCAAAACAATGTTAGCTCCTCCCATGGAAATAGAAAACATAGGGGAATCTAACA
The DNA here is from genome assembly GCA_037957365.1 of Torreya grandis. Lineage (NCBI taxonomy): Eukaryota > Viridiplantae > Streptophyta > Pinopsida > Cupressales > Taxaceae > Torreya > Torreya grandis. The sequence continues at coordinate 3,912,212 of JARHVA010000101.1, forward strand.
AATAGTCTCCCATAGTAAGCTTAATACTATGACATTTTTCATAACAATTGACTGTACCACCATTAGCAATCATGACTTGAAAGTTTGGAGCTAGGTAAATGAAATAATTCAAATAAATAGCCAACTTACTATTGATGAAGCTATGTGTACTTCCAAAGTAATTAACACAATCACCTTCTATTTCTTCAAGAACCCCACTACCTTAAGAGTTTGAGTACTAATACCTAAAAGTGCATGATAGGAAATAGTAGGGTGAGAATCTTCATATTCATCCTCAGGTTCTTCTAACCCTTCCCTTGAATCCTCCTCATCATTGTCACCATCAATGTAAAAAAATTTCTTTTCAGCACATCGATGTCCTTTGCTCCATTTACTATCACATCCAAAGCACAAACCTTTTGCACACTTTTCTTCTACTTAATGAGGTGTCAATCTAGTAGACTGATGAAATGATGGTGTTGGAAAGGTGTGTTTATGAACATTGGTGAAAGGTGTTTGTTAGATCAACTTTTTTTCCTTAACCATGTGTGTCTTTGGTATGGCCTCAGAGACAGTACTGGGAAGAAACATGCAAACCTCTAATTAGATGTTATCTTTGAGACCACCCTAGAATAGGTCAATTAGATTTTCCTCAATGATGTCTACCACACATAAGGAGAGATTTTGAAATTGATGAATGTAGTCCTTGATAGTCTCGATTTGGTGCAACTTGGCTAGATGACTGAAGTAATTTTTAGAGAAATTATTGTGATAATGGATTTGTAACTCATAAAATACTGACCATGAAGCTGGGGCATCCTTCTTTTTATTTTGAGAAAACAACCAATGATACCAAATGAATGGCTCAAGTTCCAAATAAGGAGAGGCCATAACCATTTTTTGTGAACATGGAGTTTGATGTAGATCAAATAATTTTTTAATATGAGTGAGCCAAGTGAGTGAGTATCAAAGATCTAGTAGCTTGTATACTTCAAGTGTATGCTCTTCTCTTGCCTTTCGTAGGAGCCTAAGAAATAAAAGCTTGAAGAAATATTGTAATATTTGAGTTTATATAATAGCGTGAAGTCGTAGCCATTCGACCCCTACCTACTGTCGTGGGTTTTCTTATAACCAAAAAGCTGGAAGAAAGGGGCATCTATTGACATAAAAAGATTGGTATCATAGCCATTGGATCTACAATTTGGAAGTTTGTAAGATTTCTTTGTTACTTATTTCAAACTTTTACATATCTCTGCTTTGAAAATTTCTTTGGGAATCTATTGCATCGAGTCTCTTGGCCATTTAATCATTTGTCATAAGGCCCTTTCTATATCTACAACTTTATTTTCCTTTCCATAAATTTCTCACTTTCTAGATATTAATCTTTGAAATGGAATTCATAAAATCCCAAGAAGATTCTACTGTTGAGATTCTTAATGAATCTGAACTCGAATGAACATATGAGCTACCTCCTTTCATTCCTGAACAGCTTTCTGATTGTCCAGATATAGAAGTTACAGAGGAAACTCTTGAAAAGAGAATAGTCTTTATAAACCTCCTACTATTAAGTTTCCTCAAATTTACAAGAAGTCTGAACTTCTTGAGTCTAAATTCATTTATAACTCTACCTATTTGTCTTTTGTAAAGCCTTGTATTAAGTCAATTGAACTCACCCTGAGTTATAAACCTAAGAGAACCTTTCAGATGAATTTTCTATCTCTATTACCTTAATATGAAATTAATTACATCCATTCTCATGAAGATGTCAAGTTTGTCCATTTTGGTCTTATCCATGTGCTTATTACTCCATTAATCCCTAGTAATATAAAACATGTGTTATATTTAGCATTGTGTGATAGACGTCAAGTTAGTTTCAAACATTCTTGTCAATTATCTAGTCTTGGCTATATCAATGATAATATTATCTGTTTTGAGTTATGTCCTAACCTTTCTGTCGCAGTCCGTGATAAAGGTTGTAAAGAAGTAAAGTTTAGATCTCTAGATTATTAGGGTTTATTTACCTCTTTATTTGGTTTAGACATGTTCGATGAATTCAATTACTCCTCTCTTAATATCATAGTTGTCTATAGTATGACCAATACTAATCACCCAAAATCCTAGAAAATTTGTTGTATGTTCGCAGACTCAGCGGCACAATCCAACTTTAGAAGGGACATATAGAGTCTATAGAAATTCCATCTGACTAGAAGCTTGATTGGTTAAAACATGTTTCACCAAAAATGAAAGGTCAAGCCATTGTATATAAAATAGATGGTAGATCTATTAATATTGTACCCTAATCTCTCTCTACAAATTTTTCTTCTATGTCTTCTCTAATACCTTCTTCATCCTCTACTTCTACATGAAGAGCTGTAAAAGTTGGTCATATATTTATTGAAGATGAAGAGATCAATCAAGGACCTAATCCTACAAGTTCCTTCTCATGTACAATGATGAGTCTTCCTAGAGAAGAAACCCTTGAATTTTATTCTGACCACCACGTAAATCTATATAAAGGTGGAAGATTACCACCTCATAAGGGTGTATATAAACAGATAGGAGTTATGAGTTATTTTTCTGTTGCTTTCCAAGGAGATACTGAACCCTCTAATGAATTCAAGCATAGAAATTATGTATCTAGATTTAACTCCCATCTTTCTAAAAAATTTGATGACTTATGTAAAGATGTCTTGTATATTAGACATAGTTTAGACAAATTAATCATTCTTGAAGAGAATACAAACCAAATTTGTACGCAAGTCTAGAATCATTTATCTTCCATTAATACTAAGATTGTAGCTTTACAAGATAGCCTTAATTAGTTAGTCAAGCAGGATCAAGAAGCAGGTAATTTAGAATAGCTTCCTGCCTTGTCATATGAGGTTAATTTTGGTTCTAATTTCAAACCTTAGAAAAAGAGTCCCAGTACTTATTTGATGCAAAGAATGCAAATCCCCTTACAACCTTGGTACCTGAATATTGATGATATTATTAATCCTCTAAATGAAATATCAGCATGGTGTAATTCTATGAGAGTTATCGTTGTTGCTTCTCATTTAGATCCAGTTGGTACTATTGTGTTTGCTTTAAAATTCTTTTGGGGAATTATTACTCAATGGTGGGATTCAATGACAGAGCAAGAACAGATGGAAAAGGTCCATCATCAGCCTGATCCTCTTGTTGCATTATACCATTTATTAATTAATGAGTTTGCACCTCCAGTTAGCAATCATGAACTGGAATCAAAGAAATGGCTTCTCAAAATGGAGCTTTATGATTTACAGCAATTTGATGCGTTTGCCAAACAATTTCTTGAATTAGCCTATGAAAGTCAAAGTTTTGGTTCCATAGAAACTAAATTAAAGTTTCTCCATGCTTTGCCCTATAATCTCATTGATAAGGTCATTGCATACATTAATCTCAAAGGACTAACTATTGATGATATGTCTCTTTCTGATGTTATTGACTTTGCTAAATAGCAAGCCATGCAGTTAGTCTCTGAAACCAAAACCATTCAAAATCTCACTAAGCATCAAGCATCCTAGATAACTCTGGTTTTCCCTGAAATAGCCCCATTTGGCTATTGACCATTTATACAGCTCTATAAACACCATAAGCAACATGGTAAGCATTTATCCTTTAAGCCCGCTCTTTTTCATGCAAGCATTCTTATGCTCCTCCTCACTGCTTTCTCAAAAAGCATAAATCTCCATGTCCTTCCAAACATCCTATTTTCTATATTTCTCATAAACTTGGCCATATTGCCCCACAATGCTATTGTAAAAATTTAGTTGTCAAAGTCGTGTTCACCCCAACGTAGCCACGTGGTGGGATATTATTGATTCTGATGAAGATCTTTATTTATAGGATGACATATATGAACCAATTCTAGATATCTCCCTGATGAAGACTTCGATGATGACGATGTTGATGCTCTCGAATCATTAGCTGATGATTTGGAGCAACTGCTCACAAACATGAAACGGCCATGGCACCATGATTATTCAAGGCTTTCATTTGAAGCTTATGGAAGAGGGTCTCAACACCATGATGAAATACTAGAATGAGACACCAGGCCCAAGAATAGAGGTCAAAATAGAGGACAACACAATACCAGAGGAAGGAAGGCAGCCCTTCATGCCAAGAATGCCACCAACAATGCAAAGGCCACAACATCCTCTTTTACAATTCTAGAGCTCTTTCAAGCCCAGTGCCTCTTGGATGAAGAATAAATTCACTAATACAGAACCTCCAAAAGAAATCCATTCTCTAAGAATAGAGCCACAGTGGGATGTACTTTTACCCATAGAAGAAAATGAAGAAAATGATGAAGTAGAAAGTTCTTTCTACTCCAATCAAGATTACTATCCCGGTGAATGCAGTAATCCAAAAGAAGAAGAAGAAGAAGCACAAGATGAAGATCAAGAAGCAGAAACTATCTACCCAGAGCAAACTATGGTCCAAGATCCAGGGAGACAAAAACTAGTATGTACTAGTATTCCTCCCTTAGAAATTCCATAACCAGCTTATCTCACACAGCTGATTAATGGAAAGTTTGCCCAGTTTATTACTATCAAAATAAATGGTAGATTAGTAGATGCCCAAATAGATACAAGTGCTTCACTCTCTTTTGTAAAACCATAGATCATCCAAGATTGGAAGAAATTGGATGACGCCCTAGCCTATAAGAGCCTAGATGTCCAAGGGAACAGTTTTATCTGCAACTTATACAAGCACTAGCAACCCCTTCGGATAAAAAATAAAATCTTCCAATTGTGATTTCTTTGCTTTAGCCAAAATGCCTATAGATATTTAATTAGGTGGTGCTTTTATAGATAGATACTCACCATATGGTTCTACCATCAAAAGTGTTATGTTCACCATAGATAATGAAATACTGAGGATCCCTCGTCTGATATATGCTACTGAGTAATTTCCCAGTTCCATGAACCAAACCCTTGAATTACAAGACCCTGTTGAAATACAAGCTATAGGAGAAAATATTAGAACCACTATTTGTTCTGACAACCCTCAGCAGTTCTGGTTAAAATCCATGCCTGAAATGGAAATCAAACTCATTGAAGGCAAACACATGAAATTTGAAAAATGAATTCCAATCCCAGCACATGACTACAATGATATGGAAAGCCAGATCAAAGATCTGGAAGAAAATGGACTTATTGAGAAATATGTCTCTTCAATCTGTTGTTATACCTTTATGGTAAACAAGCATTCTGAGTAGAAAAGAGGAAAGAAAATAATGGTCATCAATTATCGACCATTAAATGTAATTACACAACCATATCCATATCCAATACCAGATAAAAGTTATCTGCTTGAGAAGGTATCCAAATGCAAATACTTCTCACAGTTTGACTGTAAGTCTGGTTGCTATCAAGTCAGGGTAAAGGAAGCCAACAGAGAAAAGACAGCGTTCAGCGACCCCTTTGGCAACTTTTAATGGACTATCATGCCATTCAGACTAATGAATGCACCAGTGTATTATCAAGCATACATGGATGGCATTTTCAAAGGTACTTTTGAGTATCTATGTGTATATATAGATGATATTTTGATTTTTAGTAATTCTCTTTCTGAGCATCTCTCCCATCTATACAAATTCTTTGAGTTAGCTGATAATGTAGGATTAGACTTGTCAGAGACTAAAATCCAATTATGTAAACAAGAATGTAATTTTCTTGGAATGGTCGTGCAAAATTCCAAGTTACATGTTCATAACATATTAAAGAAAAGATCATCAGTTTTCCAGATCAGTTGGATAAACCTACATTACAAGCATTTTTGGGATTATTAAACTACCTAAATAGTTTTTATCCTAACTCTGGTGAAGACAGGTTCATCCTTCAAGAGCTTCTTCAGAAGAAGAAAGGATTCCAGTGGAAGGAAGAACACACATCAGCCATACAAAAAATTAAAGTCAAGGTCTCTTCACTTCCATAATTACATAGCCCAAAATCTAAAAATGTTATTGTTTATCCTGATGCATCTGACATTGCTTGGGGAGGTATGTTAGTGTGTTGTACATAAAATAAAGAATTCATTTGTGAATTCACTAGTGGTGTGTTTAGCCTAGATGTTTTAAAATGGATCTCCTCAGATAAGGAGATATATGCTGTCAAGAAATGCCTCGAGAAATTTATACTGAAATTGTTGCACTTGCCCATAGTTGTCATAAGAACCGATTGTACTAGGTTCCTTACCTTCCGTGAAAAAGATCATGGTAAAAAAGATGGAAGAAGTAAATATATTAGATGGCAAGCCTTTTTTAATTAGTTTAATTTCTCTGCCAAACATATAAAGGGCACTGACAATGTTATGGCAGACTGGCTCAACAGAAATCCTCTTGCAACCTTAATGCATCAACCTTATCCTAGTTTTAATTTAACCGAAATTATTAACCAAGGATTTGACTCATTAAATATAATTTTCCAAGAACAAATCCTTCGAGAAGGTTTGCATCCTCACTATACTAGGATTTTTTACTCTGCAGCTACTGATTTATAGATCTCAAATGCAGCTTCCATTACAACAAATTGACATAGGAATGAAGGTGTTATCACTATCAATAGACTAAACAATGAATTATTATACTATCAATTTACTGAATTATTAAAGCGACCATTGTAGACATGGTGCATCAGAATTCAAACACCTCATAATGAACATCTTTACAGATGGATTGCAAGGTTTGGTCCTCACTGCATTCATGAGGAAGAAAATCATGACCAAGATACGGTGGTCCACACTATCATCAAAAGACAATTTGAGTGGGAATCTTATTTCCACATCACTCCAAGGTGTACTCCATGCAATCATAATCATGGGTCACCTCATTGGCATCTTTCCAGCACATTCTAGATAAGATGTCTCTTTCAACCCATAAGTGAAGATGACTTGCTTACTAAAGTGGAAGCCATGTTAGACCCACCAAGACAATTGTCTTCATCAATCTCGTCCAACAGCATCTCACTATAGATCAACTTTTATGCTGTAAAGCATGACGGGACAGACACCGCCTAGGCAAAGATTCCAGGCAGGACCTCCCATATTGCTATAAATAAGACCTCTCTACTAATATGAGATCATCAAAAAAATTCTGACTCTCAAAGATCTAATAGCTTGTATACTTCAAGTGTATGCTCTTCTCTTCCCTTTCGTAGGAGCTTGAGAAACAAAAGCTTGAAGAAATATTGTAATATTTGAGTTTATATAATAGTGTGAAGCCGTAGCCATTCGACCCCTGCCCACTGTCACGGGTTTTCTTGTAACAACAAAGCTAAAAGAAAGGAGTGTCTATTGATGTAAAAATATGGATCATTTCCATCAAACTTGCATAGGTCCACTTTTGAAAACATCGACTTAGGCCCAAAATTGGTATTGGTGTTGTTTGGAGTAGGAGAACCAAACTGAAGTGGTGGAGGATTATTTTGCAGTGGCTGAGATGACAAGTTGGCCAATTGCCTAGATATTTGTTGTAATTAATCCTTCATGCTATCCAAGTCCCCTATCAAACCTATAATGTCCCCTTCAACCGTATAAAAATCATTTTTTCTCACCATAACCTGCAACTCTGACTTAAGTTGTTGAACTACCTCCAAAATAAATGAATCAGAAGTTTCAAATTCCATGTCATCCTTGTGAAGAGTTTTTGGAGTTTCTTACCCTTTCCCACATCCATGAGTTTTTAGACCAACCATGCACAAACCCTAAGAGGGTTTCAACCGTGAAAAAAATGTACTGGTGGAATACACTATTGTGATCGTCTCATCGAGACGAATCTAACTAGTACTATTGTGCATAAGGATAAAACATTTTGACCTAAAAAAGTGTACCAGTAGAATATATCATTACGATCATCTCAGAGAGATGAATCCAATGACTGCTAATTTGCACAAGGTAAAAAAAATTCCACGCTTTTTTTTTTATAACCCAAAATAAATATTTTTCTTCTTTTTTTTAAACCTCGCAAACAAAACTGTAGTGACAAAAAAAATCAATTCCTCCCGAAGCACAATTTATGTTTTTCAGCGTTTTGGTGCTCAGGATGCTAGATCCAAAAAAAATGCACCATAGAAACTTGCTCAAATCAATGCTCTAATACCACTTATAAGAAAATTACTTAGATGATTCGCAATATTAGAATTATATATGGTAGAATTAAGAGAAGAATAAGTAAATCCACAACAATAATTAGTGAAAGAATAGAATAGTTGAATATTAAGACTGAGCCACTTTGAGGGGGCAACCTCCACAACAATGCAATAAGAATAGAATTCACAATATGATGATAAAATACTAACCACTACCTCTCATATATACTATACTTAGCCATGGTTATTCCATAGGCCAACCATATTAAGAACATTGATAAATGCAATAAGCTAATATGAAGATGTATAAGTCACAAGTCAGCCACATATATCCCTAGATGCACTATAGATTAAGGGCATAGCAAAATAAGTCAAAGCAAAATCCCTATGTTATTCTAAAAGAACTAGAGTCACCTTATGCCTATGGTGATAATAGTTGGTTCAAGGTCAGTGCAGATACAAATAAAAATATTATATGAGCTACAGAATGTCAATTTTTTAAACCATAAAGTGAGCAAAACATACAAATGCAAACAATAACACGGTCGATTTATAAACCTGTGATAACAAAATCTCTAGCTCTTCAGTTTCAAATTGAAGGTTGTACCTCTCTGTCTATGTGATCTTCAACGAAGCCAGAGGTAGATTTCTCATATAATACATGGGAAACAATAATGGATTATATAGAGCCTACTCAATAAGATGTCTTACCTTTGGAAGTAGAATCTTCAATAAGTGGTGAATCAGACACACATGTTAAATTGGGTTAAGGGAGATCATGAGATATGACCTTTGTGCATGATATTCACCACAGAACGTCAATTACCATAATATTTTTCAATAAAAGATATCAATTCATTTATTTTGAGGTTAGAACACCATGTACCAGATGTAGATCAAAGAGTCAACACATTCATCTATGTCTTGAAAGGAACTAATGTGACTTGGTGGGTAGTGCATAGAGGACAAGAGTTACAATGGGATGAAACATGTGAATTTTTGTGAGTACAATTTTAGTTACCAGTCAATGTGAGAACAAAGTGGTCATTCTTTCAAGAAGGTCAATGTCTTGAGCTATACATTCATAAATGTGTAGATATATGGTGTGCACAAGGTGTTGAACCAAGATATTGGGTGTATGGTTTCAACCACACACTAGCACCACTTAAAACTGTGTGGTATATGCATCACGACTATAGAAGGGAGACTAAACATTGGGCATGGGTATAGAAAGACTTTATTCAAATTTTTGTGTTTGAAGATGACAATCCAATGGTGCACAATGCATTAAAATTTTGTAAAGTTTTATACGTTGTGTCCAAGAAGAAGATTTGGGAGCTACAACACATTCATTATCGCAGCAAGAAACAACTCCAGATTTGAATCTAACAATGCATAATTATAAGACCAGTAAACAAGAGCAATCTCTTCTTAAACCTTGGAATAGAATTATAGACGAGCTAACAAAATCTAGTGATAGTGATAGGGATCTATATTTAGAAGACTTCTTCGAACCAAAGAAAAAAGCTAAGCTAAAAAATGTCCAAAGTGCAGAACAAGCTGAAGAAGAAAGACTATGCAATGTAAACATTATGGAATGAGAACCGACCTGAATTTGGCTATTCAAGGGGCAAGGCAGATAAGTATGATAATGATTGCTCTGATAGATTATATCTACTGATTGATTTATTATTTGAACCTCACCTTCTAATGAAGGTAAGGAATTTCCCTGGTAGTACAAACCAATAGAGAGATTAATATCCATTAATCGATCCTATTGATCGAAAAAAATAAGAGAATGAATTCTCTTGATTCAGGTGAGAGAGATACCCAAGCTTGCATTATGATTCTACATGACAAATCACAAAAGGGTTCCAGTGAACTCTAAGAGAGGCACTACCTAGTGGATCTAACAAAGTATATCAAGAACCACTAAAGAAGATTGAAGAAAATATTAGAACAAAGTCCATGCCTAAACTTGCAATTGTGGGAGACTACTAGGCACAAAATGAAATTTCAGAGGCATTACCACTACTAACAGATTATTGGGATGTCTTTCCGACCAAGTTCGTAGAAGTAAAAGTGTAGATCCATCGTTGGGGGAGATGCACATTGATTTGAAAGAGTGTGTTAAACTCATTAAAAAGTGTCCATATAGAGTAAATTCCAACATGAAGATGAAAGTAAAGGTCGAGTTAGATCGCATGCAAGAAGCAAGGGTCATATATCCTGTTGAAAAGGTAGATTGGATTAGTCACAGGGTTGTGTTTGGGTCTATGGGGATTACCACACACTGAATGATACCTGTAGTAATGATCTATTTCTAATACCATTCACAGATAAGGTTTTCAAATCAGTCACATGTCACGAGACGTACTTATTCACAGATGGAGTCAGTCAATACCATCAAATTCCTATCTTAGAGGAAAACTAAGCTAAAATAATATTTGCAATAGAGTGGGCGTCATTCACTTGTTCTTTGGTCTTAAGAATGCTCCAACAATTTTTTCCAGGGTTGTAGTAACTGCATTTGAAGATTTCATTCATAATTTTTTGGAAGCCTTTTTGGACAAGTGGGTTGTCTTCTCTTTATTCAAAGATCATTTGTTTAAGTTGTGTCTAATGTTAGAACGATGTCAAGCCCTATGTATTACATTGAATCTGAAGAAGTGCTTGTTTTTTCACATTTCGATGTTCTTCTAGTCATATAATATGTAGTGATAGAACCCTGATTGACCAAACTAAAATTGTAGTAATAATGGGGATGTCATCTCCAACTAGTTCCACACAAATGCGAAACTTTCTAGGTCATTCAAGATAGTATAGAAAATTTATCAAGGAATATGTAGTCATCTCTGCACCATTGGAAAAACTATTGCACAAAGATACAAAGTTTGAGTGGACATCTGAATGTCAAACAGTATTTATTGATCTCAAACAAAGGTTAGTAACAACACCTATCATAGTTTTACCTTATTGGAAGAACCCATACATGTGGATGCTTCCAGTATCACATTAGGAGTTGTCTTAGCGCAGCCAGGGGATGGTGGGTTAAATCATCCTATACACTTCACCAACAGGAAACTATCAGCAGCAGAGAAAAACTATACGATTACAGAGAGAGAAGCCTTAGCTATGGTGTTTGCCTCACAAAAATTTAGGCATTATCTTTTGACCACGCCATTTGATTTTTTTACTTATCACCAGGGCTTGCAATCCTTGGTTAACAAGCCTATGTTAGGTGGACGAATCTCCAAGTGGTTAATGTTGTTTCAAAAATTATAATTCAGAATCAATGTGAAGTTAGGTTGAGAGAATGTGGGACCAAATCATTTGAGCATGCTCCAGAATGGAGAACTGAAAGAAATACAAGATGAATCTCCAAACCTGCACTTGTTTAGAGCCTTTGCAATCCCTAACAACATGGAGGACATCACGAACTTCCTAGAACAAGGAACGTTCCCTGCACACTATGTTGAAAGGAATAAAAAACAAAAGGTTGCACGAGCCATTCTTTATAGCCTCATTAATGGATTTATGTATAAGATCGAAAATGATGATGTGTTGCACATAGTAGCCTTAGAACATGAGCGACCACAGTTTTTGCATGAAGCACATTAAAGAGTCTGAGGTCATTTCACAGGGGAAGCCACTAAAAAAATGATATCGTATAACAGTCTTTGGTGTCCAAATTTGTTTCAAGATGCGCATAGGATGGCAAAACACTGTGATGTTTGCCAAAGAATAGGAAAGCCAAATCACCGTGATGAGATACCCTTGGTTCCAATGCTAGCAAAGCAACCGTTTGAACAATAAGGCATTTATTTTGTAAGGCCTATAAGACCTCCAAGCAAATGAGGTCATGCAAGATATATCATTACTGTGACTGACAATTTCATGAAATGGGTGGAAGTTACTGCAACACCAAGTTGCGACGTGAATAATGTTGTTAAATTTTTGTATGAGAATGTCATAACAAGGTTTGGATGTTTGATCAAATTGGTTAGCAACAAAGGTACTCACTTCCTCAATAATACAATCGATACTCTAGCTGAGGAGTTTATGATATGCACCACAAGAGCATGCCTATCATCTGCAAACAAATAGACAAGTTGAGGCTTCAAACAGAGTATTGGGTAAAATGTTGACAAAGATATGCAATGCTCAAAAGGATGATTGGGAAGATCACATTCATGCTATTATGTGGGCATACATGACAAATTATAAACGTGTGACAGGGTTCACTCCCTTCCAGCTGGTTTATGGCGTTGACGTAGTTATGCCTATGGAATACATTGTTCCTACTCTGCGCATTACAATGATTAGGAGATTGGGCGATCAAGACTCGTTGAAATAAAGATTCTTGAATTTGGTCAAGATGGAGGAAAATACACAAAGAGCGCAGTGGACACAAAAAATTGACAAGTCAAAAAAGATGTCATGATCGCAACATAGCAACGTCATCATCTTTTTTTTTTTCGTTGTGTACAGGGATACCTCATCAAACCTAGTTGTTAGGACCCATCTTTAATGAGCTTAAAACTTTTTTTTTTTTTACCACATCTTCTACACTGATCTTCAAGAGAGGTGTTGGTATGTATGTCATATTCACACTTTATGTGAAGTTCATTTTTCGTAGTTTTGTTATCAAAGTGAGATTGATTGTGTACAACATTGTTAAATGTACATTTAATGTGATAGTTATCCTCACATATGTGAGAATAGTTAGGCGTACCTAAAAAATGCTTCCACCTTTCACATCACCAATAATCATCTCTCACTCACCTCTTATTTTTTCTATATAACAAACATGTGTCATTTATAGGTTTCACATATAATTCAGTTAACTCAGTATATTGTAAAGTTGAACTAATAAAAATGTAATCATTTAGGAGAACCAATGATTACTCCTTGAATATTGGCATTGTTGTGCAAACATTTTGTTTGCACACATTCTCCATCGTATATTATTTTGTTTGGATTAGTTTATTTCATATTATTGTTGAAAAGTTTCATCTAAATACATGATGTTCAAGGGTCTGTTTTCATGTAGAGTTTATTGAGTTTTCTATTCCCGAACATAGTTTTAGATCTAAGACCATATATTATATTTATCATGTCCCTCCTAGCTCTGAATCCTAGTTTCCTTGAGAATTTATGTTTGCTTCCTTTCCATTTTCCCATGATTCAATTTTTCTTCTTGCCTCCTAACCCACCTCTAAAAGGTGAAGGGTCTTTTCAGTCCCCCACAGCAATACGTTTTGCCCCTATCGCCACCTCTCGAGGATCAACTTACTAATTTTTGATATTTCTTGTCCTCCACATATTTTGGGCTTTCTACATTTTCACTTGAGTGTGGGAAAGAAGTTTTCCGGAGAGCTTCCAAAAGATATACCTAATTCTAAAATCAATAAGTAGTTATGGTCATGTGTCGAAGTTGAAAGAGGTCTAAAGTGTCTCAGCCTTTTATTGATGTTTCTTATGGTATTTAGTTGAATTTTATAATTATTTTACTCAATCGTCAATTATTGTGTTGAAATTAGTTTTGAACACAATTTATTTTTATTACACTGCAAACTAGACAAAATTTATGTCTTGCAAATAAATTATCCATTTCTTTTGTACTTTAAAAAATTATTTTTTTCCCCTTCGGTTTTTAATGTTATTTGATTAAAAATATGATTTGTATACTTACATGTAATTGTTTTAATAGAATAACCTTTCATACAGTCATCATTGCTTTCATCAACTCCTCCGAATGACATAATTTACAATTATAATAATTATGTAATTGATTGACCTAATTTTACAATTTAATTTTTTTACTTCAAATTTTTCAAAACACACGTGGCCAATCATTATTTTAAATAATATATAATTTTTTTGTGAAACAGAACATGAAATTTAATAACTTTTAACACAAATACTGATGCAATCCCCTTTGCATCCATCTCCCGCCAATTTGATAGAAAATCTCGTCAAAATGACATTTGAAAACCACTAACTGAATTTTTGAGCGTCCAACACATCCCAGACCAGAAAATCAAATTCTCTGCTGAATTTCAAATGCTCGAAAACAATGTCAATGAGTATCAGGAATACAGACAATTTCCATCAGACTTGAAAAAGACAATTTTCCCCCAATTTCGACCCAATCTAACGCTAATCAGCCAAGATCAGTGACGTGATATTTGATTCAAAGAAACCATTGCATACAAAGTAGTAATTTAATATAAATTGCTAGAGGTTAATCAGCTAAAATTTTGTAACTTGTATTTGCATATTATGAGTTTATTTACAAATTAGAAAAGTGTCATAATTTTGTATATCGTAATACAATTTTTTTATTTTGTGATGCACAGTTTTTGTTTTCCCATTGTTTCCGCAATCTCTTGCAATCAACGATAGTAGTTGTGTAAACCTTTTCAATACCCCAATTTTGTATCCAAAGATTTAGGCATTAATAAAAAGTTATCCCTGCACCATGGAAGTCATGAGAATAAAGTTTTACTGTATCGAATTTACCAAGAAAGTACTTCAGCAACTATAGATGCCATGTAATGTTCAATCTGTTTCCATTAAAGCTAGATTGTCAAAAGCACATATACCAGCACACTGTTAAGAACATTCCTTGCACTAAATACAAGAATAATATGATTCCAATCATTACAAGGTATTTAACTTTAAACGAGGCAAAACTGCCATAATGAGAACATCAATCCAAACAACTCAGAGAGGAGAGAGATTTATATTTAAATTTAAAATTAAAATTTTCTGAAAAGGTCTATTTAGATCAATTCAGAACAACCATTTCTTTGACATCGCTGCGTGCATTGTAAGTTGCTCAGCAATGTGATGGATTGCATCGTAACAGCAATATAGTAACATGATGGACTTTGTATGACAAAGTTATGTACAGAGTTGGAAACAAACCATGACAAAAATATGCCATTTATTTTACCTCGAGATCTTTACTAAGAAGAATATTTGAAGCTCCAAACTTAATCCTAAGTCGCAGAATCTCTGCAAGTAACTTCATATGCTATGGAGATAGAGCTTACTGTAAGATAGCCAGCTGTCATATTCTTGCTCTAGAAGGGAGACGGGACTTACATCAACCTACATATAACTATTTAATTGCCCAAACAAAACCTCCCATGGACCTCCCAAAATAAAAGGATTTTTTTTAACAAGAGTTAGGCAAAAGAGGGACCCAGCCAAAGAATACAAACGACAAGAAAAAAGTGGGACGAACAAAAGATTCATTAGTTGGAAAATAAGTCGCTTTCAGAGGAGACATTGACATTCAGTCTCCCCATGCCATATATTTTATCCTCCAAACATCCCAGGATCAGCTGCACCAGCTTCAATTGTTGGTGAACTGTGATGATGAACCATGAACCATTGTCCTTTGTGAAATTCATATATATTTGTAACCAGAAATGGCTCCACTACAGCATTTACGTACTCCTTCAATGTTACCCATGCCATGTCACTGAGGACTCTCAACCGTACATCACGCACCTGGCAATCATATCGTTGATTCCAGTTCAAAGCTAGCTCCCAACTCTCCATCACGGAATCATACCTGTTAAACTCATAAGTTCTCATAAATGTATCAAATCTAAATGTTAAAAAAATTGTAATCCGTATTCCACTGTCATCCTTATAACTGAATCAAAAATGATAAAACCCATTTGTTCATTAGCGCTCTTTAACTTGCAGGGAAGAATGGTACCAGCTCTGATGCTATATATGTTATAACTAAATGGTGAGGAATACAAATTCAAAAAGTCTTACCCTGTCAAAATCTGACCACCTGGATGAACACACTTCACATAATCCGCTTTTAGCCAAAAGCGACTCATATCCATTATATTTTTTGCTCTCAATATTCTGTAGTAATCTGCATTCACATCTTTAACAGCTTTTGTCGCTGCATAGTATGATTTCCACCCAGCAGGTGGGGATACACCATCCTGCTCTGTTGTGAAGTCCTGCAAAAGAAAGTACTTAAATTTCATGTATATGGCACTGTGTAGCCACAAATAGCATGACAGTATTTTAATCATGCATTATCAATGTAATTATTTTTTTAAACAAAAAATACATCCGTGGGATGCATCCAAAGTTCCAACAGAGCCTAGAGTCAGGGTATTGTTGTTATTTTATCATAGCTCGCAACTTTCATATGCTGCTTGTATGCAGTAGGCAATCCCCTGTATAAAAATGCTACAATTTTAGCAGCTATATCCTTTTATTTTCATTATCCAGAAATCAGTCATATAGCACCAAGTAATTGATAAAAAGTTTTTAACATAGCCTAAGAAGTCAGAATAGCAAGAAACAAAATGGGACTTGGGGATAGAGAATGTGGAGTATGTCAAGTGTTGGTTAAACATTTGGGCTTTTTCGAAGAAGTAATTATCGGAAAGAAAAAAAACGGCGAGGGTCCCAAACAAATGTAATGAGAAAAAGAAACAGCAATTAATAGACAAATTTAAAAATGATTCAAGAATTAAACTTAACATGGAATTCAAACTACTGAAATTGTGCTCCAAATGATACAAACTCAAGCCACATCAAATAGAAATTGAAAGAACGTGAAAGGAAACAAAGTACATCAAATACACCAGAATGACACCGTGCTTACCCTGGAGAAACCCATTATAAGAAAAACTACAGCATGAAATAAGGCAATGCCTTCTTTTTCCTTCAATCATCAAGCAATATCCAAAAATTATAAAGAAAAGCTTTTTAATGGGAGCAAATAGTGAATATGGCTTCACTCTTCAATGCCCTGCAATGCCTTAAGCCCTCCACTCTGTTGCTGGCTCTGCAATCAACCTCTCTAAGATCCTGAACTCTTTCTGAGACTGTCAAAAGGAACCCCCATCACATGAGTAACTGATGTTTATGGATAACAATTAAGTGTCAGGTTAAAGCTGATTCATCGAACCAATCATAGAAACGATACATCTTTAACATATGCTTCCAAGGTGAACAATTCTGGAAAGCTTACAGTCACATCTCGACAGATTCATCCAACTAATTTTCCAAATCATATCCATGCTTACAAATGACTGATTTTGAATTTGTCACTCAAAGGCAGATTCACTGAGCAATAAATCCAACCAGTTTACTTTATTTTCCACATTTGTCAGTTCCATCGTGTCCTTAAAGGTTTCCTGATTCCCTAGGTACATTTTGTTGAGGTACCTCAGGTACGCTGATGCATAACTTTTGGATTATTGGTTTGGCTGTTTATCATCTGCCACACATCAATATGTCTCTGGTATCTTGAGCTAATGTTGTGTGTCTTTAGAAGTTTGAGGTGTGTCATACAAAGTTACAAAAAACCTTCTCTGGATCAATATTCTCTTCCCTGAAGATGGATCCAGTACTGAGGTCCAAAACATCAGATACTAATTTGGTTACACAGTTGACTCCAGAAGAACCATATCAATCCTTCAACTAATCTGATCCATTTTGGATCAAGAACCTTTTTCCAATAGGAATACTGATACCAACCACCTCCTCAACTGCTTCTCAGAAGTCGCCCACATAAACAAGTTGGCTATATCTCATACCCTTGAGTCACCTAGTATATAGTGAATGGTTTAACTCCTCAGAAACAAACTTATTCTCTTCAATGCTAGCACTTGGATCCAGTAATGAGGTCCAAAACGTCAGATATGAATTTTTTTACACAGTTGACTCCATGATAACCCTATCCATCCTTCAACTAAACTGTGATCCATTTTGATAAAGAACCTTTTTCCAATAGGATAACTGATACCAACCACCTAAACTGCTTCTCAAAAGCTGCCCGCATAAACAAGTTGGGTATATTGCATACCCTCAAGTCACCTGGTATACAGTGAACAGTTTAACTCCTCAGAAATAAACTTATTCTCTTCAATGCAAGCACTTGATTGTTATTGATTGAAGAAACAAAATTCGTTGCAAAACAATAGCAGGCGACACCAGCTCCTAGTTCTTTTTGAATTGTTTAATAAGGATAGGGATTCATCTATGATTATAAATGAATTTGAATATGGATTTTGCATTATCAAAAGCCTCCTGAACAAACTCCAATTTGAATAAATACTCCAGCATTAGATTTATGCAATGAACCATGCAGATAAACCGAAAATTATTGGATAACTCTCCATTAAAATTTTGTCCATGGCTACATTGACTGGTTGTGCTCAGAAAAATCTGGGTGTTCTTAACTCGCATGTGTTATACCATTCCTGAAATTTTTAGTTCTTTTAAGGCTATTTTTTCTGAAGTGTCCTCCTACCTTTGTTTCTGTTAGTTTTGGGGAATTTGGATGGAGGGAGAACAGTCACACTTAATTTTCAAGAGTCTCTACTTGTTTCCATTGTTTCTTAGCTTTTGTTTGGATAAATCCCCAGGTCAGCAACACACATAATGAAAAAAGTGATATTTCTTCTAACAAATAAAAAGAAATAAGAACGTAAAGAATAAATCATAACATTAATCAATACTGCTAAACTCGCATGATTAATTAACAACCTGATACTGCAAAAAAGACTGATGATAAGTAGTATTACAAAATCCTAAGATGGTGAATGGTGATAGTGATCCATATAATTTGAAAATAATTAGGGCTAATAATATCAGATAACAGTAACGCCCTTGCAAGATCCAGATATCATTCCTCACCAAAATCAAAATAAGTAAACACAAATGCAATGACGTCTTATCATCCTCAACAAGATATATATCTCAAAAATTCAAGAGACCTCAAAAAATCATCTAAATTCTAAACAGAGCAATCTCAAGAACTTGCCTCATTGCGTAAAGAAAAATACCTTGGCATTACTCGCCTCCAGAGCTCATAAATGCTTACTCCAAATTCTCAAACATAGAACACTAACAAAAATACATCTGGCTACAATGATTCAATGTCAGGTTTGTCTGGAAGATCCCATGGCCAATACAAGTAGCTTCAAACTTGTGTTGTGTATTATTTATAAATAAAAAACTAATAGGAAAGTTGCCGTCATTAAAATCATTTTGTTAATAATACATATTAAGGAAGGGATGTAGTCACTCAGGAGCTATGATGTCATCATAAATATATATCCACCAATTGCAACAATCATCAACCTGTCATTATGTCAAAAAAATTAAGATTTAATCCTTCCCCAATACAGGTTTACTTTAATGAACAGAAAAAATGCCTCATGCATAAGAAATTCAAGTTTGATGCAATTTTTAGGAATACTTACATGAAACGACAAATTGTAAACTATTCAAGTAGATTCTCTGATGCTAAAAGTGAATAATATGAAAACCGCATATGAAACATGAGAATTGTGTGCAGAATTAGACATTAGCTATCTAGGAGAAAGGAGATACCTACAAGGAATAGCAAAAGGTCAAGGCTTGCTAGTATGTTACAATAGTAAGGTTAACTGATACTGCAACACCCATGGCTGCAATTGCTAGTCTTGTTCACTTATGGGCAAAAGAAAATGTTGTTCTCCTGCAATTGATCTACTTGGTTTCCAGCACAATTTGCAATTTCTTGCAAGGCTTTCTACTAATTACAAGAAAGTGTCAACTCTTATTTTCCAAACATTCATTGGGCAATTCTTAACTTCCGCCCATTTGCCATACATAAAGTTCATTTGGGTAGGTTCAAATCTAATGAGCTCATTTTCGAGCAGAAACTTTCCAGTTGCTTTCCAAACCTTATCAAGCCAACATACATTCAAAAAACTAAAGTTTATAAAAAGAAAATACATATTTGATATAAAACCAAGCAGAGAATTTTAACATTAACACTATAATTTATTTAGTTATCAAATCTCGAAGTGCACAATCGGGACTCTGCTCAGTAAGTGCAAAAGAATTAGAAAATTCCAGAAACAAAAAGACCTAATCCAGTTTAAATGTCTAAGTAGCAGCAACTATAATCACAAAGAGACACAGTCCATTTCCCAACAATAATGGTAACCTGATGAAGCAAAAAATAACAATCACATCACAAGTCTACTCGGGATAGCAAGTTCATTTGTCCTCAAAAAGTAAACAGCAGACAAAACCTAATTCTACAATAATTAGAGTTTATGGTAAGCTAATAAATCGGTAAATGGCATTCACTTCCCCGAAAAATGCAATTCTACTTGGAAAGCTTATTTCTTTGTTACAAGCAACCCAATTGTTGGGAATACTAGGTTAGTACGTAACATGATGTATTTAGTCGTTATAGGATTAGTTATTTGGGTGAGAGAGAGGTTACTTGGGTATAACAACTCAGTTTAGTTGAGAGTTGTTATAGGAGATAAATGAGTACTCCTATTTTATAGGAGAATACAAATGTATAAATATCTCCCATGTGGTTGAATAAAATTAATGAACATTTATGTGTGTAATCTCTGATCAAAATTAATATTTGGTATCATAGCAGGTTTCCTCAGTGCAAGATGGCATTTTAATTGCCAAGGAGCAAATCCAATTTTTTTATCGGTTGCCCTGTGAAAGACAGTCTTTGATTAAAAAAAAATTGTTAGTAGATTAGATGTCATATGTTAAAATAGTTTTAATGTTTTAGAGAGAAGTGAGTCAGAGGGTTTAGAGCATTTTTTGTTGTAAAAATCAGATGTGAAAATTGTAGTGTGGTGTTTTTTATTACAATTCGACAGTGCCACTAAAACAATGGTGTCTTTCTCATTTCTCAATGAAATTCAAATTTTCAAAATTTTCTGGAAAGCATAAGACGGGAGAACATAACCCAAAAAGCATTTTAAAAGATTGTTCTAATTGAGTGAGCAGTTTTATGCAGAAAATGAGGAATATCTGAGGCATATGAGAGATGTTTCTGTTGGAGCTATAAATCCCACAAAAATTTAAAAAATTGTGTAGGAGTCTGATTTACCTGGAAGTATGGTTTGTGTGTGGGAAAATCTTCATGAAGACCAAAGAAAAAATTCAGATCTGTCTCCACTGTCATAGCCTGTGCGCATGAAATCAAAAAGCATGCCCTCCGTGCACATGTTGATTTAAATAGTTTGTTTTAGTGTTTCTATAGACTTCTTAATATTTAATTTCTTTATTTTGTATATAGGCTAAAAAGCTTTTAGCTATAAGGCTTCTCTACATTTGTTTATACGTTATTTAGACTATTGCTTGAATTTTTAGGTTTGTATTTGTCTTTTAATAATTTTGTTTGTTCGTATTTTAATGTTGTTTATAGTGTTTTCAATATAGTTGGGTCAAATAAGTCTTTTATGTTTGATTAGTGTATTTAGTAGTTTTTGATAATTAGGTTGTTAGCCAATAATCAAATAAAATGCCCTGTTGATAGTGATAGTCGGTCTGTACAGACTATATGTATGTCATAATTGTCAAATTCAAAAATCCATCATTGCAAAGGACATATTATCGGATGAACCCGATTCCAACTAAAGAAGTGTATTCATCTTGTTGGGGGGCATTTCTTCATAAACATGACACGCTATGTAACCTAGCCACGTGAGCTAAGGCTGCAGGAGGTCAGAGGCGACAAACGAAGGTCTTTTTAGCAACATCAAATTCGCCACAAACTCAGAGGCTGCATACCGCAGTAGTGACAAAACAACTGAGCCAACCCAACTAATGACAAGAGCAATGTCCAGTGGCAGTGGCTACCATTTAAGTTGTTCGTAATCAAGTAGCAGTGGTCTAAGTCACAGGGTTCAGCGAAGTTTTTGCATGAAATTCGAAATTCACCAAACTTCTGATCTGGCAAAAAAATCGGCCAAGTTCAAGAAGTTCACCCAAAAAAATTGTTGGAAAAAAATATATATGTTTAAAACTCTCACGTCCTTCTAAAACTACCTTTCCTCTTTGCAAGACATAGAAAATACTTTGACAACGCAAGATTTGTTGACCACAACAAAGGAGGCAGACATGGACATGCAAAGAGCATGAACCGAGCTGCGCAGATGTGAGCTGAGCGGCGATGGGAAGCTAGGCAGACGGCTCTACGGATTCACTGTCTGCTGGATGCCGTAACACGACTGCAGTGCAAGAGAGCAACAGGGGTCAGCGACAGCCGTTGAGGAGCAGGTCGGCGACGACATGGAGTCGCAAATGTTTAAGCCTTAAGGTAATGTTTTTAGGTTTGTTTTTTTAAGTTTGTTTTATATTTTTGGTTTTAATATTTATGTAAGTTTTTTTTTAAATGTTTATAGTTGCTTATAGTTGTTTATAGTTGTTTAATGTTTTTTGATGTTTTTTTTAATTTTAATTTTTATTTGTTTTAGTTTATTTTTAAATGTTTTTTAATTTGTTTATTGTTATTTTTTTAATTTATATTTATGTTATTTATTTTATATATATATATATATATATATATATTTGTCGAATTTAATGGCAAATTATTTTCGAACTTCATGAATGGCAAATTTAAACCAAACTTTATCCTCGTCGAACTCGAACCTTGTGACTTAGGCAGTGGTTATGAACAGAGGCTGCAAATGTGAGTTTTGTGAGAAGCCAAACACTCATATAAGATAGTGAGGAGCTAATCCTCAATAAATATTTTTTTTATTTTGTGTTTGTATGTAATCAGTGATGATTAGTTCTCACTGAGTAAATAAATGTAAACACAAGTGTTAGTCCCTGTTTACGCATAAACAGAAGTGTTAATCCATGTTTACTTATATGTTTGTGAACTAATGTGCATGCTTTCACAGATATGGGGGATGAACAGATGTGCGTGTCCATATTCATTACCTGGATGGTATGGTTGTGTTCCCATCCATGGAAGGTTGATGTGTTGTTCCCTATCCATGAATACCTATGACAAACATGGAGGATGAACAGATATGTGTGTCCCTGATCATACTTGGATGGTTGAAGGTGTTCTCATTCATGGAAGGTTGATGTGTTCCCTATCCATCAAAGTTTGTCTCGAATCGCGTGTTCTAATTCATGTATAATGTTCCCTTTATCTGTGCTTCTACTAAGGAGAGGAATGTTGGGAATATTATGTTAGTACATAACATTATGTATTTAGTTATAGGATTGGTTATTTAAGTGAGAGACAGGGTACATGAGTATAACTTACTCAGGTTATAGGAGATAAATGAGGATTCCTATTTTATAGGAGATTACAAATGTAAAAACATATCCTATGTTGTTGAATACAAATGATGAAATTTTACATGTGGTCTTTGAAGAAAATTAATACTAACCAGACCCCTCTAATGTTTCTTTTCACATTTCCTATTTCCCATGAATGAGGGAGGACGTGCCAAGATATTGATGACATCAGATACTAGAAGAGTCGAGACAATCAGCTCCAAAAATAAATTGTCATAGATTATAGTTCTTAAGCTTTCGATCTTGGTTTGTACCTTGCTTTATACCATTCGGCTTATTCCATAATACAATCAACATGTTCAGTACCATTTTGGACCTATATAGAATTTGTATTGTAATTACCGTACCAGATTTCTAGACCAAATAGATAGATTTCATCTCTAATATGCCATTGATATTGGAGAAAAACATCATATTTCTATTTTTGTATAATTCTTATAAGAAATTTTTCCACCCTCCATTTCTCATTTCCCATTTCTTGCATGTTTCATGTTTCAGGAAACAAAGTTTTATTTGTCCTAAAACAGTAAACCACAGTTCCACAAGGTAATTCCACAATATTTAGGATTTAAGATGCACTAATAAACTAGTAAATAGCATTCACAACCCCATCATACCAATCCTATTAAGACATTTAAAGTTATTTTCCCTACAAAGTTAACATCAAATATACCCCAAATCCAGTCAGAATTGCCAGTGTACATCCACAAGTAAACTAGCAAATAACAGATCCTAATTTTGTTTAAGAAAACATGAAACAGATACAGCTAACCCTAATTAAGGGAGAACGAAGAACATAGAGAAACTAATGATGAAAATTGCACATAGACGCCCCAAATCTAGCTATAATTGCTAGTTTGCTGGCCGTAAAAAGGTAATTAAAACAATACATCAAATTATGCCCTAATAAAATAGTAGACAGATCTAGAAAGTAGAAACTATATATTTGCATAGAAATATGTAGTTTTTTGTCTTGGTTTTCAAGCTCAGGGACAAGGTTCGAACTTCGAATCCTGAACATCAGTCTTGTCTTTTAGCAAAAATAAAATAAAAATAGTAAGAGATACTGATGAACCCTAATGAAGAAGGCAAAACGAAAAAATAGAGTAAAGACCGATGAAAATGATGTGTAGACAGACAGGAACGCAGTGGCAGGATGATATTTGAACCTTGAACCTCAATACAATGCAATATCTTCCAAATTCAATATATAAGTCTTTATTTTTAGTAAAAGAAAATATCACTAACATATACAGTTAAACCCTAATTAAGAGGTGAACAATGGAAAATAAAGCAAATGTCAATGAAAATAGTGCAGCCAGACAATACTTTTGTGGCAGCACAAGGACCAAACCCTGAATCTCATAATGCCATGTAACATCAGCCAGATTTAATATAGCAGCTATTTTTAATTTTTAAGGAAAAAAATCCTAAAAAGATAGTAAACATTAATTAGAAGGAAAAAGAAAACAAAAAGAGTAAGTACTAGTTAAAATATCGCAAAGACAGAAGATGAGAATTTAGAACCGCAATCTAAAGAGAGCATACCTATTGTGAATTCAAAGAGCCGAACACAGTGCACAGAGAATTTTAATCACACAAAATATTATGCATACTCTATTCTCTGATTAATTCATTTGAACATAATACAAATATATAGAGCACTAAACCCTATTATTGGGGATTCTAATATCCCACCAATATCTCACCTATAAAACCAAACCTATTTACGTGAGTTTGGTTTAACCAAATCTCACACAAACAATACAATAATATAACCGTAAGTATTAATTACTTTATGATAACTCGACAAATATGCTATTTACCTTTCAGTAAATAGCAAATTGTAAATACTCATGTAAAAGCTAATTCCTAATATTCCCCCCCCATGGTTTTTACATGGTGCAAAAATATTCACACTCTTATCTGTAGTATGCTCACCCATTGTAGCATGCCCTATTTAGCTCATGACCTTGATATAAAGAGAGCCTCACTCCTCCCATGGTTTTCCAGGTTTACCACAAACCTTGACATGAACAGGACCCATCAACTGTTCACCTCATATGGTTTTCTAGATCTCTACCACAAACCCTTTCAAGATCCATAAACTGACTAACATTGGTGCTTTTTGTCCTTTCACAATGCTTTCACATCAGAGAATCATGTTCAGAATTTGCACAAATTACAAATCTTGAACAGAGATTATTCTTTTGTTCTTATTTTGCAAACACGCAGCGGAAATGAAAAACACACAAAATGTCACAACATCATTGGTGTGGCCCCGTCTTTGGCGACTAACAAGAGGTCGCTGAAAGACCTCCATCCTCCATGTATCCTCCAACCTCCATCCTCCGTGTATCCTCCAACCTCCAGTAGGTTGTTGCTCACTCAACACATATGTCGAAGAAACTCAGATTTAATTTTTCCGAGGGAGATTCCCCCACAATATGGATGTCGCTTACATGCTATAATGCATCCATTACAAATAATTGATTTTGACTTTTTGACAAAAAAACGACATTGACACATTGGATTATGGACAAACATACTCTTGACATAAAAAAATAAACTTAACTAATCCTAAAGACATTAAAATACAGAAGACTCATTGACTTTTTATACATTGACTCAATTGACACTTCCCTAAAAATTTTGCTAACCAACTTTAAATGCCACACACAAGTAGGTATAAACCTATACATCAACCTAAATAATAAACATAACATTTAAAAAAAACCTATTTAAATTACAATAACCGCATAAAATTGATAAATTTTAAACCTTAAAACAAATGACTCGACACGACTATAAAAGATTAAAGATCGTGGACGGAATCCAATTAAAGATTGAATTAACCAAAAGATTTAAAAACAATTAAAAAACTAATCTAAAACATAAATCACATACTTCCATTTAAAAACTTAAAATAGCTAAGGAAATAAATTAAAAACCGAAACCCTAAAAAAAAACATTATCATCTTCCTCCGTAGAATTTGGCTACGTGAAGCATGGCAGCGACAAGGAGAAGATACGGGTTTGCAAAGAGCTGGATCTGAATCACACCAATGATTCTCCACTTACAATAGCCGTTGATGATTGATGCGCTTCTTCAAAGGTGAAAAACAAATCTGCAATATGCTTGCATGTACTGTGCTTCTGCATGCATCAAACGCTTTCATAAATGAATTGTGCTAACGGATTATTTCTTGGATGTCGTTGATCTGTAGAGTGCATTGTACCTTTTTACAGAATATCATTTAAGGTCGCATTTGTCAATATTCTCAGACCGAGTCAATACGCCAAGATAAGAAATGATTTTGGTCTTATGAGCAATTATGGATAACAATACGCTAAAACAAGGATACAAAGCCGTATAAAATGAATGAAACATTTACCGTGTGATCAGAATTTCGAGAACACGTCGTGCATTTCAAGACTGCATCTAGGTCCAAAAGATAGAATTGTAGGTAGTGCCACGTCACAATTTATATAACAAGGACTAATTTATAATGTACAAATCTAAGCACATACTGGAGCTGGTTATCATGCCTTCCTTAACTGTGATGTCCTTCCCTTCATCAACATGAAAACTGATCTTCCAATGCCACGACCATAGAACTCTCAGAGACAAGAAAGCTTTTAACCTAAACACACAGAGCTCACTAAAAAATTAAAAGCTATACAATCTATAATGATCATGTCACAAACTAAACTTATAAATTGGGGCAAGGGAAAATAATGTAGTTGCCCCTACAGACAAATTATTCTTCCATCTAACTAGGTCCCTGCTCTGATATCACTGTTGTGAATTCATAGAGCCGAACACAATGCACAGAGAATTTTAATCACACAATATATTCTGCATACTTTATTCTCTGATTAATTCATTCGAACAAAATACAAATATTTAGGGCACCAATCCCTATTATTGAGGATTCTAATATCCCGCCAATATCTCACCTATAAAACCAAACCTATTTACGTGAGTTTGGTTTAACAACCAAATCTCATACAAACAATACAATAATATACCTGTAAGTATTAATTACTTTACGATAACTTAACCAATATGCTATTTACCTTTCAGTAAATATCAAACTATAAATACTCATGTAAAAGTTAATTCCTAACAGTGACTAGACAAAAGTTACAATGAATTAAAATTTTAAAAAAATAAAATAACTTAAAAGTTGATTAAAAATACCTTGTGATAAAAGGCCTTGCTCTAATAAAATCATAAACAGAAAGTGCTAAACCCGAATTAAGAGCAGATAACAAGAACAAAGAGGAACTACTGTAATCCGAGTTAGAATTGTTAGTTTAGAGGCCGTGATAGAAAAGCTGTTAAAAAATATCTGATGCCCTAACAAAATCATAAACAGATGTTGCTAAACCCTAATTAAGCAAGAAAATGAAAAATAGAGTAAATACAGATGCAAATAACCTGTAAACAGACTGGACTTGGGTAGCAGGGCCCAGAGAGAATACACCAATACGGAATTACTATGTTTTTTTTTGGGAACAAATTACATAAATTGTAAGGTAATTTAAACAGAGTGTGCTAAAACCCCAATTAAGAGGGGAAAGGGAAAATTCAAAAAAGTGCCCCTCATGAACTAGTGTATAGACGGACAATAATCTGGTGGCAGATCAAGGTTTCAACCCTGAACCTCACAATACCATGTAATATCAACCAAACTTAATACATAAGTGTTTTTTATTTTTAACGAAAAAAACCAAAACAGAACGTCGACCAATAATTAAGAGGGAAAAATGAGAAGTAATGTAAATACTGATGAAAACAGTGTGTACACAGCCAAAAAAAAATGTGGCAGCCAAGGTTTGAACCCCTAAAACTTGCAATACTACATAATATCTTCCAAATCTAATATATCAGCACTTAATAGAAAAATAAATTGCAACAAATACGGATAAACCCTAACTAAAAGGGAAAGCGAGAAAAAAAAGATCAAGTATTGATGAAAATACTGTGTAGACAGACAAGAATTTTGACGCTAAACAAGGTTTGCACCCACTAATATCAAACAAATTTCACCTAACAGTATTTTTTTTAGCAAGCGAAAAACATAAACAGATACCAATAAACCTAATAAAGCAAAAAAAGAAAAAAAATACTGATGAAAATAGTACACAGATAGACAAGAATTATGTGGCAGAACAAAGTTCAAACCCTGAACCTCTCAAAACTATGTAATATCTGCAGATTTTATGCTTTCACAGTCCATATAATTGAAAAATGCTTTTGGGGATAACTGTGTGAAGAATTTTCACTTCAACGTTTTGGATCACCTCCCGTGATCCTTCTTCAGGAGAAACACATGATCACGGGAGGCGATCCAAAACGTCGAGGTCAAATTCTTCATATGTAATATCTTCCAAATATTATATATCAGTTTTATTATCTTTTGCCAAAACAATTGAAAAGAGAAACCTCTAAACCATGACTAAGAGTGAAATAAATGATAAAAAATAGTAAAATACTGATGAAAATAGCAGCTATACAGATGAAAATTTGAAGGCAGAGACAAAAATCACAATTACTTTGAAAAAAGATTTGCTAGCTAATTTGAACTTTGAATAAAGTATAAGTGTGTTGTGATATAGACGTAAATTCCAATCAGAAATGTGAGTTTTTTAGTTTGATAAAACAAGGGGTAAACCTTAATTAAGAGGGGAAAATGAAAAATAGAGTACATACTGATGAAAACTGTGGAGATATACATGAATATGGTAGCAAAACCCAAAATTAGATTCCTAGACCACAAGTATTTTCTATGAATTTGTAAATAACTTTAATAAATTGTAAATTAATTTAAGCAGATACAGCTAAACCTTAATTACGAGGGAGAAAATAAAAAATACGGTAATTAATGATGAAAATACTGCACAGACACATGAGAATTTGGTGGCAGTACAAGTTTCAAACCCTGAAACTCACAATGCTATGTAATATCCTCCAAACATAATATACAATACTTTTATTTTTAGCAATTAAAAAGTGGCAAAGAGATGCTGCTAACCCTGATTCAGAGGGAAATACCAAAAATAGAGTTACTACTGATGAACATAGAGCATATACTGGTCCCCTCCAGCAACAAAAATCATGAAATCAAAGTTTCACAGTGCATCCAAGGGCAATCCACTGCCTACGGGAGCCAAAGGACTGATAACTGATAAGAGACTCGAACGGAAAGTTCATCCATGCATTCTCTCTCTTCATTGGGACCGATACCAACAACAAAGTTGAGGCACATGCTTTGGTGCAACATTTACATTACTCATTGGGTTTCAGAACCCTTGTAGTAGAAAGGGACTTGCAGGTAAATATCAACACCATGTCTAAGGGGCACTATAAGGATTGGATTCTCAACAGTATCTGTGAAGAAGGTCGAACTATGGCTTCCTTGTTCGATCATTTATGAGATTCGTGTTTTCCCAAAAGTAAGGTTTCGGACAACCTTACCAACAATGGTATTGCTGAGCCCGCCTCCTTGACAATTCCCATTCTCCATGGGAAGGATTATTAACAATTATTAAAGATGAAGAGTGCTGATAATATCCCTTGCCCACGCTATTTCCCTCTCCTTTTGGAATTTATTGCCCTACGTGCTTGCTTGGTGAAGTGACTACACACGAGTGAGGCCTTCTCCTTGACAATTCCCCTTCTCCATGGGAAGGATTATAATATATTAACGATCATTAAAGATGAAGAGTGCTAATAATGTCCCTTGCCTAATATTATTTCCTCTTCTTTTGGGACTTATTACCCTACATGGTTGTTCGATTAGTGATTGCTCACATGACTTATCATTCTCTTCACGAGTCACTCAGTCTTTCTCTCCTTTCAAAGGTTTATTGGCAGACTTTGGCATTTCATCCTACTTTTTGGCCTTTTTCTTCATAGTGTTCCTTGTCTCTACTTATCCTGCTTTCATGGTGTCCAACATGAAGTGGGTTGTTACCATTGAACAACTCCTACGATCTTTTAAAAATTTCAATCATGTTGCGCTCAATTTTGTGTATAAAATCCTCAGCCCTTCAGGCATGGGGTCACACCATTCCTATGAAGAATTGCAATCTTTTTTGCCTGTGTTTTAACATAACAGTGAAGCATCCAGTGGCCTATGATATTGTCATATTTTTCATAAGGACTCGCAGGGAAAAGCAGTGAAGGTGAGTGTCGAGGAAGAGAATGCATATCTAAGGGCAAAAGATTTGGAGCACTGCATAAAAAGAGATCTCTAGCATAATGTGGGTCCACAACACTACAATTTTGTAATTCAACAACTTAACATGGTGTCGGAGAATATTTGTCTCCTTCCCCTATGAGGAGACACTTTTGTTGGCACCTCCCATGAATGACCTTAATCCCTTGGCAGGCCTCCCACTCGTAAAATAGGTCGCTCCAAATATGCAGAGACTCCTTGCAAGCCGATACGAGAAGAAGCTCTCCATGCTCTAAAGTTTGAGTATGGTGGTGGTCAATATGGTGGAGGTGTTGCAAGTGATGGTGTTGGAGGTGCGGCTGGTGACAATTCTATGGGAGCTTTGAATTTTCTTTGTTTCATGCAGGTGATGATCATGATAAAGCAGTGCTTACCCACTTGATGGTGGCCCCAATGGGAAGCTTTGGCAAGGGCCCTTCTACTTTGGTTGTTTTTCATGGTGTTGCAGTTGAAGATGGAGCTTCCTTCCCTGGCAGAGCACCATTTTAAAATAGTAATTTTTGGTCAGCTTCCATGTCCCTGGTTAGTTTAGTTTGGTCTTTTATTGTAGGTTTGTTAATGTAAGTAATGGTAGGTAGGTGTTGAGCAAACTAGTTTACTAAGTAAAGATGCCATGGCATGGGCAGTGGTATCATGTATAGGTGTTGAAATGTTCCTCTATCTAAGGATTTTGATCTTTGAATATTGGTTGCTCGTTTTAATACTTGGACTGTGTATCTGAAAACTCTGCTTACCACATGTAATTATCAAATGTAAATATTATTTTTCAATCTAACACAAGGATGTGTAGACGCCAGAATTTAGCACCCTTGCCCTAATGTAGACGTTAGAAATCTGCACTGTAGTCTTAAATCCTGAAATAAGCTAAGTCTGAAATGTGGTAGAAACCTCTAAAATCTATATTTTGCATCTTAACTCCTGGAGATCCCAAACCCCTCTCAAACATCTTGAAAGTATATACATAAAATATAACTTAAAGTCAACTTATACTTAAATGTTTATTTCATGTATATACCCCCTTTTTTACCCATGGTAATTAACCCTATTACTACTATTTACCATCCCTAACCACCCAAAATCTTTTAAATAATCAAAATTCTAAAAATCTAAATCTACCCAACCTCCTAACAAACTTATCTCGTGGTTAAAACAACCCGAACAACCTCGAAAATCGTTTTAACCCTCTTTTACCCCGTGCCAACCCGTTGGAACAGCTTTTCGTTCAGCTTCACCCATTTTTGGTAAATCGACGTCGATCCATTTATATACAGCAGACCTCCACTGCTCGAAAGGGGACGTGATTGCACTTTTGAAACCTAAAACTCTGCCAAAATCTCATTGTAACCTGGGTATGAACTTTATCGACAACCTGCAATCTTGTGGAACCTCTGTTGGAGAGCTTATCAAAGGTTTTTGAAGGCTATTCTCTCTCATCTTATCCAAGTTCATTTTCAGGCATTAAATGTTAGTATTGCTTTTAAATTTATTTGCATTTCCAATCTACTGTCTTCTGTGTCTGTCTTACATTCGATTTTTATAATTTTATTAAAAATACAGGGCGTCATTATAATATGTTTATAGTTCATCAATTTTACACAGAATCGACATCGATTCATCTGAATCAACGTCGATCCTCTAGGATCGCCGTCAATCCCTGTCAGACTATAAAAATCCTCTTAAAATAGTTTGTTTTGCATCTTCAATATCTGTTAAATCTATATTCTATTTTCTAAATATCTCTTAATTTGTTTATAACCATTACTGAAACTTAGCAAAGCATTAATACATCTTGTCTTTGAATAATCCATTTATCTTATCTCTTAACCATAGGTAGTCTACATTTATCTAATCTTCATTAAGTTGTATGTTGGTGTTGTTTATACCAGCATCTATTATCTTTTATATTTTATCTGTTATATTGAATAATCCATAATCGTTTACCTTTGTCAAATTATCTTTTACATTATTTATATCTTGTAATCTATATCTTTGTAATTTCATGTTTATTTCTATAAACTTGAATGTAAACAGTGGGTTGACATCCATCTGAGAAAGCGTGCCACTTCTCGAGACTGGTTTGTAACCAAGGAGCTCACTCATCTCTCTTTTAATCCCATTTTTGTTTAAGTGTGGTGTATTACAGGGCATTCCTCCCCAGCCAAAGAGTTATCACAAAGCTTGATCAACGGTACGCAACCAACCATCCATATCTCCAAGTAATCTTAAAAACCCTACTTATACTTTGTTTTTAGTAGCTAATTAGATCACATTGAAAAAGCATAAAAACTACTCAAACAGGTTGAGGGACCCACAAAATCCCGTTTAACTTGGTAAAAAAAAAACATGGAAAAAGTTAGGAAAATCTAAGCTTGAAAAGATAGAAAGAAGCCGGGGTAGGATTGAAAAGTAGAAAGTGTTTGCTTTCATAGGAGGTTTCCAGATCTGAGTAAGGAAGGCAATTGTATTGGTAAAGAATAAGGGTTGTTGGGTGGATAAGTAATGAATTAAATTCTCCTCTCTTTTTCTCTCCTCTCCCAGTATGTGAAATTTAGCTGCATTCAAAACATCTAAGACTTTTCGGTATGAAATTTGAAAGGTAGTGAGGTGGCATGCATATTAGCTAGCAAAGCTGGGAGCTATTTGATGTGTTTTCCATTTTTTATTAATAGTTCCTTATATAACAAGTTCTCAGTAGCATGCATTTGTGTGAGCTGCAGTAGGTAGGATTTCTGATTTCTTTGATGGAAATATGAAGTGTAAGGTGAAGGTAGAGAGAGAAAGGGGTGAGCGTGTCTCTTTCAGATTTTGTGGTTTTGAGGTTTTGAGAGAATTGAAGGCAATGAGCGTACTTTCCTGTGTTTGCTTGATATCATAAGCTTGTTGGAATATTGTCATTGATGTCATGGAATATTTCTATAAACTTGAATATAAACAGTGGGTTGACATCCATCTGAGAAAGCGTGCCACTTCTCAAGACTGGTTTGTAACCAGGGAGCTCACTCATCTCTCTTTTAATCCCATTTTTGTTTAAGTGTGGTGTATTACAGGGCATTCCTCCCCAGCCAAAGAGTCTCACAAAGCTTGATCAACGGTACGCAACCAACCATCCATATCTCCAAGTAATCTTAAAAACCCTGCTTATACTTTGTTTTTAGTAGCTAATTAGATCACATTGAAAAAGCATAAAAACTACTCAAACAGGTTGAGGGACCCACAGAATCCCGTTTAACTTGGCAAAAAAAAAACATGGAAAAAGTTAGGAAAATCTAAGCTTGAAAAGATAGAAAGAAGCTGGGGTAGGATTGAAAAGTAGAAAGTGTTTGCTTTCATAGGAGGTTTCCAGATCTGAGTAAGGAAGGCAATTGTATTGGTAAAGAATAAGGGTTGTTGGTGCATAAGTAATGAATTAAATTCTCCTCTCTTTTTCTCTCCTCTCCCAGTATGTGAAATTTCGCTGCATATTAGCTAGCAAAGCTGGGAGCTATTTGATGTGTTTTCCATTTTTTATTAATAGTTCCTTATATAACAAGTTCTCAGTAGCATGCATTTGTGTGAGCTGCAATAGGTAGGATTTCTGATTTCTTTGATGGAAATATGAAGTGTAAGGTGAAGGTAGAGAGAGAAAGGGGTGAGCGTGTCTCTTTCAGATTTTGTGGTTTTGAGGTTTTGAGAGAATTGAAGGCAATCAGCTTACTTTCCTGTGTTTGCTTGATATCATAAGCTTGTTGGAATATTGTCATTGATGTCAACGGAATTGCCAACAGAAATGTCAAAGGAATTGTAATTGATGTCAACAAAATTGGCAACAGAAATATCCACAGAATTGTCTACGGAAATGTTGACGGACACAACTTTTGGTGAAGAGGTGCCTCTTGGATGGGACACCTCCTTTGTGAAGAGCCTTTGGAGACTATGTAAGGCGGATAGAAGATTGGAAAACATATGAGAAATAATTCTTTCCATCATTCAAGCATAAGCAGATTTTGTGGAGAAGAAAAAGAGGAGATTGAATTTGCCATCATTCGTTGTTGAAACAATAATAGTAAGTTGAAAGATTGTTTCAGTGGAGATCAGTGCCTCAAAACAAAGAGATTGGTGTCTCTTGCTAAGTCAGTGCTTGGCGGTGGGGATTGGCGTCTTCAAGTAAGTTGGTGCCTACAAAATTTTGTAAAAGGATTATTATTTTACGACTAGATTTGGACGGTAGATCCAAGTAGCGTTGCTTTGTGGTTTTTTCCCAAGAGAGGTTTTCCACATAAATCTTGTGTTGCTTAATTATTATATCTTGTGTGAATGATTTCTTTGTGAACATTAATTTTTGAAAGTTAAAGTTTTATTATACACTAATTCACGCGCCCCCCCCCCCCCTCTCAGTATATCGTGTGCTTAAAATAGTTGTCTCTCTCAGCATTTTGAGGATTTAAAGAAGCACTTTCCACTTCATTCTCAGCACTAATCGATGCTAAGAAAAGCTGGGAAGTCTAGGAGCTTGTTGAAGGAATCAGTTGGATTGATGCAAGTCGAATGGTATGGGATTTGCCTAATTTTTGCTCATAAATGCATTATCACTCCGCGGTTTGGTTAGTTAACACCATATGGAGTTGGCATCTCACCCAAAAAATATTGGGAGTTACCTTTAGCAAAAAAACAGATGTATATACTGCATAGACAGACGAAAATTTGGAGATAGAGCAAGAACCAAACCCTGAACCTCATAATGGTATTTAATATCTTACAAAATTAATAAATTAGTCTCTTTATTTTTAGCAAAAAAAATGGCAGGGAAAAAAAAACTACAAGATAAGGATGATCAAAGAAGCTATCGAGATTGGGAAACATCCTAAGAATATAATCGAGCTGATGGACTAAAACTTAGCCACACATGGAGACCCATTATTCATTTGCTCAAATATCATGATGGTTTAAATTTTAACTAATAAATTTTTGTAAGTTAGAACTTAAAAGATTTACCTATGTCATTTATTTAGTATTGTATATCGACATTAATTATAGGTGATGTTATTATTGTTGATCTCTAGACTACCTTGTATCTAGGTTATCTATATAAGGAGACCCTTTCTGTTTTCTTATCATTCATCTTGATGATGGACTGCAACACATGGTTTGAAATGTTGATCTCTTCAATTATTGTTCGCAATTAGTTCAGAAGTCTTGTTAGTTAAAAAAAAGCTTCTTATGCCCTAACAAAACTGAAACCATATGCCACCATACCCTAATTAAAAGGGAAAATGAAAAACAGAGTAATTACTGATGAAAATAATGCACAGAACAAGATTCAAACTATGAACCTCACAATACAATCTAATATCTTCAGAACATAATATATTTGTCTTTTCATTTTTAGCAAAATAAATAAAGAGACCACTAAACCAGAATTAAGAGGGGGAAAAAATTTAAAAAAAGTAAAGATAGATGAGAATTTGGTGGCAGAGACGAAAATTAGAATGCGTTAGAAAAAAAATGCTCAATAATTTGAACTTTAATTAACGAACAAATACCTTGTGATATAGGGCTTTCCAGTCATTGTCATTGTTGGCTGCCCGCATGGTAATAAAAAAAGTTTTAAAAAATCTTCCTACAGACATAACAAAATCATAAACATATGCCGCTTAACCCTAATTAAGAGGGAAAAAAGCATATCACAGATACAGACAAAATTACTAACAGCAAGTACACAGAGGACATTTTAGTAGAAGAAAGAGCCCAGTACAGAAATTAGTATGAATTTTAATAACAATTAAATAGACAGTGAAGTAATTAAAACAGATAGCACTATCCCCAATAAACAAAAATGTTCCCAGAAGAAAACTAGGGATATCACCCTGCGGTCTCCTCCTGAAGCTGGGTGGATAAAGCTCAAATTCCATGGGGCTGCTAAAGGTAACCCTAGGCCTGTTGGCATCACTGGCATATTTCATGATGGTGAGGGACAGCCTCTCCTAATCTTCTCTCTGGATGTCAGAAATGATGATAATAACATTGCAGAAACAAAAGCTTTGGGGATCCAAGTTGTGATTATAAAGGGACAGAAAGACTTGCTAATAGAAGGAGAAAAATACTTATCAATGATGCCAGAGATAAGTTTGTCAAAGCATGGAGAATTTGTGTTATATTAGAAAAAAACAATTGGCTAAGCTCAAAATTCCACAAAATCCAATGGAAGCATGTCAAACACAGAGGAAATCAGGCTGTGGAATGAGCAGCCAATGGTGGTATCAGCTTGCATCTTACTTCACCTTTCCCAGATAGGATTTGTGTCCCCCCTTTCCCTAATGACCTCCAAAGCATTTTGGTTAGGGATGTAGCTAATATGAAGTGTTAAGACATAATGTTAAGAACTTTTTAGCTTTCCTTCCAAATTAGTCTTACTCCCTTCAGGGCATTCAGTTAGGATTTCAAACTCCTCAAACGGAATGCCATTCAAAGTCATTGTTAAATGGACAACTTGTTAATCCACAAAAGGGCAAGTTTCAGTAGTCTCGTCATTTCAAAGAATGAGGTGGAGTTAGTACGATTTTAATTTCATTAATTACACATCTTCTTTGCTGTCTTTCATCCCCCAGTCTCCCCCACGTACGCGCCAAGCCATCACCCTAATCAATGTCCATCTTTATATCCCTCTCCCTGCATGGAAGAGAACATATGAATGTTGAGGTGTTGTGGCGATGTTGCTTGGGATTTGTATGGGTGAAGTTGATCAACTAAGGGTGCATTCGGCATTTGCTTCTTGTACAAATATGCTCTTTCCGGAAAATCCTCCCCTATAGTATAATCTTGTGGTTTACTACTAAGATTTGGGAGAGTTTGATTTGAATGGTACTGGTCCTTTGGTTTTGTTGCACTATTATCCCGATGTAGGTATAGTCATTTGTATGTCTTCAACATGTTATAGGAGTATATGCAAGGAGATTTATTGCCCTGTCATCAATTTCTATAACCCTTTAAATGCCTCTTTCTTGTTCTTGGTTCAGGCAGCTTGTGCATTTGATTTGGTTTTGGGTTGGTTGGCTGCAAAGAAATAAAACTTTGTATCATGGGCTGTTGTTGGCTTGTGGAATCTCTCTTATCAAATTGGGCTGTCGTTCTCGCTTAGATATTGACTCTCCTGACTCTCAAGTCTAGCATAGTGGTTTTAGTTGTAAAAAGTTTTGGAGAATGCAAGGTAAAGTGAAAATTGAGAAGATGGATGAAGGGGCTAAGTCTTCCCACAGGCAAGGAAGCAAAGGGCAAAAAATAAAATGCCGGAGAATTTGGTTGACAAATTCTCTGATCTTTTGTCCCAAGAAATTAGAAATCCATATATGCAAATACGGATAAGGAAGATGTGGTAATTGGCAAATTACAAGGACAAGGTTGAGAAGGATGGCATAACTGACAAATTACAAGGACAAGGTTGAGAAGGATGGCATAGCCAAAATGATGAAGAAGATATTGCTCAATGTTGCAAGAAGATGCGTCCCTGACCAATTGGGATGCATCTTTGGTACAAGGATGTGTCTTCGATACAAGAGACGGGTACCAAGATGTCTCTCGTACCAGGCGACGTATTCTAGAAACCCTAAACATCCCCTTCACGTTTCCTTTTAGAAAATCAAGCCATATCCATTGAAAACCCTTGCCGTCTTTGAAATTGTTGTCCTCGCCGCCAAATTCACAATGGAAAATCCTTGTCACCAAATTCACCCTCACTGTTGTTGGATTCGCAGTGGTATAGTCAGGTATTTGCAGTAGTTTGTAGTTTAGGGTTTTTTATGTTTTAAGGAACAACAAAGTCCCAATGTCGTGGCAATGAGATGGCAATGGCACAACATTGTCGTTCCATTGCCATGGCACTAGGACGACAATGTGTATTTGCAGTAGTTTGTAGATTAGGGTTTTTTAATTTTTCAAGGAATGGTCTAGTCTTAGTGCCGTGGCAATTGGACAACAACGGTAAGCCATTCTCATTCAATGCTTTAATTTTTTTTATTTTTTATTTTTAATTAATTATTTGACCTTACTTTAATTTTTTAATTTATTTTTATTTTTATACACATTATAATTTATAATTATTAATTATAGTCATAGGTTATGAGTCTATATTTAATATTATATTATTATATAATATTAAAAATTAAAATTAAAATTTACATTTTAATATTCATCTTAATAAATTAATTTTAATTTTTAATTTTTTAAATTTTTATTATATACATATATTTATTATTTATATATACAGTATAATTTATATTTAGATATATGTATTAAATTATGTGTGTGTGGTGTGTGTGTCGTATCCCCATATCCATCTCCTATTTTTCTAAAATTTGCATACCAATACCTGTATTTGTACTCGTCCCCTAACAACTATGATATAGCTTGACCCAAAGCACATAATCGGGCACAAAAACATATTTGGTGTGGCCCAATCCTTGAATTGTGTCAACATATTGTCCAATGCTGCAAGCACTCATGCCTTTCATGAGGATGTCTCGGATGCAAACTGCGATGTGAATTGTTTGAGAATTGACATGCTTCATCAACAGCATATCAAAAT
Source organism: Torreya grandis (assembly GCA_037957365.1). Lineage (NCBI taxonomy): Eukaryota > Viridiplantae > Streptophyta > Pinopsida > Cupressales > Taxaceae > Torreya > Torreya grandis. The sequence continues at coordinate 3,951,229 of JARHVA010000101.1, forward strand.
CAATGGTCTAGGGACCTTGAGTAAAGGACATGCATAAATCATGGAGCGTCTTAGTGCTCTTTTCTAAGGAAGCAACCTTCACACCACCCCTGTGTTGTCCACCTCCCTCTGTTGTGGTTGATGGTGATGTTGAGAACATGAAGAATGATGTTGAAGCTTTGAATGAGGACGCTCCCAAGAATGTCATTGTGGCAAGATTGAGTTGGTTGTTCCTGTCATATAGATTATTGTGTATATATATAAGTTTTGGGAGCAAAGTAGGGCCTATGTAGTTTGCCCTGGCATGTATGATAAAACTAAAAATATTGTCAATATTTGGTTTTGGTGAACTATACTACTTGGGATATTTGATGTGAACTCATGTTTGGACTTGGATAATAGACTATATGCTAATATGACATCTAATATATTTTTTTCCTATTTTGGTTTTGGATGTTGATTATTCTACTGTCATTCTTGTTGAATTATCTTCATGCTTAGCTAGATATAACTCTCCATTTTTGAATTAGCAATTTGGGTTTATCCTTCCAAGCATGGTTCTTTGCATTTTTTAAAATTTTTTCCTTTTTTGTCTAGGAATGGAAATCTCCCGAATCTGCATCCTTCCTCTCCCTCCTCTCTCTATGTTGTTTTAAAGAAGTGTTGCTCTCTTTATCATTTTTTAGTAGCATGTTTGCCTAAATCTCATGAAAGAATGAAGAAGGGTGTGCATGATGTTGTATGGTCAATTTATTATGTAATATTGAATGTGTCCTGCTTGTTCTTTTAATGGTTCACTATTAGACTGCATGACTGGAATGAGTATGGGTTAAAGGGTGTATTGGTTCTCAAAATTGGGGTGCTCTGATATGCACTTCGTTGTTTGTCACTCTTGAGATATGTGGTCTATGATGGCTCAATGTTCAAATGATGATGATATTATAAGTGGTCTCTTGGCTCTTCTAGATGTTGGATTTGTTGAGAAATCCTTTTGCTCCTTTTAATAGATCTAGTGGGGCCTTGTTTCACTAAAAGGAATAAAATCTCACTAATCCTCTCGCTTTAGGCAGTCTAGATCTATTTGGTTGGTGTTATTGGCTTTTGAGCCTTCTTATTTTTCATTACTATTGATTTTTTCCATGACTGCTCATCATATCACTTTTTTGCAGGTCTAGGGCTCTTCCCTAGTTATCATTAAGCAAAAAAAAGATAGACAGCACTAGTCCTTGAGGTATTCGTGTAGTGGTTAATTGGTGCTTTCAATAGCAAGAGACCCAGGTTCATATCTGACTTCGTGATAATATAGCCCACACCTAATGGACACCCCATTACAAGGTGTTGCGATAAAGCGCTCAAAAATCCGCAGGCACAAATAAAAAAGTGCTTAAAACCCCATCCCTAGTATGTTGCCATGGTCAGCCTGAGACCTGGTGTTTGTCACTCTTGGGATCTATGGTTTGTGATGGCTCCATGTTCAAATGATGATGATATTATAAGTGTTGTCTTTGGCTCTTTTGGATGTTAGATTTGTTGAGAAATCCTTTTACACTTCCTTTTGATAAGTTTGGTGGGGCCTTGTTTCACTAAAAGGTATAAAATCTCGCTACTACTCTTGCTTTGGGCGGACTAGATCTATTAGGCTGGTGTTGTTTGGCTTTTGAGTGATCTTATTTTTCATTCCTGTTAATTTTTTCCAAGAATACTCTTCATTTCACTTTTTTGCGGATCTAGGGCTCTTCCCTAGTTATCATTAAGCAAAAAAAGTACAGATAGCACTAGTCCATGAGGTATTCATGTAGTGGTTAATGGGTGCTTTTGATAATGAGAGACCCAAGGTCAAATCCCATTCCGTGATAATACAACCCGCACCCAATGAACACCCCGTTAATAGGGTGTCGCAATAAAGTGATCAAAAATACGTAGGCATGAATAAAAAACTGCTTAAATCCACATCCCTAGTATGGTGCCATGGTTGGCCTAGGACCTGGTGATGTCCCCAATTACCCTCAACCAATTAAAAAAATGGTACCAAACCCCCAATAAGAATGGAAAAGGGAAAACAGTGACTACTGACAAGAACAATGCGTAGAGAGAAGAGAATTTGGTAGCGGGATATGGTTCAAACCCTGAACCTCACAATACCATGTAATATCTTCCAAACAAAACTTTTTCATCATGAACAATTAAAAAGTCATTTGAAGATGCCTCTAAAACATAATTGGGAAAGAAAAAAGAAATTAAATTGCATATTGACGAAAATAGAATGTAGACAGACAAGAATTTGGTGCTAGAGACGAAATCACAATTACTTGAAAATTAAGCCTCCAATAATTTGAACTATGCTTAAAGAATATATACCTTATTGCACACACATAAATTTGAACTATGGTACCATGGTTGGCCTAGGGCCTAGTGATGTCCCCAATTACCCTCAACCAAAAAAAAAAGTAGCACCAAACCCCAATTAAGAGTGGAAAATGGAAAAATGTGACTAATGACAAGAACATTGCGTAGAGAGACGAGAATTTGGTAGCAGGATATGGTTCAAACCCTAAACCTCACAATACCATGTAATATATTCCAAACAAAACTTTTTCGTTTTGAACAATTAAAAAAGTCACATAAAGATGCCTCTAAACCATGATTGGGAATGAAAAATGAAAGTAAATAATATATTGACGAAAATAGAATGTAGATAGGCAAGAATTTGGTGCCAAAGACGAAATCACAATTACTTGAAAATTAAGTCTCTGATAGTTTGAACTATGATTAAAGAATGTATATTTTGTTGTACAAACGTAAATTCAAGTCAAGAAATGTGCATTTACAAGCCATAATTAATAAAAAAAGAAAGAAAAAAAAAACTTCTTGTGCCCTAACAAAAGTTATAAACATATGCCACTAAACTCTAATAAAGAGGGAAACGGAAACTTAGGGTAATTGCTTATGAAAATAATGCATAGAGAACTTGGTGGCAGAACAAGATTCAAAGCCTGAACCTCACAATACTATGTAATATCTTCCAAACATAATATAACAATCTTTTCATTTTCAGCATACAAGAATTTTCCGACACAGATGTAAATTACAAGATGTTTGGAAAGGAAAAATGTTCAATAATTTGAAATCTGATTTAACCCAAATACCTTTTGATGTAGTCATTGCCCACGGTAATAAAATAACTAAAAATATCTTCTTGTGCCTAGCAAATATCGTAACATACACCACTAAACCCTAATTAGATGAACAATTGAGACTGTAACACAAAAATTACTATGGATTTTTAAAAATTAAATAAATTGTTAAGTAAATTAATCAGATGCCGTTAAACCCTAATTAAGACGGGGAAATGAAAAATAGGGTAATTACTGATGCAAATTCAAAATACTGCGTATACAGACGAGAATGAAGGGGTAGAACAAGATTCAAATACTGGACCTCGCATCACTGTGTCGTATCGACCAAATTTACAATGTCTTTTTTTATGGAACAAAAGTCGCAAAGTGACACCGGTAAACCCTAATTAACAGGTAAGCGATGAAAAATGGAGTAGACACTGATGACAATTGTGCATAGCAAACGAGAAATTGGTACTAGTGACAAAAATAACAATTATGTGCGTTCAAAAATAGAATAAATACCTTGTGATAAAGAGCTTTCCAGGCATTGTCGTCATTAGCCGCCCTGCGCATAGAAGAGTTTGTCATAGAGAGGCGGCACAGGCTCGGGTAATCCAAATAACTCAAAGCGTGTGTAGTTATTTCTGGCACGAGCTGCTCCATCATGGAAGCCTCCGGCTGGCTATGGAGCGCCTTCTTCTCTCCGTTGGGCAAATTGCCAGAGTACAAATCAATGCCACAAGAACTACAACACATACAGGTGCTGCTGGTGTTGTTATTTTTGTTCCGTTGCCGTTTTTTTATGTAGAAGAAAATACCCTGGCTGAATCCGCTGTAAACGCAACAAAATGTAGCGATTGCGACAGCGCAGAACATGCCGCAGGAGAATTTGTTCCAGAAGGGCGAAGAACACTCCGCCGGTGCTTCTTGCTCGCTGCTTTGGATTCGAACCCCCGACCACCAGTGACCCAATTGCCTGTTTTCCATAGCGAATGTGATCTTCCCGGTCTCGGTTTCAATTTACGGCGCTCATAGTTTTTCCGTCATATTATGAATTAAATTGACCGGGAGAGTCAAATCCGATATGGAAATGGTCTCTTCCAGGTCTCCTCCTACGGCACGCATTCACTCTTTTGTTCCCCTCTCTCTTTGATTTGTATATATGGTTAAAAGGATGCAGGTCCCCCCAGGGGTTATGGCTCCTATTTACCTTTTGCGGTTACTCTTAAAATGTGAAATAAAAAATGGTAGTTGCCACGATGGTGTCAGGCTGAAATGTAATTTTTTATTTTTAGGGAGTAATATATGGATAATAGAATATCTTTACATTAACAATATTGTATTGTTAATTTGAGTTGTATATTAGATGTGTGGTTCTATTTCAATTAATTTAGTGTTCATGATATTTTCGTTCATCTTCAACAATAAGAAATTATAAATTAAGGATGTTGTCATTTTGTAAGTTATGAACCCTTTTGTATTAGTTAATATAAGTCATGTAAATCTAACCACCACCTTGAATCTAGGTTTGGTGTATGATATGGACCCCCCTTGACATATGATATCCCCTGAAATATTATGTCGTCGCTATTTATTGTCACCGCCTAGTGTACATTGAAATCTTTTACAATTTACATGTCCTTTATTGCCTTACCCTTTCTTCCTACAACAACTTACAAGGTGTTGACATATTTGATTAATCGTTCTTTATTATCAAAAGTGGATGAAGACATCATGAATGTTGATTTAATTACGATAAACTTCACATATAATGTGTTGATCAAAACATCGTTATAATATTGTTGACGTGAAACAAAATATTGAATTTTCAAAATCTATATATACTAATTATAATTATAATTTTAATATATTATATAAATAATTATATTATATATTAATAACTATAAATATATATTAAATATTAATATAATTATATAAATTACATTTAGTGAATACATTACTATTATATATAAAATATAATAGTATTTATTGTTAATAATATATGTAATCAAATATATTATATAAAAAATATATTATTTTATACAAATTATGTTTTTTATTATATTGTATTATATTATATTTATATATATATATAAAATCAATGAGATGGGGTGCATTGGTAAAGCAACTTGATTGTTATATGTATTATTCAGGCTTAAATTTCGGAGGTATTGGAAGGTCAGTTGTGGTCGTTTCACTAGTATTAGTCAGTTGTGGTTGTATTGGTGATATTCGTTGGTTGTGACAGTATTGTGCGTATTATTGGTATTCGTCAGTTGTGACGGTGCCAGTTGTAACGATATTGTTCGCATTCACTAGTTGTGGTGGTAATGTTGGTATTGGCCAATTGTAACTATATTAGTGGGATTCGCCAGTTGTGGTGATATTGTTTGTATTCACCGATTGTGATGATAATGTTAGTATTAACCGGTTGTAACCATATTAATAATATTCATCAATTATGATAGTATTGTACGTAATGTTAGTATTGACCGATTGTGACCATTAATAAAACCGGTTATTACTCCAGTCAAAAACATTGTAAAGATCTAAAATATTAATAAATATATTATTATTTTAATATAGATTTATAATTATAATTAAAAATATATATTAATTGTCACTATAATATACTGATATATGATATAATATATTATCATTTATACTATATTTTATAAATATTATGTAGTTAAATATAATAATAATAATATATAATATTAATATTTATAAATTACTCATTCTTATTTTATACTAATATATGTATTATATAATATTGAAATGTGTATAATAATATATACAACTCTAAAAATATATATAAGATTTTTATAATATAATTATATTTATACGATGTAATAAGGATCTCTCAACTCCCTCATCTCATTTTAGGGGATTCTCTTCGATCTACCCAATAAGAAGGACGAGATTCCCTTCAGATGTAATTTTTGGTTTTCGAGGTTTTGTAAAGCGAAGGTATATAATAAATTATTTTTATTATATACTTTGATTTTATACAATATTAAAGCTCATAAGTGAGACGTTATATTTTAAGGTTACATAGGTAACAAATAATGTCATATTCGGACAAGATGAATTTCATGTTTTTCATTATGAAGTTGTATTTTGCCCAAAGCCTAAAATGTTTGACAAATATGCATTGATCTGTTGGGTGGTGTGTTCGTTCATTCATACTATAAAAAAACTTTAAACTTCCACACGTTGATGGTTTGATTCCCTTTGTTAATAGTCATATGCCTATTCTTTATAGCAATACAAATGCATCCTTACCATTAAGTGATAAAAAATTGTCAATCTAAATAAACTCTAGATGCATTTTCATCAAGACTCTCATAGAGAAGACTGCCACCACATCATTAATCCTCTAGAGTCTGGGGGTCATCTTCATACAATAAATCTTGTAATTTTCTCTATATCAAAAGCTCATGAGTGAGGTGCATTGTTTTAAATTTATGTAGATAACAAATAATGCCACATCTGGACAAGTTGAATTTAATGTTTTCCATTATGAGGCCTTATTCTGCCCGAAGCCTAAAACATCAGATCTTAAATTACCTACATAGTCTAATCCATATGACTTACAACATGATTTACTACCAACAAGATACTCTCAAATCACATACAAATCATTCCATATGTCCTCCAAGAAACTAATTAATGACATATTGGTAGACCTAAGACCTAGAAACCCTTTTGTAATCTCTCATATTCTTAGGCACAATTTGTTTATCATTTCATCTACATCTTAAAATTCATTCATGTGCATTGGTATGTGATTTTTTCTTTGATTGACAAAAAGAAATCATAAAAGAAAACCTTTCATAAGTGCGTGAATCTTAATTGTAATAAATAATTCAAGACTGTATATGCCCTTCACCTATTACAGAGGGGTCTGCAACTTATATAGAGTCAACATCTTTGATTGGTCATTTTATATTATCAAAGGTGGACGAAGGAGTCATGAGCGTTGATTACTGTCATTTGTAGCATTGATAAATTATACCTCTAGAGATGATTTTGCGCCTCTACCTTGTATGATTTGTTTCACATTTCAAGTTCATACTTGTGTGAAATAAAAGTCTCTATAAACATATCCTTCTTTGTTCATCTCGCAATTGCGTCTTTATATGCATAGATTAATATGTTGTCCATTTAAATTGCCTCCTCTAATATAGTTGTTATTGAAGCCACCTTCTCCTTAAGACTAGTCATTACAACTCATAGTTCAGGTAAATGCTCAAGAACTTCATTCTTCTGGCTTGAGAGAAACAAATCAATATTATCACTGGGTACAATCAATATCAGGCCTACGACAAATGTAACAAATTCTCTAAGAATTACATAAAAGAGTGTAAAGTAATTGTGTCTCACGTGAAACCTATGATTGCTAACCCCATTTAGAGGGGAAGGGTAAAGCCATACAAAGGATGAAAGTAATGAAACATTTCATGGTGAGGTGGGTGGTGATGGTGATGGTCAAAGATAGGGTATTTCAAGTGATGGACTTAAAGAAGCCCAACCAGACACACATGCAAAGTTCAGTGACATGTCACATATATGAATGCAATAAATAGCTTCTACCAGTTTGTTTAAGTGACTCAATACATGATTGAAACAAGCACCTTATCAATGAACACAAATGTCTCTTTAAGGTATTTTTTCAACCATGTATTGTCATGACAACCATATGTTTGAGATTGTTTTGTTGGGTCAAAGAGTTTGAGAAAGTCCTTTCAAAATCTCTTTTGCTTAGATTGTGCATGATTATGTTGCAAGGGATCAAACTACCATAGTGCTTGGAGAGAGCATGTAGAAATTGGTTGGAATTCAGACCCTCATCCAACAAACTACCCAAAATTGGTTGTATTTGTGGTCCTCGCAGAAATTGTACCTTCCTTCCATTCACTAAATAAAGAGAAATGAGTACTGTTATTATGAATATAATGGTTGTTGTTAGTGTTGCTAAGAATGAGAAATAAAAATCTTATAAATATCTATTTGCATATTCTATCATGCATCACTCAATTAGATTATATAAGAGGCATCTTTCATTGAAGAAGCCTCTTCAATTTTTTGTCTAACTAATTTTAGAGTAATCTAATTATGTTTTATATAGTTAACATGATTAGAGTTTTTGTTAATTTAGTTTTATACTTGTCTAAATTGACAAATGGTGCTTTCTATGTGTTTTTAAAAGAGCCGTTGGATATCTAACACATGTTTTAATCATGGGTTAGGTAATTAAAACAATTTGGTGGAAGTTACATATAATACTATTAGATGTGACCTATCATTGAACTCTGTACATGTATTTTCTTGGGCTTCTTGGAGTCTCTCATTGAAATACCTTGTCGTTGCCCCTCACCATCACCACCTAACTCACATGATATCTCTCACCACTTGCATTTTTTGTATGGACTTACCCTTCCCCACCAATTCACCATTGCTCAAGTTCAACTGTAAAACAAAACATATCCTCTCTAGCATATTGCATTGCCATACCATTTGAAGAAAAATAACCTCATTTTTCATTTTTGCCTTCACAAAAATATCAAAATTTTGCAGTCGCGAGTTTTGAGTGTGATATGAATGCCAATTTACAATCTTTCACTTTAAAAATACCCACTTTACTATTATATTATTTATTAGGAATATCCTAATGTTAGTGCTCACATTTGTATGTGTTAGTATAAAATAAAAACGTATGTGCAAATAATGTGTTTATATTACAATTAACGTAAAAATTATAGGTGTGATAGTTGAGAGGGAATATAGATTGTTATAATAACTGTTGACGCAGTGGATTGCACTCGGGGCAGGACGCCTAGCTCCTGCCTTCCACATGTCAAAATGGAAACTCCCCTCTCGCCTGTGGGACTGGCGAAGCTGGAGGGGAGAGTCTCTAGATAAGGGCTAGCTCCCTTTGATGCATCTAAGTTGTTTCAATAAGTGATAATACACACACACACACACACACACACATATATATAACGGGGGGGATGAAAAGGGAGAAGGATTACAAGCAAACAAAACCTACTCTAAGAGGGTGATGCACCAAAATGACTCAACCTATTCACACTCACACTCTGAACCATAAGACACATGCATACACTTTAACTGGTAAAAGGACTAGACTGTAGGGAGCTTAACAGGGAGGCTTTAATGGAACACACAGGAGCAGGGACTCACCATAGGTGCTATAGGAAAACACACTGTGTAATGACTTCCTTCTGTCTCTATGCTCCAGGTACAGCTCTTCTTGTCACCTTCAGGAAAGGCACCTTATAGATACTAGATGCATTGGTGTCAACCCTGTGAAAGCATCAGGAAGCAATGACTAAACACAAGATAAACACTTAGACACACAAGGATATCTAACCAGATAGAGGTAAAAATGCATTTTATTGATTCTAGGTGAAAATTTGCCAGGGCTTCGCCTTACAAATGTGAAAGATATCTCTGTGTGTGTCTGAGTGTTTATCTTGTGTTTAGTCATTGCTTCCTGATGCTTTCATAGGGTTGACACCAACGCATCTAGTATCTATAAGGCGCCTTTCCTGCAAGTGACAAGAAGAGCTATACCTGGAGCATAGAGACAGAAGGAAGTCATTACACAATGTGTTTTCCTATAGCACCTATGGTTAGTCCCTGCTCCTATGTGTTCCATTAAAGCCTCCCTGTTAAGCTCCCTATAGTCTGGTCCTTTTACCAGTTAAAGTGTATGTATGTGTCTTATGGTTCAAAGTGTGAGTGTGAATAGGTCGAGTCATTTTGGTGCATCACTCTCCTAGAGTAGGTTTTGTTTTCCTGTAATCCTTCTCCCTTTTCATCCCCCCCCCATTATATATATATATATATATATATATATATATATATATATATATATATATATATATATATATATATATATTAGCACTTATTAGAACAACTCAGATGCATCAAAGGGAGCTAGCCCTTATCTAGAGACACTCCCCTCCAGCTTCGCCAGTCCCACAGGCAAGAGGGGAGTTTTTATTTTGACATGTGGAAGGCAGGAGCTAGGCGTCCTGCCCTGGGTGTAATCCACTGCGGCAATAGTTTTTGTCATGCCCGATGGGACTCAGTTTTTTACACTCAGTAAAGTTTCAGGATTGATGCTGGTCTTGTTACAACAAATCAACTATTTTCAGCATCTGACGACTCCACTGGTAAGAACTTCATTTTCTAATCAAAGACCAGTCTGATTACCTATGCCTAAAGTCACCACACGGTCTGCTTCTAAGGGTGTCCCTTTCAAATTTATTTAATTGCCTTTAAATTCAGCAAAGTGACTGAGATTTGAGAGGACCCATCCTTATTCAGCAAACCACTTTCCCAAACCTGCTATAAAGAACACCTACGCAAGAAGGTCGCGGTTACATCCTGTCATAGCTATGACATTACCCTTTGTGACTTTTCATGGTTAGAGTCCTTTGAATCTCCAACATTATGACCCAATTCCAAGAGCGGTCCTCAAAAGTGTGCCTTCCTTTGATGGAGAGGGGCCCATTATAGTTATCGAACACATCAAAAATGTTGCTAACCTCTGCAATATTCACAATATTACTGAGGATAATATTACAACCAGATTGTTGGCTTTATCTCTCAAGGGCAAAGCCCTGGACTGGTATGGAACTCTGGCCATAAATTCAATCAATTCCTGGAATGAATTGGGCACTCACTTGATGGACCGTTTTGGGGAAAAGAGTGACCATATCTCACTTGCCAAGCAACTGACTATCATGAAAAGAGACCCACATGAATACATGCAGGATTTCAACACTCAGTTTCAGAAGACATGGGATAGAATCCCCATTCTGGTAAGACCAACTCCTAGCTATGCTTTCTTGTATTACTTAAGAGCATTGAACAATGATATCGCTGTTATGATACAGTCCATGGGAGGACATGTGATGCCTGCCGCCTATGTCATAGCTATAGCAACTAAAAATTGCCTAGTGTAAGCTGAGAAAATAGCTCCTAAACCCCATATGCCACTTTTACCTAAAATGTTGCCTCCAATTCAGACCGCTGCTCCCACATTAGCTCTTCTACCTAGCATAGAAAAGCCATTTGCTACTCCATCCAATGAGCTTCATGAAGTCAAAAGTTTGTTGCAAAATATGTCAAATGAACTTGTGGCTATTAAAAGGCAACAAGCTCAAAGCAACCGACCAAACCAAGGATACCAACAGTATGGTCAAGCTCTGAGACCCCCTTTCCAAAATTACAATCAAGGACAGGGTCAGCTTACTCAGACCAGACCCTTTCAAGGCTACAAACTAGGCACTCCTTCATCATCTAAGGTTATGGTGCTCGTTCAAAACAATCTGGTGCAAGAACAACCAAGTTGTTCAACCATGGGATATGGTCTAGAGCAGGTTGTTTATACAAATGAAATGATGGGTTATTACCCAAATGTACAAGACAAACAAGTAGCCGCCCATTCCCAAGTATTTGAGGCTCTAATGCAACCCAGCACGAGCAACAATCAGACCCAGCCTGATTATACTCTCATGAATCATCTGGAAGGAGAATTCTATTCAGTCAATTATGTGAGTGTTGCAGACAATCAGGCTAATCGTGTTGCAGCCAACACAAGATTCAAAAGGAGAGCAATGGAAGAAGCTCAGGTTATTGCCCAAATGTCAGCAATACCTTCTTTATCACTTGTAAATCAAAAGGTCCCAAGCTTCAGACCACCGGTTGTACCTTCAGCTCCTCAACCTGCACCTCAGGCCGTAAATATTTCCAAAGAAAATTTGAAAGAAGGCAACCCTCGAGTCAACGTGGTTGACCAGATGAAAAAGATGCACACGAGCATCTCCTTGTGGGATTCACTGTCAATACCAGGGCAAAAGGACATGTTACAAAAGGAATTGCATGAGCTAAATGAACAAGCTATCCCAACAAACGCTGATAATGTCTTAATGATGAGTGAATAGCCTTCCACCTCAGGTCAGGTCAGGAAAGAAGAAAAAGTTCCTCCTTTTTATGTGTCCTTGGTCATAAGAGATTTCTTGGTGCACAATTGCATCATTGACAGTGGAGCAAGCACCTCGGTGATGCCCAAATGTATAGCCGACAAGTTGGGCTTGAAATACAAAGAAATGACCAAGGGAGTCCTGCAACTGGATGGAACCCCAGCAAAGATAGTTGGGGTGATAAGAGGTTTGAGCTTGACGCTGCATGCTTGCCCGACCTTCTTAGTTCCTCATGATGTGGTAGTGGTGGATGTCCCTCCTTACTTTGCCATCTACTTATCCAGGGATTTTACATCCAAGATAGGCGACTACTTAACAACGAATTAGTCTTATCTGGTTTTTAGAACCAAGTATGGGACTAAAGTCAAGATTGAATCTGAGCCACTCCATAGAGATCATCTGGAACCTTACTCACTTAAGGCATTAAATGTCAGCTACGCCATCATTGACCAAGAGGAGTTCCAAGTAGACCAATCTCCATCCTCTGCCCTTGAAGGAGTTGCTGACCTGCTCTTAGATGAATGGGGAAGTGACAACTTCAAGCATGATCCTTAAAAATTCATAAAGGAGATGGGCCTTGGAATTTATTTCATGCATGAAGAAGGTACTTTTGTACCAAATCTGATGAAAGCCAGTTAGAAAAGCTCAGGTCTATGGTAGTTGTTCTTTGATGGTTCAAAAAGTAAGTTGGGAGCTGGTGGTGGAGCGGTGTTGGTTTCTCCTTCAAAAGAGAGGTATTTTTCAGCTTTTCGTTTCCAATTTTCCTACACATGTAATGTTGCAGAATAGGAATCCCTCATCCATGATTTGGAGTGGGCGAGGAAGAGAGGAATCAAAGAGCTGCAGGTTTTTGGTGACAGTGAGCTGATTGTCAATCAGGTAAGAGGCCGAAATTTGGCAAAGAATTCTCTACAGAAGTCCTACAAATATAGGGTATGGGACTCAGTGGAAAATTTATTTGCTTTCAATATTACCTTTATTCCTAGAGAGCGAAACAAGCAAGTAGATAAGCTGGCAGCGGTTGGTGCCCAGTTCGATATCTCTCAGGAGATAGGCTGAGACCACAGCTCACGTCACTTGAAGGTAGTGATTTGACCCTCTGTACCTAACAACGTCACCAACTAGCAAGTCTTCAATAGCGATCAAAAAATATCACTCTTCTTGTAGGAAGAAGCTGAGTTTGCTACAAAAAACTAGGTTAAGCTTTAGCAGCAATATGGCAACCAAATTACTCAGCTGGGGAATAATAAGCTCCCCAAAGGTTTGGTCACTCTAGAGAGTATCTTCAATGGAGATGACCAATTGAGAAGCGACAAGGCATGCATTACAACAAATGAGGAGCACCACGAGAAGGTGGAAATATTTAAGGATAATCTGCTTGCACTTGGGAAAGTGTGCATGGACCGTGAAAGACAGGCCTTCTTCTTGTTGTGCCAAGAATTTGCCGATATCTTCGCTTGGGAGTACAGTGATTTGAAGGGTTTTGACCCAAGTCTGGCCCAGCATACCATTGAGCTGGAAGAAGGCACCAAGCCAATCAAGCAGAAGTATAGGCCTATCAACTCGATGATTGAGCCTCTCATGCGGAAGGAGCTCACCAAGTTGATTGAGTCTAGGATAATATTTCCAATCAAACACTCTTCTTGGCTGGCCAATCTTGTTCCTGTCTGAAAAAAGAATGGGGAGATTAGACTGTGCATCGATTTCAGAGACCTTAATAGAGTCTCTTTGAAAGACCATTATCCTCTCCCAAGCATGGAGTAGATCCTTCAAATGGTGACAGCCAATGAATGTTTCTCCCTCCTAGATGGGTATTCAGGATACAACCAGATTTTAGTGCAAAACTGTGACCAGCACAAGACAGCCTTCACAACCAAGTGGGGAACGTTTGCTTACAGGAAAATGCCTTTTGGACTATCTAATGCTAGTGCCACCTTCTAATGAGCTATGGACATGGCCTTTCAAGGGCTGATAAATAATATTGTGTTGGTATATCTTGATGATGTGACAATTTTCTCCAAAGAAGCGAGCCAACACATGAAACACCTTAGGCAAATCTTTGAGAGGTGTAGAGAGTTTGGTATCTCTCTTAATCCAAGGAAATGCATGTTCGCTGTCCACAAGGGGAAGCTCCTTGGTCACATTATTTCTTAAGAAGGCCTGACTATTGATCCAGAGAGAGTTTGCTCCATCTTGGAGCTGTACTTGCCTAAGCACAAGAAAGGCCTGCAAAGCTTATTTGACAAGATAAATTTCATCCAAAGATTTATCCCAAATTTTGTGGAAGTGGTCAAGCCATTGACCTCTATGTTAAGGAAGGGTGAGGATTTCACATGGACAACACAAAGAAAAGACAGTTTTGAAGAAATCAAGCGAGCCATAGCCCAGGCTCCTATTTTGATCAGCCCTGACTTCACCAAGGATTTCAACCTCTACACCTTTGGTAATGAAAAGGTAATCTCTGCCATGCTTACCCAAGAAAGTGATGATAACCTTGAGCAACCAATTGCATTTTTTAGCCAAGGCCTAGAGGGTTTTGAGGTCAGATACACATATGTGGAAAAGCAAGTCCTAGAGGTCATACAGAGTCTGAAGAAATTTAGACATATGATGTCCAATAGCAGGATCCACCTCATGGTCCCGCATCCTGGCATCAAGGATTTCTTGATCAACCGAGACCTGAATGAAAAGAGAGTAGGGTGGATCGCTAAGGTGATGGAATATGATGTGAATATCAAGATCACCAAATTGGTAAGAGGAAGAGGCCTGTGTGAACACCTTGCTACAGACTTTAAGCAGTAGAAAGAGGACAGTCTGCTAATTCATGACGTAGCTACAACAGAGGAACCAACTGTCATGAAGGATTGGACATCAGATGTGAGGCATTTCCTTCTCACTGGTGAGTGCTTGCAGGGCCTTAATAGGACAAAGAGGAGATATTTTAGACTCGAGTGTCTCCCCTATGTCCTGATTGATGGAGTGTTGTTTACAAAGGATCTCTCAGGAGTCCTTTTAAGATGTTTAGACACAAGTTAGGCTGATAGGATGTTGTATGAGTTCCATGATGGGCAAGCTGGCAGTCATTTTGCTCCTAGGGCTACAGCGGCAAAGATAATGAGAGCTGGTTACTTTTGGCCTACTCTTTTCAGGGACACCCATGCCTGGGTACGAAAGTGCCAAAAATATGCACTTTTTGATGGGAAACAACGTTTGGTTGCCATGCCTTTACAGCCTATTCAGGTAGAGTAGTCATTCATGCAATGGGGCTTAGACTTCATAGGGATGATTAATCCTCCCTCCAATGCTAGACACAAGTGGGTCCTGACCGCCACGAATTATTTCACAATATGGGTAGAGGTTGTTGCTCTAAAGGAGACCAATGAAAGTGCGGTCCTGGATTTTTATGAGGACCTGGTGGCAAGGTTCGAGGTTCCAGAAACCATAATCTCAAATAACGCATTAGCTTTTTTGGGAACTAAAATAAGTGAATGGGCGTTGAGATATGGTATATATCTCAGCACTTCATCCAATTACTACCCACAGGGGAATGGGTTGGCTGAATCTACAAATAAGAACCTGATCAGGATCATCAAGCGAACGATGGAGGAAAATCAGAGGACTTGGCATGCCAAGTTAAAAATAGCCCTATGGGCAGATAGGGTCACCCTAAAGAGGGCAATTGGTAACTCGCCATACACGCTCATCTATGAAAGGGAAGCTAGGCTCCCCATTTCACTTGAGTTGCCAGCCTTGGACCTCGCTCGCCAGCTGCAATTAGAAGAAGGAAATAGCATGGAGGTTAGGCTATGCGAGTTGATGGAGCTCCAAGAAACAAGGGACCGGGCTATGGCTTCTATGACCAGCTACCAACAGCAAATGAAGAGGCACTTTGATAAGAAATCTTCATCAAAAGGTTTCTCTGAAGGAGACATTGTCTTGAAATGGGATGAGGACCAAGCTAAGCCTAGAAAGCATGCAAAGTTCAACGCCCTATGGAGTGGCCCATACATAATCACTCAGTGCAAGCAGCATAATGCTTTCCAACTCTCCAAGTTGGATGGTGAAGAACTGTATATCCCAGTTAATGGGATACATCTTAAGCATTACCAATTACCCCCTTTTCCATCATGTATATATTTCCCTTGCTTTTCTCTTGCTTTCCCTAAGTGTCTTTTGCACATGCCAATAGTTTTATTAGCTTTGTGTGTGTTTTCATTTCCTTTTGAGGTAAATCTTCGTGATTGGTTCTAGAACTCATCAGAGCTATTGCTGATCTTTAAGTTACAATCTGACTCCGTGCCCAATGGACTTCGAGGCAACTGGCTTCTAAGCATAGTAGGCATGCTTCCCTTGGGAGTCACCAATTTGTTGACCATTTTTTGGTCCAACAGGCCAAAAATCAGTCCCCTTCTTCCCTTGCTATTCTAGGCCAATTCATTTTTTGATTTTGCACAAGTCTAGAAATTTCTACGGACTCTGCAGGTCTATTTTTATGGACTCTACAGGTCTATTTCTACGGACTCTATAGGTGTTTTTTACCATTTCTATAGGCATGGAGTTTTTGTGGATTCTGCAAAGAAGATTTTTTCTATGAACTCTACAGGCGAGTCCTTCGGCACGTGAAGAACCAGTTCAAAGAGTGCAAGTTTTTGCAAAGCTTCTTCGGACTCTTATCAAAAGATTCACAAGGAAGGTTAACATTTTCGAACCATTGAACCATTGAACCGATTTAATGCCTTGGTTCAATCGACAAGTTCATCACTTCGGTTAAAAGCCTTGGTTCAATTGGCAAAGTTCATCGCTTTGGTTTAATCAAACAGTTCATCGGCTTGGTTCAACGCATTGGTTCAACACCTTAGTTTAATATTTTGCTTCAATCGGATGGTTCAATCACTCGATTCACTTAGTCTGTTCATCGACTTGGTTTAATGCATTGGTTCAACATTTTTGATTCAATGTTAAAGTTCATCGGCAAAGTTCAATGCAAATTTCAATCGACAAGTTCAATCAAATGGTTCGATGCCTTGGTTCAACAACTGTTTGAACCAGTTCAATCAATTAGTTCAACAGTTGGTTCAAAAGAGCAGTTCAAACAAAAGTTCAAGCCTCTCGAAGGATAAGTGCCCTTACGGAGGGCAGTTATGGGTTCAAGAGCCCTTGCGAAGGGCAGGGAGCACTTCAAAGAAGCCAAAGAAAGCTGCAAGGATAAGTTCCTTCAAAATTTTGTTAAGGCAAAGGCATAATTCCTTCAGACTTTTGTTTGAAGAAATTCCTTTGGACAAAAAGTCTAAAGGAATTCAGAAAGTTGCAAGCTCAAAAGGACCCGGGGAAACTTCTGAAGAAATCAAAATGACTGAGACAATTCTCGCAGACTTTTTGTCCACAGGAAAGTTGTCCGCGAAAAAGGCTCGAAGGAATTTGCCAAGGACAGTGACATCTCGAAAACCATCAACTTTAAGAAGATAGATTAGCTGTTGTTTTTCAAATGATGACGGGTCTGCAAACATCATTTTTTTAGCAGGAGAATAGCCGTTTGATTTTTTAAATGCTTGAGTGCCAACCAGAAAAGGGCCGAATGAGCCAGCGACCCGCAAAAAGGTAGCCCCTGAGGGCCAAAGGAGCCAGAGCGTGAAAAGTGCCAAGTGGCTACCATGGGAGGCTTTGATATGTTTTTTCTAAAAGAAGCAGAACGTGCCATGTATCCCCTGTAAGGCTCAGTGGAAGCTGATAAGTGTCAACACCCGTTGTCTCTCCCTTTTTGTCTTGCGAGCACTGTGGTGGGCCCTAATGAACTGCTAAAGAGAGCAGAAGACGCCACTCATCCTTTTTTATAGAACTCTCTAAAGGTTTTTGAAGCTTTTATAAATTTAGTGGACGATGCCATGTGTCCTACTTGTTTTAGAAACAGAACACGCCACATGTCACTTATTGAAATGAGCAAAAAACAGTCAGGGCGAGCGGGAAAGACACGAATAAATTGTCAAGAAGAATGATGGACCTAAGGACATAAAATTTATAGAAGTGAAGTAGCTATTGATCTTCACAAACTTAAGCATGAAATCAAAGGAATTCAAAGGCTTAAAGGCAGAAGGACCAAGTGCAGAAATGGACAAAGCAGTCCAAGTGGCGAAAGAAGGTGCCAACTCAAGCAGTTACTCCAGCAGGTGATATAGTGTCTGTGAATTAATCATCAAGAGGTGTAAACGGCTAACAATGTGACCTGATTTCTTCATTTTGCATTAATGAGCAGACAAGCCACGTAATCGCCTTGAAGGAGCGGTCTTATTTGCAGACAAATGACGCGGCCCATAATTTCTCATATAATGTTTAAGCGGCTTGCTCTTCCCAATGATCAAAAGGCACATGGGTCATTTGTAAAAAGGGTGCCAAAAGGCCCCCTTTTGTTCCTCTATATATTGTAGACTTGTCATTTGGAAAAGGATCTTTCACATTTGTAAGGCGAAGCCCTGGCAACTTTTCACCTAGAATCAATAAAATGCATTTTTACCTCTATTCTAGTTAGATATCTTTGTGTGTGTCTGAGTGTTTATCTTGTGTTTAGTCATTGCTTCCTGATGCTTTCACAAGGTTGACACCAATGCATCTGGTATCTATAAGGTGCCTTTCCTATAGGTGACAAGAAGAGTTGTACCTGGAGTGTAGAGACAGAAGGAAGTCATTACACAATGTGTTTTCCTATAGCACCTATGGTGAGTCCCTGCTCCTGTGTGTTCCATTAAAGCCTCTGTTAGGAACCCCACAAAAGCACCATTGATTACCATGTACAAGAAACTTAATATGCAGAATTAAACCAGAAGTAACAAGTAACTAGAATTCAGAAACAACACATAATATGAGAGACAATACCCAATTGTATTAATACTCTTCCAGAAGGAAATACAACAAAGAAGATTGCCACAGTTCTTCTTCCTTACATCTCTAGAGCTCACACACATCTAGAGCATAAACAGTAAATCTCTTCAAGAGCTCACTCTCTCTCTTACGGTCCCAACACACAACTCAAACACAGAGTTAGTGTTCACCTCCAACCAGTCAGTATCACTACTGCCAGTACACAAGTGCTCCATGCACTCTACAAGTGCTCCAAGTGCTCCACGCACTCCACAAGTGCTCCACCCACTCCAAATCCAAGTATACATACATAATCCAAATAGATCTCCCATGAACTTGCAACAACCTGCAACTCAAATGATCTTACTTTGAAAGGAACTACCTTGCCTTCCTCTTTGCTCTCCAATTGAGTACACACCGTACTCCAAGTAGATCCCACCTAATCTTGCTACCTGTTGTGTTGCTATCACCTTGATTCTGCTACCACCTGCAGATCAACCTGGTTTTGCACACTTGCAAACCTAGACCTTGCACACACATACACCTGCAAATCAATGATCTTACTTACCATGTAGATCTCCAAACGTGGCCTTGCACACCTGCTGACCAAGATCTTACATACATGAAGAATCCTTCTGATTCTCCAAACCAGCACCCACACTTGGCACTATGGCACTAGGAGGAACACACCATGCTCTCTTCACTCTGAAGGAGCTAATATTTGTTTTCTTACTCTCTAGCATAAATTACAATACAGTCCATGAGTCTATTATATAGATCTCATGCAAACAATAATTAGACATCTAATTACAATAATTAGATCTGTAGCTTCAAGTCTATAATTGGCCTTCTACATGCAAACAACCAGTTCGTTAACTAACTACCCGTGAACTGGCAGTTCTAGAACCGCACAGGTGACCGACATCGGTCCCTGTCTGCCTGGAGGTGACCAACGCCAACTGATATCTAACTGACATCAATTGTTATTCTCACTGTATATGATCGACGTCGGCTGATCAAACTGACGTCGATTGCTCTGCAACTCAGCAACCTCTCAACAACCTCCTCCATGTCTGCAATAGTGAAGCTTTTAGCTCCACAACCTAACAATCTCCCACTTGGAGATAAATAGTTGCACTGTACCTATACCTGTACCCCGTCTAATTTATTTCCTAGCTTGTATCCCTCTTCAAGCTCAACCTTGAAGACCAACCACCACATATCCAGTGGTACACCTCATGTCATCCAAATAACCTACCACATCCGAACCTACAAACCCATGTAGTAAAGTCCTAACCCTGCATAACATGTATACCTGCTGCTGGTCCCTCTCAAATACCTGAGAAACCACTTCCCCAAATTGGCTCATAACTCTCTGATAGCTCCCACTGCTGGGGAAAACTCAGGTCTATACCATACCTCATGTGATTTCAGACACTGAACTGTCCAGCCCTTGGTGTGCTCTGATTCTACATCCTGCGTATTGAACCTCGCTAACACCTGATTCACATCAGCTCCCACTGGAAACAAAATCAACCTGTGATCTTCCATGTCTCTCATGCCAAATAATTTCACTGCTTCAAATTCCTCATGACATGCCACTGAACTAACCTTACCCTTAGCTCAGCAAAACCCTGTATGTACAAACCTACTAGCTAGCATACCATCCACATACAGTAACAGGATAATGTTGCAATCATCATCCACCTGGTAAGACAAACACAATGGTTACACTGACATTGACTAAAGCCCTGCTTTGTCATCTACCTATCAAAACCTGTACCACTGTCCTACAGCTTCCTCAAGACCATATGACATGGCCTTCCATCTTACGTGTCCATTCTCTCTATTCTTTAACTAAAGAATCCATTTGTCTTTCAGTGCTTTCATATTGGCTGGCAACCCTACCAAATCTCCCATTTGGTTTTGCATCCTGTTCATGCCATGCTCCCACTGTTTCCTAGATCCTTCCTACTCTATAGTGAGTAATGAGTATAAAGAAGAGAAACAACGAATTTGAGGCTTACCACTTTCAGTCCTCCATATGGGCGTTTGAGACTCCTTGACAGCTTGCTGTCCACCCAAAATATGTTACAGTGACTAACCTCGGTCACCACACAATCTGCATTCGATCGACGTCGATTTCATGTGACTGTTCTTTTTGTCGATGCCAGTTTTTTGACTGACATCGGTCTTACCTGGTCACTGACGTCGGTTTTATGACCAATACCGACAGCCACCCTGCCTGACACCATCAGCTCTGGTCTGCACATGACCAACATCGGCACCTGTCTGTTCGACGTCGGTTCCCATTGACCGACGTCGGTAACTGTGTTCACCTGTGAGTGATGACTTTTTACCCGTGAGCTCTCTATGTATCAAAACCCTTTCCAAACTGCCCTGCTCAGAGATGTCCAACCTTTTCCACTGATCTCTATCCATCATCTCCTCCAGAAACACCAAGGCTTTTCAGTTCTTAAGTCTGTCAAACACATCTGTCTTCCGCTTAAGAACATGCATCTCCTTCTTGCTCATGTGACCAAGTTTACAAAGCTACGTCTTCACAATAGAAAAAGAATCAGTAATATAAGCAAGTAGATAAAGAGTACCTGCTTTCTTACCACACGCTAATTCAAGTGTATCCGCTGTGAGAGTTCTTGTGCATCTCTTATCACCTAACTTTCCTGAAGCAATTAGCCGCATCTTCAAGACTGGGACCTGCATGACCTCCTTCAACACCCATGTGTTGGCTGCCTGCAATTTCAGCTTCACTTCCCCTTTGCCAATTCTTTGGCCAGGCACAACAGCCCCTAAATAAATCTTTTCAAAGTCTTCAAAGACTTTAACATGGAAAAATACTCTATTTTAGACTGCATGGAAAGAGGCAACAGAATCTATAAAACAAGATTCCACTTTATCCAAGAAACATCTCAGAGCATCCTGTGCAACAACACCTACAACATCTGCTTCTTCAGTTCCTTCATGTTGATCTTCTACCAACCAACAATATTTCTTTACCTGCTCTTTCTTTCCATAACACCGTAATTGACCATTCGTGCTTTTCAATTCCTCCATTCTTAGCTTACTTTCTTCTGTCGTTGCTATACTCCCACTCAATTAAAAACCCCTGAGAGTGATCTGTAATCAAACACAAAACCTGCTCCCTACAACCTTAGCTCTGATACCAACTGTTAGGAACCCCACGGAATCACCATTGATTACCATGTACAAGCAACTTAATATGCAGAATTAAACTAGAAGTAACAAGTAACTAGAATTCAGAAACAACACAAAATATGAGAGACAATACCCAATTGTATTAATACTCTTCCAGAAGGAAATACAACAAAGAAGATTGCCACAGTTCTTCTTCCTTACATCTCTAGAGCTCACACACATCTAGAGCATAAACAGTAAATCTCTTCAAGAGCTCACTCTCTCTCTTACGGTCCCAACACATAACTCAAACACAGAGTTGGTGTTCACCTCCAACCAGTTAGTATCACTACTGCCAATACACAAGTGCTCCACGCACTCCACAAGTGCTCCACGCACTCCAAATTTGAGTATACATACATACTCCAAGTAGATCTCCCATGAACTTGCAACAACCTGCAACTCAAATGATCTTACTTTGGAAGGAACTACCTTGCCTTCCTCTTTGCTCTCCAACTGAGTACACACCGTAATCCAAGTAGATCCCACTTGATCTTGCTACCTGTTGTGTTGCTGTCACCTTAATTTTGCTGCCACCTGCAGATCAACCTAGTTCTACACACCTGCAAACCTAGACCTTGCACACACATACACCTGCAGATCAATGATCTTACTTACCATGCAGATCTCCAAATGTGGCCTTGCACACATGCTGACCAAGATTCTACATACATGAAGAATCCTTCTGATTCTCCAAACCAGCACCCACACTTGGCACTGTGGCACTAAGAGGAACACACCATGCTCTTTTCACTCTGAAGGAGCTAATATTTTCTCTCTTACTCTCTAGCACAAATTACAATACAGCCAATGAGTCTATTATATAGATCTCATGCAAACAATAATTAGACATCTAATTACAATAATTAGATCTGCAGCTTCAATTCTATAATTGGCCTTCTACATGCAAACAACTGATTCATTAACTAACTGTCTGTGAACTGGCAGTTCTGGAATTGCACAGGCGACCGACGTCAGTCCCTGTCTGCTTGGAGGTGACCGACGCCGGCCGATATCTGACTGACGTCAGTTGCTATTCTCAATGTATATGATCGACGTTGGCTGATCAGACTGACGTCAGTTGCTCTGCAACTTAGCAACCTCTCAGCAACCTCCTCCATGTCTACAACAGTGAAGCTTTTAGCTCCACAACCTAACAGCCTCCCTGTTAAGCTCCCTGCAGTATGGTCCTTTTACTAGTTAAAAGTGTATGTATGTGTCTTATGGTTCAGAGTGTGAGTGTGAATAGGTCAAGTCATTTTGGTGCATCACCCTCCTAGAGTAGGTTTTATTTTCTTGTAATCCTTCTCCCTTTTTATCTCCCCATTATATATATATATATATATATATATATATGTATGTATATATATATATATATATGTATGTATATATATATGTATATATATATATATATATATATATATATATATATATATATATATATATATATATATATATGTATGTATATATATATATACACACATATATATATATGTGTGTGTGTGTGTGTGTGTGTGTGTGTATACACACACACACACACACATATATATGTATTAGCACTTATTGGAACAACTCAGATGCATCAAAGGGAGCTAGCCCTTATCTAGAGACTCTCCCCTCCAGCTTTGCCAGTCCCACAGGCGAGAGGAGAGTTTCCATTTTGACGTGTGGAAGGCAGAAGCTAGGTGTCTTGCCTTGGGTGCAATCCACTGCGTCAACAATAACCTTCCTAGATTAGTGTTTGAAGAAGTTAGTGGTTGAACTACCTCTTATTTAATAGGGGATGTAAATAATATAAATATGTAATGTATTTGATTAAATAAATTATTGAAGTTGATTAACTCTCAAAAACTGTGTCTTGTGCACATTTGAGCCTTTAGCTTTTTCACTGAATATGGGTTAATTTCTATATTTGGTATCAGAACAGATTTTGTGTGGCCTCTCCAAGCATTGTTTCTTTATCCACTCATTATTTGCCTTCACCACAACACAATGATCAAGCAGTGCAGACCACTTGTTAATATCATTGGTTTGTTGTTCAATATTCTTGCATGTTGTCATCAGTGTAACATTGCAGACCACATCTGAACCAGTTGGCTTCATCATCCACCTGCATGCTTCTCCCTCTCCATCTTTCCATTCTATTCATAGTGTTTTACACTCCATTGTGTTCCCTTTTGCATATAAAAACCAAATATGTGTGTGTGTGTGTGTGTGTGCGTGTGTAGTCTCTTATTTTATTTTATCTGTGTGTATTTGTTTGGAGTTATTTTTTCCAAATTCAATGAAAAATCAAAGACTATATATAATAGAAATTATATATATTAAATGTCTAATTTTATTTTATCTGTGTATTTATTTGGAGCTATTTTCTCCAAATTTAATTAAAAATCAATATATATATATATATATATATTAAGTATCTGATTTTATTTTATTTGTGCATATTTGTTTGGAGCTATTTTATCTAATTTTAGTGAAATATATATATATATATATATATATATATATATATATATATATATAGAGAGAGAGAGAGAGAGAGAGAGTATTTACACAAGACTATACAAAGGTTTTCTAGTTATTTTGTGCTTTAAAGCCGTACAGAGCTCAGATTTGGATCTTATACTGTAACACAAAGCTTGAGCTCATCATATTGCATGCAAGCTCCCCTTTGTCCTTACAGCTGGTAAGATTTCAATAACTCAACCCTCAATCTCCATATTTGATTACTCAATCTCAATGGTTCTTGGAATTGATCCTTGCATTGATCTGGAATTTTCACCCCTATTTACTATTTTGATTTGATGAATGCAAGTTCCATTTTCATTAGTATAACTCAGTGTTGCACCGAGCTATCATATATGAGTTTTGCATCAAACATCACTCTATTCTCCCTATGGTAGAAGACTCTCCATGAAGTTAAGCCTCACATCCTACCAAATTGTTCCCAGTACTTTATCTTGCCCTTCTTAGTTCATAGTCAAGACATTGACCTGCATACATCCCTTGACCTTCACCAGACCCACTTCGACATTCTTCTTATTTGCATCAACCTCAGTTCAATCTCCTTTATATTTGTCATTGGTCACAGATTCCCATATCTATTTTGGCGAGTTCACAAAACTCTACGACAACAATAGAGTCATCTTTTTAGGTTTTGGTTTTTTATATTCTATTTTAGGTTATGTGGTCTTGGTATCGAATAATAGTTTTTTGTTTTGAGTAAATAGTTTTTGGGAGAAAAGTGTGTCTATTTTATTTAACTCAACATTTCAGATCACTACCTGCAATCCTTCATCAAGAGAATGAACCTAAGTTTTTTGTTTTATTTATTAGTATTTTATTGATTTAGGTTTTGCCTATTCTCCTTTTTTATTTTTGTAGGTATTACATATGTTTTAGGTTTGGGCTTATTTATTTTGAAAGTTTTATTTTGTTTAGGTTTATTTATTTGTTAGTCATATTCAAGTGATAATTTTTTATAGTCTTTTAATGTTTTTCATAAGGATGTCGAGTTTTTATTTTTTAATTGTTAAATTAATAAGTTATGACACTTTTTTTTTAAAATGCCAAAGTATATTATTATTATTTTGATAGGTCTAAAGTTTGTCGATAGTTGTTTATTGTTACTAATGTCTCAAAGTCAAATGTTTAAGCCTATCATCAAAAGACATATATTAATAAATTTATGTATAATGCTTCAATGCAAAAGTTTTATTTCTTGTAATCGAATGCATTATTAGTTGAAATCGACATTCAAATTTCTCTCCCCACGTGACCACTAAGGGGGGATGTTAGGAATATTCTAATGTCAATGCTCACATTTGTATGGGCTAGTATAAAATAAAATAGTGTGTACAAATAATGAGTTGATAATACAACTCACGTAGAAATTATAGGTGCAATAGTTGAGAGGGAATATAGATTGTTATAACAACCTTCCTATATTAGTGTTTAAAGAAGTTAGTGGTTGAGCTACCTCATATTTAATATGAATTACAAATAATATAAATATATGTAATGTGTTTGATTAAATAAATTGTTGAATTTGATTGACCCTCAAAAATTATGTGTTGTGCACATTTGAGCCTTCAGCTCTTTCACTAAATATGGGTTAATTTATATATTATTTATATCATTTATAGTTTTATATTATTATTTATATTATAATCAATAGTAATAATATATTTCCAATGAGATGTGGGTGAGTTGATTAAGTGGCTTGATTGGTTCAAATATCTGAAAAGGTATATGAGGTTGGTTGTGGCTATTGGTTGTATTTTGGGGACCGTTAATGGTCGTTAGTTATCCTTAAGGTGGGTGGTGGACGTTGTTGGTAATAGTCGATATACATCTAGTAGTATCTGGTATATACGAGTGGTATTTAGGTGGTTAATAAATTACATGGGGATCTGGCCCCTCGATTATGTCCCAGACTAATCTACGTTTTGGTAAAAAAATTGTCATCAATCCAAAAAATAGTAATAATATATTATAATTATAATTATAATATAATATATTAGAATAAATTATATATTATATTATAAATATATATACTTTTATTATTATATTATATTAATTATATAAATAATATTAAGCTAACCCTCTTATGTGTTCCCTTTTTTAATGTGTAATTAAACTTTCATTAATTATAAATCAATGGATGTCAAGTTTCGTAAGTCACATAGTCAATATAAGCAGCAAAAAATCTCTTTGTGCCAACTGCATATATAATATTGGAGACACTGAAATAGACAACCAGTAATCTATATCGAACAGATGGTTGGTGGTGACATCTGGTCACAATGCAGAGTCACGAAAGGTTGGTAAACTATAATAAATTTAAATGCAATAGCCTAAGATAGTTGTCAAACTGATTTGATTGGCATCTTAAGATCTATAGACAAGTTCAACCTATTTTCTTGCTTGTAACAAGCTTCCAACATAAATATTTTCTTGTTGTTGACGCTTAAAAATGCCTTTTGCATATTTTATAATCATAAAATTGTATTATTCTAGGGTATTTATATGTTTGTCGATTATTGATCTAGATTAAATTTTTATTAGCATTCTTTCCTCATATTTTTTATTATTATATTCACCCTTTTTTCCTCTCTTATCCCCTTTCTCTCCTTTCTTGTTTCCTAGAGTTTTTTATGGGTTTCCCAAAAATGTATAGTGCATGCTTTCAGGGGTGGACCCTGCTTACCCTTATTTGGGTCCCATGGGTTGTTGTTCTAGATTTTTTAGCTTTTTTACATTTTGTGTCATCTTGTGTGCCTATAAGGTCCTAATTTGAATTCAATAAATTTGTAATTATATAGGTGCATTAGTGCATTTAAAACATATAATGAATGAGCACAAGCAATCAATGCAAACATTTAAAGAATACATTGGAGAAACTAAGGAAATCTAAAGTGTGTTTAACATTTCTTACTGCATTCTTGAAAAAAATAATCATCCAATGTAGCATTAAAATTATTTTATATTAAAAATGCACCATAGTGGATTGTCTGGTTGAATTACATTTTATGTGGCATGTTGTCTTTGATAGTGTATCTTGGTGAGGGACATAATAAGTAGTTGCTTCTTTGACCCTAAGCATGGGTCCCAAAATAACTTTTCATCTGCATGTCCAACTAAGATGCTAGGGTTTGAAGAAAAAGATCGATTTTTTAGAGATTTGCATGAAAACTTAGAAAAGTAAGCGAAGCTTTAGGATCCATGGATCTGACAATTGTAATCATCAAATAATATTTTACATTTATGTTGTATACCAAAAAAGTGTAGTGTATGGTTCTTGTTACCAAAAATGTCAAGTCTATAATTTTAGAGAAGTGTTCATGTCACTATGATTTTTCTAGGATCTTATTGTTTTATCATAGAAATATTTATTTTATTATCTATAGACACCTAATTTTGGTATAATATCCTTTTCCATTGTGTTTTTTCTATGTTTTATCACACTTGGTCCATGTGCATGCATTTGGCTATTTTTGGTACATTTCCCCCTTGTGTTGGGCCCATATCATCATCCCATGTCTTAGGTCTCTCTCATATCTTGAATTTATGTTTACTTTTACCCATTGATAACTTATCCATTTGATTCATAATTCTTAATAACCTATAGATTGACTATTCATTTACCTTCATACAACATTGGATGCTCTTAGATGTCCAAAACACTATTTTAGGATCTTTTTCTAAGTGTTACACAACTCATGCAACCCTATTCCTTAACTTTAGGATCTTTTAAATGCCTTAAATGTGTTTTATCTTACATTTTATGCTTTGTCCATGTGTATATGTGCTTTAGAGGAGTTGATATATACAAAGGTACCCTTAGTCATTTGAGGTCCTACCATTTGCATTCAAGCCTCTTATGATATGAGTCTCTTATGCCTATTTTATCAAGCTCTATCAATAGAACATCGTCACCATGACATGGAGTGTGCACATTGATTTAATTCCACCATTATTCATCTAGTGCTAAGGTCTTATGCTAAAATAAGGTTTAGTAGGGTGCATGTAGTTGTATTTAAATTATCTAGGAGAGGAGGTGAATCCCTTTCTCTCACTTGGGCAAGATTGCATTTACACTACGCATGAACTACACTGGGTTTGATTTCAACATGTGATATGTGTAGTTGTAAATCCCTTAAGGTTTCCTAACCCAACTGAACACTTTTCTTATTCTTCATTCAAACATCTATGGCAAATTAGGTCAAAAATCATAGGAGAGGTAAAATGGAAGATTTTGTGTGTCAATTTTGAGAAGTGAAGATTGATACACATATAACATTAGACTATGAAGTGACACATAAATTTTTTAAGTCTAAAATAGTTCAGATTACATATTCGATGACTGAGCGTATTCGAGAACAATACGAGGATTGATTTGGGGGCCTATTGAATTTGCCCAAGGCACATTTGGCAATTACACATGAAGTGTTATATATATCCCTTTCATAGGTGGTTGTTAAATTTTTAGGGCATGTGGACAACCAACATCATGTATGTATTATAGTATCGTAATCCCAAAACTAGGCCCAAGTGTGTCAAATTCCTTAGTTCTTTATAATTTAATTACTTTTAGTTTATTTTAAATATTGATTACACCATTTGTTTATTTTTTCCAATTATATGTCATATTTAATTACTATTTTAGGACTTTTTATGCTATATATATCATATACCCTAGTTTTAATTCATTATGCACCAGATAATTAAAACACTATCAAACTGTGATGATTATTTCTAAATTTCTTGAAAAACCAAGATACTTATCTAAACCTTATCTTTGTCAATTATTACATTGGAATTAAAACACTAATTATATATTATTTTACATCTTATTAGGCTTCATTGCATGTTTATGGATAGATGTGATACAAATTTGACACAGATACATTATACATATTATATTTTGGTGAAACTGCATTGTATTACATGCTTTGTAACCATTTAGAGCTAGATATTACTTCATTTGTGAAAAATCTTATTTTTCTAAGGTGTCTTCCATACTTTAAAATATGTTCACTTTATCTTTTTTATGATTCTTTCAAACCCTATATTTTTTTTGCTTGATAATTATTCAATATAGTAGGTATTTGCATGTTATACATGTTTTCCTCTTATGCCATCTAAAGTGATTAGATCTAAGGTTCCAACTAGGAAGAGTGCTAGGATAAATTATAATCTTGTTGATTTTGTGCAAATTCCTATAGTTAATCATATAGATTATTCGAAAAATATAATGGGCTTTATCAATGAAGTTAGTGTCACTCCCCATTATTGTGTTTTTTGTTGCAAGTGATATTGAGATGCCTTTGACTGATAGCGGTTTGAATGGATCCCAAGGTGACAATAAATATGATCAGGAAAACCAAGCTCATGTAAATGAATTAGAAAGAGTTACAAACCTTGCACATTTTAGGAAACACATGTTATAGCCAAACTTAATGAGATAACAAATTTTATGTATGTATTAAAAGATGTTCAAAGAAAAACCCTATGTCAGGAGGCTTAAGATGGGATTAAGGTGAAAGACATATGTTTATAATGTGGACAATGGATATATAAATGGTCATAATGTAGATCAAGCACTAGTTTTGTGCAAGGGAGAATGTTATATGCCTAAAAATGTAGTCATTGTCTAAATTTATTATGATACCTTTCCTCCTTATGTTTTTCTTGTTTCTCTTGTTTCTTAAAATATTATGTTTACTTCTCAAGTTCCTCACCATCCTCCACTCACAACTATTTCTTGAAACATTTCTGAAATTGTTGTTATACAAAATGTTTCTATTCTAATTTATTCTACCACTACTTCCCTTCAAAATCCAAATATGACTATTATGATGCGTACATAATATAGCTTACAAAATAAAATTAAAGTGTTCTCCCAAGGGTATCACGATCTAAATAATCAAGTCACTTCAAATGATATTTTACTCAATCCCTTGACTTATGAAGTACTTGTATATGCTTTGCCAATAATAATTGTGGTTACATATTTTAAATTATTCAGTGGTAAAGGTGACTCATCTCATCATATCAGATCTTTCTACGCTTCTTACTTAATATAGTTAACTAAATTAATTCCAATGAACTTGAAGGACTATTTACTTTATTGGTTTTATGCTTTACCATGTGGTTCAGTGCACATTTTTACAATAATAGTTGATGATTTCATAGCTAATATTTCTATCAATATTGGCATGAATGTTACCTTTGCATGAATAACACAAATTAAATAAGGATCAAATTAGGCTATTAGTGAGTACGCTCATAGGTTTAAGGCTATGGTGATAAAAATGACTCATCAATTACCTAATAACAAACTTCAAAGCCTATTTGCTCAAAGTTTGCTTCTAATTATTAAAGACAAAGTGGTTTTCAACACTTACACAAAATTTGTTGAGTTTTTCCATGAAATTATAAACTTTTAAGAGGAAAATATGCTTGCATGTGGGTCGAATGCCACAAATTCTAGTAGGACCAATTTTCAAAGTAAGATAAATTTTGATGTTCACATTGTAGCCACTGATCAGTCAATCACTAGAAAACATGATGATTTTTTTTAGC
This sequence comes from Torreya grandis, assembly GCA_037957365.1. Taxonomy (NCBI): domain Eukaryota; kingdom Viridiplantae; phylum Streptophyta; class Pinopsida; order Cupressales; family Taxaceae; genus Torreya; species Torreya grandis. The sequence continues at coordinate 3,982,502 of JARHVA010000101.1, forward strand.
ACATATTCAGTACTGTTAACTGAGTTTGATAATTAATTAGCCATATTGATTTTATAATCATCTCAAAATGACACTTGAGTGCTAAGAGTGTTACTTGAGACCACCCATCCCTAGCTTAGCCCTATACTTATCTTAGGTCCTACTTAGATGCTTATCTAACCTTCGTGTGGGTCACACACATCCCTAAACATCCATAAAGCAATATCATACCCTCACTTTAACATCCTGGCCCCTAGTACCTCAGGTTCTGCCACCTAGACACTAGCACCATAATTTAAATAGTATCACCTCATGGCACTAGTGTCCTAGTTTGGGTGTTATTATCCTTTTCATGCCTTTTGTTACCAACAGATACCTTTTCAAATAAGCAACCACCTAAGGTTGGCCTAGACCTATTTTAAGACCTGCATAAGCATTAGAACAATTATATATATGTGATTTTTATCCCTCTAACCACTAGATGGACATCAAATGTAAATTACACAAATAAACTCATAACAAGTTGTACACAATCAAGTTTATCAACCCCTATTTTTTCCTACTTCTACATAAATCTATCTACAACATTCATAAGCTTAGATTACTCATATCCTAGTCTCAAAAACATTCAAATCACTCAAACAGACATTCATACTAGCTTCACTTATACTTGCACCAACACTTAGGGAGAACTACATCGGGCTTGATTCATCTTTAGAGTATTGGTATGTAGGCAACTCTCATCATAATGGGGTGTTAAGGATGTCTAATATACCCCATTAATAACATACTTTGCTACTTATGCCAATTGCATGCCATAATAACATGGAGGTTTAGGTTTTGCATACAAAATCAGTCAAAATAGGTCATCTACATAGATCTAGAACTCATGCACACATGAATAATATTGGTAGATCCAGACACAAGTGCACCTCGAAGCTCAAAATAGTTCTAATTGGAGGACATTAGTGCCAAAATAGGGACATTAGTGCCACATGGTGTTATTGTCCAATTAGGGTGCTATTGTCCATGAAGGGTTTTGACACTTAGGTCCTATTTGTGACACTTAGATCAACCCCTGCCCTAGTTTATAGCCTCTAGATCTCCCATTTTAGTCAATTTCCAACTAAGTACTTGTTTACGTTATTTATTGTTATTTTTAGAAAGGTCAAACTAGGACAATTCTATTACAAATTAGTGGTTATATTTATTGCATATTTTTACCTTGATTTACTATACTTGTATCCTTTAACAACTTAGGGCTTAAAATCCATAAACTCTAAAAACTTAAATCAGATTCACAAGATGTTACTAAAAGAAGAACTAAAAATATCAAAGTAAGCCTAATCATAGCTAGGGTTTAATTTAATATATATAAAAATGAAAGGTACAACATTAATGATATTGAAAAAACTATAACAATATACTATATAAAATTTATTCGTGTATTGGTGAAGTTTTTTATACACAAAGAAATCACCAAGATTCAAATATTATTGAATTATAATCATTTTCCCTTAGGTTGTGGTGTAACAATTAACTGGATGCATTCATATCATAATAACTTAGGTTTAAATCCCACCAATAATCAGGCAACCTATAACAAAGGATGTATGATTAGCATATTAGTAGATTGAAGGTTTAGGTACTAGAACCCTTGACTGTGTTCTAGATGGGTGTGGGCCCATTCAATACCTCGTTAATCAATAATTTTCTTTAAAAATGTAATAATATAATAAATAACCGATCAAAACCAATATGTTTCCATTCATTACATCATGTAAAAATGGTGCAACCAATTAGAATGCCATACATCTATATCTTAGATCATCTTATAATGATAAGAACACTAGAACATAAAATCCTATATCCAAAAATTGGGGAAAAAAATGATAGTAGTCTCTTTCTCAAAATTTAGTCTAAGTTGATATCAAGGTAAAATCAATGTATACATGAACATGAAAAAATATGTCAAATAATGTCATAAATCAAAGAATATGAAAACCCCATAAGTTAAAAGCTAAATATATAATAAACATATGAACTATCCATAACAAAATATATTTTTATTCATATAAATTTACAATCATGATTCAAATTAGTTTTACATGTAACAAAATTAACTACTTCCAGGGATGATCTGGGGCCTAGGAGGAGACTCGATGGATAACCACACTTAACAAATTAAATAGGTTATTATAAAATAATATAAATTAAATAAAATAGATCAAAGGATATATCAAAGTGTAATGAGATAAAGGAAGAGCCAAGAAAATAATAAACATCGGATTAGAACTGCATTGCAAAGTTGTATCATGCAATAGTTTTGTATAAATGATTTAAGACGTTGAATGTTTTTTTATCACTAAAAGAAGGTTAGAGGGACCCACACCCTTTTCATTAATATCATAATTTTTTTTAAATGTGTACCTTAGACCATATCCTCATAAATTTTATTAGGGAGAAAACAACAACCCTTACAAGCAAGCATTTGGCTCAAAATAATAGGAAATTATAGAAGAAATCAAGCACTATGGAAGTTGAATTTTTTTATCCCAATGAAGACCCTATAGGAGAAAACTCAGTGATAGAGGATGCCTTGTTCATAAGTGAATACATCCCTTCCATAGCAGGAATAAACTTAAAATGCCACAAAATAAGTTAAACATTCCATTTCATCTATAGTCATAGAATGAGGAACACCTAAAGCCATATTGTAATAAAGACTAGATAACATGTGTGTAGTAGCTGAAACATCTTTTTCCCATTTTTATTTGGTAACATCTTTAGTAGCCATAAGTTGGGAAGATTTTTTTAGCATCAAACATAGAATCATGTTGTGAAACTAGAGCCCATCATTTAGATTACCCTTCGCAGTCATAAGCAAATGAGTAGTGGCTTGTGGATAGATTTTTTTGTAAAAAATATAGAAAAAGAACAACTCGGGCCAATGTTTCCACATCTATTTGGTGTAATAATAAAAAAGGAACACAACCAAAAAAGTAGCAATCTAAATGACAAGTCTTCAACATACATTAAATTTTAAAGCATCAAGACATCCAAACATATCACAATCCATGCGTGAAATCTTTTACAACTGGGAAAAATACCCTATTGTCCATCTACCTCTACTTTTTGACATTAGACTATAAATTCTATGGAAAACCCAACTAGTCATTAGACTCACTATTGAAAACTTAAGATATATGATTTTGATCAATTTATGCATTTGTTAACAAATTTTCCACCTGATTGTCCTCCAAAAAATAATGTTGAAATGTGAGTGAAGATAACTATTACACCAACTCCCTAGTGTTTTGCCTTGATTTGGATTAATGGATGAGATTAATCTGATTAAGATAGAATTTTAACATGTAATTCAAATTAATATATATGGTTTTTAAGCATACATCTAAATGTAAAACATTGAGATTTATTATTCTGATTTGACAACAACATATGGTAAATATGGAAAGTACTAAGGAGATCAAGATAGATTTTCTAGTTGACTATCTGATTGTGACTATATTCTGGAATTGAAAATCAGAGATAAGCAAACCTATGATTCATTCAGTTTAATAAATAATTTATTATTTACTTTGGGTCAATTCCACAAGATCATATTAGTCTCAGTATCTCCAATTTATATTGACCTATTGGTCGATATTGACTACATAGAAGTAAGCCACAATGATTGCACAATCAACTACATCTATCTTTACTTGCTTTGTGTTTATGAACTTGATTTATGATGATTCGTGTAACTCTATAAATCAATATCATTTTGCCTTGAAACCTTAGGTGTGTTTGTGAGGTATAAAAACCTTCAAAAATGGGAGGAAGTGTAATGGGCTAAGCTAACCTTAATCACCCCATCTAATGATTGATTGTTGCCTATGTAACCATTACTTCAAGTTGGGAAATCAATCCACATGTAGTTCTCCCACTAAGTATGTTTGTGAAACTAAGATCCTTCATAATATATATGCAACTAATGATGTGGCTTTGGTACTTGATAATGTTTATTTTGACTTGGATTTTGAGTGCATCAAACTTGGCTTGTGAACTACTCTTAGTGATAGGTTTTCAAATTGGGAAGAATAAGGCATATTTGCTTAATGTGAAATAATGTATAGATGTATATAAGATAAGTCCCAAGTCCATTTTTAATGAGACCTTTATTTGTTTATATATGGATCCAATTGAATTATTACTCACACCACCAACATGCTAAGCTAATGTGATGACCCTAAGGATGGTTTTACTTTTAGAAAATAGTTGTTATTGGGAGTGGGTTAGTAATGACCAAAATAGGTTAGTATCATGTGGACTAAATTAAGAGTCTACAGATTTTTATAGGATATTTAGTAGGTTTGAAATAGACAATGAGGCTTACAAGTGTATAATATAATAGCATAAGTGTTAACTATAAAGATAACATGCAAGTGTGAGAGGATGGTATATTAGGACCATATTTGAGTGATCAAGTAATGTGTGGTAAATGTGTGTCAACTTTGTCATTGTCAAGTACTAAAGACCAAATTTTAGTATCTACAAATGCCCCCTTTTATTTTAGTAATGGAATTTATAGAGTAAAATGATGAAATGTACCTGAGTGTGTATAACACACTTTGCCTTTTGGGAGATGGTTTCAAATGTATAACTATGCTCCATGCAAACTTGTAATGAAAGTGAAGTAATCCATGTCCATATGTGAATTCTAAAATTTGAAATTGAAAATTGAAAAAAAATAAGAAAAAATTAGAAAGACACATGAATGTGAGTGAACCATGATGTCTTGTAACTTGTTGGAGATGGTGCTTCCTTGTTGAAGACTTGGAAGTTGCACTTCCTTTTTAAATCACATGGCGAGTTGGTGTTATCATGGCCAAAACTTGTGAAATAATGTAAGATATTGGGTTGGGAATGTAACATGCCCCGACCTTCATAAACATGTGGAAAATCATACAATGTACTAACCAAAACAACTATGCAAGAAAAAGAGAGAACCATCAAACCAGGGTCGCTCAAAGAAATTACTATGTAGGTTAATGAGGGAACCATCAGGCAAGGTTCACTCAAAGAAAATTAATTAACCACTACATATGGATTATAGATTCAATTGTGATTTTTCACTCTAGTTTAATATAGTTTAACCATGTAAAAATAAAAATGCATTATCAAAAGGGAATGTACAATGTTCTTGCACCTACCATGAATGTAGATTTGATCATGTAGTTTAAATCAATGTAGAATAAAATGCATGATCAAAATAGAATGGATCATTGCCATGCCCCCCATCATGACTATAGATTTGATAAGTGTGAATTATAATGATAACCATTTGCCAATCAAATGTAATTATGATATTATGTGTGTATGTGTGTGCATGAACCAATATCATGGCCCTTGAATTTGCCCCCACTGATATAAAATGCTCTACATTTATATGTTGAATTTGAGAACCTGTATCTTAAATGTATGTGTATATGGAAACCTGTAATCCTACTCTTGTAAATTATGTGCATATGTCCATGCATAAACACCCAAATGTTTATGATTACATGCTCAGTTATTTGTAAAGTAGATGCATATGCATGACATATTCCCTCGTGATCTATATCAATGTGTGTTATGTGTTTGAACCAATCTGATATATGAACAATGTGAATCTTTAAAATTTATACTTTTATCTATTTTTTGTTCATGGAGGCTTATGTCTCTATGACAAGCCCACTATAATGCCCACTTTTGAGATGAGGGATGCATCATGTAAGTCACTCACCTAAAAAAAGAGTTAATTTTATCATGTCATGTATAAAGATAATGTCATGTTATAACATTTGCTCCTATGGAGAATATGTTATCATTTAATGTATATATTAATCAAGGTGTATATGTAACATATGGAATGCAAAGCATGTAAGTGATATGTCTAGATAAATGTATCGATGAAGCATGCATTAGAAGTGTAATTGAATAGGACTATGTAATAAAAGTGCATGATATAGATCATGGCACCACAAAATTTCAATGATCTCAACAAGTGTAAGTGTTAGTGTCACAAGTAAGGCCAAGGGCCACATATAAGGGACATAAAATGTTACAACAAATAAGGCCAAGGGCCACACACAAAGGGACATAAAAAATGTCGCAAACAAGGGACATCAAAGATGTCACATCAAGAAAGGCCAAGGTCCACGCACAATAGTAAAACACAAAGTAACCTATCGTGTAAAATATTTGTGGGTGTTATCCCATTTTGGTGAAGAATTGAAGGCTCTGAATGTGTAGAAGCACAAAATATTTTGGTTGATCAATATAACATAATGTATTCAATATACTTGACACATACATATAGTGTTTTTCACTTATATAATCAAGGAGGCTGATCTAACTACCCAACCGTATATAAACATACTTCCAATTCTTTTTCCCCTATAATCTCTCATAGGCTAATATCTCTATGTGAGTTATGTTATCAACTCAACTAGATTATTGTTTTATTTTCTCACAATATAACTAACCTATGTGATTATTGCTTCATGTAATAATCACTTACATGATTTTATTACTAACCTAAATACTATTGCTCACCACAAATATGAGCACTAACCTAGTTATCCTTAACATTCCCCACTTAGTGTTCATAAGGGGAGAGGAATCACATGACTATATTGACCCACCCCCCCCTTAATTTTATCTTGCGGGTGTTAGTACCCCTGATAATTCATCCAGTTGAATTTAAAAAGATTATTACATTAGAGAGAATCAATTGCCTTCATAGGTTGACACACACTTTAAATAAAATGACTCTGATTAAAAATATAAAATTTACATATAAAAACATAAATCTTAAAAGATCGTAATACATCAAAATAATAACTAAAGATAAAACAAAACAAAACAATTATTAATAAAACTAAAAACAAAACCCATGAACCATAAAATAATATCGCTTTGAAAAAATCAAAATATTAATATAAAAAAAAATACAAACAAAACTCAATCTTAAATAAACTAAATACTGCCACGTAAAAGACATAAATAAAAAACTATGACATTAAAATATAAATTAAAAAACAAAAAATATTAAAAGTTTTAAAAACAAAACAAAGGCTTAAAAAAGAAATCAAAACCTAAAATAGAGGGCTTTTCCATTGTGGATGAGAGAAGCGATGACAATGGAGACTGGTGATGAACCGTGGAGAGAGATGGAGACAACAAGGCACATGGATAAAGGAGCTCGAGGTTGAAGACAAGGTCACCGAGTTGGGAGAGAAGATGTGGAGTGGGTTGAGCCATTAAGATGAGCAGTCTAGAGTCACCATGAATGAGAATTCGAGCCAAATTATTGATTTGTTAAGCCCTACAAGGTTAGATCCAGGTTACAAAGAGAAAGTTGTTGATGTTCTTCAGGATCTGATCATCATAGAACCAGGTTAATGCCATTTGGAAGTGCATATGGCAGGATGGGTTGTGATAAAATTTCCAAATAGTTGTGGATCTGAGGATGATGCTTGCATAATATGTACACAAGTTATTTGAAGGCCGAACCAATGCTATCATATGGAGTTACTGGACATACATGTGAAGGGCATCAATGTAGCACCAGGGGAAGATGGATCCAAGTTGTAGAGATATGGATCTGTTATTCTTATACAAATCATTTAATCTTCTACAAAACAAACCCTTATGCAAACACACTGCATATGTATGGCTTTGAAAAAACCATAATATAGATAATATTTTTTTTTTTTTTTTTTTTAATTTTATTTAGATACAAAGACATAAAATTGAAAACTAGATATGCCCTGTGTATGAAATTATGAACATGAATGGGAATGCAAAAACTACAGAAAGCATAGATAGAGTGGAAGCTTGAGAGGAAGATGCAGATGAGTGATGAAGCCAATAGGTTCACACATGGTTGACACTACTAGACCATTAGTAGTGTGCAAGAAGGAGTGGATGAGTAGGAATGGCATTTGCATGTGGTCTTCACTAGATAACCATCAAGTCATTGTGTTGTAATAGATAGGTGAATGGAAGTTACAGAGTCTAGGGAAAGCCTACTCTGATATCAGATGTGGGTATTATTGTCAATTTGACTTACACCATTGTAAAAGCAGTTTCAGGCCTTCACAGTCCGTTGAAACATGAAAACAATCCTAGGTTATGCGTGACCTAATCAGTTGATTAAATCTCTAGATTCTAAGGGCTAGCTCCCTTTGGTGTATCGATTAGGATCTCTTTTCTATGCTACAAACTATTTCAGAAAAGAGAGAGAAACTTGAATGGAAATACTATCTAATGATGGTGATACACCTATATTTTTTTACTGATCCACTCAATTTGAGCTCCTAAGAACACTGATTTAGACAACAAAAGGGCTGAAATTTCAACTCCAATTGACCAATATGCATAATTATTTCATGAAAAGGGTTTTTATGGTGATCCAAACTTGAGGAAAATGAAAGAATAGGCCTAATTTAAGGCACTAACTACCCACTGATATCCACTATAAACTCAGCCAAGAGACATGAAACACATAACATGACCTGCATAAACTGATTAACTATGCTGCTAGGTAAGAATCAATACTTGACAAGGAAGAGAAATTCTATTGCTTATGCAAATCTTTAACATGAATACACTATACCAAAATTCTAGAAAATAAAAAAATAGTCCTATTAATCTAAAAAAAGGTTACAAACTCAATCTTTGGCAAAATTTGATCTTGCCAAAAGAGGGATACCATTCAAGGCTAAAAAGCCAATTGATATAGAAAAATATACAACAGCCAAGAGGTTGGCATTGAAAATAGAAGAAGAAGACAATTCCCACTTCATCCCAAATCTAATTTGTGTTATCACAACCTTTTAAATTTGTCTTTTTCCTTGCATGAATACTTTTTAGTTTTGAAAAATGGATGGTGGGCTCAAGCTTGGGCTATTTTTTTTTGTGCATGAAATCTACACCAACTTTGGATGTCTTGACTTAACCTTGAACCAATTTGAAGCTAAGTTAGAACATTTAAAAGGTTTTCCTTTGAATGAAATCAATGAGTAGATGTGGCACTTGATAACCAGTCAACTCTATAAATTAAGAATAGTCAACTCCAAAATTAAGAACAATCAACTTCACATTCTAATTTAGAACTCCGCTTGAATAGCTGGAACATTTGAAAGGCTTGGATTAACAAGAGTGCATGCACGAAATTAATGTTAAGCTCTCCAACATTAATCTCCTTGAGTCCTTCATGCAAACGAGTCTCCATTTTTAGAACTGAAGGTGTCGTGTTTAAAATGGTTACACATCTTAGACGTGTCTAATCTTATTTGGACCACTTTGCATATTGTGGAATGTGTTAACATGTTCATTGATTATTGGAATCTCTTGTATTTTCTAGTTCTTCATCTCTATATGTATTATATTCATTCTGCTTGTCTGTGTTTTTTCTACGAACTTTTCTTTTGCATGTATTTGTCTTGGGCTTATTGCCCGTGGCTTTGTTCTTTTGTATTTCCTTCCGACAAAAAGTTTGAAGGAATTCTATGTCTTTAGGTTTTTGGCTTTTCACTTTTTCACAAATAAATTGTTTGTGAGAATTGTCTCTCTCCATCGACCTTTCATTTCCCTTTGGGCCTTCCTTTCCTTTAGCTCCTTATTTATTTTTATGGGTAAATATTTTGAAATAATTCTTTTGGACAATTTGTCTGAAAGAATTCTTTCAGAAGATTTACCCACAAAAATAAACAAGGAACTAAAGGAAATGAAGGCCCAAAGGGAAATGAATCCAAAAGAATTCTTTCAAACTTTTTGTCCCTCTCTTTCTTGCGGACTTTTCTTTCCTTCCTTTTCCCTTCGGTTGTTCCTCGGGCAATTTTCTTATAGGAATTGCTAAGTGTCCCTCCCAATTGGTCTATTTCCTTTGAACAAAAATTTCGAAGGAATTATATCTTTGGATTTTATCTTTCACTTTCCCCTTAGCCTTTTGACAATGCCCCTTCGGCTTTCTGTAAAGACCTTTCAAATTTTGACAATGGCCCTTCGGCCTTCTTAAATATGCCCTTCAGAGAAAATGACAAGGCCTTTAGCTTTTCAAGTGACCCTTCGAGATTTCCAAGTGGATTTTTCTGAAGGGAAAGAGCTCTTTAGGATTTATAAAATGTCCCCTCGAGTTTTGTTTTGAGCATTCTCGAAGGGTAGATACCCTTCAGGTTTCTACAAATGGCCACTTTGGATTTTTGTAAAATGTCATCTTCCCCCTTTTAAATGGTCTTTCTTGCTTGGTCCTCATCAAAAAGAAGGTATCCTTTATAAAATTGAAGTGGACCATTCTTTTTGAAAAATAAGCCCCTCAAAATTTCACAATGGTCCTCCAAAATTGTAAAAATGCCCTTTGACAAAATCATAAATGTCCCTTCAGGCTTTTAAAATGTCCCTCGACATTCTTTGTCAAGTCCTTTTTTGAAGGCTAATAACCCTTTGGATTTTTATTTTCAAACTTTTTCAAAGGGCAACTACCCTTCAAGATTTTTGCAATGAACTTTCTCAAAGGGCACATACCCTTCTAGATTCTTAAATGGACAGTTTCCTTTCCTTTAGACAAAATGTCTAAAGGATTTAAACCTTTCTTTCCCTTTTCAAGTTGCCTTTCAGACTTTTCCAAGTGCCTCTCAAATCTTCTTAAAGAGAACTTTCCCGAAGGGATTCTACCCTTCAAAATTTTTGTCGATGATCTTTTTTGAAGGGATCGTTACCCTTCGACAAAACTAAAAATAATCCTCGAGAAAATGTAATAAACTTTTGAAAGCACCTTTTGCCTTTGTTCATTTCCTTCAGACAAAAAGTCTGAAGGAATTAGTTCCTTTGCAAATTGCTTTTAAAGATGACCCTCAAGATTTATGTTTGTCCAATTCTCTTGAAAGAAAGAGACCATGTAGACTTGAACAATTCCTTTGGACTATTCAAGACCCAAAACTGATTCACAAGATGAACTGAAAGTTTTGAATGGTAGAGATTGCAATTTTGCCCTATAGGGTCAAAATTGTCAACATTTTGGCGACTCAACTGGGAAGCATGCCTGCTATGTTTAAAAACCTAGCCATATACATGATATTTGAATTCATAAATAAATGACAAATCTGATCCATGACTACAAACTCTCTTTTGGCATGAGATAACCTTCATCCTCCAAAATAGAAGGGAAACACACAAAGTAGGGAAACCTAACTAACAAATCAAATGTGCAAACAAGCACTTATTCAGAACAAAATAGAATGTGCTTGAACAACACTTGGAGGAAAGCAAAATAAACAAACTATGTACAAAGAGCTTTTGCTCTTCAGTAGTAATGTTTAATATGTATCCCATTGACTGAGATTGGAAGCTCCTCACCATCCATCTTTGAAAGTTGGAAGGCATTGTGGGATTTGTAGCTAGAGATTGTGTATGGTCCACTCCAAAGGGAATCAAACTTTGTGTGCCTTCCTGATTTAACTCTATCTTCATCCTACTTGAGGACCAAATCTCCTTCTTTGAAACTTTATGAAGAAGCTCCTTTGTCAAAAGGTCTCTTCACTTATGCTTGATGAATATTCGTGGCTAGCATGGACTAATTTTTTATCTCTTCCAACTCCATAATCTCAGCATACCTGATCTCTATAGGCTCATTTTCCAACAATTCAAGTTGATGCATTAGTTATAAAGTAGGAAACTCAATAAAAATGGGTAGCCTTACTTCCTTACCATATATCGGCTTATATGGAGAGTTGACTATTGATCTTTTATAGGTGATCCTATCATCCCATAGAGATGACTTCAACTTGAGATGCCATGACCTCTGATTGTCTTCAATAGTCCTTCTTATGATCCTTAATAGGTTCTTATTCATAGATTTAGCAAGGCCATTGTCTTGCGGATAATAGTTAGATAAAGTGCTGAGATAAATTTCATGTTGGATAGCCCATTGACTGATTTTAGATTCCACAAAAACCATTGCACTATCAAAAATAATAGTTGAAGGAACTCCAAATCTAGTAAGCAATTCTTCATATAAATCTAGAACATTAGTTTCTTTTACTTCTTTCAATGCTACTGCTTCTATCGAATGTGTGAAGTAATATGTAGCAGTTAGAATCTATTTATGCCGTAAACTTGAAAGAGGATTTATGAGACTGATAAAGTCCAATCCCCATTGGACAATGGGTTGATCCACTAAAATTGGTTGAAGAGGTGAGGCTGCAAGTTTCACTTTTCCTACAAACATAGCACACTGTTTGCACTTTCTAACCCACGCATGGCAATCAACAAATATACTAGGCCAATAATACCCACCTCTCATGATCTTAAGGGTTGTAGTTCTTGTAGAAAAATGTCCTCCACCATGTACATCATGGAATTCTTCAAGAAATCTTTGAGTTTGACTTGGTTGTACACATCTTAGCAACATATCATTGATATCTTTCTTGAACAACACACCATCAATAAGCAAAAATGGAATTGATTGCAATATGAAATATCTTCTTTTTGAAGCACTTAGATGAGAAGGATAAATGCCATCTTGGAGATAGCTTATCAAGTCATGAAACCAGCTGAAAGGTGAGGTATGAATAACTGTAATGTCTTCATCATTTGACACTGAAATACCTCATTAGTCTCTTGCAAGTCTTGAGCTAGGTGCTCACAAAGTCCTTTGCCTCTATTCAGCTTTGTGACCTTAATTTCCACATCATATTCCATTACCTTAGTTATCCAAGCAACTCTCTTCTCATTTATATCTTAATTTAAAAGGAACTCTTTAATGCTTGGATGGGAAACCATTAGATGTATCATATTATTAGACAACAAGTGTCTAAACTTCTTAAGAGATCTTATAACTAAAAGGACATGTTTTAAATAAAAGAATACCTTATTTCATACTCTTTCATGCCTTGGTTGAAGAAGGCTATTGACTGCTCCAAAGCCTCGTGATTCTGTTGCATAAGAATGCCTAAAATAGTGTCCATGTTAGCATATGTATACAAAATAAAATCCTTTGTAAAATTTGGATTTACAAACATAGGAGCACTAGATATGGCCCTCTTAATATCTTCAAAACTATTTATTCCTTCTTTAGATCAGCTGAAGCTCTGATCCTTCTTTAGCATGGTTGTAAGTAGCTTTGTTAAAATGCCAAAATCTAAAATATATCTCCTTATGAAGTTGATTTTCCCAAAGAAGCTTTACATAGCCTTTTTGTGTTTAGGTAAGGAAATTAAAAGAATGGAATTAATCCTTTCAGAATCTATGCTTAAACCATGCTTCAAAACAACATGTCCAAGAAGCTTACCTTCATGAACAGAAAAAACACACTTTTTGGGATTTAGAGATACCCAAATTACCTACACCTTTCGAACACTTGCTTGAGATGAACCATGTGATCTTCTTCATTTTTTTAAAACACTATTATATCAACCAAATAAAAAGTACAAACCTATTAATAAGGCCTTGGAATGCCATATCCATGGCTCTCTGAAAGGTTGCTCCAACATTAGACAAACTGAATGGCATCTTTCTATATGCAAATGTCTCCCACTTAGTTGTGAAGGTTGTCTTAAATTGGTCATCTTATTTGAGAAAAAATTTATTGTAGCCACTATATCCATCTAACAAAGAAAACCTCTCTGAACCTGCAACACACTGTAAAATTTATTCCATTGATGGCAATGGATAATGATCTTTAAGTCAGGCCTTGTTCAAATCATAGAAATCAACACACAAACGGATATCACCATTCTTTTTCCATACTAAAACAAGGTTTTCCACCCACGTTGAGTACTTGATTGAAAATATAATAGCTGATTCTATGAGATTATGAAAGCTTAGCTTTCATTAAAGGCTTGAGCTTAGGATTGATTGGCCTTTGTCTTTGTCTCATTGGTTTAGTCTCCTCCTCTAACTCAATGGTGTGTTGAGCCAAACATGAATTAAATCCCTTGAGATCACTATACTGCCATGCAAATATATCAGCAAAACTTGTGCATAACTCAATGAAAGCTTTCTTTTGTGAAGGAGTGCATACCTTACCTAACTTTAAAATCTTATCAGCTGCAATCTCTACATTGGCATAGTGCTCTTCTTTTGTTGACAAGGATGAATTCTCTTTCCTTAGCTCATCATCACCACTAAATTTTTTTCTCAAGTGTGACTAATCCCTTGGGCCACTTATTTGTTTTTAGTTGCATAATTTGATCACCATATTACTGCGAGTGCTTCGATTGGTTTCTTGAAGAAAACTCAACCTTCTCTTGTAAGAAACTAACAATTTGATTGTCATATTCGAACACTTGATAATTGTCATGATTATCTGGAACAAAAGGCCTTACAACCACCTTTATATGTGACTAAATTTTCTCACTTTTTATATCAGTTGGGATATTGAATTGTGACCCAACGATAGCCAACCTGTTAGCATATTTATTCTCACCTCTTGGTATTGCTTGAATGTTAAAAGCTTAGAAATATTTAAGTCCCATATTTTATGCCTATAATACTTAAGCAATAATTTTTATTATATATTTAAACCTCTTAATTGGTGAACTATAAGTTCACTATCACCAAAAACCTGTAAGGTGTTGACTTTCATCTTCCTAGCCCACTACAAACTGTGAACTAGTGCTTCATACTCAGCAACATTATTTGAATAGCCAAATTAAAATTTAATAGAAAAGAAATACCTTTATTTTTTTTGGATAAACCAACATCAATATAGCTCTAGTTCCATGTTTATTCCTTGATCATCAAAGTACAATTTCTATAAACCTTCATTAGACTCATATTCTTTGACCATGGCTGAAATTGGTGCATCATTCTCATGAAGAAAATACACCCCAAGTCCTTATTATTAAATAAACTTGTAGGGATCATGATAATGCAAGGTATAATCCCACTCATCAAGGAAAAAATTTGAAACTCCATCCAAAGATGATTCACTTTCTACTTCACTAGCTTCTAGTACTTCATCCAAGATGATACAATTAGTGTTCACAACACTTGGCATATATGGTTCCATATAAAAACATGTAATGGGTTTAGAATGAATTATTACCTTGGTAACATACCTAGTTTTGAACATTAAATAAGTCCAATTAATTGATAAATATCCCCTAATCTTTGAGGTGAAGTCTCTTGAAAGACACATAACAAAGTAAGGAGGTAAGTCTATCACAACAACATCCTACTGAATAGTAACAATGGGACAAGCGTGTAATGTCAATTTTATATCTTTGATGAGGCCTACCATATTTTTTGGTGACCCATATAATTGTAATACTCCTTTAGTGTTTGGCTCATAAATAAGTCCAAGCTTGTCTGCAATTTGTTTAGGCATGATTGTACTCCTAGCTCCACTATCCACCATACAATAATGACCCAAAGTATCATCTACCATCAAAGAAAAGTAAAAATGAGGAGTTTTATTTAATTTTACCTCAATTTTATCCACCTTTCCCATATATATATATTTTTTTTACCTATTGCTTTGTTGGTTGATCTGAATTAATTAAGATAACAACTTCTTTCTCGACTGATTTTGGAGATAATTTGAGAGTTGAAAGCTTTTGGATGAGCATGTATTTTTGTTCTAGAGTGGAAAGAGAATCCCACATGTTAATGTTGATGTTAGACTTCTTCATCTAATCTATTATGCTGAAATGAGATCCACTAACATTTGGTTGTACCTTCTGAAGTACTGGCTATTCACGAACTAGAGGTAGTTGATGAACCTTACCAACCTCTATATTCTAATTTTTCCATGTTGTAGGGACAACAATTTGCTCTTTTGTACTCTTAGAAACAACCCTAAGAGTACTTGAAGCATTTTTTACCTCTTGAGCCTCTTCAATGGTTCTTATTTTGGCTCTAGTTACAACTGCAACTTGACCACTTGAATTGTTAGTTTCAACACCTTGAGTAAAAGTAACATGATCATCTACTTGAAAATTTACATTAATGGGATTAGGCTGCCCTTGAACTTGATGAGTCTCTCCTTTTGATGCCAAAACCTATATCTTGGTATTGACCTCCTTGAAAATAAAAGTATTCTTGTGTCATTTGAGGCACAGGGATGTTCTGTGATACCAAGGCTTGGTTTTGAGCATCATTGAGATTTGAGGGTTGCCAACCTGAATCCTGCATCAAGTTGTTTTGAGGTGGGGTGGGAACAATAAACTTTGAAGTGGAAGGAACATTAATATCAAGGGAAGCATATGGCTTAGATGGAGTTATGACTCCTTGTGTTTGATAAGGTGGTCTATTTTCTCTAAAACCTTGATAAGGAGTCCTTTGATCATTGAAGGGCCGATAGGTGTTGTGATTTTGATATTGATAAGGCCTATTAGACTAAAATTGTTGCCACTTGAGTTGTATTATTTCATTCCCAAAGGATTGTAGTAAACTTTTTAACTCTCCTATCTCACTAGATTGACTAATAGGGATTGCAATTTGAGATGGAGATGGTGGAATAGGAGCTAAGGATAGAACTTGAGGAATTTGAAGGGTTGGTATGGAATTTACTTCTAAAAATATAGGCATTAGAGGTCTTAAAGAAATCTTACCAACTTATATCAAATTATTTTCTACCCTTATTGCAACCTCATAAGCATCTAGCAAAGTAGTACCACCCATTGACTGTATCATCACACTAATGTCAGAATTAAGGGCTTTCAAATAGTATAGAAATGCATATTCAAGGGATGGCCTTATCAACATAGGTATTTTAGTCCATATCTTTTGGAATTTGAGTTTTAAATCAGACATGAACTTATTAGGAGCCCTTGTTATGGTAGTTAATTACCCAACTAAAGATAGGTGATTAGATTTATCCTAAGGCTACACCTAATTCATCCCAGGTGGAAATGGAGTTTGGTGGAATGTTTTTAAACCATTACAATGCTTTTCCTTTGAGGGAGGCAACAAGTAATAAAATAATAACATTATCCTCAACAACATTATAGACTGAATAAAGATTAGCCACATCTTAGATATGTTCAATAGGGGTTGTTTGATTTTCTCTTGAGAATAATGGGATACTCTTGAGGGCAGACACTGAAATGGCATCAAACTAGGCTAAATTTAGTGGGCTACCTCTATTGAATGGAGCAAACACTTGATTTTAGATGGCCATTTAAATAGTGGGGTTTATAGTGGTTAGAACAGTAGGATAACCAGGAGGAAAATATTGCTTTTGAGGATATGGTTTTGCCCTCTTAAACCTTGATCTCTTATAAGATATGAATTCAAAAGGAATACCCTTACTTGCTAACCTTGTGGTAGCCTTTGGCATGAAAGAGCTACCTGAATGATGTTATAAACTCTGTAAGTTGAAGAATCTTTAGCTTGTGATGAAGATGAATATTTTCATCTCTTACAAAAATTTTCTTTGGCTTTAAATTTATTTAGATCTGCAAATATTTCTTTGTGGTCCCATCGAGCGTGCCAAAAATTATTATCAATCAAACTTGCACCCCTATGAATCTAATTTCAAATCTTTATAGTCTACTGAAACACAGAAATGATCCTAGGTTATGCGTGACCTAATCAATGGATTGAATCTCTAGATTCTAAGGGTTATCTCCCCTTGGTGTATCGACTAGAATCTTTGTTCTATGCTATAAACTACCTAAGAAAAGAGAGAGAAACTTGAATAGAAATCCTATCTAATGATGGTGATACACCTATATAGCTCCTAAGAATACTAGTTTAGACAAGAAAAGGATTGAATTTTCAACTCTAATTGACCAATATGCATAAGTATTTCATGAAAAGGGTTTATCTAGTTATCCAATCTTGAGGGAAATGAAAGAATATGTCTGATTTAAGTCACTAACTAGCCACTTATATCCACTATAAACTCAGCTAAGAGACATCAAGCATAGAACATGGCTTGCATAAATTGATCAACTATGTTGCTAGGTAATAATCAAGACTTGACAAGGAAGAGAAATTCTATCACTTATGTAAATCATTGACATGAATACACTATACCAACATTTTAGAAAATAAAAAAAACAATCCTTCTATTAATCTTAAAAAGGTTACAAACCTAGTCTTTGGTAGCATTTGATCTTGCCAAAAGAGGGATACCATTCAAGGCTAAAAATCCAACTTATATATAAAAATATACAAATAATAGGTTGGCATTTAAAAAAAAAGAAGAGGACAACTCTAACTTCAGCCCAAATCCAATTTGTGTTATCATAACCTTCTAAAATTGTCTTTTTCATGCATGAAATCTATGCCAACTTTATATGTCTTAACTTAAGCTTGAACATATTTGAAGCTAAGTTGGAATGTTTGAAAGGCTTTCCTTTGCATGAAATCAATGAGTAGATGTGGAACTTGATAACCAGTCAACTTTATAAATTAAGAACAGTTAACTCCAAAAATAAGAACAGTCAACTCCACATCCAAATTTAGAACTCTGTTTGAATTGCTAGAACATTTGAAAGGCTTGGATTAACAAGAGTGCATGCATAAAATTAATGTTAAGCTCTCTAACATTAAGCTCCTTGATTCCTTCATGCAAACGAGTCTCCATTTTTAGAACCGAAGGTGTCATGTTTGAAATGGTTACACATCTTGGATGTGTCTAATCCTGTTTGGACCACTTTGTATGATGTAGAACATGTTAATCTATTCATTGGTTGTTGGAATCTATTATATTTTCTGGTTCTTCATCTCTGTATGTATTATATTCCATCTATTTGTCTATGTTTTTCTGTGGACTTTTCTTTTGCATGTATTTGTCTCGGGCTTATTGCCTATGGCTTTGTTCTTTTGTATTTCCTTTGGACAAAAATTTTGAAGGAATTCTATGTCTTTGGGTTTTTAGCTTTTCACTTTCTCACAGACAAATTATCTATAGGAATTGTCTCTCTCCTTCAACCTTTCATTTCCCTTTGGGCCTTCCTTTCCTTCAGCTCCTTATTTATTTTAGCAGGTAAATCTTCTGAAAGAATTCTTTTAGATAATTTATTCGAAAGAATTTTTTTGGGCTTTTTGTCCCTCTCTTTCCCATGGGACTTACTAAGTGTCCCTCCCAATTGGTCTATTTCTATTGAGAAAAAATTTCAAAGGAATTATATCTTCAGATTTTGTCTTTCACTTTCCCCTTGGCCTTTTGACAATGCCCCTTCAGCTTTCTGTAAGGACCTTTTAGAATTTGACAATGGCCCTTCAGCCTTCTTAAATGTGCCCTTCAGAGAAAATGACAAGGCCTTCAACTTTTCAAGTGACCCTTCAGGATTTCCAAGTGTACTTTTCTAAAGGGATAGAGCCCTTTGGGATTTCTAAAATGTCCCCTTAGGTTTTGTTTTAAGCTTTCTCAAAGGGTAGATACCCTTCAGGTTTCTGCAAATGGCCAATTTGGATTTTTGTAAAGGGTCCTTTTCCCCCTTTTAAATGGTCTTTCTTGCTTGATCCTCATAAAAAAGAAGGTACCATTTGGAAAGTTGAAGTGGACCATTCCTTTTGAAAAAGAAGCCCCTTAGAATTTTGCAATGGTCCTCTGAAATTGTAATAATGCCCTTCAACAAAATTTTAAGTGTCCCTTCAGGCTTTCAAAATGTCCCTTATCATTCTTTGTCAAGTCCTTTTTTGAATGCTAATAACCCTTCATATTTTTGTTTTTGAACTTTTTCGAAGGGCAGATACCCTTCAGGATTTTTGCAATGATCCTTCCCAAAGGGCACATACCCTTCGATATTCCTAAATGGACCATTTCCTTTCCTTCAGACAAAATGTCTGAAGGATTTGAACCTTTCTTTCCCTTTTCAAGTTGCCTTTCAAACATTTCCAAGTGACTCTTAGATCTTCTTAAAGAGAACTTTCCTGAAGGGATTCTACCCTTTAGGATTTTTGCCGATGATCTTTTTCGAAGGGATCATTACCCTTCAGCAAACTAAAAAGAACCCTCGAGAAAATGCAATAGACCTTTGAAAGCACCTTTTACCTTTGTTCATTTCCTTTAGACAAAAAGTCTGGAGGAATTAGTTCCTTTGAAAATTGCTTTTAAAGATGCCCCTTAGGATTTCTATTTGTCCAATTCTCTCGAAAGAAAGAGACGATGTAGACTTCAACAATTCCTTCAGACTATTCAAGACCCAAAACTAATTCACAAGATGAATTTTAAAGTTTTGAATGGTAGAGGTTGTAATTTTGACCTATAGGGTCAAAATTGTCAATAGGTATTACCCCATTTTGGTGATGAGCTGAAGGCTCTAAATGTGTGGAATCACAAAATATTTTGGTCGATCAACATAACATAATTTGTTCAATATACTTGACACATAAATATAGTGTTTTTCACTCCTATAATCAAGGGGGTTTTTCTAACTACCCAACTGTATCTAAACATAATCTCTATTTTTTTCCCCTATAATCTCTCGTAGGCTAATATCTCTACGTGAGTTGTATTATCAACTCAATTACATTATTGTTTTACTTTCTCACAATATAACTAACCTATGTGATTATCACTTCATGTAATAATCACTTACATGATTTGATTACTAACCTAAATACTATTTCTCACCATAAATATGAGCACTAACCTAGTTATCCTTAACAATATTAACATTAGCAAAGGAGTATAAAACATGGAACTACTCTACACCATCCATGCATATCAATATGTTTTATCAAAATAGTGAATAAAGAAATGTGTTAATTCAAATTATCAAAAATCATTGGGTAATTAAAAATGTTAAGATATATAATAAATCACACAAACTGATATGGAACTCACTATTTTTTGAGATATGCTAAAAGGGGAAAGCACCAAAGAAGAATGACTTAGCTGGAAATCAAACATGCAAGACATGATTATGACTATGAAACTTGATGTATGGTTGTTGTTGATGAGGTATTTTGATAAAAATAACTTAGTTAGGGGTTGTTAGGCCATATCCTATCTCCCCTAAAAGGAAGAAGATCCAACAAAGGAAATGTTTCCTCAAGGTCTTAGTTATCAGGTCTTGGTACGTAGGGTAACCTAATTGGTTCATTGTGACCATTCCATAACAAGTGGCTTCAGTGAAACTCACTCCAAATGATGGATTAAGCTATAGATGTTATGAGACTCGATCAATCCACCACTGATCTTTTAAAAATGCTTAAACGATGATGAATGACATTCAATAATCATGATTTAACATGATAAGTCAATTGTTATTAGTCCTAAGCTAACACATTGACAAAATAAAGAGAAAAAGAAAAGGGAAAAGGGAAGAAAAGGCCATGCTTCCATAAAGATGAAGTTGCAGTGTCTGATTGAACAAATCTCATATAAACTAGTCCTCAGTTAAATGATACCCATCACAAATCTAGTTAAAGTATGGTGCATGAGTTTGGGGAGAAGTTTTTGTGAACAAAGAGGAACATAACCATCATAAAAATGTGTAGGAAATGGCCATTTGACTATACAACAATCTAAATACCAATATTTTTCTTATTGATTAGCAATGTGAGATTACAAAAACCATTTAGCGACAAATTTCATACTCATAATAACGAGAAATACACTACGCTAGGAAAGCATGAGAAATGCTTGTTGTACTAACTATAGATAATCCTAGCATGTCTAGTCCACTAATCTATGTTCTAATCTAAAGGGAACCAACAAGACATAGTCTCTCTAATCTTAAAAAGATTAGCCCAAGTATATCCTTCTCTAATCTTAAAAAAGACCAACCTCACCAAATTGATAGCAAAATTTAGTCTATAATTTATAAATCGACTAAGTCCCAAGGTGAATTAATACAAACATAGAGTCAATTTATCATGAATTAAATCACAAATGAACCAGATTGCTAAAGGAAAATGTTGTAGAAACCCTAAAAATGGTTAAATAACTTATCATAAGTCAAAGTTAGATATTTAAAAAGGGGAATTTATTGAACATTCTAAAATGGAAATAAAAATAGCTGAGACTTTTTATAATTTAATCAGATTCAACAATTATATCAACTAATTCCTAGATGCAAAGCTTGGACTAAGTGTTTGAAATGAAGGAATATTACAATGAAGCATACTCAGTCACTTAAAAATTTATCATCTAGGAACCTACAGATTTAGGTTAAGGTTTAAACAACCAAACCACTAAAAAATCCTGAAGAGAACAATATCAAACTTCAGAACAAAAAGAGGTTCTATGATTTTAGATATGAAATTAGGGCATAATAGTGAACCAACCTAGCCTAGGTAAAGCTTTCTCTAATCCTAAAAAAGACCAACCCTGCCAAATTGATAACAAAATTTAGTCTATTATTTAGAAATAAACTAAGTCCCAAGATGAAACAATGCAAACATAAAGTCAATTTATCCTGAATTAAAGCACAAATGAACCAGATTGCTAAAGGAAAAAGGCTATAGAAACATTGAAAATAGTTAAATAACCTACCAAAAGTCAAAGTCAGATATTCTAAAAGTGGAATTTATTAAGCATTATAATATGGAGATAAAAATAGTTGAGACTCTTTAGAATTTAAGTAGATTTGATAATTATATCAAATAATTCCTAGATGCAAAGCTTAGATTGAGTATTTTGAAACAAAAAAAACATTACAATGAAACATACTCATTCACTTAAAACTTGTCATCTATGAACTTGAAAACTTAGGCTGAGGTTTAAATAGCCAAACCACTAAAAACTCCTAAAGGGAAAAAGATCAAAATCTAGAGTAAAAAGAGGTTTTATGATTTCAAATATAAAATAAGGGTGTGTTAATGAAGGCAACAACAATTGTGTG
Organism: Torreya grandis; assembly: GCA_037957365.1. Lineage (NCBI taxonomy): Eukaryota > Viridiplantae > Streptophyta > Pinopsida > Cupressales > Taxaceae > Torreya > Torreya grandis. The sequence goes on from JARHVA010000101.1 coordinate 4,005,274, forward strand.
AGGTCACGTTGAATCAAGAATATGGCTTCATAACTGCCTAGGATAAGGCCATGCTATTTGGATGAGGTCAACCAGTGTTAGCATTTATAGGGTGTGTTGGTATCTAATAGGGTTTTTTCCCTTTGTGTGAATTCTAACTAATGCACCCTACATGTAGGTCCTATTTGTGTGATTGGGGTGCTTGTTTTACTACATAAGCTATTGTGTGGCTTTTTATTCATTTAGAACCCTGACTCAATATACTACGAGGAATAAATGAAATAAAAAAGAAAAAATGGGTTAGTATTTGAATTTGTGCTTGACCTGAACACCCCTTGTGTTTAACATTATCAACATACCAATACTTCAAAGAGGGATCAAACTCCATGTAGTAATTCCATGTTACGATGGTATGTGAGAAATATTGGTGTAATGTTATATGATGATGTAATCATAGTGAAATTATGTGTTTTAACAATGACTTGTGACCATGGAAGTGTATTTAGACTTGGCTCAGTGGTACTTGGGCTATGTGAACTTAGAATTGGGAAGAATCGATTTATTCTTTTCGATGTGCAGTTATATATTTTAGTTTTTTCAATCATGGGAACCTCTAGTGAACAAAAGGTTAGAAAATGTAGCTTTATAGAGGCATTTTAGTAATTTAATTGAATGGGACTTGTGAAACATGTGGGATGACCCATTAGGTGAATCTATATTTGAGAAATTATCCATTGTTTGGTGGGAGGATGAAACCAATAGATTCGAACACTAGTGGAGAATGAGATGGCCTTGAAGGAGCAATTATCTTAGGAGCAGAGAAAACTAATATGGAAGTGTGAATTAGTATAACAATGAGTTTAGGATACTTGGAATGAATAAAATGAGTGTTAAATATCAAAATTTATTAAGGGTATAGGGTCATCTAAATAAAAGTAGAGTAATATCGGTTGAAAAGCATGGAACTAAGCGCGAGCTAAGTGTGCATAAAAGAATGATCACAAGTGCATATTTTTAACATTAAATGTTAATTTTAGTGACTATGCAATGTCACATCACATTATAATGACATATTAAAAATGAGTAACTAGCAAGGCATGTGTAAGCAATATAGGAAGCTCGACATAGTACAAAGGTCATATAAAGATATAACTTGTAATAGTGAAACCTGTGGAACATGATGCCCCTAATATTGATATGGTGATTGGGTAGAGGGAAAATCAACATCTATATGTCCACGTGTAACATGTATGTTTTGTATAAAACTCAAATACCATGAAATGCATGTGTGTATGTAAATAATATGCCATCTACCAAACATGTGATAAATAACATATGTAAATAAGTAAAATTAGCAATCATTAATGCTCAGGTCTTGATTTTAGATATTTTGAATATTTAAATGATTTTGTATTTTATGATTATTTGTATTTTTATATGTATTTTTGAAATTTGGAAAAGCCAACTAATGATATTATCAATGGGAGGGTAATGGGAAATGCTTGTATCGAGTAGTGGAAGGGTTTTTCATCCTAGATGAGAGGTAACAACTGGGGATGGGTGATAATCTGATAAGAAGTCATGTGGTGAACCATATCTATCATGATCATTATTCATATAACTTATGGGTATGATGAGTGGCTCTAAAAGGCTGAGGACTCTATGGTGTTTGTTGTTTAGAAGGAGGGTGTCTCGCTACCTATTTTAGCTATAAAACCGTTAAACTACCTATAATGCTAATTGATTATGTATTGTAGGATATGGTGGCTTTTGTGGTCTATGGGTAAATCTCTAACATGATCAATGATGAATAACTGGATATATATATATATATATATATATATATATATATATATATATGTCTAGTAATTGACATCATATGCTCATTATAAATATGTGTATCGGCCACCTATGAATAATGATCTTGAATAGGTGTATCAAACCTATCTATATAATGATCATGAATAGGTGTATAAAACCTCTCTAAATAATGATCTTAAATATGTGTATCAACCCTATCTGAATAATGATCTTGAATATGTGTATTAACCAATCACAGTGGTGGTTGTTGATTGTAGCAAATACTCATACTATGCACCTAAAATTGTAACCACAATGTTGTATTATATTTACTTTAGGAATCAATTTACTATAGAGGGAAATATGTGAAGTCTCTACATCCATGGGCATCCTAACAACATGTTGAAGACCCCATTACTCTGTAAAAACAAGAATGGTGTGGCTAATATGTTGATACCACATAAAGAGGTAATATTATGCATCTCAAGATACTGTGTCTCTATCCATAAAATCCTTTCACTAATTTCATTTCATTTTATAAATATTGTCATGTGTACTCAAGATATTTAAGAAGTAACATCATGCAAACATTCTCACTTGAACCATTAACAATCATAATACTATGTATATATTTTTCATCGATGTAGATTCGTATGAACAATACATAAAATATGAATCATCATCAACTATCTCACTATCATCAAATGTGATCATGGGTCCCTAAGGTGGAATATCACTAAGTGTACCAATGTTAGTGTCTAGTGGATGATCATATGTCATTAGTGGAGGATGCATGTTTTGTGCATTATGTACCTCTAAAGTGTCCTTAGTTTTTATTGAGTCGCGTTTAGGAAAATGATCACTAAACATGTTCAACTTATTATTTCCATTATGTTTTAGTCGATATTATTTTATGAAAATGCCCAAATTGATAATGCCATCATGTATGAGATCATGTATCTTATTTCTTAGTATAAAACATTTGTTTGTTAAATATTTTGTAGTATGATCATACTCATTATATTCATTTTCATCATACTTCCTTGGTCTAGGTTTACTTATATCAAGATCTTATGGATGAAGGTGAGTGATAAAGTTGCACTCAAGCAACATCTTTAGTAACACATGAGGAGGTGACGGTAATTGTTAAAACTACCTCTTTGGTGGAGCTATCAATTATAACTAGTTTATAGTTATGCAAATGTATTAATTGTAATCTTCACCTCATCTTCGTAATCACTTGGTTTGACCTTATAATTTTGTTTTCTTTAAAACTTTATTATTGAAGTATTTGTAGGAGTTATTGTATGCTTAAGTTTGTTCAAAGAAATTAACTTGACTTCTATGTCCCTCATAGTATGGCACAACTCCTCAAATAATTTGAATCTCTTGATTATAATGGACTCATGGAGTGATGGTAGCAAAATTTGTTTGAATATATCTTGTAATTCTTTTTTATCCATAACATTGGCCATATTAGCTAGCATGGTCTTGTATCGAATCATATGGTCATTGATTGGTTCATTAGACCCTTGCTTTAGCTTAGAAATTTATGCATAGGATAAATTCTTGTTGATGTTGATGGAAAAGTGCCCTAGGAATTAGTTGGCCAAGTGGTTGAATGCTCTTATGGATTAAAGAAAGATATCATAAAACCATCTTAATGCATAGTCCTTAAGACTTTTTAGAAATATATTAGTCGATAGTTTCTCATTGTATGCATAATCCAAGCATGCTACATAAAATGATCTAAGATGTTTTTTAGATCACCTTTACCTTTGTATAGAGGGAGCTTAGGAGATATGAAGCCTATTGGTAAAGGGTAGGCTACTATTTCAGGAGATAATGGGTTATGAATCAAGGTATACAAATCCATGGCAACTAGCTCTCAATACACCTTGCTCTAATTGAAACACAATTACATGAAAATCTGTAACAACTTGCGCAAGGGAAAATTAAATAAGGTTTGAAATGGAATTTGTGTAGCCATCATGGTAAGGTTGAATGTTACCTAGGTAGGAATAAGCATCAAACTATTCGAAAGGCTTCATGTTTCCCTCAAATCTTGGGTGGATGTTATATCGGTCATTAAAGGTATAGGGATAATAATATTACTAATAGTAGTGGTCTAAATACCTGATGTAGAATCTCAACCTTTTACTCATTTCTTACTATATATAATATTGCATCAACCTAATGCAAATTCTTGTTAAGGTATTTAATGAAAATTTAATCTTCTAAGGCATCTTATTGATCTTTAGTAGTTGTGTCATCAGTATCAATATTCATGATAAGTCCATCAACAGGGTGAATTTTATATGTTGTGCAATTTGTAATAGGAAGAGCAAAAGGATTCATGTAATCCCTTTGGTGTCTAGTAGTAATAATAGACATATCATATGGGATGTTTCAATAATCAGATTGGATAAAGGCTTGGGATTGTTCATGAGTACTTTTAGCCTTATTAGTTAATTTAGATTTGATCCTTGTTACCCATTTGCTTACATAATTGATCCAAATAAGATACACTATCTATGTAGAATAATAAGAAAAGAGTAATTTCATTATTTGTGTTAACCAATAATGTTCATTCAACATGGTCATGATTAATGTGCATTATTATGGACTAATCATAAATTAGATATAAAAATAAAACACTAATGTTGAAATATGATACCCTAAAAGGACAAAACCCTAAGGGAAACTGATGGTTTTACACTATTTGATATGTGTACATATGTTTTACCATAATTTGGATTAATGGATGAGATTTATCTAATTAATATAAAACTTTGAAATATAGGGTCGAGGTGTGTAATCAGTTGGACGGGTACTTCCATTGCGGCTCTGCCCACCAGTGTTCGAGTCCCTCCCTGGCCCTGTGGTACTGGTATTAGTCGTGTCTAGCCAGTGGCGCCGGTCACGTTAAAAAGTTTACCAAGATTTTCAAAAAAAAAAAAAAAAAAAAAAAAAAAAATATATATATATATATATATATATATATATATATATGTATAGAGAACTTTGAAATATAATTCAAATCAATATACATTACATTCAAACATACATATAAATGTAAAAGATTAAGATTGATTCTTCTCACTTAACAAGGGCATATGCTAAATATATAAAGCAATAAGGAGATCAAGATACTTATCTTTTATGCTTGATTGTCTGACTATCACTAAATTATGGAAGTGAAAATTGGAGATAGCAGGTTTGTGGTTTGTTTAGATTTTAAATTGACTCAATGTCTACACTGGGTCAATTCCATAAGATCGGTAAGTATCACCAGTTGATGTTGACCTACTGGTTGGTATTGACCTACATAAAAGTAAGGCACATTGACTATAAGATCACTTACGACTATCTTTGATTTATTTGTATTTGCGATCCTAAATCATGATGATGTGTGCAAGTTTAGAAATCAATTTCTTTTGCCTTGAAAGCCTTAGGTGTGCTTGTGAGGGATAAAAACCTGCCAAAAAAGGGGGAATTTTAATGGGTTGTGACCTTAATCACACCCATTGAATGATTTATCATTGCCTATGTATCAAATAATCTAAGTATTGAAATCAATCGATGTGTATTTCTCCCCTAGTGTGGTTGTGAAATTATGTTTCTTTGCTATATGTATGAAACTAATGATGTGTCTTTGGTACTTGATAAAGATTGATTTAACATGGTTTTTGAATGCTTTAGACTTATCTTGTGACTTCTCTTAGTGATAGGTTTATAAATTAGGAAGAATAGAGCCGACTTTCTTAGTATGCAACAATGTACAAATGTATATTAGATAAGTCTTAAGTCCCTTGTAAATGATACCTTGATTTATTTATATATGGATCCAATTGAAAAATTCATCATGTCGCTGATGTACTACGCTAATTAACCAACATTAATGAGAGGTTTTATTTTATAAAATATCTATTATTGGAGCAGGTTAGTATTGACCAAAGCATGTCAATATCAACTAATGATACTGATTGTATCTAGCAAAACTGACCTGTGTATAAACATAGTAAACTAAGAGTCTAGAGATGTTTGTGCAAGATATTTAGTAGGCTTAAAACAAACAATGAAGCTTTTATAGGTGTGTAACAACATAACAAAAGGGTTGAATCATAAGATAACATGAAAGTGTGAGAGGAATGTGGATTAAGACCTTGTTTGAATGTTAAATTCATGCATAGTAAATGTGTGTCAAATTTGTCATTCTCAAAATACCAAAGATCAAATTTTAGTATATACACCTAACACCATATATAATATGATTCAACTTCCAACTAGGTGTTTTAACTTTTTTCATAGCATTGATAATGCCCATCGAATCCCCTCTGATAATGACTTGTTGAAAACTTTTATCCTTGGTAAAATTGATCCCTTCCAACATTATAATGGCATTCACTTCCTTATTAGTAGCTTTTTGAATAAAAAGGGAACCCCCCATATTAGATTTCTTCGACGATTATGGATTAAAAATCCAACCCCATCTAACCTTATATTTTCATGAGATACACCTAACATGTTCTTATTGATCTTAATTGAAAGGAGACATTTCCAAAAAAAAAATCCCAATCTCTTCCCAACACCTTTCTCATTAAATTCCTTTATCTTTGAGTAGTTTGTTGTTATGTTTCTTCAAAATAGTCCATGTTACATTTACTAGAGAAACCAACCAAATATTAGAAAGGAACTTTAAACCAACACGCAGAGATAAAAAAGTGTCCTTAATTGACTTAAAAAGAATGAAAGTGTATATTAACATAAAAGTGAGGAATACAAAGGGTCAGTTGAATTATTACAATAATTATGTACAACAAGTACATAACTAATCATTAGTTTATCATCTTTTGTTAATGCCACTAAATATTTACATAGAATACTACTAACATATGCCGCAGAGAAAACCTATTATTCAATGACCTATTATTCAATGAGTCAATTAAAGGCCCAAATTCTCTTGGATCAGTCACCCCTCCTTGAATCAAAATTTTCTGCATTACATGTAGTTTCAGACCAATGAGAAGGTTTTGGAAACTTACACTTATAAATCATTTTCTCTTGGTCCAAGGTAATTGACTTAATTTAATGATCTAAAAGAGAGGGTTTTATTATTGACATGTTTGTTTGACCCTCATGTCATTTATTTGATTTGATTCTTTTGGTGCATTGCACTAAAGATTGACCTATGCTTCTTAAAGTGTCTCTACAACATCTAAAGTGTTCAACAAAGGTGGAAAATATTGGCACAAGAGTTATGAGTTGAAGATTGGAATTAAAACATGCTAGTAAGGAAGATTAAGCTCCAAATATTTATATCCTACTTGGTGATGGTATAGGGCATGCATGGAAGTGGACAAAGCTTATTTTAAGGTCTTGTTATTCTTTCATTATATAAATGAAACCATACTTGATTGCCAACCTAAAATGTTGGCCATAGCACTAGTTTTACTTAGCGTTAACTTTATGTAAAATGGTTTGCACTTATTGCTGAATGAGCTCAATGAGATTAACAATTTTGTCAACTTATTTATGAGTTAAAGGATTTATTTTAGATGGATTTATATGATAAGAAACATCAATGGGTGTCAAAGGCTGGAAGCCCAATCAAACCTAAAAAGGTTTGTGTAGTAGAGTTGCACAAAATTATATTGAAGTCATGTTAACTGAAAGGAAGATTTAATCCTATGTGCATTGATTGTTTTAATTCTACATTCTTAAAATATACATGATCATCCTATTTACCAATTTTTTATGTCCATCAGTTTGAGGATGAAATATGGTAGACTTTTTCAATTGTTTGTCTAACATAGACAAAAGTGATTTTCATAAATTATTCAAAAACTTAGTATCCCTATTAGAGATAATAGTGTATGGCATTCTAATGTGGATTCAAATATAATAAAAATATAGTTTAGTTATTTCTAGAGCTAAGATTACTTTCTTTCAAGGTGTGAGAATTTCCATCTTAGATAATAAATCAACTACTACATAAATACAAGCATTGCCATGATTTGTAGTAAGAGAGTATTGGAGAAAGTTCATGGAAATAGATTCCCTTGGTTTCATTGGAATTATTAAATGTGTGTACATACGTTGATTCTTGTTGACTGACTTGGCAATTGCATATGTAGTATAAGACTTGATGTATTTGAAAACATTTGACATGAGGTGTGGCCAAAATAAATACTCTTATTATATGGTAGGGGTCTTTTCGACTCCAAATCTTCCTACATTTTTATTAAAATGAGCTTAACATATTATTTTTGATCTCTTTTCCTCATGTTATACACTTAAGTTCCCAAGATCATATAGGAGTCAATCTTGCAAGTACAAATTTGAAACTAAATTTATATAATGCAACTTTTGATAGATTTATGAAAATTCTATATTAGATGAGTACAATCCTAATTAAGTTTTTGCTTCATGTTCACGTGTGTCAAATACAATGAGGAAAATTTGAACCAAAGGTCGACTCAAAAAATATATTATTGGATCGAAACTTCCTTTCTTATGCCTACTATTTATATGGAATTATTGAAGATAAGAAGACCATTTATAGTGCCCCTTTTGCTACAATTTGTATGAGTCTATAATAATTGAATAGGTTTGTGATTTGTATGGATCAAAGTTTTATTTCCTAATATATAATCTATCAAATGATTTTATTCTGTAACAATATATGTGGGATAAATCCTTACTAACATAATGAATGTTTCATTATGGTAAGCAACTAAGTGACCATGTTGAGTCAGGACTAATCAAAGCGTATAATTATGTGCATTAGTAACTATTTCAGATGGTTACTAAAAATTGGGTAAATAAAGTAATGGTATAGAACATAGTCTAGATTTAAATTCTTTAAATGTTTTTGGTTGTGTGGCTAATCAAATGAAACATGTTTTGGTGCCACCTTTGATAACTTGATTCAGATGCTATGTTACATGAGAGATACCAAGTGCACATATATTATAGAAAGTTACTAATCCTAAGAAGATATGAAGCTCTATCAGATTATTTTGTGTAGGCCATTTATGGATGACTTGAATCTTGTTTGGATCCATATTAACTCCTTGTATATCTATAATGTATCCTAGATACTATATCTCCCACATGGCAAAGAACATTTCTTTATGTTAGTATACATCTTGTGATATCACCATTTATAAAGCATTTTCTAAATATGATGCAAATGTTTATCCCATATTTTTTTGAAGATTAGGATGTCATAAAGGTATATTGCAACAAGTGAAGTAGTTAAAGGCTTAATCATGTCATTCATTGTGTTCATGAATGCCATAGGTGCATTAGTTAAGCTAAAGGGCATAACCAACTATTCAAACAAACCTTCAATGGATTTGAAGGTTTTTTTCTAAATTTTTGTAGGTTCAATAATAATATGATGATACCCATACTTAAGATCATTTTTCTTGAAAATTTTTTCACCACAAAGGTTGTCTAGTAGAATGTGTTTTCTTTGATGAGGATATTAATTCTTCACAGTGTTTTTGTTGAGAGTTTTGTAATTGATGAACAACCTCCATGTGTCATCTTTATTTGAAATAAACATAAGGGGGTTGTCACAAGGTGATGAGTTGAGAATGATTTGTGCTTTATCAATTCATTCATGGATGTTAGTAGTAGTTATACAATGTAAAATTGTAAAGTTTTTTATGAGAGGCATGTGTGCGATGTATAATATTTTATATGTATTTTAGAATGTGTTTGTATATCAAACAATTGTAAGAAGATGAAAATACTCCTTCAAGATGAAATTGAAAGGTCAATAATGTGAAGTGATAGTATCCTTGAAGCTCTATAAATAATTGTAGTATAAAGAATAAACAGTTTTGACTTTAAAAGATTATAATATACAGATCAATTAATGGTTCTAATGTTCATTTTGTTGTTATTTTGTGTGCATTAGTTTCCATGTAATGTTTGAATTTGCATGTCAAATATGATTAAGATGTTTTATTTGAGGATATTAAACTATATATAATAGAATATAATTGATTAATAATGAATCTAAATGCCTTAATCCTACTTTGAATATGTTGAACATATAACTGAAATCACACAATAAAAACCTTTACATATCCAATGGATTTTTACAGGAACCTCTACTAACAATGGTGTAGTGAGCATGGATCTTGAAACATGTTAAAATGGTTACTTGGTCAAAGAGATCTATAATGATGGTTGCATGAAGGAATACACAAATTCGCATAAGAAGCTAGATGAATTAGAACCACTATGAAAGAAATCATAATTAAGCACATTCATGGTAAAATCTATCATATTTTATGGTGTGATTTGCTTGAACTATTAGTTGTTTGGTTGTTAAGAATTTAATATTATTACTTCAAGCCTAGAGAAACATAACACTTTTGTTGGACTAAATAAAATTTAGAATAGTGCGAAACATGAAGGTTGATTAGATGCATGTGATAGATCATTGGATAAAAACCACCATTAATAGATACGTCACTATGTTTATCATGTAATGATACATTACATTTGAGGTTATTCATGATTTATTTGTAAGAGGTATTAGAGGAAATTTTCTACAAAGACTACCTATACTCCTAAAAATGTTAGTTGTGGAGAAGGATATGGTGTCAATCCCAATCGATACATAGTTGTCTAATAGGTGCCAAGGGGATGTAGATTGAAATGAAGTAAATGATGAAGAAGTGAGAAAAGGAATTTGAACCTCGACCCATAAGATGGAAGACATAGAAAATCATAACATGAAGGAAATTTTGGGATTTAAGAGAGAGTTGTGACAATAAATGAGATGGAGCAAACATAGTGATTCTCAATTAGCTATAAACAAGAGTAAGATAGATTTTATGAAGATTATGATAGGAGTTGCAACTCTAAGAGAAGTTGGACACTATTAATATGGGGAACTCAAAGTACCAAAAGGAACTAAAGGCACCAGAGAGATCAAAGATACCGTCCGAGATGAGTAAAGTGACCCATAAAAAGAAAAATAAAGAGATCATAGAGATTATGAAGAGGTTGTAGAGAAGCAATTAGAGCAATGCAATTTTAGTTTTAATAATTAGTTATAGTGGAGGATATTTTTTGGAGACGAGGAATGGAAAAATCTTGAATAAATTATGTTGAATCATAGAGTTAAGTTAGGTTTGAGTTCAAGGTCAAGTTCAAGTTCAAGTGAGGGGAGAGGTTTAGAGAAGCATTTAGAATAGTGAAATGTTAGTTTTAAGAAGTAGTTATAGTGGAGGATATTTTTTGGAGATGAGGAATGGAAAAATATTGAATAAGTTATGTTGAATCATAGAGTTAAGTTATGTTTGAGTTCAAGTTCAAGTTCAAGTGAGGAAGATTCCTTAGGCAAAGATCATTCATTTTAGGGGGATGCATCCATTGTGACAAATTTTTTAACAATAATAAATGATGAAGAAGTTAGAGAAATAATAAATGGTATGATGATTTCATATAAAAATTCATAAGGCTAACTGCAAAAATCGAGAAGTTGCTGGAAAAGAAAAATACTAGTACTCCAAAGATAGTTGTAGTGAGTTTGAAGTCCCCTGTTAAGTTTAGTCCTAAGCATCCATGTTTTATAAGAGAATGTGGAAACATGGCTCTCAATATGGGAGTATTTAAAAACTTGACACCATACTAATTTTTTTTTACTAACTTATGAGATGAAATGGTATGTTAAAAGTGTTACTATTAATGATACAAAGAAGTGCAAACTCATAGGATCCTTGATAGGCAAAGCTATATATTTCATGTAAAAAAATATTCCATAAACATTTTATTTACAATATATTAAAACCAAACTAAATGGGAAGTTCAATATGTAGAAATGTGCAAGCCTAACTATTAAATACTTGAATGAGATTCACTAGAAATAAGGAGAATCATTTTGGGATTAGGACCTCAGGTTCTCAGATGTCATTAATCAAATAAATTTTTAGTTTTAATATGAAATTAAAGTCACTTGGTTCATGGAAGGCCTATGACCTAGGATCAGGTTTTTTTATTACACAAACTCAATTCATTAATAAAGTTGATGCTCAATTAGTTGTGATCTAGGTGGACTAGATAGAAGATTATGGAGAGAGTCCTTAACCTGCTATAAAAATAGACGCTAAGATAGATGGTGTCTTACACAATATTGTTTACTGCATGACAGTAATAGGCACAAACTATCTATATGGTGCATTGAGTGTAGCAAATAAGGACAACATAGAAATGATTATCCAAAAATCAAGACAAAATTCTATGAGATTTATCGCATAGTTGGACATCCTACCACCAAGTGGCATCTATTATAGTAATACATACAAAAGCCACAACATTTATTGTAATTTTTAAAATCACATAATCATGATGAGAATAATTGTCGTCCCTTCATGAGTTGAATGAATAAATCACTAGAAATGTGTTTGTAACAAGTGTGCAGTAAGTTTTAGATGCCAAACTAGGATTACTGAGTCCAAATGTGGAAATGGCTACAACAATACAGTTTGATCCTAGGTAGATGCTGAAATCACCATAATATCAACCTTGGGGTCTCATAGGCTGGACATCACAATCTCCAAATATTAGAGAAGATGGACACCTTGGTATCTATAGTACCATCAAGCTTGGAATTCTATGTCTCCAACAAAATAATCAAGATGGGTTCCACCTTCCCCTCAGAGATAGTATGGGGGATACGATGGCTTGTAATGACAAGGTTTGGGTTCTCCAAAAAGAGACATAGGATATCAAGGAGGATACATAAGGGAATACTAGGGAAGGAATAAAAACTATATAAAAGATGACAAATATGTTATACAACTTATTGTCTACTACATGTGTGGTTAATATAATCACATCACATGAAATTATCCCTACAATCCACAAATATAGACATATTGTGTTTACTATAGAATATCACAACAATACAACATAAGATTGTCTTATTCATGAAAAGAAAAGAAATTAAAAACAAGCATGAAATGTTAATATGGTGAATTCACACCCAAAAGAGCTTGCGTTTATGCAAACTGTCACTAGGAATCAGTATAAAGAGCAAGGATTACCACCCCTAGAGATGTCATAAGAGAATATGATTTGAAAGATTCAATAGGACAAATATTCATATATTGTTAGATAAAAATTCCTAATATCTAAAGCAATGAAGTTGCTATAATATAAAAAATTAGAATGCTTCTAAAGGAGATGTTATGATTGTGGATACATAAATGTATGGTCAGATTGTTCATAAATTGAGGCAAGGTGAGGTAGTTATAGCATTAATGAATCTTTTTGAGCTGGTAATTACTCTATGAAATTAGGACATATCATATAATATCACTAATTTGTTTCCTAATCTATTATATTTTGAAAAAAGGGGACAAAAAAGAATTAAAAGGGTAGTTTGGTATGTGAAATCCAAGAAGCCTTGGGATTTCAATTCCATAATGGACATAAAGCTTACAGGTTAAAGAGTCCCAAACATTGTGTTTAACTTTGAATTTACTATAAATATGATTCATAGGTATACTTAGGAGGCCATTAGATGACCAAACCTCAGCTTAGTCCTCTCACATTGAGTTTCACAAACTACAGATGGATAAAACCCATTAAAAGACTAGAAGATGTGTAGATCAAAGTAGCTGATCTAGTTCTATGAGGATACTTTGAAGTAATTTATATGAAGACCAATGAAATGATTTAACCTATGTTAATTGGGGAAAAGTGGGCATATGATGGTTATATGAACATCAATATAATAAATAATCAATTAGAGGCATGTCAAATGGACAAGATCATTATCGTACCCTCAAACAAGGCTGGAAGTAAGCCTTACATCATTTCCAAGTAGCCTGCATTGCCATATGCCTGTAGAGGAGACAAGTTGTTTAAAGTTGGCACAAAACTAAAGTTACAGGTTCTATGAAGTAGAGACTTCATTGATTTCACACAATAACCACAACCATTTCCACATATGCAACATACATGATAATTTGTCTATTGGCTGATCCAAGGGCATCTTCAAATAACCTTCACTTTGAGTTGTTTTAGTTAGTATAAGTCACTTACAATGTGTTTTTTAAAGTTATGAGTCTTAGAGGTCTTTAGAATTCAAGTTCTCACTCATGTGACATTTTCCTGCCATTTTTACAAATTTGAATTTTAGAACTCTCTGGTCAAGTCTTAGTCATGTTGAAGGAACTCCAATATTGTAGTCCTTTTATGTGGGTTCTCATAAAGGGGTCAATGCCATTATAAGAATAATTTTAAGTTACACATTTAATCTTTTGATATAGGTATGTTAGATATAGTTAGTCTATCCTTATCAATGTTCTTAAGTGGGAACAAGAACCGTTGGCAAAATAGTTATAGGTTACAAATACTTGTAAATGCCTATGTTTTTGGGTGAATATTCTTGGATATGTGGAATTTAAGGAAGAAGAGGTGATTACCTCAATAGGATAATAATGAAACACCTTCCTTTTGAAATATAAATACACACATTCTATGGTACCCTATTTTAACTGTATGTTGTAAAGAGAAGTTTGTATATATGTGTTTATAAAGAAAAGACACTATATAATATGGTTTTGATTATAAATGTGAAATGAATTCTGATGGATTTTAATAATATTGGATGCTAACTTCAAGTAAATCATTAAAGAATTTATCAAATAGAGATCCTTGTTACAAACCATGTTTTTGTTTGCATTCTGTGTGAGAGAAAAGACCGAGTAATACAAAATGCAAGAAAGGATTCTGTTGGAGGTTGTGTGAAGTAATTTATTGATTGGTAAGCCCTTATTTTCATGTTCTAGAAGGATATTTATGTGGTTTCAAATATGTTAAATTTATGGTGTATCATGTTATATGCTCAAACCCTATAAGGTAGACTAGTAATCACTTACAGTCATATTGTCAAACATAAAACAATATGAAAAAGGTGAACAAATATGTTATGGATGGTATGTGTTAAATGGATAGGGTGTATCAAGTTCATATAAAGGATATTAAACCTTAGAAAAAATTGAAACCCCTTTGAAAGCCAAAGACCCTCAAGGGCTCCTTCACGAGTTACACAATTATGTGTTTGAACACATAGTCACCCTCTAAACTAGTGAAAATGGTGAATAAAGATGTCTAAATGGAGACTCAATGTTTGGGAAAGGTGAATAGGGGTTAAATAGACCCAAATCATTAATTATAATTGTGTGAAAGTTTTTATAATGTTTAATATTGCTAAAGAACCCTTCTCGGGCCTGAACAAACTATGTAAACCCTATTATAGGGTTTTGTAATAAAAATTGGTATTCTAAGGGATTTAATTGTCCAAACCCTATGAAACTTGGTAAAAAGTTAGAGTTTTAGTTATATTAAAATATTTTGAGGTTTTTATTTTGGTTTGGTATTAATCCTTACAAATATAAGTGACTGTGTGCTTAAGAGGTTGACAAAAACCTGATTAGGTCTAGGTAAGGTGTAGAAAAGAGGTCTAAAAGTGGAGTTGAGGGTTGAAATTGCATGAACAAGAAGAATTTGATAGAGGGAATATAAAAACATGTTTATTTTCCCAATACTATGTTGTACCTATCCGTACAAGAAGGAAATGTCAAAAAAGGCTACTAGAGGGAACCAAAACATAAGAACGAAGTGGAGAATGATGAAAGGATGGAATTTTGAGGGTGTGAGATTGGGATAGGAACTTAAATATGGATTGATTAGGGAGATATATAATTTTAAGAAACCTAATAGTATCAAGGAATTATAAATTACATAGTGAGCCATTTAATCTATGAACAAGTAAGGGGAAACTAGTTTAAAGCAAGAAGTTTAAGGAAGATTTCAAAAGTTGAACAAGATAGTGGCATCAAGGGAGTGAAAAGTGATGAGGGATAGAGCATAAATAAATGGGAGATGGATTAAATAATCAAGGAGGTTTGGAGTCAAAATTATATGGAGACAAGTTAATCAAGAGAGCAAATTGATAGAGAGAGAAGATAGACAAACATAATAAGTCAGAGCTAGGTACATGGAAGGCAAAGGTAAGTATATGAGACTGTAAATTTTTTGCATCCACAAATTATATAAGATCAAGTCAGATCTATGAATCATTGGCCTATCAAAATAATGGAGCAAGTTCCATAGTTCCACATGGAAGAATGCAAATTTCCATCTTTACGATCTCCAACCAGGTTAAAAGTGAATGTGTTATACTAGGTGACTCTAATAGATATAAATTATATAAAACCCACTCATGAAGGCACTTTTCCATGGGAAGTTGCATCTTCTATAAGTGGTGACTCAGACACACATATGTTAAATTGGGCATGTGGAGACTACAAGGTAATACGATGAAGAAATAATTACCTCAACACTTTATAACCAAGGATTGAGTGAAATTTATTTCTAAGTTGGAACAACATGTTCCCAATATAGTTTTTTGAGTTAGTGCACTAAACTATGCACTAAATGTCATTGTTATGACATGGTTAGAAGTACACCATTTAAATCAATTACATTGGGAAGAGGCTTTTGAAATGATGCAAACTAGGTTCCAAGTAGCACTTGTGACCTCTGATCAATAGACATGTTTCCAAGAAGAATAATGCCCTAAGTTGCACATTCATAAGTGTGTATATATATGGTCATCACAAGGTGTATAAATAAATTTTTGGGTTCATGTGTTCCAACATACTCTAATACCTCTTCCACGAGCATGGTACATGCATTAGGAGTGAAGATGTGAGACCAATAATTGGCTACAAGTCGAGTAAGACTTTATACAAACATTTATCTTTGAGGATGAAAACCCAATGGGGTAGAAATCATTATAAAATATGGAAATTTTTATATGTCATGGACATGCGTAAGACATGCTTACCTCGCAGGAGCAAATTTTGCAAAAAGTAGCTATGGACTTGAAGAAAGCCATAAAAAACTATAGGGCTAACAAGCAAAATGAAGGTTTTATGTTGAAATCCTGAAACAAATTTTGAAATGACATAAAGTAGGAAAAATCTAGTGACAACTAAGAGGATTTATATTTGAAGGGATTCCATAAACTAGAGTGAGAGATAGAAGATCCTGAATCTAACATCGCATAGTAAATAAAACATATGTAGCTACAAAACATAAACATTTAAGAACCAGAAGGATAGTGGTAATTATGAGATTCTATAACAACATAGGCCACAAAAATATATCAAGAACCTATAAATAAGGCAATGGAAAACATTGGTACATATTCTATACCAAAACTTGTGACCATAAGATATTATTGGACACAACAACATATTGTAGAATGAGTACAATTGCTATGAGATTATCAATATGTATTTCCCACAATGTTTTTAGAAGTCAAGGGTGTAAATCTATAATTAGGGGAGATGCACATTGAACTTATAGATTTAATAAGGCCTATAAATAAGTGACCATATAAAATAAATCCCAATATGAGTTTGAAAGTTAAAATAGAGATAACCCAGATGTAGGAAGTGTTGACCAAATTTGACTTTTAGGTCAAATTGGGGCACCCCTAGTTTAAAAAACTTGGTTTCTTAGGTCTATAATAGGGTATAATATATTGTAATGAGGTTTTTTATAGGTTAATTGATGTCACATAATGTTATATTGGCTTTGTTCAATTAGTTTTTATGTCTTTATATCATTTTTGGGTCATTTGAGGGGTCAAAAAGGTGCATTTAATGCTTTGTACAAGTTTTTTGAGAAATATGCAAGTGTAAAAATGTGATTTCATGTCTCATGTGTCATTATAAGTCTTATATAACTAAAATTACTAAAAATATTGTAGGTTGTTTAGAGAAAAGTCAGTTTTCTTAAGGAAAAAGGAGAGATTGGCACTTGTACAAACTCCTTGGGAAGTGTGCCACTTGGAAAAGGTTGAAATATGACTCTTAGCTTCCATAAGCTTAGTTACACATTTGGTTTGATTTTTAAGTTCCATTTTTTTCCCAAAACCGTTATGCCCTTTTCTTGCCTTTCTAAACATACAAAAGTGACTTACAAGTTTATACTTGGTACAGTCAGTAAAAAGAGTTTCAAGTAGAATGATTTTGAGAGGTTATTTTAAACTTATATACCTTAATTTTAATATCAATAATTTTGATAATGATCAACTGTGCTTTATGAACCATTTATTTGACGTTGATTGTGCAAATGTACCTATCAATCTATCCACCCTTTAGGTTTTGGTCTTGTTTGGGAAATTTCATACATTTTAGATATTGATATTGGTTCCAAAATATGTTTATTATACCCTATAACATATTATATTATTTGTTTCACATTTGGAGTTGTTTTTATGGGCTAATAACCTCGAATTTGTAGACTGGTCTCTTCTAGGTGCAACATGCAGTATTTCTTCATTTATAGAGTTTTGTGCTTAGCAATGGCTCCATGAAGTTTTGATGATATATTCCCTATGTTTATAATGTTATTTTATTGCATGTCCTCTCAATTTCCTTTCTCCAAAAGCATATTTCCATAAGCTTGTAGTCATATACCATGTGTGCACATAGTCAACCATTAATGGGCATCCACATGTATCATCATGGAGATTTTCATGTTGGACAGAAGCTATGCAATGTAATTTAAAATTTAAGGAGTCCATTGATAAGTTTTGAGGAGAGTTTAAGATCATGAGAGGTCATAAAACATGCTCATTGATAACTCCTGAACCAAAATAGGTTGAACCTTGTCCCCACTTAGTGCGAGTGCACAAGTATTTTATTTATAATTCAAAAAATCAAGTACATAAGGGTGCCTTTACTCTGTTAACCCTTTTACAATGAAAACATGGATTTATATAGTTTTTACCAATGACCGGTAAAAACAACTAATCCTATAACCAATTAAATACGAGAAAACAACCCATAAGGTAATTATAATTAATAAATATAAAACATTAAAACTACCTAATAATTAAACTAAGTTTATTTTATGGGGGTGTCTTTACTAAAAGATGCATGCCCCATTTACAATAATTATTTATTACCTACCAAAAATCTACCCTAATGTTAAGACTTTGGAACAAGTCCTAACAAACCCCCTTATGATCCAAAGTCAGGTCTTTGGACACATACCAAGCATTTTTTTGAATTTTTCAAATTTGATTCTGTCAAGGGGTTTTGTGAAGATATCAGCTATCTGATCGACAGTTGGGAAATATATTGGATCAAGAGTTTTCTTTGCCACCAACATTCGTAGATAATGGTATTTGACATCCATATGTTTTGTTTTGGCATGAAACACTGGATTCTCGGATATCTTGATTGCACTCTGATTATCAATGTATAATTGTGTAGGAGCAAACTGAGAAACCTGAAGATCTTCAAGAATATGACGAAGGTAAATAATTTCTCTCGAAGCATCCCATGCTGCAATATACTCTGATTCTATTGATGAATTTGCCACTGTATCCTGCTTCTTACAACACCAAGCAATGGCAGCTGAACCCATATGCATAGTGTATCTTGTGGTTGACACTCTGTCATCCACACATCCACCAAAATCTGCATCACAGTATCCAACAAGTTTGAAGTTCTTGTTGCGGTGGTATTCAAGGCCATATGTTTTCATTCCCTGAAGGTAACGAAGTACACATTTTGCTACATGCCAATGAATTTCTCTAGGCTCATGCATAAACCTAGATAAAATTCCAACTGAAAATGAAATATCAGGCCTGGTAGTCATCAAGTATATCAAACCTCCCACCAATTGTCTAATGTGGTGCCATCAAAAAAGGCACTGCTATCATCCTTAGACAATTTCAAGTTACTTTCCATGGGAGTGAGGGCAGGTTTGCAATCACTCATGCCAAACCTCTCTAATAACTCAGAAATATACTTCGTTTGTGAAATGAAAATACTATGCTCTTTCTGAGTTACCTCTATGCCTAGATAGTAGTGACGAAGTCCAAGATCTGTCATCTCAAACCCATCTTTTAATTTCTTCTTCATAGACTTGTTATGGTTTTCATCATTACCTGTGAGAAACAAGTCATCGATATAGAGAACAAGTATCACCATTTTCTTACCCTACACTCAAAAATAGAGAGTATCATCAGATTCACTGTGATGAAAACCAATGGATTTCAAATATGAATCCATTTTCTCATACCAAGCCCTGGGTGCCTGTTTGAGCCCATACAAAGCTTTTATCAATTTACATACTTTGTGTTCAGCACCCACCTATTCAAAACTCTGAGGTTGTTTCATATAGACTTCTTCCTGTAAATCACCATTTAAAAAATCACTTTTAACATCCAACTAATGTATTTTCCAACCATTTTGTGCTACTAAGGCAAGTACCATACGAATAGTGTGCCATTTGGAAGTTGGTGCAAATGTTTCCTCATAGTCAATACCTTTTTGTTGTGCATATCCTTTTGCAACAAGTCATGCCTTATGTTTATCAATGGAGCCATCTGATTTATACTTAGTCCTATAAACCCATTTACATCCAATGGGTTTAACATATGGAGGAGGATCAACTAAAACCCATGTATTATTGTTAAGTATGGAATCATACTCACATTTCATTGCCTGTTGCCAAACATGTTCAGTAGATGCCTCCTCAAAAGTGGATGGCTTAGTGGAAGAAGTAACAACAACCATAGCATAGTTTACCTATTTTTGAGAATTCTTGGGCCCTGTTAAACCAACTTCATCTGTTGTCAAGTTAGAAAAAGTACTTTGAGCCCATTTTGGATACTTAGACAAATTATTCAAATCAGGGACTCTAGAATTCTCATCATGTGCATCATTTGAAGGGGGACTTAGAGAATTTTCAATAATTTCTAAGTCATCAACCTGTGAACTTGTAGATGAAGGAGAGGAAAGTGAAGGAATTTGAGTCTCATAGCATAAATTCGAAGAGTTGTCCCCATTATTCAAACCCTTATCTCTTTTTGTATTTTTCCTCTCTAATCTATCAAGTTGAGAATCAATCTCTGCAGTGTTCATAGTCCCAAACTCATCAAATATTACATCTCGACTCACTATGAATTTGCCTGAATCCTGTGCAAGCAAATGAAACCCCTTTTTATCTTCAGAATAACCAAGAAAGATGCATTTTTGACTTCATGGTTCCAACTTAGTTCTGTGTTTAATAGGAACCAAAGCAAAACAAAGACATCCAAACACTTTCAAGTGTTTAACTTTTGGTTTAAATCCATACCATGCCTCATATGGAGTTTGTCCCAAAAGTGCAACTATAGGGGACATGTTTCTCAAATACACTGCAGTACCAATAGCTTCGGCCCAAAACTTATCATCAAGCTATTTATAGTGGAACATGGCATGTGCTGTGCCCTCTAAAGTTCTATTCATTCGTTCAGATACTCCATTTTGTTGTGGAGTATAAGAATTACTATATTGTCGATGAATTCCATGTTCTCGACAATAATCTAAAAATTCATTTGAGGTATACTCACCTCCATTATCTGAACGAAGAGTGGCCAAATGTGAACCTGTTTCTTTTTTGACTAAGTGTAACCAATCAACGAACTTAGCAAAAACTTTAGATTTATTTTTCATAAAGAATACCCAAGTCATCCTAGAAAAGTCATCAATAAACAAGACAAAGTATCTACACCCACCAATGGATGACTTTTTCATGTCACATACATCACTATGAACTAACTGTAAACATCTGTTAGCTCTCCAAGATGACTGTTTAGGAATTTTTTCTCAATTTTGTTTACCCAAAACACATGATTCACAAAGAATACTACTTTGCGAAAAGTGGGCAACCCATTCACCATACCATATCTCTGCAAATCCACTAAAGAGTGGATATTCAAATGTCCATAGCGGAGATGCCATAACCGCTGTGTAGACATAGTACATGTACCTGTGTCAACAATTGCTGCAAGTTCTATATTGGGAGGAAGCACTTTACAATGCAATCTAACCAAGTTTCCATCTTCATATCCTATATACATTGTTTTATAATCATCCTTCATTGAATTGATGTAAATGAGCCCATTTTCAAGCACAATTTGATAACCTTTCTTTCGAATAGTTACCAAATAAAGTAAGTGTTTCTTCAATGTCGGAACATACCAAACATCCTCTAAGTATTTTATAGACCCATTAGGAAGAAGAATCCGAATAGATCCAAGTCCTAGTGGTGTATGCATAGACTTATCTACTAAGGAAACTGGAGAGAGAGAAGCTTCCTTATAAGACCAAAAGAAATCTCTCCTAAATGTCATGTGTTTGGTTTCTCCTGTGTCTAAAACCCATACATTTATGAGCTCATCTCTAGACTCATATTCAATATAATCAATGTGCCTCAAAGTAGTGAATGCAGATTCATGGGCAACATTACTAGATTTATCATAGTCATGATCGACATACTGAGTAGAGTTATTCTTAGTCACTTTTTGTGGCCTCTGAATTTTGTCAAAAGGAATCCTACATTGTGAGGCAATGTGACCAAATTTTCCACATCTATGACATTGAATGTCTGATCTACCTCGACCTTTGCCCCTATATGAGTTGTGACTATGTCCTCGATCACTTGTTTCATGTGAGTGTGATTGATTAGATTGTTGATTATTTGAATGACCCCTGCCTCTATTTTGATATCTGCCTCCTCTGTAACCTCAACCCCCTCTATAACTATTTCCTCTATTGTTTTGATGCCCAGATGAAGATGAACTAGGCTTTGACTCTGAAACATGGGCTTCTTCAGTTTTCTTAGATTTTTTGAGTAGATAGAGGTCATGTTGGATGAGAAACTCAGCCAACTTAGCAAAAGTGATGCATGTGATCTTGTCAGAGACATGCAACATTTCAACTAAATTCCTATAGGACCCTAGTAGTCCTTTCAAAGCAGCAGTAACTATGAGGTCATCATCTAGTTTTCCAAAGCCAACCTTAGTGTACTCAGTAGTGATATTTTTCAACTTAGACATATATTCTCCCATATCCCCATCTTCATCTAATGACAAAGTAAACAATTGCATATGAATATCTATCTTCTTACGCTTAGGTTTCTTATCATACAAATCTGACAATATTTTCCATGCAGTGTAACTATGAGGAGAATTTTCAATATGAACATAAGTATCATGAGTACAACAACATTTAATGAGAGATAAGGCCTTAAAATCATGTAAATTGAATATATCTAATTTAGCCTGCTCTATTGGCAATGTGGGATTTTCATTCTTAACAATATCCCATAAATCATTAAAAACTAGTGAAGCCTCCATCAATCGTTTGCAATCTGAATAATTGGAAATTGTTAATCTATCACCATCTGAAAGTAAATTTTGAATTTTTAGAATCTTGAAATGAAAGCAAGTGCAGTAGAGAAATGTGCGAAAAAATGCAAAAGAAATGAAATAAATATCACACTCACTGCACAAAACACTGCTTCTATGGGGTTTTGCACTTAACCTCCGCGAAGAGCGTAAAAGAAAAAACAAGTATTTTTGATGGGTTTTGAACTTAACCACACCAAAAATCAATGATTACACCCTTATTTTGCCAAATTGCAACCTTATTCTACTAATTACACCCTTATCTCACCACAACAATGCAAAAAAAATATGATTGAATTTCGCCCCTTTTTCGAAAAATTAAATAACACAATACAATAAGTATGTGTTTTACAATATTCAGATTTAAAAAGGAAATATTCTTTTTTCAAAAAAGCATATTCCAAAAAAAAAAACTTTCTCCAAAAAAGAAGGGATTTGAACCCTTGACCTCCTCCTTTGCAAGCTTCTAACAAAATAAGCTTAACCAATTGCTCTAAGAGCATTTTCAAAACATTACACTCAGAAATTTCTACTTATTCCAGATTTTGTGTATGAGGGAAAATAAAAAAAAATTACATATGAGTTAATAGATTCAAATTTTTCCCTTTTTACAGCGTCTCTTCCAAGCTTCCTCCTGTGGGACCCACTAAGACAATTTTTTGATATAAAAAAACATTAGAAACAACAAAAATAAATTTTTGAATTTTATTTCAGCGCCAAGTTTGCCTGGGACACCATAGCAGCTCTTGGGAATTTTATTTTCACCTATTTTCTCTCTCATAGGCCGTACAAATCTGTACAGGCTGGGTAAAAAGGATTTTCACTTAGTTTTTGCAAATTTTTTGAGGTGTATTTGCAAGGAATGAAATCAAAACAAAACTTGGGCATTGGAAGGCCATACCACAGGTCGTCCAAGTTCAAAAAATTCTCAGATTTACAATTTGAATGCAAAAAATAGGGGTTTAATATCATTTGATCAAGATTTGTAGGTGTTTTAGCTATTAAAAGGCTTGAGAATGAGATGAATCAATAATGGCAGCCATGAATACATATTACAGAGGTTTTTCTCAAATAAATACGCTGTACAACTCTAGTTTTGGCCAAAAAACAATGAATTTAATAACATTAAAATGCTAAAAATTCATTTTTATGCCAGATGAGGAGGTTTGAACACAAGACAATGGAGTATAAATGATCAAAAAAGACCAGACTGTGGTATATGGAAAATATACAAGTTTAAATATAAATAATATTTGAAATATTATAATAATTTAATAATTTTTCAAAATATTTAAACCAATACTATATGGCATACCTTATTTCATGCCAAATGATATCATGTGAATTGATTTTTCACCTTACTCCTTCGAATTCACCATGATCCCAAAATAACCATGCTCTAATACCACTAATAACTCCTGAACCAAAATAGGTTAAACCTTGTCCCCGCTTAGTGTGAGTGCACAAGTATTTTATTAATAATTCAAAAAATCAAGTACATAAGGGTGCCTTTACTCCGTTAACCCTTTTACAATGCAAACATGGATTTATATAGTTTTTATCAATGACTGGTAAAAATAACTAATCCTATAACCAACTAAATACGAGAAAACAACCCGTAAGGTAATTCTAATTAATAAATATAAAACATTAAAACTACCTAATAATTAAACTAAGTAAGTTTATTTTATGGGGGTGTCTTTACTAAAAGATGCATGCCCCATTTACAATAATTATTTATTAGCTACCAAAAATCTAACCTAATGTTAAGACTTTGGAATAAGTCCTAACACTCATTGCCCAAATTCAGACCTATTGCCTATGTGGAAAATAACCACCTATAGGTGGCCTGATACAGAGAGTTAAGTCCTTTTCTGATGTTGAAACAAGGAATTAAGTTCCCTTTGAAATTAATCATATGTTGAAGGAAGCCTAACAAACATTTTGGAAGTAATATATGGCTAAATTAAGTTGAGATTGACTTCAAAAGGAGGTTGACTGAGTTTGAGACATAGTCCCTAAAAAGGGCAAACAGAGGTCCAGGGGTTTTTTGTGAACCTCTTATGGCATGCCACCCAAGACTTTTCATTCATCCCAATGACCTTGTATTTTACACTATATCATGAATAAGTACTATTCCAAATTTGGGAGGAAGTTGACAGTTTAAATATGGTCATTTGAGATCTCAAAGTTACCAATAGATCATTATTTTCCTTCAATGTTGTCTACAAGACTGTGAATCCAACGGAGACCTTTGCCTTTAAAAAGTTATGACTTGACTTTGCTATCACAATGGAGTGTTTTTAAATGATGAAGATAAAATTCATGAGTAGATAAGTCACTGTAGATTAAAATACTCTACATTTTGTTTTGAGTTTCAATTGTGCGCTCCAGTTTTGTCCCTACGCATTTCAGTTTTGGTAGTGAAGGTTTTGACACAGAGCGCGAGCGCGGGTTTTCATTTTGCCTAAGTTTTGTCTAAGTTTCTAAAGCTCAACAGAACATGCCAAGTGTCATCAGCTAGGACACATTATAATTTCTCTAAGTAACACGGATGGAGTATCGTGTCCTATTATATACCCACGAAGCACGACAAGTGTCGGCATCCGTGTTTTAGTTTCTTATAAGTTTCAAAAGCGTCTTTCAATAAGCTTCTCTGAGAGTCTCACAGAAGGCACCAAGTGGCAACTTCAGAATATTTTAATATGTTTCTCTAAATGCAGTGGAAAGTGCCGCGTGTCCCTTGTTAAAGCTCGATGAAGACTGCCAATTGTCAACATCTGCAGTTTCTTCTTTTTGTTTCATTATTGAGTAAGGACTGTGGTGGACCCCGAGTGATTTGCTAAAGTAAGTGGAGTGCACCAAGTGTCATCATCCGTGTGAATCTAAAATGAGTCCCAAATGTTTCTATAGTGTTTCTAAAACTCAGTAGAAGCTACCATGTGTCATCTTCTGCAAGACTCTCAAAAGGTATCTAAAGCTTCTATAGACAAGCAAAAGCTGCCATGTGTCACTTGTTAAAGTAAGCAGATGCTGCAAAGTGTCCGTGCCTGCTACCCAATAGAAAATTCCATGTGTATATGTTTCAGTCAATCAATTTGCGGAGAGGCTAACTGTTTCAGATCTGAAAGATATCTTCTATTAGACACTTCCAGTTAAGTTTTAGTTCAGTTAGACAGTTGAGATTTGATCATGCAGGCAACCTTGAGCCAGTCCTATGTTATAAATATCAGTTTAAATCACAGGTTCAAAAAAAGAAAAAGAGAGGGGAAGAAAGAAAAAGGAGGGAGATAATTTTTTGCGTATAGATTGTTATCAGAGATTTACAAGAAGTTTTTGAGACTTTCTTGCTGTGGCCAATAATATCATTTGCCTTTGTTCTATTTTCTTAATTCAAAAAGTTTGTATAACTGTGCATGTATCAGTGCCTTTTATATGACTAAAAAATTAATAAGAAGACTGAGTTCTGTGCCTTTGCTAATATTTTATGTGTTATTGCAAAATCGTCTAAGTTGTGAGCCTTTGATTCTATTTGTTTTCATCTTTTACAATGATCATGCATTGTTTACTCTTTAATGTAATTGAATCCTAAAGATAGCTTCACTGTGCTTAGTATTAAGGAATGAATCATACTCAGGCGCATCGCCATAGTTAAATTTTCTTTCATTACATTGGTGATTTTGTTTAATTTTTATCCCTATTTTCCCATAATACATTTGAGATAAAGAAGAACCAGCTTCTTTAAAATTTGGAGGTCATTTCAGGTCATAAGTCCCACATTCGTGAAACTTCCCATGTTGGTGTTGCAAACAATGCAATTTTAAGCATCAATAATTTTTGGCATGCCCAGTGGGACAATCTCTTGAAGTTTCTTTCAAGACTGTATGAACCTGAGGGCTACAAGGAGTTAGAGCTATGGACTAGTAACAAGAGCTCAATCTGCTGTGAACCTAGGTATTCTTTTACCACCATTGATAACTAATTCAAGAAGAAGGGTCAATCAGTTTATAGCAACACCAAGAGCAAACATGGGAGCACCTATAGCCCCAAGGAATTATGCAAGTTGGAACAATAGCAGTGCTCTGATTCTCCCAGTACCACCAGCCACTTGGGATCCTATTCCACTAAATGCCCTGAAAGCTCTGCCCAAATTTAGTGGGGAAGATTTCAAAACACCTGAAGAACATCTACAGGATGTGTCTGATGTCTGTGCAATACATGTGATCACACAGTAGAATGTGGCTATAAGATTGTTAGTAGCTTCTTTTAAGGGGAAGGCTCTAGATTGGTACAAATTTTTGACCCCAAATACAATATCTACATGGGATTAGCTTGGAGATGCTTTCTTTGCAAGATTTGAAGAAAAGGGTGATAAATCTTGTTTGTTGCAATAATTGATTACTATCAAAAGGGCACCACAAGAAGCAATGACTGATTTCAATTCAAGATTTCAAAAGACTTGGGAAAGAATTCCTATTACAACAAGACCATTACCAGGTATGGCTATAGTATTTTATCTTAAAGCCTTAAATTTAGATATATCAGTAATGATTCAATCACTTGGAGGTCAGACTCTGCGAGAAGCCTATGACTATGTAGTCAAAGCTGAAAATAACTTAATAGATGCTGGAAAGTTGCCCCCAAGGCCTCCCATGCCTATGTTTCCAGAGATTACCTTACATTTGCCTCAAGAAGTCCCTAATCCCATAGACCCACCTGTGTCTATGTATACATTTCCTCAACAACCTGCTAAAGTAGTTGTCCCTATCCAATCATCTGAGATGGATGATGTCAAGAACATCTGTTAATGAGATAATTAACCTAAAAAGATAGTAGAATCCTTATCCTAGACCTCAATATCAAGGCTACCAAGGAAATAGACCACCGTAGCCAAATCAGTATTAGGGTCCTCAAGGGAAAACTAACTCTCAGCGATCAAACCAATTAGTTACAATCCCTACACCCTCACAGACTGTTTCCCCTAATCCAAACAGGGAGATTGTTCTAGGGCAGAATAATTATGTAGATGGTACCAATGCCTAGTGTTTCCCTTGTAATAATGTTCATATGCCTAGAGATTGTCCCAAGGGTAATCTACAAAAATAGATACCAGAGCAAAGAAGAATGGATGGACAATTTGCAAATACTTCTGACACTCAACCCTACCAATCTCCTGGTATGCAAAATTCAGTCCTGATGGCTCAGATGCAAGGGATGTCCTTACAACAACAAGAAGAAATAGCCCCTGAGCATGCTTTATTTTCATGGGTTGAAGATGAAGAGTCAGTATTCTTAAATGAAGCTTCTACTTCCAAGAAGCCATTGGTACAATCAAATTACTACACCAGAGCTAAGAGAAGGATGATGGAACGGCTTGAAGTCACAAATAATGAAATTATGGGGATTCCTCCATTTCAAGGTCATCAAAACATAGCTGCTAGATAAGAAATACCTCAACCAGTGCAGAACTAAGTAATTTCTAGACAAGTTCAAGAAAAAGCAAGGTACCCTTATTATCCAAGAATCCAAACACTAGGATCGGTGAATGTGGTGGATCCGCTGAAGAAGACCCTAGCACATGTGTCAATATGGGACATATTAGCTATTCCTCAGTAGAAGACACTGTTGTAAGAAGCTCTACATGGCCAAGCAGTGCATAAACATACTGGTACCAAAGGAGGACCTGGTGATAAGGAAAAGCTCAAAGACACTATTCCTCTGCAGACAACAACCCTTTTGAATAATGCACCAGAGGTAAGCAAATCCAAACCAAAGCCCTTCTATTTAAATTTGATAGTTGGAAAGAAACTGTTACATAATGCAATGATAGACTCAGGGGCCAGTACTACAGTTATGCCTAAACAAATAGCAGATGCTTTAAAAATGAAGTATGAGCCACTTACTAGAGGAGTTATGCAGTTGGATGGGAAATCAGTGCAAACAATAGGTAAAATTAAATAACTCCCATTGCAATTGTATACTTGCCCTAATATAATTGTTAATTAGGATGTGATAGTCATAGATATACCCCCTATATTTGGCTTATGTTTATCTAGAGATTTCACAGCCAAGATAGGAGGTTATATGTCACTTGATTGGTCTCACCTCATCCTAATAACCAAATATGGTACAAAAATGAAAATACTCTCTGAATCACTATCTAAGGATCACATCACCAATGAACTAACCCCAAAATTAGAGGCAGCTCATGCTATGCTGAATAAGGAAGAAAGGGTCTTTGTTGAAGAGTTAGGTGACTGGACTGAACATGACCAAGAGGAAGAAAATAACTAGTTGTTAACTATGATGCAAAGTGACCCATATGGAAATTATGACTCTACTAGTCTGGGCACTTATGTCATATTTGATGAAGACCATGAAATCCCAAATGTTTTAAGGGAAGAAATGCCAAAGACTCAAGAATCTGAAAAGGAATTAGAAATCTGGACCTTAAATTTTGATGGGGCTAAAAGTAAAAATGGTGTTGGAGTAGGAATTTGTCTTGTTGCTCCAAATGGTGAGAAATTTTTAAGAGCTATCCATTTCCAATTTGCCTGTACTAATAATGATGTTGAATATGAATCCTTAGTACATGGGCTCATGTTAGCCAAGAAAAAGGGAGTAAATAATCTAATAGTAAAAGGAGATTCAGAACTAGTGGTGAAATAAATCAGAGAAAAGGCAATAGCCAAAAATGTAAGGATGAGATCCTATAGACACAGAATTTGGGACTTAATAGATGATTTTGAAGCTTTCAATATTGAAGTAGTTCATAGAACCTAAAATTCTGAAGTAGATAGGATGGCACAGATTGGCTCACAGTTTGACCCAACAACTGATCTATTAGTCAACAATGAGTTAGTCAAAGTTATAGTAAGGCCAACTATCCCAGATAATGATGAAAATTGGCAAGTCTTTGAAAATTATTTTTAGGTACTCTCATTTTTGCAACAGTCAAGGGAATTTATTGATCAATTGCATTTCAAAATTGAAGAAGCATATGGAGACCAAATTATTCAATTAAAAACCAATAAGCTTCCCAAAGGCTTGATTACTTTAAAAAACCTATTTGATCCAGAAGATGTAAGCCTAGAGAAGAAAAGGTTTCAAGCAAATAAAGTAGATTATTCTGAGATACAAGTGAGTGAAGGGATAAAACTAAAGATTGGAAATTCCACAACCCAAGAGGAAAGGGAAAGAATAATTGACTTGTGTGAAAGATATGACAGAGTAATAGCCTGAACCTATGAAGACCTTCATGGCTATAACAGAGACATCATTCAACACACCATAGAATTGATTGAAGGATCTAAGCCAGTCAGATAGAAGCAGAGGCCAGTGAATCCAAAGATTGAACCTCCAATGGTGGATGAGTTGCATAAAATCTTAGAATCTAAAATAATTTTTCCAATCAAACACTCAACCTGGGTATCCAATCTAGTACCAGTAAAAAAAAAGAATAGTGACATAAGGCTCTGTGTGGATTTCAGAGACCTAAATAGAGCATCTCTGAAAGATCACTATCCCCTACCCTCTATGGAAATTTTTTTTATAGACTGTGGCTAGATTAGAGAGATTTTCCTTGCTAGATGGTTTCTCTGGATACAATCAGATTTGGTTGGCTGATGAAGACCAACAGAAGACTACATTTACTACCAAATGGGAAATGTTTGCATATGTCAAGATGCCATTTGGCCTATCAAATGCTGGAGCCACTTTTTAAAGAGCAATGGATGTAGCATTGGGAGAAATCATAAATAAAATCATTTTGATTTATCTTGACAATCTCACTATTTTTTCCAAGAATGTTATTGATCATTTTGATCATCTAAAATCTGTTTTTAAGAAGTGTCAAAAGTTTGGAATATCTCTGAATCCAAAAAAGTGTATCTTTCCAGTACCTCAAGGTAAACTACTGGGACATATAGTATCCAAAGGAGTCTCTATAGATCTAGAGAGAGTCACGGCCATAATGAACTTGTCCCTACCAGTAAATAAGAAGGTAGTTTAGTCCTTTTTTAGTAACCCAAACTTCTGTAAGTCTTTTATAATGTACGTTTATGGAGGAGAGTTCAGTGTTGCTGTTGTCTTAACACAGAAAGATGATCAACAAGAGGGAGAACACCCAATAGCCTTTTTCTCAAGGACTCTTAGGGAGTATGAAGCTAGATACAACTTTGTGGAGAAATAGGCATATGCTATGGTAAAAACCCTCAAGAAATTTAGGCATATGGTATCATGAAGTAAGATTCTGATACTTGTGGCTCATCCTAGTGTCAAAGAATACATTATGGAAGTTGAAATTATTAAAAAAAAGAGAAAACTAAATAACAAAGATCATTGAGTATGATTTAGAGGTTAGACCCACTAAACTGGTCAGAGGTAGGGGGTTGTGCCAATACATGGCTCAAGATATGGAAAAGATGATCACTGAAGAAACAGAAAAAAAAATATATTGAGGATACAAGAAATTGATCAGAACTCTTGGGTCACAAACAAAATCCATTTTATGAAACATGGGATTTTCCCAAAAGAGCTCTCTCAGGACAAGAGGAGATACTATAGGTAGCAAGGCATCCATTTTGTTTTAATTGACCAAGTTCTTTTCAGAAGAAATACTGATGGCATACTTTTAAGATGCATAGAGAAAGATGAGGCTTAGAAAATACTACATGAAATGAACCATGGAGTCTCAGGTGGACATTTTTCTACAAGAACCATAGCTATAAAGATAAGTTAGGTAGGTTATTATTGGCCCACTTTATTTACAGACTGTTATCAACTAGTCAAAAAGTGCCAATCTTGTCAGTATTATGTGGGGAAGAGAAGGAATGCAACAATGCCCCTTAATCCTATAATTGTTGATGAACCCTTTGCTCAATGGGGTCTTGACTTCATTAGAATGATCAATCCAATGTCGAGTATGAGAAACAAATAGATTTTAACTACCACAAATTATTTTACCAGATGGAGTGAAGCAATGCCACTCAAAGAAGTGACAGAAAATGTGATCCTAGACTTTTTGGGGGATATACTACTCGTTTTGGGCCTCCTCGTACCATAATTTTAGATAATGCTAAGGCATTTTTAAGGGAAAAAATATCTAAATTTGCACTAAAGTATGGAATCTATCTAAAAACTTTCTCAAATTATTACCCTCAAAGCAATGGTTTGGCAGAATCAACCAACAAGAACCCGATTAGACTTATTAGGAGAATAGGGGCTGATCATCACAAAGAGTGGCATAAAGTGCTTAATATAGCATTGTGGGATGATAGAATTATGCCTAAACAAGTGATAAAGATGTCCCCATATGAATTTTTCTATGGTAAGCCTTCTATAATGCCCCTGAGCTTGGAGATTCCTGCTCTCCAGTTATTAAAACAGATTGAAATTGAGGAGAATGGCCCCATGTAGGTTAGACTTGTTGAGCTCTTAGAAGTTCAAGAAAAGAGGAATACAGCACATGAATCATTAGTGAAACATCAAAAAATAATCAAAGACTACTTCGATAAGAAGACTTCAAACCCCCATTTCGAAGTAGGCTCAGTTGTTTTTAAATGGGATGCAAGAGCTGCCAAGTCGGGTTGACACAATAAATTTGAGTCATTGTAGACTGGATCTTATAAGATTCGTACATGTAAACAACAAAATTCATTTGAGCTTGAAATGATGGAGGGTGAACTTGAAGAGATTCCTGTGAATGGGATCTACCTAAAACATTTCATTTAAGCAATATCTCCCATGTATTATAGTTAGATAGTTTCCCTTTCCTTGTTGCTCTATTTTCCCATTTTTTTCTGCTCTTTCTTTTAATAAGTGTTCTATGAACACGCGGCTGTGGCTCAAAGTCTTTTCAAAAAATTTGAAACTCTTGCATTCACTAAATCTCTCTCAAATCCCCAAAATTACCAAAGGTACCTTTACGCAGCCACTTTTATGACGTGTCTAACATGCTGTCCCATGCAAATTTAATAAGATTTACTAACATTTTTTCAGTTGTAATGCCATTTATGAGACTTGATGGGTCATTAAATACCCTAATAACAAGAGTTAATGCTTAGCTATGTCTCATCCATTCCTACATCTACTAGGAAAATCCCTGTTACCTGCATTTCAATTCATAGCAAAACTTGCTTAGTAAAAGTGCCTTCCCTGTTGCAAAGCTTCCATACTTATTACATAAATTCACTAATTCCTAGGATAGACATCGATATGGAGGAGGCACAATATTCACAACAGGGGTTTGGGATTTATGAATCCATTGATAAGCTTCTCACCAGTAAATCATATGCTTTGGCCCTTGCACAACCCTTAAGGACCTATCCAAGGACTAGAGTCCCTAAAGTTAGTTATGCGATTGACCTAGCAAAGGTGAAAGATTTTGTAGATGGGATTGAAAACCCAAGCCTTCAAAAGCCTGGCAAAGCTCTGTGAGAAGGGGCACACCAAATATGTATCCAGAGGGCCAAAGCTAGATAATTCGAAACATTTGGGATGAGGATATGGACTTCTCAATTGGCACAATTCATTGTCCCAAGTGTATATCCATGCCTTGACTTAGTTGAAATGTGCGCATAATTGTTTCATGCACCCTCGAGCACCATAAAATAGGGTCAATTCATTGTGAAAATTACACCGAAGGCCATTAGGGACATGTTGGCCCTATATCATGAAAAAACAACGACATTTCCCACCATTGCCAAATTGCAGAAAACATGGGCAAACATTAATAATCAATTGAGGTTTCTCAAATCAGAATTGCAATTAGGGGATGATGATACCATTGTGCCAGTGTTTCCAACAGGAAGGGCACAATTTGCACAGGCCAGTCAAGAAGCACTATCCATGATGGCATTTATTTTTGGAATGAAAGAAGACATAACTATCTATGATTGGCAAATGGCCATTCTCTTTAGATTAAAAATTGTAGGTAAGTCTCAAGAGTATCAGCTAGACTTCTCAAAGCAGATTGCCTATTCAATGGTTGACCAACTCACTCACTTCAAATCTAAAGGGTTTTTTAAGTATTCTTCTTATCTATTTAACCTCGTATTATATCAAAACTCTGGCATCTTTTCACAATATATGCATCTGAATATGTATGACCCAAGTTTTGGTCATAATAGGACCATTCTTATGTCTGCATGGACACATATCTTATCCAAAACATCTAACCCATATGAATTTTGGAAACTTTTTGTTGCCCCTGCCTTTTGTCACCTAAGCCTAGAGCCTGTTGAAAATAGATTAACTCCAAGTGTCAGAGGCCTCATGACAAATTGCACTATTTCCTGTGACTACTTTTTTTGGATCTCATCATACCATCATTATGGTCCATGGTTTTAATGGAGAACTAGTGTTACTACCCAAGATTTTGACTCCTAGGTTAGCATTCCTAGAGGTCACCCGGTAAGTGTCTGTGGTTGATAATGACTATGGCAATGGGAAGAAGAAAAAGAAAATGTATGATATTCCATGGGTAACGAAAACCATGGCCCTAGAGGTTAGAGATGTTGAGCACTTGTTGCTGAGGAAGCTAGCTATCCTGGGTTTCTTTCTAATTGAAGATAAATGGAGATATGATCTAAGTAGTTTCATAACTTTATGGATCAAGAATAACAGAGTCAATGCTAAAATTGTGCATGAGGGCCGTCCCTTTTGGGAAGACAGAAGAAACCCTACGGAAGATATTCTTGATTTGTATGTAGAATTGACAGATTTGCTCTTTCAGGGGGCTAGGCCATGGGAGACATTTTATGTTAAGAAAAAGGTTTTTGACCCTAAAATCAGAATGACTTCTGGTTTAAAAAGGGCATTGAAGAACAAAGAATGGAAACTTGAGAAAATAGAAGCCTATTGGAAGTATAGGTAGGAGATTTTTGAGCTAACTCACTCTTTTGGTAATGTAAACACAGATGAGAAATGGGAGGCAATATAGGATGAATGGAATCTGTCTCTTGTCTCTAGCCCTGATACAAGCAAACTACAGACATAGGGTGGAGAGTCAGAGGGGGAAGCAGAATCCACTCATACCTCATCTACAGTCACTATAGAAAAACCTCATCTACAATCACTATAGAAAAAAAAAAAGAATGTGGTATCCTCACCACCCAAAGCTTCTTCATCAGTGTCAACCTTTGGGGTTCTCAGTTTTATGCAATCACCACTAGCAACAGTGGTAAACGTTGGAGAGAAGGAAGCACTGCAAGAAGAAGAAAGGCCAGGGAAACATAAGGAGCTAAAACTTCAGCTTGATTTAGATGAGGAGGTAGAGCCCTCACAGCATCAACCACTGAGTACATCTATTGCTCCTCAGGTACATGTTATTTTTCCTTCTTCTTCTCAGTCTTTTTCTGTTTCTATAGGGGTGGCAATCCCAACTGACCAAATATTATCCCCTGCCACCTCTGCTATGCCAATTTCCAAATTTGCCCCACCTATTACTACTCAGGCCATGTCATCACAGGCCACATCATTGCCTCCCTTTTCCCCCTATATCCCAAAGATAATACCTCCCTAGATTCCCCCTAGCCAACATTTGGCTATTCCCTATGGATTACCACAGGGTTATCCTTTTGCGGGTGGGTATATTGCCTCTCCCTCTACCTTTCAAGCTCAATCAAACACTGCTAAGAAGGCTAGGGAAGCCCAGATGGATAAAAAGAGGAAGAAAGATAATAAAGCTCTAGCTGAACCACACATGAAGTCACTATTTGACCCAATCTAAAAATAACTAAATGTGACTCATTTGTCACATAATGTAGTTAGGCCAAACGAGCAGATGCAACCTCAAGATTATACAATGAGTATAATAGCTATGGATATGTCACTTTTTAGACCATAGGATAGGGTTGAGCTGCTAAATGAAACCACTTTTTCTGTAGCTACTGATTCTTTGAAAGTATCAAAGAAGCTGTAGAAGATGAAGGCTGATTTGGATCAAGAGAAAGCAAATGGTAGCAATCTGGCTACAAAAATCAAAACAAAGAATGATGAAATAGAGAGTCTCAACAAACAGTTGTAAGATACTATTTTTTGTCAGATTCACTAGGCTATTCAATCCCTAAATGCTTCTTTGAAAGAAAAGCTAACATAAGAGAAAGCTGTAGTGATAACCCTAAGGCAGGAAAAGGCAACACTACAGAAAAAATGTTAGAAAAACCTACAACAGGTCAATCAATTCCAACAGAAGCTGCTAAATGAGCAAAATAATACCACCACCATACAGGCCCAACTTCAAGTTGAGCAACAAATAACAAAGCAATTGACACTTGAGTTGGCTAATAGGCCAAAAAATGCAAGAGTTTTGAACTTGGTCAAGGAGCTATATGTATCAGTATGGGAAAAAATCTTTGAGGAGATTACTCAGCTCAGACCCTCTCTAACTTTCCTGCTAAATGATGAGAAATTGTGCAAAAAGGTGGAGACTTCAGTCCAAGCCACTCTATCCACTATCTCTTTGAGAGTGTCTGATTCTCAAATGCTACTGAAAAAGCTATATGACACAACTGATGAAACATTATTAGCAGCAGGGATTAGTGACATAATGATTGCTGCAAAAAGGGTGAATGAAGTTCTTAGTTGCAACTCCACAGTAATTAATTGCAAAGAGCTCCTAGATGTAGTAAAAGAAGGAGTAAAAGACATGAAGAAGCATATTGAAGATCTGGTGCAATTGGGTCTTCCCTCCCCTTTTCCTGATAGCAACACTGTGTCAATGGTTGATGAGATTAAGCCTTTGTTGTTAGCCAAACAAAATGATCAGTTAGTTTTTTAGGGTTTAATAGATGCTTCATTAGTGCTAGAAGTGGAAGCTGTCTTGATCCCCATGGCCCAGCTTGATTTCTAATTGAAGACTACAGTTCATGTTTTGTAGAGTTTTTTGCACAAGGACATCATCAACCTTGATTTAGCCTTCCACGATTTGCAAAATAAACAGGGACTATCTAATGCTGAATGGTCTGTTTATTAGACGGCCTTACAAAATTTGTGATTTTTGCCACATTTTTAATATATTTTTGGATTCTTTTTTGAGTAGGCTCAAAATTCCTTAGGGTTGCCAATAACTGTAGAGTAAAATACTTTGCATCTTGTTTTGAGTTTCAGTTGTGCACTCTAGTTTTGTCCCTGCGCATTTCAATTTTGGCAATGAAGGTTTTAACACAGAGCACGAGCATGGGTTTTTATTTTGCCTAAGTTTTGTCTAAGTTCTTAAAGCTTAGTGAAACATGCCAAGTGTCATCAGCTGGGACACATTATAATTTCTCTAAGTAACACAGATGGAGCCACGTGTCTTGTTATATACCCATGGAGCGTGACAAGTGTCGGCATCCATGTTTTAGTTTCTTATAAGTTTCAAAAGATTCTTTTAATAAGCTTCTCTTAGAGTCCCATGGAAGGCACCAAGTGGAAACTATGAAAGATTTTAATATGTTTCTCTAAATGCAGTGGAAAGTGCCGCGTGTCCCTTGTTAAAGCTTGGCAGAGACCGCCAAGTGTCAACATTCACAGTTTATTCTTTTTGTTTCATTATTGAGTAAGGATTGTGGTGGGCCCCAGGTGAGTTGCTAAAGTAAGTGGAGCATGCCAAGTGTCATTGTTTGTGTGAATCTAAAATGAGTCGTAAATGTTTCTAAAGTGTTTCTAAAACTCAGTGGAAGCTGCCATGTGTCATCTTTCATAGGACTCTCAAAAGGTATCTAAAGCTTCTGTAGACAAGCACAAGCCACCACGTGTGACTTGTTAAAGTAAATGGATGCTACCAAGTGTCCTCGCCTGCTGATCAGTAGAAAATGCCACGTGTATCTATTTCAGTCAATGAACTTGCAGAGAGGCTAACTGTTTCAAATCTGAAAGATATCTTCTGTTAGACACTTTTAGTTAAGTTCTAGTTCGGTTAGACCATTGGGATTTGATCATGCGGGCAATCTTGAGCCAGTCCTATGCTATAAATATGGGTTCAAATCATAGGTTCAAAAAAAGAAAAAGAGAGGGGAGGAAAGAAAAAAGAGGGAGAGAATTTTCTGCGTATAGATTGTTATCAGAGATTTAAAAGAAGTTTTTGAGTCTTTTTTGCTGTGGCCAGTAATATCATTTGCCTTTGTTCTATTTTCTTAATTTATAAAGTTTGTATAACTGTGCATGTATCAATACCTTTTATGTGACTAGAAAATTAATAAGAAGACTGAGTTCTATGCCTTTGTTGATATTTTCTATGTTATTGCAAAATCGTCTAAGTTATGAGCCTTTGATTCTATTTGTTTTCATCTTTTACATTGATCATGCATTGTTTACTCTTTAATGTAATTGAATCTTAAAGATAGCTTCACTGTGCTTAGTATTAAGTAACGAGTCATACTCAAGTGCATCGCCATAGTTAAATTTTCTTTCATTGCATTGTTGATTCCGTTTAATTTTTATCCTATTTTCCCACAATACATTTGAGATAAAGAAGAGCCAACTTCTTTAAAATCTAGAGGTCGTTTTAGGTCACAAGTCCCACATTCTTGAAACTTCCCATGTTGGTGTTGGAAACAGTGCAATTTTAAGCATCAACAGTCACCTAAAAAAATGATACTTGGTGTTGTGACTTCCCAAGCATACCCTCAGTCCGTACATAGGCAAGAAACACACACCTACAATAGAGTTTAAGGACAATTTGCCTCAGCCATCAGGGAGTGAACATACATAAGTTATGTTTAGGAATTGGTATGCAAAGGGAAGGAGTTAATAAAAGTCAAAAAAGTTTCAAATGACTCTAAAGAGTCCTGATAGGTTCTAAGTGGTATGTGTCATTGTTTTTTATGCTAAAGATCACCTATAAGACCCCCTATAATTACCTGTAGGTGACTGTAGGTAGACAGTGAAATGCAAATGTGCCAAAGTAAAGTTTAGAAGCCACCAAGGGTGAAGAAAATGAGTCTAAACCATAGATAAGAGGTTTAAAAACTTAAAATGAGGCTTAATCATAATTTAAGGCCTAATTATATTCATGAACACCTACAACCAGGGGTCTAATAGGGAGTGGTTCACAGTTAAAGATAAAAAAATTAGTTTGGTGAACTAATGAGTATGGAGGATGCTTGAGGGGTCAGAGTGATAAGGATGAAGATTGGAACCATGAAGATTGGAACCAATCTATAATGAACATGACAACCTCCAAAATCCCCTAAAAATGTGAAATAACTTTCATAATCCCCTTTGATCCTAAAGGACACCTACAACTGAGCAAATAAAAGTGAGCAGAGAATTAGCCTTCTTGACATGAATATGACATAGACTTAGAGCAAGTAGACCTTAGTCAATCCTAGGTCACCATTATAAATCTCAAGAGGGAGTTATAATCACGTTTTTAGGATTCAAATATTTCAAAATGCACAAACATGAGTCATTCTTGAGAGGGATAAGCAAGATATATAGTCAGTCATGCAAGACACAGTCTTGTGAGTTCAAGTGTAAATAAGAGTGTGTGAAAGGTTGGATAAGTATATGTAAATTGGAATAACATTAAACATGGTCAATATCACCTCAAAACACTCTCACCAACACAAAGCAAGCACAGGGGAAGGCACTTTCAAGTGCATAAACAGTCTATACAAATAACCCTGTAGACAATTTTCCTTGACAAGTCTTTTTGAGAGATTGAGGAGGTTGGAGGGTCTAGAGACCTTACCAAGGGATAAAACTTGGTACATATCACATACATGAGTTAAGGAATCTAATAAAACATTAAAGTTGTTTGATAAAATAGGGAAATTAACCCTTGTTTTATCTTAGATAGGGGGTACTTTCCCTTATGCAAACCTTGGCAGATTTGAGATAAAATGATGAAAGTTGAAGCCATAAGCTTGGAGGACCTTGTGTGAAGGTTGGAGAAGTTGGAATACACCTAAAACAACATGGGAAACCTAGAATGATGTGTTGAAACCAAAAAAGGTGGTCTATACATCTAAGGTTGCAGTCAACCCTAGTAGGCATAGTTATACCTAGAGGCTCAAATAAGGAGCCTCTTTCATTTTTGGACCTAATTGGAATTTATAACTAATGGGATCATGTTTGTAGTGTCATATCAGATGTGTATAGGCATGTGGGATATAAGGAAATAAAATATAATAATCCAAGTCTTAGAAGTTACAGACAAGCCTATGGAACAAGGCTTAGGCCAAGACCAAATGGAAGGGTCTTTACCATTCTATCATGAAATGTGCATCCCAAACCATTTGGAAATGATTTTAGGGGAATATCAAAGATGTCCAAAATTTCATATTGAAATAAAAACTGAATAAGGTCATTGTTGAGCTAAAAAATCATCCAGACATGTAGGAAAAGAGGGAAAGAGAGTGATAGATCAAGTTGTGATGCTCGTATCTTCTATGAGGTTTTGCATGGGAGTCCAAGGCATTTGGAGATGTTAATAGGGTCCCTTAAGATCACTTTTGTGACATTTTTTCAATAATTTAACATGAAATCTTTATGAACCAACCTTAAGACCAAAAATTGGTCTAAAACCCTACTAAACCCTCACCCAGGACCAATTTATGAAAATAGAGTTGGATAGCTATTTGATGTTTAAGAGGACTCTCTCAGTCTCCCTCCCATGCCAACTAGTTGTACAAACATGGTGCAAAGCATGCTCTTTTTGACCATTTTTTTTCCTTTTTAGGTTCTAGAAGGAGTTAAGAGATGAAACAAAGTTTGGAGGGAATCTTGAGACTTGTACTCATATTAATTTCATGCACTGAAATAACTTCTAAGTTACCCAACTAGGCGATTCAACTCAGCCAGTCAAATTTGGCATATTGGATAAGCTAGTGAAGAAGATGAAAAAATTCAAGGGAGCTCATTTTAAAGTGTTTCTAATGATTCTAGGTACATTAATGGTTTTGACATGTGTCATTCACTCCCTCCCATGAATTTTCATGGATAACTGATGACTTTTTGGAAGCCTAGTGTGCAAGGTGCATGAAAGGAGTTCTTTTTGGACTATAGATGATGGTTACTCATTTATAGTTGATTATAAAAGACCAAAAATACAAAAAATTCATGAAGAGGAACGTATTATGTCCCTACCCTACATTTAAATCATTAGACTTGGTCCTGATTAGTTATGGGATGCTCAAATAGAGGCAATCATGAAGGCAATTTTTATGTGCAAAATGGGAAGTTTTATGCCACTCTTCATGAAGTTTGTGACTTGGATGGAATTTTGTAGTTTTAGACCTTGCATGGTTCATCCCATATCATTATCACATGCACAATTAATTCCTTGTATCAGCTTGACAAGTGTCCTTATGACCCTTGGACTTTTTTCTTCTTCTCCCTCTCTCAAGTTTTATAAGAACTAACATTTTTGGCATTACATTTGATGCTCCACCTAAGTATGGTGAAGCCCTGCTCATTTTTATACCTTTTGATCAATACAATTACTAATTTTTACCTCTTTCACGACTATTCATAATGTGTTTTACTTGAATGTTGAATTTGTTTAGCAAAGACTATGGACTCCTTAACAAGTTGTCACATTCTCTCACCTATTTACAACTTCTTCTTGCAGGGCATGTGATGTGTTCCAAAAAATGCCAAAGTTTAAGTGATTTAGTCTCTTCATTAGCACCATTCAAGGCCTCTTGTCTATTCCTCCTATCTTTGTACATTCATCCATAACCCCATAATGTAACATTGATGCAAGAAGACATAGATTGGAGAGTGTATGTTTAGTTTGTCCTTTGATTTCGAGTATAATATGTATATGGTTGGATGTCATCAATATATTTGGTGTATCACCTCCCTTGGGTTAGTTTTATTTCAGTTATCTCTCTCCCTTTTCACCCCCCAAAGTTAGTAGTAGTTGTAATCATAAGTGGTACATCAAGGGAGCTAGCCCTATCTAGAGACTCACCTCATTCCTTAGGCTACCCACAAGCCTAGAGGTGATTCCATTGTGCCACTTGGATGAGGAGAGTTTTTTATCTCCTCAAAGGGTGAAAATCCAAGTGACAATAGGAATTAAGGATCATATATCTTGTAGAAGAAATATATTGGGTAAGTCCCATGGTGGTTCAACCAATGAATTTAGGGAAATCAAAGACTACAGTGACTATCGGGCACTAAATAATGATTGTGAAATGACCCATTCCCAATTAATTTTATATATGAATTTCTTAAATTAGTCATAGGACTTGAATTATACTTATTTACAAATGGCTTCATTGGTTATCATCAGATTTTGATCGCATTAGAAGACTAGACAAATACTACTTTTGCAACAAAATAACACTCATTTGCATACAATCTAATGCCTTTTAAAATGCTCTTGTTATATTCTCTAGAGTTTTAGTCATTAATTTTAAGGACTTTATACATGACTTTATATAGGTTTACCTAGATGATTGGGCCATATTTTCCTTATTCAAAGATCACATTTCAAAGTTGTGACTTATGCTAGAAAGATGTAGAGCTTTACACATTGGACTAAATTTGAACAAATGTTTTTTTTACACCTTTTGGTGTTCTCTTGGGACATGTAGTCTATGATGATGGTATTTTGGTAGACCGTGCCACATCATGGTCATCGTGGGACTAACACCTATAAATTATTTGAAAGTGCAATTGTTCCTAGGACACACTATGTATTATCAAAAGTTTATATGGGAGTAAATAGCTATATCAACACCATTAGAGAGATTACTAAAAAAGGAAATAAGGTTTGAATAGACCTTGTAATGTCACTCAACCTTCATTGATTTGAAATAGAGATTAGTAACATCTCTAATTTTATCTTTCTTGATTAGAAAAATTCATTTCATATTCATATGGATGCATCTAGCAGTGTGGTGGGTGCAATGCTAGCTCAACCAGGAGATGGAGTCTTGGATCTTCATATCCAATTCATAAGCTGTAAGCTTTCAGAAACTAAGAATAACTATACCACCACTAAATGGGAAGCTCTAGCTATGGTATTTGAACTACAAAAATTATGGCATTATCTATTAACTACCCATTTGAGTTCTTCACATATCACCAAGCCATGTGATATGTGGTTAACAAACCAATGATAGGAGGATAAATATCTATGTGGTTGATGTTATTGTAATAAATTTAGTTTAAGATCAATGCAAAGACAGGTAGATAAAACATGGGTCTAAATCATCTTAGTCACATATGTAATGGTGAGGAGCTAGAAGAATTATAGGATGAGTCACCATATGCTCACCTATTCTGAGTATTTGTGATCCTAAAAAATATGGAGGATATAGAAAACTTTCTTGAACAAGGGGTTTTTCCTACACACTATGTCGAAAAAGACAAATTTTTTATTCATACGAGCTCTACCATTCAATATTATCAATGAAAATCTCTACAATATGGGTAATTATGATGTGTTATGAAGACTAGCCTTGGATCATGAGAGGCCAGTGCTGTTAGAAGAAGTTCACCAAGGAGTCACATGAAATCACTTTGTAGGAGAATATAATGCGAGGAAAATACTACAAAGTAGTATATGGTGGCTTATTCTATTTCAAGATGTGCACAAAGTTGCAAAACACTATAACATCTATCAACGAGTGGTAAAACTAAACCAATAAGATGAAATACCTTTAAATCCATTGCAAGTTGTGAAACATTTGAAGAATGGGGAATTGATTTTTTAAGGCCCATTAGTCTACCTAGAAAGTGCAATCATACTAGATGTATAATTATTCTGACAAATTAATTTACAAAATGGGCAAAATCTATTGCAACACCAAGTTGTAGTCCTAAAGACAACTAAATTTTTGTATGAAAACATCACAACCAAATTTGGGTGTCCCATAAAGCTAGTCAATGATAGAAGAACACACTTCTTGAATAACATTATAAAAATATTAGCTGATGAGTTCATGATATTACACCATAAAATCATGTATCATCATCCTCAAGTCAATGGATTATATGTAGAATCATCAAACAAAGTTATTGAAAAGATGCTTATGAAAATATGTAACGTACAAAGGGAAAACTAGGAGGATTGTATACGTGTGATATTACGGGCATATAGAACTAACTATAAATGTTTGACATGATTCACTTCTTTTTAGTTGGTTTAAGGGTTGGAAGTTGTGATTCCCATAGAATACGTTAGGACTCACTTTAAACAAGGTTGATAGATTTAACCCACATGGAAGAAACCAAACAAAGAGCAAATTAGATGTAAGAAGTAAACAAAAAGAGCTAGAAGGTGTGGCATAATCAAAACCTGCAATCAAATGAATTTCACCTAGAACAAATAATTTTATTATATGATAATATATTTTGGGTGCATCTAGGGAAGTTATGCATTTGATGGAAATGACCATACATTTCCATGAAGTATTGTAAAAAAGAACTATAGTGCTCATAGACCTTCAAGGAACCATCCTTCTAAGGTGAGTAAGTGGTTACAAGATTAAACCATACCACCATTGATCTCTATAATTCTTATGTTAATAAAAGAGTGGATGTTGAATAACACCATGTAGTTAAGAATTTTGTTTATTTTATAGTTTTATTTTTATTTTTGTAGGTTCTAGTGTAGATGTCTATAGTGCAATCTCTATATCACAGACATTCAGAGTAGGCACCATATCCAAATTTGTAGAACATTAAAAGAGAAACAATAGATCATTGAGGAAACATAAATGGGTCAATGTGAGATTTCAAGAAATAAGTTTGGGAATGAC
The DNA here is from genome assembly GCA_037957365.1 of Torreya grandis. NCBI lineage: Eukaryota > Viridiplantae > Streptophyta > Pinopsida > Cupressales > Taxaceae > Torreya > Torreya grandis. Next base: position 4,050,052 of record JARHVA010000101.1, read on the forward strand.
ACAACCAAGAAATAGTATGTTGGATTAGTACAAAATGGTAACTAACAAAGTAATTGATGACAAAACACACTAAATATTGGACATTTCTAAAATAGTTAGATCTATCAAATAAAGATAAGGCATAATAAAGAAACTCTTTAAAAGAGAAAAAGCAGTGTGTCACAGCCTCAAAATCCATTAGAAGGAACATTGATCTTATGCAATGAGAATGTAAAGGTCACATCACCATGACCATCAAGATTTGAAGTGAAGGGATAAAGACTTGAAAATCAAATCAAATAATTAATGTGAAGTGTTAGATAAGATTCAGGGGAGTAAAATCTATAATTACATGGCAAAAAGAGAAAAACATACTTGTGTAATTTGAAATAAACAAACACCTTATGGGATATAACTTTCAACGACTTGTTTAAGCCATAGTTTGGATGCGATTTCACTACAAAATAGAGAAAATGGATAAATCACAAATTCTCATGCCATTGTCAAATTCACAAAAGGAAGAGATGGGCATTGGGTTAGTCCTATGGCAAATTTAATATCATGATCCTAAAACCTTTGAATTTATTCACCCTATTAATGTCGAATGGTTTTCTCAAGCACCAATGGCAAGTTCATAGTAAGGAGTCATAGCCATACAAGATAGGCTATGAGGATCGGCCATATAATACCTTATAAGGATACCTATATTTGTCCAATTTGATGAACTGGTGATGTCTCTCCTGAGTCACTATAATTAAGGGGATACACATTTGTCAAAAGATGCCATGATCTACGTTAATTCCACCACCATGGCACAAATAATTAGGCTACCAACAAGAGGAAAATCATTGACACCCTATAAATCTTAGAGACCTTCAATCCAATCTAACATAAAAGAAGCTTATGCAAAAACATCTAGAGCGATCCCCATTGAATTAATGAATGATGCCCTTGTGTGAGTTCTCATAGAATGTATCATAAAATGTTATTGGTAGACCATAAAAAAATTTCAAAAAATAATAAAGGGATTCATTTACATTGCACATCAAATGATTAGTCTTGGAGAAGATTTTAATTGATTGAATTTCCTAGTAATTGAACTCATAACCAACACTAATAAGGTAATTTCAAACGCATCATAGACTTTTCAATACCAGTTTTTTGTATTATTACTTTATTTCATGTAATGGAAATCACTTGATGGCTTGGTCATACTAGATGTCGACTACTTGCCTACCAATGCTTCTATGAATCTCACATGGATAAGAACAAGACAACACTGCATAACTTGGTCATTTCAGCCAATGGTGTTCAGGTGTTGATTATTTCACACCTCAGGTGCCTACATATGTATTTAAATACATGGGACCCCTTACCACAATCACCAAACTACATAATGTGATTCATATATGAATCCATGAGCTCAAAAATCCACTAGTCACACTTCTCTCTGTATTCATCAACATCAAAGATGTAAAGGCAAAGATAGAAAGGCATAAGGCCCTAGTTGTAAGTTTTGTACAACCACTATGATCCATATCATATAGAGCACATAAACCACTATCATAAAAACAATTTGAAACATAAGATCAATCCTAAGCATAGGCAAAACCACCTATGTCTTCTTGACAAACAACTCCAAAAAAGAAGAAGGCACCAACTCATAAAATATCACCACTATCAAAGAAGACTCATAGTACAAATCCAGGGCTAAGTGACAAGATTATGCCAAAGATTATCATAGAGTATGACCTGAAGAATCTAGGGGTTATAGTGGAAGAGTCTACAAGTCCATGTTGGATGATATTAGAAAGTACATATTGAAGAAGAGGAGGATAAATAATTCTTATTTTTGAAAGTATTGCACATCTACCAACTATGAACTAATGGCTTAGTTGCACTTTTAGTACATATAACTGCACCTTTATATTCCATAATTATGGATACCATCACAAAAGAGGATCAAAGAAATCATATAATGTAGTTTATATTTCAAAGATGAGCATCAAATTTAAGTCCATCAAATGCATAGATTGCACCAACGTAGACAACTACACAATAAATAGTGTTTAAACAAGCAGGGACATAACAAGAAATTCCATAAAGGTTGTTAACATGTAAAAAAAAAACTCATGTTATTACAAGGCCATCATCGAGCATCACATAATGCATGGGAACATTTACCAAAAGAGAAGATATGAAGGAAGAAGCTTAAGCATAATAAACAAAAGAGGAACAAACTATAGTGAAAACTCACACATCTAATCACCAAAATTAAACCTTGGTCCTATTGGCCTGATAAAAAGCACATGTCAGTAGGCAAAAGTGTTCATTTCACTATCTCCTTCCCCTTATGCAAATCTAAATCCACCACCCTCACCTCCTTCATCATTATTTCCTCCATATTCCTTAATTATACCACATATTCCCTAAATAGTTGAGTCTCTGGTAGCAGGTATAACACAATAAAATTCATAGGATTAGCCTTCATCACAACAATATACAGAGTAACCCAAACCACAAGACAATGTTGCAAAACAAGTGTAAGAAGTTGTGAAGGAGGAAGAAGATAAAATGAAAAAGGAGTGAGAAGAGAAGTATGTGAAGAAGGAAAACAATAAGTAAGCAGAGGCAGAGTAGGTAGCCAAAGATGCTATAGAAAATAGAAATAGGAGCTGATAAAATAACAGGATCAAAGAAAGAAAGTTGAGATTGTTAAAAAAAATAAGGAAGTTAAAGAAAAGAGGAAAAAATATGTGTGCAAACATGAAGAACTATAAAAGATAACCACAAAATAACAAACAATAAAAGATGTTGCAGAACAAACTCAAAAGGTTGAACAAGCAACAAAGGAATGAGCTAAGAAGGAGGCAAGGGCATATGTAGAGATATATGTTAAATAAAATGAGGACCTTTAAAATAAGTGCAAGGTGAAATAATAAGAAACACCTAAATAGATGAGAGACAATGACAAGCTATGTAGTAAACAACTGAGGTGAAGAAGGATATGATCGTTAAAACCCAACAGACTTCAAGCACATATGTGGGGTTAGGATCAACCCAAAGAGGAGTTTAGGAAGAAGCATCATAGGAAAAATTATAGACTACTATTTAATGGTTATGGGATGTCCAAGATCTAGCTCATAGTCTCTATCACACAAATTCGATATCAACCACCACCATCAACAACTATTTAACCTCATTCACATTGGCATTACTAAGTTAGGAGGTATCAATGGATGTTACCCAATTAATATTGGCCAAACTAATTAAAGAAGACAAAACATTCCAAGTATCCATTACACATAAAAAATCTATGATAGAGTAAGACAACCTTCAACTATAAGAGGAGAACACAAAACTTCATGAAAAACTACCCAAGGTGCATAAGATAATCGATGGCACTTATCTAACATTGGCCATCCAAGTTTTAGGAGAACAAGTGATGTCTAAGGAGAAACAATTCATGGCCCTGCTAACTCAACTCACAAATTATTGGGCTACTGCAAAAAAATTACAATAACTACAATCTCAAGGTTAACACTTATAAGTATAATCTAAAGTGATCTTTGAGATGCTCAAAGAATACAAAGAATTTATTGACTATAAGAACTGGTTATAGGATGCATGGAAGGACATAATGCTAAACCTCTCCAAGGATGATAAATCCAAATCAATAATGGAGATTCAAACATCCTAACCTGTTAAACTTAACATTACACTTAAATACTCTTGATTTAAGAGATGATGTTATCAAAATGATGTGCACCTAGGAGCTTGAAATGTTCATAACAAGTTTGTCAGAGTCTAGACACAAATATATGTGGACAGGATGGATTAGGTCACCTAGGATATTTGACAAAATATATAAAAATATAAACTAATCATCATAGATATGAAGGATGGAGATATATAAACCATCTTACATAACCAATCTCCACTACACACTGATTAACATAGTATGGGATGTCTTGGCAAATTGGTGATAATTCAAGTATGATTTGGCAAATCCAGATACTTCAATCCAAGCCATTGTCAAATAACCAAAGTATTTTTATGGGAAGATATATTGATGCTAGATAATGGTGTTTCCTTTTTAAATAAAATAATGTTCAAACAATTTGGTGGCAAAGATGTTTCGATAATTTTCTTTATGGTCCTGCAACACTTTGGTAGGATGAGGTGGGAGTAAAAGGATGGAAATTTTCATGGCAATAAATGGAACATGTTTTTTTTAGATCGATGGGATATAAAATAAAAAGAGAATGAAGCAAAGGAACAAAATAATGATGATGAAGAGAACATAGGCAATGAAGAAGAAAAAATAAGGGAAGAAAATGAGGGTAGTGAGGAAGAGCATACAAGTGATGAAGAAAAAAAAGAAAAAACATATAATAATGATGATGATGAGGCTACATATAGTACAAAAGGAGAGGTAGAGGATATCAAAGAGGAAGAATAGGATTTGGTGATAAGGGTTCCAATAGTTTGGATCCAAAGAAATCAGAGTCAATTTTTTAGTTTCTTAGATGCATTCAAAAGAAGAAGGTCATTATGTCTATAAACCCTAGTAGCAAGTATAATTTCATCAACATGGATGTGGATCAACATATACATGTTCAAGCAAAGAATATCAAGGACACTCAAATAGATGGTCAAAATATTCAGGTTTTTGAATATTTGAAGCTCATTCTGGACAAATATGTTTTGCATTCATATTTTTATGGTTTGGATATGTATGGTTTGGATATGGTTTTTAGATATCTATGGCTAAATTTTTTGGGAATAATCAATATTAATGTTCAGAAGAAGTTCATAAAGTTTTGGTACATGAAAAAGGCCACTTTACAGGATATCATAATTAGAAAGGCAAAAATAATAGCCAAGGTAGAGCATGAGGATGAAATCAAAGTAGATGATGAAAAGGATGAGGAAGATTCAGATGATGACATATATGAAGAAACAATACAAGTGGAAAAAAAACACTTCATCTACTCAAGAGACAAAGGAACCACCAAAATAAAAGGTGGAAGAGGTAGAATAAAAGGTGGATAAATTCAAATTATCAAAAAAAATTGAGGTATATAGACACCCACATCATCATGAGAGGAAACAATCATGGATCCATGTGAGAGAGTGTTATAACAACAATCACTTTAGCTATATAGGAAATTAGAGTACCAATCACTATGGCTATGCATGGAAGCCAAAGAAGAACTACTATGGTCAGCTATAGAATCAGAGTAGCATAGTGGCCTATAGAACATGGAATCAATGGGGAAATCACTATGACTATGTATGGAAGAATAACTACTATGGTAATGAATAGAATCAAAGTAGCGCAACAAAATATAGTACATAGAATCAAAGGAGGAATAATTATGCATGATACCAAAGTAGTATAATTATGATCATGAATGGAATCAAAGTAACACAATAGAATTTTTAAAAAAGGTTGGAGAGATATCACCTACCAACATCACATATGGATGGTTAGATGATTGATTTTGGAGACAAGTGTACAATGATTTGAAGCACACTCATTATTTGGTTTCTTCTTATGTTTTGGGGATGAAACATGTCAAGGAGGGAAGGAATGTTGTGCACTTAAGGATATGATATATTAATGTATATGGGTTGATGGAGATGTTGAAATGTGGCACACATCCCCCTTAGTTAGTTATATGGGTCCAATCTATTAGAATAAATGAGTAACTCATGAAATTAGTTCATTGGGTAATGGTCGACCTATATTGGGATTAAGAGATTACCTGTCTATTGTTAGTTATATAGAGATCTATATAAAGGAGGCGATTATCATTGTAAATAAATCAAGTAAGCATCGAGTCTACTATTGTAAGAGGATATTAGAGTTTATCCCCTCAAAGAGACATTATGGAGTTATTCCTTCCTACAAGATTATTGTATGGTATTACCCTACCTTAAGGGTAATTATTTTATTTTTGCATATATCGAATATTTGGGCATCTTGGCCCACATATATATTTTGTGTTGTGTTGATCTACATTATACTCTACATATTTACAATTATTATAAGTGTGTATCATAACACACTATGATCCATACCCCCAACATAAAACATCCATTACCATAAGCATAAGCAAAAGTGCAGGCCCAACTACAAACATATCTAAAACCAACCACTTTTTCTTCACAAGTAATTGAAGGAAAGTGCTAAGATCTATGTCCACCCCCAAAGAAAACTCATAGCTCAGCTCCCTGATAGAAGAATTTGCCAAAGATCACAATGGAGTATAACCTATAAACACTAGGAATCATGCTAGAGGAAGTCTACAAATCACTACTGGAAGACATCAAAGATGATGTCTATGAGGAAGAATAAGAAACTTAATTTTTATTTTAGAATTTCATTCACACTTTCCAAGTGTACAATATGGTCCCAATAATTTTTATGGTACAAATTCCCCCTTCACTCCATCAATTATAGTGGATATAATTGACTAGTAGGAAGAAATTAAGTGAAGAAGATAGTCTATTTTTCAAGGAGGAGCATTAAGCTCATGACTGTCAGCAATGGAAACTTCACCAACATAGTTGAACACATAAGAATTAGTCATAGAACAAACATGGGAATAATAAGAAAGTCCTCAAAGTTTATTTACACACAAACTCAGCACTCGTGACATCACAACACCATCTTTAACAATTTTAGAATGCATGGGTGCAGTTTTTACAGTTCAAGATGTTGAGGAAAAAGAATAAGAAGAAGCAAAAGAACATGTTGTCAAAACCCATGTAGCTAAACACTATAAAATAAGATTCATTCCACCTAATCATTTGAAAATACCCATGAGCAAGTGATAAGTGGTCATTTATGTGTTTCCCTTACAACTACATTCACCGCCTTTACTACCATTATCTACGTATTCTCCAACTACATCACATGTACCCAAAACTGTTGAGTTTGTGGCAGTAGGTGCACAAAAACAAGATATGTTAGACCAACTTCCAGTAATACCATAGCATCCTAACAAACCCAAGTCATATGATGATATCGCATAAACATAAGGGTAAGAAACTATGAAGGCCCAAGATAAAGTAGACAAGGCTAAAGTTGTTAGATTATTATAGGTGATTAATTCCCCATAGCATATTATTGTTATAGTTGTTAATATTTTTTTACCCATAGATATATTATGGGTTTATTTTTTTTGACCATCCTATTTTATATGATGTTATTTTTATATATTTTTGACTATATAATAGCCCATGTAATGTATTCTGAGTTAGCCGATTAAACATTCATTCATGCTCGCATTTGGTTTCAGAGCAGGACAAATAAATTTACGTGATATTGAAAGGAGCTCGTGCACTCTCCACATTGATTGATTTGAGATATGGATCAAATAAACTCTATGATAGCCATTACTCAACTAGTTCATTGTTTTACTATTGTGTTTCAAATTTCAATCATTCTCACACAAGTTTTCCCATGATTGAAGGATTTTTATGTAAATTTCTACATTTTTGTGACATTTTTTAGTTGTACAATTTCCAAAACATTAATTTGATGGTATAAAGGCATATATATTTGAGTCTTCAGTCCTCTATAATTTTAATGGACAATTTTTATTCCTCTATAATTTCTCATATTTGAGAGCCAAACTTGTTGACTAGTCTTTTTGATAGTTATCTACCTTGCAACATATTTTTATTGGTATAGACTGTACAAATCAATTTTTTGAAATCTAAGACCATATAGTGGTATAAAACTACTCCAACTTCCACCTCATACCAGACTATACACCATTTGATCGGGACGTACAATGTTTTTGTTGGCTTGAACATGAAACTTGTAACATGTCCTAAGATTCTTGCATACCTCTATGGTTTTGTTCTGATTAGACGTTGTACTTTATGAAAATTGGAATTTGAATGCTTGGAGCAGACATCAAGTTTTCATAATTTCATGTGCATTTTTTGTGTATAGCTATGTAATAAGATGTATGGATCATATAGAATTTTATCACAACCAATTTTGAAGGTATGGTTTACAGATTTTTAAGCATTTAAATACAATTTTTGTCATTTATAAACATGAGAGAGTGCTTAGGTGGGTTGGTAAGGGTTATTTTTTATCAAAGTAGAGATGGGAGGTTCAAATCCTGTAAAACAATTTTTTGGAAGAAAAAGAAACTTTAGCATTTCTATTAAATTTGGCATTTCTACCAACTTTAGTTGTAACTAGCTAAATTTATCTAAGAAAGTCATTAAATTTTTTTTAAAAGAGGCCAAAGAGCCCATTTTTTTTTTAAATAGAGGGATATTATTTTTTAATCATTTATTTTCCAAGCATTGTAATGTTTCTTTTTTGCAAGCAAATACATTAAAAAAGGCAAAAACAAAATACTGCATTATGCAAAACAATAATGTTCAGTCAAAGTTATGCCTCTAACTCACATTTACAGATAAATCCATCGTAATTAAGTTACTACATACATAGACTAACATAAATATGATAATAACATATGGGCGTCATCCCTATAAACCATTGGAGAGAAATAAGGTTACACATTCATTGAGTCATCCCTCCATTTTACTCATTTGATTCAGTCAAAAAGTGTTAATCTTGAAGGTGGAAATTCCATTTATATAGGGAAGTTACACCCACCTATGTGGAATTTCATCTAAGCAGGTGCTAATTATTGGTTGAACCACTTTCAGTACTATCTAAAGACCACATATCCTCTTTCACATATGTTTATGCTTTTTTCATGTATCGTTAGGTATAAAGAAAGGGCAAGTTTCTTCCACATATCAATGGGTATAAAGGAAGGGCACATGCAAAAAAAGGTTTGGTTTATTATAATGATGGTAGAAATAAATAGATACCTTGATACCTAGAGTGATAAGGAACCAATCCATCACCTTTAGTCAGATTCTACATAATTGCCAAAAATAGCTCAAAATTCATTTTGCCAGACTCAGCTTCTATGTGACAACAACTATGCCACTTGAAAAAAAAATGACACATTTGGAGTTTTAATATATTTGCCCTGTTATCAATGGAACATTCACCCAACATGCCATTGATGATGATTAACAATGTAAGTTTGATAAATAAAACTAAAAAGCAAAATTGATAATAATGTTTAGGGTTTCAGATGAGGTACAACCTCATATCTGTGAGACCACAATAATTAAAGATACTTGGGATAAGTTCTAAACTATCTATGAGAAAAAAAAATGAAGGTACCATTTTTCATTTGTAGAGTCAACTTCATTCACTCAAATTGAAGTCCAATGAAAAAGTGGAAGCATTTTACGATGTGTTACAACCCTGCGGGTTGCACTCCAAGCATTGTGCAGGATAATATTAGATGCATCTCTTTTACCTATTATTATGAGGGCACTTCCACCTTCCTACAATATATTTGTGACTAATTTGACTATCATAAAACATAAACCATCTTTTGACAAGTTGGTAAACATGTTGCAATAAGAAGAGTCTAAGCATACAAAAGAAGAAGAATCAGAAGAACATGATCTTACCTCTAATCAACATAAAGGGAAAATGTAGATCAAGCCTTCTAAATCAAAGCAAGGTCATCAACACAATACACATTTGAATAAACAACATAAATTATACCTTATATATGGACAAAAAGCCCATGGTCTTAAGGATTGTTGGTATAAATTGTAAACACCTAAAATTGGCCACCAATAACCTCCAACCAGGGTTTTGATCAATTTCTACCAAAGTGCATAATTTAGCCTAGAAACACTAAAATGTATTGAATGAGTTTAAATTTTTATATTCAAGTGTTGATTTTGGTTAGAGTGTCACTAAATGGGACAATGTATTTTATGGGACAACTAACTTTGATCATATCATTTCGAGTCAAAATGCCAATTTTGCCCTTGGGTGCTCTGGATTGCTCTTTTGTACCAAATTTCTTGCACGAGATATGTTCCTTGGTTATTTTATGTTAGTAACATCCTAAATGAGATAACAGTTCTAATGCATCTAACATCGACTTCTAATTCTAATTCAATCAAATTTTGAGCTAATAATATGACATTTTGACCAATTTGATTAATTTGTACATCAATTATCAAGATTTGCATCAAAGTTGACTAATCATGTTTAAGGCTAATTAAACCAAATTAAGAGCTTAAGTTAATTTTCCGTGGAACTTGTTGAAAATATCTTTATTGAAAAATGATTGTGAATATCTGCATCATCAGGTGACATCATTTTTTGGGGTGGCATCCATAAGCCATAAATGCATAAAATATCATGATTAAGCCACCCCATTGATAACACTCTACTAGATTTAACCAAATAAAATCACCTAAGGTAAATCTTGTGCTCACTAAGGTGGGTCCACAAGTATTTTATTAATCAAAATAAAATAAGTACATAAAAAAGGAGTCAATATGTCATAACCCTTTTACATTAAAAAACATATATTTATAGGTTTTCACAACATACTGGTAAAAACCAACTAACCTATCAACCAACTCCCATGGACATTTCACCTGAAAGTTAGTTCTAATTATTTAACACAAAACATAAAACTAAGTTAATTTATTTATGGGGGTGTCTTTATAAAAAAATCATGCCCCATTTGCGTTTATTATTTAAAATAAACCTACCAAAATCCTAAGCTAAGTTAAGACTTTGGAACAAGTCCTAACAAACCCCCCATGATCTAAAGTCAGTTCTTTGGACACATGCCAAGCATTTTTCTAATTTTTTTAAATTTGATTTTGTCAAGGGGTTTTAAGAAAATGTCAGTTGTTTGATCAATAGTTGGGTAATATATAGGATCAAATGCTTTCTTTGACACTAACACTCATAGATAAATATATTTGACATCCATATGTTTTGTTTTGACATGAAATACTGGATTATTGGACATCTTGATTGCACTCTAATGATTAGTATATATTTATGTAAGATTAATTTGAGAAATTTGAATATCTTCAAGAATGCACCATAAATAAATAAATTTTTTAGAAGCATCCCATGTTGTAATATACTCTGATTCTACTGATGAATTTGCCATTGTATCCTGCTTCTTACAACACCAAGAAATGGTAGTTGAATCTATATATATAGTGTATCTAGTTGTGGATACTTTGTCATCCACACATCTACCAAAATCTGCATCACAAAACCCAACAAGTTTGAAGTTCTTATTGCAACGGTACTCAAAAGCATATGTTTTCATTCCCTAAAGGTGAAAAAGTACTCTTTTTTTCTCTATGCCAATGAATTTTTCTAAGCTCATGCATAAACTTAGATAAAATTTTAATAAAAAATGATATATCAGGCCTGGTGGTCATCAAATATATCAAACCTCCCACTGACTATCTATATTTGGTGCCATAAAAAAAGGCATTGCCATCATCCTTAGACAATTTCAAGTTACTTTCCATGGGAGTGAGGGCAGGTTTGCAATCACTCATGCCAAACCTATTTAATAACTTAGAAATATACTTAGTTTGTGAAATGAAAATACTATGCTCTTTTTGAGTTAATTTTATGCCAAGATAGTCGTGAAGAAGTCCAAGATATGTCATCTCAAACCCATCTTTTAATTCCTTCTTCATAGAATTGTTATGGTTTTCATCATTGCCTGTGATAGTCAATACATTCTAGTTACGCATATCCTTTTGCAACAAGTCTTGCCTTATGTTTATCAATGGAGCGATCTGGTTTATACTTGGTCCTATAAACCCATTTATATCCTCTGGGTTAAACATGTGGAGGAGGATCAACTAAAACCCAAGTATTATTGTTAAGTATTGATTCATACTCACTTTGCATTGCATGTTGCCAAACATGTTCAGTAGAGGCCTCCTCAAAAGTAGATGGCTCAGTGGAAGAAGTAGTAACGACCATTACATAGTTTACTTATTTAAAAGAACTCCTAGGACCTATTAAACTAAATTCACCTACGTTCAAGTCAGAAAAAGTACTTTAGCCCATTTTTAATACTTATTCAAATTATTCAAATCAAGAATACCATAATTCTCATCATGTGCACCATTCGAAGGATGACTTAGGGAATTTTCAACATTTTCTAAGCCATCAACCTATGAATTAGTAGATGAAGGAGAAGAAATTTAAGGGATATTAGTCTTATACCAAAAACTCAAAGAATTGCCCTCATTATTTAATCACTTATCACATTTTGAAATTTACCTCTCTAACCTGTCAAATTGAAAATCAATATCTGCAGTGTTCATAGTACCAAATTCATCAAATACCACATTTCGACTCACTATGAATTTTTTTGTATCCTGTGCAAGCAAATGATACCCCTTTTTAGTTTCTGAATATCCAAGAAAAATGCATTTTCGACTTCATGGTTCCAACTTAGTTCTATGTTCAGTGGGAGCTAAAGCAAAACAAAGGCATCCAAAAATTTTCAAGTGTTTAACTTTTGGTTTAAACCCATACCAAGATTTAAATAGATTTTGTCCCAAAAGTGCAGCTGTGGGGAACATGTTTCTCAAATACACTGTAGTACTAATGGCTTCGGCCCAAAACTTATCATTGAGATGTTTATAGTGCAACATAGCTCATGTTGTGCCCTTTAAAGTTCTACTCATTCATTCAGTACTCCATTCTATTGTGGAGTGTAAGCATTACTATACTATCAATAAATGCCATGTTCTCGACAATAATATGAAAAATCATTTGAAGTATACACACCATTATCTGAACGAAGAGTGGCCAAATGTGAACCTGTTTCTTTTTCAACTAAGTGTAACCAATCAACAAATTTAGTAAAAACTTCTAATTTATTTTTCATGAAAAACACCCAAGTCATCTTATAAAAATCATTAATAAATAACATAAAATATCTACACCCTCCAATGAATGATTTCTTCATGTCACATACATCACTATGAACTAACTACAAATATTTGTTAGCTCTCCATGAAGAATTCTTAAAAAAAAATTCTCAATTTTATTTGCCTAAAACACATGATTCACAAAGAATACTATCTTCATAAAAAGTGGAAAACCCACTCACCATACCATATCTCTGCAAGTCCATTAAAGAGTGAACATTCAAATGTCCATAGTGGAGATGCCACAACTGTTGTGTAGACATAGTACTTGTACTTGTTTCAACAACTGTTGTAAGTTCCACTATGGGGCGAACACTTTACAATGTAATCTAACCAAATTTACATCCTTATATCCTATATACATGGTTTTGTATCCATCCTTTGGTGAATTTATATAAATGAGCCCATTTTAAAGCAAAATTTGGTAACCTTTCTTTTGAATAGCTACCAAGGAAAGATGTTTTTACAATGTGGGAACATACTAAACATTCTCCAAGTATTTGTTAGATCCATTAGAAAGGAGAATCTGAATTAACCCAAGACCTTGTAGAGTATGCAAAGACTTATCTACCAAGGATATAAGAGAGAGAGAAGCTTCTTTAAAAGTCCAAAAGAAGTCTCGCCTAAATGTCATGTGTTTGGTTGCTCCTGTATCTAAAACCCATACATCTATGAGCTCATTTTTAGCCTCATATTCCATATAATCAATGTGCCTTAAAACAGTTAATGCAGATTCATGAGCAACATTTCTAGATTCATCATAGTCATGGTCAACATATTGAGTAGAGTTATACTTAATTGCTTATGTGGACTCTAAATTCTGTCAAAAGAAATTCTACACTAAGAAGTAATATGACCAAATTTTCTACATCTATGACACTGAATGTCTGATCTACCTTGACCTCTGCCTCTATAAGAGTTGTGATCACATCCTCTATCACTCATATCATTTGAATGAGAATAGATATATTATTATTGATTTGAATAACCTCTACCTTGATTTTGATATATGCCTCATCTATAACCTTGACCCCCTCTATAATTGTTCCCTCTATTATTTTGTTGACTAAAAGAAGATGAACTAGGATTAGACTCTGAAACATGAACTTCTTTAGTTTTTTTAGATTTATTAGGTAAAGAGAGGTCATGTTAAATAATTAACTCATCCAATTTATCAAAAGTGATGTCTGTGATATTGTCAGAGACATGCAACATTTATACAAAGTTCCTATAGGACCTAGGTAGTCCTTTTAATACAACAGTAACTATGAGATCATCATCTAATTTTCCAAATGCAATCTTAGTATACTCAGTAGTAATACTCTTCAACTTAAACATCTATTCTCCTATATCTCCATCTTACTTTAATGATAAAATAAACAACTGCATATGATTGTCTATATTTTTATGCTTAGGTTTCTTATCATACAAATCAGATAAGGTTTTTTATGCAGTGTAATTATGGGAAGAATTTTCAATATGTATGTAAGTATCTTGAGCAAAACAACATTTGATTAAAATTAAGGCCTTAGAATCACGTAGATTAAAAATATCAAGTTTGGCTTGTTTTGTAGGCAATGTAGGATGTTCATTATTTACAATATCTCATAGCTCATTAGAAACTAATGAAGCTTCCATCAAATGTTTTCAATCAGAATAATTCAAAATCGTTAATCTATCACCATCTAAAAGTGAATTTTAAATTTTTTGCATCTTAAAATGGAAGTAAGTGTGAAAAATGAAATAACAACACACTCACAATAACACTTTGCATAAAATAATGCTTCTACAGGATTTTTCACTTAACCTTCACGTAGAGCAAAAGAAAGAGATTTTTGATGGGTTTTACACTTAACCTCACCAAAAATAAAATATTTAAACCAATTACACTTTTATTTCATCAATTACAACCTTATTTCACCAATGAAACACACAACTATTATTTTTCTCCCACTAAATTTTATTTTTTCACATGATTGATATATATTTTGATAATATTCAAAACATGTAAAAGATTCTAAAAAAATAGAATATTCTTTCAAAAATTAAATGCCCAAATATAAAATTTCACCAAAAAAAAGATTTGAACCATGAACCTCCAACTTCCAAGGGTTTTTACAAAATCATGCTTTTCAATTACTCTATGAGCTTTAACAAGTCATATAATGAGAAATTTATGTTTAATGCTGATTTTTTCTCTTTGAAAAATTAAAAAAATACTTGTAAAAATCAATTCATCCATGAAACTTTTGAAAAAAGTAAAAAGTTCTTTGATTCGTGGACCCCTCAAACCATAAAAACTTTGATCAAACTTTACAAACTTTAGAAAATAAAAATATTATTTTTCAGTTGTATTCCAATGCCATGTGCGAAGGACACCATGGCTGCAAAAAATAATTTTTGAAACTCTTTTTTTGATGTACTAAGCCTTACAAATCCGTATCAAGCCAAATAATAGTGTTTTAAAGCAAATTTGAGCAAATTTAAACTACAAGAAAGGGATTTTTTACAAAATGAATGATGGCTGAAATTTTTGAATACTATGGGAGTTGTAAAAATTTAAAATTGAGCCAGACAACTCATAAATTTGCTTTAAAAGCTTTCAAGATAGTTTTGGATCCAATTTTTTGGCATAAAAAAGCTTAAAATTGATAGAGATTTATTTCAGATTTTTTTTACAAACTCATAGAGGCCATACCACTTTGTTACAAAGGTTTTTCAAGTTGATAAATCTATACAAATGGATTATTGTGCAGATTTTTAAAAATTGAAATCAAACAATCAACTTCTAGGCTTCAATAAGGAGAATCAAGTTTTAAAAAAATAAAAGATAAAAAAATTAATTTTGTTGCTTCTCAGACCGGCCATACAAATTTAATTTCTCAATATATTTTAATTCTCAAAGTCCAATCACAGGATTTTAAAAAAAAATTAAAAAATTTGACATTTGAATAATTTTTCAAATATTAACTCCAAAGTATATTAATAAAGGACATACTTTATATTTACTAAAATCAATTTCATGCGAGTCTTCTTTATCCAATCACGTAAATTATTTCATCTCTTCTTCCCGAGATCACCACGTTCTCTTTTAGTTTTATTAATCAAAATAAAATAAGTACATAAAAAGGGTGCCAATATACTGTTAACCTTTTTATATCGAAAAATATATATTTATAGGTTTTCACCACATATCGGTAAAAACTGACCTATTAACCAACTCCCACATAAATTTCACTCGAAAATTAGTTCCAAATTTTTATTATAAAATATAAAACTAACCAAATAAAATTAAGTTAATTTATTTATGGAGATATCTTTATAAAAAGAAGCATGCCCCATTTACATTTATAATTTAAAATAAACTTACCAAAATCCAAAGTTAAGACTTTGGAACAAGTCCTAACACCCATGCCTCATTAAGACCCTCCCATACCTCATCAATGTCTCTCATGCCTCATAAATGCCCTTCTATCTCAAATATTTATGAGGGATTTTTATAAAATTTAATTACATAATTGGATTTATTCATGGCCACACGTGTCAATGTTGAGATAGATGATCATAGTTGATCCTAAACTATTTTAAAAATCGATAAATAGAAGAGCCATGAACATGAATTTTAAGTTATCTTAGTGCAAAGTTATAATGGTAAATTGATTTCAAAACTTTATTCAATTAGTGTTATTATACTCAAATATTGAGCTAAAGTCATCACAAGCCAAAGGTGCCAAGAGAAGATGAAGGTAGCCACACTCCATAGAAAAAGATCTCTTAAAGCACAACCCAAATAAGACACTTCAATAAGTCATTTCTAAGGAAGGTAATATATCATTTGTCTTTTGCATTCTATTTGTGTTTTTCATTTAGTTTTGTTAACTAAGCTCCCCCTAATGTCTAGGCTTACAGATGTATGCTTGTTAGTGTGTTTCTTTCAATTTGATTTTATTTTGGAACTAACACAATACTAACCACATCTCTTGAGTCAAATTTATAATCTACATAATAACATGCCCGATGGGACTATCTTCATGAGTGCGCAACTCACAAAGTTCTTTGTATTCATAGTTTTAATTTTTTTTTTTTACTTTGCTAGAGTAAAAATGACCCATAAGGAATTAATAACTTTTTATTTACTTAATATTTTTTCTAAATTTATGTAATATTATATCTAAATATGTTATTAATAATCTCTAAAAATTTCAAAAAAAAATCTCTTTATATTTTAGAAGTTATAACTCTTTTATTGACTGTTACTTTTTATTTTTTATTTTTTTTGGTAAAAATGGTTAAAACAGAGTTAATAACTTTTTTGTATTTAATTTTTGGACCTAATTTTTTATAGAGAGGTGCATCCTAAAATTATTGACAACTTATGATTTTTTATGACAAACTGATCTATATTTTAAAAGTTATGTTAGAAATACTGATTGCAGATTTTTATGTTTTATGTGCAAGTTTTTATGTTTTATGTGTTATGTTTTATTTTTAGCCTTATAATTTGTTGTTTGCAAGTTTTTATATGTTTAATATTATTATTTTTATTGTGTTTTATTTATCTAATAATTATCTTAAAATTTTTTCTTGATATTTTTTCTAACCAGTTCTAATCTAATATATTTACTTTCGGTTTTGCCTTCGAATCAACAAATTTCCAAGTTGCTTGTTTCATCCATAATGAAGCTTTAAAGTTAAACGAAGTTATAACCTTTTCTTTGCAAGACCTATTTGAAGAAAACCATTTCAATCTAAATTGGTCTTTTCACATTTCATTTGGATGTCTAAAATGAATTAGGAATCCTTAATTTTGGTGTTTAAATTTTTTTTTGAGGGTGTTTTATTAGTTAAGTTTTTAGTGATTTCTTTCAAAGTTCACAACTTAAGGCCAAGGGGTCAAAAAGAACATCACCAAACTTCAGTTTTAATGCTTAAAATTGAACTCATTTGCCTAATTTTTGTATTTAATAGTTGCTTAACTTAGTTTATGATTGACAAAAAGAGGGACGTTATGTGTATGCTCTTCCATTTGTCTCATTTAAATAACTTTTAGAATAAAAAATGTCATCCTTATTGCAAAGAGGCTAGTCCAAGGCATAGAAAGAATGTCATTTAAAGCCCTCTAAAAAAACTCGTAATAGTATCGGGTGATCTTGAGATGATCATAAAGTCTTTTTACTATGTCTTTTATTTTATGCAAATTTAGCTTGAGAGGGGGACTGCATTACCTCCCATAAGTTCTTTAGGAAAGCTTTGACCCAGGGTTTCATCTTCTGGCATTGACTTTATCACCCCCACTAGAATCAAAGGTTTGAGTGGTTAAACCACCTTCTAGTGTTGAGGTTAAGCACCAGGATGTATCTGCACTTTGAACATCATACTACACTAAGTAATCGACAGATGTAGTGGTTGTAAAAAGGGTAAGACCTTTTTATAACAAGCCAAGTGTCGTAGACACCCAATTAAAGTGTGCTTATTTTGTATTATCGTGTGAAAGTCATTGTGTAATTTATCTATTTAGAAATATTTGAAAACTTGTAGTTTTTAGTAAAACCCCACTTGCCATGGAAGTATTGTCGGTGCAAGGTGCGCCTCAAGGTCCATATTATAGTATTATCATTTAAGAGAAAGGGGGTGTAAAAACCCTACTATATAATGCACATTTACTATTAGATGAACAATTAAAATCCTCTCAAATGACATATAGATAGATTCCAATAATACCATGCAACCTTGTCAATTTAAGACTTAGAGTGATTAATTAGTTGGTTTTGTCATCAAACACATGGTATCTAAATTTCTTTGAGCAAAGAGGCATTATGCTACCCACGTAAATCATCACTTTTGCCTTGTTCAAAATTATCATAAACTTTGAGTCATATCATCTACTTTGGCACAATTATGATGCCCAATTGAGTATAGACCTTTTACCAAAGTTTGTTTAAGTCTATTTATAATTAACATTTGAATTTGAACCTTTCTAAGTTCTAAGGGTTGATGTGTCAAGTGGGTTTGCCATTTTCACATTAAACTTGTTTTAACTTAGGTTCAAATTTTCATTTGAATTGAAGGCCATTTAAGACTCATAATCATTATCACCACTTAGTAGACTTAAATCATCTTGTGAACACGCTTGAACTTTAAGTCTATGAGTAAATTTTTCTTATCCCATTTTATCTTGAGTTTGTTTGATTGAAACCTCTTTGCCTTAGAAAAATTGTCAAAACTTTGAGAGTGTGTGTATCATTTATAAATAGTAGTATTACGCTACCAAATTTATGAAACATCTTTGCCTTAGAGTTTTTGAAACAAATATTTTGTGAAATATTTTGAGTAGTTTAGCATTGTTACGCTGCTCAAAACATTTCAAACATTGTTTCATAGACCTTTTTGCACAGAGTCCAAGTTTTTTCAAAATTGTCAAAACTAAATTTGAGTGTACCTTGTGAATCTTTGCCTAGCACAGTTATGTCATTCATTTTTATCTAGCTTATTTGTTGAAAGAACTTAGATTTTTACCATTATTTGGGAGAAAATAAACTATCTCCAAGTGCGTTTTATTTCATACCTCATACTTATCGATCAAGTTTTTATGACCAAGATTCAAATTCCTAGTTTTTATTAGAAGTGTTTCAAATCCCTTAAATTAAAATCTCATCTATTTCAAAGTCTAGCTTTTGACGTCGTTTGGTTAAGAGTCCTAGCACATGCCTTGTCTAAACCTATCTTTTGATGTCGTGTTTGGCCAAAAGACCTAACAAATTTTATTTTTTAGATTAGATTGATTTGAAACACTTTGACCTTAGTGTTTGGCATTTTGATTTTAGGTCCATTTACTTGATTTTTTTTATAAGGTGTGTAATGTTAGAAACTTAATGTTAGCTTGTTTTATCATAAATATTTGTATAAGCCTTTCCATCCTTTTGATTAAATTTAGACCTAGTTTGAATCATCTTTCTTTAGACATTATCTTTTTCAGAGTTTGTAGAACTCTTTCTAGCAGCACATTCACTATGGGTCCCAACATGTTTTTCTACACTCGTAGTGGACTCATGTACAGTCCAAGGATTAGTCATGTGGTCATGCAAGAAGAAATGGTACAAAACCCCTATGTAGATAATATTATTTTTGAGACAAATCCTTATATCCCTTATAACACTCAAATAGGGGCACAAAACTAAGATCCATTGGCTAACTATTTGGTTGATACACCACTATATTCAAAACATGATCAAGAACAAACCACACAATACCTAGCTATGGTACCTATAGTTGAGGAACCTTTTCCCCAATAACCATACTCTATTAACACACCTTCCACATATTATCCTTATTTGTTTAAGTGTCATTTATTAGAAAATAAAGATGAAAATTTTAGTTAGGGCCATAAAAGTAGGGGCCAAGTCTTTGGTAGACTTCCCCCATGAGAATTTACCAAGTCTAGTAAGAATGCCTCATAACATACTGTACAATCAACAAGATTCTTCTAGTAATCCTTTAACTCTAATCCAAACAACATATCAGGACCCTAATATGCTTATCAAAGGCAAGGACCCAATGGTGGATCACTTTGTACAAATGCAGACAACATACTAAACCTACTTGAACCTAACACATAATTTTAACCAAATGACCATGTCAAGTAGGCCTCTCATAGATTTAGTTACCTCAACTGGAGTGTTAATAGAGTTGACTCATCAAGATAATCAGGGTGCAAACCTATTCATGCAGAACACTTTGATTTATAATTTATTTCATACACCAACCATCAAAGAAGTATCTTTTACTTCTACGTAGAATAGTGGCCAAAACATAGTGGATAATGCGCAAGCAACATCCCATCTAAACTAAAGTGGTGTTAATACGCAAATAATTAGCCAAAAAAATGTGCCTTTAGTTAACACTATAAGTGGTTCTCAAAATTAAGGAGTATGAGTTTCTACATCCCAATCTCATCCAGCTACTTCTAATCTTCAACCAGTTGCTTCTTCAAGTGCACAACCAATAGGATTAAATAGTTAACCAACAATTAATGTCATGCTTCAACATTAAAATGTGATGAATCCTACTCCTCATCAGCAAGTGATGAGTGGTATTCCACAACAGAAAGCACAATATAGTATACCAATGTAACAAAGGTTGAATATGTTTCCACCTTAATAGTTGTAACTAATGTTCCACCTCATTAGGTAGTAGCAAACATACCTCTTCAATCATAGGTTAGTGTGCCAATTCAAAACCATAATATGTCTAACCAACAATGTATAAATATTGGTCAGCAATAGATGCTAAATATTTAACATGCATTCACTTCCCAACAGGGATTCATGCAACAAGGAGGTTCTAATATTTCTCAAGTACCTACTAGGCAACAATTGCCTTTTGTTCAAAATGTGCCACTCATTCAAAAATAGGGTCTTCATTCACAAGTTCTTACTCAACAACAAGGTTTGATTAGTTGACAACATGTCCCTTTTCAAACACATTGGGTGCAATCTGGTTATATCCTCCATCCCAACCTCAAAATTCTCAACATCAAACCTTCATAACAAACCCTAACCATAATATTGTACTACAATATGTGCAATTCCAATAATCAAACCCTAATCCATATAAGCATATTCTTGGTCTATTTTCCAACCAATCCATTGTACCCCAAAAAATATCTCCATTATACCCTAGTATAAGTGCTTCAATTGTGACTTCTCAACCATCTACCTAGGCCAATATTCCCATAATTTTCTTAAAGCAAGAATTACAATAGATAAAGGATGTTATCGCTGCCATCCAAGCTAGGAAACATGGTAAAAAGTTTATGTTAGATGATGTGTGTTCTTATCTTTTTAACATGGACTACTTACAAATTCTATTTCCTCTAGGATATGATCTCCCAAAATTTGATAAATACAAGGGGAAAGATGACTGCAAAGCCCATTATATGGAATTCTTTGTCACATGTCAGCCAATGGCATATAGTGACATATCTTTTATTGTTATTTCCAAGGAGGTTAGCTAGAAAATCCTTGGAATGGTTTTTAAAGTTGCCCATGAATTCAATAATATATTTTGATGACCTTTCAGATAATTTTGTGCAACATTTTTCCTACAATCTCGAACATGAGATTTCATTGGTCGACTTGACGCAAGCAAATATCTAGTGAAAGTTTTATGAGTTATCAACAATGATGAAGAGCCCTTACAAGTTAATTCACCTATAATTTATCAGATAAATAATTAGCCACTGTGTTTACCAAAAATTTGCACAGTGAGATATCCTATCATCTAGAACTGTAGTGTGCTCATACTTTTAAAGAGATCATTGACAAAGGTTTATTGATTGAGCAAACCCATATAAATAAAATAATCATCAAGCTTACTTCAACTAATCAAAATTCAAGGTATCAATCAGGGAAATGGTTAAAACCAAAATCCAATCCAAATATAAATATCATAACTAACATAGGCCAATAACTAAGATAGACTAAAGCAATTCAACCGTAATAAGAATGTTGTGGGAAATGGAGTAATTAAGTCGTGTCATGTCCAAATGGTACAAACACTGTCTGCTCAACCAAAACCACCTTTTCATATCACTCCTACCATACAACATCTTCATCAACAATAACATATGCCACAAATGCAACTGCCTAAGCCCCCTCAACCAACACAACCACATTTGCCATTGCAATTCCCTCCTTTAAGGAGAACATTACCTACTCACCATGTTTTTAGTGACCCCTTAGAGCCTATTGAATTTCTGTTTCATAAACTTGCTACTACTAATTTTATTAGTTGGCCTATACTGAAGCATTATCTGTAAGGCATTCTTTATCTTGATTGGTACCATGAAAATTAATTCTATAAATATCATCAAGTCAATGGGAACAATTTGTGAAGATGTGTGCAAATTAAACATTTGATTCAGAATATGTTAGAGAATGGGGAGATAATATTAGATAACAATGCTTCCACTTCTAATCAAACTCTTGGTATTTATCAAAACCCCTTTCCCCAACCTAACAACCAGCCATAACAACAAAAACAACAATGACAACAACACCAGCTAGTGCAACCACAAAATCAATAGTATCAAAATCAAAATCAAAGGCCAAACCAACAAAACCAACAACATAACAAATAATACCTTAATAATTTACAAAACCAAGGTTAGAATGGTAACAACCAACAAACCTATTATGCAGTTGCACATGACCACAATAAAGTTGTAGGCCATATTGTAGGAGGTAGCTTTAATACCATCTCCATTAATCTTAGACCATATTTTAATCAGATGAGACCATAGCTAATCATACCAAACCAATCCAATCACTTCACCAATCCTTCCTTAACCTGGGACCGCACACATGTAAACTAAAAAATAAGGATTCCCACTTTTAGACCTTATACCGATAACTCATCCTTGCCCCATGACCACACACAAGTGCACTGATAACTGAGACTTGCCCTATCTAGTCCCACACCATCACCATCATTTGTTAGCAATCATGGCCCTGTATTTAATCTTGGTTGTGCAATCACAACTTAGAGGTCAAATATTACCATCCCAAACCCACATCCATCTACCACTTCACCCATTATCCAATCAACCATTCAACCTCAGAATAAGCCATTTAACACTGACTAAGAAAATAAATTTGACATTGTGGAATAATTGTAAAATATGTTCGCATAAATCTCTATTTTAGATTTGTTGTGTACATCAAAAATCCACAAAAACATTATAAATGACTTCTTGAGCCAATCCACTATTTCAAGTGATATATCCCATGATAAATTCCAAGCTGTGGTTGGACACCTAGATCTAACCCAACAAGTCACTTTCAACCAAAGTGATATGTCATCCTTTGACCCACTGCATAATACCTATTATGCATTGAAGTTTTCATAAAGTGACATAAAGTGAAACATGTCCTTATAGATAATGGATCAGGTCTAAACGTAGTGTCTCTTAAGCTCACCAAGCTTCTCAGGTACATAATAACAGATCTTCAAGCATAGACAATAACCATCAAAGCCTATGATAATGAGGAACGAGAATCACAGGGTACCAACTATTTTCTAGTTATCCTTGGGCCCTTGACCCATGATATACTTCATCATGTGCTCGATCTCGATTTGTCATACAATATGATTTTGGGAAGACATTGGTTACATGAAATTCATGTAGTCCCATCAAATTTGTACCAATGTATCAAGTTATTCTATTCAGGGATGAAAGTTTATATACCAAAATATTTGCATCCAGACGAGCACTGCAAGCACCTAGAGGCTGAGTTCAAGAGTTATAACTATTACTTTAGCATGAATCTAGTGTCCAATCAAGATAAGGAAAAAATAATACTCCTTGATCCATCGAAGGATAACTACATTGATCATTATACCCTTGATTCCCTTTCCCACATGCCACCTCCTAAAGTATCCAATCATTTTACTATCTCTCCTAATGGCCCAGGGGAGTATGTGACCCATGATACCTTTCATATTACAAACCTTCCATAGAATCCAAAGTCTTTTGGAAAACCTAAAGCTAATCCACTTCATCCAAAATGGTAACAACAGAGGAAAGGTAAAGCACCTATCACATTTATACCAACATCTAGCCTATAACTAGACCCTCTTTAAGGGGATGAATCATGGTTGTAAAATGACAACCAAGTTGATTGTTATGAGAATGCAAAGTATCCTATTCCTAATAGGATCATGAAGAATCAAGACTATGAAGGAGGAGGCCTTAGACCTAATCAACAAGGAACACTTGAGCCAATTTCCATAATCAAATACAAAATACCCTATGGACTTAGATTTAAACCACCTAGGGGTGACTCCATATACCTTACCCATGTTCTATCACCATCAACTAGCGATGAAAATGTCGACAATGAAGTAGAGTCTGATCACAGCCCTTTTGACAACCTAGTCGGGACCCATTTGTTTGAAAACCATTTCATTTGTACCCTTACCCTAGTCATTTATCACAACCCACCACCATTATATTGTCCCCAAATAATAGACTAAGACCAACAAGAGTCTAACATACTGATTGATGCATTTCAAAATGATGAGGCTTTCTATGATTTTCTTAGCCTTAGAGATAATGTTCCATTAGGGGACTATAAGTCATGGTTCTCAATCAAGTTGGATCCTGCAACATATTTTGAAGAATGGGTGAACAGCCTTAGCTAACAATAAATAATTAAGACATTGAGGTCCCAAAGTGAAAACTATTTGAGGCACCTTCTGACCAGGGTGAAAGTAAAGAAAAAGGCCAATCTAGTGATGAAAACCTATTTTAGGCACTATTAGATAGGGGTGTTCAACCTTATTCAACCATAGCTCAGGAGACCACCAATGACAAACTTATCTATGAGTCTAAGTTCATTTTAGAAGAACAACAAGCTTTTGATCGAATCATTTAGGAGTTTTTAATAATTTTTTGTTATATGGCCAAACCTTCCATTGGGAGACTCTAATTTGTCATGCCTAAAGAAACTTGAAGATCCAGTTCTAGCAGACGACTCTAATGTTGCTAACCAATTCAAATCTTTGCCCACTATCCTTGAAGATGGTTTGACCCTTCTAATTGAAGATGTGATAGAGGTTAACATCGAGTACCCAGATGACCCAAAGTGGATCAAGCTAGGCACTTCCCTTACTAAAAAGGAATGTGAAGTCCTTATAGCCCTTTTGAGGGAGTCTGTAGATATTTTTGCACGGGCATATTTTGACATGCCAGGTTTAAACCCTGCCTTGGTTTTACACCACCTTGTGGTCAATCCTATTGCCAAACTAGTAAAATAAAAGCTATGTAAGATACATCCTCACATTATTGTATTAGTAAAGAAAGAGTTGGAAAAAATCTTAGAAGCAAGATGTATTCGATCCATTAAATACTTAGAGTGGATATCTAATGTTGTACTAGTTAGCAAAAAGCCAAAAGGAATCAAAATCTATACTAATTTTTGTGATTAAATAAATCTTGTCCTAAGGATGAATTTATATTACCAAACATTGACATGATCATTGACTCCATGGGTTATGAAATGCTTTCATTAATAGACAGCTTTTCAGGATACAACCAAATAAAAATAACACCAGAAGACCAATATAAAATAGCGTTCACCACTCCATGGGGGACATTCTGCTATTAGGGTATGCCATTTAGTCTTAAGAATGCAAGGGCCACCTACCAAAGAGCCATAACCATCATATTTCATGATATGATGCATGATATGGTTGAAGACTATGTCAATGACATTCTTGGTAAATCAAAAGACTGAGATCGATCATCTAACAGTGCTATGAAAAATATTTAAAAGATTATAAGAGTACAAAGTCAAACTTAATCCTAAAAATTGTGTCTTTGGAGTCACATTAGTCAAATTAATAGGCTTCATTGTGTCTCATTGAGGCTTTAAAGTTGATCCGACCAAATTCCAAGCTATAACAGAGATAAAACCACCAACTAATTTGAAGCAACTTCGTAGTTTGCAGGCTAAGATCCAATCTATCTGACACTTCATATCTCAATTAGCTAACAAATGTCATTCTTTTATGCATCTTCTAAGTAAAGGAGTCATATTTCACTAGAATGATCACTGCTAAACAACTTTTCAACAACTTAAGGACTATCTAGCGAATCCACCTATTTTGTTACCAAACATTGACATGATCATTGACTCCATAGTGGGTTATGAAATGCTTTCATTAATAGACAACTTTTTAGGATACAACCAAATAAAAATAACACTAGAAGACCAACATAAAATAGCGTTCACCACTCCATGGGGGACATTCTGCTATTAGGGTATGCCATTTAGTCTTAAGAATGCAAGGGCCACCTACCAAAGAGCCATAACCATCATACTTCATGATATGATGCATGATAAGGTTGAAGACTATGTCAATGACATTCTTGGTAAATCAAAAGACTGAGATCGATCATCTAACAGTGCTATGCAAAATATTTAAAAGATTATAAGAGTACAAAGTCAGACTTAATCCTAAAAATTGTGTCTTTGGAGTCACATTAGTCAAATTACTAGGCTTCATTGTGTCTCATTGAGGCTTTAAAGTTGATCTGACCAAATTCCAAGCTATAACAGAGATAAAACCACCAACTAATTTGAAGCAACTTCATAGTTTGCAGGGCAAGATCCAATCTATCTGACACTTCATATCTCAATTAGCTAACAAATGCCATTCTTTTATGCATCTTCTAAGTAAAGGAGTCATATTTCACTAGAATGATCACTACTAAACAACTTTTCAACAACTTAAGGACTATCTAGCGAATCCACCTATTTTGTTGCCTCCTATGTCAGGAAAGCCATTCTTTTTATTTCTATCAGCTACTGACAATGCCCTGGGGTCACTTTTGGCTCAACATGATGACAATGGAAAGGATCATGTCATGTACTATTTAAGTCATACACAGGTCACATATGAACATAATTACACACCCATAAAAAAATACTGTTTATCCATGGTCTTCATAACTCAGAAGTTGTGCCATTACATGTTAAATAATAAGAGCAAGGTTATTTTAAAAGTAGATCTACTCAAGTATCTACTATCTAAAATAGCTTTACAAGGCCACATGGCCAAATGGATCATGCTTCTAAGTGAGTTTGTTATCAAAAATGTCAATTAAAAAGCCATTAAGGGGTAAGTTCTTGCAGATCAGCTTGCTGAAGCACCCCTTACTGATATAGAGCCACTCACATTCCAATTTTATGATGAATCCATAATGATCGTCATTGAAACCCCTCTTGAGGAACAACACTAGAATCTGTATTTTGATAGATCATTCACAACACATGGATCAAGGGCATGTCTTTTATTTATTACACCATAGGGGGATCTAATCCCTAAATCATTTAGGATCAACTTTCCTTGTACTGACAACATGGCCGAATATGAAGAGCTTATTTCATGGCTTCAGGAAGTAGTACAATAGAACGTATCTCATGTAAAGGTTTATGGTGATTCTCAGCTAATCATCAATTAGGTTACAAACCATTTTTAGACTAAAGATGACAAGCTGGTTCCATATAAAGCCATGGTCGACATTCTCAAGCAATAGATTGTCGACATTTAATTTGAGCATATACCAAGGGTAAATAACAAAACTACAGATGCTATGGCTATTATTGGATCTTTGATTTGACAAACTGACACAACTAAAGAGTATCAGTTCCTTATCAAGAACTTGCTAGCACCAGCTCATGAACCTTCAACCGTCATGATGATTTGTGATATTATTGGTCCTAGTTCTATCTAGTACTTAGACCTTTACAACTACCTTCATGACTAAGTTTTACCACCTAACCTATCCTGAAAAAAATGAAAGCCTTTATCCACCAAACCACTCATTATAACTTACTTGGATCAACCCTTTATCATCATAGTTTTCATGAAACTATGCTTCATTATTTAAATTTGGTAGAATCTACACTAGCGTTACAAAAATTTCATAAAGGCATATGTGGAGCTCACACTAGTGAGGTCATCCTATCTAAAAACTCTTATGTATTAGTTATTATTAGATCACGATGGATGCATCTGTAGTTTCATATGTAAATAAGTGAGACAAATGCTAATGACATGCTAATTTGATTCATGCCCCGATCAAGACTATGAAACCAATGTTAATACCATGGCCATTTTCTACATGAGGCCTTGATCTCATTGGGAAGATCAATCCCACCTCATTCGATGACCATAAACATATCCTTACCACTACCGAATATTTCACTAAGTGGGTTGAAGCTATACCCCTCATTTACATGATTGGAAAACAAATTTCCAAGTTCATCTTCAACCATCTCATTTGCCACTAGGGTATCCCCTTTGATATTATATCTGATAATAGAGGATCATTCAAGAACAAGGATGTCAAAAAGCTATGTGTTGAATATAACATCACACAACACTTTTTTACACTCTATTACCCTCAAGGTAATGGCCAGGCCAAAGCATCGAACAAAAACATTATCAACATTCTCAAAAAATTGTCAATGACGCCAATCATGATTGATACCCTCAGATATTTATTTCCCTTTGATCATACCATGCCATTCACCATACACCCACAAGAGCCACTCCATATTCACTTGTTTATGGTACAAAATCCATCCTTCCCATTGAGGTCGAGTTGCCTTCTCTATTTATTTCTTTCAAGCATGTCCTGGATGACAATGACTATTGAGTGGCTCTCCTGCAAGAACTAGAGTTAATTGATGAGAAACACATGGATGTGGTGAATAATCTCCAAGCCTATCAAAATTGACTTCGAAGCCACTACAATCGACATGTGAAACATAGATAATTTAAACTTGGTGATCTTGTCCTTAAAGAGAACGAAAAGAATACCATGGCCAAAAAGAAGCATAAAGGTAAGTTCAAACCCAACTGTGTTGGTCCTTTCATCATTACAAAAAAAGTTGGAATAGAAGCATATATGCTTGCCACACTAGATGGCCATAAACTTGATGAGCCGATGAACATTATACACCTCAAGCGGTATTATGCTTGAATAACTTGGTGTATTGTCTATGAGGACCATTTCAAGTTGTATCATTTTATTAATTTTTTTTATAATAATACCATTTTATTATCTTATCATCCTACTAACCTATCACTTGCCCTATTGCCTATCCATTTTACCATACTTTTCCCATCAGCTGAGTTCATTTTTTCCTTCCTACTTGGCCCTATTACCTTGGTTCTATTCCATTTGATTCCATTACCACTTATCGTGAGAAGATTCAGATTTAGTTTCAGCAGTTGTTTCACACATTCTAGATAGAGGCAGTATTTTGGAGCAGTATGATTGACATTTTGGTAGTTACATCCTTAATTTCTTATTCTATTCTCTCTACCAAGTGTGCTTAATTATAACTGCCTATGGGTAAATTAGTGTTTAACCAGTCTTGTCACTAATTATAACCACCTATGGGCAAATCAGTGTCATTAACCCAAGTTTTTGTTTCCTAAGTTATAACCACCTATAAGCAAACTAGGGGCAACACTTATTTATCATTAATTGATGTACCAACTATCCATTCTCTATGTTGTACTGTGCCTTTATACCAACTATGATTATTTTGTTTCAATTGATTGTTACACTAGTCAGATTCCTCCATTATAATGTGGAACTAAAATGACTTGAGGTCTTACTTTGAGACTATGTAGGTAGTGCTTGATACTTTTTGAGGTCATCTCAATCACCCTAAGCCATGCTTTCACCATTTTATGAGTAACCTACACCACATTCTCACCATTTTATGAGCACCTTAAGCCATGCTCTTGCAATTTTATGAGTAACCTAATGCTATCACCATTATGTAAGCAACATAAACCATGCTATCACCATTATGCAAGCAACCTAAGCAATGCTCTTGCCATTTTTTGAGAATCTTAAGCAACACTCTCACCATTTTGTCAGCATTAGACAGTTTAGTGTCTTGTCATTCTTGATCGAGTTGAGATACTCCAAAAATTCCAAAAACTTATGTAAAACTATTAGAAGACACCAAAAACATTGGCCACTTCTTTGCCTTAACAATTTTGGGAACCCTTACTAAGTTATAAGAAAATCATTTGTCACTTCATTTCCCCATCCTTTTTGGCCACCTTTTTCCCACGTACTTGCCATTTTACAAGACCATTCCTATTCTTCTATCACATCTATTTTATTTATTTTCATTAGTTATCATTTTTTTCCCATTTCCTGAGAAAACTACATTTGGCTTGAAGTTTTTATTGGATATTACATTTGTTGGGTGAATATTTTGTTACTAGTCAATTGATGAGCAAAATAGGTCTCTTCAACCACAGCATAGGGAGATTGGTCAGCCAAATGTGCAAGTTTACCACATCAGAGGTGGACAAATCTCTCCTCTCATCAAGGGGAGGTTCCCTATAAATATGAGGAGCTATATACTATATATATAAGCATAAAATAACACTCAGGGGTAGGATTACACCATCCATCTCTCTTTTTTTAGAGATGATGTTCATAGACAAAGGAGAAATCCTGGTGATAATACTGAAGCCACTTCTCTTGTTTCAGAAGTGGTCTTGTAGTAGAGTGCAGGAGTTCTTTCTGGTGGGTAAGCAATAAGTAACAAGGGCGCAGTAACTAGCAGAATGAGGTGCAACACAAAGTCTCCACCTCAACTACCCAAAGAGTGAAATACGAAGGATAATGGGGGCACAAAGTCGTCCCAAGATCTTTTACATAGAAAGAAAGTAAAAACACACCGAAGACAATTGTGACAGCACAAAATCTTTCCACAATTAGCTTCAGGACACCTTCCTGATTACTTCCACTAGTTCTGCTTGTTAAATTAAATAAACAAGAATGCTCCTAGGAAATGGACATAAGAACAATTCCCTAAAATAACACAAGCTATAACAACATAAAGTCTAAAAGTAACTTGTTTTCTCACTCAGATAAAGTAATATGATCAATATGAGCTCAAAGTCTCAGTAATCGCCTTTCAATTTGGGCAGAGTTTTGCTTCTATAATGGAAAGATCTCCTTTCTGCATAAAATAAGAGATTACAATATGTAGCAACCAAGAAAGACTTGGCACTTTTTTCCATGGAATGACCCATGCTGCATTCAATGCCTTAAATATATTTTCAGTTTTGTTAAGGGGCCATGCTTGGAACAGTACATCGAACTTAATTGTGGCGTGCCAATTCATCTCATATGTCTCTTCCAAAGTATAGGCCGCCTGGTCCTTTCCTTCTTAATTGCATAGTTGTCCACTTTGCCTTTACTTCATGGAAGAAAAATAGGCTGCATCCTTGATTTGGTGTTCTCAGATGACTACTTGATGGACTGTTTCACCTAATAAAATTAACTCTCTCGTAGATATTTCAATACTCCTGTAGCCTTCTCTTCTTTTCTGCTGCAATTAGAGCTCTCAGGCTATCTTTTTCAGCTGGTCGCTTAGTTCATCCTTTAAGTTATGTGCTATATTTGAAAATTAATGGATATTTCATTACCTTAAATTTGACGTCCACGGGGACATCAATGGTTGCTGGTTGTTTGAACCATATTGAACCATGAACCTTTGAACCTGCAAAAGTTCATTGGTTCAATAGTTCAATGGTTCAGGCAGTATTTATCAGTTCCTTGGTTCCATCACCTCCTTGCTCTTTGGTTGAACCATCTCTTTGAATCTTTAAACCTTTGAACCTTTGAACCTTTTTGGTTCAAGGTTCAACAGTTCAATCTCTTTCCCATAATCCTTTGTTTTGGCTAAGTCTTTTGAAGCCTTGAAATTCTTTCGGCTTAGTGTCTTTGGAACACCCTGAAGGGAAGGTGTCCCTTCAGGTCTTTGAGAAAGGTCCACTTTTTAGGTGTTGAGAGCCCCCTGCAAGGGTACCTGCCCTTCAGGATTCTTTGGGTGGCTTTTTCCTTCAAATCCTTCAGATATTTTGTCTGAAGGAAATCTCTCCTTGCCTTAGATACTTTTCCACCAGGCTTTTGGTCATTCCTTCAGGAAAAATGTCCAAAGGAATTCCTTCAGACATTTTTTTCGAAGAATTTGCCTTTATGAAATTCTTCCACAAAAAATCTTTCTAAAGGAATTTTTTTGGTTCCTTTACTTGGTAATTTCTTCAGACAAAAAAGTCTGAAGGAAACCTTACCCTTTCGGCCTTCTCTTTCATCTTTGAGCAAATGTTCCTTGCCCTTTGCAAGGGCACTTGCCCTTTCAGCTTTGGAGGACTCCTTTGAACCGACTGATTGAACTGACTAATTGAACCAACTTTGGTTCAACAGTTCAATCTTTTGTTCCACTCATTCAATTGACGGCTTGAACCATTCTCTTTGAACCAACCATGTTGAACCTTTGAACCAATGAACCTTTTTGGTTCAAGGTTCAATGGTTCAACGGTTCAATCTTCCTTCTTTTTGCTAAGTCTTTTGAATCTATTGAACTTGTTGAAGCGGTTGAACTTTGAACTTTTGCTAAAGCGCTTAACTCTTTAAGCTTGCTGAAGTCATTGAACCTTTGAACCCGTTGAACCTTTAAACTTTTTAAAAGTGGGGTTCAATGGTTCAATCCTTTGTTTGAAGCTTGTTGATGAACCTTTTGGTTGAACCGAGGTGTTGAACCAATCTTGAAATTGCCTAAGTGTTGGGAACTTGTTTCTTTGTGAGAACTCACCTATTGAAGCCGTTGAACTTGTTGAACCTGCTAGTCCCTTAACTAAAAAAACTTGAATAATGAAGAATTTGAATGCTCAAAATAATTTTTGAGAAGGGAAGAGATAAGTTTAGCCTACAGGACCAAAATAGTTTATATGTTGTCCCAAAAATGAGTGACAAATTTTAGGAATAATAGCTGGCTCCAGTTGGGGAACTTCCTTCAGTTGAAAACTTGGAATAGCTGAGGGGAGTAGAAACCAGAATCTTCAGTGCCTTCAAGTATGCTATTGGGCTATGGAGTCATGCTACTAAAAAAAAAGGTGTCAAAAATTAAAATGAAAAGCACAAAATAGAACTAAAGACTATATAAATATACATATGTACAGATGATCTTATCTAATACTTCAAAAATTGAAGTGCTTTAGATGCTGCCCATTGTGAGGTAGAGAAAAGGGCGTGCCATCTTGATATTTCAATAGAAAACTATTTTCACCATTGAGTTAATGGATATTAAACGGGCCTCTCCAAAGGGAATCAAATTTTCCATGTATTCCCTTTGGTTCTCTTCTCTTGTCCCACAATAGGACTTGATCTCTAATCTGGAAATCACAATTTTTTACTTTCTGGTCAAAGAGCTTCTTCACTAGATTTTGATGCACAATAATTCGGTCCACCACCATAGTTCACTGCTCATCTAGTTCAGTCAAGTACATGATCCTCTTATTGATGGAGCTTTCATATATTTGATCTTCGATTGCCTTAGTCAATTTCAATGCTGGCAATTCTAGGGTGATTGGTATCTCAACATTAAGACCATAAAGAAGTTAGAAGGGTGACATACCAATTTCCCTCTTGGGTGTAATTCTATCTACCCATAAAGCATTAACCAATGCTTTATGCCATGTTCATTGGTTGTCATCTACCAACTTCTTGATGATAGTCACCAGGTTCTTGTTGCTTGATTCAGCTTGGCCATTCCCTTGTGGAAAATAATCAAAAGAGTGGGAGAGGGTAATTCCATAGTAAAAATAGAACTGAGTAACATCTTGAGAAGAGAAACAAGCTGCATTATCTGTGACAATCTTGGTTGGAACCCCAAACTTGGAAATGATGTTCTCCTTGAGGAAATTGCACACTACCTCTGAAGTATCATGCTTGGTTAGAATAGCTTCCACCCACTTGGTGAAGTAATATGTGGCTATGAGGACATAATCATGTCCAGCACTTGAAGATAGGTTTACAGCACCAATGAAATTGATTCTCTATTACTGAAATGGCTCTCCTATCACCATTGGCTTAAGAGGTAGAGCAACTAATTTGGGTCTTCAAATAAACTATTGGCATAGTTCACATCTTCATACCTATTTGTATGCATCTTGAAAAAGAGTAGGCTAGTAATACCTTGCTCATAGAATTTTATGCGCTGTCACTGGTGCAAAAAAAATCTTTCACAGGCTAGATTATGGAAGGACTTCAAAAGTTGGTTCTACTACTCTTTATCCATGCAGCGAAGGAACACTCCATCAAGGTTCCTCTTATACAGGCCATTGTCCCATAGAATAAAATTGGCAGCTTTTAACTTGACAGTCCTTTTTTCTTTACAAGACAGGTGAGCAAGACACTCATCGTAAGTAAAGAAATGAGTAATACTTGAATACCACTCATTCGTGGTGGAGACAAAGAGGACTGTTGGCTAGTCTTCAACTTCTTCTTCTCCATGCTCTATTTCTTCTGGTCTATTGTCAACAATCAATTGGCATAGGCCCCTTCCTCACACCAGCTTCATTAGTTTGATGACTAGATCAAAATCTTAGATTTTAACAATTCAATTGTCTCTTTTCATTCCAAACTCCTGCCGAGTTAATTTATATTTGATTGTGGTGATAAGAACTAGGGCAGTAGTGTGTGAATTCAGGATGTAAAAGCGGAAATGCTTCATCGCCTTTACCATTGCATAAGCATGCTTCTCCATGTTTGAGTACTCTAACTCATGAGCTTTGAGAGGACAACTCATGAAAGAAATGGGAGATTCCACACCTTCTAGGTTCTATTGAACCAAAATTTTTGAAAGTGTGTGCTTAGAAGCATAACTATACATTGTGAAATCCTTGGTATAATCTGGACAAACTAGAATTGGTGCATGGGCAATCACTTTTTTTATGTCTTCAAACACTGACTTGCCTTTTGCAGTCCATCACAAAGTGGCTTTGCCTTTCATCATGTCCATAATGTGGTAAGTCTTCTCAGCGAACTCGGGGATGAACCTTCGTAAAAAAATCACCTTTCCAAAGAAAGAGTGAACTGCAGTCTCTCTTATGGGTAGAGTAATTTCCTGGATGGACTTGACTCTGTCTAAGTCAATCTTTATGCCTTCTCAGAATACAATGTGCCCGAGAAGTTTCCCTTCTGTTACTCCAAAAATAGACTTCTTGGGATTTATAAAAATGCCATTCTAGTGGCATTGTTCTAGCACTTGTTGTAAATGGTGCACATGATCAGGATGATACTTGGAAAAAACTATTAAATCATCTAGGTACACTACAATGAACTTACCCATTTCATCTTTGAAAGTAAGGTCCATTACTCTCTAAAAAGTAGCACCAGCATTTATCAGGCCAAATGGCATTCTTTGATAGGAAAAGGTGCCCCAAAGTGTGGTGAAGGCAGTCTTGTGCTGGTCTGCTTCACCAACTTCAACTTGATTGTATCTTGAGAAGCCGTCTAGCATTGATAACATCTCTGACTCAGTCACTATCTGAAGGACTTGATCCATGATGGGCAGATGATACTTATCCTTTAAGGATGACTGATTTAAATATTTGAAGTCCACACAGAGGTGAATTTCACCATTCTTCTTCTTCACAGGTACTATGTTGGCAATCCATGTGGAATGATGGATTGGGAAAATTATCCTAGCATTCAACATTTTCTATATTCAGACAGAATAGTACTTGATATCTTCAGATTGTGCTACCTAGATTTTTGCTTGTGAGGTACCAAATCACTCTTGAGAGGAATCTCATGGTGAATTTATTCAGGCCTGAGTGACTTCAGATCATCATAGGAGTATGCTAGGACATCCATGTACTGGCTGAGCAGAGTATTTAACTTGAACTTTTCTTCTTGAGTGCAACACTTCCGAATGTTCACCATCTTGGGATTTTCTTTGGTACCCAGATTTATTTGATCAAACTCCTGGAAGGAGTTTGAATCTGTTTGCTGTTGTTTGATGAACTTGTCATGTTTGTCAAATAACTTCTCAAGGAAAACCAAGCCTTTTCAAATTTTATTTCTTTTAAGATGTAAAAATCCTTCACCTAAGTCTGCACTTGATTCAAGGGCTGGTTTAAGCTTTTGAGACTCACTACCATTGAACACTTGCCAATGATTGGCATTGTTAGGCACACTTGATCAAAAGACCAATTTAATAGTGTACTTATTTCCCTTAAAATCAAGGTAAAGAACCAAGAGATTTGTTGAAATAGCCAGTGCATTAGTTTGGTCATTGAATTCCCTGGGTATGGTAGAGATGCTGAAAGCATCAAAGCTTTCATTTTGATCCTAGACTAGATTGCAGTAGTGGTGCAATCTCTCATTTTTGGTTTGATACGAGTTCCTTACCTGAAAAACCACCAGTTCAACATCTCCTTTGGCATGAAAGAGTTTGATGCCTTTGTCTCAAGTAGCCTTCAATCCAAGCAATAAATATTCGTACTCAGTTGTGTTGTTGGTGTTGCTAAACTACAACTTGTATGAAGAAGAAAAAATATCTCCTTAAAGAGATATCAACACAATTTCGGCTCCTAAACTAGTAGAGGAGCAGCTGCTATCAAATTTTATAATCCATACCGCATCAAACACTAATTTTTCTTTAGATTCTTCTTCATTTAAAGGGGGATATTCTTCTACACTTGCACTGCGCTCCACCAATCCTTCTGCTGTTCCATCTAAACTAGTTTTTAGGTTGACACATTTAAGAATTTTATCAGACGCCTCATGGACTTCCTCTGTGGATAAAAAGTAATTACCCATACTTGAAGACTCAAACAGAATTTGAGCTTCAGGTGCTGATGTTTGAGTGACCACGTATTTTTCTTCCTTCTCAGGGAGTAATCTCTGCATAACACCTTTGACTAGGATCCTCACCTCGGATAGGTCCATACTTAATTCACCACTAACATCTTTGTAAAAATTTCACCCAAAAAAGATGTCGTATGATGCTGGAACGTCAGCCACCAAGATAATCATCTTGATTCTCTTGTCTGAAAATGCTGCAAATACAAATTGGGCATCCTTGATTTGTCCCAACAGTGGCACTTATTTATTCTCCATGGAGAAACATCTCCCATATGTCTTGGTTAATGTGAGACTAAGGGATTTTGCCACTTTGGTAGGCATGACATTGTCAGATGCACCAAAATCTATGATGCAATTGTTCAGTTGGTGTCCATTTATCAGTAGAGAGACATAAAATGGTTCAGTCCTTCTGGGAGTAGCAGGAGGAGTAATGACAAGGTTATTCTTGGGGAGATCACGAGTTACCTTTAGAATTGCTTATCCTACAGGGATGGCTTGGTTATTTACACATTGGATCAACTTATCTAATTGCTTAGGGTTGGATTGTAGGAATTTAAATTCAGACATTTGAAGTTTGGTTTTTTTTATATAGTCAATTATGTCAAATGTCTGGAATGAATTAGGAACAGAGGATGGGAGTTCATCCTTTTGGTTTTTGGGAAGGGGAGGACTGGTCTGTGAATTTGAAGTAGAAGGCATAGAGATGTTTGATGTACTTACCTTTCTTGCAATCACCAGGTCCTTTGACTGGAAAGGCAGAGTTGTTCCCCACTTAGAAATTAAAATTGTTGGTTGAGGTCGCCCCTCTATGTTTTCTTTATCAACTTGTTGGGCTAATTGGTTCTTAGACTGGGTGAATGCAATGTATGTTCCATCAACTATTTTACCTTCACTTTTGGGTTCATCCTGGTAATTCATGAAACCAATGTTGGAGTCACCAACTAATTCTTCTCTCTTTGTGAAGAGATTAGCATCATCTTTTGGGTTCAACTCAGGCTAAAAGGAGAAATTTGATTCTGCTTAAAGATATCTAACTACTAAATTGGTTGAAGGTGCTTCAATGGCCAATTTCCCCTATGGGTGAGGAAGATGATTTGGTTGCCCTTGATTCTTGGAAGCATGGCCTTGGTATGATTGATTGGGGAATGTCCTCCTTGGTATATCTCTGTATGAAGGAGTAGATGACATCCCTTGTGCCATTTACTTTCTAAGAGCTAGCAATTCATTTGCCAACTTTTGCACCATTTTATCAGTGGTGACTGTAGGTGAGTATTTAGAAGATGAAGAGGATTTACCTCTGTTAGAATCTCTCATCATCTTTTCTGCCAAAATAAGGTCATCTTCTACCTCAGTAGCCAAATCTTGAGTAGTAGCAAGGTCTATGTGGCTAGCCCTTCTCAGCAGAAAACTCACTTTAGGCAGCTGCGAGTTGATGAAGAAGTATTTAAAGTTTTTAGGTGTTAGCTGAGCAATTGTAATAATCTAGTTCCTCAGCTTGTCAAACTTGGAAATGAAGTCCCTCATAGGTTCATGAGGTTCATTCTTCATTTGTGTGAGCTAGGACAACAGGGCATGTGCATCTTCTGTAGGCTTGAACCTTGCTTCGAATTTGGATTTGAGAGTGTCCCAGTCAGTCACTGACTGAGCCTGTAGATGGTAGAACTAGTCTGTAGCAGCGCCTTGTAATGTTTCCACAAATAGCCTAACTGCTATGTCCTCATACTCCACACTTATCACACCACAGGCTATGTTGAAGGTAGCAATATGTTCATCAGGATGAACTCTCCCATCACCAAAGAATTTGAAAAAATTCTTCCTTGAATTGCATGGAAGCTCATGTAAAGGTGGGGTTAAATTGA
The DNA here is from genome assembly GCA_037957365.1 of Torreya grandis. Taxonomy (NCBI): domain Eukaryota; kingdom Viridiplantae; phylum Streptophyta; class Pinopsida; order Cupressales; family Taxaceae; genus Torreya; species Torreya grandis. The sequence continues at coordinate 4,089,004 of JARHVA010000101.1, forward strand.
GTGGACCAAAAGAGTTACCCTAAGGGCCTTGAACTGCCATGATTTGATTATGAAAAAGGGGGATAACAAATCTGGATGGAGTATGTATAGACAAAGCTCTGCTAATAGCAAAAAAAGAAGCTCTGCCTTGTGTTGGTGACCTGTTATGGGTAGGAGGAACACTCTTGGATCATTGAACTTGAAGTTGGGGAGGGAACAAATCAAAATTGCCCTGTTACACCAACTCAAAAATAGGGTCAAAAACACCTTGGGCTCTCTGGCTTCTAGTATAGCGTGTAGTTGTCAGATGTAGAATAAAAATGGAAAATCATTGGCCCTGCTTCAGCTTGAAGCTTGAGGCTTCAAACTACGTGCTCTTCCCTAGCAGAGTCGCCAAAAACTGTTGGCTGAATATTTTATCACTAGCTAACTGATGAGAAAAATAGGTCTCTTCAACCACAACATAGGGAGATTGGTCGGCCAAATGTGTAGGTTTACCACATCAAAGGTGGAAAAATCTCTCCTCTCATCAAGGGGAGGTTCCCTATAAATATGAGGAGCTATATACTATATATATAAGCAAAAAATAACACTCAAGGGTAGGATTACACCATCCATCTCTCTTTTTTCAAAGATGATGTTCATAGACAAAGGAAAAATTCTGGTGATAATACTAAAGGCACTTCTCTTCTTTCAGAAGTGGTCTTGCAATAGAGCACATGAGTTCTTTCTGGTGGGTAACCAACAAGTAACAAGGGCGTAGTAACCAACAGAATGAGGTGCAACACAAAGTCTCCACCTCAACTACCCAAAAAGTGAAATATGAAGGATAATGGGGGCATAAAGTCGTCTCAAGATCCTTTACATAGAAAGAAACTAAAAACACACTAAAGACAATTGTGACATCACAAAGTCTTTTCACAATTGGCTTCATGACACCTTCTTGATTACTTTCACTAGTTCTGCTTGTTAAATTAAATAAACAAGAATGTTCCTAGGAAATGAACATAAGAATAATTTTCTAAAATAACACAAGCTATAATAGCATAAAGTCTAAAAGTAACTTGATTTCTCATTCAGATAAAGTAATATGATCAACAATCTGAGCTCAAAGTGTCAGTAATCACCTTTCAATTTGGGCAGAGTTTTGCTTCTATAATGGAAAGATCTCTTTTTTGCATAAAACAAGAGATTACAATATGTAGCATCCAAGAAAGGCTTGGCACTTTTTTCTATGGAATGACCCATGCTACATTCAATGCCTTGAATGCATTTTCAGTTCTATCAAGGGGCCATGCTTGGAATAATGCATCAGCCTTAACTGTGGCATGTTAATTCATCTCATATGTCTCCTCCAAAGTATAGGCCACCTAGTCCTTTCTTTCTTATTTGCACAACTGTCCACTTTGCCTTTACTTCATGGAATAAAAATAGGCCGCGTCCTTGATTTGGTGTTCTCAGATGACTACTTGATGGACTGTTTCACCTACTAAAAATAACTCTCTCGTAGATATTTCAATACTCCTGTAGCCTTCTCTTCTTTCCTACTACAATTCGAGCTCTCAGGCTATCTTTTTCAGCTGGTCGCTTGGTTCATCCTTTAAGTTCTGTGCTATATTTGAAAATTAATGGATATTCCATTACCTTAAATTTGATGTCCATGGGGACATCAATGGTTGCTGGTTGTTTGAACCATATTGAACCATAAACCTTTGAACCTGTGAAAGTTCATTGGTTCAATAGTTCAATGGTTTAGGCGGTCTTTATCAGGTCCTTGGTTCCATCGCCTCCTTGCTCTTTGGTTGAACCATCTCTTTGAACCTTTGAACCTTTGAACCTTTTTTGTTCAAGGTTCAACGGTTCAATCTCTTTCTTAGAATCCTTTGTTTTGGCTAAGTCTTTTGAAGCCTTGAAATTCCTTCGGCTTAGTGTCTTTGGAACACCCCGAAGGGAAGGTGTCCCTTCAGGTCTTTGAGAAAGGTCTATTTTCTAGGTGCCAAGAGCCCCCGGCAATGGTACATGCCCTTCAGAATTCATATGTTTACATTATCATCATGGTTTTAATCATTGGTGCATTGTTTTCTATTGAGTATTAGATTTTGAGAGTTAGTCCTATGCATATTTTAGCTAGTCCCCATGGTGTTCAATCATGAGGCTCACCGTCAAGTGCTATAATAAAAATTAGCTTCAAAAAGTCAACTCAGTAAGGGTGGTGTCAACATCTCCTCAACACTCGCATCCCAATCATATCCCAAACAAAGTAATTAACCACAAAAAAATTTCAACCTTTGTTAGTTCGAACGAGCATCTCCCTACTAGTAGGTTGTTTCAATTCATCGTTACCCTCTATATTAAGTAACCATCATCATCAACCCATCAATCATGTTTGCCATAATCAGGGTCCAATAATTATAACTGCCTATGGGAAAATCACTGTACACTGTCCCACCTGCATTTCTAAATGATTATAACTGCCTTTGGGTAAATCATTGTGTTCTCATCCAATTTACTTTTTATATGCCCAAATATGGGCATGTTTTTATCTTGTTTGTCTATCCTACCTGGGGTAGCTCCATATTCTCAATGATTATATCCACCTTTGGGTAAATCATTGTGCTATCATACCACATTTCCACTATCGGGGTACAATGCTTATAACCACCTTTGAGCAAACCATTGTACACTGTCTCACTTGCATTCTCAATGATTTTGACTATTTTTTCAAATTCATTATGTTTTCACCCCATCATCTTCCTTTCTTTGGTTCTTTTTTTTTTGCTTCCTTCTTTTTGAGGGACCATTTTCTGACATAATTGTGCCAATCATTCCCTCGAGGGGGCATCAAACAGTTATCAATTATCATTGAAATTGTAAACATACAGGACCTTTTCATTCTTTGAGAAGACAATACTATGCTTATGCTTGCAATGCCTTCCCACATAGGGGCAAAGTGTAGATACCTAAAACTGGCCACTAATAACCTCCAACCAAGCTTTTGAACAATTTCTACCAAAGTGCCAAATTGCCTAAAAACACTAAGATGCATTAAATGAGTTTAAATTGTTATATTCAAGTGTTAATTTTAGCCAGAGTCTCACTAAATGGGGCAATGCATTTTATAGGCTAGCTAACTTTGATCAGATCATTTTGAGTCAAAATGTCAATTCTTCACCTGGGTGTTCTGGATTACTCTTTTCTTCTAAATTTATTTCATGCTACATATGCCTTTGTTATTTTGTGTTGGCAACATCCTAAATGGGATAATAGTTCCAATGCATCTAACATCAACTTCCAATTATAATCCAATCAAATTTGGAGTTTATAATATGACATTTGGACCAATTTGATTAATTTATGCATCAATTACCAATATTTACATCAAAATTGACTAATCATGTTTAAGGCTAATTAAACCAAATTAAGAGCTTAAGTTAATTTTCCATAGAACTTGCTGAAAATATCTGTATTGGAAAATGATTGTGAATATGTACATCATCAAGTGATATTATTTCTTGGGGTGGCATCTAGAAGCCATAAATGCATAAAATATTAGGATTAAGCCACCCTATGCCTCATTAAGACCCTCCCATACCTCATCAATGCCACCCATGCCTCATAAATGTGTCTCTATCCCAAATATTTATGGGGGATATTTATGAAATTTAATTACACATTTATATTTATTCATGGCCACACATCTCAATCTTGAGATGGACAATCATGGTTGATCCTAAACCATTTTGGAAATCTATAAATAGAAGAGCCATGAACATGAATTTTAAGCTATATTAGTGCAAAGTTATAATGTTAAATTGATTCCAAAGCTTCATGTAATTAATGTTATTATGCCCAAATATTGAGCTAAATCAATCACAAGCCAAATGTGCCAAGAGGAGATGAAGGTAGCTACACTCCATTGAAAAAGATTTCTTGAAGTACAAACCGAGCAAGCCACTTGAACAAGCCATTTATAGCATCCAAGAAAGGTAATAGATCATTTGTATTTTGCATTCTATTTGTGTTTTCCATTTAGTTTTGTTAACTAAGCTCCCCCTAGTATCTAGGCCTAGATATGTATGCTTGTTATTGTGTTTTTTTCAAATTTTTTTGTTTTGAAACTAACACAATACTAACCACCTCTCTTCAATCAAATTCCTAGTCTAAATAACTCATGTACACAAGGCTCTTCAAGCAACAAGAAGCCTAGTAACCAATAAACCTCTCATCGACACAAAGTACAAGGGCGACAAAAAGGTAATTGGAATAATAAATCAAATCATAAAGGCAATGTTTTTAAATAAGAAGAACCACTTTAGATGCAAACTTCTTATATACTACACAATCTCATGAAGAATCAACATCATAAAGTTATATCTGGTATGTTGACTTAGGTTGCACTCAACACATGACTAGAAGACAAGGTTGGTTTTATAACATGAAAAATACTTCTCCTAAAAATCATGTCTCTTTAGGTGATGATTCATCCTACCATGTTCAAAGTATTGGGAACATCTCTTTACCTCTTGGATGTGATTCTTGAAAAATCTTAGATTCCTTGTATATTTTAGGATTCACAAAGAATCTTCTATCAGTCAGTTAGTTACTTGACCACAACCTCAAGGTTGAATTTGACTACAAAGGTGGCAAAAAGATGTGTTTGATTAAAGATAAATGAAAATGCTTGATAATTATTGCATAAGCCTCATGAATTAAGAAAATGTTCCAACTTGACTTCGTATAGAAAAATAATCAAGCACTTATGGTAAAAGACATAGACTCAACACAATTGTGGCACTAGAAAATTTGGTCATATTAGTTTTAGATATCTTGATACACTCCACCATTATAACATGGTAAGAAGATTTCCACCTCTCAAAAAGGGTACAAATAAATGTCAACATTGCTTTGCAGGCAAACAACATATAACTCCATTTCAAAAAGTATATATTAGGCCCATGGAAAATTAGATATGGTGCATATTGATCTATGCAAATTGATGACACCTAGTCATGTTGGGTTTAAGTACTTCATGTTATTTGTTGATTATTTTTCCATAAAAATATGGGTTTACTATCTGAATAGAAAGGGTTGAGCCTTTGGACCTTTCAAAAAGTTCAAAGTTGTTGAAATAGGAACTGGTCAGAATATCAAAACCCTCCACTCAGATTGTAAGGGGGAATTCACTAGTAACAAATTCAAATCATTTTTTCAATAAAATGACATTCATAGGCAAATGGAACCTCTACATACACCATAACAAAATGTTGTTGCTGAATGAAGGAATTGTAATAGCATGGAAATGGTATGATGTATGCTACATGATTCATGTTTTATCAAGGCATTTTGGGTAGAAGCATCCAAAACCATAGTCTAGCTACTCAACAAACTTCCCACTACAACTCTTGATGGGGTAACACCACAAGAAGCATGGTCAAGGTACAATCCATCTGTAACACATATTCAAGTATTTGGATGCAAAGCAAGTATGCATATTCCTAAAGTAGAGAGGACTAAAATTGACACGAAAGTAGTAAAGTATGTCTTCTTAGGATACAATGAAGAAGAACTTGCTTATATATTAATGGATCTAAATACCAATAAAATCTATATAACCAAGGATGTTGAGTTTTTTGAGAAGACAAAAGCAGAAGCTCCTTCTATAGGCTCACTTGATACACCAGTCACTCCCATAGAGAATGCATAAGATGACAATCCATCAAATGAAGGTAGTGATGGTAATAATGGTGTAGCTCTAACACCCATATGTATCACTCAAGGTATGCCTAAATGGTATGCAAATACATTAAGGGATGTTAAATTGGGTAGAATTCTAGATACATCGAATACTAGACCAAGGACTCATAACATGACTCGAAATGAGGTCATTTTAGCTCTAATGAGCACAGTTGTAAAATCACAAGAGGCCTTTACTTTTCCATATATTCTAAACCTTGGAAGTATGCCATGGCTACATAATTTCAATCACTAATAAAACATAAAACATGGCAACTTGAAGATCTTCCACCAAGGAATAAGCCAATCAGTGGTAAACATGGCTTCAAAACTAAATACAAAGTAGAGGGCAGTATTGACAAGCACAAGGCTCGACACATAGAAAAGGGATGTGATCAAAAGGAAGGCATAAATTATTAGGAAACATTTGCTCCTATGACCAAGATCAAGACCATCAAAATGATATTTACTCTGGTTGCACAATTTGGATGGAGGATCCACCAAATGGATGTAAAAAGTGTCTTTCTCAATAGATATCTATAAGAATAAGTTTATGTGACATAATCCAAAGGTTTTGTCACTCCTAGAAATGAATGAAAATTATGTAAACTCATCAAATCTTAGTATGATCTCAAACAGGATCCTTGAGCCTGGTACATAAAAATCGATGAGCATCTCATTTAGCATATATTTTCGAGGAGTCGCTATGATTCAAATCTCTACCTCAAAGAACAAGGGGGAAGATTATGATTATTGTAGTGTATGTCGATGATCTGGTCATCATTGAAAATTTTGTAAAAAAGATTGATTCAACCATGAAGGATCTTAATTGATCATTCAACATGACATATCTGTTAGGATCTTAGAGTACAATTGATTACTTTTGTATAAGCAACTAAACACGAAATTGAAACCAGAAGTAATAAGTAACTAGAAATTAAAAACAACAAATAATAGGAGATACAAGAGACAACCAATCTGTATTAAACTCTTCTAGAAGGAAATACAATGAAGAAATCTCTCTCTCCTCACACCTCTCAAATGTACAGTAATTCTCCTTCAAGAGTTCTCTCTCTCGCTCAATCAATTACAATAAACTCAATTACTGAATTGTACTCAATGCTATGAGGATCTAACGCTACTATATAGTATACTACAACACTAGGGTTCATGAGCCATGCATTTTCCACCCTTAAATCCACCTCTTAAATCAAAGGCTCAAATCTATTCTTCTAAATATAGAATTCTAGAAATGCACAGAAGTCGGTGTCAGTCTGAAGATGACTGATGTCAGTCGACCCCTAACCGATGTCGATCGACCCCTAACCAATGTTAGTTGGTTTTGACTGATGTCAGTTACTATGTAAGCTAGCAACCTCCACATTAGCTCATTAGTGAAGCTTTTAGCTCCACAACTCAACAATTTCCCACTTGGAGATAAACAGCTGCACCTGTACCTATACAGCAACATCCTCTAAACATCTCTGGCTTGTTTCTCCCTCTTCAAGTTCAATCTTAAAGACCAAAAAAAGTTGAATGAAGATTCAACTTCTCCTTTGTTACCAGATTTGTTAACATATCAGCAAGGTTCTTATCCATATGGATCTTTTCCAGCTTCAACTGTCCATCCTTCAATACCTGTCTAATGAAGTGGTACCTAAGCCGTCTATGTTTGGTTCTTGAATGAAAAGCTGAATTCTTTGCCAAATGAATTGCACTTTGACTATCACTGTACAATATGTAACTCTCTTGCTCCTTTCCCAACTCTTCCATGAACTGAGTCATCCAAATCATTTCCTTGCTAGCCTCTGTGACTGCAATGTATTCTGCCTCTGAAGTAGACAAGGAAACAACATTTTGCAACTTTGAAATCCAGCTAACCACCATTCCACCAACAATGAACACATATCCTGTGGTGCTTCTCCTACCATCCAAGTCACCTGCCATATCTGAATCTACATACCCATGTAGAGAAGTGTTTGACCCTCCATAACATAAATGCCTACTACTGGTCCCTCTCAGATATCTGAGAATCCACTAAACTACTTTCTAGTGTTCCTTTCCTGGATTGGCCATAAACTTGCTGACAACTCCCACTACTTGGGCAATATCTGGTCTAGTACATACCATTGCATACATCAAGCTCCCAACTACTGAAGCATATGGAACTCTACTCATGTACTCAACCTCATAATGTGATTTAGGACACTGTTCTTTGTTCAACTTGAAGTGTCCAGCCATAGGTGTGCTTACCAGTTTTGCATCCTGCATATTGAACCTCTCCAACACCTTATTCAAATAACCCTTTTGAGACAAAATCAAACTGTGATTTTTCCTGTCTCTCTTAATACTCATGCCAAGGATTTTCTTTGCTACTCCTAAATCTTTCATGGCAAATGTGTGAGCTAATTTTACATTAAGCTAAGTAATTTCCTGCATATGTGAACCTGCAACAAGCATATCATCTACATACAGTAACAGGATAATATAACTACCATTATCCAATATGTTAAAATAAACACAATAGTCAGATTGACATTTACTAAAGCCATGCTTTGTCATAAACCTGTCAAACCTCAAATACCATTGTCTTGGAGCTTGTTTAAGACCATATAAGCTTTTCTTCAACCTACACACAAGTTTCTCCTTACCTTTGACCTCAAAACCTTCCGGCTGATCCATATGTATCTCTTCATCCAAATCTCCATGAAGAAATGATGTCTTAACATCAAGCTACTCAAGATGCAAATCCTCAATAGCAACTAAAGACAATACAGTCTGAATAGAAGTTATCTTTACTACAAGAGAAAAAATTTCACCAAAATCAATACCTGGTTTCTGTGCAAATCCCTTTACTACCAACATAGCCTTATGTCTCATTTTTCCATTCTCTCCTTCCTTTAACCTATATACCCATTTGTTTTTCAGTGCTTTTTTTCCAGCTGGCAACTCAACAAAACCCCACGTATGGTTCTCTTCCAAGGAATTAATTTCCTCATTCATGCCATGCTCCCACTATTTCCTAGATTCTACTTGCATTGCCACATCAAAAATTTCTAGTTCTCCACCATCAGTGAGCAACAAGTAGTATAAAGAAGGGGAATAATGAATTAGAGGTTTACTTACCCTTTCAAACCTCCTTATGGGTGTTTGAGACTCATTTACAGCTTGTTGTCCACCCAAATTTTCTTCTGACAGTGACCGATCCTGGTCATCTCTAATCGATGTCAGTCTGCACCTGACCGATGTCGATTCCTCCTAATTGACACCGATTTCCACCTGACCGACATCGGTTTCCATCTGACCAACATCGATCTCTGTGTTTTTTTGTGAGTGATGATTTTTACCCATGAGCTCATTTTGGATCATAACCTCTTCCAAATCAAGATTGCCCTACTCAAAATTATTCAACCTCTTGAGTTGATCATTATACATCACCTTCTCATTGAAAACTACATCATGGCTTCTAATAATTTTTTTAGTTTCTAAATTCCACAACTGGAATATGAAATCTCCAAAACCATAACCAATAAAAGTGCACCGCATAGATTTAGCATCCAGCTTCTTTCTATTTTCTTTATCAATGTGCACAAAAGCTTTAGAACCAAAAAATCTAAGAAATGAAAGATCTACCTTTTTACCTGTCCAAGCCTCTTCTGGAATTCCACCATCTAGTGCAGTAGAAGGTCCTTTATTAATTAGGTAAACTGCAATATCTACAGCTTCTACCCAAAATTGTAAGGGCAAACCAACATGCAACCTCATACTCCGTGCACACTCCATTATTGTTCTATTCATCCTTTCAGCAACTCCATTTTGCTGAGGTGTCCTTAGAACCATATTTTACCTATGTATTCCACTCATAGAATAGTAACTATTGAATTTATTACTGCAGTACTCACCACCATTGTCAGATCTAAGGCACTTCAATCTCAAACCTGTTTCATTCTCAACCAAAGCTTTTTATTTCTTAAATGTGTCAAAAACATCATATTTCTTCTTTATGCAATAAACCCATACCTTTCTTGTAGCATCATCAATGAAAGAAACATAATACTGTGATCCTCCAATAGAAGCTACCTGAGCTGGTCCCCACACGTTTGTGTGAACAAGCTCCAACTTGTGCTTCTACTTTGTTGACCCAGTTTTGAGAAACCTCACTTTTTTTTGTTTCCCAAAAATACAATGCTCACAGAAATCTAGATCTATGCTTTTCAAATCTGAAAGCTTACCTTTTGACTTAAGAACATTCATTCCCTTCTCACTCATGTGACCAAGCCTATAGTGCCACAGCTTTGCATCTACATCTGAAGTAGATAAAATAGAAGGAGAATAATCAGTAATACAAGTAGATAGATAAAGTGTACCTACTCTCTTACCTTTTGCTAATATAAGTGCACCCTTGGAAACTTTCCAAGATTCAGCTGTGAGAGTTACTGTGCAACCTTCATCACCCAACTTTCCTGCAGAAATTAGATTCCTCTTCAGGATGGGTACATGCATGACATCCTTCAACACCCATGTGTTGCCATTCTATAATTTCAGCTGCACTTTTCCTTTGCCAACAATTTTACAAGGCTCATCATCCCCTAAATAAACTTTTCCAAAATCTCCATGGACATAATCATTGAAAAATTCTCTATTTGGGGTTGCATAGAAAGAGGCACCAGAATCTAAAACCCATGATTCTACTTTATTATCCAAAGAAAATATAAGAGCATCTTGTGCAACAATACCTGTAACTTTTGCTTCTTTATTACCTTCATGCTGACTTTTTTTGTTATCCTTCAACCAACAATCTTTCTTTGCATGCCCTTTCTTTCCACAATTCCAGTAGGTTATTCTTCCATTTCTGGATTTGGATCTACTTCCCATCTTTGACCTTGATTTCCCTTGCTTGCCCTTCTCTCTTTGCCTTTCCCTGCTTTCAACACTTAAAGCATTACATGATGTTTCCCCTGTGCTTTTCCTGTGAATTTCTTCATTCAAGATTACACTAACAACATCATCAAATTTCAAGATATTTGAAGTAGATGTAGTATTACTAACTGCCATTACCAAACTATGCCAACTTTCAGATAAAGAGCATAAGATTAAGAGAGCCTTAATTTCATCATCAAAAACTATTTTGACTGAATTTAACTGATTTACTATTGTATGAAAATCATTAAGATGACTAGATATAAATCCACCTTCCTTGCATTTGCAAATTAAATAATTACTTCATAAGATATACCTTATTCGAAGCTAAGGGTTTTTCATATAATTTTTTTAAAGTATCCATTAACACTACCGTTGTCTTTGCCTGTGATAAGTTGGAAAACACAGAAGCTACCAAGCTCAACCTTATAGATCCAAGAGCCTTTCTATCAAGAATATTCCATTCTTCATCTTCCATATCTGTGGGCTTCCTTGAAACCCCACCCAATGGTAAATACAAATCTTTCTAATACAGATAATCTTTAATCTGCATCCTCCATAATTGATAATTCTTGCCATTGAATTTCTCTATTCTTAGTTTACTTTTTTCTGCCATTGCTTTGCTCCCACTCAATCAAAAACCCCTGTGAGTGAATTTTGTAATCAAAAAACACTAACACGCTCTGATACCAGTTGTCAAGATCTTAGAGTACAATTGATTACTTTTGTATAAACAACTAAACACATAATTGAAACCAGAAGTAATAAGTAACTAAAAATCAGAAACAACAAATAATAGGAGATACAAGAGACAACCAATCAGTATTAAACTCTTCTTGAAGGAAATACAATGAAGAAATCTCTCTCTCATCACACCTCTCAGAAGTACAGTAATTCTCCTTCAAGAGTTCTCTCTCTCTCTCTCTCAATCAATTACAATCAACTCAATTACTGAATTGTACTCAATGCTATGAGGATCTAACCCTACTATATAGTATACTACAACACTAGGGTTCATGAGCCATGCATTCACCACCTTTAGATCCACCTCTTAAATCAAAGGCTCAAATTTGTTCTTCTAAAAATAGAATTCTGGAAACGCACAAAAGTCGGCATCGGTCTGAAGATGACCAATGCCGACCGACCCCTAACCGATGTCGATTGACCCCTAACCGATGTCAGTTGGTTCTGATCGATGTCGATTACTGTGTAAGCCCAGCAACCTCCACATTAGCTCATTAGTGAAGCTTTTAGCTCCACAACTCAATAATATCTTGGGCTTCTACATTATTGTCTTGGATTCGTATGGCAAAAAGAACAACACATATTTGTGTCCCAAATGAAATATGCCAAGACAATGCTTAAGAAGTTCAAGATTATGGATAGTAATCCAATAACTACACCTATAGATATAAGGCTTCAATTGTCTCGTGCAGATCCATCATTGCAAGTAAATACAACTCTCTATCGATAGTTTATTGGGAGTCTTATTTACTTAACATATACTAGGCCAGACATAAGCTATGTAGTTAGCTATATTTTAAGGTTCATGTAGGAGATAAAGATGTCTCAATGGAAAGTAACAGAGTGAATACTGAGATATATCAAGGGAATAATGGACTTTGGCCTAGAGCAAAGAAGAATGATATTTATTCTTGACAAGATATTTAGACTCAAATCATGCAAGGAATATTGATGATAGAAAATCCCCGTCTTGATGTGTTATTTTTAGGATTTGGTCCTATATCCTAGGGGAGTAAGAAATAAAACTTTGTTTCTCGATCTTCCATTGAAGTAAAATATCATGTTGCAAGAGGAGCTATCTATGAAGTGATATGGTTACATTGCATACTGGAAGGATTGGGAGTACAACAAAAGACACCTACCATCATGTATTGTGATAATGAGGGCATTTTAATTTTTTTTCACAAACTAGTCTTTCATGAATGCACATAACACACTAGGTGCAAGTCCATTTCATAAATGAACATGTTTAACAACACAACATCCAACTTTAATATTTCTTGACAAAAGAATAATGTGCAAATGTTTTCACCAAGTCACTTGCATGTGATGAATTTGAGGTATTTAGAGAATTTATCTCTTGTTCACTTCAAGCTATGCTAAATTAAGGGGGGAAATGTTAAATATTGTTTTAAAATGATTAATTCACCATATCATATTATTTTTATAGTTGTTAGTTTTTTTTACCCATGGATATATTTTGGGTTGATTGTTTGTAACCATCCTATTTTCTAGGATGTCATTTTTTAATATTTTTGGCTATGTAATTGCCCATGTAATGTATTCTGAGTTAGCTAAATAAAACATCCATTCATGATCATAAAGGTGAATAAATAAAAGGTTGAAGAGGAGTAGGTCCAAAAAGAACAAGAGGAGAAAAATAAATAAGAGGAAGAAAAGATGAAGAAAAAGAAGTAAAGATAGAAATATGTGTAGGAGGTGTAGAAGAAGAAATCAGAGGCTAAGCAAGTAGCCAAGGACATTGAGGGGAAAAATGAGGATCTGTGAAGATAGGGGGAATAAAGGAAGAAAGTTGATGCTAACACAAAAATTAAGATGAAGAGAAGAAGAAAGAAGACATGGTGAAAGTAGGAAGAACTACATAAGAGCAAAAAAACAAAGATGTTATAAAACAAACTAAAAGGGCTGAAAAAATGGTAAAGGAGTAAGCAATGAAAGAGGAAAAGGAACAAGCAGAGAAAGTTTCCAAAGCAAAAGAGGAGCAATAGAAGAAGTGCAAGTCTGAAGCAAAGGCACAAATCCAAGGAGTTGATGGCCAAGCCCAAGTTGCACAATTTTTTTTTTGAAGTGAATAAGGACCTAATCATCAAGATCCAACAACCTTCGACTACATGTATGAGATTAGGATCAGTCTAGGGAGGAGTTTAGGAGAAGCACCACATGACAAACCATAGACTAGCAGTCACTAGTTGTGGGATGTCCAAGCCACACCTCTATGATATATAACATGCACACTCCTTTTCACACAGATTAGACATTGGCTACTATCAACAATTGTTGTGACTTAACTTACAATGACATCAAAAAACTAGGTGGTATCATGGGATGTTACCCAACTCACCTTGGCAAAAATAAATTAATAGAGTTATTTCCTTAGAGCAGTCCATTATGCAAAAAGTGTTAGCAATAGAGCAAGACAACATTCAACTATGAGAGGAGAACACATACCTTCATGTTAGACTAATTAAGGTGCACAAGTTGATCGATGACACTTGTATAGTGTTGGTCATCCATGATTTGGGATAACAGGTGATGTTTGAGGAGAAGTAATTCATAGCCCTACCAACTTAGTTCACAAAGGATTGGGCTGTCATATAGAAGCTACAATAAATGTAAGCTCCAAGTCAAAACATGCAAGATGAATCTAAGGTGATATTTGATCTCCTTAAATAATATGAATAATTTATTTACACTACAATGCACCAAGTAATATATCTTTCTCACAGTATGCTCAACTAAAAGAACCATATGTAGGATACATGAAAGGATATAAATCTAGACCTCTTTGAGGCTGACAAATCCAAATCAATCATGGAGAATCAAACATCCAAATCAACTGAGATGAACATTGTGAGTAAAGAGTCTCTTATTCTAATAGATAATCTAATGGAAAAGATGTGCACTTGGGATATTAAAATTCTTTGCATCACATTCGTCAGTGTCTAAATGTAGAGATATGTGGATAAAATGGACCAAATAACACAAGATATCCATCATAAGGTAAAACATCATAAACCAACCATCACAACTATGGAGGATGAAGATATATAAATAATAATGCATAACTAACTCCATTATGCATACTAATCAACATGCTATGAGATGCCTTGGCAAATTGGGGATAATTCAGGTAGGATTTGGTAAATCTTAACACTTCAATTGAAGACATTGTTAATGAACCAAAGTTTATCTCACTGGCCAAACTCATAAAGGATTTTTGAGAAAGAAATATTCTTAGGCACCATCTTCATAGTCCATGCCTCTACCTTCTTAGTAAGTACTGTGAATCAAAATTTTTGAAACTTTTGAAGATTGTAGAAGTTTTTGAAGGCCACAAGCTTTGAGAGTAGGCTCATAAAGGTTTAAAACCTGCAAAGGGTGGCCTCTTGGTTGTGATAATCTATTTAATACCTATAAAGGATGGTATATGTTGGGAAATAAACCGGAAGCACACAATTTGATTACCAAACCAAGCAACTTAATATGCGGAAATTAACCAGATTCACCAAGTAACTAGAATTCAGAATAACACATGATATGAGAGACAATACACAACTTGTATTAACACTTTATACAGAAAAGAATACAATAAAGAAGATGCCACTTCTTCTCCACCACCTTACAGAGGTTTCCCACACCTCAAGTGAACAGTAATTCTCCTCCCCAAAGCTCTCCCTCTCAGGTCCCAACACCCAACTCAAAATACAGAGTTGGTGTTCACCTCTTGTGCTCCACGCACACTACAAGTGCTCCACACACTCAAACAAGTACTCCACGTACTTCAAGTAGATCTCCCATGAACCTGCAATAACCTGCACTTCAACAGACCATACTTATGGAAGGAACTCCCTTGCCTTCCTCTCTTGCTCTATCCGAGTACACACCTGTACTCCAAGTAGATCCTCCCTGATACTGCTCCCTGTTGTGTTGCTGTCTATATGATCCTGCACACCTGCAAATCAAACATGATTCTGCTCACCTGTGAACCTTGACCTTGCACACACATACACCTGTAGATCAACGATCTTACTTACCATGTAGATCACTCTACACGCTGAAGAACCCTTGTCCTTGCCTCACCAAGTCCTTATGATTCTCCAACCAGTACCAAGCTTGGCACTGATAGGGAACTAGGAGGAGCACCCTTACTCACTTCACACACAGAAGGAGCAAACTTTGCTCAACTCAAACTAGAACACTTTTCCAATACAACCATGAGTCTATTATATAGATCTCATCCAAACAATGATTAGACATCTAATTACAATAATTAGATCCGCAGCTCTCAGTCTAAAAATAGCTCTCTTCATGCAAACACTTGATTCGTTAGCTAACTGCCCGTAATTAGCTCGCAGTCGAACCACACAGGCGACCGACGTCGGTCCCTGTCCGACTGGGGGTCGCCGACGCCGGCTGATCCATGACCGACGTCGGTTGCTTCCTTGTCTAATACTGTTGACGTCGGTTGGCCAAACCAAACGCCAGTCTCCATGACACTCAGCAACTCATCCTGCAACGTCCTCCATGTCTGCATCAGTGAAGCTTTTAGCTCCACAACCTAACAGTATATTGGTATGGTGCTTAGTTGAAAACTAGAAAGGGTGGCTAATTAGTGCGTAAGAGGTGAAAACTAGTAAATGACACTTTGAACAACAACTATAATCATTATTTTTTATCAACTCCTCAACTTGGCAAATGAAACTTTACCATCTCTAGACTTTGTCACATATCCTGTGATGTTGTCTCGAGATAAGACAATCGCTTAAGCCCAAAAAAGTGTTGGTAGTAGATTATGAAGTGTAAAATCATAGAGTTTTGTATAAGTGACAAGTGTGTGATTTATAATATTTTGCATGTAATTTGAAATGTGTTTAAATATTAAAATATTATAGAAGATGAAAAGAGTCCTTCGAGATGGAAGTGAAAGGTCAAGAATAGGAAGTGGGAGAGCTTCATCGAAATACTATAAATACTTGTATTGTAAATAAGAAAGAGTTTTGATTTTGAGAGATAATGCTATAGAGATCATCTTATGGTTATGTTGAATTTCTTCTATGTTGTTATGTCTGCATAAGTCCTTGCTCTATTTAATTCAGCACATCTAATATAATGAAGATGTAGGTTTTTGGGTAATAAATTATGTCTAACTAAATATAGATTACTTAAGAAAAAATCTAATTGAATTAATCATGGTTAAATATCCTGAACCTGTAACTAAATTCACATAATACAAACATTAACATGTTTTGATGGTAATTTACAAGAACATGTGCTAACAACCACCAACACATAATATTGTTCTTCAAGGTGTACATTAAGGGAAACATGTGATCCTTCTCCTTAGTGACACATTTCTCCAAGTCATGTACAAACATGGTATTACTCATGGAACCATCATAATGACTCAACTTAGCAAGTTTTCCCTTATCTATGTGAAACACTCACTTTAATTCAGTTGTGGTAGCCATATATGTTTGCTACTTGGAAAGGACTTAATGTTGGTGCACAAGGATTTTTGTGTGTGGTGGAAACGAGGTCTCGATCATACCACACTAATTTTTCATCTAGTCACCTTATATGATTCCTACACCTAATGATCACAAAAATGCTCATAGTATCAAAAATGGATTGTGCCTCGTCAAAGCTTAATATGCCACCCTTAGTTGGTTCCATATTCTCTACTCCTTGTATCATAATATTGTAAATGGTATTGATTTCATACTCAAAATTAACACTCTCAATATAGGGAGGGCCTTGATCATTTGATAATGGAATCACCACATGTTATTTTTCATTCTCAAATTTGGCATATTGCTTCTTGAAGTGCATGTTTATGTTGTTGGCATAGCACCAAGGTTTATTAATCAAATTTGGGTAGTTGTCTTCCTCAATGAGTTAAATCACCTCAAAATTTGCTCATAATTGGATGCCTATTATCTCAATACCAGCATTGTGTATATTTCCCATGGGTTGAGCTCAAGTTTTGTTTACCATGAACAAAACATGTGGCAAGGGTGTTAATGTAGGGTTTCCCATATTGCACCAAACATCATCTATGAGGATATTGAATTCATCACATATGTATACTAAAATTTCACAAACCAACCATCCATTAATTTTTGCATCGATGAGTAGTTATCATTTTCCTACATTTTGGGCCATCCTTACTTTGTGTCCTCCAGCTAGATTTGGCAAAGGTGCTTTAGTGGGTTATCTTCTTGAAAACTAGCCAAAATATTTTTTAGCAATGGGACCATTCCTTTGAAGCAAAGTAGAGCTAACATGTCTGTGAGATCACATCCCTACTCACATTTTTCAGGTTGGCATTCTTGCCTTGTGCTTTTCTCCAAGGCTCAGGCAAGTTAAAAATCAACTTATAGATCTTGTATGACATTCATGAATTCATGAAGTACCTCCTTTTGGTGTAATTCATCTATAGAGGGTGATATGAAGGGTTTAGGATGCACCACCTTATCTTTGGGTCTTCTTAACTCATATCTCACCCTGGCCTTCTTAGTGGGTTAGGTGGTAGAGAGGGGGCATATATAGATAGGGCTTTAATGGGCCTATCCTATAGAATCGAGAGAGGGAGATCCAACACCCCATCTATAGATATGGGCCCTATCTCTATATCTATGCTCCCCTTCACATATATATCCAATCTCTATGGTGACCACTTATCCCTATATATCTATCTACCCCCCAACCCTATACACCTTAGGGCTAACATTATGCTTAGATTGTGCCTTTAGAACCCATTGTTATGAGCTACACTCAAGCATAATCATAATAGTGCCCTTCATAGCTATTTCCTTATGCTTAAGTTTGGCATACAAATCAAGGCACTCTTTGACCTTGTGGTAACCTTTGCAATCCCTATAAGTGGGATACTTGGGGTAGTCATATTGGTATTGATTTAGTGATCCACACTTGTAACAAGTGTGTATGGAAAACTTTTCACCTCCACATCTTCCATGCCCTATCTATCCTCATTATTACCATATCCACCATAATTTTGATTAGAGGGGCATAATATAGTCTATTGTGTGCCTTAGTATCTTGCCTCATAGAGCTCATCAATCACCCTAGATACCTCAGTGTTGTGGGTGAAGGCATAAAAAATATTACAATAGAAGGAGATATTTTCTTTGGTCACATGCTAAAGAAGTGGATAATTACACACATTATTACCCTCTCAGTAGATTTCGTATGAGAGTAGCATGACCCTCACATTTTATTTGGGGAAGTTGTCCTTATTGCACCTTTGGTCCCCACAATTTACATGCTATATTTTATTCCTAGTGTCGTGGGGATTACTACTTGTAAGATTATGAATCTAGGAAGCCATGGATACAATATGCACTTCTAAAAATTGGTTAAATCCAATATTAGCACCTTGAATGACTTAAAATTCTAATGCTAATTCAACGAAATCATGAGGATTGGTGAACATTTTCATTGACAGGGCATGTCAAAATGGTGCAAGAAACCCTCCAACCAAAATTTCAAAATGTTGTATTAGATTAAAATCAAAGGGGAGCTTGGACCCTAGAGTTATGAGCATAGCATCATATGCACAAGAACTCTTTGTTAGATATTGTTTGATCTCTTTCAACACATCAAAATCTAATATGAAAATTCAAGAATGCAAAATTCCTTTAAGAAGGTTGTCTTCAGGAGGTTGTAATCCATAATGGCTTGGTTTGGATCAAAATTTTGATACAAGGTGTGGGCATGATCCAATAAGGTTATGGAAAACTATCTTTAATTTTGTTCTAACAACATAACTCCATTCACATGCCATATGATCTCACATTTGTGAATATGTTCCACGGTATTCTCCACTCTATGATAGTCATGCAAGTTTGATGACATTTCATAAAATACTTGGGGAGTAGGTATGTGTGTAGATGGTGCTTGAGACACATGTTGTACTAGTGTATTTATTTAGCATAAAATTTGGATTCCTTTTAATTTAAATCCATTTCTTCCTACCAATATCACAAGTCCACCAATTCCCGTAAGATGTTATACTATGGCTCCTCCCATTGCTTGGATGACCTACTAGCCTAACACCAGTCTTATAGTTGCTATAATTATGTTGTGTGTTGTAATAATTATCTAAGGGGATATATCCCCTCCTTTTAATCTCATGTCAAATATCATTAGTCCCAAATTTTTCATGGGATGAGTGACCATTTGTCCATTTGGCTTCTAAGGAATGATCTATTGTATCATAATGTTTTTTCCTCCTTAGGTTAGAAACTCTCTTATGTCTGAGAGGGGGATAACATCTTAATCAATTTATTTTGGTTATGGGTAAATTAATTGAGTGTGTGATTCAATTAAAATGGAAGTGGACACTTCCTTAGTATGTTTTTGTATGTCTTCTTCCACCTTAGATGCTTCAACTTCTTCTTCTAGGATTTGCTCTAACTCACTAGTGCACACTTTTTCATCCATGGTGCCTCTGTGTATGATTTTCACTAATGCCCTTCAGATTCTATAGGGTAATCATGGCATCTCTTGAGTTAGACTCTCCCTTATACCTAGGGTCATTGTATTCCTTCACATTCTACCAAATTTCATCACATATGTGCCTTAAGATCTCATGCTCACGTTTTCCTCTATGCTGAAGAATTTCTTAATTGTTACCCTTAAAGTAACCATGCCCTTTTCACCTTGTAACTTATATGGTACTCACATGTGTAGGGATTTATCCAACCATTGGTAAGTTCTCTATTCCATTATCAACCATTAAATTCTTGATCTCTAATGGCAACTACTTCAGGTATGATCCTCTAGGTTTAAAGAATAACTAGTACTGGCTTCCTCTAGATAAGGATACATGGATACATCAAACTCTAGCATGTAGTTATTCAATACCACCAAACATATATGACTCTATTATAATTATAGTAGAGTTTCAAGGAAAATCCATAAGAACACGTTGATTTTTATTTTATGTGTGAAGTAGGAAGGAAGACTAGAATGCAGTCATGATCACAGATCAAATAAAGACTTTCTTAAGTTCATAATTATATAATTACTCTAAGAATGTAGACTAACAGGTTTAGAACATGCATGATCAATTTTAATGGTTAAACATAATTAAGCAAAATAGAGCATTCACTATGCATAGAATAAGGATATAAGATGTTTTGGAAAACTATCATCAAATCTCTATATTGATCTCTATATTTTTGGAAATCTTTTCCATTACAAGTGATTGTTATTTATCAACTCTTACAATACATTGATGCTTTACATTCCATATTTTAGATTCAAGTGCAAATGAGTTATTTCACATTCTAAATACTTTTGAAATACATACATATCTCAAATACATCCAAAATATAATATATTATACTAGTTGATATCCATCGCACACTTGTCAAACATCTATACTCTATAATTTTGTAATTATGTTCTACTACCAACACTTTTCCAAACTTAAACATTTGTCTCATCATGAGATAAAGTTGTAATAAGTGTGCCTTGTGCTAATGTTGATAAAATTGGTTGAGCTAAGGAATTGGTCCAAAAACATTACTTACAGTAATCACTTAAGGTGTCATTTATTAGTTTCACCTCTTGCACACTACTTAGTTTCCTTTTGAGGTTTTCAACTAAGTAGAAAACTAATCAAACACCTTTTCTAGTTTTCAATATATTATAATAATAAAGTGGTGACCCTTTATGGGTTTTTAACCAACCTATCCTTACTCCAAATGCTTATGACCTTTCTATCAGAAAAAATCTTCAAATTTTCAAAACTGAAATGTGCATAGTAGCTTCATAGAAGGTGGAGGCATAGGTCATGTTACTAAAATTGATAGAGACTAAGAAGATGTTGTTGTTGGATTTATTAATAAATAAGTTACAACTATAGAATTAGGTGCTAGTGTTGTTTTCAAAGGTTAGATGGCTGTGACAACCTTTTTTTGATGAAGCTCATATTAGGCCTAGTTTAGAGGGATAAATTGTGGCTCCTAAATGATTTTTGCGATGGAGCTATCCAAATGGGACAAGTCCTTTTTTAACATTATCAATTAAGTGATAAATTCCAAACTATACTAATCATAGTTTGTAGTGAGACCTATCACTTAATAAAATTTTGAATATCATCTTCTTCTGTGATGGTGAGGAGTGTCCTAGTGTTTGACACTTTTTGTTAGATCTCTAATGATAGCTCTTCTAGGTGATCTAAATACCTATGCATGTGAATGCTAACAAATATATTGTGTAGCATCTCATTTTTTCAAGTTTATATCCTATGCATGATGCTATCTATTGATTTTAGTGACTGATTTAGTGCGACATCAAGTGCATTAATGGTATTTGATTGATATTCCATTGCAACTTTGGCTTTGTCCACCTTGGAATGTAGTTTTCAACTGTTACTTCTAGTCGAGCATACCTCAGGTTGTGTTGATCTTGGAGAGCAATTATATCCAAGACTTTCTCATATTATTATAGTAGTTAAAAAAATTCCTCTATTTTTACCTTAATATTTTGACCATATGTGCAAAGTTGTAGTTTCTATGCAATGGGCCAATATTTTATGAGTTGGTACACGAGGGTTATAAAATGCTTATCTTCAGATATCACTTGGTCATCTAAGACTCAAGTGACTAACATAGGGTAGATGTTATTAATGACTTGATGATCTTTGCTGAGGTAGAGGTATATATCTACATTTTCTTCCCTCAACTACAATGACTCTTACTTTAGCGCATAAGCCTTCTCAATGATAGAGTCATATAATGAAATTACTCCTTAAGTTTTATTTAGAAGTGGAAGCTAAAAAACATTTATCATTATTGTAGATACCCCATTTTGGCCATAACTGTGTTCCAATAAAACTTTAGATTGATTTCTACCAAATAGCATAAATTAAGCCTAAGAATCATTGAATGTCCCAATTTCAACCACACATCAAACATTAGTGATAAAAATCATGTTGAGACATCCCTATATGGGGTATTATATTGTATGAAATGGTAACCTCTCATGGATTCATCTCCAATCAACTTGCTACCTAGTAAATTGATAGTTTGGCCTTTATACCCATTAAGCGGGACACTTAAATAATTTCTAAAGTGCAAAAATGCTAAGTAGAATGAATTAACTAAGTAAATTAAATTAAATGCTTAAGTGAAATTTACACATGTAATTAGTGAAAATAAAAATTTTAAAAAGGAAATTTTAATAAATATGAGATCATGATGATGTCATCATCCTCAAAGTTAAAGAATTGAAAATATCTCCCCTAAAGCCTTAAATTTAGAAATGGAAAGTCGTGCTTTATAAATGAGATATCTATCCCAAATATTAATGACTTGTTCCCTTCTTAACTCAACTAGGATTAGTATAAATTCAACCATGGTTAACTCTAACCTAACCCAACTTGGGTTAGAGTTAGTTTGAAATGCTATAAATACAAGGCTTCACCCACTGTTCAACAAGATTTTTTAGTACAATGTTATTATGCTAAAATAACCTCAAGAAGATTTGGTAGTGTAATGTTATTATGCTAAAATATATTTGAGAACTCTTTTGGGTTAATGTTATGATGTAAAAATACATTCAAAGACATTATTTATAGTGTTATAATGATCATTTGTTGAGAGATCCAAGCCAAGCTAATCCAAGCTAAAGCCAAGCCCAATATTGCCAAGGTGACAAGGAGAGATGATGCAAGGAGCACCATTGCCAAATATTCTTTGATCACACAAGTGAGCACATCCATCCTTGGCCAACATACAACTCTTTCTCTCAAGGAAGGTAAATAATGGTTGTTTTATCTTCTATTGATAATAACTGTCAATGTAGGCTTTTTCCCACCTAGTGGTTTTACCTACACATCTTTTCAGCTTACTAAGGTTAGTTAATTAAGTCATTAGGGGTAATTTACCTTTAAGTGGGTTCTAATTTTGAGTTAATTTTTTACTTTTTTGGTGATCTAATCTCATGCTATATGTATTTTATTTTTTCCTAAAGTGGCTAATGCAAATATTTCTTTTGTGGAATTTTCTTGTTTTTGGAGCTCTCATTCTACCTCTACAAGAATTCGACATCATCGCATGGCCACTATTTAGAGATCTTGATGAAATCTATCATGATACTAGAGATTTATTGATAGCCTCATTCATTTGTCTCCTTTGATAAGATCCTCTTGCATTCACCTTGTTATTTTTTCATACTGTACGACCGCCATTTTTGACCTTGGAGGCATTCTTTCAAAACTACCTCAAAAATCATGTCATAAGGCATTTGATGAAAAATAAGTTTGCATATATTTTGTGGCATTTTTGAGATCTAAAATGGGTTGTTATTAATTTTTTGAGAAAGTTCACGAATTTTCCAAAAAAATCAATTTCTTCTATCTGGTCGTCATCCATACGGCCGAAGTAATCCAGCTTGTAAACCCCGATTTACTCTCCATCGACCAAATCAGGTTTCTCAAGTTCTTCTACTTATAATTAATTGGGCTTCTCCAAGGTGAGCTTATAAGTAATCAGGTTTCTCAACCCCGATTACTTGCTCGCTAGACCCATTCGGGTTTTTTAGGGTCAATTACTCATTACTTATTTTATAAGTTGCAGTTGTTTGAAACTCTAAAGTTGTGCAAGTTGAATAACCTGAGATATAGTAAGAAGACACATTTGGGTTTTTGAAGGTCAACTACTTATTACTCATTACTTGCTTTATAATTAATAAGTCATGCAACTCGAATAACCTGAAATACACTACAAAGAAGTAATTGGATTTTTCAGGGTTAACTACTTATAACTTTTTATAAGTTAAAGTAGTTCAAGAACCTGAAGTTGAAGTTGTTTAGAACCCTAAGCAAGTAAGCACATGACGTTCTAGAAGCCGTCAAATTTTAGGTAAAAGTTAATGAAGAAATAGACTTAAGTTGTTTCCTTTTTTAGATTTTTGGTGAAAAAAACACGAGTGTGGATTTTTGGACTTAACTCTAACCTAACCACACTTGGGTTAGATTTTTGGAAAGGGTCCAAGATTATGTTGAAGTAAGAACTTGTACCAGCCATAACTTTTGATTGGTAACTTCTTTTTTAGTGTCATTTTCTTCAAAAGTGCTTATTTTTTATGCTCTACACATTTGACCTATCATTGGGCCTTCCATATATACAAATATTTTTCACATGTTTTGTACACTCTTGAATGCATTATCAGTTGATTATGATGTCCCTCTAGTTCCTTGTACTTATGCACCTACTGCTCAAGATGCATTTTTTGTTGAATCCAACGTCTATACGAGTGTGCTTGTATTTGAGACATTGAGGGGGGGGGTCATTGCCTGATAGTTCAAAGGGGGTACTTGTGTGTTTGTTGTGCATTCAGTCTTTATTTTTTTGCATCACTTGTTTACTTAATATAGTAATAATTAATTTTTCACTATGGATTCATTCTTAATAATTCCACTTACACCATTTAATTACCATGAATGGAAACCTAGAATGGAAATTATCTTACAATCCAAGAGTTACCATTAGATTATAATGGGCACTAAGATTGAACCTACTGATGCTAGAGTGAAAATCAAATGGTTTAACTATTGTGATAAATTCTATGAACTACTATGTTTTTTCATCTCCCCAGATCTACTCTTTCACATTAAATCTTCCAAAACACCTACTGAGGTGTGGGCCTAGATCACCAAGCTCTTTGGAGTGCAGGATGTGATGAGAGGACATGAGCTGGAAAATGAGCTTATTAGATTGAACCCAAATGACTTTGACACTCTTCAAGACTTCTTTACCAAGTTCATACTTTTGAGATTGCAGTTGAAAGCATGTGGAATTAATAAGAAAGATGAATAACTTGTTTTGTCAAATTCTTTAAACTGGGTTTTAAATATTTTATATTTGTGTCTACTTTTCATGCCACTAAGAGTGCTCTTGACACCACATGGAAGATGCCTTATTTAGATACCTTTTTTGTTGAACTAATTCAGGAGTAAGATAAGTTGATACAGATGGGCACAGTGAAGTCATCTAAATCTCATGCATTGGTTGCTGAGAAAGATAAGGATTCTAACAATAGAGAGAGAAAGCAAAGCAAGAAAAAGGATGAGAAGGGTGAAAATATTTCCACCTCCAAATCATAAAATGTGACCTCTTCTTCCAGTCATAAGCCTAAGAAAGATTGGATCAAATGTGGGCATTGCTCAAGGAAACATGATGAGAGTAAAGGTTCAAAGAAATAAATTGACCACCTTACTAGCCTTCTTATTTAGAACAACATAGGTGTTCCAGATTCTATCAAACCATCTTCATCAACCCATGAATCCATTAAGGCAAATGACTCTGGAAAATAAAAATAAAAAGAGAATAACAAGGGGAAACATAAGGGCAAAGCCTTAGTTACAATTGTGCTTCTAACTCCTCCTACATGGGTCATTGACTCTGGTGTTTCACATCACATGGCCTCTTCACGGATTGAATTCAGTTTCTTAGAACCATATCACATGTCCTCTATATAACTAGGTGACAACACTTCTAAAAATGTTCTCAGGAGAGCATCTATTGAAGTGAGTGGTGGAACATTCAATAATGTTAAAAGTGTGCCCTCACTCTCAACTAATCTCATGTCAGTCTATCAAATCACTCACCTTGGTCTGGGCATGCGAGTTGACTTCACTCCAGATTTAGTGAACATCAGGGAGTTACACAGTGATACTATCTTGGCTATGGAAATGGTCGATTACTAGTCTTGATTATATAGCTTCTCACACTTTGGTCTTGACTCTCCTTTAGATTCTTTATATTCCTCTTCGAACTCACCTGTACCTATTGACACTTCTGAGCCTGAGCTTCTTTATGATATTGACAACTCTTCTTCTATAGATGAATACAATAGTGAAGTGGACACACCTCCACCATCTCCTTGTCACCTTCTAGATATACAAGAGTATGTTCTTGACCCACCTATCTTTGGTCTACTTATGACATTACAGGGTAACAATTTACTGATCCAAAACACATTAGACATCAAGCAGTCTCTTCTATAATTACAAAGGATTCCATAGACCTTCTTTGCCTCTGCTTCTATTGCACCATCTTGGAATAGAGAAGTTAGAACACCTACCTTGCCTTATGTAGATCATTCCTTTCATAGGAATTACACTTTGGTTGAAGATCCATTAGGCACTTGGCAGACAAACTCATTGTTCTAGGGTAATCCACTCTTCACTGCATCTACTTCTGATTCACAGTCACTTTCAAGCATTCCTTTGGAGGACATCAAATGGATACAGTCAATTGTAGATTTTAGTGGGGATTTTTATCCCTCTTCTCTTCCTTGCTCTCTTTTTGGTTAAGTAGTTTTGTTCCTATGGGTTTTCTCCTTTACCCCAATTTATGGGAGTTGCATTGTACTTGGGTACCTCATCAGGCCTCATTGTCGGGACCTGATTATTCTACCCACCTAAGATGCACTTAAAGGGGGGTGTTAATGTAGGTTTTTTTCCACCTAGTGGTTTTATCTACACATCTTTTCAGCTTACTTAAGTTAGTTAATTAAGTCATTAGGGGTCATTTACCTTTAAGTGGGTTCTAATTGTGCGTTAGGGTTTTACCTTTTTGGTGACCTAATCTCACCCTATATGTTATTTATTTTTTCGTAAAGTGGATAATTCAAACATTTCCTTTATTTAATTTTATTAATTTTATATCTCTCATTCTACCTCTATAGGAATTTGACATCATCACGTGGCCATTATTCAGAGATTTTGGTGAAACATATTAGTTACTTGTATTGTTCTCTTGCTCGTTGAGTGTCTAGGCTAGAGATGTTAGTTTTAATAGCATGTTTTTGTTTGGTTTTGATAATACCAACATGATACTACTCTCCCCTCTTGGATTACTATTGATCACATAATAACATGCTCAGTGGGATACACACACCCCACAAAGCTCTTTTTCCTACCTCTCAAGATGTCTTACTAACTATTTTTATGTCAAGTTTTTGATTTGATCGCCAAAAAAGTGAATAAGATTGAAGTCTCTACCAAGCTAAAGGGATCAGTGACAACTATTAAGAATTGGGGTCGATCGTCATAATTAATATTGATCATAAAAATTCATAATGATATTTGCGTTATAAATATAGTCAATTAGAAACTGGAAACATAGTAAAAATCAAGTTTTTCTAGATTTTTATTGGTGCCCAACACATGTCTATTACTTGTATAACTTCTTTCTTATAAGGTAGTGATTTTTTTTGAATTTAAAACATTATCTGTCAAACATTTTTCTATCAAAACACATTTGTTTTTGGTGTGATTGTAGAATCAAAAACAATCACAGGAATCGACCATGATCCTTGTGGATCATCAATAATTTCACTATGTTTTTATTTTTAAGAAACTTGAGAGATAAAATTTGTGTTTTTGTTGAGTTAACTTGTAGGAATATAATATTGGATCCAACACAAATTAATCCGCTAACTTGTTTGCAAGGAATCAAGCCAAGGAAAAAGAAGTTTGGGTGTTTTTTAATCAAATTTTCATTTTGCAAAGTCAAAATTTTACAAAGGTTAAAAACTCATTCACATTTGGTTAAGATGTTTTAAAATTCACTTAAAATTTTGTCTTTTTAGCATTTTATAAGATTTTACAAGTGCAAATATAGCCAAGGGGTCAAAAATTCAAACACATTTTGATCTGGTGTTAGTAAAAAGAACCTACATTTTTAGTAAGAGCTCCTAAGATATTTTTTAATTTTTGTTGGTTATTTAGTTAGTTTCAAATTACTTAGATTAGATTATTTTATTTTGGCAAACACAAAATTTAGCATGTATGCTCTCCCCCATCCCCTTTAAGGAACATGGGTGACCAAAAATGCTTAGTTTATCACTCTTGTTTGTAAAGTGTGTCAGAAAGAATGTTGTGTATGTTCTCCCCAAGTTTTTAGTGACTTGGGTGATTCAAAAGTGACCTATAAATTCTTTCCATTATTTTCATTTATGGACAGGGGTTCATAGCCTCCCCACGAGATCTTTAGGGGTGAACTAACTTGGGGTTTCACCTCTAAGCATCATACCAACCCCACTCCATGTTAAGGTATACAAATTGGGAAAATTATTGGATGGGATAGTGGTAAGTGGTTGGTCTGACCATATCAACAAGAACCCAAGCCATGTGATAGCAAGATATTGGACTCCACTGAGCAGTACATGACTGGAGTCAATATGTAAATGAATAGACCCTTGCATAGTAAGTTAGGTGGTTTGGATTCAATTGATGTGTTTATTCCCTTATGTGAACCACACTTGGGACCATCTAATACATGAAAAACTTGTAGGTTTTAGTCAAAACCTCACTACCATATAATTTCATGCCAAATGCTAAGTGTTCCTCACTCTAAGTTTGTGCCACCTGTTAAGAATGTGCCTCACAAGATATCTGATGTTCAATGAAATATTGGGATGATCATGTGTCAGTAGTATTATGGGCCTATCACACTATGTACAAGCACATGAATAAGATTACAACTTTTTAACTAGTATTTTGTGTATAGGCCATTTTACCTATGGAATTTCTAGTGCCCTCATTGCACATAATGCATATTGATCGATTAGATGACCAATAAATAGTCTTTGAGTGCATGCCTGGAAGATTTGGAATGCTTGGATGATATACACACCTAAGTATGATGGAGCCAACAAATAGAAAAGGCACACCAGAGCTATGGCATGATAAGCATATCAA
Source organism: Torreya grandis (assembly GCA_037957365.1). Classification (NCBI taxonomy): domain Eukaryota; kingdom Viridiplantae; phylum Streptophyta; class Pinopsida; order Cupressales; family Taxaceae; genus Torreya; species Torreya grandis. The sequence continues at coordinate 4,118,141 of JARHVA010000101.1, forward strand.
GCACAAGGTGTGTACCAAAGGTACACTGGTCTTGCTATATGACTCAAATTATCTCAAGCACCCAGGGAAATTACAAATTAGATAGATGGGACTTTATATCATCCATAGTATATTGGATATTGGTACATGTAAGATACACACATTGATGGGTGAAATGCTCCTAGGGTATTTTAATGACAATAGATTGAAGCCCTATAGTAAATAAGATGGTGATTGCATCATCAGACACCAATTTATTGATCATAAGTTGGTTGCTTTGTGTTGACCATAATAAAATTTGGTGTGTGTTGACCATAATAAAATTTGGTGTGAGCCATATCTTTCCTTATGTTTTTTTTTTTTTATGTTAGGTGAATAAGCATGGTACTTTTAGGCCTAGAGGAAAACTCTTCTGGTGCTTACACATATAAATCTAGTCAGATGAGTTGAGTACGAATGTTCTCTAAGTGCTTGAGGCTAGATACCTAAGTTTCTTAGTGTGTGAAGTTTACCAGATTTAGAAAGCTATGACTCTAAGTTGACAAGTGAAGGCATAAAATATGTTCATGTGCAATTAATTGAGAAGATATTATGAAGCACTAGAGGACCCGTGACATGAAAGCATATAGAAATCAATCAATCAAGAGAGGTGCACTTGTAAGGAAGCACAACACTAAGAAGAGATGGAATCAAAGAGGCTAAATTTTGTGCATGTGAAGAACTGCACCTAGGTTACTATAAGAAGGGTAAAGGTCATGCCAAGGTGAATAAAGTGCAAGATAAAGATTGTTGAGATAGCTAGCAACCACCCAATAATCGGTGTGAAGTGACCATTTGAATCACCTGTCACTTCACTGAATAAACTATTAGAAAAATTAATGATGTGATGGTGGAAGCATAAAGGTCCAAAATAAATGAGGATTTGGTAGTGAATTTTAGAAAATTTCATAGGTTTAGTAGATTTTAATAAATCCACATGGTGCCAAGGCATTAATCACCAACCGTTAATGAGGTAGTTAAAAATAGAGTATAAAGGGGCAAACAACAAACTAGAATAGGTTACCAACCTTATGAGAATTCAAACTAGAACACATATCCGAATAGACTTGAAGCCACTCAATGTAAAAAAAAAATGCTACCAGTAAAAACCAGAGCATCCATAGCCCCCAAGCAAGAAAGATTGAACCATGACAAGATTGCATTCTGCTTTAAATTGAATAGGAGGCAAGTGTAGAGGAATCGAGAGAGAAACAAGGTAGTAGAAGTTTTGCATAATGATGAGGCTATCATTAATGATACATGAAACTCAAGAGTCAAAGATACAGTCATAATTCATGACTATGAAGAAGCATAAACTACCATTAATGGCTTCATAAAGATCACCCAACCATGCTTTAATAACATCCGGTTCAAAATGGGTAAGAAAAGGTTAAGTATAGGTCCATCATAGGCACAAAAAGATGCAAAGAAAGTGTGGATGGTGAAAGAAGTAGTCATTTTGAAATGAGAGGTGCAGATGGTAGAAGGCATAAGCATTGTTGTAATAAACCTACATCAAGCACAAAACTTGCTTATAGAGAGATGCAGTTCCCCCTAGAGGTCATGGTGGTGGAGAAATGGGTATCATTCATGCACATGTGAAAATTGAAGGATTATAACCACTGGATGGGGAGTAATGCACAAGCAATAAACTAGGACTAGATGGTCAACATAAAGAAGAAGATAAAGGTCAGAATCATACTCTTCAATGTCTCCATCTGAGATAAATTGGTGACCATCGATGTAACCTAATTATTTGAGCTGCCAAGCTTTGGGAAGCTGGAGGAATTGGTGTAATTCCTTCTCTACCATGTACATGATGACCATTTATACGGGATGGTGCATGATGATCTTGATGCACCTCATTATTAAGATCATGGGGTTACTAGGCACAAAGGTAGATAACCATAACATGATGGAGGATGAAGTGGAGGTTGAGAGGGTTATGAAGCTCTTGGGCTAGTACAAGTTTAGATTCATGTTCCCTATCAAGGATATCCAAGACCCTAGCACAAGGATAATGGTACACCTGATTAGAAATATGCTCTGGTAGATGGTGGTCTAACATCAACAAAACCTTATTATGCATCATCCATCACATGGCATAAGGGGTGAAGTTCAACATCTCCAAATTTATTGTTGAGGAGATTGTTAAGAATGCACAAGACTACCACTAAGTGCAAAAAACATGTAGGTGGGGGTATATTCTGAGATTGTTAGTAATGGAGGAGATAGGTGTGTCAAATGGTGATGATGACAACTTATGGGTGTTCCCACCCCACCATAAGTCCCCTATGATGAAGTATCAAGACTTCATTTTCCCACCCAGCTTCTCACAAAAGTACAAGATAAGGGTGTAAGGGTGGTGCAATAGGTACATCAAAGCTTTTGAGATTAAATGGTGTATCCCTTAGAAACTTCCCCAATATCTGGTGGGGATGGAAAAATTTATCATAATGTAACATTTATATGTAGTATGCCTAGTTCTCATGGATGGAAACCTATCCAAATGGCTCAAGTTGCCTTACACATTTTCTACCAACTATTTCATGGCGGCTCTAAGAAGGATTCCCAACATGCAATAGTTAGAGATCCCAATCAAGATTGTGGATCAAGATAGGAGTAGGTTGAGGTGAAATTTTATGCATCCTATAGCTAAGGACACAAAGGATAAAGAGGATGACATTGATAAGATGGAACTTCATCCCCTCTAGAAAAAGATAGTAAGTGGGCACATCTTCAACCTCTACTACAAAATGAAGTTACTCAAGAAGGGCTATGATCTGAGAAAAGATGATGATCTCCCCTTCTTAGTCGATGATGAATGGAAGGTTACACTAAATATATAGGACAAGACCCTCTAGAGGAAGTGGGGAGAGAAACTTGAAGAGATCATAGAGTGCATCCAGTTGAAAGTTGCCTATGAGGAAAAAATTATGCCCCTAGTTCCTAAGAAGTGTATGACCTTTGCACTAGAAAGTGCTTCCCCCAATAATAAACACAAGAAAAAGACTAAGTGACCCATTGCATTCCCTGCCATAACTCTGGCAAAGATGGATAAAGAGGTGACCCTCACACCCAAAATGGAGGGAACTAAAGAAGAAAGAGTAGGGACACATATATTGCAGGTAGAAGAAGAGGAAGAGGAGCCAAGTGTCAGGGATGTACATAAATACCTATAAAGTAGCATGATCACCATGATTGGAGAAGCAAAGTAGCTGGCAAGCCCCTCACCTAGTTAATAACCCTATACACCACCTCCATAAATAGAATAGGAGAAGAAAAGGGTTTTGAATAAAATGGGCTTGAGTGAGAAGGACATTGAGAAGGCACTAGTAGTTGAAGAGAAGTGCAGACTTGCCCAAGAAAAATAACTGGCCTACGTAGAAAAAAGTCCATGAAGGCTCCTATAAGCATAGGACTAGTAGTTGAAGTAGTTAATCAAGCACCAAGTTCCCCCACCAGGACGGAAAAATAAGTTGCACACAAGGTACACCCAAGTAGTGAAGGGGTGCTTGAAGAAAAAGAAGGCGATATTGATATCTTAAAAAAACAAACAAAGACAACAAAGGAACCCTAATAGCAATAAGGAGATGTTATCACTGAAATAATTTCCCTAGAGGTGAGTATTGATAAACCCTAGGATGAAGAAGTGGATGAAGGAAAAGAAATTAATGAAAAAACCCCTACGGATCAAATAGGTGAATCCTCTAAGGAAAGCATTGAAGCGAATGGTGGTACTAGTAAAGAGGAGGAAGAACAAATAGAGATGATCATCATCGAGAAGGATGACAAAGAGTTGAGCATAAGGGAGAAGGTGAATAAGGGATGGGTTTAAAAAGAGATTTATATGTATGACATTATGCCCCCCAAGCTGCCAAAACTAGGATGTGTAAATGACTCTCATTTGTAATTGATCATTATATGGATGAGCCTCATTTTAAGGCACCTCAAAAGGATATTTTAAAATTGAAAGAACCTGATGAGGGGTAGGAACCCCTCTTTATAAAATTTCATTCCATGAACCCAATCCAATCTGGGAATGCATTAATCAGAATGGCCACTGAAGTTCTGCACCAAAACATCATCGATGATGGTAAGGTGAAAAAATGGAAAAAGCTCCAAAAAGAAGTTAAAGATGAAGTGCAGGCCACCAAATTCAAGATGCAACAACTCTATAAGTGTATAGAGATGACCAAACCATCCCTTCTAGTTGGCATAGATACTTCAAACCTCTTAGAGGTTGATAAAATCTATATGCTAGTAGAGCAGATGCTCCCAAGGTTACAACTCGAGTTGACACAAGAAGAAGAATATCCCTGCACCGTGTTATAGAAGGAGCTAGTTGGTAAGCTCAAAGAGGTAGAAGATCTCTTTAAAAAATAACAAGAGGGAACAAATATAGAATATGCCATATTATTAAGCTTCTCAAACTAAACATCAGTCATAGATGCATGCCTAAAGCAAGCAAAGGAAGAGAAGAAGATGATGGCACAAGGAAGGTCAGAATAGGCATAGATCATGGGAAGAATCAATGCACTCAAAAATTAAATTAAGGATCAATAGCATAACTTGAATGCACTCTTCTTCACTCTATATACTAAGGCTTGTGATCAAGGATCAATCCTATATGGGAGTGTGGATAAGGCAAAGGCAAATGTAGAGGCCTTCCAGAAGGAGCTAAAAAATACTGATGTGCTTGCGCCTACTATTGCATCCACTAGAATACATAGCATCACTAAAGAAATCAAGCTCACCATTAAGGGATTTAAACACTTCAACAAGGAGCTTAATGAGAATGTGCCTAAGCTCTGTGCCACTAAGACCTTGACAGCTTAGTGTGAGGACGGACTAAAATTTTTGTATGGGGTGATGTTAGGCCCCTTATTTTGGTAAGTAAAGGATTTGTGCTAGCATGACATGCACATAAGTGTGAGGGAATTAATTGCATAATTGTTAGTAGTTTGGCATTTTGATGTCAAATAGAGGGTTCAACACATACCTTGCACCAATTGACAGGTGGTTATCTCCAAGATTTCCAAGGCATCTTCGATGATTTGGAGATAAGTGGTGACTACAACACAAACTTCATCAGGTCATGGAGTCAACAAGAATGATCACCAAAGTTCTAGCTCCGCACTTGGTTTGCATGTTTCACCCTGGTGGAGATGCTCTAAAAGTATATATAAGGATCTCAAACCAGTTGATGCAAGGAATGAGAAGATATTACAATGAAGCTCTAGTGGATTAGAATTGTTTTGTATGCACTGCTTCAACAACTATTTTACTTAAGTATTAGTATGGATGCCATGAAGGCTCCATTTGTAAGCACCCAAGATTGCCTGTGAGCCTATGAGTCATTAAGTAATTGAGCCAAGCATTTACTTTGTTTTAAATGTCATGAACTCTATTTTATTTGAACTTTGATTAATGGTAAAGATGGTTGCAATAAAACAAGATATCTGACTTATACATATTTTGTATTACTATTTGAATGTGAGATGATTGTAATGTTGTAATTTAAATACATTTATGATAAGAAATGTTTATGAGCTTCTATTTTGTGTTGTTAATGGAGTCCCTATGATAAATTATGATGTCATCATAAATCTGTAGAAAGCATAAGTATAGATCATGTGCCAAGCGTTCCTATCCTTGCTAGAAGCATGTGCCTAGTATAAGTATTTAAAGTCAAAGCAACCCTTAGACCTTTAAAATGTGATATGACACTAGGCTTAGTTTAACAAAGGCTTGTGCCCATATGACTCTAAGATTATTCTACCAAAATGCTTGCACCTATAGGCCACTAGGCATAGTCCATGAAAGGCTTGTGCCTATGGATCTATTCAAAGCCTTCTTTGAATTGATCAAGTCCCATAATTGATATCTTACACCATGGCACAACTAGCCCAATATGGGTCCTGATTATTTCTTAGCTATGCTTTGGGTGAGTGCATAAAGCCTTTTCCTTATGTGGATTGATGCCAACACTGTCAAGTGTTCAAATGTTGAGCGCAAAGGGGATATCTCATGTTTGCACCTTGTTGTAATAATCCAAGAACTGACTAAAACAACTTTGTGTGCCCTATTCTATAACACCACCTACTAATGCTTGAGAGATAGAGGGTGGCATAAAAACTCTACCTACACATGTACTTTAATTTTTGAATTAACACTTAATTCTTCATAAGCATTGGTATATCGATGGAAAATTTGGTTGAAACTATGCACACTCGTGTCAATTATAGGGAATATGAGAAGTCATTTATGTTACTTTGATTTTTATTTGATTTACATGCATGTTTTAAAGAATATAAATTATTTGTTTGTTAAAAATGAGTCATAAACCAATCACACGTTTTTATGCCACCTTAACCTAAGAGGTGTTATTATGTTTGTTTGATACCATACTTTTGCCTTAGACTTTTTCAAAACATTTGTGTGTGTGTCACTTGTTTAAATAGGGCATCATTATGATGCCCATTTTGTCCCAAGTATTTGACTTAGATTTTTGAAAACTATTGTCATACCTTTTGAGTAAAGTAACATTGTTACGTTGCTCATATTATTTCAAAACCATTGCCTTATTTCAAAAATAGTTCGAGACCATGTATGCCCTTAGTCTACAAATGGTATCATTATATCATCCATTTATGTCTAGGATGTTATCCATTAGAAGAATCTAAGTCTTTTTAAACCAAGTTAAAAATTTATCATGCAAATTTTAGATTTAAACTGATCTATCTACACCTATGTCTTGCTTACTTTTGGCCTAGGTGTTTACCTCTTACCTTTGAATTGTGCAACTTGGGCTAATTCCTTTGTTACTTTGAAGACTCATTTACCTAGATATACTAAGTGGTCTATCTTTCACATGTCTCAAGTTTATTTTTTATCTTGAACTAAGGTCAAAACTCTCTTTTTAAGTACAACCTTAAGCGTGGTTAGTTTACATTGGATCCTTGCTTATCACTTAGGCTTGACTGCTTTACTCATTTCTCTTACTTATATTACTTGAGATTGATTTTCCCAATTAGTTTAGGCATGTTCCTAGAGTGACTTTCTTATACCAAGGTCAAAATTGTTTTATAATCCATATGCCTATATTGAGTCGAAGTATTTCAAATTGTTTACCTTAGAGATTAGATTAATGCAAGTTTTTACTATGACCTAGTTTATTTTAAAAAGTCTAGCTTTGTGCCTTATTTCCAAGGACCTAGCATTTGCCTTTTAGTTTCCATACCTAGTTTATTTCAAAGTCTAGCTTTGTGCCTTGTTTCTAAAGACCTAACATTTGCGTTTTAGTTTTTAGACCTAGTTTGTTTCAAATTCTAGCTTTGTGCCTTATTTCCAAAGACCTGGCATTTGCCTTCCGGTTTTTAGACCTAGTTATTTTTAAGTCTAGATTTTTGTCTTGTTTCCAAAGACCCAAAATTTACCTTAGTTTTTAGATTTCATTCATGTTTTCTTAGTATAGTTTTATGCCTTGTTTTCAAAGGCCTATCACAATTTTTCATTTTAGACCTAGATTAGATTTGTTGGAAACACTTTTGCCAAGACTAGGATTCAAGCTTACCTTTTATTTGACCATTTGTGTGCAAGACATTAAACATTTGAGATATTTGATAACATGATTATAATTGATTATTTTGGAGAAAGATCTCTATTCTACGCCAAATTTCAACCATTTGTAATAATATACTAAGTTTTCCCTTTAGACCAAGTTTTTAGACATACCAAACATCAACCATTTATTTTAGACCACATTTTGAGAGTTTTTGAGAACTCTAGACCTTGTCTTTGTGAGACATTAATCATGGATTCAAATATGCCTTGCTATGCACATAGTGGGACCATGTACAATCCAAATTACGAAAATGTAGTCATGAATGATGCCTTTATTCAAGACTCATATGGTCATGATGTAGTTTATGAGACAGATCCATATCCTCCTTACACTACTCAATATGTGAAACAAAGCCAAGACCCATTAACACACTACTTGGTTAATACACCTCTTTATCCAGGTCAAGATAAAAAACAAACATCACAATACCTTGCTAGTGTGTCATTTGTTATTGAATAAGTCTAATAATAGCCTTATTATGTTACCATGCCATTGACCTATGACTCATACTTGTTTGATTGTCAATTTCTTGAAAACAAGGATGAGTTTTTAGTTAGAGACGTAGAGGTATTGGTCAAGTTTTTGGAATACTTTCCCCATGAAAACCCACCTAGTCTAGTTAAAGTGCATAGAAACATACGTTATACCCAAAATATTGAATATGCCTCTACTAGTTACCCTCAAGTGATCATGCCTATGACAAACCGAGATTTGAATATTATTGAAAATGGGAAGGGCCCCATAGAGGACCAATTTATGCAAATGCAATAAGCATATCAGACATATCTTAATTTAGCATGGAATTTCAACACTATGGCCATTTTGAATGCTACACTTATAAAACAAATTCCTTCAACATGAGTGCTAGTTGATTCGATAGGTCATGTTAATCCAGGTGTGGACCTATTGGCCCAAAGTAATTCAATAGGAGACATGTTTAATTTCTCATTCATTGAGGAAGTGATTGTGGCCTCTACTCAAGATCATGTGCCAAATATAGTGGATAACACGCAAGTGTCTTCTGATTTAGGCCAAGGTGAGGCAAATGTACCACCAAACAACCCTCAATAACAAGTGCCTCTTACCAATATCATAATTGGTTCATAATAGATGGGGGAAGGAATGCCTAGTTACCAACCATAAAAGGTTACTTCCACTCCCCAACCAATTACTTCTTCAAGCACACAACAACATGGAATAAGTAATTGGGTGTCAGCCCATGTTTTACCCTAACAAGTGATAAATGTTATCCTACCTCAATAGGTGATGACTAATATTCTGTGGCCATAGGCATAGACCAATTTACCACTTATGCAGAGATAAAACACTACACCACCTTAATAGGTGGGAGTAAATGTTCCACCTTAATAGGTAATAATGAATGTATCTCAATAGTCATAGACTAATGTACCTCAATAATTGCATACATTATCTAATCAATAACACATTACTACTGGTTAAAGATAAATGTCAAACACCTAACAAGCATCTAGTTCACAAAAGTTGTTTGTTTAATAAAGAGGTGTTGATGTACAATAAGTACCTCTTAGGCAATCATTACCTTTTACTCGGCATGTGCCACATATTCATAGATAAGGCCTTAATCAATAGTAAGTACCCTTTATTCAACTAGGTTCGACTAGTCGGTAATATGTCCCTATTCAAGCTCGGTAGGCATATTACCTTACATAAAGCCACACAATTCCAACATAACCTCAATTCACTTATACCTAGGGCCATATGTTGAATCCAAACTAGAATATTTACTAATAATGCATGTAGTATCAGTAGGCTCATCCCAATGCACATATGAATATTCCTAGTGGATTGGTCCATCAAACCAATGTTCTAAAACACTTTATACCTCGATTATATCTTAGTCAAGGTAATCTAACTTTGACCACCCAACCATAACCACAACTAAATGTGCCATCAAGTTTCTTGGCCTAAGAAATACAACATATGAAAGATGCAATTACGTCCATTCAAACAAGAAAGTAGACTAAGAAGTTCAAGTTAGATGATGTGTGTTCATACTTGTTTAACATGGAGTATCTTTAGATACCATTTCCTCTAGGATATGAGCCACTAAAATTTGACAAGTACAAGGGCAAATGAGACCCTAAAGAATATCTAAAAGAGTTTTTTGTCATTTGATAGCCAGTGGCCTATAGTGACATCTACCTAATTCTTTTCCCTTGAAATCTAGTTGGATAGGCTTTAGAGTGGATTCTTAAATTACCAAAGAACTCAGTATCTAAATTTGATGATCTGTCAGATAAATTTTTAAAAATTTCTCCTACAATCTCCAGCATGAGATTTTAGTAGTGGATTTGAGTTAGAATAAGTATAAAGTTGGTGAAAGCTTAGCGAGTTACTTACAAGGATGGAGGGCACTTGCTAGTCACTTCACCCATAATCTACCAGATAAATTTTTGGTAAACACAGATGCTAATTATTTTTCTATGTTTACCAAAAATTTGCATCTGTAAAATATCTTATCACTTGGATATTTAGTGCGCTCACACATTCAAGGATATCAATGAGAAAAGAATACATATCGAAAAGGCCCTTATTAATAAAGGAATTATCAAGTTATCTTTTTCAAACTAAAATCAGAGCCAAAACCAAAATCTAGGCCCAAGTCAAAACCTTATCCCAATCCAAACACAAACATCTGCACTTACTTAGGCTAATTACTATGAAAAACCCAAGCCATACAACTACAACAAGAATGTTGTAGGTAATGGAGTAACTGAGTCACATCATATTCAAATGGTGTAAACACTATTTGCTCAACATATACCACAAATACATCTTATTCCATAAATACAACCTATATAGCAAGTGCAGTCTATGCCTTAACCTAGGCCAACTCCTCAAATGCTATAGCCACTACCTTTGTGAACCCCTATGCCAAGAAGAAGAGCCACTCCTAGAGTCTTCAATGACTTTGGTGAGCCTATTGAAGTAGTGTTTTACAAACTAACCACAACTAATATGATTAGTTGTTTGATCCCCAAACACTTTCTTGAAGGCATGCCTTATCCAAATTGGTACAAAGAGCATGAGTTCTGTGAATACCATCATGTTCATGGACATTATATACACTATTGTGGGAAACTAAAGCACCTCATTCAAAATATGTTTGAAAATGGAGATATCCAATTGGATAAAAAATAATATACTTATAATAAAAACCTAGGTATCTACAAAAATTCTTTTCCATAGCATAATAATGCCAATCAACAATAACAATAATGATGACCTCAGCCACAATAATAACAACAATAATCATATCAGCAATAACAACAACAATGTCAATCATAAATTAGAAAGAACCAAGGCTAAAATGACCCAAATAATCAATATAATTACCACACAGTTGCATATTACTACAATAAAATTTTAGGTCATATTATGGGAGGTCATTAATCTACCATTACCATCAATCCCAGACCAAATACCAACAGACTAGGATTGTTTCCTAACAATGCCAATAAACCTACTAATGCTAGTAATCCTCACTTGACCTAATTGTAGCCAAACATAACAACCAAGGATTACCATTTCAAGACCCTATGCTAATAACTCTTCATTTCCACATGACCACATCCAAGTGCATCAAAAATAAAAAATTATCCTCTCTAGCCCATCTCCATCATTTTCTAGTTACAATGGTCCTGTATCTAATCGAGATTGCAGAATTACAACTCGATGGTCTAAAATCATCATCCTAGGCCCACAACACCCTATTAATGAGACTATCCAACCCCCTATGTTGGCTAGGAGTAATCAATTACCATTATTAAATAAAAATCTTAGACATTGTGGAATAACTCCAAACAACACCCATAAAAATCTCTATTTTGGATTTGTTGCGTACATCTACCATCCATAAGAGTGTCTTTACATAACTTCCAAGCCAATCTCAAGTGCTAAATGGCATCACACTAGACAAATTCCAAGCTTTGGTTGGGCACTTAGCCTCAGGCTAATAGTTGACCTTCGAACAAAGTGATATGTCATCCCTTGGCCCTCTCTATAATAACCCATTATACATTCAAATTGTCATCATGCGATACAAGGTTAAACATGTCCTAATAGATAATGGATAAGTCTTGAATATTGTGTCTTTGAATCTAATTAAGCATTTGGGATACACAACAACTAACCTTTAGCCAAAGACTATTACTATTAAGGCCTATAACAATGAAGAGTAGGAATCACAAGTAATCATAAGTTTACTAGTGATCATCGGGCCTTTGACCCACAATATACTTTGCTATGTGATAGATCTGGATTTATCATAAAATTTATGTTTGGGTAAACCATGGATACATGAAAATTATGCAATCCATTCAACATTGAACCAGTGTATCAAGTTTCCTCATTTTGGGATGAACGTCACTATCCATGGAGATTTACAACCATATGAACATTGAAAGCATTTGGAGGTAAAATATGAAAGTTATAATTACCATTTTGGTCTAAACCCAATACCAAAGAAGGACAAAGGCAAAGAGGTACTTGTTGAATTACTAAAGGCCAATTGTATAGACCCTAATAACCTTCTCTCATCTTCACATGTGCCTCATATTGAAATGTCTAATCATTTTACCATTTTAGACAATGGTCCAAGAGAGTATTTTACCCATGACACATTCCACATAGTCAAGCTTCCATAGAAATCAACGTCCTATGGAAGGCCCAAAGCTAAGCTAGTTTATAATGGAATGGTGATGAAAGGGAAAAGGAAAGCTTTATATCTCAACACTTGTTATTTTCAAACTAGACACTAGCCAAGAACAAGACCCACTTGCAAATGATGATTCATGGTTATACAATGACAAATTAGATGATTGTTATCAAAGTAAAAAGTATCCCATCCCTAACAATATCAAGGATAACCAAGCATATGAAGGTAGAGGCCTAGGATAAAATTAGTAGGTGTAACAACCCCGCTGGGTTAGACATAGAAATATGTGATTTTTTTAATGAAAGACATATCAAAAATAGATTACACCATAGGAATATACAAAGACCATAATAAAACTCAAGGTGTGATAATAACAACAAGCATAATACATCACATAACACCAATCTATAAAATCATGAGAGTACACGTCTTACTGCCACTATCAAAGTATAATATTAATTAATTACAATTCTTCATGAAAATATTTAATGATAAGTACAATACATTATAATGTACATATAAGATGCATGGCTTCCCTAGAGCATAGTTCCCAAACTCAAGTATCTGTGGTAATCTCAAGTGTCATCTCGATAATTAGTACTATTGTAGGGAGGGAGAGCATCATTCGAGGGCTTTTCGACACCAACCACAGACCAACGATCCTCCACACTAATCCCACAAGGAAATGGCCCTCTCTTCATGGATGAATATATAGTGACGATGCAGAAAACCAGAGAGACAAACAAATACCTGTGTGCTATATGATTTCTAAACTAAACATGTAGTGTATCATAGAAAACTATTTTATTGTAAGATATTGCACAAACATGTAAATCATACTTATGAAATGATAATGTCTCACTAAAAATAATTTGAACCAAAATTTAATAAATAATAAATAATAACGATCTATAGATCAATCAAATTCATACACACCACTTGATCAGACTACCTTCATCTATCATTATGATACTAGTAAGCCAATGAGTCCATCTCACTTCTTACTCCATATCAACAATGTGAATTGGTCAAACACAATTCAACCATAAGATTTATATAATTTACATCCTATTAGGAAACACATCATATAACATGATAATCATAGGAATAACCAAAACATACATTTATTTCATCAAATGTATGAAGGAATCTTACATTATTTTCTATCTCATATTATAAATAATGACTATAGTTTATACCACCTGGGTAAATACACATTTAACTATAGATTTTTACTATCACAATTAATTTCCAAACATATTACACCTTATGATAATCCATATTATTGTAATCTAATGTTCTAAGACATAACTACTAGTTTTCCATAATCAGTAATAGTAAAGTAGTCATAACTACACAAAAATATAAGCTTACATTATAACAAACAAATCGTAGTTTCCATGAGACACATAATATTTCATCTTAGCATACACTATATTCTTAAGGATTGTATTCATGCATACACAAAATCTTACCAATTGTTACAAAACATGTTATACACAATAATAACCAACATGCATACAATAAATCATTCACACGTACATGTAATTCTAGACATAATAATTACAGTATGTACCATCCGGATGTAATACTTATATATTGTGGTACTCTATGATATTTCATACTATCATAATTCATAACTACATAAATGCACGTAACCCAACTTAGGATTTCACAATCAAACATTCCACCTACATAATAACCATTAAGTATGTACGAGATTATACCTCTCGAAAATACCTTGGGTTTAAATTGCATATTAACATTCAAGAAATATATCTAATTAGCATGCACCACAATGCATCATTATATACTAAACACAACCAAGCATATATACATATTAATACTCCTATAATATGTATTGCTTGCATGTATTCGAAACTAAATTTCATATAACTAACAACCAATCGATCATTTTTAGAGAAATAGAGAACTCATAAATCTCTTATAACATTCATTTAAACATCTCATTTTATTTTCCAAAGACTATTTTAATATGATTATACTTTTGGTCCCTTGGACATTTTAAGATTCATTTTAACCATCTATTAACTACAAGTTTAGGAATATGACACTATACACCTATATATGTAATATTCTATATGAACACCAAAATCCATCTAGAGATATATTTTCTATATGTACACCAATGTACATATTAGCTACATTCGTAGTATACTCCCAATAAAGTACTTACCAATATACAAATATGGTGTATATAGTTCAATGGTCATAAGAAGTCTGAACAGTGGCTTAATCATTATAACTTTCCTATCCCAAAAATACATTGATGATCTCTTAAAGATATTAATATTCCTTGAGTATTAATGCATAAGTTATCATAGAGAAAAAACTATTTATATCCTAATCCAATCGCCAATTGATTATTATAGTTAAATACTCACATCATTTCTTATAGTTGGTTATGCATATCATCCTATGTATTGAGTTACAAGTTCAACTCTGTTGACCTTTTTTTTATAAACTCTTGTGTTTCAAAGTACATTGCCAAATTTACAAAAGGATTAAATACTATGACCCATTAACATCAAATATCAAATCTCACTTCATACCAGGAAATATCAAAAGACCTGGTCGCATATACAATTAATATGTGGTATTTATCTATTTAGCTAATGAATTCATTTGATTTTAATCTATATAGTCTAGCTATATGAATACTTGATATTTACAAGTAAGAATATAAATACCATGTAACTCCATTATATTAAGCTTTTTGTAGCTTTTCATTATCATATGATTTAATGTTATATTTGTTTAAATATACGAAAAACTACCCTATTATTTAATGTTTTCCATTACATGCTCATAGTGGCTAATAATTTAACATAATAGTTATATTTGTTTAAATCATTTCTGCTTAACCTCATGTAGATATAGCATATTTTCATTAGCTAGAGTCCAACTATTAGAATGAGTTAAATCTTGTATGATGGAGTGATTGGTCTATGTATTTATCTATTTAACTTTGGGATATTGACCCAATAACATCATATGAATTGTTTGTCCCAAAATAGCTTTTATATATAAATCCCTGAACTAATATTTATATCTATTTATAAAATGGTGATCATCTCTCATTATAGGTTCACAAATATAGGTTTAGGTATCTGTACTGGACATGTTCAAATCACCACGCTAAGTAAATATTAAGTAGAACGAATAGACATACCTAAACGAATAGTGGACATAGTGGAAACAATAGACATACCTAAACAAATTACCACACTAAAGATAACACTCTAGTTCACTAACATTCTTAATAAATCTCAAAACTTCTTGGTTGGAGTTAAAATGCCTTTATGTATTCTGAATAGCATTATTTTCATTTATATATAGAGAC
Organism: Torreya grandis; assembly: GCA_037957365.1. Taxonomy (NCBI): domain Eukaryota; kingdom Viridiplantae; phylum Streptophyta; class Pinopsida; order Cupressales; family Taxaceae; genus Torreya; species Torreya grandis. The sequence continues at coordinate 4,133,849 of JARHVA010000101.1, forward strand.
ATCTATTAAATACTTTATAAATACTGTGATCGGAATATATGATTTACATAATTTATATACAGTAAGGGTTAGAAACTATATATATGTGTGTGTGTGTGTGTGTGTGTGTGTGTGTGTTTAAATCATTGTATGCTTTATTTTTTTTCTTGTTTCATATTGACCCAATAGATCATTGTTTCTCCCAAGGCAAATCACCATTACGAGTTCTTTCATGGAGGGAACAATGATAATAATTCTGATTCCTATTTAATTTTTACCTTTTCTTAAGTCATTGAATAATAAACAACAATGTTGCACTTATTATACAATCCAAAAAATTACTATTTTGAAAATTATTAAGAATTGTTGTATATAGAAGGGAGTATTAAAGTGATTTATCATTAAACTATGTATCGCTTAACAATATTTTCTGAGTGAATTAAATTCCAATAACCTACTTTATCTGGCCTAGTATTGGTATACATTTCATTAATAAACAACGTTATATTAGACTAATGAACATTCTGTTAATAAACTTTAATGCCAAAACTTATATTTTATTCACAATTAGAGCATAAATCGGAAAAATAATGATTAGAAGTACTATTATTTGTCAAGTGGTTACTATATTTCCACATGTTATATATAAAGTCATCAAATTCCCTATTTTCATACTAATATCCTAAAACATTAATGGATAACTGATTATAGTTTTGGTCACAATATATAATAATATACTTAGCTTATAATTTCCAAATGCACTACCTTATATTGCTAATTTTATTCCTGTAGTGGTCAGTTGTAATGCCTCTTATCTCTAATGGTCTTTGTATTTAATCGAATACAACTTTCAATATATATTAAATAACTCACTACATAACACCATATTTATACAACATGAATACGCATAAAAATTAAATACAAAACTAATTTGGACTTATATTTAGTTATTTCTTAAGACGTAAATTTGGGAGTCCACCTTTCTTTCATGCTTCATTCCGTCGCCTTCTCCTCTGGGTCTTTTTCCTCCTCTATGTAGAAATTATCCTCCTTTTTTAATATTCTTTCCCTTTTATCATAAGAAAAGATGTAGTTTTGTTTTTGTTTTGAAGATTATTTTTATTTTATTTTATTTTTAATATATTTGATTATTATTTTTATTTTCTCATTATTTAATATTTTTCCTCTTTTACTTATTTTGAGAGTTTTTTTTCTTTTTACTTTACAATATTTTTTTCTTTTCTCAGTTATATATTTTTCAAATATATAATTTTCTTAATTATTTTTATTTTTTCCCTCTCAATGACAATTTTCAGATTTGCAACATTTATCATGAATTAAAAAGATTAGTAAATTCACTAATTTATTTAGCACCTCCTAATGCCATGATGAATTAATCAACAAATCTAAATTTAATCAATTTATACAAATCTCCAGAATATTAATGATTATAAATATAAATACATAAGATAAAATCACCCAAACATGAACCTAAACTAACACACAAGTCACATAAGATAATATCATAAAACCATTAAACTATGCTAGCAAACCAAGTATAAATGACTATCTAATGCAAACGACATCAAAACATATTATGCCAACCACTCATTATGCTTTTTACATGTGCTAGATATCTATAGTGTGTGTATGGTATCCGTCAGTTTCTCTATCATCCTCTAATGTCTTGATCTATGTCAACCTCTCCGATGATGCTCTCCCTCCATCACACTCTAAGGGTTGAGTTCTCCTGCATTCAACTCATAACAAAATAGGTAGTTAGACCATAATAATCATGATATATATTCATCATAAAATATAACTAAAATGACAAATCAACATGATCATAAAGTAAACATTTATTTACAACTAACTCATAGCAGGGTGATCATGTAACATAATCTTGCTACCCCATATCAACATATATCTCAAAACTTAGTTAAAAATAGTCAAATCTAAATTTGACAACTATAGATATGCATGGATAATATAAAAAAATTTCTTGATGAGGAATTAGGATGTAACATCCTTCCCCCTAAAGCTAATCATCATCCTCGATGACTCTTATCCAAATATAAGTTCTGAATTAAAAATATTACTTAGCAAAGTAACAACATAGTATACAATATCAAATTAAACAATAAATGAGAAATTACAAGTAAAACTTGCCACTGTTCATCCAAGTCACACTATTCTTGGAGTATTGGTCACACAAGACCTTGCTCTATAATATTTTTCAATTTTGCAAATGTGATTTGTGAGTATTACTCAATCTGATAGATTTTGTCATGACCACCCTAGGGTCCAAGACCCTCAAGATAAACCTATATACTATAGGATTGACCACTTCTATTACCTTGAAGGGTCCTACATATCTTAGTGAAAGTTTCACTAACTTTACAAAAATATATGAGATTATCATAAAAGCCAAAACAAATGGTTAGGGAGAGTTCCACAAAACCTTATAGCCCCTTTGCATATCTCTCTAATCTAAAGAGTATTTTTCTCATTCTAGAGAAAAGTGATTAGAGAACTTGGCAAGAATAATGTGTATAAGTTAATAATATCGCTACTTCATGTAGCTCTTGATAAGTATAATATGTTAATATTGTCATTATTCCACAGAGCTCTTGACAAATATGATGATAAATAGGAACTGAAAATACTACATTTCTAATATATACAAAATTAAGGAATAAATATTCCATCATATACATGCATATGGTCATATGATTGAATTTGACAAGTTCATCTGTTAAATCCTAGATTTGACAAGTCTATCTATTGGATTCAAACTCATTAACTATCGAATCAATGTAAAACTAAGTAGGATACCATCTTATCACTTAAAACTCACATTCCTAATTCACTACTCTTCCCTTAGGTCTCTATGACCTAGTGATCTCCAGAATGTGCACAAGGTTCAATGAAAGGCATGTTCATACTAACAGATCATATAAATAAATACAATATGTTAAATAATTTTAGATGTATCAACATACATACAAGAGAAATCATACAATTATTTTGTAATTACATTAAGTTACCACTAGCCAAACATAACTAGTATCATATTTTTCAACTTAACCCATAGTGTTATATTCATAGTAAAGAGGAAATAATATCATAAGTAATAACATAAAGAGGCTAAGGATTATACCATCCTTACATCCTTACAAAGGAACAAGCGAGACAATGTCTCTATGCTTGCTCAGCTAACACATAACAAGTTAAAAGTTTATCTCAACCTTTAGATTGACAAGATGTTCCGCACATCCTATATCTTGCTCACTTCTAGTGATAAGTATAAAAATAACTCTTCAACACAACATGTTTTAATCCAAAAAGAGTTTAATATCAATTTATTCAGGGGTGAATAATAACATAATAATTATAATCAACTTATAATTCTTAATCTAGAATTTAATATAAATTTAGAGTTTGCCACTCCACATGGTCTAAAATTATAAGTTGGATAAAGTAGTGACTCTAAAGAGTCACAAGTAAAAAGTAGAGAACTATCATCTCAAAAACACCTATACACTCTCACAAGGTAAAAGAAAACACTACCACTCTATGTTGCCAAGTCACTACCTACTTACCAAATTTGTAAGTATAGTTTCATAGTCTATACTTCAATTCATCGATTTATCAAATCCTACAACTTCTCTCTCAACAAGAAGAAGAAGACATTCTCCCACAAACTTCAAGGGAATATGGTCAAACAACATTTCAAAAACAAGTTCCCATTTATGAGAACACTAATTCAACATCATGAAAATATGAATCCTCTCGATAGCTTATAATAATGTAAAAGGAGAATGAGATAATAAAAAATCACCTCTAAACTACTAAGAGCACTGACACTCCTTCCTAAACCACATATCTTAAGGGTGCCAATCCATAATAAACTCCTAACACATAGGGATTCTCAACCAAGATGTATACACTCTTCTATAAGAAAATTCTCACCGCCCTAGGTGGTAAGAAAAAAGATGGTCTTATAAGATTTTTCATTCCTAAGATTATTGAATATAAGACACAAAAACTAAAGCACATATATCTAAGTTATAATCATCCCATGCTTATTAAACACTCACAAAACATAAATTAAGGTAACTTGATTATCAAGAAGGATGTAATCAAACTCGAGGCGTTCAATCTAAGTGATCAAGCTATGGTATAAATCTTTTGTTCATAACTCATGAACTATGCTATGTACTCACCTACCCAAACCTCGTATACAAACATCACCATAGGGACACTCGATAACCAACCCCTAAACAACTCAAAATGGTACAAGTGCTCCTAAGGGTGCACACTCAATGTTCCCCACACACATTACATGAATGTCACATACTTATAATGGTCACCAAGCTATATAGGAGAATCTATCAAGTCCCAAAACTTTAATCATGGTGTAACATGGTTCCACACTGAGACACCTCAAATCCAAAATACTAGTGCACTACTTCATGTCACTAAGTTCACACTGGTGAATAAAAGGACATGAAAACACTAATGGACTCATTAGTCCTACAGTTTGAGCCACATCTCTCATACCACATGTAACAATTCCGTTTGATTAGACATAGAAATACATGATTTTTTTAATAATTAAACACATATATCAAAAATAGATTACACCATGGGAGTCCACAGAGACCATAAGAAAACTCAAAGTGTTATAATAACAACAAACATAATACATCACATAACACCGATCTTTAAAATCATGAGAGTACATATCATGATGTAAATATAGAAAGTCATCACAATAACTCAACTACAACTAAAACAAGTTTATAAATACCATTGTCAGAGTAAAATATTAATTAATTACAACTCTTCATGATTATATTCAATGATAAGTACAATACAATACAATGTACATATAAGATACATGGCTTCTCTGGAGCATAGTTTCTGAACTCAAGTATCTGTGGTAATATCAAGTGTCATCTCGATAAGTAGTACTACTATGGGGAGGGAGAGCATCATCCAAAATATTTTTCACATCAACCACAGACCAATGATCCCTCAAAATAATCCCATCATAAAATGGTGCTCTTTTCATGAATGAGTAGGTAGTGTATCATAGAAAACCTTTCTATTGTAAGATGTCACACAAACATATAAATCATACTCATGAAATGATAATGTCTCACTAAACATACTTTGGTCTAAAGTTTTATAAATAATAAATAATAACAATCTATAGATCAATCAAATTCATACACACCACTTGATCGGACTGCCTTCATCTATCATTATGATACTAGTAAACTAGTGAATTCCATCTCACTCCTTACTCAGTATCAACAATACAGATTGGTCAAACACAATTCAACCATAAAATTCATATAATTTACATCATATTAGCAAACACATCATATAACATGCTAATCATATGAGTAACCAAAGCTTACATTTATTTCATCAAACGTATGAATGAATCTTACATTATTTTCTATTTCATACTAGAAATAATGACTACAGTTTATACCACCTAAGTAAATATACATTTAACTGTATATTTTTACTATCATAATTAGTTTTTAGACATACTACACCCTATGATAACCCATATTACCATAGTCTAATATTCTAAGACATAACTACTAGTTTTTCACAATCAATCATAATAAAATAATAATAACTATATGAAAACATAAGCTTACATTATAATAATCAAATCATAGTTTTCATGAAACACATATTATTCCATATTAGCATATGGTACATTCTCAAGGATTGTATGCACGCATACACAAATTCTTAACAACTGTTACAAAACATGTTATACATAGCAATAACTAGCATGCATATAATAAATCAGTCACATGTAGATGTAAGTCTAGACATAATAATTACAATATGTACCATCTAGATGCAATATACATATATACTCTAGTACTCTATGATATCCCATACTATCATAGTTTACAACTACATAAATGCATATAACCCAACTTATAATTTCACAATCAAACGTTTCACATACATAATAACCATTAAGTACAAGATTATACCTCCCAGGTATAATCTAGGTTTAAACTGCATATTAGCATTCAAGAAATATAATTAATTATCATGCACCATGATGCATCATTATATATTAAATACAACCAGACATTTATACATATTAACACTCTTATAATATGTACTGCTCACAAGTATTCAAAATTAAATTTCATATAACTAACAATCAATTGATCATTTGCAGAGAAACATAGAACTCATAAACCCATTATAGCATTCAATTAAACATATCATTCTATTTTTTAAAAGACTATTTTAATATGGTTATACTTTTGGTCCCTTGGACATTTTAATATTCATTTTAACCATCTATTAACTACAAGTTTAGGCATATGACCCTATACACCTATATATGTAATATTATATATGAACACCCAAGTCCATATAGAGATATATTTTCTATACATACACCATTGCACATATTAACTACATTCATACTATGCTCCTTATAAAAGTACTTACCAATATACAAATATGGTGTATATAGTTCAATGGTTACAAAAAGTTTGAACAATGGCTTAACCATTATAACTTTCCTATCTCAAAAACACATTGATGATATTTTAAAGATATTAATATTATTTGATTATTAATGCATAGGTTTTCATAAATCAAAAGGATATTTATATCCTAATCCAATCACCAATTGATTATTACAGTTAAATACTCATACTGTTTCTTACAATTGGTTATGCATATCATCTTGTGTATTGAGTTATAAGTTCAACTCCATTGACTTTTTTTATATAAACTCTTGTGTTTCAAAATACACTGTCAGATTTACAAAAGGATTAAATACTATGCCCCATTAACATCAAATATCAAAGCTTATTTCATACTAGGTCATATCAAAAGACTTAGTCACAAATACACTTAATACATGGTATTTATCTATTTAGCCAATGGATTCATATGATTTTAGTCTATATAGTCTAGCTATATGAATACTTGATATTTACAAGACTATAAATATTGTTTACCTCCATCATATGAGGCTTTTCATAACTTTTCATTATTATATGATTTAACATTACATCTATTTAAATATACGAAAAGCTACCCTATGATTTAATGTTTTCCATTACTTGCTCATAGTGGCTAAGAATTTAACATGATAGTTGTATCTATTTAAATCATTTTTGCTTAACCTCGTGTAGATATAATAGATTTTCATTCGCTAAAGTCCAACTATTAGAATGAGTTAAATCATGTATGATGGAGTGATTGATCTATGGATTTATCTATTTAACTTTGGGATATTGACCCAGTAACATCATATGAATTGTCTGTTGCAGAATGGCTTTCATATATAAATTCGTGAACTAATATTTATAACCATTTATAAAATATGTGATCATCCTTCATTATAGGTTCATAAATATAGGTTTAAGTATCTGCACTGGACATGCACAAATCGCCACACTAAGTAAATATTAAGTGGAACTAATGGACATACCTAAACGAATAGTGGACATAGTGGAAATAATATACATAACTAAATAAATCACCACACTAAAGAGAATGCTCCAGTTTGCTAACATTCTTATTAAATCTCAAAACTACTTGGTTGGAGTTAAAATGCCTTTATGTATTGTGAATATCAGTGTTTTCATTTACATATAGCGATGTATGTTACATACTTTATAAATATTATGACTGGAATATATGATTTACATCATTTATATGTAGTAAGGGCTAAAAACAAGATATATATATATATATATATATATATATATATATATATATATATATATATATATATATATATGCTTTATTTTTTTTCTTATTTTATATTGACCTAACATATCGTTGTTTCTCCCAAGGAAGATTACCATTATGATTTTTTTTGTGGAGGGAACAATGATAATAATTCTGATTCTTATTTAATTTTTACCTTTTCTTAAGTCATTGAATATTAAACAACAGCGTTGCACTTATTATACAATCCAGAAAATTACTAATTTGAAAATTATTAGGAATTGATGTACATAGAAGGGAGTATTAAAATGATTTATCATTAAACCATGTATCGCTTAACAATGTTTTCTAAGTGAATTAAATACCAGTAACCTACTTCATCTGTCCCAGTATTGGTATATTTTTGGTTAATAAGCAGCCTTCTATTAGATTCACAAACCTTCCGTTAATAAACTCTAATGCCAAAACTTATATTTTACTCACATTTATAGTATAAATTGAAAAAACAATGATCAAAATCACTATTATTTGTCAAGTGGTTACTATATTTCCACATGTTATATATAAAGTCATCGAGTTCCCTATTTTCATACTAATATCCTAAGACATTAATGGATAATTGATTAATGTTTTGGTCACAATATATAACCGTATACTTAGATTATAATTTCCAAAAGCGTTATCTTAGTTTGCTAATTTTATTCCTGTAGCGGTAAGTTGTAACACCTCTTATCTCTACTAGTCTTTACATTTAATCAAATACAACTTTTAATATATATTAAACAACTCGTTGCATAACACCTGATTTTCACAACATGAATACACACAAAAATTAAATACAGAACTAACTTGGACTTATATTTAGTTATTTTTTAAGACATAAATCTAGGAGTCCACCTTTCTTTAACGCTTCATTCTGCCTTCTCCTCTGGGTCTTTTTCCTCCTCTGTGTAGAAAATTGTCGTCCTTTTTTAATATCCTTTCCCTTTTATCATAAGAAAAAGCGTAGCTTTGTTTTTGTTTTAAAGATTTTTTTTTTAAAACTTTTGTTTTTAATTATTTTTAATATATATATATATATATTTTTAATTTGATGCTTATTTAATATTTTTCCTCTTTTGTTTATTTTGAGAGTTTCTTTTCTTTTTGCTTTACAAGATTTTTTTCTATTCTTAGTTATATATTTTCCAAATATATAATTTTTTTTAATTATTTTTACTTTTTTCCATTTTTCCCTCTCAATGGAAATTTCTATATTTGCAACATTTAACATTAATTAGAAAGATTAGTAAATTCACTAATTTATTTAGCACCTCTTAATGCCATGATAGATTAATCAACAAATCCAAATTTAATCAATTTATACTAATTTTCAAAATATTAATGATCATAAATGCAAACACACAAGATAAAATGACCCAAACATGAACTCAGACTAACACATAAGTCACACAAGACAATGCCATAAAACAATTAAACTATGTTAGCAAACTAAGTATAAATGACTATCTAATGCAAACTACATTAAAACATATTATGCTATCCACTTGATATGCATCTAACATGTGCTATCTATCTATAGTATGTGTAGGGTATTGGCTAGTTTCTTTGTCATCCTCTGACATCTTGATCTATGTCATCCTATTTGATGATGCTCTCCCTCCATCACACTCCAAGGGCTGAGTTTTTTTGCATCCACCTTACAATAAAATAAATAGTCAGACCATAACAATTATGATATATATTCATCATTAAATATAGCTAAAATGACAAATTAACATGATCATAAAGTAAACATTTACTTATAGCTAACTCATAGCAGGGTGATCATGTAACCCAAGCAATATCTTACTGCCCCATATCAGCATATGTCTCACAACTTAGTTAAAAAAAGCCAAATATAAATTTAGCAACTATAGATATCCATGGTTAATCTAGAAAGTTTGTTGGGCGAGGAATCGATATGTAATATCAGGGTACTCTTAAGTCCATCTCTACAACCAAGTATAAAGGAACTCATGGTCTTGGATTTAAACAGCTTGGGGGTGACCCCACGTATCTTATTCATGTTTTAACACCAACGACTAGTGATGATGATGCTGGTAGTGAACTAGAGTTTGATCATAGTATATACAAAGAATTTTTCAATACCAACTTATTTGACCCCCATACTACTTGCACCATTATGCCAGTAATATGATATTTCTCGCTTCCCTTTTATCATCCTCAACTTATATAGTAGGACCGATAAGAATCCATAATACCTTTATACGAATTTGAGAATGATGAGGCCTTTTATGATTTTCTAGGCCTAAGAGACAATGTTCCGTTGGGAGACCACAAGGGTTCTCTATCAAACTAGATCTTGCAACCTATTTTGGAGAGCAGGTGAACACCTTTAGCCAAAAATAAAAAATAAAACATTAAGGTTCCAAAGTGAAAACCTCTTTGAGCCTCTTTTGGACGAAGGTAAAAGTAAATAAAAAGGCCAGTCTCTTGGTGAAAACATATTTCAGGCACCACTAGACTAGGATGTTCACCCTTCTTCAAATGAAGCTTGGGAGACCACCAATGGTGAAGTTATTTTTGGGTTTGAGTTTAGTATAGAGGAACATCATGCCTTTGATCAAATTATCCAAGAATGTCCTAGAGTATTTATTACATGGCCATTGTTACCATTAGGTGATTTAGATTCATCCTACTTAGGAGAGCTTGAGAAACCAGTCCAACCAAAAGACTTTGCCATTGTTGGCTAATTCACATCATTGTTAACTATTCTAGAAGATGGCTCAAATCTTTTAGAAGATACTATGAAAGTCAATATTGGGACTCCAGAGGACCCAAAGTAGATCAAATTAGGTTCATCCCTCACTAAGAAGGAAATTAAAGTTTTTATATCCCTTTTGAGGGAGTTTGTTGATATATTTGCATGAGCCTATTCAAACATGCCAAGTTTGGAACGCACCTTGGTTGTACACCACCTTGTTTTGCATCCTTATGATAAACCTGTGAAGCATAAATTATGTAAAATACATCCTCATATTATCGTGTTAGTTTTAAAAAGTTGTAAAAACTCTTGGAAGTGATATGCATCAAATCGATTGATTAATCAGAATAGATCTCGAACATTATGCATGTCAGTAAAAACCCAGAAGGGATCAAAATCTGCACTTATTTTAAAGACATCAATAAATCCTACCCTAAAGATGACTTTTCTCTACCAAATATTGACATGATAATTGACTCCATAGTCAGGTATGAAATGCTTCCCCTTATGGATGGATTTTTAGGATATAATCATTTCAAGATCACGTTAGAAGACCAAGATAAAACAACGTTCACCACTCCTTGGGGAATGTTTTGCTGTCACGTTATGTCGTTTGGCCTCAATAATGTTGGAGCAACATACCAAAAATTGATGACCATTATATTTCATGACATAATGCATGATATTATCTAAGACTATGTTGATGACATATTGAGTAAATCTGAGACCCATGTAAATCATCTAGTTGTGCTACAAAGGATATTTGAAAGGTTTCATGAGTACAAAGTTTAACTTAATCCCAAGAAGTGCATATTTGGTGTCACTTATGACAAATTATTAGTTTCATTATCTCTCACTGAGGCATTAAAGTTGATCCTGCCAAGGTTCAAGCCATTACTAAGATGCCTCTACCTTCTACTTTGAAGTAACTTCATAGTTTTTAGGGTAAAATCCAGACTATTAGATGCTTTATTTTATAGTTAGCCCATAAATGGCATCCCTTCACTCACTTATTGAAGAAATGTATTACATTTATTTGGGATGAAAAATGTTAGGAAGCCTTTGAGCACCTAAAGTAATATGTAGCCAATCCAACTATTTTATTACCACTAATGCTAGGTGGGCCATTTATATTGTACCTATCTTCCACTAACCATGTCCTGGGGGCACTTTTAGCTTAGCATGATAAAAATGAGAAAGAACATGTTGCGTACTATTTAAGTCGTACACTAGTAGCGTATGAACATAACTATATGCCAATAAAAAAGTTTATTTAACTATGGTCTTTGTAGTCTAAAAGCTCTATCATTACATGCTTAACAACAAGACCATAATCATTGCCAAAGTAGATATGCTCAAGTATCTACTATCCAAAATAACTTTATAGGGCTGCATGTCTAAGTGGATCATGTTTCTGAGTGAATTTAAGATTAAGTACATCAATGAAAAGGCCATAAAGGGACAAGTACTTGCAAATCAGCTTGTTGAATCTCCCATTTCAAATACTGAACCACTCACTTTTACATTCCTAGATGAGTTCATCATGACCATCATAGAAACACGTCCTGAGGAGCATCACTGAAAGCTATATTTTGATGGGTAATTCACATATTATGGATCAAGATCAAGCCTATTATTTATTACACCACAAGGGGATCTTATTTCCAAATCATTTTGTATCATCTTTCCTTGTACTAGTAACATGGTTGAATATGAAGCATTCATTGTAGGTCTTCATTAAATAGTATAATGGAATATCCAACATCTCTTAGTTTATGGTGATTCTCAACTAATCATTAACTAGGTTACATACTAGTTTCAAACCAAAGATGATAAGTTGGTACCATACAAGGCCATGGTGGACATTCTCAAACAACAAATTGCCCATATTTAGTTTGAACATATACCTCAAGCCAATAATAGGACAACATATACCATGAATACCATTGGTTCTTTGATTCACAACACATACAAGGCAAAATACTATTAGTTCCTTGTTGAACATCTTCTAGCGCTTGCTTATGAACCTTCAACCATTGAAATGATCTATGATATTGTTGGTCCTAGTTCTATTTGGTATTCAGACTTATATAACTACCTTCATGACCAATTCCTTCCACTAGAGCTTTCATGTAATCAACAAAAAACTTTCACACACCAAGCCCCTCGATATACCTTACTTGGCCCAATCCTTTATCGCATAAGCTTTTATGGAACTCTACTTTATTGTTTGAAATTGATAGAAGCTGCATTAGCATTGAGGGAAGTTCATGAAGAAGTTTATGGAGCCCACACCAGTGGAGCCATCCTTACCAAAAAGCTCCTAAATACTGGTTACTATTAGCCAACCATATAAGTAGATGCGATTGCTTATGTGAAAAGATGTAATAAATGTCAGAGGCATGCCAATTTGTTACATGCCCTGGCTAAAACACTCAAACCAATGACTACACCATGGTTGTTTTCAATAGGGGGACTTGATCTCATTGGGAAGATTAAACCTACCTCTTTAGATGGCCATAAGCATATACTTACCGCCACTGAGTATTTTAATAAGTGGGTTGAAGCTATACCCTTCACTTATGTGACTGAAAAATAGATTCCATAATTCATCTTCAACCATCTCATCTACCGCTATGGTATACCATCTGACATTATATCTTGATAATGACAAACAGTTTAAGAACAAGGATGTCAAAACACCCTCTGCTAATTTTAACATTACCTAACACTTTTCCACTGCAAATTACCCATAAGGTAATGGCTAAGAAAAGAAATTGAATAAGACCATTATCAATAATCTTAAGAATATTCTCAATGATGTTGGTTGCAATTGATACCTACAGATCTTCCATGCCCTCTAGGCTTATCATACTAATTACCATAATTTAAGAAAAACCACACCATATTCCCTTGTTTATAGCACTGAGGCCATTCTTCTTATCGAGGTTGAGTTGCCTTCTTTGCATATCTCATTGAATCACATCCTGGATGATGAGGATTATAGAGTAGCTCATATGTAAGAGCTAGAATTACTAGATGTAAAATTCATGGCCATAGTAAATAACCTTCAAGCATATCAGAATTGCCTATGCGGTCAGTATAATTAGTGTGTCAAACATAAATAGTTCAAGTTTGGTGATCTCATCCTTGAAGAAAACCAAAATAACACCATAATTGAGAAAAGGAAGGAAAGTAAGTTCAAGCCTAATTAGATAGGCCCTTATGTCATTATTGATAATTATGGCTCTGAAGCTTACAGGTTAGCTACATCGGATGGAGATGAACTTGATGAACACATGAACATAATACATCTCAAGCATTATTTCACTTGAAAGACCTGAGGTATTATCTATGAGGATTATTTACATCATACCAACATATGACCTTCCTTCTATTATATCATATACCATTCCTTTCAACTTTCCCTATTGGTTGCAGTTGTTTTACCCTCCCTTATCCACCCTTTTTGACCTTGGTTCCAATCCATTGGTTCTTTGGGCACCTTTAGAGCTTAGATTCAGATAAAGTTTCAATAGTTGATTCAATATTCATAAAGAGGCAATATCCTGGAGTAGTATGACAGTGGTTTGGCAATTGCATCCTTCATAGTTGTCATATTCTATCTCATTTTTGGTGTTACTACTTATAACTAACTTTATAAAAATTAGTATCATTGAACCATATCATTGTTTCTTAATTATAACCACTTATGGGCAAATTAGGAGCACTACCTTTACCATACATTACTACATCACCTTGACATCACTATTACTATACTATGCCATTTGCCTAATTCATGAACTTGTTACTACCTAGTCAGACTCCTCTGCTGTACAAATGAACTATAGTGACTTGAGGTCCTAATGGGACTATGTAGGCAACGTTCAATTCATGTTGAGGTTAGTTTAGTCACCCCTTTTCCACACTTTCACCATTTTGTGATCAATTTAAGTTTGAATTCTCTCATCATTTTGAGAGCATGATTAAGCCACGCTCTCATTATTTTATGAGTTGGACCATTCAATATATCGTAATTCTCAATCGATTGAGATGCTTAGAAAATTCCCAAAACATTTGAAAAACTACAAAATTTTAAAAATCACAAAATCATGAAAATTGGCTTAGAATCTCCATGTGAGATATAAAGTTGCCAATTTTTTTGGAATGGGCCATCTTATCTATTCTATTTATTTCTAGACCACCTTAGTCTTTTTTCTCTATTTTATGGGAGAACTACATCGGCCTGAGGTCTCTATGGACTATGTAGGTAACACTTGGATACATGGGGTATCTTGGTCTAGCTTGGTTGTACCTTCTTTTCTTTTTCAACCACTTCCTTGCCTTAAAGATTATGGGACTCTTAACTATTTCACAAGTAGCCACTTGTCATTTAGTTTTTCCATCCTTTTTGGCTTAAGCCATACACTCTCTCCATTTTGTGAGTTTCTATTATGAACATTGTGCATTCAACTTTGATGCACTAATGACCGCTTGGATTTTCTTACACTCAACATTTTACGAGTAGATATTTCTAATGCTCTTACCATTTTGTGAGTTATTTATATTCTCACCATTTTACAAGGTTATTCTCATTCTAAGCCTTAGATGTAGTAGATACTATGAATTATCATTTTAGTTCATTAGTGGATACTTGTCTCTTAAATTTTAGTGTGGTTTTAGCCTAAACCATATTCTCACCCTTGCACGATTTATTTGTGTTGATGTTTTCATGATTGTGAAATGTCATCCCCTCTTTTCTCATGCACTCGCTATTTTGTGAGACCATTCTTATTTTCCTCTACAAGTCAATCATGTTTTCTTATCATCATTTTATTCTATCTCATATCCTAGGAGAACTAAATTTAACATGAAGTTTATGTTGGATCTTATGTTTATGGGATTATGTAGGCAACATCCACTTGCCTAGTACATCTAGAGTTAGCTCGGCTACCCCTTCCTTTCTTTTATTCCCCCTATTTTGTTCTTTTGTGTTGTTGTTCCCTATAGTCTAGGGGAAACATTGTTTGTCTTTTGTTCTTGCATTTTTATACTTGCATCGTTACCATACAGCTTAGGGGTCACCCTATTTTCATGAATAACACATCTATTACACATGCACGAACAATTGATTTTCTATTCATGCTAACATTGAAATTAACCATTATTTATTTATTTTGATTGTTTGTGACCATGTTTGTTTTTGGATGTTTTATTATGTGTTTATTTTTAATTAGTGTGTTTTGTTATTCATTTATTTATTTTTATTGGTGTTTTATTTATTTTGTTTTTATTTTATGTATTTGTCTTTTTGTTTATCAGCTTTCGTATGATTCTTACACTTTATTTACACTTACGTCTTGATTACCCATAACTTGTACTTAAGTTATGAATTAGTGTATGTTCCTACACTTAGTTTATTACATTATATTCACTTGGTATTTGATTGTTCATATCTTATGGATAAGTGATTTATACTTTCATGTAAATTGATTTAGCTATACTTTGAATACACATTGTTATTATAGTCGTCTATAACTATGATATATAATATCCTAAGCTACAATAAAAATTAGTTTGGTGGAGCTTACAAGCAATGGTACCATAATACTTCTCCTTGTTCACACATGGAAAAATCTTTAACCTACCCAAATACTACCTAAATACAGAGTAATTAAATCATGAATGAATTTTAAATCCCTGCTAGTTTAGATGTGCATCTTTATCCTATCAGGTAACCTAAATTCATTTTTATCCTTTATGATGCCTTGCTATTACTTTGAGAATATGAATTTAGTACATAAGCCCCCTTTTGTCAATTTACCCTACTAGGGAAAAGATGTAATATATCACATTTTCATCCACCCTATTGGGGTAAACTACTATGTTGATGATTATAACCGCCTTTGGGAAAATCATTGTGTTTAGATTTGTCTTCCCTACTAGGGCATTTTCATTATGCTAATGATTATGATCACCTTTAGACAAATCATTATCACTCGTTTGCCTTACTGGGGCATGTTTTTACTATGTTGATGATTATAAATACTTTAGGGCAAATCATTATATTCATTCATCTATCTTACTGGGGCATTTTTCATAGCATTAATGATTATAACCACCTTTTGGCAAAACATTCTTTTTATCTTCCCTACTAGGGCATCTCATTGTGCCACCGATTATAACTGCCTTTGGAAAAATTAGTATTTCTACCCCCATTACCTATAAGTCACATCATTTCCTTCCTTTCTGTCAGGATCCTCCTTAGAGTACAATTGATTACTTTTGTATAAGCAACTAAATACGGAATTAAACTAGAAGTAATAAGTAACTAGAATTCAAAAACAACAAAGAATAGGTGATACGAGAAATAATACAATCTATATTAACACTCTTCCAGAAGGAAATACAATGAAGAAATCTCTTCTTCTTCCCACACCTCTTAGGTGTACAATAATTCTCCCTCAAGAATTCTCTCTCTCAATCAATTACAACCAACTCAACAACCGAGTTGTTCCCTCCAGTGATAATCAACCCAATGGTTGTTGTTGCCTACTCTTGTCCACAGACCATCGCATACCTTCTTGATCTTGCACCTTACAGATCTAATTGGTCTTGCTTACACCATGTGTTATAGATCTTTTTGATCTTACTACCCCGTAGATCTAACTAAGCTTGCACACACACACCCACAAATCTTCTTGATCTTGCTACCCTGCAGATCAACTAACCTTGCTTACCTGTAGATCTTCTTGATCTTGCACTCTTGCAGACCTTCTAGATCTTACACTTGAGGATCTAATCCTTCTTAGTCCTGATTACAATACAGCCCCATGGGTCTCTTAAATAGATCCCAAAACAAACAATAATTAGAAATGCAAACTCAAGACTAAAATTAGTCTTTACATGCAAACTAACTGTCCGTCTAAAATTAGACCAGTTCTGGAAACACACAGGTGACCGATGTCGATTCTTGTTTGATCGATGTTGGCTAACCCCCTAATCGATGTCAATTTTTGTAGCTGAATATAACCAATGTCAGTCGATCCCTAACTGATGTCAGTTGGCTCTGATCAATGTTAGTTACTGTGTCATCCAGCAACCTCCACCATTTGCATAATAGTGAAGCTTTTAGCTCCACACCTTAACAATCTCCCACTTGGAGATAAACAACTGCACCTGTACCTGTACCTATACAGCAACATCCTTTAAATTTATTTTTGGCTTGTATCTCCATCTTCAAGTTCAATCTTGAAGACCAACAAAATTTGAATGAAGATTCAACTTCTCCTTTGTTTTCAGCTTTGTTAACATATCTGCAGGGTTCTTATCCTTGCTAGCCTCTGTGACTGCAACAACCTTCTGCAACTCTGAAATCCAGCTAACTGCCATTCGACCAACAGTGAACACATATCCTGTGGTGCTTCTCCTGCCATCCAAGTCACCTGCCATATCTGAATCTACATACCCATGTAGAGAAGTGCTTGACCCTGCATAGCATAAATACCTACTGCTAGTCCCTCTTAGATATCTGAGAATCCATTGAACTATTTTCCAGTGCTCCTTTCCTGGATTGGCCATAAACTTGCTGACAACTCCCACTGCTTGGGCAATATCAAGTCTAGTACATACCATGTACCCAACCTCATCATGTGATTTAGGACACTATTCATAGCTTAACTTAAACTGTCTAACCATAGGTGTGCTTACCGATTTTGCATCCTACATATCAAACCTCTCCACTACCTTATTTACATAATCCTCTTAAGACAAAATCAACCTGTGATTTTTCCTATCTCTAGAAATAATCCTGCCAAGGATTTTCTTTGTTGCTCCTAAATCCTTCCTAGGAAATGTCTAAGCTACTTTTACCTTTAGCTCAGCAATTCCCTACATGTGTGACCCTGCAACAAGCATATACACTACATACAGTAACAGGATAATGTAGCTATCGTTATCCAACTTGGTAAAATAAACACAATGGTCACATTGACATTGACTAAAGCCATGCTTTGTCATAAACCTATCAAACCTCAAATACCACTGTCCTGAAGCTTGCTCAAGACCATATAACCTGGCCTTCTATCTCACGTGTCCATTCTCTCCTTTCTTTAACCTATGAATCCATTTGTCTTTTAGTGCTTTCTTTTCGGCTGGCAACTCTACCAAATCCCATGTTTGGTTCTCTTCCAAGGAATCAATTTACTCATTCATGCCATGCTCCCACTATTTCCTAGATTCTACCTACATTGCCTCTTCAAAACTTCCTGGTTCTCGACCATCAGTGAGCAACAAGTAGTATAAAGAAGGGGAATAATGAATTTGAGGCTTACTTACTCTTTTAGACCTCTTCATGGGCATTTGAGACTCATTGATAGCTTACTGTCTACCAAAATTTTGTTATAACACTGACCAATCTCGATCATCTCTGGCTGACCTCAGTCTGCACCCGACTAATGTTGATTCCACCTAACGTCCCTGATCGACGTCAATTTCCACCTGCCTGACATCACCGACTTTGGTCTCCACTGAACCGATGTCGGTTCCTGCCTGATTGACATTGGTCTCTTCCTGATCGATGTCGGTGTCTGTGTTTTCCTGTGAGTGATGATTTTTACCCGTGAGCTCATTTTGGATCATAAACTTGTCCAACTCAACATTGCCCTGCTTAGAATTATTCAGCGTCTTGAGTTGATCACTGTCCATCACCTTCTCCTTGAAAACCAAGGCTTTCCAATTTTTAAATTTGTCAAAAACATCAGATTTCCTTTTTATGCAATAAACCCATACTTTTCTTGTATCATAACACTGTGATCCTCGAACAGAAGCTCCTTGAGCTGATCTCCACACATCTGCGTGAACAAGCTCTAACCTGTGCTTCTTCTTTGTTGACCCAGTCTTGAGAAACCTCACTTTCTTTTATTTTCCAAAAATACAATGCTCACAGAAATCTTGATCTATCAAATCTGAAAGCTTACCTTTTGACTTAAGAACATCCATTCCCTTCTCACTCATGTGACCAAGCTTACAAAGCCACATCTTTGCATCTACATCTAAAGTAGATAAAATAGAAGGAGAATCAGTAATACGAGTATATAGATAAAGTGTACCTACTTTCTTACTTCTTTCTAATATAAGTGCACCCTTGGAAACTTTCCAAGATTCCACTGTGAGAGTTATTGTGCAACCCTCATCACCCAACTTCCCTACAGAAATCAAATTTCTCTTTAGGATGGGTACATGCATGACATCCTTCAACACCCATGTGTTGCCAGTCTGCAACTTCAGCTGCACTTCCCCTTTGCCAACCATTTGAGAAGGCTCACCATCCCCTAAATAAGCTTTTCCAAAGTCTCCATGGACATAATCATGAAAAAATTCTCTATTTGGGGTTGCATGGAAAGAAGCACCAGAATCTAAAACCCATGATTCTACTTGACTATCCAAAGAAAATATGAGAGCATCCTGTGCAACAATACCTGCATCTTTTGCTTCTTCATTACCTTCATACTGATCTTCTTTCAACCAACAATCTTTCTTTGCATGTCCTTTTTTTCCACAATTCCAGCAGGTTATACTACCATTGAATTTCTCCATTCTTAGTTTACTTTCTTCTGCTATTGCTTTACTCCCACTCAATCAAAAACCCCTGAGAGTGAACTTGTAATCAACAAACACTAACCTACTCTACCACTTGTTAGTGAACCAAGCTCTGATACCAACTATCAGGATCCTACTTAGAGTACAATTGATTACTTTTGTATAAGCAACTAAACACAAAATTAAACCAGAAGTAATAAGTAACTAGAATTCAAAAATAGCAAAGAATAGGTGATACGAGAAACAATACAATCTGTATTAACACTCTTCCAGAAGGAAATACAATGAAGAAATCCCTTCTTCTTCCCACACCTCTTGGGTGTACAATAATTCTCCCTCAAGAGTTCTCTCTCTCAATCAATTACAACCAACTCAACAACCGAGTTGTTCCCTCCAGTGACAATCAACCCAATGGTTTTTGTTGCCTACTCTCGTCCACAGACCACTGCAGACCTTCTTGATCTTGCACCTTGCAGATCTAATTGGTCTTGCTTACACCATGTGTTGCAGATCTTCTTGATCTTGCTACCCCACAGATCTAACTGAGCTTGCACACACACACCCGCAGATCTTCTTGATCTTGCTATCCCGCAAATCAACTGACTTTGCTTACCTGTAGATCTTCTTGATCTTGCACTCTTGCATACCTTCTAGACCTTACACTTGAGGATCTAATCCTTCTTAGTCCTGATTACAATACAGCCCCATGGGTCTCTTAAATAGATCCCAAAACAAACAATAATTAGAAACACAAACTCAAGACTAAAATTATTCTTTACATGCAAACTAAATTTTCGTCTAAAATTAGACCAGTTTTGGAAACACACAGGTGACCGATGTCGGTTCCTGTCTGACCGATGTTGGCCGACCCCCTAACTGATGTCAATTTATGTAGCTGAATATAACCGATGTCGATCGATCCCTAAATGATGTCAGTTGGCTCTGACCGATGTCGGTTACTGTGTCATCCAGTAACCTCCACCATTTGCATAATAGTGAAGCTTTTAGCTCCACAACTTAACACTTTCAAGGGAATGTTTACCAATCTTATTTGTTCCTTATTCCCTCAAGGGGGCATCCAGGGCTCATCCATTACCTTTTGGGGCATTGACCAAGGCATTAACAACTTTTTTCATTCTTTGAGAAGATGTTATTGTGTTTGTATCTTCCAATATCTTCCTAAACAATGGAAAATTATAAACACCTCATTTTGGCCACAACTGTGTTCCAATTGGTCTTCAAATTGATTTCTACCAAACAGTGCAAATTAAGCCTAGTAATCATTGAATATTCCAATCTCATCTGCACATTAAATATTAATGCTCAAAATCATGTTGAGGCATTCCTATTTGGATTATTATCTTGTATAAAATAGTAACCTCTCAAAAATTCATCTCCAGTTAAGTTACAACCTTACAAATTGATAACTTAGCCTTTGGACCCATTAAGTGGGGCACTTAAGCAATTCCTAAAGTGCAAAAATGCTAAGCAGAAAGAATCAACTAAGTAAATTAAATTAAATGATTAAGTGAAATTTCCATGTGTAATTAGTGAAAATGATTTTTTTTAAAAAATCAATAAAAATGAGGTCATGATGATGTCATCATCCTCAAAGTCAAGGAACTAAATATATCTCCCCTAAAGCCTTAAATTTAGAAATGGAGAGCCATGATTAAAAAATGAGATCTCTATCCCAAATATTAATGGCTTGTCCCCTCCTTAACTCGACTAGGGTTAGTCTAAAATCAACTATGGTTAACTCTAATCTAATTACACTTGGGTTACAATTAGTTTGGAAGGCTATAAATACAAGGCTTCACCCATTGTTCAACAAGCTTTTTTAGTGTGATGTTATTATGCTAAAATACCCTCAAGAAGCTTTGGTAGTGTAATGTTATTATGCTAAAATATATTCAAGAAGATCTTTTGGTGTAATGTTATGATGAAAAAATACCTTCAAAGACATTCTTTGTAGTATTATAATGCTCATTTGTTGAGAGAGCCAAGCCAAACCAATCCAAGCCAAAGCCAAAGCCAAGCCCAACATTGCCAAGGTGACAAGGAGAGGTGATGCAAGGGGCACTGTTGCCAAATATTCTTTGATCACACGATCGAGGACATCCATCCATGGCTAACATAAAACTCTTGCTCTTAATGAAGGTTAATAATGGTTATTTTATCTTCTATTGATAGTTACTTGTATTATTCTCTTGCTCTTTGAGTGTCTAGGTTAGAGGTATTAGTTTTATTAGTGTCTTTTTGTTTGGTTTTGATCATACTAACGTGATGTTAATCTCTCCTCTTGGATTCCTATTGATCATAGTTGTTTCTTGCATGGTTGTGGTTAGAGTCAAACTCGAAGTTGCACATGTGTCAAGTGCTTTCTTGATTTATGCCATTGGCAAAGAAAAAGTTGTTCATAGAGTTGAGGTTGAAAGTACATCCCACAACCATTGGCTAGGGAATTGTGGCTTGTGCTGAGATGTGTGATCTTACATATCCCCTTGAGTGTAATGTGATCTTTGTAATGTATAAGATGGTTTTTGGACTTTAGGCATCATAACCTTCTTAAAGGACTCTAGTTTTATTTTTCTATGATTTCTTCATACATTATGCACCCTACTTTTACCTTTTCTTTGGCATATACCTTTTATTTCTCCTTGGTTGCTTGCTCTTTGAACTAATTCTACATTTCCTCATATTGTTTACATATGACTTCTCTTAATTTCTTTTCTTCTTTTGACTTTGTTATTGTGTTAGCTTCAACCTTTTGTTTATGTGTTGCTTTTGCTTCCTGAGTTATTTGTTATTTCTCCTTCATCATAGTTTCCTCATTTTGATTCTTCTTCTCTTCCTCTTGCTTCTTATTTTGCTCCTCCTCTTTGACAACCTTGTGTGCTACTAATTCCTTCCTAGTATTCTTTTCCTCTTTATTTTTATCCTTTACAACCTTATTTATAGCCACCTTTTGAGCCTTATCCTACTCAAGTTGATCCTTAATAACTTGATCTTGCACTACAAAGTTTTCTTGTGTAGTTGTCTACTTATCTCTTGTGAGTCATATATCAAAGTTGACAAGTAAATATCTGAGAGTGACTGTGAAGGAGAGGAAGAAGATGATGACTCCATCACAGTGCGCCTACATGTTGATGTTTTTGGCCCAGTTGGGGGGACCAAAGTCTTCTTGATCCACTTGTAAGTCCAAATTATTTCCTGGGGTTATTGTTTAAAATGAGATTTTTGTGGCTCAACTTACTCCACTAGATAAGGTTCATAAATAAATGCTTATGGGATACAATGTTTGGTGATAACAAGGGCATAGTATGGGTTTTAGGCTTATGTATCAATGGTTGTTATGAGATTTCTTATTTTTATGGGCTTGAATGAGCCATTTAAGACACTATGCCTTGTGTTTCACAAAAAATACAACCATCCTATGTGTGCATTCTTGATCCTCTACCATTGTGTCAATAATTATGGATGTAGGAGGTGTTAGAATATACATCAATAGGGTATTTGGAACATTCTTCTACACTCAACAAGTGCACACTACTTTTCAAAAGAAAAAATACTTTTCTTCTTCATATTCATAGACCTTAACACCTATGTCTTCAATCATGTATTTGTACACATCCTCCCTTGTGACTCCCATCTGCGTAAGATCATATTTTGTTGTGATTTATGAAACATTCCTATTAGAAGTCCAAGATTTAGTATGGCATCTATTCTTTTTTGGAGGAGGTGGTCAAGCTCTCCATGCTGGTGCCTTCCTCTTCCTCACAGTAGTCTACAATTGAACTACTTCTATCTTTGGTAGTGTTTGTGCCTCTGCTTATTATTGTGCTACTAATGGTTAGGTCAATGGTTATTATTTTCCTAAAGGTACAAATCATAGTGGTGGAATAGAGTGAGCAGTCTGAGATTCTTATTGAAGGACTTTAGCTTGTGTATCTAACATCTTGATGAGAAATGGTAATGAGGTTATTGGTACCTTAGGAAGCTCATACAACCTTGATTTGGATCCCACTATGGAGCTTAGTGACTAAAGCAAGTTACCCCAAGTATTGCATGAAATTGGTAAGTAATCGAGGGTGCAAAAGGATGAGTTGTAGAAATTCCACCCAACATGCATTGAATCTACCAAGTTTCTCATAGTATTGACATGTTTTGGTTCAAGCAATGATGTAAAATGTGGTCATAGGCCATAAATTCACATCCAAGTTGACTGGTCCATCTGGGGACTTCCATTGGGTGAATCAAAAGAGGAGTACTAAGAATTGATACTAGAACACTTATGATGTTCCATTGAAAACCTCATCTATGTTAGTTAGTGGTGATATTGGAGACTAAAAACTCTATTTAGTTAAAATCCTCTTGTAGTCAATCGTTTAATGATCTAATTTGAAATATTGATGACCCCTTTTATAGCTTATCTTGCACTTTTGGTAGTCTACCAAAAGTGTTTGGTTATGCATTCAAAGAAAATGTGGACTAAAATATACTCCACCAAGTTGATAGGGATGCCCCTAGATGCCCTATTATATTTTACCTTGAGTCATAATGAATAAAGGAAGCCTTAATTTTATATTGTAACAAAGATTTAATATGAGCCAAAAGTCTTGTTGCCTGTGTCATGGTTATTAGATTGATGAATATTGTGATATCCTGATAAATATGGATCACACCTTCATTATATTAGCTAATAAGTGTCACCATTAGTTTTTATAATTGTCTAAATGTAGGGATCTTGATGAGTCACTTCATATCATATCCTTGCATGGTGTTTTAGAGAGTTAGGGCTCCCGCTTGTGCTATTGCTAATTAATCTAGACCAAATAAATTAGCCTCTAATATATCAATAAATTCAAATGGATTGGGATCATGATATCTTATTTGTCTGAGCCCAAAACCAATCTCCATTTATTCATTTTGTGCATTAGTAAGGGGAATAAGAAGTTGTGCATGATTCATGGTTGTTGTTGTAGGTATGTTTGAATAATCATTTCCAGTTGAATGGGCAGTGTTGAGTACTATGTATGCAATTAAATGATATAAGCATAATTCATAAATATATTTTGTTCTCAAAAGTGTGTAATTTCATTGTGTTCTTCATTCCCATATTTACATATCTTTTCCCACTTGAATCCATATCACACAACACTTTTAATGTGTTGAACTGTCCACATGTCATTTTACTAGCTGAGCTAATTACAACCAATTATTGATGATGTGATGTTATCAATTCAATGGATCAAAGAATTGGTTTGGTTTATGGGAGTGGTTAATTTGATGTGTCATATTTTACCTTATCCACTTTATTTTATTGTACATCCACTGAATCTGACACACTATCCATTTTTGGGAAAAATGTAATATTTCAAGTGTGTCATTAGTAATGGATTTTTGAATGACCATTACTTGTCCTTCCTCCTACCTTATTTTTCAGTGCCTCATTCCCATACTTAATTAGTGACCTGATATTGAATTTGTGTTATGGTTTTCCTTCCATGTTGAGTTGGTTCTCAGATCGTACTCTATGATTTTGAATTTTCTACCTTAGTTTTGAAGTCCTAATATATAAATATCACACTGTACAAAAACATACAAACCTAACACCAAAAAAAAAAAAAAAAAAAACATTAAATACAAATCTTAAACTACAAGGTGCTACTCAAAACCCTTTCCCCATTTTTTATGAGATCATATAGATATTATTGACGGTAAGGCTTAAGCCTATAGCCATTTACACGACCTTGTAGAATGGTTCCCTTAATCTCTTTTAATAAATTCTCTACAGTGAAACATCATGAATGATATAGGTTCCCTTCCATCAAATGTGCATATTACTAGAAAATGCTCTAAACATGTTATTTTATAGTAATACTTCATGTTCTAAGAATTATCCTTAGGATCGCAAGGTGCGATCATGCCACACTTTATGACTCTGTTTGTTGACTTCCTACATCTAGTGCACTCTTTTCATATTTTATTTCATCCTTTTTAAATCCATTAATCATGTTTGAAGAGAATCACGATATCCTAGTCACATGATCATTTAAATGCATAGAATAGGAACTATATACTCCATTGGAATAATTATTTATAGTTTATAAACCAGCTAAGCAGAGTGAAACTTGTCACACACTTGTAATTTGATCTATATGCCCATAAGATCACAAGAATTCAATCCTCCAAATCATCCCTTTGCACATTGTATATTTTTCTAAGCATATTGCCAATGATTTTGTTTGATGCTTTTGCTCGTACATTAGCATGTGTATGACATGTTATGATTTTATGGTGTGAGATCATAGATCCCTCTATTAGAGTCTTGATGGTCTTGTTTAGGACATGTGTTCCTTTGCCACTAACCAAATTCAAAGGACACCCAAATTTTGATATAATATTTTCATATATAAATTCACTTATGTCTTTAACACTATAGCTTGGTGTCACAACAACTTCCACCCATTTATTGAAGGAGTTCATCATAGTAATGATGTACTTTGGATGATTGCACTTATTGGGAAGATTTATTAGTCCTAAAAATTTGATTCCCCACTATTCAAATAGTTATTATACTAACATAGGATTCAATGTGATTCCATCTCTTTGATTAGGCTTTATGATCCTTTTATAGATGTCACTTTGTTTTGCTACTTGGTGTGCATTTTGAAACATAGTACACCACCATAGGTCACTTTGAAATATTTTACTCATAATGGATTCTCCTATAAAATGTCTACTTGTGATTCCTTAGTGTGCCTCTTGAATAAGATATGGTATCTCATTCTCTAAAGCCACCCTATGTAGTACATTAGCTTTCCCCATTTTATATAGAAACCCATTAATAATGTTGAATGGAATAACTCTTGTGATCAATTTATTTTTTGTCCCTTTCCAATAGTACACAGGAAAAATTATTTGTTCCAAGAATTAGTTATGCATTCCATGTTGTTGAGGATCACATAGATGTGAAATAAACAAGCATCTAGGGATTCATCTTGAAGCTCATTAGGTTCTTCTAGATTGTGTATTAAGATCAAGTGGTCTAGCCCTACATTCTCCCTCTTAGGTTTCACATTAATTCTAAACTGAAACTCTTGAAACAACATTAGCCATCGAGATATATTTCCTCCTAACATGGGCTTATTTACCAGGTGTTGTAGAGCTTGGTGATCAATAAATAATTCAAATGGAGTTACCAGAAGGTAGTGCCTAAACTTCTATAGTGTAAACACCATTTTCAGAGTTTTCCTTTCTGTAGTTTTATGCTTCTTCTATGTGGCTAAGAGCTTACGACTTGCAAAGTGAATGGGATGGTCCAATCCTCTGTCTCCTGGTTATGTAAGATCTCCTACCTCAATTCCTGAGTAATAAGCATGAACATGAAAAGGTTTAATCCAATAGGGAAAGACCAAAATGGGGTTTGTTACTAGTATTTACTTTAGATCCAAAAAAATTATTTGACACTCCTTAGTCCATTCAAAACTGGTATCCTTGCGTAGTAGCTTTTCCATATGGGTAGATATAGTTGTGTAGCCTTTTATGAATTTATTTTAGTATCATGTATGACCCAATAATGATCACAACTCAATAGAGCTTGTAGGAAGTGACATTCCTATAATAACTATGATTTTAGCTTGGTCCACAAAATCCCATCATTGCACACTAAATGCCCCAAGGTGTGAAGAAAAAACACTTCTGCAAGTTTAACATAATACACATAACTCAACACTGTTCCAACATTAGCCTCAACTGGGATACATTATCCTTGAATAAATAAAAATAACCCAATCATATAAATAGACTTCAATAAATCATTGATTAAATCATTAAATGTAGTGATCACAACCCAAGAAAACATAGCAGGAATGTTCTTTAGCCTAAATGATATTACTTTGTATGTAAAAGATCCCCATTCTATTGAAAATTTAGTTTTGGATTAAAATTCTACTACAATTGGTATTTGATGGTAGCCACTAAACCCATATTCAAAAGAGTACACTTCATATCCTACGACTGACTCTAAGACTTCATCTATGAATGAAATTGGGAATGGATCATTAATACAAGCATCATTTAGTGCATGGTGATCCCCACACACTTTGATTTATCCAAAAAAATTATGTTGTACCACCATTGGGATAACCCAGTCTACTTTTTCCACTAAATATATAATGCATGTGCCTTACATTTGATCTAGTTCAAATTTTACCTTCAACTTCATATTGAGATTTAACCTGTATGGGTGATTTTTCACATGGCACATGCACTCCTTTAGCTCTATGTGCATCTCACCTAGGGAGGTGTCTACTCCTTTCAATTATGTGAACTTAGAGATGGAAATACATCCTAGTAATCTAGTAGGAGTTGTAATCCTTATGATACCTCATTCTATGTCCAATAGTCGCCCAAAATCACAAGTTTTGCTACATACTCCGTCCCAATATTCACAACCAACTTATTTAATGGATCTTGTAAAATTTTGTTAGAACCACTTGGAATGGAGTCTTACACCCTTATCTACCCTTTTCAAAACTGAATATGTAGATTTCATAGTTGTTAATATTATTTTTGGTCTTTGACTTTGGGTCTAAGCTTCTCCACTTCTTGGTCTTGATCAACGAATCCCTTCAAATCCAAATTCTCATCACTATCATTGGACTCAACCAATTCCTCCTCATCCATGATTCGATTACAAGGCTGTATCATAAGTTATTCCATTCTTTTATTTATTATAGCTTTTCAAATCTTGTTCAAGTCTTTGGCCTCTTCCTCTTGTGAAGCAGAGTCTATTATATTATTAATATATTCTACTTGGCCATGGCATAGAAGATCTTCAACTTATGTAGAGCTTGGTGTACCATAAGGTTCTCATCTTCAAAAACAAATGTTTGAATAAAGTCTTGTTGGAGTTGTGGCTAATTATTAGTCTCCCTTATATGTTCTTGATGTATATACCACATTATTGGGAGAGAATATAGTGTATACCTAAATACATGTACCCAATATTTGGGTTTTATACCTTGTTCAAACCACACATCTACATACCTATGGATGTGCATCTATGGACACTTCCCTTCCTAAAAAAATGGCCAGTCTTCCCAAATAGTAGATGGTGTTTGTAATCTCACTCATAATAACTTGTAAGCCTCATCCCATTGCAATTGGTTTATTCTATGTGTTTCCCACCAAGTCATAGAATTTCCCTTCAGTGCATAGTTTAGTGAACTCACCCTCTAATCAATATTCAGTACATGATGTTCCAATATAAATATGAAAAGATTCAAGTTGTTAGTTAAAAAATATTGAGGTAGTTAGTATTTTGTAGCAAAAACCATGTGCATCAGATGCACTTCATGATCTCTTCTTACCCAATTCAACATATGGGTGTCTGAATCAACACTTATTGAAGATGTTGTCACCCCAGGTAAAATATATTCTTTTGTCAGCTCATTATAGTCCATATCTATCACACCCACTGTGTATAAAAAATCCACTTCAGATCTGGTCAATAGTTACACATATGGTGAATTACAATATTCTATTTGGAACTTTATCATAGTTTGAGAAGAGAGTTGTTCATTCTATCATGGTTGTCATTGAGGCTTCATTTTTGAATGGAAAAAATGGTATTTTTTAGCTTGCAACACATTAGACTTGAATTATGTACCCACCTTAAACCAACTATTATCCCCATAGGCAAGGGTGAATCTAGCTCCTTATATATAACATAGTGTTTTTCCTCACATTTAGGGGAATAATGATAATTTTATCCCCTTGGTGCACTTCTACTTGATTGTGCATTGTATTAATGGTCATCTAATCTTTGTAAGCCCATTCTTTACCAACCAACATAGTAATGCATTTCATCAGTCTTCATACCAATTACTTCAAAATATCCTCGTAAGCTTAAGTCTACAACTTTTATTTCCATATCCTCTAGTCGACTAATATGTTCTACCCTCCCATAATTTGTGAGGCTTAGTGTTACTGGACTATAATTAAGTGTTAGTCATCTAATAGCTTCATATGTAGATTGAGGGATCATATTGACCATAGTTCAAAATTCAAACACACCATTTGGTACTTCATACCTTGCTAACTCAATATCCATATGGGATTCAACATCCTAGGGCTTCTTAGTTTTCATATACCATACTACCTTGTCAGTGCGCTATTGACCCCTATGTGTGCACTCTAATAGATTATGTTAGAGATTTGTAATATTCTATGATATGTCTTCATTTCACAAAGTACTTAAAAGTTTAAAAAGATCAATCAAGGTAGTAACTACTACATCCTATCTCATGATGTGTATAATTTTTTGTACATTTGCACATCAATAGATGTAGGATCACCTTCTGATGTAGCCTATTATTTAATATTCTATAGAACCTAAGCTAATTGGTATATCAAACCCATTTTTTATCATAGGACTAATATTTTTATCTTACTGGACCTTTTTATTTCTTTGATCATGTGGCATTTCTAAAGGAGGTAATCCCTACTCGGCATGTTGATGTCACATAATTACTTTTATGAATGCAATATCCTTAGGGTGTGAATTGATCAAATTCACATTTTGCGTAGGCTTTTATCTTATTTTATTTTCTAATGTTAGACAATCCTCAATGTGGCATTGTTCTAAAACTCTGCAATAAACACAATAAATTTGCCTTTATGGATTAGTGGGGAAGTTCTGTGCAAAGTAGTTATACTTCCCAGACAAATAGCATAAAATTGGTTAACATACCCGTCGTTCATCTTATTTGTGACTACCACCCTAACATCCACCTTAATAGCCTCCTCTATATTTGCCTTGTCTTTGTTGGAAGCCCTAACATGACTGTTGTTATCCCTCATATCCTCATTACTTTTGGAGAAAGCCCAAACATTGTTGTTGTTGTCCACCATATCCCCTGTACATTCCTCGGGGTGAAGATGGAGTCCATCCTATTTGTTGTTTTTGTTGGTGATGCAACATTCCAAGGTTGATGATATTGAGGAGATGGATGGGTCCATCCTACCTAGTATTAAGGAGACTACAAAGCTTGCCATGTCTAAATTTTGAGATCATGAGGTTGATACTTTGGTGAGGTTGGAACCCATCCAAGAATAGTATGTGTCACAACAATCATGTCTACATCTGGGCTAGGAATTCCTGGCTTCATAGAGGGAATATGTTGTGTTGTGACTATGAAGACATTATTGGTGATGTATTCCTTCAATTCTTGAAGTGTTTATCAACTCTTATCATCATGATTGTGAAAATTTTAAAATTTACAATACATAGTCTAAGGTTGTTGAATGTACTATTGTAACAAATGACATTTTGTAGCCACATGCCTTATTACATGATAGATTTCACATAATTTCATCTTAAATTTTAGGCAATCATTTTGATGGTGCCCCTCTTTTCCACATTCCATGCTCTAGAGGCCTAGATTTGGGCATGTTACTTTCATGTAACTCTTCCATCTTGCACAAAAAACATCGATTTTTACATCTATTTTTATAGTGGGTAGTGGGCTATTTCCATAATCCTCTATTTGTTCCACATGGAGGATAGTTTCTTGAGCATCCAAATTATTATCAAACTATGCCCAAATAGTGCCAAACCTAATTTGAGTTTGCATGCCTTCTAAAAATCATGTGGCCTTATATTTACCCTAGAATAGAAAGTCTATCCTATTCATTACATAAAAAAATATGTGATCATAATCCCACACTAGTTTGCCTAATTTTTGTCAAATCTATTTCAGCTCTTGGATTGTTTGACTTATATATTATTTACTTTGATTTCACCTATCAATTGGTCTTTAACATCCTAAAAACTTAGTTTGGTAGTGTATCTTTTATATATGAACTTCATAACTCTTCTTCTTAGAGATTTTATGAGCTTGTACTTCTTTACATCATTTGTAGTTATATTTCTAATCTGCCACTTCATTTTTCAAGTTATAAATTAGTACTCAGGGTTACTAGACCCATCATATGGTGTTAGAGTGACAAAAACTTATGTGTTGAGATCCATGCCTCCTGTGCTTACATTTAAAATTGTTGGTGATGGTGGACTAGACTTAGGCAATGTCTTAAGATTTGGTGAAATTTGAAATATTGCCTTAATCAATTTCTTCCTATCCAACACTTTCTTGATATTTTCACTATACTTCCCAAATTTATCTATGAAAAATTCAAACTAGGCACTATCTCTACTAACTTCTACACTTTTTATTCTTTTTGATAAAAAAATAGGCACATGGGATGTGTATCATTGAAATGAATGATCCATGTATGTCTTATGCTCCACTAGAACTTGAACCTA
Organism: Torreya grandis; assembly: GCA_037957365.1. Taxonomy (NCBI): domain Eukaryota; kingdom Viridiplantae; phylum Streptophyta; class Pinopsida; order Cupressales; family Taxaceae; genus Torreya; species Torreya grandis. The sequence goes on from JARHVA010000101.1 coordinate 4,166,266, forward strand.
TTTTAATCCTGTGACTTAGCATAACTTCTTCAAAAGGTTACTCCTCCTCTTCTCTAAACAACATCCTCCCTTTTAACTGTGATCTAAAACTACCTTCTAACCAATCTAATCACTCCTCTTTTACCTTTCCACTTTCTTCCATTTCTTTAGCATCTTTATATATCTCTGCACCTTCTCTTTTCTTGGGCCCACTCCTTTCCTTATCCTCATCCTCTCCAACTTCTCTTTATCTCCTATGAGCTCCCATTCATTCACCATCTTCTACATTTTCTACTCTACTTCTACTCACAACTATATTAAGATTATTTTCTTTATTCCATCTTCTATGTTGTCACAGGTCTCGTTCTAACCCCATAATTCATTTTTCACTTTCCTTTGCATCTTCCATATTTTGGGTATAGGTTCAAGCTTCCATTCTTAGTTCCTCATAATTCATTTCATTATCACACACATCCCCCTAATGCCTAAAGTGACTACTCCCTGTTGGTAGGAGTAGGCACCATGGCCTTCTTTAAAACCAACATTTTGACAAGAGTAAGTAGTCATTACAAAAAATTTTCTCTAATTCCTCTCAAAAACAAATCTTGTATAGCCTCGAATGTAATATAGACATGTACATCAAATTCAATGATATATCTATTAATGGTAGTTTTTACATAGTGATCTATTGCATGATTCCAATCAGTATCTAACTTTTACAGGTTTTCTACTCTCTCTTCTGTCCAAACTAAGAATTTTTTTCTTGGCTGAAAATAATACTATTCGAGTCTTGATAACCATGCAACTAGTAGCCTAAGCAATTCACATCAAAATATCTCATATATTTCACCATATATATTTTCATGAATAACTTCTTGCACAAAGCTTCCTATTTTTTTAACTTTTTCTACCAATTTGTGAATTATTTCATCAATCCATCATTTTAGGTCCCTCTATCCTGGTAACCATATCAACATGTTTTAATATTCCATGCTAACTGCACCATTGTTATCAAAGGTTATTGGAAAACCCATTTGAAGATGCTAATTTGTATTTTATGTGTGAAATAGGAAAAAAGATCAGAATATAGTCATGGTCCTAGATCAAACAAAGACTTTCTTAAGTTTGGAATTATAATTACTCTGAGAATGTAGATTAACAAGTACATAACATGCATGATAAATTTTAATGGTTAAATTTTTTTGAGAAAAATAGAACATTCAGTGTGCACAAAACAAGGATAAAAAACATTTGAGAAAACCATCATCGAATCTCTGTATTGATCTATATATTTTTGGAACTCTTTTCCATTACAAATAATCACTATTTATTGACTTTTACAATATATTGTTGCTTCGCATTCCTTCCTTTAGATTCGAGCATGAATGAGTATTTTTGCATTCCAAATACTTTTGAACTACATATATAGCCTGAATACATCCAAAATAAAATACATTATACCGACTGATATCCATTGCACACTTGTCAAACGTCTATACTCTATGATTTTTCAATTCTGTTCTACTAGCAATATCTAAACTACGTCTAGGTTCCTCAATTGTTCCACTCACTATTTAATCAAAGGGTATTTATGTCCATAGTTTTTACTCTTGTTCAAAATATACGCTGCAATCCATACATGTGAATGCATTGGTAGCTCGCAGAAGAACACTTCATAAAGAGCATTGTGCAGGTTGTCTTCCACCTATTCTCTTAGCTCTCAACTACCATGACTGGGGTGATTATCTACAAACATTTCCTCCAACTACTCCAACCATCACTCAATATTCTCCAATGAAATATGGTACATCATCCCTCCTTACCATTGCATCAATTTTTTTTGACTAGTCTCAATAATGTAACTAAAATGTTGGCAGTCTATTAGTCATCCGTGCGTTAGTCTCACACACATCCCAACACTTATTCTTTCTAATCCAACATATCATGTGAGTTTATGTTCATGCACTTTTTTGAGGTTTAAAGAGAGGAAATTCGCATTGGTTAGGGTTAGTTGGCAATAGTGATTTGATTCATTGTCTCACATGCATACCTTTGCACATGTGGGAATACATATAGCAAACTCTATACTTACCCTAGAAACACATGGTATTAAGCAACCAATCATATGAAAAAAACCATAGAAATTTTATTCTACATAAGTATTCCTTGTTTATTTAAGCAAACCATTATTAATTATAACAACAACATTAGTCTAAGCATATTCATAATAGTTCATGGACTTAAACAGGGACATCAATAAGAATAAAAACTATTAATATAATGGCCATACTCTTATGAAATCATGATTTAATGGATTAAAAGGTGCTTAGAGGCACTTTAGAAATATCACTAGCTATCTAACTATTCCTCTCTCCTCACTCAAGACTCGATCAACATTCTAACAACATTTCTCTACTAGTTCATTTACACCTTTCTCCTTCTCAGGTGCCTACATTTTATAGGCTTTCCACCAACCTTACATGTCCTCAAGTAGCTCAACTACCACCAATCATCAGTTAATACAAGCATCTTGCATTTGGTAGTTAATGCTACACACTTCTCAAGGTTAGCTACTTTATCCTTTGCCATCGTTTCTCATCTACCTGTCAGGGTCAAATTTTAGATCATAACTTTATCATTTTGTCTCCACGATTTATGTAGGCTTAGACATGTCTGATGGTGACATGTGGTCACTTATACCATTTTCCTAATTGATTTATTAGGTGCATGCATATGGACTATGTTGATGACATGCACCATGCTTGCTTGCTAGGGTGCATGTGCACAGATTTATTTTTTTGACACACATCAAGTTCTCCTTCCCCAGGTACTAACATTAGTTTCTAGTTGTATTGGTTGCATGCACATGTAGACTTGGTCACAAATGATAGAATTAGTCAAACTTTGGGGTTAATATTAGTCGAATAGTTCTCAATGCTATTATATTATGTGGTAATTCAACAGATTTACAATTCCATATCCAAGTGTGTTTAGGAAATAAATAGTAAACATAATTAATTGAGATGTATTATCTATCATAAAACTATGTCCTTGTTGTCCTTCCATTGAAATACTTATGACCAAAGGTGCCATATGTGTAGAATGTGTTGATGAAGTATCATTAAAAATCATACGTGGTACATCATGGTGTGTAAGTGATGCATCCTTAGGAGGTCAATTTTGTTTGTTTAAAATTACGTCTTCATCTTTAGGCTTTGATAGTTGAGTTTGATTTTATTGTGGCCAACAAGATCTTGAATTTTGCTTCGCAAAGCAATACACCTTTTTATCATATGCCACTTGACTCTATTATATCCACAAAAGGCATTATCTTTGTATGATTTTGGTAAATACCATAAATCAGGATGCCAAATAAGTGGTAACTCAATCAAGTGCATGTCTAATAGCCTCTTCAATATAATGTCTTGATTATTATATAACTTTGGAGGGTAATGTGGTATAAATTTTATTGATGTCTTTCCTTCCTTATCATGAATTATAGATGTATTGATATTAAGCACATGACTATTGATAAGATGTGAATCCTTAGAATAAGGAATCTTAGGTTGGCTTGATATTTCATCTACAATTGTGGTAGCCATATAAAAAATATAATTAAATGATTTAAATTTTCTGTAAAATAATATTCTTCAATAGGCACCAAAATAATGTTGATAAATATGTTTTGCATTTCAAGATTGACAAGTTGATAGACTAAAGAGTACATATGGCATCAAAATATAAATATATAGTAATGAATATCCTCTTTGGGACCTTGTTGAATAGATGAAATACTCTTAAATGTAGCACATTCATATTACTCACAAATTAATATAAGAAAGCTTCTTGTAAACATTGGAAATAATGCAAAGACCCATAATGTAGATCATTGAACCATTTTAAAGTGTTGTTAATCAAGCTTCTAGGAAACAACTTTAGTAAAATTAAACCATGATCTTCATAGTTTCTAATAGAGAGAAACAATTTAAAAATGTGTGCATGGGGATATCCATGGATATCAAATAATTGGAAGTTGGTTATAACCAAGCTATGTAGGAGAGGCATGACAAATACATCTCTAGAAAGTGGAATAGAAGGTATAGCATTGGAAACAATCCTAAAATTATAAGATTCAAAATGAAGGGATGTGGCATGCACTAATCATTAAAGGTCGCCTATAGTATGCATCATAGTCACTATCTCATGTGTAGGAATAGTATAACAATCAAGAGGTTAGTTCAAAATAGCCGATTGATTATTCATTTCAAATAGGGGCATGCTAGAAGAGATAGGAGTAATAGGTGAATAATATTTTAAAAATTCATGTGCATCACTATCTATATGAAAATAAACTATGTCATTTAACATTAGTATGGCTTCATGAAGATAATAAGGATTTTGTCTAATGTATTTTTAAAATTGATCCTACATTTCCTTATTAATCTTACCTCACATATAACATCAAGATTTGTAACATTCATACATATTCTATTTGCATCACAAGAATCCATATTTTGATCATAAGCCATGAAGGAACTAAGAAATAACATAAACAATGGAATAAACAAAGACCAACCCTAACCAAGGATGCGATAAAAAATAAAACTAAAATAAGCAACCTAACTAACCCTAAAGGAAAATGTGGCATAAAACCTTTGAGGGAATGCTAGCTGGGACTCGGTTTGCCTAAATGTGAGAAGTGGATGTAAATATGAAAGAAAATTTTAGCTAGGGTTATATACAATTAAATAAATTAGAATTTAACTTGAACTTAAAAAATTAGACTTAGGGGGATGAGGGTTTTGAAACCTTAGGTTTGTGTTCAAAGAGTGAAGCAATTCACCAATTTTTTTACCTAATTGTGACATTAGGAAAAATAACCTAATGCACATTTAGTTAAATGGGTACATGGGGAAAATAAATAAATACAATCTAAATTATAAATTTAAAACCCTAAGTGCACTAAAAATTATAACCAATAGAGCAAACAATGAACTATGACAAATAGTAGATGAAATGACAAAGGAGATAAGAATATAACACACTTGAGTAGACTCTTGGGATTTTAAGACTGGAGTAAAGAATCTTGGAATTTTGAGACTGGAATAAATATTATTGGATCCTGATATTGGAGTAGTGACATGGAAGTGATGTTTAGGTTTGTGTGAAATCTAGATCTATGACTATCAAAGGATGAAATCAACGTTTCAACAAGAACTACTGAATACACTCTAGGTAGATTTGGTAGACTGCCAACTAGGTGCCTCTACAACTACTGAATTTATTCTAAATTGTCAAATTTGTATTTGGCACTTATATGGATTATGTATTTTTATATGCAGGTACATTGTTAGATGTTGTATATGATTGTTGATTGCTTTGTTGAATTGTTGGGTATAATTGTTTGATTTGTCTCCTCTTTGTCTTCTTGATCCAATTTGACACAAACACTTGCAAGAAGATCATATAAATTATAAGGTTAGCTAACTCGTGCAACCTCATCAAAGAGTTGTAGTTACATATCCCACACATTTGGAATCAGAGTAAATGTATTTATCTTGTGCATGTGATGGGAATTTTGAGTGAGAACTTTGCCTCCTCTCCCTAGGTGCATTGCAACTACACGTACAATATCCTATAATTCTCTTGGTATAATGTCGGAGATTTATTTTTATTTAGGTTCACTTTATTTTTCCTAAGTTAATTTAGGTGTGTGTAGGTTTTTTGATTATGTGAATTTTTAATTCACATATTCCAAATTTTATTAGGTGCCACAGCTCATTTGTCCATTTTGAAGGGAATCATAGCATTCCATGTCACATATAGATCCTTCCACACTCGTCACACACTTCCCCCTTACCTCATGGGGATTAGTGAGACTAGGCACACACTAAGAAGGTTGGGCAAGACTATGATGGATTTTTCTAGTAACTCCTTTTGGCTCACTAGCTCTATTTAAAGAGCTCTCTTCTCTCTCTTTCGACAACTTGAGACACTTTCTTGTTCATCTCTTGAAGGATATTCTTGTTTCTCAATATCTTATTTATTCAAGAAGGTTATTATCTTAGATAGTGTTGATGTAAGCCTTCCTTATTAATGCATGTGTGGTTTTCTTTCATTGATTTGGTTTCTGCACTTATCACTTTGTGTCTTGCATTCTCTAGGTATGGCTTGCTTTTGAAGTGACATCTTTTATTTTGTGCATTCATTTACTTGTTTCAACTTATTTTTCAAGATCCTATCATTTATTTCTAACATACAAAATGGAACTAAACCTTATTGATAAGTCTTTGAGCATAAATATACTAATGTGAAGTGTGCCTAGACTTGAATTCTTTTTGATGTCTCTTCCACTTACTTGTGATTGAAATGCCTCTTGGGGTTTTATATACATAGTCTTCCCAAATTCAAATTAGAGACCTATTGGTGCATATTACCACAAAAAAGAAAAAGAATTGACATGCAAGGATCCAAACATCAAAAGGATGTGAAGAAAGACATAATTGAACATGAAAAGATAAAGGACCAGTGTGGTCTGCCAGATCCAAATGAGACATATTTGACAATTACAAATTAATTGTAGAATCCGTCCTAGGAGAGAAAAAGGTAGGAGACAAAGAAATAAACATAGAAAAAGGTTTGTAGGCATAAAATGAACAAAACAAAAAGAGAAAACATAAGAAACAAAGACAACAAGATCATACATAGAAGAATTAAAATATCAAAAACACAAAGAATGGCACCAATAAGACTCTAATTAAAACTGATGGACCATATGCATAAAATGACACTAAAAACATTTCAATAATAAGCCTTGTACCAAAATTAGTTGTCTACACCAACTTAGGTTTGCTTCCCATCTTGGCAATGGCCTTCAAAAATATATCCTCTAGTTCACCTACTAGCTCTTTAACTTAAATGTTTGGTGCTCCATCATCATCACTTATATTTGCAACAACAATTCCTCTCCTTTGTGCAATCTCCATAACATCCAACCTATCTTGGATTCCTCTCAACATCTTTTCCAAATATGTAACTCTTAAGTGTTCTTCCTCCTTTTACATTGGGTGCTTCTCTATGTGTCATTTATAACCCTCACAACTCTCAATAACAATAATGCATAATTCCTTTACAACCTACAACTGACTCAACCAGAGCCTCACACACTCAACTTGAAAAGGCGCAACCTTGCCCTAATACCAATTGATGTAGAAGGGAACGAGGGGGACAAGTTAATGGCTGCCTTACTCCCTTACTTATACATACTCACTCCTAAGGGACACATTTCAGACACAAAAGACTTAAACTAGAAACAATCACACACCCTTTATAGAATTGCATTACAATATTACTACAGTTTGATGCATGTACACACACTTGCTTTCCTACTGAACCATGAAAATGAAGAAGATAATCCAATCTTAGTCTCTCATGGATGGGGCACACTATCTGTTTTGGACATACATCACCTAGCAAGTTTTGCAAGTCTTCTCTTTTTCTATCTCAATTATTATTTGCCCTTGTAAGATTGATCTGAATCTCACCTGACTAACTCTAACACCCTGTAGGGCTCTTCAATTTCCCCTTGTCTTGGAAAAAGGTCCACATGTCAAAAAATTAAGTTGTGAAGTTACTTTACCTTTTCTTCCTCTACATGTGAAATTGTCTGCTGTTGTAACCTGGTAGTTACATAACCTTCGGTTACATAGACATGCAGTTTTGAAACCACCAATTGCAATAAGTTGTCGTTTCATAATCTATCAAAAAGGGGTTGAATTGACTTTTGGGAGATGACTAAAACTTGTTTCCCTTAATGCTCCCAAAGTGTTGGAGTCTTGATGATGTTCCTTAAACTAGTTTTGATCATTTACGACATGCACAAAGTTTTTTGACATCACCAAAAAAGTGCAAACACGCATAAAATCTGACCCATATTTTTGACGTCACTTAAGCTAAAAGATGTGTCAACAACATCTACCAAGGGCATCTAAGATGCTCTGGATAAAGGGGTCCAATCAAGATGAAATTGGAGAAAGAAAATAAGAGTAGGAGGGTGCTAAGAAAGAGATCTAAGAACATAAGAAGTTGACAAAATGCTCCAATAACCCCTAATTTGGACTAATAATCAAGTACACAAACATTTTTTTTATATGCTTGAAGACAATACATGGAATCATTAAATTATATAGAATGTCGACATCTTTGCCTATATTTCGAAAATAAACATATAATAGATTTACAATGTTAAGTAAGCATACATTAAATCACTGAGCTCCTTTGGCAAGTAACCAAGAGTAAGAGGCATCCACATCGTCAAAATCACCTATAACACCATCATGGCCTTATCCATTTGACTTTCCATATCAAATATTTAAAAAAATTTATATTTTAATAGATAGATATAAACAACCATCATCCTCACCAATTCGACTACAACCCTTTCGACCATAGAGAAACGTTTTATAATCATGTACTTTAAGGATTAATAATTGCCTAGGGACCATTTTTCAGGGTCTACAAAAACATATACATTTAAGAGAATCTATGTATTTACATGGAGGGCCTATAAAAAATAGTTTTTGTGCCGTCATTGCACGGGGGAGGGACAAAGGAAAGCAGATTTACGCTGGCCATCAACGCCTTTCTTACACAGGTAGGGATTTTGCATCTTACTTTTCATTTCACTTTTCAATTTTTTTTAGGGTTTATGATCTGTAGGAATTGAAGAATGGAGGGTATGGTTGCTAAGGATCTGGACTTGAATTCGGATCAAAAACCCTTTTTAAGTGAGGACGAAACCCATGTTTCATATTCAGATTCCATGGCCTTTGAAAAAAACCCAAGTTTTGCCATAGGGATCAACTTAAATGAAGACAATAGCTCTAAACCCCCAGGAAAACAACATAAAACTTCAGAAGAGACTCAAAATAGTTTTTATTCTTTAATGAGTGTTCAGAAGGAGGGAGTTGAGTCCCCTGGTCCTATGGTAGAACCTCCCAGAGCCCATGAACAGAAGGCCATTGTAGGGATGGGTAGCTATATCAGTGCAATTAGTGCAGAGGTTTCAGAGAATTCAGTTCCCTCTGAAGTTAGTAGAGAAAAAGAAACTAGGATTGAGGTTTCAGTTGTAGATGGGTCTGCTAAATTTTGCGATGTTGTGAATGGGTCTGCTAAATTTGGAGTTGTGGTTAGTGGGTCTAAAAAGTTTGTAGACGTTGTTAATGAAGCAGATGTTGTGGAAGAAACAGCTGGCGGAAAGGTTGATAAGGAGCAAGATTTGGTGTTAAAATCAACATACGTTTCTTTTGAGAATCCGGGAGATTCAGGGGTTTTATCTAGAGATGCAGTGAATCTGGAAGTCTTATCTGGTGTGCATGGAGATGTTAATCCCACAGAGAAGCCTAAAGCTAGCCCAATAAAAGAGTTTGATCAACAAGGAAATGTAAACCTAGTGAATGATTCAAATTTATCCACCCTGCAAGAAACACCAAGTTCAATACATAATCCTACTAGCAAGCTGGAAATAGATAATTCTAGGGAGATTCCATCCCCTTTGGATGCACGGATGGAAAGATGCAGTGTGCCTTCTGTGTTGTTGCAGTCTATGACAAATGTTGGTCAAACACAAATGAGAAAGGATGCAGAGGGTTACGGGCTTGCTCAGGTTACAAGAAATTTTGATAATGAAAATATTTCAGTTGGCCTTCCAGAGGAAGCAAAGTTCAGTTCACCTAAGGAGCATGGTTTTTCTGTTGGGGATTTAGTATGGTGTAAATTAAAGCACCGTCCCTGGTGGCCTGGTCAGGTTTTTGATCCTTCGGATGCATCAAAGTCTGCAGGGCAGCTGAAAAAGAAGGATCGGTTATTGGTGGCTAGTTTTGGTGATCAGAAATTTGCATGGTGTGAGGTGTCTCAATTGAAGCATTTTCAGGACAATTTTGCAGAGTTGACAAAACAGTCAACTGGAAAGGCCTTTCGCAATGCAGTGGATAAGGCTTTGGATGAGCTAGCCAGGCAAGAGCAATCTGGTTTGACTTGCTCATGCCTGTCTTGTAAAACTCACAGCATGCTAGAAAACAAAACCATTTCCAATAGTGGCTTACGTAAAGGAGCTGTTGTCAACAATTATAGAGACATCGCCACTGCATTTGATCCTTGGAAATTGCTTACTTGTGTCCGAGAGTTAGCAGAATCTCCCTTCACCAACAATACCTTGGAAATCACCATGTTTCGTGCTCAAGTGTTTTGTTTTTATGCAGCAAAGAGACATCTTGCATTTGGTGAGTCATCTCCAGAGGTTCTGTTAAAGCATGGATCTGCTTCTACATCTGTTCCCATCTTGAAAAGTCTGTCTTCAACACTCAAAAAGGTTAAAAGCAATGATGGTTCTCCTGGGAAGCACAGACAAAGTTCAAATAAAAACGAGTCCTTGAAGAACAAGAAGAGATTGTTTGAGGACTCTCAAAGATATAATGCATCTGAGCAGGATGAATTACCACTTAAAAACACAACTCCACTAAAAAACACAACTGAAACCTCAAAAAGAGCACAAAAGGAAGAAGATGGCTGGTCTGGGAGAAAGCTATCTCAATCAACTACTAAGAAGCAAAGAAGAAATGAGTATATTTTCGCATCTGGTGGATATAGGAAAGGATCTAAGGGTCAGCAAGGAAAGAAACATATGCACTCTCCCAGTTCTATATGTGGGAATGCAGACATGGATACAAAGCAGATTCCAAAATCCTTCAGAATTGGGGAATGTATAAGAAAGATTGCAAGCCAGCTGACTGGATCTCCTCCCATCATAAAGGTCGTAGATCCAACAGTTGATGAGACTCCTGATAAGGACAGGAAAAAAACAAAAATTAATGGTAAGGAACATATTCTTAGGACGCCTTCGAGTTTGATCAAATCTCCATTGCCTGTTAGAGAAGATTGCTCTGTTAAAGAATTGTTATTAGAGCTTTTGCTAGTTGCTCAGAATCCTATTTATTTTTTAGAGGAGAATGATATTTTTTCCAGGGTAACCAGCATTTTCTTGAAGTTTAGAGAGGAAGTATTTGAGAAAGATTCTGTTTATCCCTCATATAGGAGACCTTCAAAAAATTCCTCTAAGTTAACTGTTTCTCCTAGCATGGATGATTCAGATGACTCAAATTGGTCTGATAAGACAATTGCTTCCAGGTCAAAGGGCAATCGAGTAAAAAGGAAGAGAAAGGTTGAATTGCAGGCAGAAGAATCAGAACAGAAGCCTAAGCGTCATATTAGATCACCAAATTCTACTCCATCTAGGAAGGCGAAAAAGCTGAAGGATCATATTAGATCGTCCATTCCTACTCCATCAAATGAGGATCCACTCTCACCTGCCAATAATTTGACGGACTCTCCTCAAGAAAGTCCTACAGCTCTCTTCATGAAGTTTCCTCCACGGTTTGCGTTGCCTTCAGAATTGGAACTGAAAGAAATGTTTCTCCACTATGGCCAGATTTCAGAAATTAAATTCTTTAGCGATTCAGGTTGTGCTCAGGTGATCTTCAGGAGGCGCTCTGATGCAGAAGCAGCTTTTCATGGAGCAACGGCAAATAAAGTTTTTGGACCAGCAATGGTCTCCTTCCGCCTTAGGTATCTTTCATCCAGAAAAAATATTGACATGACTCAAATTGAAGATCATAGAGAAGATGGAATGAGTATTCTATCAGAGGATAGAAATACATCTAGAAATATGGAGGATGTTAAAGAAACTGTGGCCAACCCCATGTTTTAGGAGCCCGTTGCTGAGGATATTGGTGCATCTAAAATTAAACGTGGTGGATAAGCATCCAATTTCATGAAATCAATAAATTCTGGAAATGATGTCTTCTACACAATATGATATTGTTGAGTGTGCATCTACTTCAACTGCTACTGATGTTGATAATGCATTTCTTAGTTCCAAGGTGGATGGTGGGGGTAAAAGGATTTCTCTGCAGGATACCAACACGCTAGCTGGCTCACCAAATTAGATGCATATGTATCTTGTCATATGGACTCATTTAAACTTGATACATGTTCTGCTTGTACATTGCACATGGTATTTAAGTTTTCAAGGGTTCACTTTTGCTTCTCTCAGTAAATAATGTTGCTTTTTATCCTGTCAACAAGTTGCTTTCCTTTCTTAAGTGCGTACATTGAAAGCTTGTTAAAAAACCATTGAAGTGGGTGACAAACTAGAACTTGAAAATACCAACAGCAATTGCTTACTAAGGCTGACAAGGTGAGCAGATGACAAAGCCTCTATTTGGACATCGAATGTGAATAATGTTCTTTTTGAGCTTTACTCTTTCTTCTGTTGCAATGAAGGTTTCAGGTTTGCCCCAAATTCTTGATCTGGTTCTTGACAAGTTCTTGATCCTAATCAAGTTATCAGTATGCTTTGCAATCTCAGTTTAAACAAAGAAATGTTAAATTGAGATCTTTCTAATCCCTTGTAATTAAATTTTAAGTTATAAGAGAACCTCTTGGTTGTTTACATGGTTTTCAATTCCACGAATACTTCAAAAGTAATAGTGAAAGGTTATGGGTATATGTGCTTCAGATTGCATTTGTAGTGCTTGTCACATCCTTTCTTATGAGCGACTAATGCATATATTGTGATCTATAAACACCTACAACACTCTTGAGTGTTTTTGAACTCAAGGGGAAGTGTTTTGGTTTAAACCATGTAGTAGCCATGCATTGATTTCAAATTGACTATCTTGGCACAACTGTACACCGTACCAGATGGTGCAAATGCATTTGCACATATTTGTAGTGAATCTGGATCATCGCATGGTGTGCTCTCATTATTTTGATATGGTGTCATTAGATCTTAATTTGGTGGTAAAATTGCTGGGATATGTCTAATGTTGTGAAACTTGTATAGGGGATGTATCTGTTCCTCTAGGTTTTCACTGTAATCCTACAATCCGTTTATGTTTACTTTTGTCCATAGACAAAGGCACATGAAGATTAACACTAGTTACTAATTTTTTCTGTACTTAGGTTCTCCATTTTGGCGGCTCAACAGTATTCCAAAACATCATGGGAAGCTCTACCAATATTACTACTATTTATAGCTGTTGAAGATCTCAGAGAGCGGTTGCTAAAGTTTACCATGACTTCTATAATTTTACTTTTCTTTTCTTTTCTTTGTACTACTTACAATATTTTGAAACCCTAAGTAGAGAAATAACGGAGAGAAAGTGGTCCTGGGGAATTTTCCCTTTACGGGCTATGTGGAGAGAGACCGCATTTTCTATATTACTGTAATTTGATACCATGATTGAGAGAACTGGTTATTGAAACACTAACCTAGGGATCCAACTTGTGAAAGAAGAAAAACTGCACGAGATGTGGGCTTCATTCATAAGAGAACTCAAAATCAATCATTTGTGAATTTGAGTCTACACCAAAAAGATTCTAAACGTTTGTGAATTTGAGTCTACATCAAAAGACTTAAGTGGGCTATAAGAATATGGAGTAAAATTTAAACATCATATATACTCGCACACAATATATGCAAAAATATATAGATACCTTAATAAACATGTATGAGTGCAGCCAAAATGATTTTACCATGTATAGGTATGAAGGGCATTCTATGAACAGCAACCGTCACAAAAATAATGCTTGACAGGCAAATTTGGCCCTCAAATTTAAATCCTGGGATAGAAGAGAGAGCTTGAGAAGACCAAAGAAAGCATCATCAAAAACTGAAATTGTATTATATTATTTTATACAAGCGGCTGAATTAAGTCAACTAGATAAAACTATAGGCACAAGGAAGGAAACATAAGAAAAGACGTGGAAGTGAAAGGAAAGCTGGTTGTCATGTGAGCTTTCTGAGTTTGGATGTGCAAAAAGAGTAAAAAGAGTATGGAAGAGCATAAACTATGAAGTTACATGGGTGAAGAATATATGAATGTGAGTTTGGAGTGAAGCTTGGTCGTATATCTTCTTGAAAAGAGATACAATATAAATAGAGAGTTAGGTTTCTGATATGAGGCATTTACACATCTATTCAACATTCCTAGGGTATGGAGAAATACCGATCTATAATGATTTTTCTTTGAGTTTTAAATGGGTATCGAGAAATACCAATTTACAATGATTTTTCTTTGAATTTTAAATGGGTACGGAGAAATACCAAGCTTGTGCTCAACCTACCAGGGGACTTTTAGCTTAAGATACCGACATAAACTCAGTCTAGGAAACCCTTTAGTGAATGTTTTCTCTAACTTGGAAAGTCCATTTAGTGTCAATGAAGGCTCAATGGTTAGTGCAACGGGCTCAAGTTTCAAGGAAGCAATTTTGAAGGACAAGCAAAAGTTTCAAGGAAGCAATTTTGAAGACCACAGGGAAGCAAGGTGTAGGTTCTAAAGGTTAGTTTATGGTTCACAAAGTTCCATTGCTGGTTTGGGACAACCCTTTTCCAACTACATGGGAGTAACACAAACTTAACCCCAGGGAGCGTAGTGGTGGCGCCATCCCCCTGTTCCAAATTTTTCTTCACAACCAATTTGTTAGGGCTTTATTGTTGAGAAGGCTTATACACCCCCTACCCTCCAATTACAACACAAGAAGATCGAGGTGATGATTATAAGCCTTGAGCATACTGCCTTGATTTGTAGAGTCCTAGGGTTATCGGTCGACCCTTCCAACATGACATGAGCAGATAGCATAACACTGGTCTCCTCTCATTTCTAATGACATCTCTATATATAAAGAATGAGGCACTATACTTAAAGGGGGTCCTTGGCTTTGTAGAGAAGTATACTTATTTTTGAAGTCTTATTAACTCAATTTTGACACAACAACGAAAATCTTTCTCCAGTTCTTATTTGGGTTAGAGATAACATAGCATTTTTTGGCAGTGGAAAACTTGAAAATTTAAGTAGTGCAATCGACAAGTTCATCACTTTGGATGATAGGAGGACTTTACATAATTGTAGATGATGCACTCAGATGTTGGATTATGATCACATTGTTTTTTTGTTGTAGATGATTATTTGAACATCGACACTTTTGTGCTACAAACAACAATTTAACCCTCCAGTGTTTAGTACTCCCTCATCTTAGAATCATTTTCAAATAATATGACGACAACTATGTCATATAAGAGTGCTATCAATAAGCACCAGTGGGTTGATCCACACCCACTTGCTCGTGAGGAGTATACACCCATAGAGGAACATCCAAGCTTTCTTATGTTTTGCTCGAAACCAAAGAATACTTTTGACAAAGTCCATCTCACCTGAGAATACTACCACATCCTAGACTAAAATCTTAACAGCCTGAAATCTGTAAATGATTGAATCAACTAAATTAAAAGGAGATGGCATTTTGACATTTGCTTCACTTTTATTTGCAGTCTTACCATATCTTCTTCCAAGGCTTACTGGCCAGTAAAGTCCCCTTCTCTTAAATAACTCCATTCAAAACAAACACAGAGATTGCAATGCTTACAAGATAAATGTGTTCTTGACAAGGCTTTAAGGATCTTAAAAAGAAATTCCTCCTCCATACGAATTTATGGTTGCAAGACATGCATAAAAAAGAGTTTTGTTGAAACATGTACATATTGAAGGCACATCGGTTGTTTGAAAAAATGAAGCAGAATTCCATTCAAAGATAAAGGATATGGCTCCATCACAGAGTGATGAGGACAACAAAAGTCCTTGCATCGGGTGGTTGTGTCAAAATAATTTTATACCAACCAGAACAACTTAAAAACGATATTGGGTTACATGAGATATGCGTGTGGCACATCTTATAACCCGTGATACAACCTTCATGGATGGTAAACCCTGCTAGGTTTGCTGGTTCTCTTATTATTCATGTAATTCACCATCTTAGTATCAAGAAAGACTGCACTAGTCAAATGGAAGATACAATTCACAAACTGTCATAAGTACATGAAATGTTATAGCCATACGAGGAGTTTATATGCGTTTTTAAAATGTGGAAGCATACTGAAGGGATCTGAGCTGTTTTTTTTTTGACAAAATTAAAACAAATCCACTCTTATTAGTTTCCTACTTTGTCTCATACCTACCAGGGAACTTGGCTTGCCAAAACGCAATATATAATCCTCTGAGTGAGCTATTAATCTAAAATTGAAGCATTTATCAAGTGAATATGAAGGTAATTATTCTGAAAGCCTCTATTAAGTCGCGACGGAAAATTTAATTATGCCACAAAGCCTCATGAATTAAAAAGAACAGAATGAATTATATTTTCATTAGACATTTATCTAATGCTGAAGCGTGACTAGTTGTAGTAAGGTAAAGTGTATTATGTGTGCAATTTAGATCTAAATAGAATATGATAATATAGCAACACAAATAGATTTGGAAGTGCAAGAGAAAAATGTTGAAATCAATTGAAGTGACAAAGAGAAGGTTTTTAGATAAATTCTGGAATTATATCAAACTTGTGTTGGGTCATGTGATCTAAAATTTTATATTTAATTTGTTAGTAGTTAGATAGGTTATGCATCTCGTGTGTGAGTCACCCTTTTATGATAAGTAAGGTCCTTTGGAGTACTTTATATTCAGGTGTTGGATATTGTTAATGTTATGTTAGGTAGTCAATTAATGTTAGTCATTAATATACTCATGCTAGTAAAATTTCATGTGTAGTTCGTTGGTGGTTTGGATTGTTGAGTTTTGTATGTAAATTGTGCCCTGTAGGTTTATTTAAGTTTTGATTGTGAAAGAATAATACATCGGTGTCCAAAATATTTTTGTAATAACTTCTTTTTTATCAATACAATATGTAGCTATTTTACAATATTTCCCCATCTCTAGATACCTAATCATGGGTATCAGAGTGTATGGCAATAGGTCCATGATGTAGCCGTGTGACCTTGTGAAGTGGGAAGCAAAAGAATTGCCCATGAAATGTGAAGAAGATTTTTTTTCATTTTCATTTATTATGTATTGCTTCCCTTGTACAGCCGTGAAATGAAATTTTGATGATTGCATGAAACAAATTGTTAGAAAGTTTACCAAAGAGAGGCACTAGGCTGCCCTGAATGGTGTTAAAATTACAAGAAGTTTTCTAAGGGTGTTGGAAGCTAAAAGAAGAAGCTGGTTCTTGGTGTTGCAATCATTAATTTTCAGAGTGAGAACCATTAAAGGCATGATAGAGGCATTGAATTGTTGAAGGAGGTGTCCTTTTTATATTGGAGCGTTGGAAAAATGCATAGAAGCACCTTTTTTTGGTGAACATTGTTGAAATGCCATTTGCTTTGGAACATTGGTAATGTGGTGTTGCTTAAATTTTTTTGTTTTTTTGTTTTGTTGAAAAAGAATGTTGTAGGGTGAGCTTAAGTGACATGATATATGTTCAAAGCACCAAAAGAAGAAATGGAAACTTGGAAAAAAAACACCATTTGCTAGTAAAAGTGTCATTTAATAGAAGCGCCATTTGCTTAAGCTGAAGTGCCATCCACTTGTTGCAGTGTTATCTATTGAAGCACCATCTGGTTGCCATATGATTTTTGCCGCTGCACGCTGATCAGAAGTGTGACGTTTATTTATTTTTACAACTGCAACGTTAGAAGCGGATTCCATAACTACTGCTAGGTAAATCTTTATTATTGAATTTTTTTATTTTATTTTTGGCTTGACGTTGAAAACTTGAAGATAAACATAAAAGACTTTTTTTTACCCTATTTTAAAGGAGAATATGGTGGAGTTGGGTTGTGATAACATTTAAGAACTTCATAAGTAAAGGTTTTAGGCTCAGAACTCAACACCATTTTTTTGCATGTAGAGCAATTTTAAATTAATATGCAACTATGAGTTATATGTTTTTTTAGAAAGTATTTTAAATGCATGAGTAGATCAAGTGGTCAAGCAAATCTCAAGATCAAAACCAAACGTATCAAATTTGTTTTGCTTTTTGGAGTAATAAGGATGTTTTCATAGCAACAAGCATTGCATTGAGGATTTACTAGAGGGTAAAGGCAAAACTCTCATAGTATACCTATTTTTTGTGGTTAATTCTATTTTTGTGTATGGTTAGAATAGTGAGTTTCATCTTAGAAACAGGGAAATTGACACATAAAAACTATAAAGAACGGAGTATGAACATGGGAAACACATTTGTTTTCAAAGATTTGTAGGTTTGGTTGAAAAACAATCTAAAATTGGGCTAGTTTCAAAATTGAGATAAGAAAGCACTTGCACTATTAAAATTTCTTGTTCTTTAGAAGTCATTATTCACATAGAGGCAATTAGGACTAAAGCTTGGAAAGTTTGGAAAACACTTGAGGACTTATATGACAGACAACCAACATATATGAAAATTGATCTAGTAATGGAATTGCTGAACACTAAACTTAAAGATCATGAAGATGTTTTTGAATACATCCCTATAATGAAAAACGTGAACTAGGAATACAGTACCACAGGTGGCAAAATTGATGATAAATGCTAATCTCTATTGTTTTAAATGGGCCCAATTCAAATTATACAAACTTCTTGGAAATGTTGCAACTCGTTGATAAAATTAATATAGAAACATTTGATTAAATTTGTGAATTGCTTACTCAACAAGAGCATCAAATCGCAAAGAAGAAAAGTGTCAGAAGAAGTTTATTTCATGAAAACAAAGAAACACAAATTAGAGAAGAAACACATGAAAAAAACATTTTCTATATTCCTCTAAACATAAACATGTGCATTCTTCTTGGCATCGTGGTTGGACAAGAGATATGTCTTAATTTCCCAATACTAACAATCACAATCATTTCCCAAATCCAGGAAAAAGACAATTTCATGAAGAATATGGTCGTATAGGACATTATGCCCATGAATGCCCTTTCAGAAAGAAGTTTTAAGACAAAAAGAAGATAAAGGCACTTTGTTGCTAGCAGAGATTCCTCTGATTCAGATACATCAGGGTTTGATCAAGAAGCATCCTACTTTGTTGAAGTTTATTGTCTAGAGGGCCCTGACAATATCTTTTGAGAAACAAAGATCCACCCATCTTGAGTTCGCTACCGACTCTAAAATTGGATTTTATTGTAGTAGCATTTTTAGATAGATGATAGGATTTTGATTTTTTTTTTTTCTATTTGAATTTAAATTTTTGATTTATTTGATATCATTGATAAGAAGTAGATCAATTATATGAGGATTTTTTTGCTACATAGTTTCTCACCTCTTGTCTAATAAGAAAATATTGTCTTGGTTTTCAATCAGTGGGTGATTGTATAACTAACAAGGATTTCTAACACAGTAATGTTGAACAAAGTGGTTAGTATAGTTGGGCATTAAGGGAGATGTGCCATACAGAGGTACCAAATTATTATTGAGACATAGATCAACGTGATTGAGTATGCCCATGATGATGCTCATATTACAATACATGCATGAATGATTAGAGATAAGTATGCTAATGGTGACGTTTATCTTTGTGTCAGAATATGATTTGCGTGACATCGGTTGATCAGTACCAGGTGTGGTGTCAATTTGCAAGTTGTGATAAGTAATGTTGGATGGCTTCATAGTCATATGCTTTGGATCATATTTTGGTATCCTTTGGATTAAAGGGGATTTGTTGGGTTGTGTGATCCAAATTATATTATTAATTTATTAATAGTTAGTAGGTGCATGCATCTCGTGTGTGAGACACCCTCTTTGAATAAATTAAGTCTTTTAAAGTACTTTATATTTGTGTTAAATATTTTTAATGTTATTTTAGGTAATAAATTAGTGTTAGTCATTTACTTATGTTAGTAATATTAAATGTGTATAGTTGGTGGGTTGGACTATTGGTTTCCGTGTGTAAATTGTATGTCGTAAGTCTATTTAAGCTTGAAGGTGAAAGAATAATACATTGGTGTGCAACTTATTTTTTGTAATTATTTAGTTTTGATCAATGCAATTTATAGCTATTTTATTGTATTTCACTATTTTTAAATACCTAACACCTTGTGTGTTGTCGAGGCTTGAAATCAAGGGAAACTAGGGCTAGAAATAGTCTCGAAGGAAACCTATAAAACTTGTGCAAAATTGAGTGTAGAAAACTCCTAGGAGAGTAGTTGTACATTCTTGATGAACAATGTATGCCCCTAGTCAATAGAGTATGCTCTTGGCCAAATAGTCTATGACCCTGAAATAAATTTGATGGATGCCTTTCTCTGTTTCTAATTCACAAAAAATCACTCGGTTTGTCGCAATTCGTTGTGGGTCTTCCAAAATTGCTTCTTCACTGCAAACCCTAACCAACTCAAATCACCTTGCAAGAATATTAAAAAAAAGTAGTTGTTATGAGGGGCCTAACATATTCAAACTCATGTTATTGGATAGGTTGGCAATCGACACTCGTGCGGTCTAGCAAGCAATTCATTGTCTATGAATACCTTGACCCTTATCAATGAGATACAAGCAACTAGTAGATTCTATATGCTCATTCACTAATCTTTTCAATTATATTTTTGGTATAGGGGTGTTGCTGTAAATAATGCAATTTAACTTTTTACCCTTTAGTAGATGATCATTTTTCAATCTATCCCTAAATGTATCAAAACATTCATGTATTGATAGATTTCTTGACTTCAAATTAGGACCTTATTGAGGGGCAAGCTGACACAAATGGTGGGAAAAGGTTATACAAAAGCGCTGAGGGGTGGGGGAGGAACTAATGAACAAGGGCCAAGGGCCCCACAAAAGGCCCAAAAGATCTCAAGTGTGTAGTGGTACACCCTTGGTTAGGAAAAAAACACAATGTTTTTAGCATTTTAGGAGCATCCAAGGTCATATCGAGGGAGAAAAAATGTCGCTATGTGCATTATAATTGAAGTAGAGTGAATTATAAAATGAAGTTGTAATGAGAACATGGGGCAAGGGAAGGAAATATGAGGCCCAACATAAGGAAATTGTGTCAATAAGACCCTAATTTGAACCAATGATCCATATGCACATAAAAACATTAATACCATAACAAATAACTAGGCTTGTATCAAAAATAAGTATTCACATAATGCCCCACTTTGATGTGTGTGCATTTGAACATATCAAATTAAAACAAAAAAGTGTCCCTAAGAGGCCCTGAAGAAGAAGTTAAGGTTGAAACCTATAATTTTTGTTCAAAGTCAATATATGTAATGACAATACTCTGAAAGTCAAAAGGAGGAGAAGCTTACTTTATCACATAGTCCAACGCATATGAACTGCAAAATAAAATAAAATTTGTACCATCACAATCTTCATGAGCATCTTGATTGCCATTGTTCCTAATCATGCTGGAATTAAGTCCTAGAGTGAGCATCCATGTTTGGATATGAAGTCTTGGAAAGAAAATATTTGTAAGTAAATCAATGTCTATATAGATCAAATAAAAGAATTGTTGAAATCATGGAGTAAAACATTAAGAGTATGAACAAATGAAGTCGTGCTTGTAAAATATATATTATTTTTGAATGCGTGTTTTGTATCTTTTTGGTGTACGCCTCTAATGTAGGAGCAAGTAGAAAAATACTTGGTGACGACCTCCAAATATGTGGGGACAAGTAGTCGTAGTATCCCTGTTGTGTATCATCACGTAGTTGAAGATAAAATGAGTAGATCATATGCAACCTTTTTGAGGTGTGGGATGTACCTTCATATCATACATCTCAAAAGAAATGGATTATGTGTATTGTATGTAAAATAGGAACCATAAAGTGCTAATGTATAATCATAAGATGACATCATCTTTAAAAGCACATTAATAACACATTTTGGTATAACCATAGATAGATATTATCACTAACACTCAACACTCATATATGTAACAAGGGACACCAACCTATATGTATGTAGGTCAAAGCTATGTAAGTAAGATATCATCATGAAAGTTTATAATGGACTCATGTAATAATCCCTGAGTGGAAGAAATGTAAACAAAAGTAATAATATTTTTACCTTGCATGGACAAGGTAGCAACGAGGGTGCAACAATAGTATGCCCAAATGTGGAAAAGATATAAGTACTAAAGACATAGACAATAGTATGCCCCAATGTACAAAAGATATAATGAAGCACGAAAATGACATGCCCCATCATGGACAATGTGTAAATACTGAAGTATGGCAATAGTAGCCTTAATATAAGAAATATATAATCAATGTATGTAAGAGCATATCATGCCCCTAGTGGACAATATATAATCAATGAAACACAATAGTCATATGCCCTAATAGATGCATTGTATGACCCATAACAATGGAAGAAACAAGCGTATATCCAATCAAAACAATGTGTATGATATAAATCATGGCACCTACGTAAAGTATACAAGTCAAATAAGGTCAACATACTAAGCACATAACAAACATATCACACTTATAGTAGACATAAAAAACAATATTACATGCACAATATACAAGTAAAATAATATCAAGCAGGGTAAACAAATCAATCAATGTCACACACATAGATGACAGAGCAATTTTAAAGCACAAAACACAAGAAATCGGAAACATGTGACAAAGTATACAACTAAAACATCCACTATATAGAAGATAAGAGAGGCATGATAAACAACAAACACACACACATTTTATGAAAAGATAAAACAAGAAAGGCATGCCATACAATAAGTAAGATAGAAAACACTTCAAACATTCTATTATCAACTCAAAACATTTAAATAATAAAGCACAAACCAAATTAAATCAAAACATGCTATATATATATATATATATGTTATTGATGGTATTATTATGTTAGATACAGGGCATACAAGTTTATACATATGAATATGGATCCACAGTTGCTCACAAGGGTCATTATGCTTCCTAGCAGTGCTTTAGGTTCTATCTCTCCTAGTTTCTTTTATCATGTTGAGCTTTCTATTTGATTATATATCATGACCCAACATATATATTATATATGCATGTTATTGATGGTATTATTATGTTAGATACAGGGCATACAAGTTTATACATATGAATATGGATCCACAGTTGCTCACAAGGGTCATTATGCTTCCTAGCGGTGCTTTAGGTTCTATCTCTCCTAGTTTCTTTTATCATGTTGAGATTTCTATTTGATTATATATCATGACCCATCATATTATATATGATGGGTCATGATATATAATCAAATAGAAATCTCAACATGATAAAAGAAACTAGGAGAGATAGAACCTAAAGCACCGCTAGGAAGCATAATGATATGCTGGGTCATGATATATAATCAAATAGAAAGCTCAACATGATAAAAGAAACTAGGAGAGATAGAACCTAAAGCACCTCTAGGAAGCATAATGACCCTTGTGAGCAACTGTGGATCCATATTCATATGTATAAACTTGTATGCCCTGTATCTAACATAATAATACCATCAATAACATGCATATAATCAATGTATAACCTCTAATAATAGACTTATAATCATATTAAGCTAAGTTGTGTAACCATGTTATAGTAAAAAATAAAGATAATTTTTTTAGAAGATCCGAAATAATAAAAAAATTTAATCGAGTGAAAGTCAAGGGGAAAAAAGTGAGAAGCTGCAAGATGAAACAGATCCTTACGAACCTAAAATTTCTCTTAAAACTATGTGCGCACTATGGCAGACGACCTTGATATGTATTGTGTTGTTATCACGAGGAGGTTGTGTAGGATTTTGGGATAGGAGACAACAATTAAAGACAAAAATCACAATCAAATAAAAAGAAAAGGATGTAGGAGTGAGACACAAATGATGAAAGGAAGCGAAAAAGGAAGTCAAAAGACAACCAAAACATGAAAGCACATGAAGCTGATTATCTTCAAAATTCAAACAATATACGAGAGAAAAAAATCAAGAAATGATAAAAGAGCCAAGGAGGTATCAAAATGAATAAAATCTAAAGAAGAAATGATAATTTATCAGAAGCCACATGCAAGACGAAGAGAAAATCAAAACTAGGAACAAGCATGAAAATAAAAGTAAACAAACAAGCAAAGAAAATAAACTATGTACAAGATATACAATTTAGTTCAGGTATATTGGGTTAGAAAACAAGGCTAATCAACAAAACCATCCAAATGATCATATTAGGTATAGGTAGATACACCATGTCGTCTTGGTAAAAATCTGGATGCCAAAGGACCCATGAGTCTAACAAGGTTAATGTACTGTCATCGTTTTCATCATCATTATAATCATCAACACTATAATAGTTATTATCATTTTCATTGTAATCATTATCAATGTAACTAATTGTATTAGCTTTGGTATCCTATTGTAAAGTTTCACTATTCTGTATCCAAATGGCATGACTAATTATTGGATTCTTAGTAGGTGCTTTATCATAAAGAGGTGAAAGACGTTGTGATAATATTAATTTGGTACGTGGATGAGTAGGGACTTGAACTTTAGGTGCCCTTGCTTGAGGGCATATGATTAACTTCTTTGGTATCTCTTTAGGTAACACCTCATGTTGAATTTGTGCAAGTGGCTCGTATATAGTGCCTTGGATGGTAATTACTTTATTATTGTGAACACTTTTTAAGCATTGGTGTAGTGTTGACATAATTTCTTAAACCAGGGTCATCCAATAAATACATCATATGTCGCATTATCAGGTAATACATGAAACCAAACTAATATGGTCTTAGGACCTATGGTGATAGGTAAAGTAATGCTCCCTAGTCGTGTCTGTCGTGTCCGGGTTATGTCATCATATCCTTTAATAATCATGGTTTTACCTCTTACATCTTTCTAAGTGTATCCAAGATTGATAACAAATTTTATTGTACACACTTGATGCTTGAACCATTATCCATCATAATTCATTTGTTAACCTTGAATGTGTATCTACAAAAGCATGAATGAATAGTGGTCCATTGTAAGAATCATTCTTTGGAATTTTGTGGTCATAAAATATAATTGGATGAGGCTTCTTATGCATATCACTAACTACACCCACAAATCCATCAAGTAGATGAACATTATAACCTTGTGGTGGTTGTCTTTGAGTTATCATGTGGACATCATCTTGTGTTTTGGATCGATTAGCATGATTTGGAAGAGGGCTACTAAAGTTTTTCAAATATGGATTTGGTTGAACAACTGATTCATTCCAAGTATTGTTTTGACCCGCTATTTTTATTTTATTATTTGCAGTTTAATTTTAGAATCTTATGCTTCAAAGTTATGCATCTATTTGTAGAATGACCAACAAGTATTTGCTAATCATACTATGCATTAACATCATGGTTCTTAGGCTAGGGCCTTCATGAGTCAATCTCTCACTGAGTAGGTAAAAAGATTATATTGCATGTAAACAATTGTTTAAGCACATTTTGAGGACTTTCAGTTAATATTGTAAATTGTCTTTGTTCTCTTTGTTGTGATAAGACTATGCTGTCATATGGATGGTCTACCACATCCATTGAATTCTCAACCTCATTATTAGGTTGGAATGTATTATCATTAGTCTTAGCTTTGAATGTTAATTTACCTTGGAATTTGGCTCCACTATAGGTAGGGGTATTGGTCCAATATTTGAGCATGTCGGTATCTAAACTCTTGACCTCATAGTTTCTAACTGCATGAAAACGTTCATCAGATTATTGATAAGTTTTGAAGACCACTTTCTATTTAAAGTGTTGGAGTAAACTCTGAGAGAAAATACTTTTCAATTCACTATCAGGGAATTGATAATTCATCTTCATAAACATGGTTTTGAATCTAAGCACACACTCACTAACATTCTCATTGGGTCCTTATTTGAGTTGAGCAATTTGGGAAAATATGATCATCATGTGAATTTTGATTGAAAAATGAGCTAAAAAATCATCGGCCAAAGCATAAAAAAGTGTACAAATCCAGATGGCAAAGCATAAAACCAATTGAGAGCATAGTCCTTAAACCTTCTAAGGAAGAGTTTTGTCAACAATTTATCATTATGTGCAAAGTCGAGACATGAAGCAAAGAAATATTTGATGAGAATTTGCCTTTACAATCAAACAATTCAAACTTATGAGCCACAACGCTGGCAGGTTGACCTCATAAGCCAAATGATAAAGTAATATATCATGTGAATTAACCTTATAAGTTGGATTTTGAGACCCTTGAAAGAGCAGTTGAATATGTTGTTGCATAGATTTCAAGGTTTGTTGAAGGATTGAAACTTCCAAATTTGGGATAGATAGTAGTGGCATGAGTACGGTTGGAAACATTAGTTGCTTAAAATTTTTTATAAATAATAGGGGAAGGTTGGGTAGAATTTTGCAATTAAGGAGCTTGCAAAAAAAAAAGAAGATAAGAATTAAAACCAACTTGAGAAGGTACATAAACATGGATGCAATTAGAATAAATAGGAAGGGGAATAATATTAGAAACAATTTGAGATGCACCCACATTATCCTACATGGGAAGGGAACCTATAGAAGGTTAAACATCATTAGAAGCATTCAAAGATCCATGATTTAATCTAAAAGGTATATCCTCAACTATAGGCTCTTGAGCCAAGATTTGAGTTTACATATCTCTCAATACACATAACATGACATCTATTTCATTAGGATAGTTTCAAATATGTTTTCGAAACATGGAAAGTATTTCAAACCTATCTTTATCTACATCAAAAGTATCAATGTTTTGAGATCTGCTTGTAATATTATTATTCACATTATTATCATTTGTATCATTGGAATCCATATCATTTGCATTCACATTATTATGCATGTGTATTAAAAAAAATAAAATTAACCCAATTAATAATTACCATTTTATTTTTCAACTGAACACGAGTATCAATTAAAGGAAGTTCAACAAAATCAATTGGTTTACAATTTAATCTATCACTTTGCTCAACAGGGGTTTTAGATCTGATCTCCTTAAGTGGCATGCAATGGATACATATATAACATGCAAAGTGGAGTTTGCAATGCATAAAGAGCTAAGGCTAAAGATGGAAAAACAAATAAGGGCAACCCTAGATAAATTAGATCTATAATAACAAGGGATAACCTTAGAAGGGGAGGTAACATGCAAGGCTAGGGCTTAATTAAAATGTTAGGGAGGAGCATATCCAATATGCAATATAAGTAATAATTCAATCTTAAGAGGTGTAAGAGGGCAAGGATTCACCAAAAATATGAAACCCCATGGTTGGGTGGAAGTTAACATGGATTCACCCAAAAGATGAAACCCAAGGTTGGGTGCAAGATAACACGAGTTCACCAAAATTTAGTATGGTAAATTGGATTTAGGTCATGGAACACTACACTAACCCATATATATTATGTACATGTAATTTATAACTTAAAAAAGTACAACAATATATCGACAAAAATAGATTTGGAAGTGCAAGGTAAAGATATTGAATTAAAGTGACAAAGAGAGGGTTCTTAGATAAATACCATAGTTATACCAAACTTATGTGTTTCTAGGGGTTGAAATCATGAGAAAATAGGTTAAAAAACAACCCTAAAGAAAATCCATAAAATTTGTGCAAATTGAAAATGTGCATGAAATTGATAGGAGCGTAGTGGTACACGTTTGGTATGACCAAGAGCGTAGTGGAATGCTTTTGGTGAATAGTGTATGATATTTGCCAATAACATACAATCTCAATCAAACAATGTTTGATTTCAAATCAAATTTGATGAATGCCTTGTTCTGATTTTGCTTCACAAAAACTTTGCTCACTTTGTCACAATTCTTTGTAGATCTCCCATGATTTATTCTCTTTCATTGCAAACCATAAC
This sequence comes from Torreya grandis, assembly GCA_037957365.1. NCBI lineage: Eukaryota > Viridiplantae > Streptophyta > Pinopsida > Cupressales > Taxaceae > Torreya > Torreya grandis. Next base: position 4,193,963 of record JARHVA010000101.1, read on the forward strand.
TAATTCAAATCACCTTGCACAACTATAAAAATGAGAATTAGTTATGAGAGGCTTGCCTTAGTGAGACTTTTGTCATCTTACGAAGTTAATAATCAACACTCTTGCAGTCCATCAAGAAATCCAGTTTAATATGAATATCCCAACCCTTATACTTATTAATGAGATCCAAGAAACTAGTAGATTTTACATTCATTTTCACTAATCCTTTCAATTATCCATTTGATATAGGGGTGTTGTTCTAAATAAAATAATTATGCTTTTTTACACTTCAATAAATGACATATTGTTTTTCAATTTGTCTTTAAATACATCAATACACTCATGTATTTATAGACTTCTTGAAGTCAAATTAGAACCCTATTGACCCACCAGTTGACACACAAAAGGTATGACAATGCTGGCCAGAGGGACAAAAACACTGAAAAAACACTGGCTAAGGGGACCTAAAAAAGGTCTAAAAGGGATCATGAGTGTAGTGGTACGCTCTTTTAGATAGAAAACTCTAAAATAGCGTTTCAATATTTTGAAAACACCCGAGGTTGTATCATGGCAAACAAATAGTCAATCCATAGATTATCAAAGGTTCTAAATCATTGAATAGTCGTATTATAATTAATCTAAAGTGAACATAGACTAGTAAAGACAACATAATGCAAAAAAAAACAATAACGAACCCAACAATAAGAAAATGCTCCAATAAAAAAATAATTTGAACCAATAATGAATATACATATAAACAAACTCAATACCATAACAAATAACTAATCCTCTACCAAAATTTAGTGTGTACACGGAGAAAATAAAAAACCGAGAGGGACACCTCTATTTTAAATTAAATATATGTTAGAAATGGATATTAAAAAGCAGATGTATATGAAGAGCGATTGATAGAGAATCCAAGAAAGAATAACAGTAGAAGCTTAACTTCTAGATTAATTAAAATGTAGTGGAGTGGAAAGATTGTAGTATAGCTTAGTAAAGTTGAACATGATCTGGGAAGGATAGCTGGGAAACCTTAGAGAGCCTTTTGTCAATTCCCGAGATGCCATTCAGACTCCTGAGAGATTTATATATATTTTCAATGGATTCGCAATATGTTTTACCCTGAATCCAGTCAGATATACAAATGCATGTACACATGCTGCACATTGATCCATTAATCAGAATCAGGTAGATTGGAAGTTTAGTATTCACGTAAACTGTTGTGGATTAGACACGATTTCCTGCGGCTAACAGTTGCGAAACATGATAAATTAATTTGCATGGATTCAAAGGATTTAATAATATTCAAACATAAAATTGAGGCATCCAGTTATTCACAAAATATTTGGAATCAAACAAAGACGAAAATATTTGGCCAGAATTTGGTGCAGCAACCTGGCTCGACGATCATTCAACAAATATTATTATTTCACAAACAATAATCCTTAGTAAATGTGTGGGAGAAATTGGGCACTTCTCCATTCAAATTGTGTTTTAAGCGGATACTAATAATAAATTTAGACCAAAAAATCTATATTGTTTGACTCAAATCTATGAATTCCAAACTTTCAAGGTAAGACATAAACCATATGCGTAGGGCACTTGGACCTATTTAATTGTTTAGCATTAATATGTTAGGAGTGAAGTGAAGTTTTACATTGTATACATGTAAATATGTCCACTTCAAATTAAGCATTATAAATATGTAAAATATAATAAATAATGTTTAATCAACTCTTCAATAGAATATATACGGAGATAAGAGATTTGTAATTTTTAAATGTTGGTATCAAGTAATGGAGAAGTTGCGCATGTTTAATCAACTCTTCAATAGAATATGTAAAGAGATAGAAGGTTTGTAATTTTTTAAGTGTTGGTATCAAGTAATGGAGAAGTTGCACAACTTCTCCATTACTCGATGTCAATTCAAATATGATGTGAATTCTCAGTTGATAATTTTCAAGTGTTATTATTGAATATGTTATGGTTAGTGATTATTACTTGTAAAATAAACATGCAACTTGTTTCCCCTGCTTCTGCTCTGTCACCTATTGCCCTAAACTTATAGAATTCAACATCTGATTTCTTGAATCTAAAAAAGATAAGGATTTGGTTTGAGAGACAACATGTTAAATTTATTTTCTACCTTATGCTAACTAGCTCTTCTAAAATTTTAGATCCTTCAAAGATGATGGGAGATATCGGTAAATAGAAATTACGTGCCAAAAATAGCTCCAGTAAAATGCTCCAAGAATGATCAAATGACCTTGATCACTTGTTTATTTATAATTGATTTGAGTTTAAAATTCAATGAGATTCACATGCATGATGACTTCCAATGGCTAGATGTGTATGAAAAAGTCATAAAGGGTTAGATGGGCCCATCGATTTTAAAAGGAAGCACAAGCTAATGTGCTAGGAGTATATGACTAATCATGATGGTAAGATATGAGAATCAAAGAGATATCATGAGAGGTACATGTGAGAATACATTAAAGGGGTTTCAATCTTCACAAGTCACCATAACAGTTGAAAAACAACAAATTTGAACTGATCACACATACTAGATAAATGCGCCAAATATATATAAACAATGCTAAATAAATGCCAATGGGCCATTTTTATGTGTATTTGATTTTTCCCCACTTTGAGGTGTATGCTTAGAGACAAATTAGGTGGTGTGAGCACACATTTTAAAGTAAAACATATAAAAAGAAAATAAATATTATTATGAAGTTGAATCTCTAAGTATTGAAATGTTGGTGATATAGATATAGATATTTTTGTGAAGTAAGTTTCGTAAATACCTTTCCTACATAGACATGTGCAAGCGAAAATAAAAAATGTAAAATTCATTGCTACAAATATACCTCCTTTGTCCCTAGTATGCATCGTATGTCCCTTGGGTTTATTTATTGTTGAATGAGATCTAAATACATAGTGGAGTTGGAACCCTATGTGTTGTTAGATGATGGGCCTCTATTTCTAAGAATAAATTTAGGCCACCAAGTCATCAAGTGTTGGGAATTGATGTTGAAACCCTGTATTTTTCAAATAATGGGCCTTCATTCCCATATCATAATGAATGAACTATTGTAGACACCTAATTTTTGTATAAGCCTTTTTTATTGAAACCTTTTTAGTGTTATTTTTTGCATACGAGTCATCATTTTATATTAGGTGCTTACTAGTGCTTTTACCACATGTTTGCTCTCTTTCTTTCTTCTATGTTTGGCCTTGTTTTTTCTTCCTTGTGTTTTCCCTCTTATATGTTTTTTTTCTCTTGAGGATCCCGTCCTTTCTCTTCCTTTGATTTCCCTCTATTATTTTTTTCTTTGGGATGCAATTGATGGTTCACCGATTCCATCTCATGCATTATCAACAAGCTGTTGATTGTGTCCCTTTGTATTTTGTGGGCCCTTTGCCCCTTTAACTTCCTTTTTAATTTGTTTGGTCCTATTGTTTCAGTGTCCTTTTATTTTATTATGTTAGCTTGCATGCCAATAAGTCCATAATTTGAATAGTTCAACATCAACATGTGCACATGGTTATAGATTAAAAAAATCTACAAGTACAAATTCACATGTACATATTCAACACTGCACCAATTATTTATGGTACATATTCTAGGATTCTATCCTAGATACAAAAGAAAATCAAATTCACAAATCAACAAATCAGTCATTTCCTAATCCTTATTTCAATCTCAAAATTATAGCATAGTAACCACTATGGCAGTGGTGACTAGTTCGGCAATGATTGGTTGAACGGTAACAAGTTCAACTACTACGTCTGATTCAACAACATTTGGTTCAAAAATAGCTATACATTCAATGTCACATGCTTATGGTTGGAAGGGAAACCAATGCATTGTGAATGGCATTGCTCTGACCATTGTCACTAAGGTTGTGATAGGGGCCAATGAAATACAGGGTCCAATAGAAACAGGGGAGAAGACTAATGCGGCAACAAAGGACAAACATCCCTCTTATGTTGAGGCTGGGGTTTTGAAATGGAATACAGGGGATAAGCATCCCTCTTATGTTGTAACTACGGCTAAGGAGAAGCAAAACAAGCCATTGGCACCTTCTAAATCAAACCCCACTATATTGTTTGAAGGAGATCAACTTCAAATACTTTTGGATAGAGAACATGATCTTTAAAATTTTGGGTTGATTTGCCATTTTTCCAACTTGTGGCCTTCTTTTGCAGATCCGAATGGCTAGATGAAGGAGAACTAGTTGCCACTTATGGATGGTAACCTACACATTTTTCCCTGTGCAAAAGGATATTTTGTTGTTCTTTTTGATTTAGAAGAGGATAATTTTTTTCTATTTCAGTGGTCTATCTGGTCTTGGAACCATTGTGTTCTTGCCTACAAGCCATGGTTTCCTTCATTCGACCCTCATTTTGAGGCCTTCAATGTTAGACCAATTTGGGTAAAGCTACCCTTTTTACCCTTCCAATTTTGGACTCCTTTCTATTTCAAAGTTATTGGTGATTCATTGGGGAAATTCTTATATACAGATCCCAAGTTGATGCACCACACTACTGTTGCTCGAATTTTAGTTAATCTAGATGTTTCCATAGATCTTCTTGAGTCTATTGATTTGAAGGTCTAAGATCGAACTTGGAAGCAATCTCTCAATTTTGAGACATTATCTTTTCGATGTAGAAACTGATTTCAAACAAGCCATTTTGCTTCTTTGTGTAATTTTTATAACTGTACGACCAAGATCTCTTGATGGAAGGACCCTCTCCTTGAGCATTCCACAATTCATAATGATAGCGAAAGTACTGATTCAAAGTGTGATTAAGATAAAACAAATGAAAAAATGGTTTTGGCCCAAAATGAAGTTGAACAAGCATCAAAAGTTCCCCCCCCCCCCTTGGGTAAGGAAAATAGAGATCACCAATTTGGTGGTGAGGATTCAAATAGGGATTCTTTGGTGCGGTTACCTTTGAAGAATTCAAAAGCATCACTTGAAATGTCCATTCCTATCCTTTTGGATGATGGAGGGGAATGGACGATTATTGGTAACAAAAAAATTCATAGAAAGAAAGGTTTTGCTACTCCTAACATGACCCTTAGATCATCAAAGAATAATGGTTTTGAAGGGTCCTAGTCTCATCTTTGTTTTGCACAGTTGTTATGGTTTTGCAGTCTTTTTGCTATTGTTGTAGTGTTGGTTTTTCTTATGCTGGTTGTTTTTTGTAGGCATCAATGTTCCTTTTGGTTTTGTAGACCATGTCTGTATGTTATTGTATTGGGTAGGGATACCTCCAAAACCCACTTTTACCATTCATAAAAACCACATGTGTCAAATTCTATCATTTTACTTCCCTTTCCTTGTTCTTGCTTGCATAATCATCTAATTATTTTGTTTCTATATATTTTAATCTTGAGAATAGGTCTGATTTATGTTTTGGATTATATTATTAGTGATCTCTCTTGTGCCTTAATTTTAATTCATTGTGCATAACTTAATTACCCTATCATACTTTATAGTAAAAACAAATTGGTGACCCTGACTATTACAATCAACCTAGGGTTTTTCCCCTCCTCCCCCCCAGGGTTTTTTATTTTTCTCTTAATTTCAGTTTTGATTTCTAGGGCTTTCATACCCTATTACATTTTAGGGTTTCTTCCCATTGTTTGCTCATAGTTGATGCTGTTTCTTAGCTTGCTTCATGGTATATATTAGTATTATGGATAATTGCAATGTGAATGACATGTCTTTGTTGAAGGAAAATATGTGTGCTCTGAATGATTCAAATTCTGATTTTACATCTAGTGAAGTGCTTAGTCATAATATTATTGAAATTTTTAAACACATTTTTTGCAAAATCCTTCTTGTATTGCTAAAATTTTGAACATGGTAAATGAAGTAGCTAATATACATGTTTCCCATATAAATGAGAACCCTTCTAGGATATGTGATTGTGATCCTTCCTCTTCTAAGCTTTGTGACCATCATGTGTCTTCCTCTTCAATTTCTAATCTTCCTAGTGTGCCCATGCTTAGTACCAATGATAAGATTCAACATTTGACAAAACCTCTATTGTGCCAAACCATGATCTTGTATCTACGATGAATGTGAAAATTGGTGAATTAAAAACACGTGAAATATTTATTTATTGAGTCCATTGCATCTAATTATAGGCCCTATATGAATGTTTTACATGGCCAACCTATAGTGCATGATATTCTTGATGCTCCTCTCCCTTGTGATCTTGTTATACCTGGATTTACACTCTTTGATGGGTTTGGATATCCTTATGTGCATCTTAGGTAATGTTTTATTTCCCTTGGTAAACATAGTACATATGATAGATTATTTTTTTAAGTGTTTCATAGAGTATTAATTGGCTATGCCTTAGAGTGGTTTCGTAGATTCCCTAGTGGCTCCTTGCATTATTTTCTTAGATTGGAATAAGTTTTCTTGTCACATTTTGCTTCCAGTAAGGGACCTCATGCTATAATTGAGTGTATCCAACCTTTACACCAAGAAAATATGAGTCTATGTGTCAATACATTCTTAGGTTCAAGGGTGATATGTATTCATTGACTTATCAAACAATACATATTTTACTAAGATCCTCTTATTTCCATCTTGTGAAAGATTTCTATTTTAGGATGTATGATCTTTTGATTGTCTTTGAGTTTAAGCCATGTCAATAAAATGTGGGATTACTCAACAAACACGCTTAGTTATGAGGTTTATATTCCTACATTTTATTCTTCCAATTCCTAAAGCCACGTGCCTAATTAAAAAAAAAAAACCTTCACCATTGGCTATGAAAAGGGTGACAGTCACAACTCCTCCTACACCTTCCCTTAGTGGATCATAGAAAATTACTAAACTTAAGGATATTCCAAGTGTGATATTGAGACTTTTGCCTAAACTACGTCTTATTAGATATCGAAACCTATCGAGACCCATCTCACATGCCATGCACATTTAATTCTAAGTATTATTGTGCTTATCACATAACCTGTGGACATTAAAAAATAGGTACCTTGATTGAAAGGATAAAATTCATGACCGTATTGATAGTGGTGGTATTACACTTAACATGCATACTACACAACCACTTGCTACATGCACACCTCCTATTATTTATAAATATATTCCAAGTGATATACCATATTCTAAGAAGGATCTACCTAAGATTGAATTGCCTAATAAAAACAAAGATCCAATTATTATTCTCAATGATCTTACAAAGACTCATCTTTCACGTGTAAAATATTTGGTCACTAGTGTTTACATAGAGAGACAACAACAACAAGGGATTATGATTGATGAAAAAGCTCAATTTAATATTCTTCAAGTCACTTGGGTATAGTATTGAACATTTAGCCAATTCATCTTTGCCCAAACAAGTAACAATGGGGTATATTAAACCTATATATATGGGTACCCAAACATGTCTTTTGACATTTCATTCCATTCTAACCTTTTTTAAATACAATTATATATTAAGTGCTCCTTGGGTAAAATCAATAAATGCAATACTCAATAGTACTTATGATCACATATATTTTAATTTTCAAGGCTCTAAAATTTTAGTTTCATGAGTTAAAACACCTAAAATTTAAGTGTTTGGACATCCCAAGGTCGAAATTGTTACATCTCCAAATCAAATTAAGTCGGTGCCAAAAAAAATAGTTATCACCGATTCTATCATTCAAGAAACAAAAGAACCTAAGGAACCAATAATTAGATTTTTATCTCCCACGAAGTTTGATATCAACGAAACATTTCAGTGTAGTGGATATGCACATTTAATAGATTATTATTCATTAGAAACATATCCCATGACTAAGATTCAAGTTCCCATTCCTACACATATTTTATACTTCGATCACTCTAATTTGACACATCATTGCATAGTACTATTTCCTACTTATAATGAGCTTAATTTCATATATCATTTGTTGTGAGTTAGATGCCTTATTTTCACATGTTCATTTTTAATATACACTTAATTTTATGACATGTTCTTCTAAATGCTACATGTTTACTTGTTGTTTATAACATGTACATCATATGTATTTTTTACAAAACACTTAGAAAATTTAATGTCAACTATAAATATCAGAAACACATACACACATCTACCCATACAAAAATATAGAAATAATAATCAAAGCTCATATGTGTATGTGTGCACGCACACGCACACACGCACACACACACAGACACACACACACACACACATATACACACACACACACAAACACACAGACAGACAGACAGACAAACAGACACACACAGACACAGACACAGACACAGACACAGACACGGACACACACACACACACACACACATGCACACATATTACAAATGTCAAGTACAAAAGTTAGGTCACGTGACCCATATAAAATTCATACATCCAATCACCTTCAATAAGGTAGAAGATAATGCTCATCACCACTATAACTTAAATACCTAGGCATCATCCTACTTGTAACATGACTAATCTTAGCTATATCCGAGGCAATTAGCTTAACTATACTACCACTATGACCCGCCTCTATGTTTGACTGACCCTAATAATATGTTAGATCAACTTGAGCCCATGCATATGCCTCATTGGCCCATCTCAACTTAGCCAAAAGAACATGTATTTTGTGATCTCCTAGTAATGGAGCTATAGATGCTCCCCTTTATGCCTTAGCTTGCTACAAATGATCCTAAAACTATCTCACCATAACCTCTACATCATTGGCTCTCTCCTGCTCTATAAAGAAGGTTTCTCTCAATTGTGCCATGGGATTGAACACATAAGCATAATTTCCTACCTCATAATTATCCCTCTCTAGTGGCCCCTCGACATGAGGAGTATCTCGAGTGAATGATTTCATCATAAAATCAATAATAGTGATCCACAAAAATGACATTAAAAAACACACACAAGACAATAATCAACATATAGAAAATTAAAGATAATATATACTACAAAAATCACACATATATATCACATACTTACCCTCACCACAAGATAAACATCTACTACTTGGTCTTAGTACCATCAAGGCCCCCAATCTTGCACTCTGTCCTCTAGCTATTGTACTCACCCATAAGAGTGACATGTAATACTGGGCCTAGTACCATCATGCCCTCCTCTCCTACATCCTCTCCTCTAGTTGATACATCCAACATTGTTCCTACATCACCATCACTTGCACCTTCATCACCACCATCACCACCACCTATATTACCCACTATTTCCAGTAGTGGAAACACTTCTAATACCTAAACCCCTGACCATGATGCAAAATACTAACTAATGAGTTTAATGTTATCTACTCCCAAGTCAACAATCAATGTATATGACTCCTATACATCACTCTGCTCAATATTATTGGGCCTAGGGGCCCACTCCTTTCCCACTCATGGTGGTGATGTCTCTTATATCCTCCACACATGCTATGTTAGGGGCTTGTTGTATTATATACCAAACAACTGTGTCACCCAAGTAAACTAAAATATATATAATCCACCATGATTGTCTTCTCACCTTGATATGTCTCAACATCTAAGCATCCTTTAAATATCTAGGGTGTTGTCTATAAAGCATCCATACTATGTTTGTTACCTACAACTTGCTAAATGTTTGCATGATCATGGTGATGTCTTGACCATTTACTCTTCAAGCCCATGGGTGCACCCATTGTGAATCATATGTATACACTGGTGTCCACCTTGTAATCAGAACTCCTAGTGGCTATATCAAAATGATGTGCTTATAGGTTCAAACCTATAAAACTATGTTGGCCACTATATCATGCCCACCCTTCTCTAAAATAAACCATTATAGGTCCATGTATAATTGACCTAACATAGATCTACCCAAGTTGTATATTGTACCATATCCTAAATAATTGGCCTGAGGCCAAATGCTATTGCATACCCAATAGTGTCGAATAAAATAAATATGACACTAAAAATAGACATATAATTTTGCAATCATGAAGCTACATTTGAAGAAAAGTCTACTAGTGCCAATCTATCATGAGCTCGCTAATGACTTGCATGCATGCCCATATAATATCTCATCACTGAGCATCTCTTGACCCATGGAAAATATACTACCCATACCTCTTGGCCTCTAATTAGAATGTGCAATATGAATTGGATGCCCTCCAGAGTAAAAATTATCTCACCCATTGACAACTAAAATGCACATGTATCACAATCACAACACTCAGCTAGGCTTGTTGACAACAAAATATCACATGGTATGAGCCCTATTTGGCTTGCATGACCAAAACCCAATGCATAAATACATGTCTGATCCTCATCACATAAACCTAACACAATTATTGTCTCCTAAACACAACTTTGTCTCCACTCTCTTATTGGGTTAATTGATCCACAAGTTCTTTTACTTATTTAATTTTATTTGTATAGGGGCATGCATCACTTTATGTGACACCTCCTCTAACTTAATCTATGTTATTAGGTTAGGTTAATAAATAAAATTTAGTAATTAGTTTGGGTTGGTTGAGCCCATTGGTTGGTTCACATAATCAACTCACGTAAGCTTTAAAAAGCTTATGTGACTATGTACAAAAATAAGGTTTACTATTGAATATATTTTTGATTATTCCTCTGATCTATGGTCCAATCAGTGCTATCAGAGCCATGGTAAAGGAGGATAAGATACAACACATGAAATTAGAGGGGGAGAGAGAGCATGTGAAAGAAGAGAGAAACCATTTTTTCTAAAGGTATGTAGATCAAATTTATTATATACCTAAAAATTCAGTTTGAAGCTCTCATTATTATATGACCCATCTAATAAGTCAATTTGTATGGCCTCAAAATCCATTTGTAGTAATAGTACAAATTTTGTGGATCCAAACCCTTGCTGAAGCCATTTGTATGGCCAAACTAGTCTTGTTTATATTATTTACTAACCAAAAAACCAATAGTACAACCTCAAACACTGCTGCCAATAATTTGTATGACCCCCATTGGTTTGGAATAGCATTTTTAGTGTTTTAAATAATGTTGTACAATATTTGTGGTAAAAAATAGTAGTTTTGATTGCATTTTTGATCAAATAACCTATTTTTAAGGCCTTGTACGATCAAAATCTTACCGTGGAGGATCTGTATGGTGTCATATTCATACCGCAATGGTAAAACTTGATATTGTATGGCTTTTTGATGAGTTTTATAGTGTTAAAATTGAAATAATATAGATGTGTATGGAATTTGACCTTACTTCATTGCATTTGAACATTATTTGAGCACTAGTAAGGTATTCTATAGTGAAAAGGGCATGATGGAGAATGTCTGACACAACACATATACATTTAATTTATTTTTGCTTGTGCTTTATTCAACTGAGCCCCACAAACAAAAAGCAAAAGCGCAGGTTTTCACTTTTCTTGGTGAATGGTTGAATAAATAATTTCTACATGCAAATATCTTTTTCTTTTTTCTTTTTGAAATACGGGAAATAAAGTTTAAAACATGTACCTTGCATGTACATTTCAAAATTCCTTTTAGTGGAGTTGGAATAAAATCTTTTGTAAGTCACATATAATAGGAGAGGTTAAGAGTTTAAAACCACCAAAATATTTTTTACTTAACCTCTTTTTGACCCAAATTAGTTGAAGAATCTTTTTAAACTATTATATTTTAAAATAAGATTTGTAATTGGTGATATAAGGGTGTAAAACATACTTTTTGTGACTCTTGAATGAGAAAACCAACAAGTCCTATAATAAAAACTATTGTAACTAGATTATACTTGAGGATCAAGGCAAAGCCTCGATATACCTTTTATTCTCTTATTTTCTTATAACTATGGCCAAGATTTTGGGTCTCATTTTAGAAAATGGGAGACTCACTTCAAAAAACCATAAGGAGTGGAGCATGAATAATGAGACCTCTTTGGTTTGTAATGACTTGTGGGAACTCATCGAAAACCAACCCACACCTCCTACTGACGCAACTAAACTGATTAAATTTTACAAGCACGATAAATGAGCACTTGCATTATTGAAATCATCTTGCTCTACACAAGTTATAATTCATATAGAATCTATTAAAATTAAAGCGTGGAAAGTGTGGAAAGCACTAAAAGACTTGTATGATAAACAACCTATATACAAGAAAATTGATCTTCTCATGAAACTTCTAAACAATAAACTAAAGATGATGAAGATGTATCCGAATAAATTTCACAAATAAAAACTTTGAAATAAGAGTACTCTACTACAAGCAAAAAAATAGATGATGACATGCTCATTTCAATCACTTTGAATGGCCTCAATTCTACATATAATTTTTTTTATTGAAATGTTGTAACTTAGTGACAAGCTCAGTAAAAAAAATATTTGATTCTATCTATGAATTTCTCACTCTATACGAGCAACATTTTGTAAAGAAGAAGAGTCAACCTACTGAGGATGCATATTTCACAAATGCAGGGAAATGCCAAATAAAAAAGGGACATGAACACTAGCATTTCTGGATTCATTATCATAAACATTATACAAAACACTCTCCCATACATTCTCATCGACATTTTTCATGATATTATATAGAGTCCTCTAAACACAAACATCAACATAAGAATTATTCTAAGTCTAGTGGTTGTTGTAGTGATTCTTCATCTTCTAGTTCTAGCAAACACTAGAAAGAACCTAGATGTTATAAATGTGGTGGTATTTGCCATCTTACTAATATATGTTATTCTCAATGCCCTTGATCCCCACACAAATAGAAGGCTGAAGCAAATTATGTTAATCATTCTAATGGCATATGTTCAAGCTAGTCCAACCACTTTGGATATTCTAACACTTCCTATGATCAGGAGATGTACTACATCGTCAAAGTTTATGGTCCTAATGGACTTGATGATTTGTTTTGAGTGCATAAAGATTCACCCATCTTGAGTGAGTTGCTAACTCAGAGATAGGGTTTTGCTATAGTGGCAGTTTTGGCTTGGATTTTGTTGCTTTTAGTTTAGTTTTGGTTTTCTTCACTTCATTGATATTCCTTATGTGGAGTAGACATAGTTGTTTGGATTGATTTTTTCACTACATACTTATCAACTCTCACTTGATATGGGGAAGCTAGTGTATGGCCTTCAAATAGTCATCAGTGGTTGTATCGATGAATTTCTGTGTGAAACCCTATATGGATCGATGTAGTTGAGTAGTCCTTAATCATGTTTTACTATAATACTATAAAAAATGGTCATTAGGGATGAGTAGACCTTAATCATGTTCATCAATCATGCCACAACTTGTGGGGCAGGATCCTTGGAAGCATCATGATTTGATAAATACTATGGTTTATAGTACACCAATTTGTAGATACGATAGAGTTTATTGGTGATTCCATAGTCATATCTCTTGATCATCTTCTTCTATACCCCTTTAGATCAAGGGGGTTTGTTAGATCGATTGATCCACAAGTTATTTTACTTAGTTACTTTTATTTGTATAGGAGCATGCATTAATTTATGCGACACCCCCTCTAACTTAATCCTATGTTAGTAGGTTAGGTTAGTAAATAAATGTTAATAATTAGTTCAGATTGGTTGAGCCCGTTGGTTGGTTCACACAACCAACTCTTGTAAGCTTTAAAAAGCTTATGTGATTATATATAAAAATAAGGCTTACTATTGAACATATCTTTGATTATTCTATCAATTGATGGTCTTATCATCTCATACATGCAAAATTAACTCCAACCACAAATAGACACAAGCATATAATTAGACTCTAGAGCCAAAAATACAAGAAACACATACAAAAATAAAAACACACACATTTGGTCAAAAATTGAGTTAGGTCAAAATTGACAAAAATAGGTAAGAATCGATGTAGTAGCGTCTCAGTCAAAGGACACATTTTATGGGTATTGGGACACATTTGATGGGTATTGTGACAAATTTGATAGTCATAAGGTTAGAATTTACAAGCATTGGTACATAATTGGCACAACTCGATACATAATCAACATGGAAGATACATAATTTTTTATTAGGGTACACAATTGATAGTATCTATATCTAGTCCTAAAATGCTTAAAATTTCAAACTAAACAACTTTTTCAAAATATAAAAAATTGTAAAAGTTAATAAAAATCACCAAAAATGCTACTTACCTCCTTGATGCCTTTTTCGATGACCACCTCCACCCTCACATGATCGAATATACATGGACTAAATTCATGAATCATAACAACGATGTCTAAATCAAAGCTCAAAATCAATAAAATTGATAAGTTTAAAGTGAAAATGATTCTAAAAATAGAACTCAATTGGTTTTATATAATTTAAAATATTTCTATAGTTTTAATATAAAACAAGGGTGCCATGCACCAAGTCCCTGCAGGTTTTTCCATATGTTGGTGAGATTTTTAATTTTCAAAGGTGTTCATTTGGAGATACATAACAACTAGACATGTGTTCAATTGGTGTTCAATCAATCATCATGAATTATGTAGCTTTTATTATGAACTTTGTAAATACTTTTTTTTAAGATAAAGTTTTGTTTCCTCTGCTTTTAGTCTTGTTAAATAAACTGTAACATATGCTTTGAAGAAAAGCATCTTCTAACAAAGATTTTGGTTTTAATCTTCAAGCATTGGTCTCTTGTTCAAACAATCATTCAAAATGCTTAGATTGAAATAATTGAAATTTTAATTCTTAGACCAACTTCATTTTTATGTTTAAATTCAAAGGGGCTATTTAAATAATTCATGTTATTTGACTTTAGACCTTAATTTTGGAATATTCGAGTTCAAATTATGATTTTATTGGTCTTGATATGATTTAATTTACAATTTAATTAAACTAGTTATTTTCATGAAATTTCAATTGTGATTTTAAATCATAACATTTTTCCTATGGTTTAAATTGAAGAAGTAGATATTTTAAACAAATAATTGCATGTGAGCTTAGACTTAATGGCAATTTAATATCATTTGATTTATGAATTGTATCTTTCAAAATTACATCTCGATCATTTTTCAATGGCTAGGTCTAAGCTTTTATATGCATTAATTGGTTTTTATTCATGCCTACATCGATTTGAGTTTATTTGACAAACCATGCTAACAAAAAAGACTCTAGCATATGTTTCAATTTAATAAAAGTATGTAGGACTTAGTCATTTTTGGGATACATTAATAGTTCAAAATTTTTAGGACTTTTGTGCTTTTTGAGCCACCCACATGTCGGTAGATCGGGCATTGTGTACTTGGCTGGTTCTAAAATAGAGTTCAAAGTCATTTGCGAGCCCAACCTTCTGAGATTGTGACACGTGGTCATATATCATGCATTCAGAGGAAGGGAGGGCAATAGACACAATTCAAAGTTTATGGATTTCCATATTTCTATGAGCCATCCATGTGGTAGGTTTTATCATACCTGGAGATAAGTGGTAGAGACATGACACCTAGCAAGTATTCATAACTTTGTGGAGAACAATGAGTATTTTCTAGTGTTCTAAGCCTGAGCTTTTGAGATTGGAACATGTGGTGGCATCTCAAGCATTCAGAGCTTAAGAGGGTCATAAATAGTTCAAACATTCAATATCTTCTCAACTTATACAATTATGACACGTGGTCACATCTAGGCCTTTCAAAACTTGAGGATGACAATACATAACAAAACACAGTCGAAGACCCCCTGAGTGTTCTAATCTATCCGTGTGGTACGCATTTAGGCATTTAGATCTAGGAATAACAAAGTATAGGGTTGATAGTGGAAGTTTTCTTTAAGTCCTGAGATCATACCAAGTGACACGATTTTGTGGACTAGGCCCATAAAATGTATAAAAGTAACATTATGAAGCCTAATATCTCCCTAAACTAAATATTTTGATTGGTGTCTTGATCATTGAACTCAGAGAGGTAGAGGTTGTATCCCTGCCTACCAACATGAAATTAACATTGATGCATGAAGAAGATAGTCCAAATTTAGATGCTTGGGGACATTTGCTTTGTGATGTTTAATTGAGGATAGTTTTGGTTGTTGTTTTGAAATATTGTTTACTAGATTTTTGATATGGTTCAAATAGGTTAAGGTAATCTTCGCATTTTTATTGATCAAATGCTTCTTAAAAAGCATGAGGAGAGAAGGATGTTAATTTTCACTAGAGTTGAGGTTTTTGAGTAGCAATGAAATTATTAGAGAGGCTTTTTTCACTAATGTTGTGATAAGATTTATGCACCAATTTATTTTATCACTTGATGAAATCATGAAGTAGTTCATGAGCTAATTATTCGGTATCAATGAAGTCACCAATGCTATTTTCAAGAAGATCATCATATAAGATTTGAGAGTTAGAGTTTTTATTATAATCTTGGTAGTCGCATAGTTTATGGTTTTGATCCATTCTTTATAAAGGTTTACAAATGCTCAAAGATGTAAGGTGTGGTCAGTGGACTTGTCATATGTGATGGTTGGAAAGATACCTCAAATGTTAATAGAATTAGTGTAGGGAGATAGAAGCTTGGTTTGTGGTGTTTTAAATTTTCTTTTATGAATGGGAGATTGAGGAATAAGACTCTCATGACCATTCATGAGGGGAGGGGGGATGATACTTATTAAATTGACCCCAAATAACTTGTTATGATTGATTTTCCATTTGAAAAAGATGGTTTTATGTTTGGACCATGTGATTGTTATTGATGACTTGCATAAGGTCATTTAGTCCAATAGTTTGGCAAGTACTTGTGTGATATATAGTGGAGGATTTTGGCCATTCCATAAATAAATTAAAATGACATTGTATTAAATATTGTAATTGAGATTCCAAAAAATTACACCATGAGGAGCTAAACATATAGAATTGAAATGCATTGAAGATATCTCACTTTTAAGTTGAAATCATAACATAACACCCTAAAAAATATATGTTTGGATCCTTAATATAAATTAGTTGCATGGTTTTTGATTTGATCCATTCTTTATAAATTTTTTACAAATGCTCAAAGATGTAGAGTATGGCTAGTGGACTTATCATAGGTGATGGTTGGAGAGATACCTCAGATGTCCATAGAATTAGTGTAGGGAGCTAGAGGCTTGCTTCGTACTATTTGAAACACCTTGTTATGAATGGGAGATTGAGAAATAATACTCTCATGACCATCCATGAGGGAAGGGGGGATGATACTTATTAGGTCGACCCCAAATAACTTGTTACGATTGATTTTCCATTTGCAAAAGATGGTTTTGTGTTTGGACCATGTGATTATTATTGATGACTTTCATAAGGGCCATCTAGTCCAATAGTTTGGAGAGCACTTGAGTGATATATAGTGGAGGATTTAGGCTAGGGTTGTTGAGAGGAAGAGGATTGTCAAATTTTTTATTGACATGAGAAATATTGTTTAATGGTTCGATCGTTGATGTAGAGTTATTTCATTTTTTTAGGATTCGATTCTCAGGAGTAAAAATAATGTTTCTATAAATATCTAGCATTGAAAAATGAATAAAATATGTACTTTTAGTAAAAAATATTATTCTACTATGACATGCTTCACAATCAAAACTCAGGGTATTGATTTCTACAAAGATCTGATATTGAATGTTATGTTATGTAGATAGTCCAAACATTACATATACCGTAGTGCTCTATTTTTTAATTTTTTTTGGGACATTGCATACAACATGTAGGGACATATTTTGTATAATGTGAAAAACATTAGGGAAAACTCTGCACTACCATATATATGATTTTCAAAGTACCTATTTAAATCTATGAAATAGTGTATGCAGTATCACCTCCAAAATATGTGTATTTTGTAACCTTATTTAATTATACTTCCATGATATGCTTGATGCCAAATAAATCTCCATATTTTTTTGATCATAAGTTATCACATTACAAGTAAAAATATTCCACTTGATCTAAAAAATATAGTATACTACTCTGATATGATTCATAAAAATAAACCATGCTATTGATATTTATGAAGATTTGCTAGATGTTAGCACACTACTATTATATATATATATGCATTAATGTTAGGTTACCTTGTCTATGTTAAGTGTCTTATTATCCACACTTATTTATGTTTAGAATAGAATTAGTGAGAAATTAATTATTGATGCCACTTTTAAGTAGCCCAATCAGACATGCTAGTTAAGTGGACAATAGCAAAAGGAGACCTTGGTCTTTGATATATAGAACAAAACTAGATTTGTTTCAGTGAAGCATTGTTTCTAACAAATGAAATGTTTTCGTCTTTATAGAACATTATTTTGATTCCTAGATAGCATAAAAACAATGAAAGATGTCCTATATGAGCCATAATTAAAACTCCATTATATATTTTGTAAATGCATATAACATTTGGAAAAAAAACTTGAAACTGAAGTGGGATATATAGTGTACATTTTATTTGTTCTTTTCTTCAATTAACTTATTTTTCCCCTCAATCTATTGGATTGGTTTATTCCTTGAATTTTTATATTGCAATCAACATAATTTCCTTTGGCTCATGACTTTTGTTTCTTCCCTTTTTTTCTTTCATATGCCTCTCATGTTGCAACAAGCCCCCAAAATGCTTATGTGCCTATGCATTCAACCTCATTGAATAAATTTATTCAAGACATGCATGAACACATATGCAAAAACACCCATCTTTCAAAGGGGCTTTCCCTTTTGGACATGGGTATGATACAACTAACCTTGAAATTCCCCTTAAAGGCTTCATTGAGGAGATAATTGGCAGATTTTTTTTTTATATTACTCAGAAGAAGACCCCAAAGAGATAGTTGAAGACATTCATAGTGAGCATGATACAAAACCTTTGTGTTAATTGGTTTGCATGCTAAAATAACATGCATTCCATCCCATATTGCAAGATTTTCTTAGCTGAAATTGGGAACATTAGTGTGAATTGATCCCTAAATCGCATCATGGAGTCCTAATTAGGTTCACATGTATTAAATTGTCTCAAATTGCATTTTTGATTGAATTAATTAAGTGATTGGTTCAATAAAAGATAAAATGGGGGCCAACTGAGCCCAAAATTGTATCATTATATACATACAATTAGGATCATGAGGTTCAAATTTAATGAAATTATACTCTTGATAGAACCAATCGAACGATTAGATCCATCACTAATGAAATTGGGATGAACCAAGGCCCAAATTATGTCTTATACATGAAAAATTAGATTTCCAAAGCTTAAATGGCCCCAATGTCTAGCCATGATTAATCCAATCAAGTGGTTGGTTTGATCAATGATGAAACTAAAGAAAATAGAACACAAAATCACATTACATACATTGAATCAAGTTAATGGGGTTTGAATGGGCCCAAAATGCACCTATTATTACACCAATTGAGTGATTTAATTAAAATCTATAAAAGGGGCCTTTTTAAAAGGATTCATTTCACTAACTTTAGGATTAATCATTCAAATGACCTTTTTATTTTGTTCGTTTAGGCCTAATTAATTATTTTATGGACTTAGTTTTCATTTTGATCGCTTTATTTCATTTGTCTAATTATTTTATGGACTTAGTTTTCATTTTGATCACTTTATTTCATTTGTCTAAGTCCTTCACTTCACTTCTTTGATCTTGTGACTTAATCATTTTGAATGAAAATATTGCAGGCCTGAATACTTCCTAGTGTTTTGAGATCTAGACGTGTCCCTATCAAATCTTTCCTAGAATTCAGAGGTTGGTTTAATTTTTTTCTAAGTCTAACAATCTTATGTAGGCTGAGATCTTGATGTGTGTTATTCCTATGGAGCCCTGACGTTTGATCAAAATGGCTAAGTGATTCAGGATTCTTAAATCTCTGAGATCATGGCATGTGGTACAATCTCAAAGATTTAAGAATGTCAAATCATTTAGTCATTTTGATCAAACATTGGAGCTATATGAGAATAATGCATCAAGATCTCAGCCTGTAAAATATTTTTAGACTTAGAAAATAACAGAGGGAACGTAGCATAATCTCAAATATTTAATAATGGCAAATCACTTAGATATTTTGATCAAACATTGAGGATCCATGAGAAAAACATGTCAAGATATCAACCCCCAAAAGATTTTTAACCTTAGAAAACAAAAAAGGAAACACATTAGCCTCTGAGCCCCAAAGGCCTATGATGTCACCATATGGTGACATCTTAGGAGCCTCAAACTTGATAGAAGTTAGTTTATCAATGAAGAGCTTTGAGGCTCAAAGGCCTAAGATGCCACCATGTGGCAACATCTTGGGAGATCAGGACTCAAAATAATTAAGAGGGAGACGTAGAGTCCCTGGCCCTAAAGGCTTGAGATGCTACCACATGGATACATCTCAAGAGCTCAAGACTTTGGGCTAGTCCACTGATAAACATAGAGCCCTTGAGCCCTAAAGGCCGAAGATATCACCACGTGGTGACATCTCAAGAGCTCAAAACTTGGTAAGACCAATAAACATGGAAGGCATCCAATAGATCTATGAATCCTTGACTCACTAGGATGATGCTAAGTGGCATCATATTATAAGCCTGAGTTGATAGCACAAATCAAATAGTCTACAAGGGCAAAGAGAGGGCATGAAAATATTATTTGGCCACATGGCTGAGGAGGAAGATCACAACAGAGTGGATGGCTATTGCATGGCAGTGAAAACACTGGCCAAGATAACAAAGCAAAGGCCAAAAAAGGTAGCGATGGAATAATCGATGGTTGAGAAACATGGTGAGTCATCTTAGTAGGAAAAGAGATCAAACTTGAAGATCATGTAGCCTATCAAGGTCATCAATCCTGAGAAACAAAGTGTGCCATCTACTAAGAATAAAAATGAACAAAGATTGTAGACTTTAGTGTGGAACCGACCAAGGGCATTAATCATAAGTATGGTAGTTGAGTTCAAATAGAACAAGGACATGAAAGGTAAGAAATTCCTTAATAACAGTGGCTAAAAGTTTGTGAACAAGTACATAAGAAATAAGAGTGATGTATTGAATGAGTGTGGTGTCTGTTACAAGATTATGGCCTACTTTAAATTTGTTAAAAGCTCAACAACTCTCCACCCATCAGAATTGAATGTTTTTAATCTACCCAATAGTGGGTTGAATTGAAGAAAATATAGACTTAAATGTTGATATAAGATGAAGGGATGGAGAAAAAAGGGGTTTGTTCCTTAGCGAACTAGACTAGCTGGATCATTTAGAATTAGGGGTTAGAGTAGTGAGCTATCCCTGTTTATTTTCAGCATTTCCCTGCTTTTTAGATTTAACTTTTATATTTGTATGAGTTGAAGTTGTTTGGACTTAGAATTATAAATTCATCTTAGTATTGGATGAATCCCTAATTTGATCCTTCAATGAAATCATCTTTTATTGAAAATATTTATTAATCGATAGACCTAGTTTGCACATATATATGGTTGGTTTTCCTCTTTTTCATTGTTAATTCTATACCCCTTAGAATCTTGCACCATCTTTTCCATGGTTATGCCAAGCTGGCCAAGAAAAGACTGGTTTTATGAAGGGATTGGTCTACTCAACAAAATCAAATATGTCTCCTCTAGAAAGTGGGTTCATCTTTTCTTTCTCCCTACCCTTATCTCTTTTGATTTTTTTGCAACTTGGTTAGAGTTAGTAGATTAGTTTCTCTTGGGTATCAATGAATGCAATATGAATCTACAGATTTATCTTTATTTAAAGTATTGTTTATTACCATTATAACATTGTTGAATATAAGTAATGAGCAAACAAATGGAAATCAACTCTTTTCATGTCCTACAAATATCAAGATGCTTTATTTAATTTAAGGTATGCTTATGCAAGTGTTGTTAATAAAAATACCCTTTGTGAGTAGAGCTATAAAACCTTGCACCCTCTCTATAGTGGTTAAAGTTGGTAGAATCCCCTAAATCTCAGTTTGTAAAATAGGCTCCTTGTGAACAATTTGCATTGGCTAACTAATCTTGCCCAGTATGCTAAGAACTAGTAGATGAAACCTTGGGGAGGTCTTGTAAATCTCCTTTAAAGAGGGCTAGAGGGTTATTCAAAGTTACCTTTGCTTGTGTTGTGTTGGTTGCGTCAAACCACCAATCAATAGATCTAACACCAAATCTATTGATTGAAATTAGTCGCTTGATCAAACTGGCCTATATGATTGACTTGGGAGTATGTGTATTTTTAGTTCTTGGAATTTTGTCTATGATTTACTCAAAATATAGAAAAAGGGCCCATTTAGAAGGATTCATTTCACTAAATTTAGGTTTAATTATTCAAATAGTTGAGCTTAGAAATGGCCTTTTTATTCTACTCATTCAGGCCTAATTAATCATTTTATGGACTTAGTTTTCATTTTGATCACTTTATTTCATTTGTCTAAGTCTTTCACTTCACTTTTTAGGTCTTTTGACTCAATCATTTTCAATAAAAATATTACATGCCTGAAGACTTCCCAACATTTTGAGAGTTAGATGCATGTCCCTATTACATTTTTCAAATAATTTATAGGTCAATTAAAAAAGTTTATAAGTCTTTAATTTTATTGTGGGATGAGATCTTGATGTGTGTCATTCTCATGAAGCCTTGATGTTTGATCAAAATGGATAAGTGATTCAAGATTCTTAAATATATGAGATCATGCCATGTGGCATGATCTTAGGGAGTCAGATTGATAGAAACAACAGAGATAACACATTAGCCCCAAGCCCCTAAGGCCCACGATGCCTCCACATGGTGAGATCTTGGGAGCCTAAGACTCATGGGAGGTTGGTTGATGAACGAAGATCTCTAAGGCTTGAAGGCCTAAGATGTCACCATGTGGTAACATCTTGAGATCTTGAGACTTGGAAAACTTGAGAGGGGGATGTAGATCTCCTGGGCCCCAAAGGCCTGAGTTGCTGCCATATGGCAACATCTTAGGATCTTAGGACCCAGGAGCTATCCATTGATAAACATAGATTCCCCAAGCCTCAATTCCTTGAGATACCCCTAAATGGTGATATCTTGAGAGCCCAAGATTTGATGGGAACAACAAGCATGAAAGGTAGCCGATACACTTCTGAAGCCTTGGCTCTTGGAGATGTTTCCATGTGGCATCATCCTATAAGCTTAGGATGATAAAACAAAGAAAATATCGCACAAGGACAAAGGAAGGCCAAGAAAGTGTGATTTGACCTCGTGGTCAAGGAGGGAGATTTTGGGAAAGTAAATCATTGTTGTGTGGAAATGAAAAGGCCAAATGGGATAACAAAGTGAAGGCCAAGGAAGATAACGATGGACTAACTGATGGACAAGAAAGCATGCCAAGTCATCTTAGTGGGCAAAGAGATCAAACTTGATGACTATCAAGTGTGTCAAGGCCATCAATCCCAAGAAAAAAATGTGCCATCTACTAAGAATAGAAATGAACAAATACTTTATATTGAACCAATTGAGTGATTAGTTTAATCAATGAAGATATTGTTAGGTTGTGGAGCTAAAAGCTTCACTGTTTGCAAACATGGAGGAGGTTGCTGAGTTCCAGGGATATCGGCATTGGCAGCGCAACTGACGTTGGTCAGTGGTGGATAGGAAGGCAACCGACATCGGCAAGAGTCGGCCAACATCGATCATCTCCAGGCAGACAGGGACTGACGTCAATCGCCTGTGCGGTTCTAGAACTATTCATTGCACGAACAGTTAGTTTGTTGAACCAGTTGTTTGCATGTAAAGGCTATTTTGAGTCTTGAGTTGTGTGTCTAATTATTATAAATTAGAAGTTTATGTTATTGTTTAGTATGGGATCTATTTATAGACTCATTGGCATGTATTGTAATTAAGGATTAAGGCAAGGAAGAGATCCTTCCAATTGTAAGAACATGGTGATCTGCAGGTTGTTGCAAGATTAGGGAGAATTTCTACATGGTAAGTAAGATCATTTGAGTTGCAGGTTGTTGTAAGATCTACTTGAAGTACTTTGAGTACTTGTGTACTGGCAGGGTTATTACTGACTGGTTGGAGGTGAACACCAACTCTGTGTTTGAGTTGTGTGTTGGGACCGTTTTTGGTAGGAGAGTGAAATCTTGAGGGAAAGAGATCTGTACATCTGAGAGGTGTGGAAGATTGTGACATCTTCATTGTATTTCCTTTTGGCATAAGTATTAATACAAGATTGTGTATTGTCTCTCATATTCTGTGTCATTTGTGAATTCTAGTTACTTGTTAATTCTGGTTTAATTCCATGATTAGTTGCTTATACAAGGTAATCATTTGTGCTCTTATTGAGGAGCAAGATCTTGACAAGTGGTATCAGAGCATGTTTGTTGTTCTAGGTGCCTTACAACTGGTATCAAAGCTTTTGGTTGGGTTACTAACAGGTTGTATCAGATCTGGTTAGTGTTTGTTCATTACAGGTCACTCACAGGGGTTTCTATTTGAGTGGGAGTATAGCAATGGCAGAAGAAAGTAAGCTACGAATGGAGAAGTTTAATGTCAAGAACTATCAATTATGTAGGATGCATATTGAAGAATATCTGTATCAGAAAGATTTGTACTTACCGTTGGGTGGGGTTGTATGCAAGCCCATGGATATGAAGGATGAAGAATGGGAGGTTCTTGATCGGAAGGCTCTGGGATCTATAAGGTTAAGCCTTGCATCGTCTATGATTTCCAACTTATCTCAGGCTAAGACAACGGTAGAGTTGATGGAATCTTTGGCAAATTTATATGAAAAACCCTCAGCTTCGAATAAGGTATTTCTTATGAAGCAATTATTTAATTTCCAAATGTTGGACACTTGAACATCATATTTTTTATTAAAAATGTCAATATCTTCATTGATTAAACTAATCACTCAATTGGTTCAATATAAAGTATTTGTTCATTTCTATTCTTAGTAGATGGCACATTTTTTTCTTGGGATTGATGGCCTTGACAGACTTGATAGTCATCAAGTTTGATCTCTTTGCCCACTAAGATGACTTGGCATGCTTTAATCATTTAACTAACTACTTTAACATGTGATTGATGTTCATAAGTGTAATTAAATGAAAAAAATATAGTTAGCTACTAGTGATTTATGCCATTGTGGACACTTGAACATCATATTTTTTATTAAAAATGTTAATATCTTCATTGATTAAACTAATCACTCAATTGGTTCAATATAAAGTATTTGTTCATTTCTATTCTTAGTAGATGGCACATTTTTTTCTTGGGATTGATGGCCTTGACACACTTGATAGTCATCAAGTTTGATCTCTTTGCCCACTAAGATGACTTGGCATGCTTTCTTGTCCATCAGTTAGTCCATCGTTATCTTCCTTGGCCTTCACTTTGTTATCCCATTTGGCCTTTTCATTGCCACACAATAATGATTTACTTTCCCAAAATCCTTTTGATCCTAAATTCAACAACAAAGAATATATCCTTATCTGTACTGACTATGTCACTAAATAGGTGGAAGTCAAGGCTCTTGCACATGCTAGGGATGAGAAGGTGGCAGCTTTCCTCTATAAATAAATATTTACTCGATATGATGTGCCACATGAAATAGTCACTAATTAGAGACCCTAATTCACTGCTAATTTAATTACTACCTTAGTATAGTAATATGAGATTAGGCATAATAAATCAACTCCATATCATCCAAAGTCTAATAGATAGGTAGAAGTCACCACTAGGGAGTTATAAAATATTCTAACGAAGACTGTTAGTTTGTCTCATAAGGATTGGGAGGCTAGGCTTCCTAAAGCTGTGTGGGAATACCCCTACATGGTGATATCTTGAGAGCCCAAGATTTGATGGGAACAACAACCATGAAATGTAGCCGATACACTTCTGAAGCCTTGGCTCATGGAGATGTTTCCATGTGGCATCATCCTATAAGCTTAGGATGATAAAACAAAGAAAATATCGCACAAGGGCAAAGGAAGGCCAAGAAAGTGTGATTTGACCACGTGGTCAAGGAGGGAGATTTTGGGAAAGTAAATCACTGTTGTGTGGCAATGAAAAGGCCAAATGGGATAACAAAGTGAAGGCCAAGGAAGATAACGATGGACTAACTGATGGACAAGAAAGCATGCCAAGTCATCTTAGTGGGCAAAGAGATCAAACTTGATGACTATCAAGTCTGCCAAGGCCATCAATCCCAAGAAAAAAATGTGCCATCTACTAAGAATAGAAATGAACAAATACTTTAAATTGAACCAATTGAGTGATTAGTTTAATCAATGAAGATATTGACATTTTTAATAAAAAATATGATGTTCAAGTGTCCACAATGACATAAATCACTAGTAGCTAACTATATTTTTTTCATTTAATTACACTTATGAACATCAATCACATGTTAAAGTAGTTAGTTAAATGATTTCACTATTTATGTAATTGGTGATTGACTACAAAAATGATGGTTTCATCTCAAGATTAGTGATATATGCTTGTGCAAACCACAAGCTATAGATATTATGCCACTTAGCATGACCTCAAGATATGAACACTCTTATGTTGATTGATTACTTATATACTCATGAAGGATTCTAGGTAAATGGGAACAACACATGTGAAAAAATATCATAGGATTTCATATATCTCACCTTCCTTGAAGTCTTTTTCTCACATATCTTTGATTTAAATGTGTTCCAAGCTATGAGTTAATGAGAACTTTCCAGTTGGCATGATCTCAAAAAATTGAGGGCTCCTAACATATAAACTATTTTTGATTCTGTGGGCTTCAAGTCATCGTAATGAGAACATGTGGATAGTTTTTGATCTCTTGGGGGATTTTGAAATTTGACTGTGTTTTATCAACATGGTCTTTGGGTCACTGTGATGAAGACATGTGTCATAATCTCAGGATCTCAAGAGCTTTTTAAAAATGATAGTGTACTTTCACTTGGATAGCTCCAAGTCACCATGATGATGACACATGACACAATCTTGATATCTGGCAAGTATTTTAAAAATCAACTATGTACTTCTCTGTGTCATCTCCCAATCAACAAATAATGGACACATGTTATGATGTCAAGTATTTAGATGATCCCTGACCCTGATGATTATGACACGTGTCATGATCATGAGAGATTAGGCCCAATATCACTTAGTGATCAGTTTAAAGTCCCCCAAGTTATGAAGTCTATGATCATGCCACATGGCATGATCACATTGATTTAGATCTCGGTACAGGGCACAGTTAGATGGAAGTCACTTCCCAAGCCCAAAGGCCTGAAATGGTACCACATGGCACCATCATGAGAGCCAAAGACTCGACGAGGCTCACCATGATACAAATCATCAAGAGAAGGGCATGAACCTGGTGTTGTGCCTCGTGGCATGATTTCATGTAGTCATGGATTTAAAGTAAGTCAAAGGTAAAATAGATCAAAGAGCCCTTGATGAACCTAAGGCATGTGATGATGTCATGTGGCAGCATCACAAGAGTCAATAGCTAAGGGAGATGATGGAGTAAAGAAAATAAAAGTCTACAAAGCCTAATGCCTCCAGAGTCACATGATTATGCCACATGGAAAAATTGTGCTAACTAAAGCTCATGAGGGCATATCAAAGCATATACAAAATGAATAGGCCCTTTATGCTTAGATATTTGAGCTATGGATTCAATATATATTAAATATAGTAAATTAACACCAAAATCTACAAAAAAATCAAAGGGAGAGAATATAAAAGCAATCAAAACTTGGTTAAGGATTCTTACCATCATCTTGCTTCTCTTGGCTTCCCTCCAAGATCTTCAAACAAATTCTTCAAGGATTTTAGATTGCTTGTTGATTTTCTTGATAATGGTGGCTTTAAGATGAAAGGATGAATATCTTATTGGATGCTAGGATGGATGCAAGAGTGTATGAATACTATGGGAGAGCTTGTATCTATTCCAATTCTCATTCCCACTAGTCTAACCATGTTCCATGCTTGGTTATTTATAGGGTGATGGAGGAGGGTTAAAATGGATTTTAAATTCATTATAAATCTCTAGTTTTAGATAATTCTAGAAAGTTAGAGAAGGCTCTATATTTGATTGAGAGTTAATAAGGATTAGTTAGGGGTTTAGTGAGGTGATTATATGGGTGATTAGGGACTAGGGTTGTAAGAGAACCTAGGAATAGGCTAGGGTAGGTGGGATTGGAAATTTAAATTCAAATATAATGGACAAGTGGGATTAGGATAAGATGAAATGATAAATGACATATTAGAAGAAGGATTAATTGAATTATGGGGTAGGAATAAGGTTAGAATGATGTATGAAATATATAATGGGGAATGGGATTTAATTAGGACTATGGTTACAAGATTAATTATAATAAATATCAAGATTAGTGGAATAGTTAGGGTAAATAGATTTAGATGATACATTTTAACCCTCTTTGAAAGGGCATTGAGACTAAATGAAGTAGAAGGAGTAATGACCTTTCAAATAAGAAAGTTAATCATGGATGAATGTTATTAAATGATGTTAGTGGACAAATGATTCCCCCTCGAGGGGACATGTAAGGAGGAAGGAGGCAGATGGCCACTCAAAAAAGAAGAAATGAGGGGTGGGATGCGATGAATAGACAAGGGGATGGGATGCATGATGAAGAAAAGGAGCTCGACTTGAACATTGAGTTACAAAGTTATGATGCCCTTGGTAAAGACATATGTACAAGGAGTAGAAATTATTATGCTATGGTTGTTGACACATCAACCATAACATGATGATAAGATAAAAGGCCGTAAGCTGTCGACATTTCAGAGGCAAAGACACATTGCATGGGAGATCATTGGGCCAAAATAAGAAAATGATTTGATAAGATTAATGATGAGTGTATGTCAAATATAAAGTTGACCAATATGATTAAGGGGATGAGAGAGAATAAATGATATGATCAAGTGACCAAAAGATGAAGGGGAAGAATTTGACTACATTGCATCAAATTAATGAACCATAATGCAATTAATAGTGATGATGCCCCTAGAAAGGACACATGCAAGGGAACATAAGATAATAATAAAGTTACAATCCTTCTCATGCCCCAATAAAGGGATGATGAGATAGGAATCAATGGCTAAACTATCCTTGGGCACCAAAAAGTGGCCAAGCATTGCCTACATACTTTGAAAGGACCTCAAGCTGATATAGTTTGTATTCGATGATAAATGACAAGGTAGACTAGAGGAGGATGATGGTGATGGATGTTAGACATGTTAGTTGTTAGATATAAGATGTGACTTATAAGTTAGAGATGAAGGTGGAGGACTAAGATAAATGATTGGATGTGAGATGTTATATGTGATGACATGTGGTTGGGTTAGATGGTTGGACCTAAATGATCAAATTGATGAGGGGATAAAGATGATGTGATGATTGGGTGAGTGATAGAGGATAGGATAAATGATGAGTGTATTACATTATCAAGCCATCATAATCTAAGCAATTTGATGTGAATATAACACTAGGCAATATGCCCCATGATATAAGTATGACCAAGATGACATTGTGCCAAAGTACATGATTATAAAAGGGGTAAATAGAAAACTCTGCATCATCGAGGGCACCTAAAATCATCATTATATATTTTGGTGTCATCCTAACATCCTTGTTCATTTCCCAATAGACAAAAAGAGACATGATATAAGACTAATTAAAATATAAATAAGAGAAGACAAACAAAGACAAGCAAACAAACATATGTTGATATATACATGATAAAAGACATGCAAACAAGTCAAGCAACAAACAATAGATAAGTGACACACACAAGTATCTATATGCAGTGCCATTGTGTGTTATGTAATTTTCCTAATGAGATCTGATGGGATGATTGACCAGGTAATGAGTTAAACTAAGTTGGTCATGATGATGTGAATTTGGTTTAATGTTATAGACTTGGACAAGGGTATGGACTTGGAGTGGAATAGGAACTACGATTAGGATAAGGCTATGGAATACATAAGACAAGATGATTAGGATGTTAAGACAAGGCAAGATGATAATATGACTAAGTTAGAAGACATGACGAATAGGATATTTAGGACATATGACAAGACAACATAGGATAAGATGACTAGATGTTGTGGGATTTTGTGGATTTTATAATTTTTAGGATTTTTAGAATATTTTAATTTTTAGGTCTTTTGAGAATATGTATTGACACTATACAAATGGGGTTATAATCAAAGGGAATACCAAGCCTAGAAACAAGGATAAAATGGATGGATGAATGGATGGGATGATAAAAGGATGATGGCTATGTTGAAAAGGGAATGAGGATCAAGGAAGAATGGACTAGGGATCACTAATGAACACATCATGAAGGAACTAGATATCTAGTTGCTCAAGTGTCCATTGGAGGATATGCAAAGATGATTTCAAAACATTTCTCCAAGACATATTTCACTCCCTTATAAAGGTCAAGACTAGAAGAAATAATGGACATAATAGGATGCAAGATATGGTGGTAGATAGCGGGTAGAAATAATGGATCAAGGGATAACATGGATGAGATTGATAGGGGATATTATGTAGTTGAAATGGATTTGCACCCAAGTGTTGAGGTATAATATGGACAATAGACTATTTTACCATGACATTGGAAACTAATTTTCATCATGGTACTTTCCCAAGGTGCCAAAAGACTAGTTTTCACCATTGGATGAATGATTTTTTTGGGACTTTTTTTATGACATCTTGATTTATAAGAGGTAGGCATGAGATGCAAGATGTAGACACTTTCATGATCTTTATCCAACACTTGTTCTAGAGATATGTGATGCTATGACAATGTTATTGATGATATATTCATTAATGTATTTGTGACCCTCGTTGATTCTTGATTTAACTAGGTGTCTTTGTAACCCCTATGAGAGATGATGCAACCCAGGGATTTGAGGTATGGTATGGATGGGATTATGCCTTGATTTTGATGGTGAGGTATAGGATGTGAATGAGTGATATGGTTACGATGGATAATGTGTCTGGAAGGGGAGTGCAAATGGGGTTCAAAAGTTGCCTACACAATTGGATATGGTGGAGGGGACATTCTGGAGTGGTGTTGTATGTTATGTGAGATGAAGGGATCCAAGAACTTTTGACTTTGTTCTCTTTGATCCAAATATTAGGAGGATTGTTGGCCATATCACTATTACTTTTGAAAATTTTTTATTTGATGATATTCGACTTGGATTGTTATCACCCCTAGTGCCTATAGCTGGGCTTCACTAGAGGAAGTTGATCTTGGAATTGATAGATGATGATTATTTCAACTTTGATGGTTCCCTATCACCTCAAGGATATTTTTACTAGGGGATGACACTTTTTGACTTGGCAAATTACAAAACTCTTCATGACTTAACTATTTGGCTTGATTAATTGATTATTGGCTTGGATCCGTTTAGATTTGGCACATGAGATTGTAGGTTGAAGGGAATCCAATGATGTGTGTTACCATTATAACCATTGGGGAGTGGAATGGAGGGAATGTTAACAGGAGGTGGATGATTAGAGATATGTGGTGAAAGGGGTGGATTAAGAGGATGATGGATAATATAGTACTTATTAAAGCTACTAGGAGACCCAACCTCAATGTCAGAGAAAGTGTCCTCAAGGATCTCAAAAGGATCACCAAGACTCGTTATAGAATTAACATCCAAATTTGATTCATATCCAACTTGATGATCTTTGATCGATAAAGTATCCAAGAATTACGTTATGATTTCATCATCCTGAGATAGATCAAGAGTCATGTATTTTGACTGGTCAACATTCAAATTAGAGATGTCCTCAAAGAGATAGGTGTCGACATGACTTTCATTATCTGTAAAGGATGATGATTTTGACATGGATTATGATTCATATGCTGATGTTGGATATGATCTGACCACTCTGATGCTGATTCCAACATGGATGTTGGTGAAGTGATGTCACTAATAGATGATTTTTTAGTAGACATAGATAGGGCCTTTTGGATAACATCATTATCCTTGAGTACCTTTCACACTTTGGGTTTGTGGATGGATGCTTTAGGTTTAACAAAATTGTGAAAATGGGGGATTTTATGTGAATAGGATATAGGGATGGTTTGATCCAAGATGATTATGGTATGGTGAGGATTGATTTCATGAATTTCATTGAGGAGGGAAGAATCTTGATCATACTTAGGAAATGCTTCTTGGCATACCCCTTTTTGCACACTCATAGGTGTAGACATATTGGATTCACCCTCAATTTCAATGTCACCATTATCAATCAAGTTTTGGACATAATCTTTGAAAGGGTGACATCTATTAATATAATGCCTGGGGACTTTATGGTATAGACAAAACTTTTCTACTCAATACCATTAAGGCATATGTTTGGACAAATATAAATGTATTATTTTTGGTAGACAATCATGCCTATGGCATGTAGTTTCCAAAATAGGGATTATGTAGATATTGGAAGAGGGGTATATTTCTTGTCTATAGTGTTAGATGTGGAACTATTGGATTTAGGAGTGGAAGAATGTGATGGGGATGTCATGATATTGGGGGATGGTAGGGTGTGAGATTGTTTAAGATATGAACATGAATTAGATGAAATTGACAAGCTAGGCTTCCCTTTGCTAATAGGATGGGGAATTGGTGATAAACTTTGACTGGTAAATGGAGAATTCAATTGTGGATGGGTATGAACTAGACGTAATATTAATTGAATGGGGTCAAATTATTTTGGAAATTGGTCACCCATATCAAATATCTACAAGAGGACTTCATCCTTATTAGTAATAATATATTCATTAAACAAGGCATTCTCTTAATTAGTATACTAAGGTCAAGACCAAGACTAGGACTAGTGGTTGGGGGATTGGAATGTACTTGGTTGTCATAAGAATTGGATGTGGATAAGGGTTGATGAGGTACTTGTTTGTGAGGTGACCTTAGGTTTATGGGTTCAAAATCATTGGGAAGGTGGGTTCCCATCTCTAATAGCCATAAAAGGCACTCATCCTTATTGGCAAATATATATTCATGAAATAGGGTGACCTTATCACTTGTATATTGAGGGATGTTATGACTATGGTTATGATGAATATACAATGGGGATGACCGTGGTGGACTAATATGTGGGCTAGGTGTAGATGAAGGTTGCTGAAGAATATGGGATGCTATTTTAGGCTTGATGAGATTGAGGTATGAAGGTAAGCAAGCACCCATTTCTAGGGTTCACAAAAGGATTGTTAGCCAATATTCACACCCAGTTTTGCATCTTTCATTTTGGCTAAGTGTAGTGTTCCTTATTTGTTTATCCCCACAACAAAGTGCTTAAGTGTTATTTCAGTCCTTTTGTTTGAGTGTTATTTCTTTTGGCAAGGTTTTACTTCTAGTTTTTTGTTCAAGACTCAAAGGAATTATTTCAGATTTTTTGTCTGAAATAATATTTCTGAAGGAATTGGTCTATTTCAATATTTCTGAAAGGTCCTTTGATTTTTCCTAAAGGGACATTTTCATTCTGACAAAGGGTCTTTTTCTCATGGAAGTATCCTTTGCAAAAAATCTGAAGGGGACATTTTCAATATTTCTGAAAGGGTCTTTTCTCAGGAATTAGTTTGTTCTTTCAAAGGATTGGTATAGTTAAAATTTTTCAAAGGGCATGTTCATCTTTTTGAAGGGTCTTTTTCTTGGAAAAGTGATCACTTGAAAAAAGTCTGAAAGAAAGTGTCCTTTATAATTTCATTGAAGGAATTCATCCTTTCAACTTTTTTGAAGGAATTGAGCATGTTCATCTTTCTGAAGGGACATTTTCATTTTGTCAAAGGGTCTTTTTCTCATGAAACTATCCTAAGCAGGTTTTTTGAAGGGTACTTTGTGAGATTTCTGAAAGAAATGTCCCTTACATTTTTTCTAAAAGAAATGCCTCTTGGAACTTTTTTGAAGGAATTGTTTCAGATATTTTGTTCGAAACAATATTTTTGAAGGGTCTTTTTCTTTGGCAAAGTGTCCTTTCCAAAAAGTTTGAAGGGTACATTTCCATTTTGCCGAAGGGTCTTTTTCTTGAGAATTGGTCCTTTGCATTTTTTTGAAAGAATTGTCCTTCAAAAGCCCAAGCGAAGGGACACCTTGCAAAAGTTTGACGGATCATTTCTTGAACAAAGGGACATTTTCGATATTTTTGAAGGGACATTTTCATTCTGTTGAAGGGTCTTTTTCTCATGAAAGTATCCAGTTCAAGATTGTCGAAGGGCATGTTTAGGCTTTCAGAGAGGCGAAATGAAAATGCCAAAGGGTTATTCTTAGCAAAAGTGTAATTTAGAAAAAGGTCTGAAGGGACACATGTAGAAAGTCCAAAAGAAAGATTGTTTTAGAGAAAAGAGAAGAGGATTGAGAGGTTAATTCTTTTAGAGAAAAGGGTCCACAGGAAAATTGTTTCAAATTTTTTGTCTAAAACAAAATGTTTGAAGGAATGGTCCCAGTAGAGTGACGATTATATGGATGTCAACTTCAATATGAGGGACTAGCTGTTGGCATTCAAATAAGTGGTCCCATGCAGATCAATGGGCTTTGTTCAAATGCTCAAGGATCTAAGGGCTCACATTCTTTATCCACCAAAGCAGATCAGAGGGTTCATTTCACCATTGATCAAATCATGATCTGAGTCATTTTTTGACAACCAATCAAAGTAAGGAAGATAAGGCCAATAGAATGAAAATGACTCTCCCCTGCACCATTACACACCTCAGCAACCTAGTAGAAAGCTGTTAGCATGAGGAAAAATCTAAAATAGGTGGACTCTCTTGTAATAGCCACATTGATGCCATTACACAAAATATCTTGATTCCATAGGGAAACCATTGGAGAAACATCTTTGAAAGATCAGGCCAAAAGTGATCAAGGGAGGTGACATGAATCAATCAAATAGCCTGAATGAGCATCATTTGCAATGTCAGTTGCAACCGAAGATGGAGACTTCTAACAAATTAATTCTTCTCTTTGGCACCAAAGGCCTCCCCGTCTCACTTCCTTTTATCTATAAATATAACCATTGGGTTAGTGTAAAAATAACCACGTAATATATGGTGAAGCCATGATTAATTGATGTCATGTTTTGTCTTTAAGCATTGGTACAAGTATTTTTTCTTTGAAGTTATAAGAAATTGTTCGAGTGTGTAAGTGACATATAGTGACAACAAGTGATGGTTTTCATCCTTTTGTCCTTTGTCCTTCATGCTTGAGCAAGAGTTATGGGTCTAACAGGTCATATGGAGTGTGTCTAAGTGTGTTGAATTTTTGCATGTGTATAATTGTTCTTGGAATGTATAGATTGTCTTTCAGTTAATTTTCCTTGTGTTATTTCATACATCTCGCCTCTATACTGAAATAATTGTGTTAGAATCTTTAGAGCTTGAAAATAGTCTATGTATTTTGATGTATCATGCACTAGGGTATGGTATTCATGTGGAAGATAATATTGGTGCATCACCATTCTTAGAATAGGTTTTCTTTATGAAATTTCTTACTCTTTTACCTTCAATCAAACTGGTTTAGATAGAGGTTGTTTTGCATAGATACATTCAGGGAGCTAACCCTTTAAATCTAGAGGTTCATTTCCTCTATAAGCATACCCACATTCTTGGAAATGTTCCAACATTGCCCAAATCTGGAAGAGGATTGAACACTCTCTTTTAGAGTGCAAGATTTGGAGATAATAGTTTTGGCATGCCCAGTGGGATAAATTATTGACATGTCAATGTGAATCCTAGTCTTGACACGCCTAAGGTTGTAGAAATATTTTTAATTCAGCATTTGGTAACTCCAAAAGGTGAGAATCTCTGGTTGTAAATCAAGTTTCCCACATTATACTTCATGGTCCTCACTAGGTAATCTAGGACTTCCAATTAATCCCCTCTAGCTAAAGTTATTCTCAAAGAACAATGCCCTGAACCATTCCTAACGCTTAGATATCCTTGGCAAGGAGGTTTTGGAGAAGAAGAAGTTGAGAAAGTTGGAGAAATAGGAGATTAAGAGGAAAGAAGATAAATGGATATGAATCAACCTTTCTTGGCCTTTAACACCCAAAATCCAATTGACCTTCATGCATATGACCCTATTCCTCTCAATGCTACCAAGAGTCTCCTTGGTTTCAATGGAGAGGGTCATATTACTCCATTTGAGAATATTAGGGACATCTCAAATTTATGTAACTTCCATAATGTCACCCAAGCCAACTTAGCCATTAGATTGCTTGCCATGCCTCTAAGAGGTAAGGCACTTGATTGGTATAGGACCTTGGAAGGTGGTTGCATTACAAGTTGGGATGGCTTTGGGGAATTGTTGGTGACTAGATTTGAGAATAAGAGTGACCATACTTCACTGATCCATCAACTGATCATGATAAAGAGAGGTCCTAACAAATCAATGGGAGATTTTAATGAAATATTTCAAATGACATGGCATAGGTTGTCACCTATCATGAGATCTCATTTGAGCTTTGTTTTTTCCTACTTATCACAAGGGTATTGGTACTGATGTGGTGGTGATGTTATAGTCAATGGGAGGATTCACTATGCCAGATGCATATGAGATAGCTAATTGAAGCTGAGAATAGCTTGTTACAAGTTGTAAAGCTACGTCCAAGAGTTTTCATGCCTTTTTTGTCCCATGGTTTAGTTGAATCTTAAAGCGTAACACAATTTTCAAAGCCAATGTCAAGCTAAGATCATTTCCCAAGAAGGTGGATAATGCTAAAGATACAGATGAGGAGATCCAGTCATTATGAGCTTAACTCAAGCAATCTCAATTCCAGGCAAGTGCTCTGACTAACCCTCAATACTATCCTCAACAAGGTTATAGAGCTCCACCCCAATACAACTACCAAAGAAGAGGACAAGGTCAATAAGGTTTCAACAGGTAGCCCAATGATCATTTGGACTAATGGGGACAACCTCAAAGTTAGTTTATGCATGATGATGGAGAAGCCAACCAAGCTTTGGTGGCACAAGAAGAGACTACTCCTTACATGACATCAGAAGAAGCAAATCCAATCTAAAGGGATTATCATGGAGAGAGTAGAAGCCAAACTGTAGGTATGATGAACTTTCAAGTGAAAGATGATTATGTGTTAAATCAAAACACGTCAATTTAAGCCAACATAAGAGCCAAGAAGAGAGATCTAAGAGATGTTCCAAGAGTACATGTGACTCCAAGTGATGCCTCTCCAAGCCCACATAGTGTGAATCTTAGTGCAATACCTACTACTAGTCATGCCCCTCAACAAAGTTAGAATGCAAGTAGGGTTGTCAAGCCTACAATGCAGTAGGTTCAAAATCCCTCACTAGCTTCAAGAATTCAAGAAAAGGTGAATACTTCCCCTCTAAACATTGTTAATTATTTGAAGAATACTAAGACAAACATATATATTTGGTAAGTCTTGCATATGCCTGGTCAAAAGGAGCTCTTACATGAATAACTTACAACCATTCATGTAGCCCCTCAAAATTCAAAACACAATAGTGTGGCCCTTAAAAATTCTCCAAATCATGTCTTATATCCCTCCAAATATGAAAATCCTCCACCCTTCTACTTCACCCTCATTGTGGGAGACAAGTTGGTTCACAATTGTATTGTAGATAGTGGAGTTAGTACCACTGTCATGCCTAAGGTGGTGGCTGATAAGTTGGGATTAAAGTATGAATGACATAGTAAAGATGTGTTACATCTTGATAGGACTCTAACCGAGATAGTGGGATTGGTTAGAGGTCTAAAAGTATTTATACATGATTGCCCAAGTTTCCCCATTTTATAAGATGTTGTGGTGGTAGACCTTCTAGATCATTTTATTATCTGCTTGTCAAGAGAATTCATGACTAAGATAGGAGGGTACCTTTCTGCTATTTGGTCTTTTCTAGATTTTAAAACAAGATATGGAACCAAGGTGACTATAAGGACTCAACCCTTATCGAGGTTTCATAATGAGCCATACATAGAGACAAGCTAAAATAAATATTGTCTAATTAGTAAAGAAGGTGTCATGGATGGTGAAGCATCCTCCCCCCTTGAAGGTATTTTTGATCTTTTCCTTGATAAGTACAACACTAAAACACATGGACGAGACTGATTTGGGAGTTTATTGTATTCATGAAAAGGATGTTTCAGTCTCTCACTCACTAATGAAGATCATGAACTTGAAGGAATATGGAAGATGTTTTTTGATGGCTTGAGAAGCAAAGTAGGTATAGAAGATGGTGTTATGTTAGTTTCTCCATCAAATAACCAATACTACTCGTCATATAGATTCCACTTCAATTGTACCTGCAATGTGGCAGAATATGAAGGCTTAGTTCATGGCCTCCAATGGGCAAAGAAGAGAGGGATCAAGAATATGAAAGTTTATAGAGATAGTGAATTGGTCATCCATCAAGTGAGAAATCAAGATGCAAGAAATAATCCCTTAATTAAATCCTATAAACATAGGGTATGAGACCTACTTGAAGACTTTGATGCATTCAACACTCAACCCATACCAAGGGATTCAAATAAACATGCTATCAGATTGGCTGCCATAGGGGAACAATTTGATGCAGTTACGGATGTAGAAAAGGAGAAGGATCAATCTCATATCAAGGTCATTATGAGGCCTTCTATTTTAGATAATGAAGTGTCATGGAAAGTGTTTGAAAGTGATGAACACATTGCACACTTCTTAAAAAATGAGGTAGGATTCTCCTCAAGGAACCAAAAGAGACTGCATGATTAATATGAAGAACAAGTTAATCAATTGAAGACAAATAAGATACCTAAGGGGCTGATTACTTTGGAGAGTGTTTTCAATGAAGATGATAAAAATAAAAAAGAAAGAGTGAGCATGTCAACAAAGGAAGAGAACTATGAGAGATTCATGATCTACAATGATAAGATCCTAAAAATTGGTAAGGTATGTTCTATGTCCGAGAGACAAGACTTTATTGAATTATGTAATGAGTTCCACAACATCTTTGCTTAGGAATATAAAGACTTGAAAGCGTTTGATCCAAGTCTAGCTCATTAAACCATTGAGTTAGAACCTGGAGCTAAACCATTCAGGCAGAAACAAAGGCCTATCAATCCCAAGATAGATGAACTAATGAAGAAAGGGTTGACCAAGTTGATTGAGTCTAGGATTATCTTTCCTATCAAACACTCAACTTGGGTGGCTAATCTTGTACCTGTCCAAAAGAAGATTGGAGATATTAAAATTTGTGTGGATTTTTGAGATCTTAATAAAGTGTCTCTCAAAGATCATTATCCACTACCTTCCAAAGAACAAATTTTGCAAGTTGTTTTAGGTTCTCAATGCTTCTCACTTCTTGATGGTTATTTAGGTTACAATCAAATACTGGTGAATGAAGAGGATCAGTTCAAGACAACCTTCACTAAAAAATGGGGAACCTTTGCCTATAGGAAGATTCCATTTGGTTTATCCAATGCTGGAGCTACATTTCAAAGGCAAATGGACGTGGATTTCAAGGGTTTGATCAATAAGTTTTTGTTTGTGTACCTTGATGATATAACTATTTTTTGAAAGGGTGCTACTGATCATATGGAACATCTAAGGTAGGTGTTTGAGAAGTGTAGGGAGTATGGAATATCCATTAATCCAAAAAAAATCATCTTTTTTGTCCATGAAGGTAAGCTATTGGGTCATATTGTTTCAAAAGAAGGCTTGTCTATTGATCATGAGAGGATTGAGGCTATTCTAGGCTTGTCTTTACCTCAACACAAGAAAAGAATTCAAAGCTTCTTGGGGAAAATAAACTTTGTAAGAAGTTTATTCCAGGCTTTGCAACTCTGGTAAAGCTTATCACAACCATGCTCAAGAAGAACCAAGCTTTTGCTTGGAAAAAGGAAGGTAGGGGTAGTTTTGAGGCAATCAAGCAAGAAATTACAAAATGTCCTACTCTCTTGAACCCAAACTTTGACAAATATTTCATACTCTATAAATTTTCTAACCTTGATACAATATCAGCTATACTTATGCAAAATAATGATGAAGAGGTAGAGCAACCAA
Organism: Torreya grandis; assembly: GCA_037957365.1. Taxonomy (NCBI): domain Eukaryota; kingdom Viridiplantae; phylum Streptophyta; class Pinopsida; order Cupressales; family Taxaceae; genus Torreya; species Torreya grandis. The sequence continues at coordinate 4,233,904 of JARHVA010000101.1, forward strand.
TTACATTCTTCAGCTAAGGACTAGAAGATTATGAGGTCAAGTATACATTTGTTGAGAAGCAAGCTCTAACAGTGATAAGAGGATTAAAAAAATTCAGACACATGGTTTCAAACAACAAGATACATATCATGGTTTCTCATCCTAACACCAAGGAGTTTCTCCTAAGTAAAGACCTCAATGAAAAGAGAGCTGGGTGGATTACAAAGGTGATGGAGTATGATGTGGATATTAAGGTTACAAACTTGGTAAGAGGAAAAGGATTGTGTGAGCATTTAGCTTCAGATTTACAAGAGCCAAAAGAGGAAGTCTTGATCAACCAAGTTCAACCCCAATCAGTTGATCACATACAAGTTCAAATTTAGACACAAGACATCATTAGTTTTCTTCAAAATGGTGAGTGCCCCAATGGCTTCAACAAGTCTCAAAGGAGGTATTTTAGGTTGCAGACTATTCCTTACTATCTTGTAGATGGTGTTCTCTTTAGGAAAGACGTGAATGGTGTGTTGTTGAGGTGTGTTAATAGTGATTAGTTTGATATTTTTTTGAAAAAATTTCATAATGGTACAGATGGAGGTCATTTCTCTTCTAAGACAACAACTGTAAAGATAATGAGGGCTGGTTACTATTGGCCTAGTATTTTTAAGGACTATTACCATTAGGCTAAAAAGTGTCCTCAATGTGCCTTCTTTTTAGATAAACAGAAACACGCAACCCTTCCCATTGAATCCTATCTAATTAGACTAGCCTTTCATGCAATGGGGCCTTGATTTCATTGGTATAATCAATCCTCCATCAAGTCTTGGACACAAATGCATATTGATAACTACTGACTACTTCACAATATGGGTAGAGGCTATTGCATTGAAGGAGTCAAGTGAAAATTCTATCTTGGAGTTCTATGAGAGCATTATAACAAGGTTTGGAGTTCCCCATGTTATCATCTCCGATAATGCACTTGCTTTCATAAGTGCTAAAAATTTTGACTGGGAAAATAGGAATGGAGTGTACTTGAGTACCTCATCCAACTATTACCCTCAAGGTAATGGGTTGGATGAATCTACTAACAAGAATCTCATCAAGATCATCAAGAGTACATTGGAGAACAATCTAAGAGCATGGCACAATAAGTTAAATACAACCTTATGGACTGATACGATTACTACTACGAGATCAATTGGTAATTCTCCTTTTGTGCTTTCTTATGGGAGAGAGGCTAGGTTGTCCATATCTCAAGAAATACCTACTCTAGAACTTTCACAACAACTATAACTACTTGAAAATACTCCAATGGAAGTCAGATTGACAAAACTAATGTAGTTGCAAGAAGCAAGAGACAATGCACACAAGACCATGGAACACCACCAAGTACTCATGAAGAATTCCTTTGGCAAAAGAGCGAGTGTAAGAGTGTTCAAGGAAGGCGACTTGGTTCTAAAATGGGATGAAGATAGAGCAAAACCAGGTAGACATATTAGGTTTGACACTTTATGGAGTGGTGCTTACATCATTAGCAAGTGTAAGCAGAGCAAATATTTCCAGTTGACCAAGATGAATGGAGAAGAATTGTTTATCCCTATGAATGGGATACATTTGAAGTTATACTATTAGTCCTTGCAAGTCTGTTGTAAATAGTAGTTTAGGTGTGTTTCCTTTAGTTTTCTGTTGTGTTCCCTAAGTGCTTTATAACACAAGAGTGTTTCCTTCCTTTTGGCATTGCCTTTATGTGTATGAATCAATCTAGCTTGTGTTTTTTGGGACAAAAATATATTCAAGTCATTTTTGGGTGCTTATATGAGTGACTCCATGCCCAATGGAAGGATTTAGGCAACTGGTCTTAGGCATAGCAGGCATGCCTCCCCTTGGAATCACCAAGAATGTTAGCCAATTTTCACACCCAATTTTGCATCTTTCATTTTGGCTAAGTGCAAGGTTCCTTATATGTTTATCCCCACAACAAAGTGCTCAAGTGTTATTTCGGTCCTTTTGCTCAAGTGTTATTTCTTTCAACAAGGTTTTGCTTCAGATTTTTTGTTCAAGACTTAAAGGAATTGTTTCAAAATTTTTGTTTGAAACAATCTTTCTGAAGGAATTGGTCATTGCAATATTTCTGGAAGGTCCTTTGCTTTTTCTCGAAGGGACATTTTCATTCTATCAAAGGGTCTTTTTCTCATGGAAGTGTCCTTTGCAAAAATTTCGAAGGGGACATTTTCAAGATTTTTGAAAGGGTCTTTTCTTAGGATTTGGTTTGTTCTTTCAAAGGATTGGTCCAGTTCAACTTTTCCAAAGGGCATGTTCATCTTTCTGAAGGGTCTTTTTCTCAGAAAAGTGGCCACTTGCAAAAATTCCAAAGGAAAGTGTCCCTTGTAATTTATCTGAAGAAATTCATCCTTTCAACTTTTTTGAAGGAATCAGGCATGTTCATCTTTTTGAAGGGACATTTTCATTCTGTCGAAAGGTCTTTTTCTCATGAAAGTGTCATAAGTAGGTTTTCTAAAGGGTACTTTGTGAGATTTTTGAAATAAATGTCCCTTACATTTTTTTGAAAAAATTGCCTCTTGTAACTTTTTTGAAGGAATTGTTTTAGACATTTTTTCTGAAACAATCTTTTTGAAGGGTCTCTTTCTCTGGTGAAGTGTCCTTTGCAAAAAGTCTGAAGGGTACATTTCTATTTTGTTGAAGGGTCTTTTTCTCAGGAATTGGTCCTTTGCATTTTTTTGAAAGAAGTGTCCTTCAAAAGCCCAAGCGAAGGGACACCTTGTAAAATTTTGAAGGATCATTTCTCAAATAAAAGGATGTTTTTAATATTTCTGAAGGGACATTTTCATTCTATCAAAGGGTCTTTTTCTCATGATAGTGTCCAATTCAAGATTGTCAAAGGGCATGTTTAGGATTTCAGAGAGGTAAAATGAAAATGCCAAAGGGGTATTCTTGACAAAAGTGTCCTAAAAAAAAAGGTCGAAAGGGACACTTGTAGAAAGTTTGAAAGAAATATTATTTTAGAGAAAAGAGAAGGGACCCGAGAGGTTAATTCTTTCAGAGAAAAGGGTTCACAAGAAAATTATTTCAGAATTTTTGTTCGAAATAAAAGGTTTAAAAGAAAGGTCCCAATAGAGTGACAGATATATAGACGTCAACTTTAGGATGAGGGACTAGCCGTTGGCGTTTAAATAAGTGGTCCCCGATAGATCAGTGGGCTTCATTCAAATGCTCAAGGATCCAAGGGATCACATTCTTCATCCACCAAAGTAGATCAAAGGGTTAATTTTACCATTGATCAAATCATGATCTGATTCATTTTTTGACAACCAATCAAAGGAGGACAAGGCCAATAGTATAAAAATGACTCTCTCCTACACTGTTACACACCTTAATAAGTTGGTGGATAGCTGTTAGTATTAAGACAAATCTACAATAGGTGGACTCTCTTGTATTAATCATATTGATACCATTACTCAAAATGTCTTGATTCCACTGGGTTACCATTGGAGAAACATCTTTGACTGATCAGACCAAGAATGATCAAGGGAGGTGACATGGATCAATTAAATGGCCTAAATGAGCATCATTTGCAAAGTCAGTTACAGCTGAAGATGGAGACTTATAACAAATTGATTCCTCTCTTTATCACCAAAGGCCTCCCCCTCTCACTTCCTTTTAACTATAAATACAACCCTTAGGCTAGTGTAAAAATAACCACACAGTGTATGGTGAAGCCCTACTAAATTGATGTCATGTTTTGCCTTTAAGCATTGGCACAAGTCTTTTTTCTTTGAAGTTATGAGCAATTGTCTGAGTGTGTAAGTGACATAGAGTGACAACAAGGGATGGTTTTCATCCTTCTGTCTTTTGTCCATCATGCATGAGTAAGAGTTTTGGGTCTAACAGGTCATATAGATTGCGTTCAAGTGTGTTGAATTTATGCATGTGTATAACTAGTCTTAGAATGTACATGTTGTCTTTCAATTCATTTTCCTTGTGTCATTTCATACATCTCGCCTTTATACTAAAATACTTGTGTTAGAATCTTTAGAAATTGAAAATAATATGTGTATTTTGATATATTATGCACTAGGGTATGATATTCATGTGGAAGATAATCTTGGTGCATCACCATTCTTAGAACAGGTTTTATTTATAAAATTTATAACTCTTTTTCCTTCAATAAAATGGTTTAGACAGAGGTTTTTTTGCATAGATACATTCAGGGATCTAGCCCTTTAAATCTAGAGGTTCATTTACTCTATAATCATACCCACATGCTTGTAAATGTTCCAATGTTGCCCAAATTTGGAAGAGGATTAAACACTCTCTTCAAGAGTGTAAGATTTGGAGACAACAGTTTTGGCATGCCTGGTGGGACAAATTATTGACATGTCTAGGTGAATGCTGGTGTTGACAAGCCTAAGGTTGTAGAAATATTCTTAATCCAACATTTGATGACTCCAAAAGGTGAGAATCTCTGGTTGTAGATCAAATTTCTCACATTATACTTCATGGTCCTCACTATGTCATCTAGGACTTCTAATCAAGCCCCTCTAGTTGAAGCTCATCTCAAAGAATAATGCCCTAAACCATTCCCAATGCTTAGAGATCCTTGGTAAGGAGTTCTTGGAGAAGAAGAAGAAGAAGTTGAGGAAGTTAGAGAAACAAGAGATTAAGAGGAAAGAATATAAATGGATAGGTAGTAACCTTTCCTGGCCTTTAACACCCAAAATCCAATTGACCTTCCTGCATACAACCCTATTCCTCCCAATGCTACCAAGAGTCACCTTGGTTTCAATGTAGAGGGTCCTATTACCCCATCTAAACATATTAGGGACATCTCAAATTTTTGTAACTTCCATAATGTCACCTAAGCCAACATAACCATTAGATCGCTTGCCATGTCTCTAAGAGGTAAGGTACTTGACTGGTATAGGACCTTGGAAGGTGGTTGCATTACAAGTTGGGATGGCTTTGGGGAATTTTTGGTGACTAGATTTGAGAATAAGAGTGACCATACTTTGTTGATATATCAACTGGGCATGGTAAAGAGAGGTCATAACAAATCCATGGGAGATTTTAATGAAAGATTTCAAAGGACATGGCATAGGTTGCCACCTATCATGAGACCTCCTCTGATCTTTGTGTTCCCCACTTATCTCAAGGGTATTGGTACTAATGTGGTGGTGATGTTATATTCAATGGGAGGATTCACTCTACCAGACGCATATGAGATAGCTATTGAAGTTGATAATAGATTGATACAAGATAGAGAGCTACCTTCAAGAGTTTCCATGCCTTTGATGTCCCATAGTTAGATTGAAGATCCAAGCATAGCACAAGTTCCTAATGCCAATGTCAAGTTGAGAGCCTTTCCTAAGAAGGTGGATAATGCTATGGACAAAGATGAGGAGATCTAGTCATTAAGAGCTTAGTTTAAGCAAGCTCAATTCGAGGCAAGTGTTCCACCCAACCCTTAATACTATCCTCAACAAGGCTATAGAGATCCACATCAATACAAATACCAAGGAAAAGGAGAAGTTCAACAAGGATTCAATAGGCAACCCAATGCCTATAATCCTAATTCCAATTCTTCCATGAAGGCTATTGTTCAAGTGCATGCTAATCTAGTCTAAGGAGAAGATCATTTGGACCAATGGGGACAACCTCAAGGTCAATTTATGCATGATGATGGAGAATCCAGCCAAGCTTTGGTGGCACAAGAAGAGACTACTCCTTACATGCAATCAGAAGAAGCAAATCCAATGCAAAGGGATATTCATGGAGAGAGTAGCAACTACAGTGTAGGTATGATGAACTTTCAAGCGAAAGATGATTATATGTTGAATCAAAGCACATCAATTTTAGCCAACATAAGAGCCAAGAAGAGAGATCTAGGAGATGTTTTGAGAGGACATGTGACTCCAAGTGATGCCTCTCCAAGGCCACAAAGTGTGAATCCTAGTGTAATACCTACTACTAGTCATGCCCCTTAACAAAGTCAGAATGCAAGTAGGGTTGTCAATCCTACAATGCAGTAGGTTCAAAATCCCTCACTAGCTTCAAGAATGCAAGAAAAGGTGAATACTTCCCCTCTAAACATTATTAATTCTTTGAAGAATACCAAGACAAGTGTATCTCTTTGGGAAGTCTTGCATATGCCTAGTCAAAAGGAGCTCTTACAAGAACAACGTACAAACATTCATGTAGCCACTCAAACTTCAAAACACAATAGTGTGGCCCTTACCAATTCTCCAAATCAGTCTTAGATCCTTCCACCAAATCTGAAAATCCTCCACCCTTCTACCTCACACTCTTGTGGGAGACAAGTTGGTTCACAATTGTATTATAGATAGTGGAGCTTGTACCACTGTCATGCCTAAGGTGGTGGTTGATAAGTTGGGATTGAAGTATGAACCACATAGTAAAGATGTGTTGTAGCTTGAAGGGAATACAACCAAGATAGTGGGATTGGTCAGAGGGCTGAAAGTCTTTCTTCATGATTTCCCAAGTTTCCCCATTTTATAAGATGTTGTGGTGGTAGATGTTCTAGCTCATTTTTCTATTTGCTTGTCAAGAGTCTTCATGACTAAGATAGGAGGGTAAATTTCTGTTGATTGGTATTTTCTACATTTTAAAACAAGATATGGAACCAAGGTGACTATAAGGACTAAACCCTTAGCAAGGTTTCATATTGAGCCATACATGGAGATAAGTTCAAATCAAAATTGTCTAATTAGTAAAGAAGAAGAAGATGCTATGGATGGTGAAGCATCCTCCCCCCTTGAAGGTATTTTTGATAAGTACAACATTGAAACACATGGACTTAATCCATATACTTTCAGAGAAGAGACCGATTTGGGAGTTTAGTGTATGCACGAAAATGATGTTTTAATGCCTCACTCACTAATGAAGATCATGAACTTGAAGGAATATGGGAGATGTTTTTTGATGGCTTGAGAAGCAAAGTAGGTACAAAATATGGTGTTATTTTAGTTTATCCATCAAAGAATGAATACTACTCCTCATATATATTCCACTTCAATTGCACCTACAATGTGGCAGAATATAAAGGCCTAATTCATGGCCTCCAATGGGAAAAGAGGAGAGGGATCAAGAATTTGAAAGGTTATGGAGATAGTGAATTGGTCATCCATCAAGTGAGAAATCAAGCTACCACCAAGAATCCTTTGCTTAAATCCTATAAACATAGGGTATGGGACCTACTTGAAGACTTTGATGCATTCAACACTTAGTCCATACCAAGGGATTCAAATAAACATGCTGATAGATTGGCTACCATAGGAGCATCGTTTGATGCAGTTGCAGATGTAGGAAAGGAGAAAGATGAATCTCATATTAAGGTCATTATGAGGCCTTCTATTCTAGATAATTAAGTGTCAATGCAAGTGTTTGAAAGTGATGAACACATTGCATACTTTTACAAAATGAGGTAGGATTCTCCTCAAGGTACCAAAAGAGACTACATGATCAATATGAAGAACAAGTTAATCAACTGAAGACAAACAAGATACCAAAGGTGTTGATTACTTTGGAGAGTGTTTTCAATGAAGATGATCAAAATAAAAAAGAAAGAGTGAGCATGTCAACAAAATAAGAGAACTAAGAGAGAGTCATGATTTACAAGGACAGGCTCCTAAAAATTGGTAAGGTATGTTCTATGTCTAAGAGGCAAGACTTTATTGAATTATGCAAATAGTTCCACAACATCTTTACTTGGGAATATAAAGACTTGAAAGGCTTTGATCAAAGTCTAACTCATCACACCATTGAGTTAGAACCTGGATCTAAACCAGTCAGGCAAAAACAAAGGCCTATAAATCCCAAGATAGAGGAACTCATGAAGAAAGAGCTAACAAAGTTGATTGAGTTTAGGATTATCTTTCCTATTAAACACTCAACTTGGGTGGCTAATCTTGTACCTGTCCAAAAAAATAATGGAGAGATCAGACTTTGTGTGGATTTTTGAGATCTTAATAGAGCGTCTCTCAAATATCATTATCCACTACCTTCCATGGAACAAATTCTTCAAGTTGTTTTAGGTTCTCAACGCTTCTCACTTTTTGATGCTTATTTAGGTTATAATCATATACTAGTGAATAAAGAGGATCAGTTCAAGAAAACCTTCACTACAAAATGGGGGAACTTTGCCTATAGGAAGATGCCATTTGGTTTATCCAATGTTGGAGCTACATTTTAAAGGGCAATGGACATAGATTTTAAGGGTTTGATCAATAAGTTTTTGTTTGTGTACCTTGATGATATAACTATTTTTTGAAAGGGTGCTACCGATCATATAGAACATCTTAGGTAGGTGTTTGAGAAGTGTAGGGAGTATGACATATCCCTTAATCCAAAAAAGTGCATCTTTATTGTCCATGAAGGTAAGCTATTGGGTCATATTGTTTCAAAAGAAGGCTTGTCTATTGACCTCGAGAGGATTGAGGCTATTCTAGGCTTGTCTTTACGTCAACACAAGAAAGGAATTCAAAGCTTCTTGGGGAAAATAAACTTTTTAATAAGGTTTATTCTAGGATTTTCAAGTATGGTAAAGCCTATCACAACCATGCTCAAGAAGAACCAAGCTTTTGCTTGGACAAAGGAAGGTAAGGGTAGTTTTGAGGAAATCAAGTAAGAAATTGCAAAATCTCCTACTCTTTTGAACCCAAACTTTGCCAAATATTTCATACTCTATACCTTTGATAACCTTGATACAATATCAGCTATGATTATGCAAAAGAATGATAAAGAGGTAGAGAAACCAATTGCATTCTTCAACCAAAGATTGGAAGATTATGATGTCAAGTATACATTTGTTGAGAAGCAAGCTCTAATAGTGATAAGAGGATTGAAAAAATTTAGACATGGTTTCAAACAACAAGATACATATAATGGTTTCTCATCCTAGCACCAAGGAGTTTCTCCTAAGCAAAGGCCTCAATGAAAATAGAGCTGGGTGGATTACAAAGGTGATGGAGTATGATGTGGATATTAAGGTTACAAACTTGGTAAGAGGAAAAGGATTATGTGAGCATTTAGCTTCAAATTTACAAGAGCCAAAAGAGGAAGTCTTAATCAACCAAGTTTAACCCCAACCAGTTGATCACATACAAGTTTAAAGTTGGACACAAGACATCATTAGTTTTCTTCAAAATGGTGAGTGCCCCAATGGCTTCAAAAAGTCTCAAAGGAGGTATCTTAGATCATAGACCATTCCTTACTATCTTGTAGATGGTGTTCTCTTTAGGAAAGATGTGAATGGTGTGATGTTGAGGTGTGTTAACAATGATCAGTTTGATATGCTACTAGAAAAGTTTCACAGTGGTATAGATGGAGGTCATTTCTCTCTTAAGACAACAATTGAAAATATAATGAGGGTTGGTTACTATTGGCCTAGTATTTTTAAGGACTGTTACCACTGGGCTAAAAAGTGTCTTCAATGTGCCTTCTTTATAGGCAAATAGAAACTTGTAGCCCTTCCATTGAATCCTATCCAAGTAAACCAGCCTTTCATTGAATGGGGCCTTGATTTCATTGGTATGATAAACCCTCCATCAAGTGTTGGACATAAATTGATATTGACTACTACTGACTACTTCAAAAGGTGGGTAGAGGTTGTTGCATTAAAGGAGGCAAGTAAAAATGCTATCTTGGAGCCTTATGAGAGCATTATAACAAGGTTTGGAGTTCCCCATGTTATCATCTCTGATAATGCACTTGCTTTCATAAGTGCTAAAACTTTTGATTAGGCAAATAGGAATGGAGTTTACTTGAGTACCTCATCCAACTATTACCCTCAAGGTAATGGTTTGGATGAATCTACTGAGAAGAATCTCATCAAGATCATTAAAAGGACATTGGAGAACAATCTAAGAGCATGGCACAACAAGTTGAAGACAACCTTATGGGTTGACAGGATTACTCTTAAGAGATCAATTGGTAATTCTCCCTTTGTGGTTGTTTATGGGAAAGAGGCTAGGTTGTCCATATCTCAAGAATTCCCTGCTTTAGAACTTGCACACCAACTATAAGTACTTGAAAATACTCCAATAGAAGTTAGATTGACAGAACTAATGCAGTTGCAAGAAGCAAGAGACAATGCACATAAGACCATGGAACACCACCAAGTACTCATGAAGCAGTCCTTTGGCAAAAGAGCAAGTGCAAGAGTGTTCAAGGAAGGTGACTTGGCTCTAAAATGGGATGAGGACAAAGCAAAACTAGGAAGACATACAAAGGTTAACACTTTGCAGAGTGACCCTTACGTCATAACAAGTACAAGCAGAGTAACTCTTTCTAGCTGACCAAGATGAGTGGAGAAGAATTGCCTATCCCTGTGAATGGGATACATCTAAATTTATGTTATTAGTCATACAAAGTTTAACACTTTGCAGAGTGACCCTTACATCATAACAAGTACAAGCAGAGCAACTCTTTCCAGCTGATCAAGATGAATGGAGAAGAATTGCCTATCCCTGTGAATGGGATACATCTAAATTTATGTTATTAGTCCTTACAAGTCTGTTGTAAATAGTAGTTTAGGTGTGTTTCCTTTGGTTTGCTATTGTGTTTCTTAAGTGTTTTATAGAACAAGTGTGTTTCCTTCATTTTATTTAGTGTGTTCCTCTGCCTTTGTGCGTATGAATCAATCCAACTTGTGTTTTTTGGGCCAAAAGTCTATTCAAGTCATTTTTTGGGTGCCTATATGTGTGACTCCATGCCCAATGGAAGGATTTAGGCAACTGGTCTTAGGCATAGCATGCATGCCTCCCCTTGGAATCACCAAGAATGTTAGCCAATTTTCACACCCAATTTTGCATCTTTCATTTTGGCTAAGTGCAACGTTCCTTATTTGTTTATCCCCACAACAAAGTGCTCAAGTGTTATTTCTTTTAGCAAGGTTTTACTTCAGATTTTTTGTTCAAGACTCAAAGGAATTTTTTTTAACTTTTTATCCAACACAATCTTTTCGAAGGAATTGGTCTATTTCAATATTTTTGAAAGGTCCTTTGATTTTGTCTGAAAGGACATTTTCATTCTGTCGAAGGGTCTTTTTCTCATAGAAGTGTCATTTGCAAAAAGTTTGAAGGGGACATTTTCATGATTTTTGAAAGGGTCTTTTCTTGAGAATTGGTTTGTTCTTTCAAAGGATTGGTCCAGTTCAAATTTTTCAAAGGGCATGTTTGTCTTTCCGAATGGTCTTGTTTTGGAAAAGTGGTAACTTGCAAAAAGTCCAAAGGAAAGTGTCCCTTGCAATTTATTCAAAAGAATTTGTCCTTTCAACTTTTTCAAAGGAATCAGGCATGTTCATCTTTTTGAAGGGACATTTTCATTCTGTCGAAGGGTCTTTTTGTCATGAAAGTGTCCTAAGCAAGATTTTTGAAGGGTACTTTGTGAGATTTTTGAAAGAAATATCCCTTACATTTTTTCTTAAAGAAATGCTTTTTTCAACTTTTTTGAAGGAATTATTTTAGACATTTTATCTGAAACAATCTTTTTGAAGGGTCTATTTATCTGGTGAAGTGTCCTTTGCAAAAAGTCTGAAGGGTACATTTCCATTTTGCCGAAGGGTCTTTTTCTCAGGAAATCATCCTTTGCATTTTTTTGAAAGAACTGTTTCGGACATTTTGTCCAAAAAAATCTTTCTGAAAGAATTGTCCTTTAAAAGCCCAAGGAAAGGGACACCTTGCAAAAGTTCGAAGGATCATTTCTCAAACAAAGGGATGTTTTCAATATTTTCAAAGGGACATTTTCATTTTATCAAAGGGTCTTTTTCTCTTGAAAGTCTCTAGTTCAAGATTGTCGAAGGGCATGTTTAGGATTTCAAATAGGAGAAATGAAAATATCGAAGGATTGTTCTCAATAGAAGTGTCCTTAAAAAAAAGGTCTGAAGGGACACTTGCAGAAAGTCTGAAAGAAATATTGTTTTAGAGAAAAGAGAAGGGGTTCAAGAGGTTAATTCTTTTAGAAAAAAGGTTTCACGAGAAAATTATTTCAGACTTTTTGTCCAAAATAAAAGTTTTGAAGGAATGGTCCCAGTAGAGTGATGTCTATATGGATGTCAACTTTAGGATGAAGGACCAGCCGTTGGCATTCAAACAAGTGGTCCCAAGTGGATCAATGGGCTTCATTCAAACGCTCAAGGATCCAAGGGCTCACATTATTCATCTACCAAAGTAGATCAGAGGGTTCATTTCACCATTGATCAAATCATGATTTGAGTCATTTTTTGAAAACTAATCAAAGGAGGATAAGGCCAACATAATGAAAATGACTCTCCCCTGCATCGTTACACACCTTAGCAAGCCGATGGAAATCTATTAGCATCAAGACAAATCTACAATAGGTGGAATCTCTTGTAATAACCACATTGATTCCATTACTCAAAATATATTGATTCTATTGGGAAACCATTGGAGAAACATCTTTGAGAGATCAATCCAAGAGTGATTTGAGAGATCAAGCCAAGAGTGATCAAGGGAGGTGACATGGATCAATCGAATGCCCCAAATGAGCATCATTTGCAAATTCAGTTGTAGCTGAAGATGGAGACTTCTAAAAAATTGATTCCTCTCTTTGGAACCAAAGGCCTCCCCCTCTCACTTATTTTTAGGTATAAATACAACCCTTGGGCTAGTTTAAAAATAACCACACAATATATGGCGAAGCCTTGCTTAATTGATGTCATGTTTTGCCTTTAAGCATTGGTACAAGTATTTTTTATTTGAAGTTATGAGTAAATGTATGAGTCTGTAAGTGACATATAGTGACAATAAGCGATGGTTTTCATCCTTATGTCTTTTGTCCTTCACATTTGAGCAAGAGTTCTAGGTGTAACAGGTCATATGGAGTGCATCCAAGTGTGTTAAATTTTTGCATGTGTATAATTATTCTTAGAATGTACAGGTTGTCTTTCAGTTCATTTTCCTCGTGTCATTTCATACGTCTCACCTCTATGCTAAAATACTTGTGTTAAAATATTTAGATCTTGAAAATAATCTATGTATTTTTTTGTATCGTGCACTAGGTGTTAGGATTGTGGAGCTAAAAGCTTCACTGATGCAAACAGGAGGAGGTTGCAGAATGAGTTGCTGAGTGTCAGAAGTGTTTGGCGTTGGTCTGGCCAACCGGCGTCGGCAGGGTAAGACAGGAAGGCAACCGACGTCGGTCATATATCGGCCGGCGTCGGCGACCCCAGGCGGACAGGGACCGACGTCGGTCGCCTGTGTAGTTCGACTGCGAGTTAATTACGGGCAGTGAGCTAACGAACGAAGAGTTTGCATGATGAGTGCTAATTTTAGACTCATAGCTGCGGATCTAATTATTGTAATTAGATGTCTAATCATTGTTTGGATGAGATCTATATAATAGACTCATGGTTGTATTGGAAAAGCGTGCTAGGGAGTAAGAGAGCATAATTATAAGCTCCTTCTGTGTGTGAGGTAGAGCTATGGTGCGTTCCTCCTAGTGCCACAGTACCAGGTGTGTTGGTGCTGGATTGGAGAGCCAGCTGGGTTCTTCAAGAGTGTAGGATCTTGGTCACAGTTGCATGGCCTATATAGGAGATCTACATGGTAAGTAAGATCGTTGATCTGCAGGTGTATGTGTGTGCAAGGTCGAGGTTCACAGGTGAATAGAACCATTGCTTGATTTGCAGGTGTGCAAGGTCATACAGACAGCAACACAACAGGGAGCAGTATCAGGCAGGATCTACTTGGAGTACAGGTGTGTACTCGGATAGAGCAAGAGGAAGGCAAGGGAGTTCCTTCCATAAGTATGGTCTGTTGAATTGCAGGTTGTTGCAGGTTCATGGGAGATCTACTTGAAGTACCCTGAGTACTTGTGGAGCACGTGGAGTGCTTGTGGAGTGCGTGGAGCACTTGTGGTGTGCGTGGAGCACGGGAGGTGAACACCAACTCTGTATTTGAGTTGGGTGTTGGGACCTGTGAGAGGGAGAGCTTTGGGGAGAAGAATTACTGTTCACTTGAGGCGTGGGAAACCTCTGTAAGGTGGTGGAGAAGAAGTGGCATCTTCTTTATTGTATTCTTTTCTGTATAAAGTGTTAATACAATTTGGTATTGTCTCTCATATGCTGTGTTATTCTGAATTCTAGTTACTTGGTGAATCTGGTTAATTTCCGCATATTAAGTTGCTTGGTATTGGTAATCAAATTGTGTGCTTCCGGTGTACATCCTCCCAACAAGTGGTATCAGAGCCTTGGTTGTAGGTTCTTGAGCTTGATACCAACAGGTGGTATCTGAGCTGAGGTTGGAGGAAGCAGGTTTTGTGTTTGGTTACAGGGCACTCTCAGGGGTTTCTGATCGAGTGGGAGTAGAGCAACTGCAGATCAAAGTAAGCTAAGAATGGAGGAGTTGAAAAGCACAGATGGTCACTCACGGTCCTATGGAAAGAAAGAGCAGGTAAAAGATTATTGTTGGTTGGTAACAGATCAACATGAAGAAACTGAAGATACAGATGTAGCAGGTATTGTTGCACAGGATGTGTTTGCAGGTTTCTTGGATAAAGTGGAATCTTGGATAAAAGATTCAGTTGCCTCTTTCCATGCAGTTCCAGGTAGAGGAGCTGGTAAGCCTTGCCAAAGAATTGGCAAAGGGGAAGTGAAGCTGAAATCGCAGGCGGCCAACACACAGGTGTTGATGAAGGTCATGCAGGTCCTAGGTTTGGAGATATGGCTAATTTCTTCAGAAAGATTGGGTGATGAGAGATGCACAAGAACTCTCACAGCGGTTGCACTTGAATTAGCTGGTGGTAAGAAAACAGGTATCCTTTATCTACTTGTTTATATTACTGATTCTTCTTTTGTTGCGGAGATGTGGCTTCGTAGGCTTGGTCACATGAGCAGGAAGGAGATGCATGTTCTTAAGCGGAAGACAGATATATTTGACAGGCTTAAGAACTGGAAAGCCTTGGTGTTTATGGAGGAGATGGCGGACAGAACCCAGTGGATGTGGCTGGATACTTCTGAGCAGGGCAGTTTGGACATGGATTTTGATTCAAAGAAGCTCGCGGGTAAAAAGTCATCACTCACAGGCTAACACAGGTACCGATGTCGGTCAGGAGGAACCGGCGTCGAACAGACAGGTGCCGATGTCGGTCATGTGCAGACCGAAGCCGGCGATGTCGGGCAGGGTAAGACCGATGTCGGTCATGGGATCGACGTCGGCAGTATGTAAGACCGATGTCGGTTAGGAGGACCGACGTCGGCAGCAGGGACACCAGCGCAGGCAGGTTGGTAGTCAGGTACAGACGCATGGAACCGACGTCGGTCGGATGCAGACTGTGGAGTGACCAAGGTCAGTCACTGTAACGAATTTTGGGTGGACAGCAAGCTGTCAAGGAGTCTCAAACACCCATACAGAGGACTGAAGGCGTAAGTAGGCCCTCAAATTCGTGTTCCTCTTCTTTATACATGTTGCTGATTGTAGAGCAGGAAGGATCCAGGATACAGGTGTGAGCTTGGCATGGATGAGGATGTGATTCCTTGGAGGAGAACCAGACAGGCGTGTTTTGGTAGAGATGCCAGCAGGTATAAAAGCACAGAGACGAATGGATACCTTAGTAGAAGAATGGAGAGAACGGATGCGTGAGACGGAAGACCAGGTATACGATCTTGTGGAGCTGCAGGACAGTGGTACAGGTTTTGACAGGTGGAGGACGGAGCATGGCTTCAGTCAATGTCAGGGTAACTACTGTGGTTTTGTCTTACCAGGGGGATGATGAGTCATGACATCATTCTGTTGCTGTATGTGGATAGTATGCTAGCTAGCAGGGGTGTACATACAGGGCTTTGCTGAGCTAAGGGTAAGATTAGTTCAGTGGCATGTCAGCAGGAGTTTGGAGCAGCGGAATTCTTTGACATGGGAGGCATGGAGATCACAGGTTGATTTTGTCTCGAGTGGGAGCTGATGTGAATCAGGTGTTGGCGAGGTTCGGGATACAGAACCGGAGCACACTAAGGGCTGGACAGGTACAGTGTCCAAAATCACATGAGGTCTGGTATAGACCTGAGTATTCCCATGCAGTGGGAGCTGTCAGAGAGTTAGGAGCCAATTCAGGGAAGTGGATTTTCAGGTTTTCTGAGAGGGACCGGCAGTAGGTGTTGCTATGCAGGGTCAGGACTTCACTACAGGTGTTGTAGGTTCGGATGTGGCAGGTTACTCGGATGACAGGTGGTACACCACGGGATGTGTGGTGGGTTTTCTTCAGGTGGGAGCTTGAAGAGGGATACAAACCAGGAAACAGATTAGATGGAGTACAGGTACAGGTACAGTGCAGCTGTTTATCTCCAAGTGGGAGATTGTTAGGATTGTGGAGCTAAAAGCTTCACTGATGCAAACAGGAGGAGGTTGCAGAATGAGTTGCTGAGTGTCAGAAGTGTTTGGCGTTGGTCTGGCCAACCGGCGTCGGCAGGGTAAGACAGGAAGGCAACCGACGTCGGTCATATATCGGCCGGCGTCGGCGACCCCAGGCGGACAGGGACCGACGTCGGTCGCCTGTGTAGTTCGACTGCGAGTTAATTACGGGCAGTGAGCTAACGAACGAAGAGTTTGCATGATGAGTGCTAATTTTAGACTCATAGCTGCGGATCTAATTATTGTAATTAGATGTCTAATCATTGTTTGGATGAGATCTATATAATAGACTCATGGTTGTATTGGAAAAGCGTGCTAGGGAGTAAGAGAGCATAATTATAAGCTCCTTCTGTGTGTGAGGTAGAGCTATGGTGCGTTCCTCCTAGTGCCACAGTACCAGGTGTGTTGGTGCTGGATTGGAGAGCCAGCTGGGTTCTTCAAGAGTGTAGGATCTTGGTCACAGTTGCATGGCCTATATAGGAGATCTACATGGTAAGTAAGATCGTTGATCTGCAGGTGTATGTGTGTGCAAGGTCGAGGTTCACAGGTGAATAGAACCATTGCTTGATTTGCAGGTGTGCAAGGTCATACAGACAGCAACACAACAGGGAGCAGTATCAGGCAGGATCTACTTGGAGTACAGGTGTGTACTCGGATAGAGCAAGAGGAAGGCAAGGGAGTTCCTTCCATAAGTATGGTCTGTTGAATTGCAGGTTGTTGCAGGTTCATGGGAGATCTACTTGAAGTACCCTGAGTACTTGTGGAGCACGTGGAGTGCTTGTGGAGTGCGTGGAGCACTTGTGGTGTGCGTGGAGCACGGGAGGTGAACACCAACTCTGTATTTGAGTTGGGTGTTGGGACCTGTGAGAGGGAGAGCTTTGGGGAGAAGAATTACTGTTCACTTGAGGCGTGGGAAACCTCTGTAAGGTGGTGGAGAAGAAGTGGCATCTTCTTTATTGTATTCTTTTCTGTATAAAGTGTTAATACAATTTGGTATTGTCTCTCATATGCTGTGTTATTCTGAATTCTAGTTACTTGGTGAATCTGGTTAATTTCCGCATATTAAGTTGCTTGGTATTGGTAATCAAATTGTGTGCTTCCGGTGTACATCCTCCCAACAAGTGGTATCAGAGCCTTGGTTGTAGGTTCTTGAGCTTGATACCAACAGGTGGTATCTGAGCTGAGGTTGGAGGAAGCAGGTTTTGTGTTTGGTTACAGGGCACTCTCAGGGGTTTCTGATCGAGTGGGAGTAGAGCAACTGCAGATCAAAGTAAGCTAAGAATGGAGGAGTTGAAAAGCACAGATGGTCACTCACGGTCCTATGGAAAGAAAGAGCAGGTAAAAGATTATTGTTGGTTGGTAACAGATCAACATGAAGAAACTGAAGATACAGATGTAGCAGGTATTGTTGCACAGGATGTGTTTGCAGGTTTCTTGGATAAAGTGGAATCTTGGATAAAAGATTCAGTTGCCTCTTTCCATGCAGTTCCAGGTAGAGGAGCTGGTAAGCCTTGCCAAAGAATTGGCAAAGGGGAAGTGAAGCTGAAATCGCAGGCGGCCAACACACAGGTGTTGATGAAGGTCATGCAGGTCCTAGGTTTGGAGATATGGCTAATTTCTTCAGAAAGATTGGGTGATGAGAGATGCACAAGAACTCTCACAGCGGTTGCACTTGAATGAGCTGGTGGTAAGAAAACAGGTATCCTTTATCTACTTGTTTATATTACTGATTCTTCTTTTGTTGCGGAGATGTGGCTTCGTAGGCTTGGTCACATGAGCAGGAAGGAGATGCATGTTCTTAAGCGGAAGACAGATATATTTGACAGGCTTAAGAACTGGAAAGCCTTGGTGTTTATGGAGGAGATGGCGGACAGAACCCAGTGGATGTGGCTGGATACTTCTGAGCAGGGCAGTTTGGACATGGATTTTGATTCAAAGAAGCTCGCGGGTAAAAAGTCATCACTCACAGGCGAACACAGGTACCGATGTCGGTCAGGAGGAACCGGCGTCGAACAGACAGGTGCCGATGTCGGTCATGTGCAGACCGAAGCCGGCGATGTCGGGCAGGGTAAGACCGATGTCGGTCATGGGATCGACGTCGGCAGTATGTAAGACCGATGTCGGTTAGGAGGACCGACGTCGGCAGCAGGGACACCAGCGCAGGCAGGTTGGTAGTCAGGTACAGACGCATGGAACCGACGTCGGTCGGATGCAGACTGTGGAGTGACCAAGGTCAGTCACTGTAACGAATTTTGGGTGGACAGCAAGCTGTCAAGGAGTCTCAAACACCCATACAGAGGACTGAAGGCGTAAGTAGGCCCTCAAATTCATGTTCCTCTTCTTTATACATGTTGCTGATTGTAGAGCAGGAAGGATCCAGGATACAGGTGTGAGCTTGGCATGGATGAGGATGTGATTCCTTGGAGGAGAACCAGACAGGCGTGTTTTGGTAGAGATGCCAGCAGGTATAAAAGCACAGAGACGAATGGATACCTTAGTAGAAGAATGGAGAGAACGGATGCGTGAGACGGAAGACCAGGTATACGATCTTGTGGAGCTGCAGGACAGTGGTACAGGTTTTGACAGGTGGAGGACGGAGCATGGCTTCAGTCAATGTCAGGGTAACTACTATGGTTTTGTCTTACTAGGGGGATGATGAGTCATGACATCATTCTGTTGCTGTATGTGGATAGTATGCTAGCTAGCAGGGGTGTACATACAGGGCTTTGCTGAGCTAAGGGTAAGATTAGTTCAGTGGCATGTCAGCAGGAGTTTGGAGCAGCGGAATTCTTTGACATGGGAGGCATGGAGATCACAGGTTGATTTTGTCTCGAGTGGGAGCTGATGTGAATCAGGTGTTGGCGAGGTTCGGGATACAGAACCGGAGCACACTAAGGGCTGGACAGGTACAGTGTCCGAAATCACATGAGGTCTGGTATAGACCTGAGTATTCCCATGCAGTGGGAGCTGTCAGAGAGTTAGGAGCCAATTCAGGGAAGTGGATTTTCAGGTTTTCTGAGAGGGACCGGCAGCAGGTGTTGCTATGCAGGGTCAGGACTTCACTACAGGTGTTGTAGGTTCGGATGTGGCAGGTTACTCGGATGACAGGTGGTACACCACGGGATGTGTGGTGGGTTTTCTTCAGGTGGGAGCTTGAAGAGGGATACAAACCAGGAAACAGATTAGACGGAGTACAGGTACAGGTACAGTGCAGCTGTTTATCTCCAAGTGGGAGATTGTTAGGATTGTGGAGCTAAAAGCTTCACTGATGCAAACAGGAGGAGGTTGCAGAATGAGTTGCTGAGTGTCAGAAGTGTTTGGCGTTGGTCTGGCCAACCGGCGTCGGCAGGGTAAGACAGGAAGGCAACCGACGTCGGTCATATATTGGCCGGCGTCGGCGACCCCAGGCGGACAGGGACCGACGTCGGTCGCCTGTGTAGTTTGACTGCGAGTTAATTACGGGCAGTGAGCTAACTAACGAAGAGTTTGCATGATGAGTGCTAATTTTAGACTCATAGCTGCGGATCTAATTATTGTAATTAGATGTCTAATCATTGTTTGGATGAGATCTATATAATAGACTCATGGTTGTATTGGAAAAGCGTGCTAGGGAGTAAGAGAGCATAATTATAAGCTCCTTCTGTGTGTGAGGTAGAGCTATGGTGCGTTCCTCCTAGTGCCACAGTACCAGGTGTGTTGGTGCTGGATTGGAGAGCCAGCTGGGTTCTTCAAGAGTGTAGGATCTTGGTCACAGTTGCATGGCCTATATAGGAGATCTACATGGTAAGTAAGATCGTTGATCTGCAGGTGTATGTGTGTGCAAGGTCGAGGTTCACAGGTGAATAGAACCATTGCTTGATTTGCAGGTGTGCAAGGTCATACAGACAGCAACACAACAGGGAGCAGTATCAGGCAGGATCTACTTGGAGTACAGGTGTGTACTCGGATAGAGCAAGAGGAAGGCAAGGGAGTTCCTTCCATAAGTATGGTCTGTTGAATTGCAGGTTGTTGCAGGTTCATGGGAGATCTACTTGAAGTACCCTGAGTACTTGTGGAGCACGTGGAGTGCTTGTGGAGTGCGTGGAGCACTTGTGGTGTGCGTGGAGCACGGGAGGTGAACACCAACTCTGTATTTGAGTTGGGTGTTGGGACCTGTGAGAGGGAGAGCTTTGGGGAGAAGAATTACTGTTCACTTGAGGCGTGGGAAACCTCTGTAAGGTGGTGGAGAAGAAGTGGCATCTTCTTTATTGTATTCTTTTCTGTATAAAGTGTTAATACAATTTGGTATTGTCTCTCATATGCTGTGTTATTCTGAATTCTAGTTACTTGGTGAATCTGGTTAATTTCCACATATTAAGTTGCTTGGTATTGGTAATCAAATTGTGTGCTTCCGGTGTACATCCTCCCAACACTAGGGTATAGTATTTATGTGGAAGATAATCTTGGTGCATCACCATTCTTAGAACAGGTTTTATTTATGTAATTTTTGAACTCTTTTGCCTTCAATAAAATTGGTTTAAATAGAGGTTATTTTGTAGAGATACATTTAGGGAGCTAGCCCTTTAAATCTAGAGGTTCATTTCCTCTATAAACATACCCACATGCCTAGAAATGTTCTAACGTTGCCCAAATCTGGAAGAGGATTGAATACTCTCTTCTAGGGTGCAAGATTTGGAGACAACAAGGATCTCATCTTTATTGGAAAATATGTTTTATTATATAAGAAGTGGGTCTAAATCCATGTGGGTAAATGATTAATGGGTGATTGATGAAAGGTATCTAGATGATAAAATAAGGCAAATTAGGGCTTGTATAAAAATGTGGTCCTTGGGCAAAGTTAATATGAATGATTGAGCTAGTATGATAGGTGATGGGTGAGGATGAGATATACTAAGTGGATTATGATCTTAGACTTAAGATCAGATTTCAAGTTGACAATATGATTGGTGCTAACAATCTATCAACAATGCCTAGTTTTCAATCTAGCAAAATAATGGGGATTTGACTAGTGCCTAGATTTAAACTAGCAAGATGATGATTGGGTGGGTGCTAGTTATAAATAGGTAAGACATCTAAATTAGAAATGATTGGATGCTAGGTTGAAACCAAAAAAGTGATAGGTTGTTAATAGGGTATTAAATGAATATGAAATATGATAAAGTGATGGGTGATGGGCTAAATCACAAACAAAGCGATAGGATGATATGGATGGACAACAAAAGGACTAGCTCAAGACTTAGACCGATTTTCTCAAGGTTAGATGGATATAATATTATGTGATGAAGGATGAATGGAGGGATCAAACATGATGGGATTTGAAATCAGAACAAGTATATAAGGGTAGTGATGTAATGATGATTTTGGGGTATAATGAATATTATTTGGACAAGTGTATGACCCAAAAAGCCAAATAGATGTGTTGTGGGATGAGAGGCAATACCAAGAAAGATGGGATTTGTCTAGATGGGGTAGGACTAGATGACATGATAAGATAAGAATGTAAAAGATAAAATATATAAAAATGATTAAGAATGTAATATAAGATGATGATGAAGGAGACTAATAATATATAATTAGGTTGATATGGTATAAGGACAAAATAGGATGACTTAGATGAAGATAAGGTGATAGAAAAATAAGAATATGTCAAGGTAAAATGAGATAAAGATATGTCTAAGATGAGATGATAACATGCAAAAGATATATAAGATTAAGGATGTACAAGATATGATGACATACATGATGTCAATTAGATAAGGACGTATAAGATTTTTAGGAATGTATAAATATGGGGACAAGGTTAGAATGTAGATGGTAATATGATACAAAAAATAATATTTAATATGATGATATAGATATGTATAGGTTTGGGTGAGAGGCTGACTTAGTTCACAAATAAAAATGGTCTAGCACAACACACACCAAATCAATCAGAGCACAAACCTAAGATTAATATAGTGATGCATGAGTGTAACTCAATGACTGCACCATCTAAAGGATTCATGGGTGAGGATATAGGATGGTAACCCATTATGATATATACCAAACCTTGTCAACACCATCTACACATGATGGTCACTTGGGAGCTGATACTAACTCCAATAACAAGTCACATGTTATGACTAATGGTTCTATTCTAGGTTTGAAGAGATTTCTAGGAGTGTCCTTGATATAAACTAGGTATGTCAGGCTCAAATATGTGTAAGGTGATGTCTAATGCTTGGGTCAAAAAATTAACTCTATCCCTTCATGAAAGACTTGTATGGGGTTAACTGCTTAGCCTAATGATAGTTGTCCTTGATATTTATACTCCATTGGAACACAAAGTGTAGATTTGTGCATGGTGGTGAAATCCATGGTAAAAATCCCCCTAGGACTATGGCAAGTGCATGGGTGTAAATTTCACATCATATTTCACCTTATAAAAGCAAAATTTGGGCAACAAGTATGCAGTCAATATTTATTTAAATGATTATATAATTATGTGAGACAAAAGTACAAGTAATCAAAGAGATATATACAATGAACTTAAAATTTAAATTTTAAACTAAGCCCTAATCATGTAAAGAAACAAGTTATAAATTTGATTTAGTGCCTCCCACTTAGGTGTCCTACACAAAAAATATTAGTAGTTTCTTAGTAAAAGTCAAAATCGCCTTTTACCCCTGTAACACCACTCTTGCATAGTGACATAGAGATAGGATTTAAAAATCAATTCTAGAGAAAAAAAACCTCAACTGATAGATTAAAACCATAAATATGAGTTATGCGATTTTGTAAGCAATTAGCTAGATGTAATCCATGTAGTTAGTGAAAATCACTTGTGGGTAGTCAAAACTACCACTAGCAGGACAAAGCCACATATATCGAAAGGCATTTTACAATTTATAGTAAAAACACTAGATTTTAAAATAGACTATAAAATAAAGTATTTAAAATGCCAAAAGAGATGTTATTTTACTTAACACACGCTTATATCAAATACTAACAAACAAATATATTATAAAATTATCCTAAGTCAAAATCGTAGATGGATCTTCAAAACTGCGTATGGGAATCAATATCATTTCTTTCAAGAAGTGGTTTTGCACAATTTAAAATTTATAATAAATACATAATGTGCAACATGACGTGGAATTCACACCTAGGCACTTACCATAGTCTTAGGGGGATTGTGACCATGGATTTCACCACCATGCATAAATCTACACTCCATGTTCTAGCAAAGTATAAATATCAGGGACAACTATCATTAGGCCAAGAGATTGACCCCATACAACTCTTCCATGAAGGGAAAGAGTTAATGTTTTAACCCAAACATTAGATAACACCCTACATGGATTTAGGCTCCACATATCTAGTGTATATTGGGGACACTCCTAAAAAGCCAATCAAACCTAGAATAGGACCATCGACCATAATAGGTGACTTGGTTTCAAAGTCAATATCAACTCCCAAGTGATTATCATGTGCATACAATGTTGATAAGGTTTGGGAGATACTGTAATGGGTCACAAACTTATAGCCTATAGTCTTAGCGATGAAGTTGTTAGTATAATCATTAAGTTACACTCTCGTATCAGTTTAATAATCTTAGGTTTGTGGTCTGATTGATTTGGTATGTATTGTGCTAGACCAATGTTATTTCTAAGTCAACTTCTAACCCAAACCTATACACAGATATATCATCATATTATATATCTTTGTCTGTATCATATTACTGTCTACATTCTAGCCTTATCCCCCTCTTGTATATTCCTATAAATATTATACATCCTTATCTACTTGACATCATGTATTTCATCATATATTGTACATCCTTAATCTTGTATATCTTGTTCATATTATAATCCCATCTTAGACATATCCTAATCTAGTTTTACCTTCACATCCTTCTATTTCTCTATCACCTTATCTTTATCTAAGTTATCCCATCTTGTCCTTATACCATGTCAACCTAATTATATGTTATTATTACCCTTCATCATCATATTATATTACATTCTTAATATTTTTTATATCTTTCATCTTGTACATATTTTATCATATCATTTAGTCTTACCCCATCTAGACAAATCCCATCTTACTTGGTCTTGCTTATTATCCCACAACACATCTAGTTGGATTATTATGTCACACACTTGTCCAAACCATATTCACTATACCACCAATCATCATTACATCATTGCCCTTATATACTTGTCTTGATCTCAAATCCCATCATCTTTGATCCCTCAGTTTATACTTCATCACATACTCTTATATCCATCCCACCTTGAGCAAATTGATCTAAGGCTTAAGCTAGTCCTTTTATATCATCTTATCACTCTATTTATAATTTAGCCCATCACCTGTCACTTTGTAAGATTTCATACTAAATCAATACCCTACTAACAACTTGTCACTTTGTCAATTTCAATCTAGCATCCAGTTGTCCTCAATCCAATCATCTCTAATCTAGTTGTTTTTCCTATTTATAAATATCACCCATCCAATCATTGTCTTGCTAGTTTAAATTGAGGCACTAGTCAAATCCCCATCCTTTTTCTAGCTTAAAAATTAGGCATTATCGATAGATCGTTAACACCTATCATACCATCAATTTGAAACCTGATCCCAATCTAATATCATAATCCATTTAGTCTATCTCGTCTTCACCCATCCCCTATCATATTAGCTCAATCATTCAGACTAATTTTGTCCAAGGACCACAATTTTATCTAAGCCCTAATCTGCCCTCTTTTGTCATCTGGCTACCTTTCATCCATCACCCATTAATCATATACCCACATGGATTTGGACCCAATTTTTTGAGAATAATACCTACTTGCCAACAAGGATGAGATCCTTTTGCTAACCCTAGAAATGGGTGCTCACCTACCTTCAAACATCAATCCCATCAAACCTAAAATAAAGTCACTTGTTCTTTAGCAATCTCCATCTACACCTAGCCCACATACTAGTCCACCATGATTAAACCCATTGTCCATTCATCATAGCCATAATCATAACATCCCTTAGTATACAAGTGATGAGGTCACCCTATTTCATGATTATATCTTTACCAACAAGGACAAGTGCCTTTTATGGCTATTGGAGATGGGTGCTCACCTTCCCAATGATTTCAAACCCCGAAAACTAAGGTCACATGGTAAATAAGTACCTCATCAACCCTTATCGACATCCAATTCTTATGACAACCAATCCCATTCCAATCCCCCATCCACTAGTCCTAGTCCTGGTCATGACCTTCCTAATCAATATACTAATCAAGAGATTGCCTTGTTTAATGAATATATTGTTACCAATAAGGATGAAATCCTATTGTGTTTCCTTAATATGGGTGCCCAATTTAATAAAGGCTTTGACCCCATTCAACTAATCTTACCTCTGGTTCGTACCCATCTACAATTGAATTCTCCATTTACTAGTCAAAGTCCATCACCAATCCCACGTCCTACTAGCAAAGGGAAGCCGAACTTGTCAACTTCATATAATTCTTGATCATATCCTAAATAAACTCACACCCCACCATCCCCCAATATTGTGGCATCCCCATCACATTATTCCACTCCTAAATCTATTACTTCCACATCCAACACTATAGACAAGCAAGATACCCCTCTCCCAATATCCATAGAAGCCCTATTTTAGAAACTAGAACAATAATCATGATTGTCTACCCAAAACAAGACCTTTAGATTTTCCCAAACATACACCCTCATGGTATCGAGCAGTACAATTTTGTCTATACCATAAAGTCCTTAAGAATTATATTAATAGATTTTGCCCTTTTAGAGATTATGTCCAAAATTTAATTAATAATGATGGCATTGAAATTGAGGGAGAATCCAATGCATCCACACCTAGGAGTGTGAAAAAGGGGGTATGCCAAGAATTGCTTCCTAAATATGATCAAGATTCTTCTCTCCTCAACCAAGGTAATGACCCCAATCCTCACCATACTACAACCATCCTTGATCAAACCATCCCTATATTCTATTCACATCAAATCCCCTAGTTTCACAAATCCATTAAACTTAAGGCATCCACTTACAAACCCAATGGGAAGAAGGTACTTGTAAACAATAATATGTCTACTATTAGAAAATCATTTATTGACAATATCACCTCATCAACATCTCTATAGTATTTAGCATTAGAATGGTCATTTACATTAGGATCATATCCAACATTAGTATATGAATTAGAATCCAGGTCAGAATCATCATCCCTTACAAATAATGAGAGTCACGATCACACCTATCTCTTTAAATATATCTCTTATTAGAATGTCAACTAGTCAGAAGGCATGAATCTTGATCTGTTTTAGGATGATAAAATCATAGCACAATTCTTGGATGTTCTATTAGTCAAAGATCATCAAGTTGGATATGACTTGAATTTGGATGTTAATTCTACTACGAGTCTTAGTGATCCTTTTGAGATTATTGAGGACACTTTATCCAATGTTGAGGTTGGGTCTCCTGGTAGCTTTTATGAGGATTATGGTACTCATTATGGTGTTAAACCACCCATTTCACCACACATCTTTAATCATCCACCTCCTATTAACAATCTCTCCATCCCACTTCCTGAATGGGACAAATAAAAACACACATCATTGGATTCCCTTCAACATGCAATCTCATGTGCCGAATCTACAAGGATCCAAGCCAATAATCAATTAATCAAGCTAAATAATCAAATCAATTGTGATATAAATGTAATCAATCAAATTCAAGAAGAGTTTTGTAATTGACCAAGACAAAAAGTGTCATCCCCTAGTATAAATATCTTTGAGGTGCTAGGGGACCATCAAAGTCAAAATAATCATCATCAAAGATCAAATTCCTCTAGTGAAGCCCAAATTCAGACATTAGGGATAATCAAAATCCAAGTCAAAAATCTTCAAAAATTAATAGTAATATGGCCGATCATCCATATAATATTTGGATCAAAAAGCAAATAAGTCAGAAATTCTGGGATCCCTTAACCTCATTTAGCATACAACACAAATAAAAAATGTCCCCTCCACCATATCTAATGGTGAATGCAACTGTTGAACCCCATTTTTGATATTCACCTAATCACACCATTCATCATCATTATCCTCTACCTCATTATCAAAATCATCCAATTCCATCCCTACCACACATTACTTTCCAGATCAACATCATCTTTTGTAGGGGTTACAAAGACACCTGGCTGAGACATCCAGATGATGCTAAATCAAGAAAAAAAAGGTCACAAGGACATGGATACATCTAAAATTGATAGCATGATCCAATCTCACATATTTCTAAAATAGGCATTGGATGACGATCATGAAAGCATCGACATTCTTGCATCTCATACCCATATCTAATAAATTGATATGCCATCAATAAAGTCCAAAAAAATAAAAAATCATTCGTCCAATGGTGAAAACTAGTCTTTTGGATCTTGGGGCATGTACCATGATGAAAACTGGTCTTCAACATCATGGTAAAATAGTCTATTGTCTGCATTGTACCTCAACACTTGGGGGTAAAATCCAGCCTTTGTCAATTCCATCCATACCATCCTTATCTATCTTATCCCCAGTCTGTTACTTCTACCCATCATCTACCATCATATCATGCATCCTATTGTGTCCATAGTTTTCTCTCATATTGACCTTTGTAAGGGAGAGGAATATGTCTTGAGAAATGTTCTAGAATCATCTTGGCATATCCTCTACTTGACACTCGAGCAACTAGATATTTGATTCCTTCATTATGTGATCATTGGCAATCCCTAGTCCATTATCCATTGGTCCTCATCCCCTTTTCAATATCATCCTCATCATTTTGTCATCCATCCTCATCCTAGTTGCTATGATTGGTGTTCCATTTGATAGTAACCCCATTTGGATAGTGTACATACATATTCTCAAAAGACCTAAAAATTGAAATATTTCATAAAAATCATAAAATTTAGCAAAAAGCCAAAAATATTCTGAGATGTCATCTTATACCTATTCCTTCATTCTCATCCATCTCCATGCCCTTCACCTTTCATTTCCATGACCAAGTCATAGCCATCCATTTTACTATTGTCTTTCATCCCCTATTTCAAATCAGCAAAAATATAGTTTATATCGATCTAGCATTAACCTAGTCTCACTTTAGCCTGACAAGTCCCAAGTCTCTCATCTAAGTTTCAACATGGTAAATACACAAGCTGACTACCCCGTATGTTTGCTCAAGCACACCCTATTCACAACCTAATTCCACCCTAATCCTGATCAAGATAAGTCTATTATCGTCTTCATTTATCCCATCCTTATACATTTAGACAATATACAGGTCCCTATTTTCTTGATGTGTATATATTTATGTGTGCTATTTATATGATTTGTGTGTTTTTATTTTTTTGTCTATTTTCATGTATCTGTATATTTCTTCTTTGTAGCATAAATATTTTGGTCCATTGGGCAATGAACAAGGATGCTATGATGACACCAAAATCTAAAATGATGCTTTTAGGTGCCCTCGATGATGTAAAGTTCACTATTTGCCCCTTTTATAATCATGCACTTTAGCACAATGTCCTCTTGGTCATACTTATATCATGGGGCATACTTCCTACTGCTATATTTACATTGGATTGCTCAGATAATGATGGATTGGAAATGGACTACACTCATCATTTATCCTATCCTCTATCACCTGCCTGATCATCTAATCATATTTATCACATAATCAAGTTGATCATCCATGTACAATCATCTAACCCAACTAGATGACATAATATCTAACATCTCATATTCAATCATTTCTCCTAGTCATCCATCTTCATGTTTAACATCTAAGTCATATCCTCTATCTAACAACTAATATGTCTAACATCTAAGTCACATCCTCTACCTAACAACTAACATGTCTAACATCCATCCTCCTCCTCTTCTAGTATATCTTGTCATATTTACCAAGTTAGAACTATATCAGACTGAGACCTTTTCAGACTATGTAGGTAGCCCTTGGCCACTTTTTAGTGCCCAAGAAAATCTCAACCACAACACTAATTCTTGTCACATCCTTTCATGGTCACTCAATTATATTATATAATGTTGAGCTATAATTGTCATATCAAATCCATCTATCATCGCAGATCACTTATCTTATATCCTTTTATCAACCTATAGCTCTCTTTTGCATGTGTCCTTATTTGGGCAATGTCAACAACTTGTGGCCTTTTATCTTATCATCATCTTGTTATGGTTGATTCCCCCTTGGGATGTGTCGATAACTGTGACACAATCATTTTTTCTCCCTATGCATAGGTCTTTGACATGGGCATGATCAATTCATAGCTCAACTAGCATCTGGGGCATACCAACCATTAATCATCTTAATTTTAAACCCACCCCGTGATCCCTTTTCAATTGTCCATCTGGATCATACCTCCCCACATGTCTCCTCAAAGGGGAATTATGTAACCTCATTTTTACTAACTCATCCATGAAATGGTTTTTATTTGAAAGACCATTACTCCCTAATTCATTATTGGTTTTATTTTCTATCTAAATTTTTTCCTAGGAACTCTAAATTATTTATTTTCCAACAAGCTAACATGCTAGAATTTCACACAAGACTGAGCTCTTATGCGCTCACCCAAAACATGTAGTAAAAAACTAGTTCTCATGGGTTATGTCATGTAGTAATACACTTGTTATATATTGGTGCTACCCATATATCTTAATCACTAACAAAACAAAAAAATAAATACACAAATTTGGACCTCATTTCAATTATGTAAACAAACATGATTAGGATGATAATTGCCATGAGATTCAAAGTATGTATTACACAAGTTCAGATAACATAGATTCTATTCACTATAGCCAAATACAAACTAAAAGTTACATAATAAACATGCTGATAACTCAATGATGCAAATTAACTATCAACCGTAGTGCAATATCAGGATTATAATAACTTCTGTGATTTTGGTAATTACCACAATCAATCATTACATAATACCAATGTTCAACAACTTGCTTACAAATCTCTACATAGGTGTTTTTATACTTGGTTCTCCCTGACCAAGTTGTTCCATTAATTATGACATTTCTAGTGAATGGCCAACGATATTCAGTGGATTGAGATTCATGGCAATCATTTACTTGTTTTTCCTATGGACCCGAGACTTTATGCCCCTCTATTCCCATTCGATGTTGGATCCTTGTTACCAAGTGTCCTCTTTCATGAAGGATGTTGCCAAAATTGTATGTGATTGAATTATTTTCTATCCTTGAGAATCACTCCTAAACTGTTTCCCACTTCCTTCACACTCCCCAAGTCTTTTTCTAATACACCAAGTCCTCCATTTTTGGGTTCTATATTTGTTATGCCTCTCCTCTGACTAGGCCTTATCATTCCATGATATTTTGTGCCATGGTCTTCCATTCCATGGTCTTCCCACACCATGCTCGTTCCATGCCATGATTGTTCTGTGTATAATACAAAATACTTAGCCAAAATTTAGGGTCTAACATCAACTCACACTACGATCATAGTTCATCTCAAACTAAGCACCAGTCTCAGCCTCAACCAAAAATTTAAGGCCAATATGTTTGATTTACTTTCTGACACCTTAACAATGTGACAAGGTGTCAAACAACTTCATTGTTATTTCCTCAATTACCACTTTCAATTTTTTAGTCTCTTCAGGCTGATGAGAACACTTGCTTGCCTTATTGACCAATTATTTTAGGGTTAAGGAAGCATCATTTTGAACCTATTCAAGCATGGTGACATCATTCAAAATCAGTCCTCAGAGTGCTAAATTGTTGGAATTTATTTGTTATCAATGTGCATTATCGTTTCTTCCATAGCTTCGACATATTTAAATGACTTAACACACTCGGTGTGGTTTTTTATTAACAGGGAAACATCTGCCAATTGTTGATGCTGAAGATCTTCTACTTGGAGTTGAGATTCTAAAATTTTATTGGGTCACGTTGGCTTCTTGAAAATCTCATCTGGGATGGGAATCACCTCCCCAACTCATTGCAAGGTGTGCCTACATACTTCCACTGCTTTGGCAAACTATTCGACTGCCCATATTATTTCATTTCTTAACATAAGCTACTCCTTACACTACTCTAATAAGATATCCACAATAGCCTCACCCTCTAAAGGGACCCCATCTTCTAATGCTAATTCTTGGATCATAATAACCTTACATGGATTTAATGTTTTAACCTTTGTTGCTATTGTGACTTCCAATTAGTCTTTCAGCTCGACCACTTTCTCTTTGAGTTTCTTTTGAGTGGTGACTTATTTATCAAATAGTTCCACCACCTTGCCATGTTTTTATTTAGCTTAGTGTGCATCAAAATCTGAAAGCACATTTTGTTATGCTACTTCAAAGGCCATTTTCAAGAGTGTTGCACTAGTTTGTATAGGATAAAGTTGTTGCGGATCAATCCAAAGAGGTGTGGGTAGTGTCATTTCTTCTAAATATAATACCAAGCTATCAAGGGCATCTCAAAATTACATTCCTCATTTTACATGTCAAGAAGAATGACATATGATGCTAGGTGTGTACAATGGCATCCTTCGCATCAAAATGGGAATACAAATAAAGCAATTTATCAGGATTGCTTGTTTGGTATTAAGCACGTAAGTTGGTGGCTATATCGGGCTTAGGTAGTTGGACCATAGTTTCAGTAGACTACTTCCTTTTGATGGGATCCCACTCAAGTATCTTGACATCTATGTCTTGTTAGTAAGTATTGTCAATGTCCATGCCACTCAATTCTTCTGCTTCAAATCCATCCCTCTCTTCACTAAGTAGATCTTCAATGTCCAGATGTGTCTCTTTAAGGGTAGTCTCTTCCTCTTTCATCACAAAGAGTATTTTCTATGAGTTAGTCTCTTCCTATTTTTTGGCTATACCTATGGCTCCTCTTGGTAATTCTTCTATCTCTTCCTTTTCATCATCCTTAAGCTCTTCTACTTGTTCCAACAAAATGGTTTTCGTTGATGACACTGAGCCTTCTGATTGACTTACTGATGGATCTCTTCTTGGTGAAGCCTTTGGTGGTGACACATTTGGTGATGGATCCTTCAATGGTGAAACCCTTAGTGGTGGTGCCTTGATAGTCCTTTGTCTTTTTAGTGGTTTTGACTATGAACATATATAAGCATTTTGCCTAGTATGCTTCTTCCTATCAAGTGGTGGTACTGGGGGAAGCTTCTATCTCTTGTGATCTAAACTTCTTAAAGCTTTCTTCTGAGGTTTCAACATATAAAAGAGATTATGAATCGAATGCCCTACCATAGTGAAATGAACCTTGATGTTGATTCTATCTATCTCATTCTTTTCTTTTTATGGTTTCTTTCCAGGATATCCAAACATTTTTTGGAGAGTGTGAATCTTCAAGTCAATTCATTTTGCTTCAAGGGTTATGGGCTATGCATTGTATATGTGGTTGACCAAATTTACAAAGTACTATGCTATGAAATCATAGGGAAGCTTCAACCAAGAAAAAATCTCTCAGATGGGGCCATCTTGATAGGTGTAAGAGAAAAGTGTTATTTGACAATAAATTTGGCTTGTTTTCCAACCTGGGTGGGTAAGTCCTTAAGAATGCACCATCCATTCTCAAAGGATTCCTTCATACCATCATACCATGAATTCATCTTGAGCTTAAAAGTCAGAGTAATATAACTAGGGCATGTGAATGACTTTTAGTGCTCTATAAGGGACCTATTCTCAGGTGGGTATAACCACTTCAATTATCCAAAGGTGTAATCAAGTACACAAATCTCATCGAACACCATTAAAAAAAGGAATACACCCCAAAAGAACCTATGGTTAGGTGTTTGGTGGGTTTTCTCTATGTCTATTATAATCTTATTGGCAAAATACATTGCCTAGTTATACTTTAATCCCTTAGTTACCTAGTGAGCAACATATAGGTGGGCCATGTCCACCTCCTTCCATATATCATTACTACCAACTTTGGTCATGATGATGTGTGTTATTACTTGGAGGGAGGGATCTTGTAAGTTATTTATATGCATGGTGTGGCCCTATTTCTGGTATTCCAACATCATGGCAATCTTTTCTATTTCCTTTGAGTCCTCTAAATCAAATTCAAGCTCGTCATTAGAGCATTCCAACCCTGACCTTCCTGATTCTATCAAAAATGATTTTAATTTGATGCCCATTAAAGTCGATATAATCCTCATGTACACATGAAAGAAGAAATTTGACCACCTCTACAGGTTTTTCAAAATAAGGGAGGTTTAAAAGCTGTAAGATCCTATAGATTCCAAGGTGTTAAATATTTTCAAATCATAGAGCAATTCACTCTTAGTGTTTTGGCACTCAACTCTATAATAATTTTGAATGTCAACCTCATTTCTAGGTTGGCAATGGTTATAGTCAAATATAGTACAAGTGGGCACATTTGATACCCAATTCTCCATGTGCAACACTATTTTTAGGTACTGCATCTCCTCAATTAGCAAAGGTGGAGGTGAAGGTACTTGGGCTTCTTATTAGATTGGTGCTCCATCCTTGTTCCTTCACCTTATGTGCAATCACTTTATTCATTAGGTTTTCCCTCCTTGATTAATATTATTTCCCCACCCACACTTAGATCCTCTTCCTATGGAATAACTAGTAGTGGCTCACTTTATTGGGCCTTTTTATTAGGATGCATCACACTTTATGAAGCCTGGAGGTTGAGGTGAAACCTTCCAATGTTCCCAAATAAATACATTTTTAATATGAAACTATCTTGGCTCTCCTACTTTGATGCCCATTAATGGTGAACATCGACCTCTAAAACTTGCAATCCAATAATTTCCTGCCTTCTTTCAATT
This sequence comes from Torreya grandis, assembly GCA_037957365.1. Taxonomy (NCBI): domain Eukaryota; kingdom Viridiplantae; phylum Streptophyta; class Pinopsida; order Cupressales; family Taxaceae; genus Torreya; species Torreya grandis. Next base: position 4,268,144 of record JARHVA010000101.1, read on the forward strand.
TAGCTAGCTCTATTTATTCATTCAAATAAAAACAAACTCTCAATGATCAATAAATTGGGAATCGATACTTTGCACTTGTTTTAGAATCCCCTGAACTTGGTTGTTCTCTCTTCAGCTCTATAAAATCACACTTGAAGCAAAGGTAAAGTGTAAAATGAGCCCCTCAATGTCTTTTTATAGGTTCGAGGAGGTAACTTGAATTTAATACTCCCCTCTTTTTGACCATCACTTCTCACAATAAATGCGATTAACGGTCCCCTCTCTTCGACCATCACTTTTCATAATAAATATGATTAATTATATTACCATGATGTGATGTTGGCATGCTTTCCATAACCACTACATCTTTATATTAATGACATGTCTTGTCTTGCGCTTTTCTTAAAAGTGCATGATAGTTACATAATTGTTTTAATATTCATACCATTGGTGGGAATTGTTACTGACTGAACCAAGATTATAGTTACATGCCACATATTTATCCTTGTACATCTTTGCTTTCATAATCTTTATCCTTATACATCTTTGCTTGCATAGTCTTTATACTTGTACATCTTTGCTTGCATGTACATCCCTATGGACCATTTCCAAGCATATATAACACCCCTTACCCCACACTAATTGTGCTTCGTGGTCATCCACAAGAATATAAGTACCAAGTTATAAAAACAAAGTGAAATAACAAAAAGGGGTATGTAAATAAGGCAACACTTTATTGAAATAGGAAACCCTAAACTAATGGCATACGCCTTATTGGTACAATTGAAAATAAATTCAAGATAAAAAATATGGCTGCAACCAACTACCATTCTAATGACCAGGAAGAAATTGTCTATCTAATCTTTTTAAATGACATGCATCGATAGGATGAATTTTGTGAATAATAAAGGGACCGACCTAGTGAACACAAAGCTTCTCGGAGTGGTGTGTGAACCTGAAATCATAGAGTAAGACTTGCATTCATGGTGTAAATGTCTTATGTTTGAGGTGGAAATCATGACATGCCTTCTATTTGTGTTTCTCCACATATTGATTCCAATGAGAAAGAAAGCGTGCTTCATCCAATTGTAATAAGGCATCTAAACGTGCTTTTCAATGATAGTTCATCATCTAGTCAACAAACATGTATAATGTGAAGAGAAGGAACCAATAACTTAACCAAAAGAACTACTTTTATGTTAAATACTAGATTGAAAGGTGTAATTTTGTTGAGGCACACGTAAGTTGTCCAATAGGCCTAAAGAACCACAAACACCTGATCGTCTTAGTTAGTGTGTCTAATATTAATTTTTTGTGTGAGTGTTATGCCCAAGGTTTTGTTGAATGCCTTAACAAAGTCATTTTCTTAGGGATGATATGGCATTATTTTGTGATGGGTAATCATAAATTCGACTAGTAATACTTAGATAGTCTCATTGAGGAAGTGCATAATCACTAGTAAAACTCAATGGAAAGCCAAATCTTATAAAAATATGTTCCCATATAAAGTGTGATATAATTACCATAATACAATCCCATGTTGGTGCAACCTCAATTAAATGTGTGAGATAATCAATTGTTATGATGACATAGCATGAACCAGTATGCCATTCAGCTGGGTTGATGGGGCCAACAAAGTTAATGGCCCATTTCTTAAATGGTTTCTATGATAGAATAAGATGTAATCGAATTTCATCCCAATGATTAGGTTTTCCCATGCACTAGAAAATATCACATTGACATGCATACAACTTTGTATCTTGGAAAAGTGGAGGCCACCATAGACCAACTAATAAAACTTTATGTGTAGTAGCCTCACCTACATAATGTCCTCCAGCGAGACCTTTACAGACTTCATGGAGCACATTAGGGCACTTGTGTTTCATGGCACAGCTTCAAAGGACTTCATCGTGGCCAAGCTTATATAGGTCACCTCCAATGAGCTATAATGGTGTAGTGTGAACAACTAGATACTTCTTAGCTTATGTACTTAAATGTTTTGGAGTTGTGCTAGTAGTTAATAAGGATGCTATGTATTTTAACTCCTTAGGAACACATGAGACACAAAATAAATGTACATCAAGTAGGTCATCTTTGATGGCACACACTAGTTCACTGGAATTAATTCTTGAAAGATGGTCAGGGTCACAATTGGTCTTACTAGGTTTGACCAGGATAGAAAACTAGAATTATTGGAATAACATGATTTAGGTTTATTAACTAGATACTTCAATGTTTCATTGTCTGTGTAGAACACAAAAGGAGTTTCCAATAGATATTGTCAAAAAATTTGTAGAGCATAAACCAAAGAGAGTGGCTCACGCTATGTGGTGGTATAGTTCCTCTCGATCGGGGTAAGCTTTCTACTTGCAAAGTAAATAGTGATTTAGGTGACCCTCCCTAGGCTACACAAGTATTGCACCGATGGTCTTATCAAAAGCATCGACATAAACATAAAATGGTTTAGTCCAATTAGGGAATTGGAGGACTGATGTCATGACAAGCTTGTCTTTCAAGGCTACAAAAGCTTCTTAGCACGAGTGGGTCCAAATGAAGTGTTCATTGTGTTTCAAGAGCTCCTATAATGGTGTGATAATATTTTCATAACCTTGGATGAATTTCCTATAGTACCCATTATGACCTAAAAAGGCATAAACCTCTCATTGGGTTGTTGGCAGTCACAGATAAAGGATGATGACAACCTTAGAGGGATCCACCAAAATTCCATCTTGACATATAATGTGACCAAGGAGAACGCTGAATGGAGTAGTACAAAGACTTTTTTTTAAATTGAGAGAGATTTAAAGCATTATACAATGCTCAAGCATAAGTCTGAGGTTAGAATAGTGGTCTTTCACCAGGCTGTATATTGTCCAATCATCCAAATAAACTTGAAGATACTTATGGATGAAGTCTTTAAAGGCCTCAATGGCTATTCAAAAGAATACAATGGGTGTGTTCTTCAATCGTAATGGCATGAAGGTATATGCAAAAGACCCCCACTAAGTGGCAAATGTAGTCTTATATCTATCCTCCTCGGTGATTTGGACCTGATGGTACTTAGAAAACCATTTGTGAAGGTGTAAATTTCACACCCAATGATACCTTCAAGGATTATTTAATGAAAGGAATTGAGAAAGGATCAAAAATGCAATATTCATTAAGTATCCAATAGTATACACAAATTCTAATGCACACATATTTATTTATGCTTATCACTATGGGGCTAACCCACTTAGACTCATTGATAGGAGTAATAACTCAAGTGCAAAACATATTATCAATTTATTCTTTAACCCATGCACGTAAATTTGGATTCATTTGACAGGGCCATTTATTGACTAGGTAAGCACATTCAACCAATTTGATATGCATTTTCCCCAAGGATGAGTGAACACCCTTCATCTCACTATAATTCCTTATGTTCTCAACTCTAAAGAAGTTCTAGTTTTAGCCACGATATTCCTTCAACAACTCAAACACTTTAGAGATTTCAAGATCAGACTAGTAACTACTCATAATAGCTATCTTTGTTATGTCATTTGTGCCAATATTGCGTTATATGGTTTATAGTGGTTCTAAGTATGGATAGTGTGTATCAAGAACAATGTTACAAATAGTTCTAGCACCATAGTCCATGGGGACATCCAAGTGATTGGTGAATGGGTCAGGTGTTTCAGACCCTTCACCTTCATCGACATGAAACACATATTTTTATTTTCCTTTTCTAATTGCTTCATGTTGTGCATGATGGAGGATAGGTTCTGGTACAGAGGAAGATTGCTCAGTTGGATCATTGAAAATGACCAATCCTTCTTCTAGTACACCATGTATGTGTCGTAGCCAATCCTTGATAGGACTGGGGTCATCAATAACTGCTTGAGGCATTACTTATAATGTGAGGCATAAATCCATCCTTGGGTATGAATAAGACAACACTGAGACCATGTTATTTTTAAACAAATGCCAAAAATAAGTACCTAAATGGCATTTCTCATGAACATACCATGATCTAGCCTAGGTACACAAGGTGATATAAAATGAATGTACCCATATATATTCTGGTAATAAATGTTCATCGATCAACCACACTACCTCATAGGCTTCTAGGTGTGGTTGTGGTGTTCAAACTCCACTATAGCTAATTGTGCCTCGTACATGGTTGTCATGATGGAACTGGTGATGTAAGGTAGATCATACTTAGTCCTAATGAACTAGGTGCTCATGATGAGTTCGCCACCACCTTGCTATTTTGTCTTCAATAAGGTGAACCATTGAACGTATATGATCAGTATCAAAGTCATAGAAGGCCTCGAGTCACTAGATGAAGTCATAGACTTCCATTTTCTTATGAAACTGTGAAGCTTCATCATGTTTTTTGAGTGGTGTAGCCATAGTTAGTCCTTGCATGATTTATCCAATGACAAGACAAACAAACCTATGGCAATTGTGGTACTAGCATGAAATATCTTCACAAATGCTAATGGCACCACACACTCCCCAATAAGGTCATAGTCACCTTGGGCCCAACAATTAAACTTGCATTACTTGTAGTATTAGAAAGGGATTATGTGTCCATTTAGCAGAGGATGCCATTAAAAGTAGGATCATGATGCTCACTACCTAGAGCTTTGACATTGTAAATGTGATTAATATCCTCTTCTATGATAATAGGTTCTACATAGAGGGCCCATGTTCTTGGTTTAATGGTATGATAACTCACTGATCAATATTTTCATAGCTAATATATCACTTTTTGAAGCTTAAATCAACATTATTAGCATAACACCAATGATGACCCAATAGGGCTATAAAGTCATCAACCTCAACCAACTCTAGAACTTCAAAGTCAACCTTAAAAGGTACCCAGAGGATATCAATAGTTGCATTTTAAGAATGCCAATTGGAAAAACATAGGTTTTATTGGCCATAAACAATACATGAGGCGATGGTTAAAATGCTTGGCTATCCATTTTTCACCATGCATCCTTTGTGAGGACATTGGCCTCAATATTAATGTCAACTAACATGTTTTAGATCACCCATTTGTCGATGGCAGCATTCATAATATTTCCTTGTCCTCCTAAGGGTTATAAGGTATAGGAGTATCTTGTCATTGAACATGATTTAATCAATGGTCTTCAGTTGGCATTGGCACTTGATGTTTAAGTCAATTACTTAACTATGGGATAATATCTTCATATAACAAGCACTTGAAAAGTTCGTGGAAGTCATCCTGCACCATGTCTTGATGTTCAGTCGCTTTCTGCATATCAACACATTGGGAAACATCATGGTCCTTAAGGAATTGATTTTCCTCTTATAATTATTAGACCAAGGTCATAGTATATTGGATCACTTCTTTCTATTGTTGAGCATCAAGATACCTCATTACATGAGGCTCTTTGCACTGGACCTTCTCAATGGGTGGAATAGACATAGATTGGGATAATCCACTACTACATGTGATATTAACCTATTTCACCATCAGAGTGTTAGAGGGTGGTCACTAATGTGGATTATCATTATGTATCATACTAGCACCCTTTTCATTTCTTTCTTTTGTGATGGATATGTACAAATTAGGGCATTCCTCTAATCAGTGTTCCTTTTTACAAAAACCACATGTTGGATAGACTAAATATTCTCACTAGTAGTGATATGGAGACCCACATTTATAGCATGGTCATGGTGGGAAATTCCCACCTCCTCATCCCCATCCTCATCCTCATCCATGATATCCACCATTATCTTGATTATTTAAAACATAAGTTTGATGCTTACCATACATGCATGCCTCATGTATATCATTGATTAGATGACAATCATTTATGGAATGGGTATAAGCATTGCATATCTTATAACAGTCAGACACTTCAGATTGTGTAGCTCTTTGTAATAGAGGACAAGAGTGTACATCATGCTCTTAATGGCAAATTTCACAAGACTACTTTAATACAATGCAAAAGTTCTTTCGAGGATAATTATTTCTATTATGACCCTTAGACTCACAATCGATACATCAAAGACTACTATAAGTGTCATGAGCATTGTTTACAGTCAAATTTTCTAACTGTGATGCCATTGAAGCTATTTGATCTTCCATAAAGGGACTAATTCCAATGTCGATGCTACTAATATATAATACTCCTTACGTCAAATCTCTGTTTCTAGTCATTTTGATCTATTTGTCATATGTGGTGACCCATGTTGTATTTGATGTTATCTTGATTATATCATTATTTCATAGTATATGTTTTGGTACATTTTGTGCTCTTGATGGATATGTAGGGGACTGTATAGGATTATCACTATGTACCTTAGCAGTTAGTTCAGTAGACCTCAATTGGGTGCATGATTACTTAGTGTGATTGCCTTGAATGGATGTATGTTTTATTTGGATTTTGATGTTGAATAACTTGATGATTCATTTTGACTTATAATTGATTATATAGGTCTAACCAAAGATTATGTTTCGGTGTCATGACATTCTAATATTAACAATTATATTATATATATGTGCATATCATTTAGATATTGATTATTTTCTTAGATGTATTTGATGTTGTATTGAGTGTGTAGATTATAGGGGACCAAAGGAATGATTATGAGGGACTAAGGCATGTTTTAACGGACCATATGTACCACTAAAATCACCCAACCTTTAACCTTATACCACTTCTTTTTAAATTGTTAATCAAATTATTTTTGTGTCCTTTATTCTTAATTTTTATTATCTTTTATTAGGGTATTTTAGCCAAAACTTCCTTCTTAATTAAATTACCTTAAACCTATGATAACCTATATGAGGTTAATTAACCTTGACCAGGAGTTAGGTTGACCCAAAAACCCAACCCATGTGTCTAATCCCTAAATTTGCCTTACACCACTTTTTACATTGAGTTTTGGACAAGTAAAGCTTGTCTCACAAGTCCCTTTCAAGCCCATAGGGTAGGAGGGTTTTTCAAGGCCTTTTGAACATCTTCAGTCATAAAAGGACTTCTTTTATGAGCCATATTTCTCTTTTCCACAAGCAAGCTTATTTTGGTATCTATGAGTTGTAATTTGTTGTTGTGTCCAAAAAAATAAGTCCTTTTTATGATCCATATTTATCTTTTCCAAAAACAAGCTTATTTTGGTATCTATGAGTTGTAATTTGTTGTGTCCAAAAAACTACCTATGTAGGTGTGTAAGTGCATTTATGAGATTGTAAGAGACTTCTTGAAAGTTGGTCACATCCTTAGGATGAGGATGAAAAAGTGTCATTTCTCTATTGACTCTTGATTTTGATGCCTTTTATCTTTTAAATACTTTTGTTGGTCTTGTGGGGGTTATGTTTTTTTGGTGGAGGAGAGCTTGGAGTTAGGGAAAAAGCTTAGAGAAAATTGTCAAGTAGAGATTTGTTTGATGTAGGTCTTTTACTTGTGTTTTTTTTCTTTGTGTTTGAATGCTCTCTCTCCCTTCTCTTGTTTCCTTTGAATAAATACCCTTATGGAAAACACATTAGAGTTGATGGATTGAGGTCCTTGTTCTAAGATTTTGTTCTTAGGTTTCACTCTTGTATTGTTTCCATGATTACACTTCTTTTTATCTTCTTCTTTGATGTTGTGTGAACATTGGGTTATGGTAAGTCTAAGAAGGAATATGGATGCTTGATAAACATTCTTGAATTTGGATTGGAATCCGTTGTGTGCATTGATGAACTTATGTGATAACTAAATAAAAATCCCTCTTCTCTTCCCCTAATGAAATCCTGGTGACTTCTATGTGACTTATGTTCTCTTGTATTTTCCTTATTTGTTTGTTTGTAGATTTTGAGCACTCTTTTTATGGTCTTTGAAATCCCTTATATCTATGTATATGGAGTTGGTGGCATGCCTCTTTACCTTGGGCTTGAGGGAGGCTATGCATGGACCTCAATAATTGAGGATCCCATGCGATGATGCCTATTGGATAGGTGGACAAGCACCTTCCTTTGACCTATTTTGGTGTTCTTGAGATATTCTTGGAGTTTGACTACTTTTGTATAGGTGTTTAATTTTTGGAGCTTGGATCTTGAGGTTTAAGCATGATGTTTTCTCTCTTATATATTGTGTTAGCTCAAGCCTTTCATGTTATTGATGTAAAGCTTTCCCTTGTGAACCATTTTTGAAGAAGAAGGTTTTATTGAAGACTTGTTAAATCTTGTAATCTTTGGATATTTCTTTATGGTTTCTTAAAAAGTTTGTACGAAACTATGATATTAGCCTTGTCAACCTATGATTCTATCCCTATTTATATTGTTGGAAGTGCTTGAATCTATTGAATAAGTGTTGTAAAAGGGATTCCACCTCTTCTTTTAATTTATTTTCCTCTTAATGAAAATGACTACTTGTTGAAATATGAATATGAGAAAATGTATACACATTGCACTCTTTTCTATTAAGTTGATCATATGACTAGTGGAATGTTTTAAGATTTTGATAGGATATGCAATAAAAATAGGGTTAATGAAATGGGGAGATGAAGTCTTCCTTGTAACATGTAGGCAGTAGCGTAACTCTTGATAATTAGGTTGCTTAGTTTTTTTAAAAGAATATATACTACATGTTTCTCTTCCTTGAATCTTAGAGAAGATTATAAGTACAAATGAAAAGTTGATATCTTGATGTTTTAGGTTGTTTGCTCATGAAAGTGTACTCCCTTCTATCTCTCAGAAGTGTTGAAAGAGGTTATTATTTGCATTGATTATGATAAAATAATCTTCTCCCTATCATTATCTCTCTCTTCCTCTCTTTTGATTTATGAAAGTTAAAAATGCTTGGGAAGCAAAGGTTGCTATCTTAGATTCATTCATATGATAAATCATTTCTTTTAAGTTGCTGAAAATTACTCTAATTCCATTTGTCTATATTAAAGATTAAATGGATTACATCATTAGTTTGTAATTTGAATGCATATGTTGGGTTATGCTTTATATTTATCTATTCAAGTAAAAATATAGATATGAATCAAGAATAAGATTAATACATACATACAAACATCCATACATACATATATAAAATGATAAATAGAATAGAAAAATAAATATAAATTGCAAGAAAATATATATATATATATATATATATATATATATATATATATATATATATATATATATATATATAATCTCTACTAATATTATACATATATATAATAACAAATAATAATCATATAAATATGATAGCAGATAATTATAGTAGCAAATGGTGATATCATTTTTTTTAAATGACGCATGATCAGAGGAAAGCATAGAAAGTAGAAGATTGCCCTACGAAGGGCTTTGATCGTAGATCCTCAAAATCTATTATCCAAGATTTGGAAGAGGAGATTCAGGAGTCAAGGGAATGGATAGGGTCTCCAACCAGAGAAGGTTCTGAGGATGGTCCAAAAATTAGGGAGGATGAAAATCCAAATTAAAAAGATATCTACCAAATAATTCCAGGTTAAAAGATAAGCACCTTGAATAGTCAATCCTAGAAGTAGAAATGGAGGAAGTAAGGCCAAATTTGATGGTCTTAAAGGCTTCTTCAATTAACATCAAAGAAATGAAGGAACTATTGCACAATTTGGACAAAGGGAAATAAATGTATCTGGCTTCAATGTTGAAAGGTTGTGAATTAATCAACAAATAGTCTCAGGTTTTAAAAGAGTTGATTCAAAACACTCCTCATTTGTCTGAAAAGGCTCTTAAAGAGAAGAGATCATATCCCAAGTTACTTAGTTTGATTCAATCTTCGCTAGATAGGGATCTTGAGGTGGAAGAGGAGGAAGATTTAGAGGAAGAACTAAATTCAAGGGAGGTTCTTTCTATTTCACAGTCTCAGAGCTCTCTCAATCATGTGAATTATGGGGAAGCCAAGAGGCATGGCAGGAAATCAACCAAGGAGAAAGTATATGGAGAAGTATCAATTGGTAAGCAAAAAACCTTGGAAAATTTCTTGGATGTTAAAAAGCAGGGGGTGGGAATCCCCTCTTTCACATTATGAAGGTCAACTATTAGAATTTTATGGGCCTAAATTCCCCTAATAAGAGGCACTTGGTTAAGCATCTCATTTTGGCTAAACAACCAAATGTTATGTTATTTCAAGAAACTAAATTAAGTTTTTTTGAAGCTTCTGCTTTAATGAATATAAGTTAGAAAAGATAGAATGGTTCTTTTGTTGAAGTGTTTGGGGCCTCAAGTGGTTTGGTGATTTTGTGGTCTCTGGCTAAGGTATCAGTGGAGATGATCGATAAGGGATATAATTGGTAATTGTGTATAATTTCAAGATTTTTAATAGATATGAGTTTTCACCTATGTAATGTGTATGGTCCTAATGATTAGGCTCAAAAGTTACAGTTGTGGAAGGATCTTTCCAACATCTTTGAATCCTTCTAGGGCTCAAAGATTTTGTTGGGTGGCAATTTTAATGTTGTGCTTTCATTGGAGGAGAAGCTTGGAGGTAGGACTCTAATGGCCTCAACCATATAAGCTTTTGAAGGGTTTGTAGTGAAAAATGAGTTGGTGGATTTAAGACCCAAGCATAGTTCTTTTACCTAGAACAACAAAAGATTTAGGGCCTAGAACATTATGGAAAGGTTATATCATTTCTTGGTTTCTTCAAATTGGTTCTCTCAAAGTTAGATCTCTGAGAGTTTTATTCTTCCTTATGCTAGTTTGGATCATTTTCTGGTAGATATGAGTATCTCCATTGATAGTACACTAGCTTTATGTCCTTTCAAATTTGAGACTATACAACTTTGGGATCTCTCTCTCTTTGAAAAAGTTAGCTTATGGTGGAAGAATAGTCCAATCATATCTGAGTCTCTGATGTTTAAGATAGCTTAAAATTTGAAGTACATAAAAGGGTGTCTTAGACAATGGAATTCTATTGTCTTCAAAAATAATTTTTAGGAAAAAGCTCGTGTGGAAGCAGAAATGGAGATCTTGAGCAATTCAGTAATCTAGGTCCTGATGGGTTTCCTATGGCATTTTGTCAAGATTTTTGGGAGATAGAGGTGAAGATGTGCTCAACATGGTGGAAGATTCAAGGCAGAGGAGGAAAATCATTCTTGATTTGAATGTTACTTTCATTTCTCTTTTTCCCAAAGAGGAAGCTCAAGAGTTATTTGGTGACTTTCATCCTATCTTGATTTGTAACATGACTTATAAAATCATTACTAAAGTGATGGTTGCAAGGCTTAGACCTGTGCCAAGTTTGTTCTCGATAGGAACATTTAGGAAAGAATAATTATAGCTCAGGAAATTGTCCACTCATTATCCCAGTCACATTGGAAAGGTACATTGCTTAAACTTGACATCACTAAAGCTTATGATCGAGTCAACTGGCATTTTTTGATCAAAGTACTAGAAAATTTTGGTTTTAGTAAATATTGGTGCAAATGGGGTTTTCACTGCATCTCTAGAGCCAAGTTCTCTATCCTTGTTAATGGCAGTCTAAAAGGTTTTTTTGAATCCTCTAGGGGTATTCATCAAGGGGACCCACTTTTTGCCTTCATCTTTATTTTATTAGCAAAAGTCCTAAGGTGGGCCATTAAACAGGCTAAGGCTATTTCTCATTTACAAGGTATTAAGGTGGTAGAAGGTTTATAATGTCTTACTCATCAACAATTCACTGATGACACTTTTCTCTTTGGTCAAGCTTCAGTTAGAGAAGTTCATATTTTTAGGGAATTTTTTTCCAGTTATGAGGAAGCATCTGGTCAATTGGTGAATATGAGAAAATCATAAAGCTAATTTATCAACTGTTCAAAGTAAGTTCAACATGTAATTTATCTTGTGTTGGGTTTTAAGATTGGGAAGCTTCCTTCAAAATATCTGGGTGTTCCCCTATTTTTGGGTGCTAGTAGGAAAATTCATTGGGAAAGTTTGGTGTCCTCTTCAAAGCCCACTTAGCATCCTGAAAAGGAAAATGGCTCACTTTGGCAGGTAAATTAACCCTTATTAAATCTATCTTGAGCACTCTTCCAATCTATTGTATATCAGTGCTTCAAATGCCAAGTCAGGTGGTTAATTCTCTGAACAAAATTATGAAGGATTTCCTTTGGTAAGGTTCTCAAGAGAAAAAAAAGATTCCATTGCTTAAATGGGAAAGGGTTTGTCAAGTCAAAAATATGGGAGTGTCAGGATTAAAAGTCTTGGGCTTCAAAATCAATCTTGGTGCAAAATTGATTTGGGGTTTACTCACCAAACCTCATTCCCTTTGGAGTAGGTTGCTCAGAAGTAAATATTTGGAATTGGAGAATCCTTGGAGTGTGGTTTCCATCTCTAATCCCCCAAAGGGCTCCCATGTTTGAAACTTTATTATCAAATGTAGACCTATGAATTTGAAGCACATTTCATGGACAATCAATAATGGTCATTGAGCTAAGTTTTTGGAGGACTCTTGAAATGGTCACAAACCATAACAAAGTTACCTGAGTTGGCAGAAGCTGAGAGTCTTCTCACTGAGGCCTGGGGAGAATTTATGATCAATTATTTAGAACAATCTCAAGAATTTGCTTTTATTGTTTGATCTTGGAAAAGTTTTGATGCTTTAGGGGTTCCAATGGTTCAGATAGAGCATCTTGGTGAGTGCTTGGCTTAGCATAAGGTCTTCATCAACAACAAAGAGGATTCATTGCATTGGATTGGGGCTAAAACTGGCTCCTATACTGTTAGTTTAGGTTATCAAATGGTATAATCCTTGAGTATAGTCATGATTTGGGCTAAGTTTCTATGTTAGAGCAAAGAGGGTCTTCAAAAATCCAATGCTTTTTCCTAGTTGCTTGTTCAAGATCATATTCTTACTCATGATTGGCTATGTAAAATTGGTATTTCAAATCCTTCCAAGTGTGTCGTGTGTAAGTTGGTAGAAGATACCGCTTGTCATTTGTTGTTTGACTGTCCCTTTGTTGTTTAGTGTTGGGCCTGGTTGTGCAACAAATTAGAATGGCCTTTGGCATGGATTTTGTCTTTGTTTAATGCCTTTACTTCTTGGTCGATCAGGAATGTCAAAAATTCCCTTTATGGTCTTTGGAGGGTTAGCGTAGCAATCCTAATTAGGAATATTTGGAAAGAAAGAAATCAAAGGATTTTTGAAGGGAAAGAAAAACATCTAATGTTTCTTCTAAGAGAGATTGAAGTAACAATTTTGAAAGTCATTTTAGCACAATGCAAGCGTAGAAAAGGCAATCTATCAGCCTAGGATATGAGGATGTATGCTAAATGGAAGTTGATTACAACCCCTCCCATTAATAGTTTATTGGTAGTCACAAAAAAATAGAAAAGCAAGAAGAATGTAGAATGGTGTCCTCTTCCTACTGGCTAGTTTAAATTGAATTTTGATGGGGCTTATAGGGGCAATCCTAGATCTTCTAGGGCAGGTTTCATCATTAGAGATTGTAGTGGATCCCTTGTTAGGGTTGCATCTATGAAATTGAAGGATGGTACTAACAATGAAGCAGAGGCTCAGGCCTTGGTGTTTGGTTTGGATTTAGCCTTCCATTGTGGTATTGATAAGCTTCAAGTGGAAAGTGATTTGCAAATAGTTATTTATGTTTTGCAAAAGTCTTCAGCTTCTTCATGGAACTTGGAAAATATTCTCTCCAAGGCTTGGGAGAGTTTATATGGGTTTGAAGTTTGGGAAGGAATGCATTGTTTTGGGGCAACAAATTCTACAATAGATTTTCTTATTAATTATGAAGTTGATCAAAGAACATCATTTATAGTTGACAATCATAAAACGACATGGGATGAGTTTGAAGGAATCTCTAATATTAATCTAGGTGCATAATGGGGGTGATGTTCAATAATTGGCCCTTCTATTTTTCTCTCCGTCGTGTGGCTAGAAGGTGGCAGCAGGGTCGATTAATGAGGCATGATTATTCTCAATAATGGCTAATTTTTTGTGTGGCTTCCCTCCTAGCTTTTTTATCTATCAATCCTTTCAATTGGTGGGTTGTGTTCTTGGGTTTTCAATAGCAATAGCAAAAGAGATCGATCGGTCCATAGCCACGGACCTTGGGATTCCAACAATAGGTGGAGGAAGTAAAGTTTGGGAGATGGTGTTTTGTGGTGGAGCCTCTAGAGCACACATTAAGAAGATTTTCCAGGATCCGATGAAAGAAATCATGTAGGCTATATTCTTTACCCTAGGGGAGGAATACCTAATGGAAAGTTTTTTGAGCAAGATGAATTCTGAGATTGCTGCTCTATTTGCAACAAATGTGTTAGTGCAGGTTCAGGACAAGGGCAAGGTGGCTAGGGTTTTGGATTTCTATGTGGACCTAGTGCATAGCAAATAATTGATTGAAAGCCTATATTATTTCAATGTTGGCCCTTTCCTAGAACTTCCCTTCTCTGACTAAAAAGGTTTTGGGTTTATTCCATTATTTGTTTTCAAGGCCCTTGAAACATGATTTACTACTTTATTGGGTTATGATAAAGAATTATAGGGAAAGATTCATCATCCCCCCTAGTGAGTGGTTAATTTATATCTCCCCCTCCTTGGGCACTGATATAGAGTCCCATACCTGAGTTGGAATACTAGTAATAATCCCATCAGTGCAAAGAAAGGGTGGAAGCGATGTCCTTTCTGTGTCAGTTGGTAGATAATCCTCAACGAGCAACTCTACCATGGATTGCCCATGTCCCTCTTCATGCAATCATGATGATAATGCATGGTTGACTGGTGAGCAACCATGGAGTGATGTCAGTTGGTGGTTTGAAGGTTAGGCTACGTCGTGTTGTGCTTGGTGGGAAACATGTCTTAGTCTCTGAGGTGAAGCTGGAAGAAGATGCAGGTTGAAGTGCTTTGGTTCTGCTTGGTATATTGGTAGTCAATATTTTGGTATTGAAATAGTTCTATTGGTTGTTTTGTCAAGGTCAGAATGTTAGTTTCAATATTTTATCTTTTTGGTTGTCTAGCCACTTAATTGGTTATGTTTTTGTTTGGGACCTCAATTTCATAAGAAATGTCCTAAAGGTCTAGTTTTATTGTAATTACTTTGTATTTTTAGTATAGGGTAAGGTACCCATAGAACCCTGGTAATTATATAAAAAATTATATATATATATATATATATATATATATAATAAATTAATTAATTAAAAAAAAAAATTCCTCCATCTTGAAGCTCCTTTACAAGTGAAATGAAGAAAAATAAAAATAATATATATAATATATAGTGTTTTGCATAAACATATATATAAATATTTGATTATGATAATCATATATATATATATATATATAATCCAAGTTTATTAAAGAAAAAAAAATTAATAAAAAAAAATTAAATAAAGTAAAAATGTATTTACATTGAGTATATGCATGTAAGCAATATGACTTTCATATTGGAGTGGATTATTTTGAGCTTCCATCAGAGTTTGAACCTACAAACTTGTGAGAGAAAACAATCCAATGGCTCTCAATTATTCCTCCACTTGCAAGTAGGACCACTTATAAGTGTGAGGAAACCTTTAACTCTGAAATTCAAATTTAAAATTCTTTAAATTTACTCGTGTATTACATTGGATTAGTTTTTTAATTTAAATTTATAAATTAACTCTTTTCTTTGGGGCTTATAAAAGTTAATAATTAAATATTAAAAGAAAGGATGAAATGTAATTTATTTATTTATTTTTCATGTTAACCTTCTTAAACTAATAATTAAACAAATAATTTTTCCTTTATAACCTTTAAAGGCTTTATTTAATTCTTAGTTGTAAATAATATTTAATTTTTAGTGGTAAATAATAATTCATACATGAATTTTGGTAATACTATTACTTGTGGGTAATTTAAGTGGAGTAAATACCTTTTGACTTTCATATTAAATTCTGAATTAATTAATAACATACTAGTTTATTAATTTTTTTTATTTACTTATATTTATTTATCTGACTTAGATAGTTAAACCTTTTATAAGTTGAAATAATTATTCTTCTCCCTTGATTTTTATAAGGTGTCTTTTAGCTATTTGTTTAGGAAAGATAGTTATTAAAGACTACGTCAACATTTTATTGAAACAAACTTAACGACACCTTAATAGTCAAATTAATGTATTATAATATATTTATTAGTAATATTTTTAAAGTAATATAAGTAATATTAGAGCCCATACGGGTGGCGTAGTTGGCTAAGAGCTTTGGGTTCTTCCCATATAAGTCTTGAGGTTGATTCTCATAGCCCAGGTTAAAATCTTTGAGCAGTATGTGTGGGCCCCATCGTCAGGGCCCATAGGACTAGTCTCGCCTCCATTCACCCCAATGAAGGTTGTTGGATAGAGTTACAATGTTTCAAATGGGATCATAGATACCTCTAGGTCAAAAAAATAAAAAATAAAAAAAATAAGTAATATTGAAGTATTTGGAAATAACGCGTATTAATTGCCTAGCATTTCATTTTATGAAACCGGGTTTTCAATGTCAAATTAATCTATCTGATTGTTTAGTGAAATCTTAGTAGTAAATCAAAACCAATTTAACTTAGTAGCATTTGGGCTTAGCCTAGTTGTGTGAATAATATAGTCTTAGTAATTTTTTTTAAAGATAAAATTGTTAGTGTTTTTACAAGTTTTATCTAGATAAAATTTTGGGTGTTACATTTTGGTATCAGAGCTTGGTTTAAATACTGAGAGCTTTGGACTTAGCCTAGTTGTGTGAATAATGGTCTTAGTAGTTTTTTTATAAAAAAAATTGTTAGTGTTTTTATAGGTTTTATCTAGGTAAAAATTTGGGAGTTATATTTTGGTATCAGAGCCTGGTTTAAACACTGGGAGCTCTGGGATGTCAATTGTAGTTTCATTCTTTTTAATTTAATTTTTTTATTTTATCTTTTTTATAGTAGTATGGATCCCATGGGCAGTTTGAGTAACTCATGCAATGGGGACCATCAAAAACCATCACCTACGTAACTATTACAAATAAACCAACAAGTCCTCTAAAACCTTCGACACCTGACCAATATTTTTGAGGAGAGATTACCTTGAGCTCCGAGTATGTTTGAGAGAACCCTTCCATGTCAGCCATAAGTGAGGTGCCCCACACAACAAACTCAACCAAGGAGCCACCAACCAGGTTGCTCTAGGGATTGTGTTAGATAACAATAGTAGGTGCAGGAGAGGCACTCTCACTTTTCATACGGGGTGGCCTCACCTTGTTGTAGAAAGTATGTAATCTCAGGACAAAAATAAAATACAATTTGGGGATGCCAGCATGCAAATCCTAGACTAATAGATAATTCTGGCACATGACCCAACAAACCTTCTTTAGAGGTTTGTTACTTATTTGGGGTGTGGGCCATTATGTTCGGGATTGCCCACTGAAGGAAAGATTGAACTTTAGAATGGATGAGGATGGACGTGGTGGTTGGATCGAGAATGACTCGACATCTGAAGAGCATCATGCTGAGGGCATTAAGGCACTGAGCATAAGACCATCAAAACCCTGAGATTGGGCTAATTATATGGCCCCAAAATTTGTTTTATTTTTGTTAGAGTATGATACTATAGTTAGTGATCTAATATTTTTTTGGGGCATGGAGTGCCAATGTCGTACTTTTGAATATTTGATGGATATTTAACCACCATATGGTAAACTCTATTTTATAAATAAAAATTATCTACTTTAATTTATATAATTGTTCATATATAACCACTTACCATGGCATTTTGAGATACGCTATCATCATCAACAACAACAACAACAATAATAATAATAATAATATCTTGTGATAAATAGAACTTAAAATATGATGTTTGTTTAACAAGGAAAACATACACTTGGAGTTTTGAAAAGTAAAGAGATTTTGAACCAATAATTAAGTATCAAATTTTAAATGAAAATAAAATGATTCTTAGTTGTTCAGAATACATTTGATACTCATTTATCAGAGACACTTATGTGAGGGATGGGAAATAATCATATTCATCTCCATACAATTATGGTTGGTGATGGATGACATATATGTATGACCATGGTGGTGCTTCTTTTGACATAGCCAGTGTTGGATTCTATGACTGATATGATATGAAAGATATCAGGATTGTTGATGTGGATGATCAAATGTTCTTACCCCCTATATGAACCAGTAAATTATAAATTGTGTCGTGATTGTGAATCAATGTAAATAGTTATCTCAAGTCAATCGTGTGAACCCTTAACTTTTGTAGTTGTTATGTACATGTATAAGTCTAACCTATTTTGTAAACCCCATATCATTGTATATGTAACCAACCCCATAAATAGGGCATCCTCTCTATATAACAAATATTGTTATGTGATCGTAGAGTGAGTATGTCATGATACTAGTATGATGTGGTGTGTGAAACCCAATTTTTCTCTTGTGAATATATTGTGAAGTACCTTGTGTGCAATTTCTATTATGAAAATGTGGTGTAAGATAACTTTTGTTCATGTAAACATATATTGGGTAAGTGGAAATTGTTATCATGTAGTGATGTATTATGTTGTGTAACCCAACATCATTGGTCTAATATTTGGGTACTGATGTGAGTATGGGGTTTGAGGGTGGAGTAGAACTATGTTTATATTGGTTTTGCCTGGGTCACGGACTAGGAAGTGGAGCTTCTCGTAAGTTTAAAAATCACTTTTTCTCTTTTGCATGAAGTAGCCGCTTGATTATTTTAGGTGTGTGCACCATGAGTGTCTTAGGTACAATGGGATCTTTGTGCATAATGGTCACTTTATGAATGATGTGTTCCTTCAACTTCCCCTTAGTGGTTGTCAAAATAACAACCTTCATGAATTATACTTGGTGTAGCCTTGTGAATCTTTAGGAGACATATGGAAAGACTAATGTTTTACTCTTATCTTTGGGAGGTAATTGAGGCTTATATTATTTATTCTCACCCCAGATGGTTTTCTTAGCCACATGGTGCCATAATGTGTACTTTTGTGAGATTTTTATGCCCTATTTTATTTTGAGTTGATTATTACTTTATGTTGTTTTTCAAAACCAACACTCTTGTTCTCTTGAATCTAAATTTTATTTTACACAGATATTCAAATGATTTTGAATTACTTTGTTTGAAATTTCATTTTTTAATGAACATTTAGATCTCATATTATTACATAATTGAGACAATTTTTTGATATTTAGTATTTATTTTGAAATATTTATTTAAGGCCATTTGACATTTAATTTATTTATTGGATTATGTTGGCGAGGTTTTTGCTTCTATGTTTGAATGCTAGTTTCATGAGTGTCGTGATGTGAAATTTATATACTTGTTGTATATGTGGGGGAGAAGATGTAGCTTGGAATATAGCTAGAGTGTGTGATGATCCAGCTTGCGAGGTCAAGTCTTGAGCCATCCTCTTACCCACCACACGTGGTGGTTTTATACAGGTTTAGCTAAAACACTTTCTATCCTATTTTTTTTGGGAGGTCTAAGGAGGAGGTGTGATCTTATACATGATTTGACCATACTTATGCTTCATTATTTATTGGTAGGTCTAAGGAGATTATTGCAAGTCATAATGATTGTTGATTATTTTAACATTATTATTACTTTATTCTGATGGCAGTTGATATTATTATTTAATGTTACTTGGTAATGTTCTATATGATTATGCCATGATTTTTTACTTGTTCATCATCTTGTATGTTCACCATGGGATGACACACAACTTGGTTTATACATCCTTCCACAAGATTGATACTTATACATAGACTCATTTAGATGTTTCGGCAACATCATTCTGGATACCAATTGATCCATGATAGATAGTGGTTGTTAGTACTGGATAATATTGCTTGATGTTGCCCAGTATTATTTAGGTTAAATTGGCCTTGGTATGATAATAATTTCAAATACCTTAGATCCTAGTTTGTTGAGACATATTTGGATAACAGTGTGACATTTGGACACTATGGGTTATGCCTTAAGGAGATTAATGCTAACTATTAACTTAAAACTTTCTTAATTACAATAAAGCAATTCCACTATAACAAAATATGTTGATAATTATAAGAATTAAATAAGATAAACTATTGAGAATAACTAAACAAACATAAGGACATTATTAATCTGTTGATGAGCCTCTGGAAATTGAAAACATATGTAATAATAGTTTTTGTATCTATGATGACTTATGCTACACTAATTTTACCTTAGTATGTCATATGAAGTGTGTGGTTCTTCAACCACTTATATTGGTTTGGAGCATTGAGGATGATACTTTTATAAAAGGGGGAGAATGTAATACACCTTGTGTCAAATCTCTGTATCTAGTCACTTTGATCCATTCATCATATGTGGTGACCTTTTAGATGTGTAGAAAATTTGAATTCTCTAACTTTATAGAATTCTCTAAAACTAGAGAGTTCTAATGAATTTAAAATTCATTTTAATACTCCTCCATCACCTTATAAATAACCAAGCATGGATCGTGGTTAGACTAATGGGAATGAAAATTGGAATAGACTCAAGCTCTCCCATAGTTTTCATACTCTCTTGCATCCATCCTAGCATCCAAGAAGCCATTCATCCTTTCATCTTGAATCCACCATTATAAATCAAATCAACAAGCAATCTAAAATCCTTGAAGAATATATTTGAATATCTTGGAGGGAATCCAAGAGAATCAAGATGATGGTAAGAATCTTTAACTAAGTTTTGATTGCTTCCATATTCTTTCCCTTTTAGGTTTTTGTATATTTTAAGGTTAATTTACTATATGTAGTATATTGAATCCATAGCTCAAATTTACAAGCATACAAACCTAAATAAATAAAGAGAAATCCATTTGCTAAGCACAAAGAATAGGGACAAAAAAAACCTAGGTATTGGTGTGCCATTAAAAAGTGACAAGTGGCAAACTCTTATTTACACCTATCAACTGCTTATCCCATCGACTATCAACAAATCAAGATTCTAACTAAGTCTTTGATGACCCCCAATGATATTGATTGTGACACGTGTGACAATCATGAGAGTTTGGGCCCAATATCAATCAATAAGTAGTTTAAAGTCCCCCAAGCATCAAGAGGATGGTAAGAGTCATGTGATCGTGCCATATGGCATGATCATGTAGAGTTACGATTCAGAATCAAGGCAAAGATAGAATAGCTCAAAGAGCCCTCGAGGACCCTAAGGTAGACTTGATAAATCAAAGTGAAGACAAGTCTGAAAGGCTTAAATCTCAAGGGGGAATATCAAAGAACATACAAAAGGACTGGGCTCAAATAAACAAAGAGAGCCATTTGATAAGCATAGAGAATAGGGAAAAAAAGATTGGGTATTGGTGTAAAAAAAAGATATATAATACAAATCCAAACCATTAGAGAAGTGACAAGTGAAAAACTCCTGTTTACACCTACCCATTGCTCATTCCATTAGCTTTCAACAAATCAAGGTTTTGGCTAGGCTTTTGAGGATCTAGGTCAATGAGATCTAGACATGTGTCATGATCTTGGGGATTTAAAATTTCCCTGAGTATACATTTTCTCTTGAATCTCTAAGTCAATGAGATCTAGACACATGCCATGATTAAGGGCTCTCATGGATTTTTAGAAAATAAACTATGTACTATGACTTTGTCAGCTATGATCCATCATGATAGAGACATGTGGCAGAATCTTTGACTCTTAGGAGTCTTTTGAAAATCAATTGTCCTTCCACCATGATGAAGACATGTGGAAAATCTTGGGTCATAAGTCTTTTAAAAATTGACCATGCACTTTCTCATCATGAGCTTTGGGTTATCGTGATCATGACATGTGGAACAATCTCAGACTCATGTGTGTTGAGAATATTTGTCTGTATTTTAACTAGGTGAGTCTACAATAAATGTGATGTTTCCAAGTGTGTTGATGTCATGGATCTAGAAAGGTAAAAGACTTTAAATTGTTTGGGGACAAGGAAAATTTTCCACATTAGCACTTACCGCCATTAATCAGTTCTTGTTTATCCTACAACTACCATTTCTCTGGCATTAATCTATGTTTTATGTGTCATGAGGATCAAAATATTCCTACTAGTTTTGTATGCATCAATATTTTAGCCTACACATTCAATACTGGCAATGACCTTAACACTACATACAATTAATAGTATTATTAATATATTCATAACTATTTGCCCTTCCCTACCTTGACCTAAGTGAAGACACCTATATCATGGAAAGTTTTAAACCAATAAGAGATTAATAAAATAGTTTTTTCATATATTTTGTTAAACAAAATACACATTTTTGCATTAAACTTTGAAAAAAATTCTAGCACACAAAATAATGCCATTTGATTGGCCACCAAAGCAAGGATTAATTCCATGTTAAAGCACAATTAATCCTATAGTTACCTTTCATGCCTAATAATGAACCACTTATCCTTGTGAGCTAAATTAAACATTCAATGAACCATTTTCACCTACCCTGAGATGTAAAAGTATATTTTTATTACCCATTCATGTTATTAGACATTATTATTTATGACTAGCACCTTTGAGGCATTTATTGATTCCTACTAGTAACTTAATGACCATGTATATGATATTTTATGATTATGTAGCACCTCAGTCTTATACACTTGACAAAATCATGAATCTGGTTGCTCTTCTTAGTTATACACATGCCTTGCTTCTGTAAGCCTCACATCTACTCTATCTTGTGCCCCTTGGCCCATCTCTTAGTCTGATCAACATTATATTGATGACATAGACATCCCACATTGTCTATAATGCTTAAAATGTACTTATATTACACCTCTGCAAGTTTTGAGCATGTGCCTGCTCTTCTTCTCCCTCAATAATGTTTGGGTCAAACAATAGCTTCACATTACAAACAAGGTCACTATTGTACTTGATTTACACATTACATGATTCACACCTGAGCCAACACATAGGGGATAACTACATGAGTTTGAGGCCATGTTATGGAGTATTGGCTATGTAGGCAACACCCTTTGACAACAGGGTCATTGCAAGTTAGCTTGACACCGTCTACCCACTAACTCAATTTCTCCCAAGGTCACATTGAAGATGCAAATCTAGGGTTTTACCATTTCACTAGGAGTGACAGTCTATGACCCAAATCTGAATGCACTAGAGTGAAGGCAAATCCAAACCTAGAAACATCTAGGTGGTCGTATCTTGTTTTAATGCATATTCTATATAAGACACTAGCATCGACACAATTTTCTCATGTTGATGCAAGTGTCTAGAGACTTGAAGGCACCATATCCATATAATGGTAACTATTCTAGAACTATCTACTTTTCTGCTTCCTACCTGTACTAGATCCATCAATGTATTAGTATTTGAAATAACTAAATACTCTCTTCTTTTTCATTTATATTTAGTATAATTATAATTTCTATTAATATCCTATCTCAATATTATAAATTTATCATATGGCACATCTAAGTTTTAGCACATTAATTGGCCTATTTTATATCTGATATTCACCCTTATAACCAAATTACCCAAGTAGGATAACCTCTTATCCAAATTAGGGTTAAACATTTGGTGAACCTGATCTTTGAACATCAAACCCTAGGCCACTTAGTGTTTTCTATTTTTTTGAATATTGTACGATGTTTCAAATTTTAAACTTCTCATTTGTGAAGCAATGGAAAATGTTAGTGTAAAAACCTGATTCTAAATGGAGGATAAAGAATCATTGATTACGCATCTCAACAATAACAAGGAATTAATAGATGTATTTTTATATGTTATAAGAGATGAAATAAGCAAACAAGATAAAACCAAGGCTACCACACTTAGTAATGATGAATCCTTAGTAGGTACTATAACTCAACCCACACTATGACTCGATACATCTCATGGGCCACGAATTATGTGTTCCAACCTTTGTTATCTGAAACTACTATTGATACATCTATGATGAACTTACTTAATGTTTCAACACAAATACTGGTTTCAATGCCTATTACTACTCAAAACATGTTTTCAACCCCTTTGATGACTACTCAAATTTTTAATCAAAGTCCTATTGGGCCTATAGTTCAATCACTCCTTTAAGTCATAAAGGCCTTGCATAATAAGGTTACAAACATTGAAAAAAATGCTTCAAAGTCTTCACATGTTATAGATTTGTAAGATGTATTGTATAACCCTCTTGTACTTGAGATCTCTTTTCACCCTTTACCAGTTGGATTTGTTGCACCTAAATTCATATTTTATGATGGTAGTGGTAATCCTAAACAACATATTCAAACTTTATATACG
Organism: Torreya grandis; assembly: GCA_037957365.1. Classification (NCBI taxonomy): domain Eukaryota; kingdom Viridiplantae; phylum Streptophyta; class Pinopsida; order Cupressales; family Taxaceae; genus Torreya; species Torreya grandis. The sequence continues at coordinate 4,292,336 of JARHVA010000101.1, forward strand.
ACATACATTGACTATGCTTTAAATGATAAAATTTTGACCAAAATATTTCTAAGGAACCTCAAAGACTATGATTTGAGGTTGTTTTATGGCTTACCTCTCTAATTTGTGAAAGCATTTAAACCTCTTATAGATAATTTTTTGGCACACTTTTCTATTAACATTACCAAATAGGTTTCCTTTTCTCAAATTGTGAAAATCAAATTAAGGAACCAATGAACCAGTCAATGAATATGTCTTGAGATATAAGACAATGCTATCCAAAATGATCAATCCTATGGTAGACAAAGAGTTGCAAGACATTTTCAAGCAAAGTTTGTTTTCTCCTTTACATGAGTCCATTGTTTTTAAAAAGTTTTAATATTTCAATGACTTATGCCATGTTGTATGGGACCATGAAATGAAGCTTATGCCATTAAACAAGCTCAAGTATGTAGCAAACACTTCAGCTGCATCTACATCTAGTGCAAAATTTACAATTAAACTAAGTTATAAGGTAAAACCTTTTGAGCCTAAAAAGGAAATAACCACCATATTTAACATAGTTACATAATATCCTAATCACTTTATCCTATCTAATACAACAAGGAGCTAATTCACACATTTACATGAGGCTCCTGCTTCATTACTCCTATGGTTGCTAGAGTGTCATCTTATATCTTTCCTTCCTCCTATAGATTTTAATGTAAATAGACCTCTACCCAAAGGATATGATGTAAATTCTTATTGTGAATATCACCAAGGCCCTGGGCATTCCATGAATAAAATTTTTACCCTAAAGAATAAGATCTAGAACCTCATCGATGACCAACATATTACATTTGACGATCCTCCAAAGAAATCAGGTTCACAACCTGGTGATCACCATAAAAAATATATTTAATAATCCTTTTCAAGACCATTGTAAAAAGGAACCAAAAGTTTAAATGACATATAGTGCACATTCTCCTCCATCATATTATGGACACCCACTAGATGGGGTCATTGGTGCTTACACGAGACATATCCCTCCTGTGGTTGACAAACCTACCATTTATTTTGATGATAGTGAAATTAAGGATGATGACTTTGAACTTCATTCTCTATTCATTCCAGCATACATTAATAAACACCCCATATGCATTGTTATGATTGAAATGGTGCAAGCGTAAGTATTTTCACCATGACCATACTTACATATTTGGGTTATACTAATCATGATTTACAACCCTCTAATAAAATAGTCAAAGCATTTGATGGGACCTTTCATAAGGTTCTTAGTGAGATTGATCTACCTTTCCAAGTCGGTTCCACACATGTGGTTACTACTTCTCAGTTATACCTTATACAAGTGTCTTTGTTGGTGTGCAAAGGGTTCTCACTCAAACTAGTTTTACCTTTGAGTTCATTTCACACATCTTTACTTTGAGCTTAATTATGACTTAATATCATGCACATATGTTTAGTGCATAATTAGATGGTTAATTATGTGCACATGTGTTTCGTACCCAATCTAGTCACTCTAATATTAGTGGACCACACCCCACTTGGGTTGTCTACCACTATATCCCCCACTTTGGTATGTGCACATAGTGTTGACATACCCACTATGGGTTGTCTACCCCACTCTCTCTTTCCTATATATTAGGCACTCTAGTAGTGCATTTGTAATGTAGAATGTGAAACAATGTAATGTCAAATGTATAATGTATAATGTGGAGTAATGTGGAACTATTGATTCTAGTTGAATCAATCCATTCCATTACCTTTATGTTGTATGATTTTCACATTCCTTGATAGAATACAGTTCATTCTCTAGCATAAGAGTGCTTCCATTAGGCCTTAGAATCTTGTTAGGCTATCTTAGACAAATATTACATAGTATCATATATATTCAGAAAAATGAATTTTTACTAACTGCTATTTAGAAAAAAATGATTTTTTTTAAGTTAAAAAAAATCCGAGTTTTTTTATTTTTTTCTCACATTAAAAAAAAACTTGGAGTATTTTAAAATTTATCAACAAAAAAATTGAAAATGTGGTAAATTATACGTGCAGTCAAATATTTATTTGGTCACAAATCCAAGTTAAATTCAAGTTTTTTAATCAATTTTTCTCATTAACAAAAAATAATAGTTGAACACATGCTAAAATTAGTCACACATTGAATTTTTTAAATGATTTTTTCTCATGACATAAAATTGTACTTTGAGTTTTTTTGATAATTTTTTCTCATGCCAAAAATAAAATTACACAAGTGGCCACCTCATTCAATCATCCGTGGTGGAAAGTATTGCTACTCTTTGTGACACATACTTTCATTGATGAAGCCAAATGGGTGAGGCTTGATCTGACAGGTGGTCAGACCCCCTCACATAAAAACTTATATTTTTCTAAATCACTGTTACTACTTAGTCTACATGCCTATTTGGTATTGTCTCGAATTCATCTAGTGTTCACATTCTACCGAACCATCCTTTGTTCAACATATTTATTCAAATTTCATGTCTCCTCAAGGCCCCTTTCTTAGTGCCTTGCATTCTTTAGTGGAGACATCTCAAGGACTCTTTCTTAGTGCCTTGAGTTTTTTTGTAAATTTTTTCATGACAAAAAAAATTACTCCTCTATTGTAAATGGGTATCTTATCAAGCACTTATATGTTGTAACCCATATGAGAACCATTTCATGTCTTATTGACATATCTTTTAGTTATATTTTTATTGATTATATCTTCGACATTTATTACATATGCCACCAGACTCAGACAATTTTAGATCGACTAGAGTATCCACAGGATGATGTTTGAGAAGTGGTTGTGTCCACTCTTACATATCTTGGCTTGTGTACTTCTTGGCATTATTTTGGTTTTTGATTAGGTTTATGAGACAATTTATCTAGCCACATTATGGATCCATTATGCCTTGAAGTCCTTATTTGTATCTTAGTGACCTTTTTATGTGACACCATCTTTGTGTTCACTTGTTACCACTTATATCAACTCCATCAACAGATACATGTATTGCTACCTTCTCCCAATTCAACATTGAGGGGAGTGTTCAAAAAATGTTTTATTGGGTTCATTTCACTACCCATTACTTTGGCATACAATGTTTACTTTGAGTGATATGTGTATTTAGCACCATTTCATACATCACTTGGTGGTTGCAATGACTCGACATCCATGCATTCCAGTAAGATAGATTTAACATCCACAGGGACACTTGGCTTAAACACTACTTCAAGGAGGGTCATTTGATATTCTCTCATCATCCTCTCATAAGGGAGAGTTTTTTACTATAGGTTTTCTCCTTTTATTTTATGCTTGTGATTATTTTGTACACGGGTACCTTATTAGGCCTTGTTATCAATAACCATTATTTTTTGTATGTTTTTAGTTTGCTTTCCTCTTAAATTGCATTTAAGGGGAGGTATTGATGTGAAAAGGGTTCTCACCCAAATTGGTTTTACCTTTGGGTTTCTTTCACACTTCTTCACTTGAATCTTACTTAGGACATAATAGCATGCACATATGTTTAATGCATAATTAAATGGTTAATTATGTGCACATGTGTTTAGTACACAATCTAATCAGTCTACTATGAGTGAACCACACCCCACTATGAGTTGTTTATCACTTTGTCCCCCGCTTTGGTATGTGCATATAGTGTTGATATACCTACTATGGGTTGTCTACCCCACTCTCTTTTTACTATATATTAGGCACTCTAGTAGTGCATTTGTAATGTATAATGTGAAATAATGTTATTTAATATGTATAATGTGGAGTAATGTGAAACCATTGATTCTAATTGAATCAATCAATTCCATTACATTTGTGTTGCATGATTTTTACAATCCTTGATAGAATACCGTTTATTCATCAAGTTAATTTTCTAGCATAAGAGTGTTTCAATTAGGCCTTAGAATCTTATTAATCTATCATATCTAAATATTACACCCCCTATGAGAGGATGAAAGAAGATCATAAGACTCTACTTGAGGTAGTGTTGAATTTGAGTGTCCCTATGGATGCCAATCCATCTTATCAGAATGCATGGATGTTGAGTCGCTATAACCACCACGTGATGTAGGAAATGGTGTTAAATAAGTGGATCATTCAAAGTAAACACTAGATTCTAAATTAATATGTAGTTAATTAATCCAAGGAATCATTCATTGAACAAATAAGGTACCCATGTACAAAATGATCCCCTCAAGGACAAGATAGAAGGAAAAAACCCATAAGAAAAAACTCTTCCATGAATTAATGATGAGAGAAGGTCAAGTAACTATACTTGAAATAATGTTGAAGCTGAGTGTCCCTATGGATGCTAATCCATCTTATTAAAATGTATGGATATCAAGTCACTACAACTACCAAGTGATGTAGGAAATAATGTTGAATAAGCAGATCACTCAAAGTAAATACTAGATGATAAAGTAATGGATAATGAAATGAATCCAAAGAATAATTGCATGAACAATCTTTGACATGTTGTTGGGATGACCTTGGATACACACTCTTCAGATAGTACCTTCTATAGTGCATGGGTGTATTAAGTACATTCATGCCAATCAGGGAATTACAGTTTTTAGTATTTCATATGAGCATCTTTTTAAACAAGATAAATTTATACCCAGACAATTAATTATCAAGTATGTTATGGCTAATCCATCACAAAAGGATAAGTAACAAGCAATCCCATTTACTAGGTGACCAGTACTTGAGAGATCTTTATATCAGAGACACATAGTGGGTTTTACATAATTTTCATCTTCTATGCACCATATCCAAATATCCAGAGCACATAAACATGTTCCTACTATTTATATTGAAAAGAAACCACATAGTACATAGAGATGGGTTCTAAGAACCCCTATTCATTCTATTGGTACTTCATGACCCCAAAGTCATACCATACATACATTGAGCATCACAAATATTACAATGACATATATATCAACTATACATGATCCTTGGCAGTACTATTAGTTTTTTACACTAGGTTCTAAGTGTGGAGATACCTATGATCATATTTTGGATGAGATCATATGATGATCTTCCCTCATCTTAAAAAATACCAAAAAATCAAAACATTGAAAAATCCAAAAACACTTTTGGCACCTACATGTTCTATTCGCTCCTTGGCATCCATGTGTTAGTTCTATGTTGAGGACTAGCATATCATTTACTCTTACATATACATACACGGGCATACATAGATACATGATACACTTATGGGTGTTGGGTCTTCCCTCTACTCATGTCATCAGGAAATTGGGGGCATCCATCTTCTACAATCTTGATATGCATATGATAAATGATTCGATGATCACTCTACACTATCATGTTTGAGCTTACATATATACTTACACGTGGGTATTATCCATGATTAAAAATTACATAGGGTACTTGATATGCTATGTACTTGAGGTTTTTTTAACACATTCAATCTATGGACCACTATGCCATGTTTATGTTGGTTGCTTATGATTTTCATTTACACACTTCTTTGTGTGTTTTGCCTTGCTATTGCCTTACTTTATCGAGTCTTCACATATGCTTCATTCTATGTAGCCTCTATGCCTATGTTTTCTTGGACATTTGAATATATCATTGCATTCTTAGACATTTGAATATGTCAATTCTTGTTTTTCTTGGATATTTGACTAAGTCATGTCCATTCAATTTTATAGCATTTGAACATGTCTCTTGTTTGCAGTCTCCTTAGACCATTGCCTTTTGACTTGATTTTGAGTGATCTTGTGTGTGTTCTTGTTTACTTGTTGAACTTGTACTGTTACTATCTAGATGTTTCCATGATTGATCATGCATCTTAGGTCTACATATGATCATATTGGTCTATGTGCTTCAATATTACATCTATTTTGACATAATTCCTTCTATAAATTACATGGTTACATTCACATATTTATAATTAGCTTACCCTTTTGAGTTGAGCTAACTGCCAAGCACTATTTTTACCTCACCTCAAAGGGGGGCATATTAGTGGGGGAATGTCATGGTGACATGGATTCCACATTTTCATAATTTTAAAATTACAGTGGGGGCATGATTGGGGGCATACTTACACCAATTTAAAATTTTAGTGGGGACATATCATGGTGACATGGCTTATATATTTTCGGAGTTTTTAAATTTAGTGGGGGCATGATTTGGAAGAATGTTCTCCATATTTACATAATATATGGTACTTACACTAATTTACAGATTCAATGGGGGCATATCATAATGACATGGCTTCCACACATTCATATTTTTTAAATTACAGTGGGGGCATGCTTGGAAAGCATGTTCTCCACATTCATTCAGTATGGTAATATAATTAATAGATTTAGTGGGGGCATGCTTTGGAAGCATGTTCTCCACACCTACTTAGTTTTCAACATTTTTAGTTTACAGTGGGGGAATGTTTTTGAAACATGTCCTCCACATTGGTACTTATATTATTTTCAAATTTATTTATATATCATGGGGACATGCTTTGGAAGCATGTCTTCCATACTTACACAATTTTTTAAATTGGCTAAAACACAATTATATTATTCTGATACACATTTGTGGTAGAATTCTATACATGGTACCATTTTTACACATAGTTTCAATATGAGACAAATCTAAGGTACATATGTTATGCAACAGGTGCCTAATATTGCAAAATCCAAATCAAATTCAAATTCCAAAATTATTGCACATACTGATACCTAGTGGACTTTTATGGACTTTAGCAAGCCAATATACTACAGTAGTTGGTTCACCTTTTGAGATGGTTGGGATGATTAAATCACTCAATCTTGCCAAGTTTTTAGTTTGGACTTGATCATCCAAAATCACCAGGTTATGAGTATCATTGGATTGCATGATTGAACTAATCTCAACTACCAAGTGGAAACTCACTTTGCTCCAAAGTTGGGGCATGTGCCTTCCAATATCTTTCTTTATCTCCTTAGATATATGCACTTTAAATAATTATATATATTTATCCTAATCTCAGTTTAAGAGCCTTATAATGATACATATTTTTAAACAATGACTTGCCAATAGACAAGGTGGTTACATTGACACACAGGTGTACTCTTAAACCCTACTCTTTTAATTTATATCTATTTCAAGTACTTTTGACCAAGATTATATGCATTGATTATAAAATGTAATATGTTATTGGTTGCAGGTTGGTCGCCATCAAAACATTCAAACCTAGCTCTGGCAAAGCACTAAAATTCAACATAAGCAAAGACAAGGTGTGCATACATACCAATGTACTTATTCATTTCCTTTAAACTAGAAATTTAATTACTATATTAAAAGGGGGGAAATGTAGATGATATTTTATGATTATATACCACCTCAATCTTGTAAACTTGGCAAACTCATGACTCTAGTTGTTCCTCTTAATTCTACTTATGTCTTACTTTTGTAAGCCTCACATTTGCTCTAACTTGTGTTCCTTGGCCTATCTCTTAGTTTGATTAATATTATATTGATGACACAGACATCCCATATTGCATAGAATGCATAAAATATACTTATCTTACACCTCTACAAGTTATGATCCAATGACTACTTTCCTTCTCCCTCGACACTAATGTCTAGGTTAGACAACAGTGTTGACATTACTATTTTGGCCCAATGCAAGTGTCTAGTGCCCTAAATTTATACAATTTATAAATGAAACATATTATAATGGTTGGCCTAAGTGATTTATTATGATTTATCTCTCTATAGGATTGGTATAAATAAAATATCAACCCTCATTCATTCACTACCTATGGAACCTAGAAACCAAACCAAAAGAGCACTCAAGTTACTAAAGATTTCATATTATGCCCCATTATGATATCAGTCAAATAAAAAACCTAGTTATATGTATGAATTAATAAAAGAGAAATCATAAGGTCATATTTTATAAGTTACAAGCTAAGTCAATGTTGTACTTGATTTACACATTACATGATTCACACACAAACCAACATGTAAGGAAGAACTACATGAGTATGAGGCCCTCTTCGAGATTATTTGCTATGTATATAACACCATTTAACAATAGGATTATTATAGGTCAACATGACATCATGTATCCACTAACCCATTTTTCTCCAAGGTCACATTCAAGATGCAAATCTAGGGTTTTTCCATTTCACCAAGAGTGATAGTCCATGACCCAAATTTGAATACCCCAGACAAAGACAGAGCCAAACCCAAAAACATCTAGGTGGTTGCATCGTATTTTAGTGCATATTCTATACAAGACACTATCATAAGGGTCAGACACTAGCATCGACACAATTATCTTAGGTTGATGCAAGTGTCCAGAGAGCTAGAGGCACCAAATCTAGGATCTAGCAACTATTCTAGAATGGTCTACTTACCTACTTCCTACCTATACCATATCTAGCATTGTATTAGCATCAGAACAACTAGGTACTCTCTTCTTTATCATTTATATATCTAACATAGCTATACTTTCCATTAATAGCCTATTTTAGTATTATAAATTCAACATATGGTACATATAAGTTTTAGCACATTAATTGGCCTGATGTAGATCTGATATTCACCCTTGTGCCCTATCATTTCTATATCCTTAACCCTTTTACCCAAGTAGGATAACCTCTTATCTAAATTAGGGTTAAATATAACCTATACTATATTACACCACATTTATATTCTATGATAATTACATCGACCAACATACATTGCAATTTATCACTAGCCCATAACATTGATAATTCCCCTCCTCTTGCATGGTGCATTTATTACACTTCACCCCTAAGGGGGCATAGACATCACAATCACTTGTTTTGCTATCTTTTACAATAATTTATCTTGTTGTGATACCTATATTGCCTTTGGGGGCATCATACCCATGCTTATTCTTTGTCATATTCTCATTTTTTACACCCTACATTGGCATTATTCTTCCCTCCTCATCAATCTCTAGTAACTTTTTCTGGGTTGAAACCTTGTCTAGTGAATTTCTTCAAGAAAGAAACATGGATGACTGGATTTATTTTTGATGATTGAGGTAACTCCGATACATATGCTACATTGTCAATCTTCTACAAGATTGATATGCGTCATAATACTTAGGTGAAATCTTATTATATTTATTATGTTATTTAAAGTACACTTGTTTATATGGTTGTAATCACATAAAAACCCAATCTCTAACTTCAAAATGTCTTTCATTAAAGTGTGATCAGCATGTTTATTCATGTAGTTTTGTGCAATTTCAAAGTTCTCTTTGAATCTTAAGAGTACCTCCCATTGCTATTGAATGTGTTCTTCTATTGCTAGAGCATTTGGCTAGACCTTTAAAGATTAGGTGATGGAAGGTGGATGGTGCCCATATAATTCTAAAATGGAGACATTTTGGATGAGGTATATAAAAATGTGTTAGGCCACCATTTTTTTAGTGGAAGCCATTGAACCCATACCTCATGCTTATTTGAAGAAAAACAACAATGCTAACCCTCCAAACACTTGTTGGCAACCTTAGTTTTCCCATCAAATTAGATATGATATGACTAGTTATGAGCCATCTACATACCCAAACATGAGAATAAACTTAGTCAAAAAATTATTGATAAATATAGGATCATAATCACTTAATATTATCTCTGGGGTACCATGTAACTTATGAACTGTATCCATAATTGTTTTTATTATTGTACTTGCTACAAACAGACGTGATAAAGCATAATATGGGAATATTTGGTGAGTCTATCCATGACCACCATGATGAAATTTTTTCCATCAGACTCGGGAATTCTTGTGATGAAATCCATGGAAACCTACTCAAACCTCTGGATAGGATTAGAGAGATGTTCCAGAAGACCTAGGGTCTTACTTGTTTCACCCTTGTTTTGTTGACACACTAAGCATTCTACCACAAGCTTGTGGACTTCCCCTTTTGGCCTCTCCAAAAATAAATCCTACTTAAATTTATGAAAAATATTTAATAAGTGAGAGCGCCCACCTACTGGAGAAGCATGGATCTCCACAATAACCTTATATTTAAGGGTTGAATTTATACATAGGTACAACCTATCATTGTACCATAAATAATCTGTTTTCCACATAGATTTGTCTAACACACTTGGATATTGTTAGAGATTTTGAATGATATATTTTATATATGTGTCATTCACCCATGCTAATCATGTTGCATCCACCAAATTTGCCTCCAATACTGACATGATACACAACTCATCCCTTTTGCATAGTGTATTAACTAGTATTATCCTTCCCTTTCTTGTAGATGATCTCAAAGTCACATCCAAAAATATTTGACCCATTTATATTGTTCTTATAAGATAATTGTTGTTCCAAGAAGTATTTTAGACTGTCATGATCTATCTTTACCTTGAAGTGTATTCCCATTATATATGGTCTCCATTGTTTGAAGACATGAATGATAGTCATCATTTCCTTCTCTTAAATGGGATTCCACATATTTTTATCTTTGAGTTTGTGACTCTCAAATGCAATGGGTTATCCATCTTGAGTGAGTATTCACCCATGCCATAACCAAATCATCATATTCAACAATGAAGTTTTTGTAAAAAATCACAAGTGGCTGGAACTAGATTGGTACACATGGCCTTATTTAGATTCTTGAGTGCCCTGGTGGCTACCTCATTGCAATGGAAGAAATTATTCTTTAATAAAGCCATGAGTGGTGTTGTTATGTTACCATAATTTTTTTTACAAATATGTGATAGTAACCCATAATCCTTATAGGTTATTTAGGGTCCTAGATACTTTTCATTCTACCCTGTCCTTGATCTTGTGAGGGTCCACCTTGATGCCTTAATGAGAGACAATTTGGCCTAAGTATTCTATCTCCTTGACTCCAAAAGTGATATTGGAAGGATTAACATAACTTCGATGTTGTTCTAGAGTTTCCAAAACCATTTTCACATGATGTATTTGTTCCTCCCAAGTTTTATTGCATGTTAATATACCATCAAATAACACTAAGACAAACTTATGTTAAGTTGGATTAAAGACATAGTTCATCAAAATATAAAATATAGATGGTGCATTTGCGAGGCCAAAAGGCATCACCAAAGATTCATAGTTGCCCTCATGTGCTTCAAATGTTGTCTTATGAATATCCACATCTCTGATTCTAATTTGATGATACCCCGAATGGAGATATAGTTTTGTAAAATAAACAACACCGTGTAACTCATCTAGCATATCACTAATCATTTGAATAATAAAATTATCTTTGTGGTGTATGTTTTTATTTCTATATAGTCTTGACACATACACCAGGTTCCATCATTTTTACACACCACCACCACTGGAGAGGAATAAACACTATAACTATGATGAATAATAATTATTTCCAACATCTCTTGTACCATATTCATGATATCACTCTTTTGCATATAGAAGCATTTATAATTTCTAATTTTGGATGGTTGGATCCTCATACGGTATGAAAGGCATGATCATGCTAACTTTTGGGAGGTTATCCTTTTGGCATATCCTGAAAACCTATTGAGTGCCATTTTATATTTTTTTGCAAATCTATAGGTGTAGGCACCTTTGATTTTTGTGCTTATAATGAAAATAATTGTGACACCAATCCATTTGTTCCATTTTTAAGCATATTTTGAATTTGATGAGAACCCACCAACTATGGAAAATTTACACACAACCCACACAAAACTAATTTCCTACCCTTTGAATGAAAATGCATGAACAAATATTGAAAGTTCATCTCAATCGTTCACAAGGTAGTGAGCCATTGGAATCCTAACACAATGTTTTCTTCACCCATGGGAATGAAAAACATATCAAAATCTAGTAGGTATTCTCCCATGCCAAGTTTAATACTATGGAATTTCCTAGAAAATTTGATTATACTCCCATTTGTAATCATGACCTAAAATTTTGGAGTTGGATAAATAAAATAGTTCAAACACAACCAATTTATTGTTGATGAATTTATGAGTACTTGTTGAGTTAGTCAACTCTATCACCTATTTTTTTAATAAATCCATTACCTTGAGAGTTTGTGGGGTGTTAACACCTGAAAATGCATGGAAAGAGATAGTTCACTAGGGATCCCCAATCCTCCTATAACTCATAAACCACCTTAAATGATACTTCTTCATCCTCTTCTTCTTCATTGGAACCCTCCATGTAGAACACCTTATTTTCAACATATTTATGGACTCAAATATATTTTTTGTCACGATTAACACAAACTTTTTTCCATTTTTTCCTTAATTTGTTGAGGTATCAACCTGATATGCTGAGGGAATGATAATGTCATAGTGCTATGATATTTGATGCTAGTGAATATTATCTTTGTGTTGACCAAGAAGTTTTCCTCCACTCTGCATGCCATGATAATAGAATTAGATACATTAAGTGGATTAAACATGTGTTCCTCATGTTTAATGTGGTCCTTTATAACAATAAGAAATAGGTCATTGAAGTTATCATATATAATAATATACTCTTTCAAGGATAGGTTATAGAATTAATGAATATAATCCTTGACTGACCTTTGTTAGAGGTACAATCACTAAGAGGCGGGGTGAATTAGTGATGATAGATAATCCAAACTTCAATTTCAATCCTTTCAAACCCTTAACCAAATAACATTATCATTCATGAAGCATACACATAATATATAAAAATAAACAAGAAAGTAAGCAAGATCACACACATAACACAAGATCTACATGGGAAACCCTCTTGGGGAATAAAACCCACTGGAACCTATAAAATGGACTAGAGTCTTAAAATAACAAGATCCAAATTTAGACAAGCACCAACTGATCAAGGAACACCTATCCCTTAATTTAGTGAGACACCCATCCCACAAGGAGGAACCAACCCCCTAGGCAACCAAGCACCCACTCAGCTACCTTGATCTGATCTCCACCTTTGATCTAATGTCTTCTACACCTAATGATGGAATTATACTTGCTTTTACTCTTCTTCACCCTTTTATCTCTCTCAAACAACCTCTAGGGCTTACTCGCTCAATCAACCTCTTCTAGGCTTATTAGGTCTGATGACCTATGTGTTCATTTTTATCAACTTGATCAGATAAATATGTCTGATCTTTATCACACTTGGATAGTCTTTATTGACTTGTACCTTTTCTTTCAAAGTTTCTCTCCTTTGCACAATTCCACACTTGCTCAACTCTACTCACTCTTTTAACTCATCACACACACTCAAACTTGCTCATACAAGAAATGCATCTAAACACCCCTTTTGGATCACTTTAGACTTTTTTAATCATCCTCAATTTACTCTATACTTTAGTCCATCCACTGAGCACACTCCCTCTTCATCTCTATCTTTTGCTCTCTCAATACTTCAACATATAACTCTAGAAACCATTGCTTTGGTCTCCACTCTTTATAGAGTCTTCATGAATGTCAACTTCTAGGTTAGACATAATACATGTCTTAACCCTTAAGACCTCTATCATGCTAACATATAGCTCAATATCATCCTCACATTCAGCCATAACATCTATGGGTCACACTTAAGCAGCTACACCTTTCAATTAGGCCTTAGCAGCCTTTATAGGTCTCATAGAGATGTATTACTCCTTTTATCACTTCATTAAGCGAATCAAGAACATAAAATCACTTTTAAATACATGGGTCCACTCCATATGACCTCTAAGACAACTTCAAGTGATTAATCCTGCCAAAACACTCTTCTACTAAATCAAAAATTACTTAAACAATAGTCTTGACATAGTAGCACCATGAATGAACAAACAGTCAAATTTGAAGCTCCATATCTACACTTTTACAACCATTCAGACCTTCTAATAAACTTTGTTAGATACACCTTGAAGTCCTCTTCAACTTTTATTTTTACACCACCATGAAATTTGTCCTAGATCAAAAGATATAGCTCAAAAAATACATACTAATTTTCTTTCATCAATTTGAAAATTCAAATTTCAATGGTCACTATGTAAATATTAAACATCAGACACTTTGTCATCATCTCGTGCTCTCTACACAACTTGAACAAATGCACTTGATCAATATTCTTAGGAGTATCCTGGTCTTTACCTTTCATCACTCACCGTTGATCATTGATCTACACTTCTATGATCAAAACACTTGGCACCCTCACATGCCTTATGAGCACATTGACTATTTGACTCCAATGAACTTTTGTCACTTGGCAGCCCTGCGTGTCTTTTGAGCATCCTTTGATATATTAAATAAATACGCACCATTGGCTCACTAATGACAAGATAATGTGCTCTATTAGATCCTTATCTAGTTAGATTAAATGCTCATCATTAGATATGTGATCAGATTAAATGCTCAATGTAGATCTTCAATAATGCAAATTTGGCTAAGTCTGGGAACTTAGTGAACTCTGCCTGAGAATCCAACTTTGCACCTTAATAATTTTTGCTACGCTCAACTTCATAACCTAAAATTTGAACCATTGGATCACCTTTCATAGGGGAATCCATCCATGTTTCAAACTTCTCTTGAAACATTCGCACATGTGAAATATAATGTCATCAAACTACTTACTCAGCCTTATCTACAAAGATGGCTACTTGAACTTATACCTTCATATGACTGATCTGATGAATTTTTTTCCCTTCCATAAGAACTCCAAGCACTTATATCACCCCATAGGGTCTATGAAACATGTCCATACCATCAATTACCTCACTATGTAAAACACTAAAAAACCATGCAGGAACACTAAAGTTCAGTGAAACACACTTTATCATTATCATTCTAGCACACATGACACCTCATAAATATCCTTGGTCACCTTGGAGACATCATTGACAGACCTCCAATAATTTCCCCATTTATCATTGATGTCAAACACCAATACAAAGCTTATGCTCAGACTCTGTCTCTCTCTTCAAACACTTTCTCCCCCTTTGACACAATGGCAAGGTGGGCTCAACTCTTGATATTGCAAACTTGAAAAGACTTCAAGAAAAAATAATAGGAAAGGACCACCTCTCAGAGATGATACAAACTCCCCTTAACATTGTGCATGCCTCTTCTTATCTTGAGCTTCTCAAACATGCTCCATGACTACACTCTTCTTTGATCACACATTGCTTCAATGAAAAACATACATGAACATCAAAAACTACATGAACTTACCTTGAAAACATTAAGAGGGACTCCCCCTAAGTCACCTAAGCTTAGGCACCCTTTGAGCACCTTGGTATTTTGAATAAAAAGACCAAAAAGTCCATTTCTTCATACTAGCCTTGCTTAGAGGCCTTGTAGCCCTACTTAGACCTTGCAGAGCCCATAACTCTCTGTGTATGAAATTTCATGGCTTTAAAATTTATATTTGGAGTTATCATATGAACCCTCATGCATGCCAAAAATCAACACTCAACTCTTCCTCTACAATATACTTCTTTCACAAACCTACTTGCCAATTAGCCCTCCATTTGCACAAATCCTCCTCCATGGAACCAACCATGCACTTCCAGAAGACTATGAAACAATTTTTGAGTACCCATTTTTCCATTTCAACTAATTAAGTAGCCTTAGATCTCAAATCATTATGAAACCCATTTTTCCAATGTGAGCAAAAAAACTAGGTTTACAAGAGAATCTCGATCAACACACCACCTTTTCATCAACGCCCATCTCTAAAACTTTTCTCATGCCTGGAAGTCATCAATACACACTTTGGACCAAATTTTGAGCTTAGACTCCTTTGGGAACCCATACTTCCTATACCATGGTTTTTGACCTACATACCTTTAAGCACAAACTGGGAAACCCGAGAGCAAACAAAATTCTCCAATTGCACATAAAAGATATTCAAAACTTGAAATCACCTAAAACACACTTGAATGAGGTCAACACACCTTTCTATCTTATCATGACCTATCTGATCTTGTAATATCAACCAAAGCTCAACTAGCATCCACCATGCTTCTTCTTGTTGTCAAGTGTCTCTTTGAAGCCTAGATAGAGATACCCTAACCCACAATGTCCCAGAATAATGTGAAACTAGGAGTTGGCCACAAATACTCATATTCCTTTTCCTCCTTGGTCATCTTGTAGCTATAAAACTTATTTACCTTCTTTTTCTTCTTAATTTTAAGAGAAACAACTTGCTCATCTAATACAACATTCTCCTTCTCTTCGAAGCTTGAATTGACATTTCATGGAGACAATAAATATTCATGACATACCTTATCACTAGATATTGAAAACTGATGTTCTTCACATGAAACTTGTTCAACAATAGAAAGATGTTCACTTATATCTATACACACCTCAGGACAAGCCTCAACGAGCATCTTGGTCTTCTCCTTGAGATTGTTCTCTTCATTCGCAACATGAGTAGACAATGAAATATCTTGGAATTCTTCAACCTTTGTAGCATTATCCACCACAACAAATAGACCACTTGGAAATGCAGACTCATTATGACTTACACTTTCTACTTTTGGTTTCCATGAGTTAACTAGCCTTCTTCCTTGCACTTTATGAGTCTGATTAAACTTGTTTTGACTTGATAACCTTTGCTTGTAGAACCTAGCAATGTGACCAATCTTCTCACAATTGTATCAAACCATTCTTTTTGAAGGAAACTCAACTTGTCTTACTTTATTTAGGCAATGTTTTGTAAAGTGTCCCACATCATGACAGTTGAATTATTTAACCTCTCTTACACCACTTGACTGATAATTCCACTTATTCTTAGCAAGTCTTTTACACTCTCTAGCCCTATGACCAAATTGATTGCAAGTGTAAAAATAACCATTGAATTTGGCATACCTCATGGCATTTGGTTATTTTATCTAATTTGTCTTCATTCCACAACTAATTATTGACCCTCAAGGTCCGATTGTCTTTGTTCATATTAGTCTTCACCTTGTCTTGAGTTGCATTCTTTTGTTCTTATTTGTAACCAAGTCCAGTTCTATCACTAACATGTTTTTGACTATTCTAAATGTTGTCTAGATCACTTGAAATCTTTTCAAACATCACAAATAACTTCATCTTACTAGATGTCTTTTCTAACTCAACTTTTAATGACTCATTTTCAATCACATACCTTGAATACTCATCTTCTTTAGCTTTTGAGCTTATAGACAACATTTCTAATTGACAACTGAGATGTTAACTATATCTTCATGCTCTTTGGTGTCTTCATTCATTCTTTCCTCAAATACACTAAATTATTCTTCATAGTCCTTGATTTTAGACTTCATATTCTTGTTAATCTTCTTCTCAATCTTCAGTTCTTCACAAACATTCCTCAATTCAGTCTCCCAGTCCTCTTTGTCTTCTTCATTATCTATATCACTCCAAGTAAAATCATTTTTATATGATCAACTTCATTCATAAACCATATAGAGGACTTCATCTTCACTATCAAACTCAAAAACACAGTCTTCACTCTCATCTGATGAGCTGTAATCTTTATTAATGTAGAGACTCGTCTTGTTCTTGAAGTAGTTCTTCTTGTCAAACTTTTTGAATCTTTTCTTCCTCTTATCAGACCTGAATGTATTTTTGCCTTCATATTGGTTTTCACCAAGATCTTCATCATCATTCTTCTTACGCTTATGAGGGCATTTTTTAGAAAAGTGTCCTACTTCTCCACAATTGAAACATTTGAAGGGTAGCTTACCCTTATACTTCCCTGAGCTTATTTTCAATTTACTTGTAAACAAAGCTATTAGTTCATCATCATAATTGACTTGCTTACCTTGAGTTCTTTTCTTATTTGACTTCATTTATGTCTTGAATTTTGCTTCCTTCTTTGGTAGTTTGTCATCATTGACTCTCATCTCATAGGTAGTAAGGATACCATGTAATTCATCCATCTTCATCTAAGTAAGATCACGACTTTATCCAACAATAGACACTTTAGAATCAAACTTGAGGGAGAGAGAGCTTAATACCTTTTGTACTATATTAGCTTCTTTAAGCTTCTCTCCAAGACCTTTGATAATGTTCACAATCTCATCAACTCTCTGGAAAAAGGATGCCATATAATCTTCTTCTTTCATCTTGAGACTCTCAAATTGTCTTCAGTGATTCTACAACTTGGCCAACTTGACCTTTGAATCCCTTTCGTAAATGATCTACAATTTGTCCCATGTCTCTTTGGTAGATTTACAATATATTACCTTGGTGTACTCAGTCTTTGAAAGACCACATGTGATGGCATTTATTTCCTTATAATTACTCTCACACAACTTCTTATCAGTTGTACTAGTTGGAGGGGTTGGGGGAGTTGAATATCCATCCACAACATATTGCCAAATGTCAAACCCTATTGACATGATGTAGGTCTTGATCCTTGAACTCTAAAAAACATAATTAGACCCATTGAACATTGGTGATTTCTTTGTAGAGAAAACTTGCATCTGTTGACTTATCATATTGTACCTTGGATCACCTTCAAGTGATTCAACTTACAATGAAGGTCCTGACCTCATTTCAATTGTTAGAGGTACAATCACTAAGAGGGGGGAAGTGAATCAGTGATGCTAGATAATCAAAAATACAATTTCAATCCTTTCAAACCCTTAACCAAATAACATTATCATTCATGAAGTATACACATCATATATAACAATGAACAAGAAAGATAAGTAAGATCACACACATTATACAAGATCTATGTGGAAAACCCTCTTGGGGAATAAAACCCACTGTAACCTATAAAATGGACTACAATCCTAAAATAACAAGATCCAAATTTAGACCAACACCAATTGATCAAGGAACACCCATCCCTTAATTTAGTGAGACATCTATCCCACAAGGAGGAACCAACCCCCTAGGCAACCAAACACCCACTCAACTACCTTGATCTGATCTCCACCTGTGATCTGATGTCTTCGACACCTGATGATGGACTTATTTTTTCTTGCACTCTTCTTCACCCTTCTATCTCTCTCAAGCAATCTCTAGGGCTTACTCACTCAATCAACCTCTTATAGGCTTATTAGGTCTAATGACCTATGTGTTCATCTTTATCAATTTGATGAGATAAACATGTATGATCTTTATCACACTCTGATAGTCCTCACTGAACTATACCTTTTCTTCCAAAGGTTCTCTCCTTTACACAATTCCACACTTTCTCAACTCTACTCACTTTTTCAACTCATCACACACACTCAAACTTGCTCATACAAGTAACACATCCAAACACCCCTTTTGGATCACTTTATACTTTTTCACTCATCCTCAATTTGTTTTGTACTTTAGTCCATCCACTAAGCACACTCCCTCTTTATCTCTATCTTATGCTCTCTCAATACTTCAACTTACAACTTTAGAAATCATTGCCTTGGTCTCCACTCTTTCTAGAGTCTTCATGAATGTCAACTTCTAGGTCGGCCATAATACATGTCTTAACCCTTAATAATTTTATCATGCTAACACATAACTCAATATCATCCTCACAGGTTGGCCATAGCATCTATGGGTCACACTTAAGTAGCTACACCTTTCATAGGCCTTAGTAGCCCTTATAGGTCTCATGGAGACCTATTACTCCTTTTATCACTTTACTAAGCAAATCAAGAACATAAGATCACTTTCAAATACATGGGTCCACTCCATATGACATCTTCAAGTGATTACTCCTACCAAAACAATTCTCTACTAAAGCACAAATTGCTTAAACAATAGTATTGTACATAGTAGCACCATGAACAAACAAGCAGTCAACTTTGAAGCTCCATATATACACTTTTACAAACATTCAGTCCTTTTAATAAACATTTTTGGATGTGCCTTGATGTCCTCTTCAACTTTGCTTTTTACACCATGAAATTCATCATGAATCAAAAGATATATCTCAAAACCTACATAATGGTTTTCCTTCGTTAATTTGAAAATTCAAATTCCAATGGTCACTATGTAAATATTAAACATCAAACACTTTGTCATCATCTCGTGCTGCTTGCAGAACTTGAACAAATGCACTCCATCAATATCTTTGGGAGTATCCTAGTCTTTACCTTGTATCACTCACCATTGATCATTTATTTATGCTTCCACAATCAAGACACTTGGCACCATCACGTGCCTTCTGAGCACATTGACTATTTGACTCTAATGAACTTCTGCCACTTGGCAGCCCTGCACGTCTTTTGAGTATCCTTTGACATATTGACTAAATATGCACCATTGAATAACTATTGACAAGATCACATACTCTGTTAGATCATTATCTGGTCAAATTAAATTCTCTCTATTAGATCTATGATTCGATTAAATGTTCACCATAGATCTTCAATAATGCAAATTTGGCTAAGTATGGGAACTTAGTGAACTCTACCTAAGAAGCCAAAGCTGATCCTCATTACTTGAAATTTGAACCACCATATCACCTTTCATAAGGGAATCCATCCATGTAGCAAACTTCTCTTAAAACATTACATGCATGAAATATGATGTCATCAAACTACTTACTTAGCCTTATCTGCCAAGATGACTACTTGAACCTAGACCTTCATATGACTACTTTGATAAAAAAAATTCACTTCCATAAGCACTCCAAGTGCTCATAACACCCCATAGGGTCTCTACAACATGTTCATACCATAAATATCATCCATCAATTGCCTCACTAAGTCAAACACTGAAGAACCATGCAGGAACATTGAAGCTCATTGAAGCACACTTTGTCATTATCATTCTAGCACATGACACCTCATAAACATCCTTGGTCACCTCGAAGACATCATTGACAAACCTCCAACAATGTTTGACACAACTTTACCAACTAGTTGAAGTAATTCTTTGTCACACTACTATTTTATTGCATCTGTAACTCCATAAAAACTAACTAGGGAACATAGAAAGCCTTATTATTATTTTGAGCACATAGCCATCGATTCTAGATGATTTTTTTAGGTTAAAAATATAAGGATGTCATGGTAACATTTTTCCCACATGGAATCTAATGTAGATCAAAAAAATTATTCATTTGGCTCATCCAATTGAGGAAATCATTTCCATTGAACTTACACATTTCCACCTTCGATAGCAAGTTCTGAGGCCTAAAATTAGTGTTAGCCATTGGATGAGGCTACACAACATTTGGATAAAGACTACTTTATCCCTTAGATCCACATTGACCCACTTGTGAGACTAACATATTCACAGAAGTAACAAGAGTAGCCAATTACATACCGATGCTAGCTATATATCCTCGCATATTATCCATAACTCCTTTCACTTCATTGCACATTCTATCTATATCTCCTTTCATTTTATATTATATGTTTTTCATGCTATCATATAGATTGTGTTTCATTTGAGACTGTATGTTGTGCATAATATCATCCAAATCATGTGGTTTGTCATCCAAGGAAGAAATCATCATAGTAGAAGTCCTACCTAATATGAAATTGGAATATATCTTCTCTTTATAAGGTGTTTTCCTTGATGTTATGAATTATTTCCTTGACCTCTAGTTTGTGTCCTTATCATGTTGAGGCTTGACAGTGCAAATTTGATTTGACCAAACTTTAACCAAATAGTTTCAGACTTGGGTCAATGTCAAATCCAAAACTTGAAAAAACATACCCCGTCTATATTTTTATGAGCTTTATGAAAATTTAAATAAATCTGAATATTTCTTAAATTGTGGCATGTAGAGAGAATTTATGAAAAACCCTAAATTCACAATAAGAAATTGGTATTATTAAATAAACTGCAACATGTAGAGATAATTTGTTAAAAACACAATAATTCACATAAAAATGATCATATAAATATTGAAATTGGAATGTAGCTTCCTTTGATTACTCTACCTCCTTGTTCACTACTATGTTGTCTCCAAGACAACTTAGGTTCAGCTACATGTTGACCTTTTCACCCTTGTATCTCTCGAAGGGTACCTTTCCTCTATCATTCATCGCTTCTAGTTCCACATCCTAGGGTGCATGTATTTAATCCTAGCACTTGTTGCACTCGGTAGCTCCTTATTGCACTCTCAAAAAATCCTCCTCAGTGCATCTCTACACCAAGCACAGTAACACTTGTGATCTTTTATTCTTCCCTGCATCTCGATCTCTTGTGTAGGTTGCTTCACTCTACTCAGCATATTATTTCATGTTATTTTTATCTTGGTGGACTGATATCCACCTTTCCTTTGCCTATTGTTCTTTGAAACAACCGGGTCTCCTTCTCCACTCCAGCTTACATGCTTCCCTCGATCATTTATCCTATAGGCATTGTTCTTATTTGACGTGGACATTTTTTTCTCATGTTCTTATGTAGGTCCTTTGCCCTCAATACTTCCCTTCTTTTTAGGCATATCTATGGGTACACTACTTGGTATAGTAGTGTGGAAACCACATGTTTCCATCTACTCACCCTTTCCTTGCCTCTCCATATTTTCTTCTCTTTGAAGTCTCTCCAACCCATTGATGTGCTACCTTACAACGTTATTTGTGCACACTTAATTCATGTGGAGTTCCCCTACATTCTTTAGCATGAGATTTTGTTCGACATCCACAACCCATTTGACCTCTTTCTTTGGGTCTTCTCCACCAAAGAACCTTCATGCATCAAATCTCTATCGATCTCATCCGTGCCTTCAACTTCTTGAGGGTTCTCTTGACAGTTTCTTCTTGATCGTCTATGGAATCTCTTCTTCCATCATATATTGTTCTTCCCTATGTTGTTTTACCCTGTAGCACTAACATCATGAAGCCTATCACCTTCATCTTCTCCTTTGAGATTTGTGACTCCCAGCCACATCTTGTCCTAACTTCTCAAGTGATTCCTCACACTTTTATTTTTCTACTCATTTGTATGTGATGGAGAACTGTCTTGACACCTTGTACCCAACACTCTGATTAGAAGATGTTTCTATGATCTCACTACCTCACATTCAAATATGTGTCAATACTCCTTCTCTAGTCAATTGTATACATTGGTTGCCTCATATTAACATTTCTTTTATGATCCAACTTTTTTCTTTGCTCGACTGCCTCACATTTGACAATTTTTCAATGTTTTTATTTTTATTATACTTAAAGGCCTCATAGTTGATGATCTGTCGATGCCCTCAGCTTTTCATTTTTGCATGGACTCCCTCTCAACGATGATTTTTTTGGCACTTAATATTTTATGCCACCTACTACTACACCCACTAGCACAATACTACATACGTGCTCTTGGACTCAAGAACCACTATTGTAAATCCCCCTTATGATCCTATGCACATAATTCCTGACAAGTGTTCTTATTCTCACTTGTTTACTCTCTATTGGTTGCCTCACTTTTGGAATTCTACCAGTCTTCATCTTCTAACACATTATGTTATCTACCTCACAGTTGGTGATCTATTATCCTTATCTATTGATTGCCTCATATTCGGTGATCTACCAAGTCTCTACAACACTCCACTAGCTGCTTGATAGTCAGTAGTTTGTTGTATTCAATCCAAAACACTTTGTCCATTATTTTCCTCCCATTTGACATTCCTCTAGTCCCTCTCTATCAACACTCTCTAGTAGCTACCTCATAATAGGCAGTCTACTAGCCTTCTTTTTTGGTTGCCTCACATTTGGTGATTTACCAACCTTCCTCTTTCAGCACTATGTGCTTGCAAGTCTTTTTCCCCTATATATTCTCAAGGTTTGTAACCTTGATCTAATACCAACTAATATAGGTTATGGTGGGGATTCTTAGTGAAGGGATGCCTCACCATGCAACCATTAGAGTTACACATTGAATTACTCAAATTGTTTTATATTATCATGATATAAATACATGGTATTTATAGCTCCTCAACTTTACATAGGGGCCCTCAACTCCCTTACCTCATGAAGTCTCACATCTTTATTCAACACTAAGGCTGTATATAGGCTTTCTAAGATCCCTTGGCTCTTTCTCTCCCACTAAAACAACTTTTAACCAACCAACAACTTCTTCAACTCATAACAACACCCAATGTTGGTTTGGATCCTCCTTTTATAGCCTATGATGTCACATCTACCAAGGAAATGAAAACTATTGCCACCTGGTCTACCCTAGATGTAGCTTTATCTTTTATGGATCTTGAGTAGTGATATTTTGAAAACTAATAGAACAAATTGACATGGATTAGATTTTTTTGTCTTCCTTATTTATACAGTCATGTCAATCATGTAACTAATTTGGTCTTTCAAATTACTAAGTGTAGGTCTAGATCCACAAGTATTTTTGTGTATTGTCCTTTGGTTCCTAGTTTTCCTTTTCAACATACGTGCTTCAAAACTTGTATCCCCTTTATTCAACCAATTGCATATATCTTGACCACCCTTCGTTATGTGAAAGTGGAATCTTGCACAGTCCTGAGGGCTTTGAACTTCTGCATCGTGCAACCACACGCTGACAAACTTGGCTTATTCTTTCTATAGACTCGAATCTATTTATGGGTGATGTAAGATTGCTAATTCATCTAAGATGCTCCTACATCAAATTGTAATAAAATTAACATCTAATTATTTATTTTTGAAATATTGCTATTATACTTTTTTTAATTTACAAACTCAAGTATTTTAATTATGTTTGTAATTCAATGAGCAATCTATGATGGATGACAATACTCTCTTTGAATAAGATGATGAAGATGATCTCAACTACAATGATTAGTCATTGTATGAATGTGACATAGACAATGAGCTAATAGATGATGATCGAGGTGATTTGATGATATATGATGATCATAATGACCACTAGGGTCTAGCTGATAGTCATAGTTTTTTTACAATATATATGATTTTAAATCTACTTAATATTATTTTAATAAATGATTTTTTTATGTACAATATTATATTTTCATGTATGACAATCATTTATATATCATTATATTTTTTTTACCTTTATAAAATAATACACAATTATATATAAATAAAAAATATAATATTTGTAAAAATAATAGTAATCAATAATAAAAATTTGATTTATATATAATAAATAAATAATAATAATCAAATATATTATATATAATATATATTTATATATAATAAAAAATAAATAGAAATGGTTTTTTGCTCTGATAGGGTTTTCTTCATGCATGCCATTGAGTCAGCGCTTGGTTCCTTGCTTGACCAGCCTTGTGTCATACCATAGCCTTAAGTGCCTGTGGGACTTAGCATTTATTGTCGTTTAGGATTTATCACCTTCAAGTGGGGCCAACATTTATAATGTCTTCTCCCCATTCTATCACAATTGTTTTAGCTGTGGAGAAGAATGGAGGAGCACCGAGTAATGGCCCCCTGCAAGCGCCTAAGGAAGTTTGTCATGAAAGTATACCACGAGGTAATGCTTCAAAACCTGATGTTATATTTCCCATTCCTAAATTTAATTCTACATGTCAATGGTTAGAGTAGTTTCTTTTAATAAGATATTTTGTCAAGAGAATCCCCTTTGAAAGTATGCTATGGTCTTGGGTTCAAACTCACTGGGCATCTCATGACATTAAGCTTGAGAGTGTCTAGAACATGACTAAGGGTTTCTTTCTCTTCCACTTTTCTAACTCATCCCATGCCAGAGGAATCCTCCATAAGTTCGCCTCTTGGCATGTCAAGAACTCGCTAATGGTTCTCTCCCCCTAGACATGAGACTTTGTGGTCTCAGAGCACTCCACTCTTAAAGTCCTGGTTTAGGTGAATTTCCAGGCCTCCCACTCCCATGCTGGCACTTTATTCACCAAATAGCATCCTCCATAAGCCATGTGGTTTGTCATGAACAAAATCAGTTCTAATCTGCCAAACCATAAAAAAGGGTCTGCATAGAAGTAGACCCCTCCCAGGACCTCAAGGAGTTTGTGGAAATCTAGGTCGGGGATGTAAGGCACTCTCAGTGAGTCTTGTATATCAACTTGCCTAACACTTACTTCCGTTGCCAAGCCACAGACCATAAGATATGGGATTTCCCCCTTCAATTGGCTCGCAATAATGCATCCACCTGCACAACCTCTCCCCCCAAGCCCTCTCCTAAAGCTAGCAAGACACCAACTGAGGATGGTTGGAATACGATTGGGAAGAAGAACACTCGCACCAAAGCTATAAACTCAACTATTGCTCCCAAAGGAGATAAGTTGTCTTCAAGCAATGTCCCATAAGAGCAGGCTCTTATTGCAAAAGAGCCCTCATTGATTGTAGCTTTGAAATTGGCAGAAAAGCCCAAGCTGTTCAACATCCTTTGGCAGCTAACATTTTATCACAAGGTGTCGAGCCCTTTAGGCCCAATTCTTCAGACTCATAGCCAACCACCCTTCCACTTTGTGCTCGATAGGATATGCCCAAACGCTCTCATATCCCTCCTTAGAGGATTGATGAGGCAAAGGAAAGAGAGTTTCTAGCTAACCCTAACTTGAGGAAACAATATGAGTTCTTGAGTGCCAATAGTGGGCACTTTTTGCAAAATTGGTATGATGCCCTGGAAGAGCTAGACTCGAAGGACATGTCCCTTGACACATGTCATCTATGAATTATTTTTCATGGAATGTTTGGGGTCTCACAGATCCAAAATTTAAGTTTGTTGTGTGTGATTTCAAAATGAAGTTTCCTAAGATGGACATTCTTTATCTGCAGGAAGTCAAGGTGGCAGATTTTTTATTGATGGCTGTCAGTAATTCCATCTGACACAACAATATCATTCTTCATAGCAACCATACTTCAAGATGTGGAGGGGTGATCACATTCATTTCTCTAATGTGGTGGCCACACTTAGTACAATCTAATGTGTACCCCACCAATCAATTAGTTTGAGCTCTTTTTAGCATTGAAAGCCACTCCTTTAGCTATATTAATATTCATACCTCAAATGATGCTTTGGAGCGTTCTCATTTATGATGATGGATAGTAGATGATCTCCTCGATGCCCATTAGGTATTAGTGGTGACTTTAATATGGTGACATCTCCAAAAGAAAAAATGGGCCACTTGCCTATGAGATGGCTAGCTGGCAAAAGGGAGGCATGGTTTTACATGTACACTAAATAGGTCCATTGTGACCCCAATTTAACTTGTTATCTTGTAAAATGGAGTTTGGTACGCCTAGAGTAATTTCAAGGAAGGCCATGCTCATATTTTAAAACGTCTAGATAGGGCAATGTCCACACAATCGTACTTCTCTTTTACTAAAGACCTCTTTCCTTTGGTGCAAACACTGCAAGATTTTGGGCTTTCTGATCACTCCCCCATTCAGTTTCATGTGACATGATAGTTCATGAAACCCAAATTCCACAAAACATTATTCTTCCTTAACACCTCCTTGCTCAAGCATGGTCCCACTGTGGCACACATTAAGAGAGTTTTGAATTTATATCCAGGTCCTTCCCAAGATTATGGTTGGATTCTCTGGTGGGATGATGCCATCAGGAGGACCTCCCACTTCCTGTGGATCTATGGCTGCTAACTTGCCAAAATTTAGAGACACTCTTACCCTACCACTACCTCAAAACTAAGTCGTGTAGCTCTAGCTCTGGAAAAAGATCCCTTTAATGAGATCTTGTAGGTGAGAGTTACGTCCTTAAGGCATCGCATTTAGATTACAAATAAATACAATGCCCAGGGAGCCCAAGTCAAAGCCAAGCTTTATTGGCTTAAAATAGGGGACAAAGCTTCTAAAGAGTTCTTTCAATTACTGCGAGCCAAAAACTCAAAGCAACAAATTTAAGTCATTTTTGAGACTAGTAATAGACTCACAAAAACTCTATAGACTATGCAAAATTTTGTTTGCCATTATCAACAAGTGTTCAAAGCTCAAGCATCTTTGGCTGAGAGTGAATCTACCCTTCAACAATGCCTTTCAATGGTGTCATGCAAACTCACTCCTACCTAGTAGATGATTTGTAATAAGCCCCTCACTATTGATGATTTGCATGAAGCGATGTCTCACATGGCTAATGACAAAGCCCCTAGAATTGATGGCTTTCCCTGTGAATTCTACAAAACTCTTTGGGATCTTGTGGGCAATGATTTTCATAAAGTTTATCAAAAATCATTTCGCGCACATTCACTGGGTAAAAATATAAATAAAGGAAATATCAAATTCATACCTAAGTAGGGAGATCCTGAGTTGATCTACAACTGGCATCCTATCACACTCCTGAATGTTTTCTATAAAATTATTGCCAAGGCTCTAGCAATCCGATTACGCAATATGTTGCCTCTCATTGTGCATCTAAAATAAATGGGCTTCATCAGAGGTTGTTATATCTTAGATAACATCATTGTCATCTGGGAAGGGATGGATTGGACTAGACAGTCTAAGCAACAAGTTATGTTCATCAAAATTGATTTTGAAAAAGTTTATGATCACATAGAGTGGCCTTTTATCTTAGCTATGCTTCGGGCTTTGGGTTTCAGGTCCATCTTCATTCAAATTGTTCAGATGCTTTTCTCTGATGCTTCAGTTGTTTTCTCCATTAATGGAGTTACCTCTAAGCAATTTGTCTTATTTTGTTCCATTTGCCAAGGGTGCCCTCTAGCTCCCACCTTGTACGTTCTTGTAGCTGAGGGTTTTGGATCTTCTTAGCAATGCCCAAGCTAGTGGCCTTATTAAGGGAATTTATCTCCCTCTCGATACAACTAATCCACATGAAGCTATGCAATTGCTTAATGACCACTTTGCAGATGACTCCTTCCTTACCCTCATTGAAGATGAAGCCAATGTGGCCAATGCCTTGCAGTGTCTTGACACCTTCTGCATGGCCTCTAGCTCTAGCATCTAATGGCAAAAAACTCATTGCTATAGACAATCTTACCTCCCTCCATCAGTGTGGGCTGCTGAATTTGGTTGGAAGTGGATCTAACATGATGAAATCTTTAAATTCCTTATCATCACCTTTTATTTTGATTCTTCGCCACCCTTATTGTGGTAATATGTTGTTGACAGAGTTGCTAAGAAGCTAGAATACTGGGTGACCAAGTCTCTTTCATTGGTAGGAAAATTTCAGATCTGCTAAAAAATTATTGCATCCACCCATGTGTATTACTCATCATACTGGGTACCTTCTAAAAAATCTTAACAGAAGTTAGAGAAATTGCTCTGAGATTTCATTTGGGAAAATTCCCCACAAGGTAAAGGATTCCACAAGGTTGCCTGGGAATATTGCTACCTCACATATGAAGCTGGATGGATGGGACTCATCGACATAGCTTAGCAAGGAACTGCCTTATGTGCCAAATGGATTGTGTGGGCCATTGAGGGCCCAAAATCTTGGAAGGTGTTATTCAAACACTGTATCTCCTCAGGGTTACCCAAGGGCAAGAAAGCCTAGAAAGGGATAGGCTTCCCCAATTTACTCTTCATGCAGTCTCCCGTCCAGATCAGTGGATCCTTTGTGGCCAAAAGCATTTGGAAGGCTTGGGAAAATTTTAAGCCATGGCTTCTCTAGAATGGTTTTGGTTTCCATAATGGGCTCTCCGCTAACTCCCACTCTCTGTGGTAGTCTCCCATTTTTTCTTGAAATGAAGTGCCCCTGGTAGAATTCCCTTGGATCAATGCCCTCAAGATTTTTTGTAGAGGAATTCATTCCGTCCAAGATATATTCTATAGATGTTCTCACTCTTGGCTATCTTGGGAGGAGGTGAAATCTAAATTATGGTTAACCAATACGGATCAAGAATCTTACCAAGCGATTCTCAATGCCATCCCAGCTTCTATGCTCTATAAAATCTCAATCCATTCCACTTAGCCATGGTGGAAGGATTGAAAATGGTATATTGAGACCCCTTTCCACAATTACACTCCTTAGTTAGGGTATGCTTGGCTCACCCCCCATTTTCCCATGGTTGATAAGCTTAACGCTCGCTGAGGGCTACACTCATCTATTAAAATGTGGAGCTTTCGCTTCAACACTATTTAGGGGGCTTGTGTGGAGCCCAAGCTTGCCCACTTTGCTTGGTGTATACTGCACCAAGGCTTGCCTATCGGCAAAAGACTTGTTCAGCTTGGAGTTTACCAGCCTACTTGCCCCTTTTTTGGCCACCATGAGATGCTCTCTCATCTCTTTTGGTATTGTTCCAAAATTCAAAGGGTCTGGACTTGGATCCATGATCTCTTCAGATATTTTTAGCCTAAATTCTTCCTTTGGCAACATATCCTCCTTGGTGACAAACCCACAATGCCCTTCAATTACATGCAAGTTTGGCATACTTTCAGAGTGGAGATTCTCTTCTAGATTTGGAAATAAAGAAACAATTATGTGTTTGATCATGCTTTTATTGATTGTAATGTTTCTGCTTTGCACAAATCTTCTATCATCTCCAATGTTCTTTTGTAGATTCAAGTCCAAGCCAATAAAGTAGCCTTGGAGCTTGGGTATCTTCAGGATCTCTCCCATTGGGGAGATGCTCCTTATACTATGGCTCGGGTTCCACCTTCTCCACCTAGGGATCCCAAATTGGATGACAGAGTG
This sequence comes from Torreya grandis, assembly GCA_037957365.1. Lineage (NCBI taxonomy): Eukaryota > Viridiplantae > Streptophyta > Pinopsida > Cupressales > Taxaceae > Torreya > Torreya grandis. Next base: position 4,322,744 of record JARHVA010000101.1, read on the forward strand.
CCTTGGTTGCCTTGTGGTGGGCATCATCACAGCCATTGTAGGCATCGCTCTCACAGTGGCACCTCATACCAACGTGTTTCCCCTCCTGGGCAACAATGAGAGTGGAAACCATCGCCTCCTTCCCCTGTTGGGTAGGATGGTTGGGGTGCTCCTCCTCCTCCTTCGCACACAAATGCTTGGGAGGCACCACTTGGAGGCCATGCAGACATGCTGGATAAGTTCCCTAGGCTTTTTTTGGCTATCTCACCCACTCAAACACAAGCAGATGATGATACAGACATTGCACAAGTTACTGGTTGGGAGCCTGTTCTAGATGGCAATGATTTGCCAAGCTCGGGTTGGGGTCTTGATGATATTGATCCTCCACCTTTTGGACTTGCTCTTGCTGCATAAAAGTTCTCTTTTTATGACTTTGTGATTTAGCTTCTTGTTTTTAAGCTCTGCCTAAATGATACTTTGATACTTTGGTTTTGCTCCTAGGCTCTACGTAGTGTATCGTGGCCAGCTTTCAAGCATCTTTTTTTTTTGTGAATTATTTGTATATTTTTGTTTGGTTTATATATATATATATATATATATATATATATATATATATATATATCCTAAAATTCGATCTTTTCATTTTGTAGAACTAGGGGAATTACTTAAAAAGGTCTACCCACATTATGGTGCAAGTGAGATGTAAACAAAGTACAAACACAACACAATAAAATGCATAAAAAAATCTAGTTGTGTCAAGTTAATGTCCTAAAAATTGACACTATATATATATATATATATATATATATATATATATATATATATATATTCTAAAATTTGATCTTTTCATTTTGTAGAACTAGGGGAATTACTTAAAAAGGTTGACCCACATTATGGTGCAAGTGAGATGTAAACAAAGTACAAACACAACACAATAAAATGCATAAAAAAATCTAGTTGTGTCAAGTTAATGTCCTAAAAATTGACACAATTTACTCAAAATTTTGGTGTAAATAACACCAAACCAGTCGATTTCTAGTGCAATTTCGACCCACTTTGAGACACAAATCGCTCTAAGTCTAGTAGTGCTTGGATCCACCTGTGTAATAAACTAGCTGAGGCCTTGATGTTTTACAATATTTATTGGTGTGATTTCTAAAATATACTATTACAACTCAAACATCCACTTATCTGTTCTTCCAACCAACTCATTTTTCCTAGCATAGTTTTAACAACTAGATCTAATACAATATTATATACCCAATTTTGTAGAATGTAAAGAATGTATTTTTCAACAACCTTGACCAATGTGTATACTTGTTTGTCTAATGTTTAATGCTTCAAATCAACATATTTTAATTTTTTGTTCATAAAATCAATGGGTTGTTTGTATATTTGAATGTAAATGAATATATGTATAAATCCTTTGAAAAGTCCAGGATAACCAATATTAGAGCTTGGGTGATTATTGTTTTTGTTTTTTGGAGAGCAACTTTCACATTAGTTGTACATTCCATCTTGCATCTTTTTTAAACATAGCATTTAGAGCTTTAGAAATCTTAACAAAAGCTGAAATAAACATCCTAACAAAATTAATTTTACCAAAGAATGATTTTGACTTTATTTTACTACTTGGAAATGGAATCCTATAAATTGCAATAACTCTATTTGGGTCTACAAAAATACCTATCTAGTTGATGATATATCCTAGAAACTTACCTTTTGTCACACCAAAGATGTTTTTCTTGGAATTAAATGAAATACGATGCTTCCTACAATGCTCAAAGACTTTCTGAAGGTGTAGAATATGCATAGACGTGTTTTGAAAAAAAGTTAGATCATTCATATAAATATTAATGTATTTGCCAAAAGATCTTGGAATATGAAATCCATAACACACTAAAATTTATCACCAACAATTTTTAATCCAAATGACATTCATGTAGGTGCCCCATTTTGTGGTGATGGAAGTTTTGTTTTGGTCTTCATTGATCAATAAAACTTGATTGTAACCTAAAAATGTGTTTAATAAAGACATCATTTAAAACCCACTCATAATTTGGGAACTTCATCTATCTATATGGGGAAATAGATAATTGGATTTATCTAAGGCATTATTGAGGTTTATAAATCTACACAATCTGATTTTTCCATTCCTTTTGCACACTAGCACAAGATTTGCAATCCAAGTGGAATGCCTTATAAAAACAATAATCTTGGCCAAAATAAAATTTTGAACTTCTTTATAAATGGTGGGTTCAAGAACTGGGTTTAAATGTATTTGAATTTTCTTGAAAGGTTTGGCATCCACTTTAAACAAACTTGTGTGTTATAATCCTTGGATTAACAATCTTAAGATCTTCATATGACCACGATAAGACATTTTTATATTCAAAAAACTAAGAATTCAATTATACCATTTATTTTTTTGAACAATCACGTCCATTTTTAGGCATGCTTAGATTAACAATTCTAGATTTTTTCCATTAGCATCATGTGGAGTGTGTTTTTCAACATGCATATTTATATCAAACAGTGTCTCCAAAGAGATCCATTCCTTCAAAATATTGTTAGTTTTTAGCCTCATTATCCCTTCATAATCCATCTCTTCCTCATGAGGTTCATCTTCTTCCAAATTAATTCTTTCTTTTTCATCAAAACTATGAGCTTCAAATTCCCCTTTTTGATGTTTTGGTCCCCATATATATAAAATTCAAAGTTTTAAAGTTTCATGTTACTATTGTGCTCTGAGAAAAGCAAGAGGCTAAAAAATGCTCTACTAGGGTTTCGGTACGGCTCCATTACTCTGCTTACCTTGCCTTGCCCAGGTGTCATACAACCAATCCTTTAGGATCTAGGCAGGATAGTCTGTATTAAATCTTGAGGTGACTCAGCGTCTCCGCCCTTTGGGTGATGACCTTTATTTATGGCCTCACACTCCCCCTCTACATTTGTTAATGCAGGGGCGACTGGAGGACTGATCCATGGTGCCCAAGTGAGCAAGGAAATTTGTCTCAAAATTATACGACAAGGCAATGAAACCCTCCCTCTTGTTTCCTCTCCTGATGTTATTATAACTACTCTAGAATTTGATAAAGCATGCAACCTTCGTGCTTCATGTTCTCTAATTGCTTATTTTATGGGTAGAGTCCCCCCTGAGAGCCTACTCAAACAATGGCTTCACAACCACTGGGCTAGTGTTAAATTGGAGGGTATTCAAAATCTTACTTGAGGGTTTTTCCTTTTCAGCGTTAGTGATCCTGAACATTGCAAGAGAATTTTGAGCCATGGTCCATGGTTCATTAGAAACTCTTTGGTTGTTTTCTCGCAATGGGTGGCTGATTTTCAAGTTTTTGAGCAAGTTAAGCTTAAAGTGCCAATGTGGGTGGAATTTACTGGTCTTCCCCTTCCCCTTTGGGGCTTCATTGACTAGTTATCCCTAACGCTTGGCAAGGTTATCTATCATGAATAGCCCAAGTTTTTTTTGGCATAGCCACAAAAGAGAATCTACGTGGAGATTGACCTAGCAAGAGACCTCAAGGACTCTATTGAGATTCAAATAGGTCTTAATAGATTCACCCAGAAGGTTCATTACATTAACTTACCCAATACATGCTTCTGGTGTCAACCCCCTGACCATATGATTTGAGAGTATCCTCTTATGGTCCCCCCCTTCAGAGTTTTCTGATAAAGCACCTTTGGCCTAGCTAGCCTCTTAGCCCAAGTCTTCAACCACTTCCACTGAAAACTAAACGGTGGTCACCAACAAAAAGGCTCAGATTAAAAGCAATAATATTACCAAGGCACAAATGATCATTTTCAAACCAGTGAGTATTTCAAACCCCTCAACGGCATAATCTGCCACCATTGTTGCCTCGCAACCCACCCACCCTTCTCCCTCTGAGCAACCCCCATAGCCACTGTTGAAAAATAAATTTATTCTATCATCAAAACCCCTCAAGCCATAATTTCACTTCTTCCCTCATATAAAGGGGACACCCCAAACAACCGCTTTTCATTTGCTTCTCATGCCTCCATTAGCAACCCTTCAAATTTTGTGTCAATCGATGAGAATGGGACCATTGTGTTCAAAAGGAAATCCTTGCTCATGAGATCCTATAGTCCCTCGCCTGCTAGTTGAGAGGAATATAATTAAGGCAAGCATCAAACCTTCTCTATAGGGGATGTAGCCCGCACTTCGCAGTCTTTTGTGAACCGCTTTGGACCTTTGGCCAATGGAGGTGATGACGTGTACCTTAATGATTGTTAAATGTTTGTTTACTCATGGAATGTTCGTGGACTTACTAAACCTACTAGGAGATATCTAGTACAAGACAATTGTCAGTGTTTTGAGAAGATGAATGTGCTTTGCCTGTAGGAGGTAAAAGTTTTTGAATTTTTGTTGTTTTCTTCTCTTTGTACCATCTAGCCCACATCTATGCCTTTTGTCATTCCAATGAGGCTGGTGGAGTTAGTGTGGCCACCCTTCTCTCTACAGAGTTGGGCTCACATGTTATTTCTTGGGGGACTGACCCCTCATAAAGAGTGCTTTGGGTCCTTTTTGACTTTGATAACCACATCGTGGGGATGGCCAACATCTATGCCTCTAATGTTGTTGTTGACAGATCAAGGCTTTGGCAGTGGATTGTTTACTCCCTGCCCGATGCTTATTGGGTACTCTGTCATGATTTTCACATGGTGGAATCCCCAGAGGAAAAGGTTGGTCTCTCTCCCATGCGTTGGTGTGCAAGTGATAGAGAAGCCTATTTTACATGAAGAACAAGCTTGGCTTATATGATCCTAACCATGGTTAGAAGTCAGCGAACCATACCTGGTTCATTTGGTCCAATTTTTGACAAGGGGATGATTGAGTGCTTATTAGGTTGGATCGATTTCTTATGATTGTCAATAATTTTTTTCATATTCCCAACAGATCAAGCCTATCGGTGGTGGTCTACGTGTCCATAATTTTATCAGACCACCAGCCCATCTCTTTCCAAGTGGCTAGGAATTCTATGCTTATTAGGCCGTGTTCTTCTCAATTCTATTTTAACATGGCACATCTCTCTCACCAAAGAACAAGAGAGTATATTCTTAGAATCTAGAATTTGGTTGCTCGGCCTCTTGGTGAAGCAAGATGGATTGAGTGGTGGGAGGATGCTATTACTCGCACCACCACTTTCCTCAGATCGTTTGGGAAGCAAACCACCTTCTTTCACAAATGAGAGCATGAAGCTTCATACCAGGAGTATGTGCTAGCCTCTAGGGAGCTAGACAATAACCCTTTTAGTATTGCTCTCCAGGCTAAAGTTGCCATGTGGAAACATAAGCTTAAGCTCGAGGAGAATTACCAGGCAAGAGGGGCATAGATTAGAGCTTGACTCCATTGGCTGAAGGTTGGTGATAAAGTTTCAAAAGAATTTTTTGCATTTTTACATGCTAAAAAAATCTTAGATAAGATTAAAAACATAAAAGCACAGTTAGAAACTCGTACTGGGTTCCCTGACATCTTAGCAACTTTTGTTGAACACTATAAGACAATGTTTATAGTGCAACCCAATTCTCCTGCTAGGGAAGAAGCCTTGCTTAAATGTTTGCTAGACACATCGTGCAAAAATTTTGAGGCTCAGCACGTGGCTTGTGACCGCTTTCTTAATATCAATGATATAAAGGAAGCTTCCTTTTCCATGGCTTTTGATAAAGTCCCAGGAGTGGATGGTTTTCCATGTGAGTTCTACCAAACCTTTTGGGATATTGTTGGCCTAGATCTGCACAAAGTCTATTTATAAGCCATGAAGAGGGGGTCGCTTGGACCCACTATTAACAAATGGAATATTAAATTTATCCCCAAAGAAGGAGATCCCAAGCTTATCACTAGTTGGAGGCCAATCACTCTATTGAATGTCTCCTACAAGATCATTGCTAAGGCACTTGCTCTCAAAATGAGACATCTTCTTCCCCTGATCATTAGAGGTGAGCAGACAGGGTTTATCAAGAACCACTTGATCCTGGATAACATTATTGCAGTTTGCTAAGGCATGGAGTGGGCACGAGCCTCAAACTAGAAAGCTTTATTCATCAAGATTGACTTTGAGAAATCCTATGACAAAATTGAATGGCCTTTTATTCTTGATATGCTCCAAGCTATTGGCTTTGACCCCCATTTTGTTCAGTCTGTTTGAATGCTATTCAAAGATGCCGAAGCTTACCTCACCACTAATGGGACTCATTAGCTATGGTTTGAGCTTCAACACTCTATCAGACAAGGTTGTTTGCTTGCTCTAGCTCTTTATGTTATTACGACAAAAGGTTTCATCTATCTTTTAGCAAACTTTACCTCTGAGTGTTTAATCAAAGGGATCACCTTGCCCAATACCTTGTAGCAGTTGGTTAATGGGGATTTTGCGGTTGATTCCTTTTTTATGCTTCTGGAGGAAGAAGCCTCGATGCAGGACACTTTGCCTGGACACCTTCTGCCTGGCTTCAAGTTCATCCATTCAATGGAGGAAAACTAGGTGCTATAGACAATCAATATCCCCTAGATTGAGTTGGCTTGTTGATTACCGTTGGAGTTGGATTGCCCATGGTGAGCAATTCAAATTTGTGGGCATTTCCTTTGCCTTTCAGTCTTCCCCAGCTGAGCTTTGGACTTATGTCATTCAGAGGGTGGAAAAGAAGATTAACTATTGGGTTACTAAACCATTGTCCATGGTGGGCAAGTTCCAAATCTGTTCTAAGGTCCTGGCAACCACCCATGTTTACTATTCTGCGTGTTGGGCTCCGTCTAAAGCAGCATATGGTAGACTGGAAAAGCTTCTTCGGGACTTCTTGTGGACCAATGCTGATGGGAAGAATGGATTTCATCGGGTGGCCTAGGATTTGTGTTGCAAACCTCAAGAAGTTGGGGGGCTTGATCTCATTGATGTTAGGATTCAAGGGTTTGCTCTCACTGCCAAGTGGGTTATTCGTTGTCTTGAATGAGATGAAGCTTGGAAAATCCTTGTCAGGTATTATATTACCTAGGGGGCTCCTCTTGGGAGGTAACCCTGGAAAGGGCTAAACTTCCAAACCATTCTTATTATGCCGATTAATGTAAAAATCTAGGGCACTTTTGTTTTCAAAAGCATCTGGAAAGCTTGGGAGCTGCTCAAACCCTTATTGGTTTGGAAAGGGAAGGAATTTAGGCTAGGGCTTTCTATCAATTAAGAATCCCTTTGGTGGTCTTCGATTAATTTTCATAATGTCCCTTTTGCCCAAGTTCCTTGGATTAAGAGCCTTTGGCTCTTCAGACAGGGGATCAAAACCATTGGGGACTTGTTTTGTCATCAGACTAGGGATTGGATTCCCTAAGACCAGCTTACAAGAAAATTCAATTTTCTCAATAGTGATGATGAATCCATTTAGGAAATTCAAAAAGCCATTTTGGACTCCTTACTTCACAAAATCAGTGTTTCCACTAGAGCTCCATGGTGGAGGGATTGAATTAGCCTACGACCACCCCTTTCAGAAACTACACTCTCGGCTTGGGGTATCAAATTCTAGCTCCTAAAGGGCTTCATTTGAAAAAATTGAACAAGGTCTGGAATATCGAGTCTCACCACTTTGTGTGGGCTAGAAGATTTGCCAAGCTGTGGGTTATGCCTATTGAGCCAAAAAAATCTCATTTTCTTTGGTGTTTGTTATACCATGGGCTCCCACTGGGAGAGTGGCTCAAGCATCTTGGGGTTGCCATCCCTTGTGCCCAACCTGTGGACAACCTGAGTTAGTTAAGCATGTGCTCTGGTTTGGTCCTTATGCCCAGTCTGCTTGGAAGTGGATTCATTCATTGTTCTAACCCTTTCACCCTGAGCCTTTCACCTAGAAAATTGATCTCCTAGGGGACTTGGCCCTTTTGCCTACAAAATACAAGAAGTTTTGGTTTATTCTTCGTGTTGATATTCTTTTTTTTAGATGGAAAGACAAAAATAATGATATCTTTAACAAGTAGCATTTAGATAGATATTTCTCTATTGTTAATAAAGTTAATGTTATCTCCAATTTGTTTCTTCAGCGCCTTGACTAGACTGATAAAGTCCAAAGGGAGCTATCCCATCTTTAGTCATTGATGGAGTATTGGGTGGGTGCCCCTTGTGTTGTTAGTTGGGTGCCTCCCTCATCTGCTTCTCATCGTGGTTCAGCTTCGACGTCTAGTCACGGCTTGAGTAGGTAGCATTTTAGAGGACAGAGAGGGCACTCCTTGTCCCCACGTGGTCCCAGAAGATCTCCGCTGAGGAGAAGCTTACAACGTAGTGCTAGCTTGAATATTTGTGGTCATTAGATGGCTGGGGACCTCATACTCAACTGTAGGCGGGTGGTTGGGGGGAACCCCTTCCTACCAAAGACCAACTTGATGGGTGGGACACTTTGCTTCCCCCGTCAGAGAAGTTTCCAAGGTTGGCTTTGGCCATTTTCCCATGGAGGTCTGCTAAAGAAGATAGGAATGAAACTGAAGACAATATTGGTGGTTGGGAGCCCTTTCATGACTCTAAGGATATCCCTGCTAATGTGGGGTGGGGAGGAAACCCTAATAGCCCCCCACCTCCACCTCCTCCCTCCTCTATGTTTACGACGACGGCTTAATTATGTCTTTTCTTTGCCCTTTTTTGGTTGGCAGTGTTTATTAGTTTTGTTCGTACTCTTCCTATGGCCATTAGGCACGATTTGATATGTGGGTGTGACCTCTCCACCCTTTTTTTTGTATGATTAGCTATACCTTTTAATGAATTAATATAAATGCTTTTCAATCAAAAAATTCCCCTTTTTGGTTCATAAATTGTATAATATGTTGGTCACTTGAAAATACTTGGAAATTCTCAATAATGTCAGGAACAAAAGGATAAGAGACCATTTCAATGAAAACTTTATGAAATTGTGAAGTATTCAATGGAAACAAATTTGTAGCAGAAGATGTAATAGAATCACACACACACACACACACACACACACACACACACACACACACACACACACACACACACACATATATATATATATATATATATATATATATATATTGTAGAATTAAAGTAATGTTGAATGTATCAAAAGAATCAATCAAATCACAAACCTTATATTTATACCTTTTCGGGTACAAGAAATTATATTGAAGTTTTTTTCTCACTTGATTAATGATCGATGCATAATCCCCAAAATTAAATGGTATTTAAACATTATGATCTAATCAAATTGTAGCCCCAAAACTAATGTCTCATGCTCAGCTAAACTATTTGTGCAAATAAATTTCAGCCTATAACATGTAAAATATTTCTTCCCTCTTGAATTGACTAACAAAATGCCCACACCAGAGCCTTGTTTATATTTTTCTCCATTAAAGTATAAAGTACATAAGTCTAATTTTAGTTTTAAATGTTCATTTCTAGCCTTGTTTGATGGCTTTATGGATAGCGTGTAGACACCAATATCATTGGACAATGTTTACACATTTTTGTTCCTTGGTTTGTATTCAGTTATGGTATTTTCATCTTTTGTTCTCTTTTTACTCGAATCTGATTTAACACTACTTTCCATGGAAAACACGTGTGAAAATGCAATGGCAATGTATTCATTTAAATATTTCAACAAATTTATACTTAAGAGCATGGCATAGGCCTTAGGTATGTCAACAACTAATATATCTATGAATTGTTGGTTTATAGGCTTGGATGCTATTTAGATGTGAACATTGTTCAACTCACTTATCACGTTGACTTCACAACTTTTCCAACTAAACAACTCTTCGATTAGATTTAACAGATGTGAGTCCCAACATGTTAAATACTCCAAAGCACATGACATTAGATGAAACTCCATAATATACTAAACAATCATGTAATATTTTATCAAAAAATCCTCACTATAAGAAGGAAATGGGGAAACTCACTCTCTTTTTTATAAATAGGCACAAAGCCATGCTTTTTTAAAAAAAATATCATGTTTCCCAACAAGGTACTTCAAAATTGAATCTCTTTGTTATGTGATTTGGGTCAAATCATGTAATATGATGTTTGCTTTTATTTTCTTCATATCCTCTACAATTTTATACCTCCCCTTTAAAGATAAAAGTTTTAGATTCACTAGAAACATAATGATCTTTGCTCTTAAGCAAAAGAGGATTATTATTGTCTTTTGAATCGAGTGGATTTGTCTTGTTATCAGAAGGTGTGGAAGAGGTTAAGGGCATAGATGTTCTTTTTGAACTGTTGGAATGCATGCACTTCACCCATATTGTCTTCAGTTTCATTTTCATGTTCAAAGGGAAACTTGTGTCTCTAAGATCATGATTATACTAGGATTGAAAGATTTGTTTACATTGTATTCATTGGGAATCACCTCACACCCTTCCATTTCATTTTGAAAGACTTCAAATACTGAGGGGGTCAAGTTCACCATGTTTAGTTGTAGTGTGCACTCTACACCAATTAGTAGAGTCAACTCGCATATGTTTATTTCGAGACGTCTATTGTTTAAGTTTTTTGGTTACGGATTTTATTGTTGTTCTTTAGACCATTATTATTTTGATATGTATATATTTTTCTTACATTTTCATAATTTGTATTTCCCACTTGCCTTTGCAAATGTTTTGAACCATTCATTGTATATTATCTAATTCCAAGTTGCTTGAAGTTTGGGGAAGTGCTTGAGCATTGTTTATATTGGAAATCAAAGCTTGAAATTTATTTTGATGGCCCCTATATAAATGATTGTTAATTTGTAAAATTTGTTGATTGGGATAAACAATTTTTAACAGTAATCAGTTAGATATTGGCATTGGGTTCAACAAAGAGAGATTTTTTTTAATTTGATAGGGTAAAGGTTACGGGTTTTGAAGATCCCGAAACTTAATACAAAGGAGAGAAAGATGAATCGTTTACACACAAATGGGACACCTCTAACAGCGGCAATGGGGCAAGCATAACAACATGCCAAAAACAACTAACAATTTAAACTAGACAGTGGTTCTAACCAACCACTTTCCGTATATTTTTCAGCGAACTTCCACTTTCTTTCTACCTTCAGCAACTGTCTTTTGTGATTCTATTCAGAGTCCCTCCAGCAAGGAGTTTCATCCCAAATTCCCCCTGAGCGGAGGATCATATAGGAGGGATGTAACACTGCTTTTGCACCTTTTTTCTTTTTTTGAACCTTGATCCGACCTTCCTTATCTTCTGTAACAACACAGGGCTAGGATTTGTCTTTCATTGTTGGGTCCTCAGATGTTTATGTCCTAGATAATTCCATTCTTGGGTTTTTATCGAAGGAGAAAACTGAAGCGAAGGGGACAACCGTGTTCGTGGCTTTCCTTGGAGAGATTATATCTTTCAACAAAACATCTTCAGATTGAGGGGGATTTTTAAGGTCATCATTTGGGATAGGGGGTTCAAGAGCTTCCAAAGGTGACATAGAATTGCTATCAGAACTATCTGAATCTTCTTCAGCATTCACCTACATATGGTCAAGGTTGCAGTCTTTCCACCAAGAGGATTCATTTTTTTTTCTCTGAGTGAACTACAATTTTTGGTCAAATGCCCTGAATTAAAATAGTTATGACAACGAAATAGTAAACCTTTGTAATCCAGTGGTTGGGACTAAGAGCAGTCCCCAACTTGTAAAGTGATATTTTCAAGTAAATTCTTAGAAGTATCAATATTCACCAAAATTCTGACGAAATTAGTTTGATAAAAATGATCAGTATCTAGTGGCGAAAGTAGTGTGATAAAAATGACCAGTATTTGGATACAAAGGGAGATTTTGATTCATGTGTGGTATTTTATTTTGAATATGTCCTTAATGGCACAGTTTCCTTTCAGTCCTTATGAATCCAACATAAGCTAGAGGCATATTATATATGTCAATTGTTCATCTAACAAAAATAGTTGGCATGGGATGAAGAACATTCATATACATCTCTAGTACTAAGCCAACACTTGTCTGAAAAGTGGGCATTACCTAAATGTAAACTATTTGGAACCTACATTAAAACTCCTAACGGGCTCATTAGGATCTTTTTTACCACTAGCAAAATACACTAAGAACAATTATTTGACCAAATTGTGTTATGAAAGTGCTTTCAAACTCAATCCAACATGTGATAGAGCTTGCCACTAAGTTTAAGAACCAATCATAAGTGGAAACTTGTAAGGTAAATGGGAATAACCTAGATGCAACATCCTCATGCTTAACAATCTTAATTTTGATTTAAAGGCAAGTATATGCTCTTCAATAATTCTTGTGCCATCATGTTTGTATCTAGAAAGATATTTCTTTGAATTTCTAGGAATATCATAGACATCTCTAATAACATTTCTTTCTATTGAATTTCTAGGAATCCCACTCCAATAACATTTGCATTTGTTCCTAGAAACCAAGGTTGGGCCATATTAATCATAGGAATATGGGTTGTGGTTGAATTACTTGGGTTTGTATAGGAATTGAGGAGGGCTCAAGGAAACTCTGTAATGAACATCCTTCCATACATCAATGATCAAATCATCGAAAGAGATTCACCAACAAAGAACACAATGTGTTACACTAATTGAATATACAATGTACATCTGTGCAACTAACAATGGTTGCACCAGAACAAAACTCTCTAATAGACTACATTTCCACTAGCACTAGAGATGACTCTACACTCTAATCTAACTTTCCACAATGACACAAAGGGTTCTTATATAGGAAAAGCAAGATGTGAGAGAGATTATTATTGGTTGAGTAAACGGTGGGATAAAATCATTCCCTAAGTTACAACTCACCCTTCTCATATATGTGAGGATAACTACCACTTAAATAATTTTGTGCACTTAAATAATGTGCATAATAAGTCACACATTGATAACACATCATCTAAGGTGGACTTCACATTAAGTGTGAAAATGACACACATCAACACCCCCCAAAGATCAGCTTAGGTGATGTGGTAAAAGAGAAGTCTTAACCTTATTGGTATATGTCCCGATAACTAGGCTTAATGAGGTACCCATCTATAATGATATAGTAAAATAATAACGAAGTTGATGTAGATGACTGCCAAATCTAATGCAGCTTCCAACGGAATGAAGAAGAAAATAAAATTCTCTCATGAATTTGACTATATGAACAAGAGTAACTATTGATACATGTTCCATTTGAATGATACACATGGTGAAATCCAAAGAGGGTTGGCTCATAAACTATTATGAATTTTTAAAACCCTAAAAGGGTTGGCTCGATTACGGTTTTGGTAACAAAAAAATACATAATGATTTTGCATACCCTAGAAGGGTTGGCACAAAAATGCTCTGGCATGAAAAAACAACCAGCGTTTGCATTTGCTAGGAACAAACACAAGATGCATAGCATACTTGAACAACCAAGGACGAATTAACAATACACAATAAGTACTTGCCTCTCCTAGCCTCTACCATGTCCATCATCTTCCAAAAATTGTTTTCTTGTTCATCTTCTCTTTCCTCTGCCTATTCCAATATATTATTGTTGTTTTATAGAAAATTTATCCTTATCTCTCGGAGATGATTGGTATGCCTCTTCAATAGAGTGCATTATGAGCATGGTTGGCTCATCTTGTATGGAAATTATGAGGCCATTCAAATATCTTTTTATCTTTTCCTTGTCTTTCCCCATTTGACCAGATCAGAACATAAAACTCCTCTATGTAATCTTTTTCTCCTAACTCTCTTTGTCACAATTTTTTCAACTTCTTCAAAAAAAATTAACTAGCAATTAGTGACTAGAAATTTACCTATTAGCTTGGCTACCAAGTTTTCCCATTTTTGTTTCTCATTTTCCTTTTGGTTCCTCTCTATTTGGATTTCTTTCCAGTAGAGATTTGTTTTTAACTTTAAGCTTGATTTGTGCAAACTTCACCTTTGTGGATCCTTCACTTCTTCACACACAAAGTATTTCTCTATCTAGATGATCCAATCAAATGACTCTTCTATATTTAAAGTTCCAAAGTAATTAAATATTTCCATTTTAGATCTTCCTCGTATCTTGGTGACTGATTTGATCAATATAATATCGTTGTTATCTTCCTTAACAACTTCTTGGGTTGTGTTATTTGTTTTTCTTGTTCCTCTTCAACATCATTCTCATCTCCTATACCTGCAATGGATCCTTTCCTTTTGTTTATTTCCAGGGTGTCCATTCTAATTTGCATTATTCTCATCATCTCTATAATTATATCATTTTTGGTTGCTACATTCCACCTCTCCCTTGGGTAACATTTAGGCCCCTTCTCTAAGCCATTAAAGCTCAAATTTCTAGTCACTCATAAATTAGAGGGTGTTATCATTTCCCCAACTCTATAAGGATGAAACATGGCTCTAATACTAAATTAAGCTATTGATATGTCTTAAAGGCAAATGAGGGACTATGTGAGTGGCTTATAATTCCATTGAGATTATCAAATTCAGTCTATACATGTATGAGGTTAATGAATGAAGTACACAAACCATTTTTTATGTAACAAAGGGTGCAAAGTTATCCTTCTAAGCCCTTTCTATTGTGATATGTATGTAATTCATGGAGATGTCAATATGCAACACACACATAACTAATGGTTCATTGTATTGGGACACAAGGGTAATTTGTAGGGGTAATGTGTAAGGGGTCATATCACTCATTTGGAATCAAGCAAGAATGGATCAAATATGTATTGGGCTATGAGTTGAGTAGCACTGCAGGGTCGACTCGCATAATAGAGATCTTGTGGAGTGATTCTTTCCTTAAGGAATATTGTATGGTAAGTATATTAAATATTAAGATATTTTTTGCCTATCAAACATCTCTTGTGCATGTGATTTATGTTATATTTCAATATATTTCTATCATTGAATGTTGGATCGTAATATGTGGTATCACAGCATTGATTTATCAAAGTGGGAGACGATTTTTTTGGACAGATTGTGAAGTAGTGAATTTTTTTTCGAAAAAAGACGTCAACTTAAGTTCCTTTCTTTAACATCTAGATAACCAATTTGATACTAATGCACCACCATTGAAAAGTAAATTTTTAGTGTTTTCTACAAAGCAGTTACAATAGAGAAATGTCGACGAAGTAGTGACATGTTGAAGTTGGGATTCCAAAATTTCTTTAGTGATGTTTGTCAAGACATAGATTTGGAGAAAATATTAATATCTTTTGATTTAGGTTAGCAAATCAAGTGTCACTTTTTGCATTGTAGAGAAAAAATTAAGCCTATTGTAGTGAAAATTTTGGTAGCAAATCTTCGCCAATCGACAAATCCTTTTATTCATGACCTCCATTTTTGGAGAATCTTGCAGGTTGTGTAGTCATTCATTTCACAAGAAATTTATTACACTTTAATCATACATGCGTTAAATCTCCTCACCACAATCAATTTGATTTTTCAAAAGCATGATTTTCTCCTTAAATGATCATTGTGAATGGAACCTAGACGCACATAATTTATAGCACGTATTGTATCATTAGGTCCTATTCACCATTGATTTAATGCACACATTTTAATTATGAGGCTAATTCGCCACAAATTTTAATGCACATATTTTTTCCTTAGGCCTCATTTGTGATTCATTTACCACACTTATTTCATCTTCAGGGCCTAATCTCCTTTGAGTTTACAACAATTGTTAGATATTTGTCAAGATTTTCCGCTTACAGTTGGTATAAAACATAGAGGTTTGGTAATAATCGTTTTGCACACTCGAAATCTTGAATCGCTCTCATCTTTTGCACGGTCTGAATTCTGATGAATGGTGCTTGTTCTTTGACAATTAAATGGTCGACAACGGACATCTCATTTCAATAGAAAAATTCAACCACATTCTCCATAAAATAAAGATTGAGAAAGCTCTAGTGTTTTTTTGAACTATTAGATCAATAGTAGATGAAGAATACAACAAAATAATACAAACGTTAAAATAAATAACATGTTTCATCAGCCAAGATCAACAACTTAGTATTAAACCACTATTTTATTACCTTCTTGAGGTAAATTGAAATTTTAAAATGACATATGTAAAAAAAGATTAAACATAAAAATAAAAAATAAAATAAAATAAAAAAATAAAAAAAATATCAAACTTTGACAAATGATGTGCATCATTTGATCGTCAGATGGCCCAAGACAAACATCTCATCTTGATAGAAAAGACATTGTCCACATTCTCCATAAAAGGAATATCAAGAAAGCTCTTGCATTGTCCGATTTACATAGATCAGTGGTAGGTATAGAATAAAACAAAATTATGTACAATAAAACCATGATCTGGTCAGATCGCATGAGACAATTCAAGACCCAACCGATTCTATACTAAGAAAGTTTTCAAGAATTATGTAAAAAATTTGCAAAGAAATAAAATTCGTTTTTAGAATTACAAATTACTTCAAACTAATTAAATTAATTTTTAGAATTATATATGACTTCACATAAGTAATTAAATTATTTTTAACATTAGGTATCACTTCACTAAAGTAATTAAATTATTTTTAAAGACATTAGGTCTAAATTTGCTAGGGAACTAAATTATGTTTTACGCATTAAGTACAAATTTGTCAGAGATTCTATGTGTGTGTATGTGTGTCTAAATATTCCCAAGGAATCAAGGTCAAATGTCAAGATTCACCAAGAATTTATAGAAATGTTTAGGACCCTATTCTTAAAGTTTTCCATGGTCTATTGTTTACATAAATTATTTGCTTTAGAACTTGAATATTAGGGAAATATATGGAATGCAATTTTATTGAAACCTTGATTGAGATGAAAACATAATAAATAATTTTAGAACTCGAACATCAAGGGAATATATGGAATGCAATTTTATTGAAACCCCAAGTGTGCTGAAACCCTAATTTTGTATGAATTAACCATGTGGTAATTTTTTGGGAAAAGGAGACACTAGAATATGAGAAGCTTTGTGAGATTAACAAGGATCGAAAAGTTTACAAAAGAAAGTTGCAAAACAAAGATGCAAAAATATCCAAATAGAAGGAGAAGAATAAATCCTACAAAACCAAGGTGCAAAACAAATATACCTCTTCATGATCCAACTAAAGAAAAAACTGGAATTAGTTAGCAATAGGGCTCAATTCAAACATTTCTTGTATGGCAATAAAATTGATGGTATATATAAGGGGTTGTTGCATAACCGTCAGTATTTCCATGGGTGGTTGAATAGAAATAATTAAACTCAAGGACGGTTACATAACCACCAATTTGCTAAAATCAATAGTTTTGCTCAAGTGAATTGAATAGTCAAAGTAACAATAGAATAATTATATCTTCAAGGCTAACACGTTTAGGAGTACTTTAGTGCACGAAATGACACACTTAGAGCATGATAAATAGGAATCGTGACTCTAATTGTAGGAAAGAGTATGTGAGAGGTAAAGTTGACATGTGGTGTGTTGAAGGAGGAAAACGGGTGTAAAGAGGAGTTGAGTGAGCAAACAACAGAGAGTTTGTTGTATTTGTCCTATTGATCTCTTTGTAAACTATCTTTGGTCATAAGAAGTTTAGTAAGTTCAACTTTGTAACTTCCAACTGTTTTCCCCACATTAGGATTTCCAAGTTAAAAGTCTTAGATTTCATTGTTCTTGTTGCTATTCCTTTGAGTTCATAGTTATTTACATTCATAGTTTATTGCTACAAGTTATTTTTATGGTTTTAGCAACACACTATAATAATTCTAAGTTCTTAAAACATTATAAAATTGTCAATTTGGAGTAAAATTCAAGTAGAACAACAATTGTGATTATGTCAATTCTCTTAAGCAAATGCACTTAAGAGGTTCTTCAGGCACAAAAAGTAATCCAAGATCTTGGTTTCCAACTACCAAAGATTCAATCTTGCAGGGTCATGGATGCATTCATAAGAAGGTTCTTGTTTACATAAACCCTAGTAGCAAGGATAATTTCATCAACACTGACTTGGCTATGGGGTTGTAGGTTCAAGCAAGGAATATCAAGGAGTAACATGTATATGGTGAGAGAAGACTCAAGTTTATGAAAATTTGAAGCTCACTATAGATGATTAGGTATTCCATTCTAATTTTAATGCTTTAGATATGGATGGTTTGCATATGGTTATTGGGTATCCTTGGCTAACGACGTGAGGAACTATTAATATTGATATTACATGGAAGTTTATGAAGTTGTGGTGCAAGAATAAGAATGTTATACGACAGGGACTAGACATCCAAAGAAACAAATCCATGCACATGAAGAATCTAAAGAAGAGAATGAGGCATAGATTGAAGAAGAGAATAAGAGTTAATTTCAAGAGGAGAACAAGGAAGCAGTTGAAGAAGAGCATAAGAAATAAATTCAAGAGGAAAACAAGTAAGAATCCAAAGAAGACCACATAAAAGCAATTGATGATGAGCATAAGGAAGTTTTGAGTAAAGCCTAAGAGTTGGAAGGAAAGCATGAGGACTTGGGCACTTGTGAAGGAAGTGTAAACCCTTCACCTACTCAAGAGCCAAATGGACGAGCAAAAAAAATTGTTGAAATGGACAAAGAGGTCGAGTTTATAAAGGTTGTAGTATATAGACATCCACACTACCATGAAATGCAACAATCATGGAGGCATGGCATGGAATGTCAAGATAGTTACAACTATGGGCAAACATGGAATCAAAGTAGCAATAACTATGGACACAAGTAAAATTGAAGTAGCGTGACATAATATGGATCCACCCTCAAAGGTTGGCACCATTAAACACCATCACACATCAAGATTTCATATAGATGGATGGATGAGTGATCAAACATGACATTAAGTGCATATAGATGTGAGGTCTTACTACTTGGTTTCTCCATATGTTTCTAAGGCAAAACATTTTGAGGATAGAATTTTATCCACCTAGGCTCATGGTATTGTGATATATGTGGAGGTTATGAAGATGTTGACATGTGGCACCATAAATAATGGTTCATTGCATTGTGACATAAAGGCAACTTGTAAGGATATAATGTGTAAGGGTGAGTTAAAGGTTTACCTTTCCCTAGTTTTATGAGATATTATAAATAGGGAGTCATATCATTCATTTGGAGTCGAGCAATAATGGAATCAATTATGTATTGAGATAGAAGTAAAGTAGCATGGCTAGGTTGACTCTCATGGTGATCATGTGGAGTGATTCCTTAAAAAAAATTATGTTATTGCCCTACCTTACATATATTTTTTTCATTGCGAGTATGTTGAATATTAGGGCATTTTCAACCTATTTGTTAAAATTATTTTTATATAATAAACAATGTTTTTGTCAGTGGAACGTTTGAGGTATCTTTACAAAAGTAAAGTTTCTTTAAAAAACAAGAGATTCAAGTATAAGCATATAGAACAATAAACATGAGTGAGTTAAGAAAAACATGAAAGGTAGACAACCCATCAACCCCCACTTAAAAACATTTAAAAATTATGAATCAAAATTTAGTTTTTTTTTTTTTTTAGATAATTATAATAAATATTGAAGTGGACAAACATATTTCTTAAATAAAATCTTTAAGAAAGGACATGTAACATTATTGTTGTCATAGAATACCGACCTTAATTTAATTTTAAGAATATCCATTCATTCATATGCACTCAACTGTCCACCAAAATCCCTTAACGTTCTTCTTGCCAAAAAAATTACAACAAAAACATTAGTTGCTAGCCATTTTCTATTCATAAAACTTGGTTACAAATCATATTTTTACCACGAAACTTAGCTGCAAGCCCATTTTCCAATATTATTTGTTCAAAAGTTGAAATGCATTGCTACCTTTGAATCAGAAAAAATAGATAAACAAATACAGCACAAAACAAGGTACAATAAATTAAAAAATGAGTGAGTTTAGTCACCTTGAATGGACTCTGTAAGTCTACGTTACCTGTTTTAAGTCCAATTTCAACTCCATATATTTCTCTCTTCTTTTCTTTTTGACGTATATGTTGGTTATAGCAATGACTCCACGCCTCGTTGTGGTACAACAATGTAGTCAATTTACTAACTTGTATGCCAAATTATAGAAGTGTTTACGTCTGCATGGTAAAAATGTGTTGTCCAACCTCCCATATAAAAAAAAGAAGAAAAGAAAAAAAAATCATCCCATCTCTGTTAGAAAAGCTTTGAATGATTCAGAACACAAAGCCAGCAAAAGAATATTTCTTCTTCTCAACATTTTTTCAGCCTAAAAAGAATGTGACAATTGAAATTACACCTAGAGTTTACAATGAATGAAAGAGAATACCCTATACAATCAACGATCAATTTCCAAAATCAACTGCCCCAGTGGTAAATACCATCACTCATTTACAACATGCAAATAGATAATCAAAACATTGCCTGGCTGCCATACTCATCATGAAAATTTTGGTAACGATGGGCAAGCAGATGGGCCGAGGGCCTTGTGACTTTAAGAGCTACAGTAACATCGTCACATGTGACAGGACCAATACTTGGCAACTCTGCAGGGGATCACAAATGTCAGCAACATAAAAACAGAAGCGAGAGACCACAACAAATGAATTTTATCTACCTTCTTCTGGTAACTGAGCTGCATTATTTTCTTCGAGCTCTGTCATTAATCTCCTCAGTGGCCGCATAGCAGCCTCTTTGCAAACCAAACGAATATCTGAACCAGAATAACCTTCCGTGCTTTCGGCCATAAAATCATACGGAAGCTCAAGATCAGGTTGCAAAGGCAAGAGTTCTTTAAACATAGATCTACGTGCTTCGGGATCCGGAAGAGGCACAAGAATCTTAAAATCCATTAAAGTCCAACTTAACCAATTTGTCTCGTGAAAAGGTTGTATTCAATACTAAAAAAATTGTTTCAAGTAAATGAAGGATACACGTTTCTCAAGCCTTCGGAGCAAGGCAGCATCTAGCTCCCATGGCAAATTTGTGGCCGCCAAGACGAAGACAAGATCATTTGTTTGCATTAGTCCATCCATCTGATTTGACCATCCCACCAGGTGTAGAATGGTATCATGAGTTCCACATAGATATAAAGGATAATATATACTGAGAAATTAAAGACTCCTACTACAAATATACTGGCCAATAAATCAAAATCAAAATTCACAATAAGCATCTTTGAATAATTCGAACATTTGTTTGCTTAAGCGACCAATATTGAATTCATAATGTCTTAGCAATTGTCCAATTAATCCAGAAACCATAACTCTATGTTTCTTGTGCACTCATGTTGTTTTGCCAAGAACCAGAACTGCTTTGAAAGAAAGAAGATGCATTTTATTTTACAGGAAACTTGTGGAGAAAGATGAATGCCATATTTGTCTTACAGTGGGCCGTTTAACCCCCAATAACCTACCTTCACTCAGGTAAAACGTTCTTTAGCAAAAAAAATTTGCCAAAATTTCCCTACTAAGAGTAGCACTAATTTGCAGCTATTCACACAAGATGACATTACCTAATGACCATTCTCCATGACATTTAACTTTTACAAATACGTAATGGTTGTGACTTTTGATAAGCCAAAGAAGAAAATGATGGCATACTGATTAGAAACAGATCAATATAGAAGTTACGGCTAAACTGTTTAGAAGAAATGGGATACATATGCCCCCAGCATACATGTAAAAATGTTAACAAACAGTTCATAGCCTATTGATCCACTAATCGACATCCAGTAACGAGTTCATTTTTTACAAATATGCATCAACAGCATCAGTAGATATACCAACCACTATCAAACTTTGGCTTGTGTCACACAGTTGAGATCGTCTTGTCATAATATCTTTCCATCATTACATACTCATATTCACTAAGGTTTTATTCAATATATTATAAGAAAGGATAAACTAATTCTCTCTTAACTTGGTCATCATATAACCTGGGCTGCTATCTTAGTCTGTTTAGCTAGCATGATTTTGCAGGGGAGATGGGTAAATTTTTTAAATTAAACCAAGGCTAAAGCCAAAAAAGATGTACTTAATTTCTGTTATTTCTAAAATAAAGAATTAGTTAATCATCTCCTGATTCGGTCGCCATATAACCTTTGTTGCTAACTTGGTCTGTTTAACCAGTATGATGTTTTGGGGAAGGGTAAAAAATTATCTTAAACTAAAGCCAAAACCAAAAAGATTCATATGATTTCCATTATTTTACTACACAGATTGTCTGGCAGATTTGAGACTGTAGAATGAGCTTGCTTCCATAATCAAAGAGATAGGCAAGAAACAAACCAAATAGATACCAAGTGCCCTGGATGGTGTTAGCCAACAAGGAACAAATTTTCGATAGAAAATACCAATTTTTGGTCTTCATGATGGACAATGATTAGCAATTGAAAATTTTCAAGGGGCTCAAACAGAGGGGGAAATCCTTTGAGCCTCTTGATATAAAGTCATGCATTCCTTCGAGCCAGAACGACATTGGGGAGAAGCATATTGTTCTCGTTGGAAGGTTCCGATGAAACCTGTAAATAATTATCTTAACTTTTGACCACTAATAGAAGCTACTGTCTGGATGGGATAGCACCTGCATTTGCTTGAGACAACCTTTAGAATCTATAAAATTCTCACTCTCTGAGGATGCTTTTGAGCCTTGATTTCTTCTGTAAGAGGAACGATAGGTCCCACCTTTGACAGCTTCAAAGTAGGGTTCCACAGGGATGTGTCCCCGAGGTCTGGGTGACATCCAGGGGATAGGGACGGAACATCAGGGGGACCAATTTTCAAAAACAAAAGGGGGACGTCCCCCCCCCCCAACTTCCCTGATTTTTTTTTTTTTTCAAATTATAAAGATTTAAATATTAATGTTATATATTATTTTAATAGCCGTCCCCAAAATCCGAGAATTTTTTTGCTATCCCCAAAACTCCGTTCCTCTGCTACCAAGACATGTGGAACACTGCTTCAAATAGATACTGGTGAGTATGGTTCTCCCAGAAACCAAATTTGTAAACCAATTTTCAAAAATTACCCCAGCAGCAGAAAACTTAGCAATGGATGGTGGCAGATTTGAGGATTAAGAACTGTGTGCTTGCAGAACACTATTTGTATCCCTCGTTAAATTGAGTTTGGAACTTGTCTTGAAAATATGCAAATGATCACAAGAAGCTTGACGTAAAAAATGGTAAAGTTCATAATCCACTGTCCAATCCCAAACATGTTCCAAATTCTTCAAGCATATTTTGTCTAGGAGAAGCTTATCGAGATCAATATAGACAAAAAATCAAGCATATGTAACAACTTTCCTTTAGGATAAAATCTAGCACGGAATGTAGTCTCATTCAAGAATTCCAAAGGAAGACAAAATAGTCACTTCCAAACTGACACCTGAGAAGGAATACCCAGGTCCTCTATGGGATTAGATCCAAGAGTCCAGAGGTGCATATGTAGTCCTGAATGATTAAAAATCTAGGGTCCCCTGAAACACCTTTTCCCTGTCTTCTCATGTTGGTAATGCTACAATAAAATATAATTGGGAACAAAACAATAGTTGTATATATCCCCTCAATTTTCGATTCTGCAAAACATAGTGCAGTAGAATACAGATGGAAGGAAAAAGCCCTAAAATTTTGCAAATCAAAGATAGGCCACACAGATACAATAGTCAGCTTTTAGCTGAAAGATTGGAACAAAGTTAAATTTTGGAAATTAAAATTGATGAGAGAATGAGATGCATGCTTTAGAATAAATTAGATGTGATGTAGATGTTTGGAATAACTTGTGCACGATAAACGAATACAAAGGAGATGTATGCTACGCAAACCTTACACAAGCAAAGATAAAGACAAACACACAGATACACATGATATTCACCTGAGAAAACCCTATTGGGTAAAAAACCCAGCACATAAACCTTCTTGATTATAACATAAACTGGACCGTCTTACAATGCTAAACCAAATTTCAAGGTTTTGTGACCTTCATATAGCGCTTTGTTGTATATCACAATACACACGTTTGACTGTGTGTATTCAGCATTCAACGACCATTGTTACATACATCCTCCTTAGAAGAACCATGTCTTTATCTAGCACTTAACATCTGCACAACAAAGGAATCTGCATTCACCAACTACTGAGCCAAGTGATCAACATGTAACACTCCTCAATAGATCCATGTCAAAGTGCCACCAAGACATTGCTAGCACTGCTTCAATCTGACAGATACAATTAGACAAGTGTATGAAACATGTTCAGATAACCTTTCATTGCTTTACATCTAAATTGTTTGGCAAAGGGTAGAGGGACCAAAACAAAAATGCTTTCGAAATGTGGAAACAAGGATTTTCAAAAACCCTTGATTTGGAAACGTCATGGAAATGTCCATACAATATATATATATATATATAGAAACAACGCATAATACTCATTTTTAGTCTATAAAAGATAAAACTCTTAAAAATATATAGTATTCATTCATTCATTACTTCAATGACAAAATTCTAGAATAAATCATCTAGATTGTCCTCAAAATAATGAATGCCACCCACTATTTTTCAATTTTATCATTTATTGACTATAAATCGTATAGTTTGTAGGGGCTCCCCCGTGCATCGAAGCTTCTGAGTGCACACCTTAAAGGGTGCAACGGGAATGGGATGGGAACAAGGCATGGCACTTTGCGAGAAATGTTCTCATACTATTTTATCATACCTACATCCCGTCATGCAGCCTTTATACCACTTGTGATGTCTCCTTGAAATCTTGAAACTCTGAAATCTGACTAAGTCTAGAAAATAATAGGATCCTCCAAAACCTAGAATTTGCTTTATAGCTCCTAGAGGCCCGAAACCACTCTCAAACATCCTTAAAGTATATATATAAAATATAACTTAAAGTATAACAAACTAGATGTAAATACTATTTGATTCATCTCTTCTTTTAAATTTTTTGTTGACTTTGGACCTTTTTTTATGTCAGAACCCTTTGGACATCGTTACATCCTGATTTCACCTTATGATTTATAACATATAAATACGTGGATTAATATGGTTATTATCTGATTATTATTGCTTTGATTTGAGCTTTATAACATATACTGTTACGGAACAGTGATATGCTGATTAGATTACATAATGTGACAGTTGTATTTTTTAATTTTGTACATTGTAGGTATGTATTTGTTAGTTTTGTGTCATTGAATGATATATATGATGACTCAGACTAACTATCTACTTGTTGCGAGGTGGATGCAAGGTTGATTCTACCATCAGAGTTTGACGAGAGAGAGAGCATCATCGGAGAGAATGGAATAAATGGGACGATTGGGGGATGATAGAGGAATTGCTCGTGACCCTACACACACGCACACAATAGATTTAAAATGTTATATGCATAACATGTTTTAAATGCTAGTACTTGGTTATGAAAATCTTGTTTGTGATTATATTTGTATGTAGATTTAGTTCTTGAAATGCATAAAACTACATAAGAATTTTTTACTTATAATTGTCTAGATTTTTGAGAATAAATCACGAAATTAGATATTTAATTTCTAATATATGTATAAACTAGTATAATGTCTTTAAAATGTTTTGGAACGTTTAGCTCATTAAATATTGATATTCAGTAATCTATATATACTAGTTATTGAAGATACGGTTATATTGCAATTAAAAAGCAATTACTGAATTAATATATATTAGTTAAATAAATAATTATCTTAGTTTTAATTATCCTAAAATGCTAACTTGGAATTAAGTTGATCTAAACATACTCTTGGTAAGACATGCATGAAATTGAGTTGAGAACTAGGAATTGGATATGATTATTTTATTGGTCAACATAAACTTATGTTTCAGATATCTTGAGATACGTGGCGTAATGATCTTTTATATGCTTAATATTAAATTATGGCAGATAGACTATGGCATGTTAAAAAAAGATAACTGCAGTTAATAGAAAATTAAAGATGCCACGCATGGAGGGCAAACCAAGAGTTTTAGCATGCAAAAAGGTGGGCACAGTAGATGGAGAGGGATCAGTTTTATAAATTAAGTCCAATGAAATTTAAAAAGGACACACAAAGAGACACACATAGAGAGGAAGGGAAGGATTTGTGAGAGAGTTCGGGAAAAGCAAGGAAAAAGAGCATATTCATCTTACAAACAATTTCATACCAAATTGGTTCTGCAAATTACTTTTCTGTGTGCAATATGGATATGGTTTTATATTTTCTGTGATATCTTTATCACTAGAGACTGAGTCTTAATATAGATTTGGACAACGTTTGAAAATTGGATACTAGTTTTATATATAAGGATAGCGCTTTATATCTGTGAACTGTATATTATTTATAAATGCAGTTGGAATTGTTTAAAAACCTCCAAACCTATATAAGTCTGTGTAAGTGTATATATATATATATATATTGTCAACATTTCTTTTTATATATATATGAAGGAAATACTAGATTGCGTCATTTATAACACCTGCAAAAGGACTGCATTTAGATTTAAAAAGAGAATTCTGCCTTTCAAGGTTAAGCGATCCATTTAGAGTACTTACAAACTGTTGGAACAAAATTGGACTGCGTTCCACTATAATGGATTGTGTTTCACTCTATTGGTCTGCATTCCACTATAATGGGCAGCGTTTCACTATATTGGACTACGTATTTAGTGTTAGATTGTGTTTTAACAAATTTTTAGGTAGAGTCTAAATTTTAGACTGCGGTTTAAATAAATATGTGGGCAGCATCTTAATTATAAATAAACAGGTGTCGATTTGGACTGAGTAATACTTTTTAAAATAACATCTTAAATTATAACAACTACGTTAAATAATTTTGGAGCAGCGCTCTATATATTATGGCTGCGTATTTAATTCATTACTTGTGGTTTTTGCGCTTTATATATTTATAATAGACTGCATTTTACAACAGAGATAGCATGGATAATGAGGTGTAGATGTATATTAGTATTTCAAACTAAGACATCGTAATCAATCTCCCCAAGATAAAACGCCAGGTAGGGGCTGAGTATTATTGGTAGGTGTGGCGTTTCCGTTAGAGTCATGTCTTTGAACTGAACCTTTATAATAGACTGTGCTTGGGTTTATAA
Organism: Torreya grandis; assembly: GCA_037957365.1. NCBI lineage: Eukaryota > Viridiplantae > Streptophyta > Pinopsida > Cupressales > Taxaceae > Torreya > Torreya grandis. Next base: position 4,349,765 of record JARHVA010000101.1, read on the forward strand.
ATTAAATTCTGGCTTTATTAAACACGCTGAGCATTTAAACAACAATTTGTCTGTGTATTTCTATAAGACTACGCTTTTGATTAAGAACTAGTTTCCGCTTTTAGTATAAGCAATCTATTAGATATTTAACAACCCGTTTGAGTAGTTATGCGATACGAAATGAGATCCTTGGATATAGAAATAATGGATTGTTTGATATTTTCGTATGATTAGATAAATTTATGAATCCTATACTCAACGAATTAAAATGGGTATTATTGATTGTACTTGAGTATGGAATTACATTTATAAAATATGTTCAAAGGTTTATCTTTTGCTAAATTAGGTATATATGCATATACAAAGAATATATATATATATATATATATATATATATATCACAGGAAGTATGTATGATACCTTAAGATCATTTAAGATAAACCCAGCTTGGCAATATGACTGGTTACGTTAGAAGTATATGAAAAGCTTGTAACCAGAAATATAAATTAAATGCTTAGGTAGTTGTTAACTTAACAAAAGTAGACTATTGATTGAGATTACTTGTTTTCACATTTGGTGATTACCAATATAAACTTGGTTATGTTTAGGACCAAGAATGTAATTTGTGTAAAACAAGTGTGTTTCCCGATTTAAAAGAGGAATTGTGATCCTTGTTTTTAGCATGCCCGGATGGTATGAATTTTGAATGGACTGTGTTTTGTTATATATTGTTATATATGTACTAATAGCACATTTTAGATTCATTATGCATTAGATGGATAAAATGTATGATTAAGATTGTTTCATTCCTAGTATAGGGAAAATCTGATTAAATCTTTTAAGTTGCATACTATGATATATATGTTTATATTAGATTTTGCATTGATGATGCTAAGTAGGTAGTGAGACGGACTTCACTAGCCTAGGTAGCACCACCAATGTTGGATGTAGATAATCCGATCAAATGGTGTTATTAAATTGACTGATCCAAGTGATCGTATGTTATTTAAGACTTTGACCAAAGTAATATTAGATTGACATTGTCATTTCATATATTTGATTTGCACATTGTGCGATATCATTTTAGAAATGTATTTTCTTTATAATACACATCATGTAGTAGAAATCTTACAGCACACGAGGTACTAGCATGTCTCTTTGGATTCTCGCACCGTTCTATCTACCTATCTGTGAAGGGAGGGCCATTCCCTGATAGGAGATTATGCAGGGGATAGATGGTCCGTGGTTGGTATGGAAAAGCGCTCGAATGATGCTCTCCCTCCCCACTACAATACTTACCTGGTGACTACACTTGAGATTATCAATGATACACGAGTTGGTTCGACTCAAGCTCCGAAAAGCTTGGTATCTATATATAATATTAAGGTTGAATGCCTGAAAAAAATGTAATTGTAATATGTTTGTTATACTTTAACAACAATTGTATTATTGGACCAGTGATGGTTGAGTCCTAATGCATTTACTTTCCTTGCAGTTGTAATAAGATATATTATTTTCGATATTTGAATTTAGAAGTACTATTGTTCTAAGTTATAGATTGGATATGTTTTAGAGTATTTTCTATGGAATGAATGCTAAGTAAATAGTTTAAAAAAAAAAAAGATTACTACATTATTCTAAGTAAAACTTGAGGAGTTGTAACAGAAATGGTTGTAAATGCCCAAAAACGTCTGGATGCTTCTCGGAAATGTCTCAAGTTTTCGGGCATTTCCAGAACATTTCCCTGTTGTTTTTGTACCGAAAACATTTTCAAACAAGAAACGGCAGGGGGGGAAGGGGGAGCATTTCTTGCAACACAATTTTCCCTGTTGCACAACTCCTCGCAACACCTTATTCCAACTCAACCACTGCACACCATTTTGCAACCTTCCATAGTGCAATGAAACTCTGTAGAACATCCTCTGCAACTCTACCATCATTCCCGCATGCTGAAAACCTTGTGCAACTATCATAGGCAATCTCCACACAAATCTGCAAAGCCATCCCCACTTGCGTATTCAACCTGCGCAAGATCTCATGCAACCAATGCTTGCGTAAAACACCTTGTGCAGCACCTACCTTGTGCACAATTACCATTGCGCAAATCCATGCAAAGTTGCGACACTTCCCAACAATCTCCCACTTGTTAAACACTTTGCATAAGGGAACATGTATTCATTTCTTCAACAATTCCATACAACCAAACGCATCTTCTTCCTACACCAAGAGAACTTCTCAGTACTTACTGCCTTGGTCAATGAATCTGCAATATTTTCCTTTGTATCCACTTTCTCCTAATATCTCTCTCTTTTCCACCATTTCCCTTACAAAATGACATCGCACATCAATGTGCTTTGTCCTAAAAAGATACTCAAGGTTCTTTGCTAGACAGATTGCACTTTGACTATCGCAACCTATCCTTATGACAACCATTTCTTCAACAATTCTAGACAACGCTTCCTTGCTTGCATGAATAGCTACGATATATTCAGCTTCGGTGGTCGATATCACAACACTAACCTGTTGTTTGCTCATCCAACTTACAGCTCCACCAAACAAGTTGAACGCATACAGACTGGTAGACTTACAACAATCAATATCTCATGCAACCAATGCTTACGTAAAACACCTTGTGCACAATTAACATTGCACAAGTCCATGCAAAGTTGAGACACTTTCCAACAATCTCCCACTTGTTAAACACTTTGCATAAGGGAACACGTATTCATTTCTTCAACAATTCCAGACAACCAAGCCCATCTTCCTGCACCAAGAGAACTTGTTGGTACTTACTGCCTTGGTCAATGAATCTGCAATGTTTTTCTTTGTATCCACCTTCTCTTGATATCTCTCTTTTCCACCATTTCCCTTACAAAATGATATCTCACATCAATGTGCTTCGTCCTAAAATGATACTCTGGATTCTTTGCTAGACAAATTGCACTGTGAACCCCATCAGAGAACACAATATTTGAAGCCACACTACTTCCTTGCTTGCATGAGTAGTTGCGATATATTTAGCTTCGATGGTCGATATCATAACACTAGCTTGTTGTTTGCTCATCCAACTTACAACTCCACCAAACAAGTTGAACGCATGCGCACTGGTAGACTTACGACAATCAATATCTACACCCCAATCAAACTTTACAAATCCCTGTAGAGTCAAAGTCTTGCTTTCACCAAGTGTGCCCTGATAGCAAATAGCATAGTCAGAAGTTCGGCACAAATACTTGAAGATCATCTTCCCTACCGCCCAATGTTCATTGCCCATCTTGGACATGAATTTGTTGACTACTCCCATTGCTTGCACAATGTCAATCCTTGTAGAGACCATTGCATTCATCAGGATTCCCACTGCAATTACCTATTGAACCTAAATCATGTCCTCCCACTCCACCTGCGTCTTTGCACATTGTGCAGTTGATAGCTTCTAACCAACTAAAAAAGGTGTGCACACAAGTTTGCACTCCTACATCTTGAACCTTTCCAATACCGCTTCAACATAATTCCTTTGGTCTAGCCAAAGCTTCTTATTTGCACGATTTCGTTTTATTGCCCAAGATGAATCTTGCAGCACCAAAATCTTTCATGTCAAAATACGCAGACAGTTGAGACTTCACCTATGTGATCATTTGCTGGCCATTTTTGATCAATAGCATGTTATCCACATAGAGGACTATGATGACAAAGTTATCACTGTTTTCCTTATAGAAGACACAAGGATCAACATTGTTGTGTGCAAACCCAAGTCCAACCGCATAACTATCGAACTTATGATTCCACATTCTAGGTGATTGCTTCAAGCCATACAAGAAACATGGTCTTCACATCCATTTGATCCATCTCAAGATCGAACGCAATAGCAATAGCTAAAAGAAACATGATTGAAGTCAATTCACAACAAGGGAGAAGGTCTCACCAAAGTCAATTCCCCTACCTACGAAAATCCCTTTCCTACCAGGCAAGCCTTATACCTCTCCAATTTCCCTTGTGCATTTTGCTTCTTTTTGAAAACCCACTTGCATCCTATAGGGTTTTGTCCAGGAGGTAACCCTACCAAGCCTAAGTCTCATTTTTGTTCAAAGACCCCATTTCCTCCTTCATAGCCTTCTTCCAAGACTTGTTCTTTAAGCAACCCAAAGCTTCCTTCACTGACTTGAAGTCTTCATTATAGATCACTGATAACAAAAACACAAAATGAAAATCTCAAGGATTCTATGCACTCGTTCCAATCTCCTCGTAGTAGGTGTCGCAAGCTCCTCTTCTTATGACTCTTGTGTGTCATGTCCCCTTTTTCAAATTGAATAAGTTATAAGACCCTTAGCCTATTCTCCATTTCCCAAAGGCTAAAAGGGTGATGCAAGGGAAATAAATTAATAATTTAACCTAAGTTGGCCAAAAATAATTTTATGTTATAAAAAGGCAACTTATGTTATTTTATTAAAAAGGTTATATATTTTTAATAAAGCAAGTCAACAACAATATAGAAGTGGAATGTTGCTTTATGAGTGTTGCCTCAATAAAAAGTGAAAGTAAAATTATAAAAGGGGCATTGGGTTCCTTTGGCGAGTATCTTTTATCAATGAACCTTTCCAACTTATTTGTGAGTTTGAGCATTCCGCTTTAGCGTTCAGCTTTAGAAGACGAAAACCCTCCTGTGGAGCACCAGAGGACAAAAATCCTCCAGTGGAAAAGACTTGGGGATGAAAACCCTTGGGTTTTGTGTGGTGGTTCCACCCAAGGGCTACATTTGCGCTTCAAATCTGGTCTATATCACAAATCAGCTCAATCAAGTAATTAAGGCAGCATGGAAGTTCCAGATCTACACTAGGGCATCAATATTAGGGTTGGCGTCACACTTTTGGAAGCATTTCTAGGGCTAACATCATCATTGTGGGGGCTAACGTCATCACTGTGGGTGCTGACATCGCCATAAGGAGTTGGTTTTGAATTAAATTCTCCACGTTCATGTTTAGTTGTGTCATAAATAATTTTTGCATTTTGATGTAACTGAACTGTATCGTTCTTCCAATGAAATCTCTATTTTCAGTTGTTTATCAAAAAAAATCAGAGACTAATATTCTCAGAATTAAGGGTTTGTTGCAAAAATTAGAAATTGTTGTAAAAATGAGAAATTTACAGAATTCTGTAATTTCATCTATAAGGGTTTTAATATAAAAATCAGAATGTAATATTTTTAGCATAAGGGTTTGCTGTAAAAAGGGACATTACATTGCGACACTTTATTTGTCACACCATACTTCAATACAAGCTCTTCTGCATCTTTATCAACCCACACCTTTCTTGTTTCTTCCTTTGGCTACATCTTTGGCTCTTCCTACACAAAATCCTTGTGTACCTCCCTAAAGACTACATTCCAGCTATAGGCTGCCTTCTTCGTGTCAAGGTTGCAAAGCTTGTACGCTTTGATACCATTCTCATAGCCAATAAAGATGCACTTCGCAGACTTAAATTCAAGTTTTGATCTCTTCTCCTTGGGAACATGAGAGTCAGCTTCACAACCAAAAAATTTGCAGGTGCATGCATGGAATCTTACCAGTCCACACCTCTTGTAGAGTCTTTGCAACCAGCGCTGAGGTAGGTGACATGTTGACGAGGTAACAAATGGTAGCCACTGCTTCAGCCCAAAAAATTTGTTCCAAATGTGCACCACTCAGCATACTTTGAGCCTTGTCCATCAAGGTCTTGTTCATCAGCTCTACAACTCAATTATGATGCGGTGTATATGGAGTTGTCCTTTGCCTTGGAATGCCGCTCTGCCTATAGAATTCGTCAAACTCTTTTAGAGCATTACTCCCCCCCATTGTCTGTGTGCAATACTTTGATCCTCTTATCCGTCTAATTCTCCACAAGAGCTTTGAACTCCTTGAATTTCTTGAGAAATTTTGTATTTATTTTAAATGAAGAATACCCTGGTCTTACAAGAGTAGTCATCTATGAAAGACACAGAGAAGATAGACCTATTCAATAATGGGGCAACTACCAGTCCAAAAACATCACTGTGTATTACCTACAAGATTTCACTTGCCTGCACAACATTTGTGGAGAATTTCCCCTGACTTTGCTTTTTGTAGACACAATTTTCGCAAAAGTCGAAGTCCGACGGACACTTATCCATCCCTTTTGCCATATCTTTAGTCTGCAACATGCACAAACCTTTTTCACCAATATGACCTAGTCTCTAATCCCATGGCATTGTCTTCTCCATCGGAAGCAATGCGCAAGTTCCTGTTTCAGCCTTGGCCTCAAGAACAACAGTGTTGTTACATGCACTGCTTATCGTAGTTGCATCAAGCCTAAACAGAGTACCCATGTGCACACCCCTTACCAACACTATGGCTCCGTGCACCATTTTGCGCCTTTCTCTGTTGAATGAGACCTAGACACCGAATCATTCATTTTTCTCACAGAGATCAAATTCCTCGCAAGGCCAGGATGTGCAAAATACTAGGGAGAGTCTTGATCCTCCCATCTCTAAACTTCAACTTCGTTGTTCCTCTACACAACCCTTTAGATCGAGTTGTCTCCTATAAAGACATCACCACCATCATATTCTTCATTTTTGTAGAACTGTTCCCTCATAAGAGTCATATGATAGGAGGCTCTAGAGTCAATCAACCACACATCATTGCATGTATGCGAGCTTATGACTACGAGATACACATCTCTATCTCCATCACTGGGAACCTTCTCACTTAAAGATTGCATAGCATCTAGTGGTTTTGCCTTTTCGACCTATTTTAGATTTGTAATCCTTGAAATGCCTTGTCTTACTACAATTCTAGCACTTCTTCAAGGATCTATCCAGAGTCTTAAATCTATCTCTAGACTTTGAGCACTTATCCACATTCTTTCTATCATGCCCTATTTTGGACATTTCCATATGCCCAATCGTTACTCTAGCCACCGTTGGGTTATACACCTATTCTTGCTCTTTGTGGGTGCCTCATGGGGAATCTTGCCTATTTTTTCATTAGTTTTATACATAGTTGCAATGATTGGCTTTCATGATGTTTTGATAATTTGGTCACCCATCAATTTAGCCAACCTCTCTTAAGGCACACATTGATATGATTATCCATGTAAATTTTTATGACAACCCAGTTCATGGAGGTAGCCTTAGGTTGGTCATAATCTATGCACATGTTGACTTCATCTATTTTGAGTAGTTTTGTTATAGACAGCCCATCGACATTCAAGCATGTCACCATACCTCTGGTAATGCCAATTGTAGCTATGTTGTGCATTAAGAATATCTCCACCGCACATTAGATTTTCTTTCTCCATGGACATGTTTTGATTAGACTATCCAACCATGTTATAATTATATTAAGAGTTGGACATGATTCATTGTAGATTACATTCTGATGGATCTAGATTGCATATGTAGTATAATGTCATGCCTTGAGATTTTAATCACAGATGTCAATGATTGTTGCTCGTTTTGTGGACTCAAATCAATTCTCATAAAGTATATTGTTATTCAATTGACATACTTTCCTACACTTAGTGTTATGTGATTATTCTGCATCTGTAACATAACCCTATTATTTGTGGTATGTGTGCATGTCAATTAAATTCAATTTGATTTACTTGTTATAGATACTTTAATAGCATCCCAATTACAGTTATGAATTATACTTGGCATTATTTGATTACAATGCAAATTGTATACTTCCTCTCTCTTCATCTACCTTTTTCTCTCTCATTGATGTGATATGGTTTGAGATATAGACATAGCTATTAAGGATTAATAAATATCAATGATCAATCATGATCTAGTTGGATGTATTATGATTAGCATATATGGTTATTGTTCATGCTTCTTTGGTTACAAAACATAATTATGAATTATTTTATATATGATGTCTTTGTACAGACTAACCATGTGATTGTTTGAGTTGACACTGAAAAATTCATGCAATGTTTCGTGGCAGGTTACAGTGCCTTGCACAAATTCAACCTGCACAACATCCCACCAAACCAATGCTTGCGCAAAACACATTTTGCATAATTACCACTGTGCATATCCACGTTATCGGTCGCTACTCTAATGAAACGTTGGATGTTGACAAGAGGTGTACTACTACGATGCCTAGGAGTGACTAAGGACAGAAATGCTTATTGGTTTTCGTAGGAGCTAGAGGAAAATAGATGGTTATGGGGCCATTACTGACTCTCCTCCCGTGTTCTTTAAAGATCAATATGCATATTGAAATCTTCCTCCGAGTAGATGGGTATCCTACTTGGGAGAAGAGCAAACGTTAACTCTAGCAGATGGGAATCTTGCTACGAGTTGTATTTCCTATTTCCACTTGCTGAAGACCATGCAAGAGTCTCACATAAAACAGATGTTATCTCTAGCAAACGGTTATCTTGCTATGAGTTGTATTTTTTGTTTTACTTGTTGATAACAAATAGCGTCCTAGGGAAAATAGATGTTAGCTCTTACAGACAAGTATCATGTTACAAGTTGTATTTATTGTTTTACTTGTTGATAGCGAATGGCATCTCGAGTACAACAGATGTTAGCTCTAACAATCAAGGTATCCCGATGCGAGTTGTATTTCATGTTTTACTTGCTAATAGCGAATGTCATCCCAAATAAACAAAGATGGGTTTCTGCTTTTGCAAACAGTGGAGATTTCTTAGTTTCCTTCTCATGACTCAGTAAGGAAGATTGCACTATATTTTTAGAGGATTATGGACATGGTTGACATCATTTATCTTAGTTCCACCATATGCATTGGCTATGGCCATATTCAAATAATTGGTATAGCATGCTTAGTTGTTTGCAGAATTAATTAATTGTTAATTTGTTGTTATCATGTTTATATATATATATATATATATATATATATATATATATATATATTTGTGTGTGTGTGTGTGTGTGTGTGTGTGGATATTAATTCTCTAACTATGAATGAAGTTGTGGTAGCATATTTTCAGGACTTGATACTTCTAACCCTTCGTACAACAGTTGACTTGATATTTTTGAAGGATTATGGACATGATTGATATCATTTATCTTAGTTTCATTGTATTTATTGACTATGGACATGTTCGGATATTTGATATATTATGCTTAGTTGTTTTACAATGTTAGTTCATTATTAATTTGTTGTTATCATGTGTGTGTGTGTGTATATATTTTTTTTTCGAAAAGAAAATATTGGTATCCTTTATCCAATTATAAAGAAGATACACCCTGTATAGCCTTCCAATAGGAAAGGCAATAGATAAAGAGCGTCCGGGGTACCCTGTAACCAAAAGACGCCAAAAAACATGGCGTGGACATATTTCATAAACAAACAATGTAGGAAGGCATATAGCCTTGACCCATCTGCGATGTGCAATCTGATTGCCAAAACGGCAAGTATAGAAAGAAGACATGCGGAATGGCATGTGTCAAGAAAAAAACTCAAGTCGTGAGCCCCATGACGCATCACCTTCCTTGATTAACAGATAAATCTTACCTTTCGGGTAGTGGCAAGCATCCTTTGCCAGTTTGATAGTGAAAGATTGGAGAAGTGCAACAAGAGACTTTGCTTTTTGTAATAGGTTTCTGAGCATAATACGCTTGCATTGTGTATTCCCATTCATCCACTCAACCACTAGTTTTGAATCTGAGTGTACAGCGATGGATGTAAGCCCCCATTCGTGAGCAATGGATAGAGCAGTAATGATTACTTGAATCTCCACACAGTTGTTGGTGTTTTGAACAGTACCCTGCCTATAGCAGATCTCGACTTCCTTGATGTATATTATCCCCCCAGCTCCACTATGCCCTGGGTTACCAATCGAGGCTCCATCACAGAAGCAGTGTGGCTGCATAGAATCCACAAAGATACCCAATACCTTGCGTTGGGTCTTATGTGGCCTTTGTATTGGAGGCATCAAAGAGTATTTAAATATGTATAGAGTAGTATAAATGTCCGGCTTTTTGTTTGAAAATATAGCTTCGTTCCTAGTAAGCCATATGCTCCAGCAAATTTGTAGTAGAAGTCTGATGTTTTCTTTTGAAATACCTTTGTTCCCAAACCAATCATTCCATGCTTCTGTCAAGTTTCTGCCCTTCCAAGAAAGCCCATATCGCTGAGTAGTGGTAGTATCCCATACCATCATAGAGAAGCTACATAGGAGAAAAAGGTGTGTGACCGATTCAGTGTCCTTTCCGCACAGGGAACAGATATTTCGCCCCTGCGAACCCCTACGCATCAAATTGTCCCAAGTCAGAATTCTGTTATGGAGAGCTAGCCAGAAATGTAGTTTAGTTTTTGGCAGAGCACGAAGCCACCAAATGCCCTTCCACCACCATGGAGCCTCAATAATGCCCTGTCTATGCCAAAGAGCTTTATATCCCAATTTAACCTGATAATGTCCACCATCAAAATTTTATGACTTGCATAAAGAGTCTTCCCTATCTGAGAGGAAAATGGAATTGGATATCAAACAAAGTTTGTATCTATTCCAAATTAAAGATTCATGTTCATCCAGTCCCAAACCTTCAGCAGTCTTCCATCCTAAGGTCCACCCGCTAATCAGAGTTCTGTCAAAGGCATTAGCTAGAGAATGAACAATTTTTTGATGTAGAGATTCCTTCATGGCGTCTGGAACCCTATACTCACCAAGAATACCAATAACTGCATCTCGTCCAATTTTAACCTTTGTGCCATCCCTGGAATCCCATGCCAGGGAGGACTCTATAACTCCAAAGCTCTGTATAATACCCTTCCAAAAAAGTGATCCTCCTATGTGTTTCTTAGGTTGCATCCGAATCCAGTCCAGCATGGAAAGAGGCATAATGTATTTTTGGAAAAGTATTTGTTGCACAGTCCCTGTTTACTAATTAGATTCCAAGCCCCCTTGGCTGCCAACGCCTTGGATAAGGTAGGTAAGTCCTTTAGACCCCAACCACCCTCAGATTTTGGCTGCGCTATCAGGGTCCATTTGATCAGGGGAATACTATTTTTTTCCTTGTTTCCAGCCCATAGAAAATGCAGACAAATCCTTTAAATATTTTTGAGAATCGTCTTTGGAAGGTATGCTAGGGATAACCAGTAAACTGGGATAGCCTCAAGCACACTCTCTTTATTAGAACCAATCTCCCTACCATGGAGATCCATTTGTTGCACCAAAGAGTGACACGTTTTTTCAGTTTTTCAATAAGCCACAACCAATCACCAACACGGTAGGCATTTGTTTTCAGATAGAACCCCACATATTTTATGGAATCTGAAGTAGGTGTGGTGAAAGGCAAGAGTTTTTGAATCAATATCTTGACCGCCTATGGAATGTTGAAGAAATAAACAGCCGACTTCTGTAGATTGAGGACCATAACTGTCATTGAAGAGAAGAGTTTCAAGACCCTGTCCAAACATTTTGCTCCCTGAATAGTACCATTCCCAGATATGAGAATGTCGCCCACAAATAGGATACGTGAAAGCAATGTGCCAGTAGTAATTTTTACACCCATTAGATTACCAACAGACTTCTCATGTGTGACATGCTGACTAAGGGCCTCAACAATGACTAGAAAGAGAAGAGGTGATAGGGGGCAGCCCTGTCGAAGACCTTAAGAGGGGGTAAAAAAATTTGTAGCAGAACCATTAATCAACACCGCGTAAGTCACTGATTGGTAACAATCCTCAATCCAATTTATGAAAGCGGGTGCAAATCCCACTTGGGTGAGAATGAGCCTGAGGTATAACCAATTTACCCTGTCAAAGGCTTTTGAAAGATCTATCTTGAGGAGAAAAGCATATCTAGATTTGGTTTTGATCATGTGCAATGCCTCTTGTCCTGTACCAATGGCGTTATGAATGACTCTATTGTCCAAGAAACCAAACTGTTTTGGGGAAATGTGCTCAGACAGAATAGGTTTTATACAAGCAGCAATGATCTTGGCTATAATCTTGTACATACAATTGCACAAAGATATGGGTCTGAAGTGCTCGAAGCTAGCAAGATCGTCATCTTTTGGGATATTTGCAATGAAGGTGGAGGAAAAAGGAGCATGTATTTTATCCAATATGCGCGATTCCTCAACAGCCTAAAGGTCATTTTCAATGAGGTCCCAAAAACCTATGTAGAACTCCACATTCCACCCATCCAGTCCAGGAGCCTTGCCAAGCTGAAAGGTGTGTAGTGTTTTCTCTAGTTCCTCCATGGTAATAGGACAAAGGAGAGCCTCATTCTGTTGTTCATTCACCCACCCGTCAAAAAAAGATGCAGCCATCATAACATCCCTAATGTTTTCTCTGGGGGGCTCCGTGTAAATATGTTTGTAATGTGTGACCGCAGCTTTGGAGATAGAAGGGAAGTCTTTGCAAACCTCGTTGGTGCTGTCCCTGATAGACCAAATGGTATTTTGTGCTCTGCAAGCCATAGCTTGTCTATGAAAGAATTTGGTATTGTCATCCCCCTCCTCAAGCCAGTTTATCCTGCTCTTCATGCACCACTTTGCTTCCTTCCATGCCAAGAGTCTGGCCTTTTCTAATTCCAATTCGTCAAGTGCTTGTTTTGTTTCCTCTCTGAAGCCATCCAAATGATACGTGCTTAGGCAGTCCCTGATTTTTGTTTCATTCTCTAAGATATCTCTGTCGCTGTCCAAAAAAATTTCTTTTGCCCACAACATAGCAGCAGACTTTGTTAATCTGAGATTTTTTTGTAGGCAGACCATTGCATGCTCCCCCTATTCGCTGGTATATGGTTGCCAAGTCCCCTTGATGAGTTCAATGAAGTCTTCATAGGACAATCAGTGGGGATTAAATTTGAAGGGAGCCAATGGCAGCCTCTTGCCCATGTCCAGTTCCAGCTGAATAGGATTATAATCTGAAGTGAATTGCTTAATGGTAGTCACTTTGTATGTACATGTGTGTGAGATGAGAGCTTCCTTAATTAGAAAACGATCCAATCTCTTCGATATCCCATCCACCCCTCTTCGGTGGTTTGACCATGTGGGTTCAACAAGAGTAGGAGTGGCATCTACCAATTCATGTTGTTCCAAGTAATTCAGAAAAAAATCCGCCAATGGATCAGCTCTAGCAATAAGCCCCTAAACTTCAGACTGATATGTGTAGAAATTTAGGTCTCCCCTAAGAATAAAACGGGGCAATTGTAAAGTGCCAATGTTTGCAAATTCTTCCCAGAAAACCTTCCTATTCTGCGATGGAGCATAGACGTTTAAAATATCAATTTTCATATCTAATTCGTTCGAAAGGAATGTTCCATGAATGTAATTTGGAGTTGTCACAAAAAAGCCCATATCGAATGTATTATCCCATCCCATAGCCAGACCCCCAAAATGCCCTAAAGAGCTACTCATCACAAAGGACCAATCCGGCAAACATTTTTTTAGATATCTCAGAACATCCTTGTCATCACACATTGTTTCTTGTAGAAACATCACACTTGGTTTGTATTTGTAAATGAGCCTCTTCAAGGAACGTTGTTTCAAGGCCTTCCCTACGCCTCTTATATTGTGGGAAATCAAGATCATTTGTTAACCTGCTTTGGCACTGTTCTGCTAAGGGCCCGTGGGATAGTGAGTTGTTTACCAGAAAGAACCTCCTTTGCATGCAGTTGTGCATGTAAGAAATTTGTGCGCCTACCTCTGGATCCCTGAGGTGTGTATACCTTAGTAGATTCCAGCCCACCTGTCATAGGAAAATTTTTGGTTTTGAGAGACATTTCTCTGGTGTGAGAACATGTTTGGTATCTCTTTTCCGAATTCTGAGAGAATGTATCAGTCCCACTAGTGCAAGGCATTTTGGGAGTTCCCTCTAACTCCTAGTCCTACTCCAAGTGAAGTGGTTTGGGTTGTTGTTTTGGAATGTCCTGTGTAGCGTTCCCTATAGGAGCCCACCTACTGATTGCCCAAGATGAATCCACCCCAGTAGAAAGAGTAATGGAATTGTGTTGGGGTAGCGAAATCTCGAACCTTTTTTGAAAAAAATCGAGAGTCTGAAAAGAATCTGTAGTCAAACCTTCCATAACCTGTAACCTCAAGTCACTCAAAAAAGGCTCACAAGCAGGTCAAAACCCCAGGTCATCTGGTAGCTCAGTTTGACATGGAAGTTTAATAGGCAAGAAAGGCGTTGATTTTACGTTACCTTTCTTCTGAAATGGTGTATCCTCCAAGCTCCCTTCCATAGTGCACAAGTGAGACTCCGGCTCCAGCTCATCAAAGTGTCCCTTCAAATCCTCAGAATTGTTTGCTTTTGCCCAATCCTCACTATCTAGATTATGATGTGCAGATACCTCCACCATTCCATCAAAGTGATCTCGATATCCTCTAACTATATCCTCAGCTCCGTGATAGTTGCTTGTATTTTCCTCCATCCCTATTCCCAATGGCTCTGCAACAACTTGCACTTGAATCGTATACCTCTGAGGTCTGTATCTCCTTCAGTGTCTGTTTTTTGAGGTTCCCTGTACATTGTGTGGGTAAGAGATCTTTAAATGTTTGTGTAATCTGTAGTGAGTACATCTAAAAGGGGCATTTTTATAATCCATTATTTGGTTATATAATATCTACCCTTCTCTAAGCAGAATGTTTTTTGGAAGGCCAGCAGAGATATCCATTTCTACACAAATGATAGCAATAGCAGTGTTTCTTTGATTGATTGTGTCTAGATCCGTGCCGATGTATTTCCCAAGATTGTCGCCAATGGTCTTCAAAATCTGTGGTTCCCATAGCTCAATCGACAGCCCTGGCATCTTAACCCAAAGGGCCAAGGATTTGATTTGTTCTCTCCTTGGGTTGAAACCTGCATGCCATCGTGTGTGAGGAGGGCAGCCTTCCCCCAAAACCACGGTCCTCTGGAGATCTTTAATCTATCCTCAGTTGTGTTAAAAAGGAAAGTGATGTAGCCCCTAACACCCCTGTGGATGGTGGGCATGTAGCCCAGTAAGGTCATCCACGTGTTTTGTACCCACCTGTGCAAGTCCTCCTTGCATTTCCTGCCATGAAATTGACCCACTAGTGCTTATTCAGTGTAAAGTATGACTTTGTCTTTAAAAATCCCTAGATCGATTTCAACCTGTATGGTAGATGGATTGATTTTGATGCACTTTTGTTTCTTATTTTGTAAATCTTCCCACTTTCATGCTCTTCAAATACCTTTCGTGGAGTGTGTCCTTTGTAGAGTGCTTCACACTCTATGACCTCCCTTTGTTGTTGTATTTGGCAGGATTTGGAATCACCTTTCCCAGAGTCTCCATCTTTTTGTTTGAACGCCAATGGGGAGAAAATATCTCCTGAATCTGTAGTGTTTGATGGATCCAATGTTCTGTCAAATAGTTCCTCTGTGTAGGGTATCGTCCCCTGTGTTGTTTGGTTCAATCCCCTGTTCCTAACCCTAGAATTTTCTCCTTCCCGCTCCCGCATCTTGTCCATATATATATATATATATATATATATATATATATATATATATATATGCATTTGGACATTACATGGTTGTATGCACCCTTGG
Organism: Torreya grandis; assembly: GCA_037957365.1. NCBI lineage: Eukaryota > Viridiplantae > Streptophyta > Pinopsida > Cupressales > Taxaceae > Torreya > Torreya grandis. The sequence continues at coordinate 4,365,250 of JARHVA010000101.1, forward strand.
GTACGTCAAAAGTCATAATCATTGCATGAGAGGTTAGAAATAACATGTCCAAAAATCTACTACCACATAGCTACATTCATGGTTAGAGAACTAATATCCAAATGCATATATATATATATATATATATATATATATATATTATGAGAGGTTAGAAATAACATGTCCAACAATCTACTACCACGTAGCTACATTCATGGTTAGAGAACTAATATCCAAATGCATATATATATATATATATATATATATATATATATATATATTATGAGAGGTTAGAAATAACATGTCCAAAAATCTACTACCACGTAGCTACATTCATGGTTAGAGAACTAATATCCAAATGCATTAGAAATAACATGTCCAAAAATCTACTACCACGTAGCTACATTCATAGTTAGAGAACTAATATCCAAATGCATATACCAAAAATCTACTACCACGTAGCTACATTCATGGTTAGAGAACTAATATCCAAATGCATATATATCTACTACCACGTAGCTACATTCATGGTTAGAGAACTAATATCCAAATGCATATATAGCTACGTGGTAGTAGATTTTTGGACATGTTATTTCTAACCTCTCATAATATATATATATGCATTTGGATATTAGTTCTCTAACCATGAATGTAGCTACGTGGTAGTAGATTTTTGGACATGTTATTTCTAACCTCTCATAATATATATATATGCATTTGGATATTAGTTCTCTAACCATGAATGTAGCTACGTGGTAGTAGATTTTTGGACATGTTATTTCTAACGTCTCATAATATATATGCATTTGGATATTAGTTCTCTAACCATGAATGTAGCTACGTGGTAGTAGATTTTTGGACATGTTATTTCTAACCTCCCATAATATATATATATATATATATATGCATTTGGATATTAGTTCTCTAACCATGAATGTAGCTACGTGGTAATAGATTTTTGGACATGTTATTTCTAACCTCTCATGCAATGATTATGACTTTTGACGTACCATATTTATATATATATGCATTTGGATATTAGTTCTCTAACCATGAATGTAGCCATGTGGTAGTAAATTTTTGGACATGTTATTTCTAACCTCTCATGCAATGATTATGACTTTTGACATACCCAAGGGTGCATACAACCATGTAATGTCTCACAACTCACAATTGGGAATAGAGGCACAACCAAGGAGCAACATTGAGATACGTGCCATGGTAGAATCTGCATAATTATTCAACTATATCTTGAGATGGATAACTTTTAATTATTATTATATTAATTTATCGTGTATGAGCATTTTGATGGGTGCAGTGAGTGTGCAGGGGACAAGTGTAAAAACAGAAGGGAGGACAAAAGGTGGACCAAAAAATCCATTGAAAATTCCTCCATTGATATTAGTTCTCTAATCATGAATGCAGCTATGTGGTAGTAGATTTCTAGACATGTTATTTCTAACCTTTCATGAAATGGCTGACTTGTGACGTACCCAAAGGTGCATACAACCATGTAATGTCTCACAACTCGCGATTGGAAATAGAGGCACAACCATGGAGCAACATTGAGATATGTGACATGGTAGAATCTGCGTAATTATTTGACTATATCTTGAGATGGGTAATTTTGTATTATTATATTAATTTATTGTGTATGAGCGTTTTGATGGGTGCAGTGAGTGTGCAGGTGATAGGTGTAGAAGCAGAAGGGGGGACAAAAGGTGGACCAAAAAAATCCATTGAAAATTTCTAACCTAGACATGACATAGGAGGTCATGAACCCCAACCTTACCATCGCCACCTAAATTTTGTGTGTATGGTCAAATATTAAACCTTGAAAACATATACCTTGACAACTTAGAACCTAGAGACTATTAAACTTTGAGGACGAGTTTTACGTCAAACACCATTTTTTCCTATGTATGAGCTTGGACCCATTCCTAGAAATGTGGAATTCGAATTTGCGTTGAGAGTCAAAATTTGCCACTTCAAAATTGTCTTCTTGCTTTTTCATTGGCTAAAATTTAAATGCCTTTGGTTGTGTACCTTTTAGTGACATTCTAGGAAGCCCTCAGACCAAGGTCTGAGGCCTTCTAGGCTACTTGGAGGATTGGGGTTGCATGGCCAGAATTGGACACATGTCCCTCCATGGTTGGTTGTGAATGACAACAACCTCCTCCCCTTTTGTAGACAATCTTTCTATTGCAACTCACTTTTAGCTGCAATAGAGATGAGGAGCTGCAAAAAAATAGAGGAATGCAAAGACCACAAAGAAAACGCTGAAGGTGGATTCCTGCAAAATTTCAAGTAGGTGTTGTATTACTTCCTGCTTTTGACTAAATATTCGTGTAAGGAATCCTAAAAAAATTTGTAGCTAAGGGCAACAAGGGGAAGGGTCTTAGTGAAATTACGAGCCCTAGATGTGGTAAATTATTTGACGGTAATTCAAGAATTGAATTCCTATTAATTTTTAGTTGTTGGAAGTGATGGGCAGAGCATGTTTTTCCTTTTGCTTGCCCTCTTAGCTTGCCTCAAGTTTGTGTTGGCTATTACTGCATTGTTGTCTAGCCGGATGTAAACTTCAATGATTATTGGTCTTACCTTATGTGTGCAGCCATACTTGGGTTTTGGGTCCCTTGAAAAACCTCTTGATCTTGGGGGTTGACGAGGGCCTTAGACACCTGATGACGTCATATGGCTAGGAGGTGAGATTCCCCTCTCTACCTACTTGTTAAGTTATTATGCCAGGGAGAGGTGTTATGCCAGGGAGAGGATGTTGTTGTGAAAGTCATTTATTTGTTGTTGTTGTGAAAAGAAAAGATAGAGTTTTATTATTGCAAGAGAAGAAAAGAATTAGGGATATGTGCTATAAAGAAAGGTGTTCTCTTGAAAACAATTATTGTTTTACTTAGCATTGATGATTGACTGTGTTGAATTGTAATTTCTATGAATGGATTGTGAAGTCATGTTAAAATGATTAATCCTATAATTGAAGTTCTGTTATATGGGGATGGTATCCCTGAGATGTGCTTTTAAGTATGTATTGTTCTACATAGAAGAAAGAGAGGCTTAAATTGTTCTAAGTATGGTATGCTTGGGCTTATAAAGCTCAGATTATGTTGTATGGTGGAATATATTTCTCTAACTTTTGATTATATTCATCAAATGTATATACTATATACAAACTTTTTTATGTTAAAAGTTCTTTTTTGAAAAATTGATTTAGGAGGGGGTACTTTTGTTCTATGATTTCATGTTTCATTATTTATTGCTTGAGAAGAAGCATTGTGTTATGAAAAATATATAAAAATAATTCAAACGAAAATTATTAGCCCCTTTTGGGCAGTGTCATGTCCCCTTTCAGTTGACATCTTTCAGAGTTGATGATTAGCCTATTATGCGACCCTCGTAGGCTGATAGGATGGATAGAGGGTCTTGATGGAACTTGGCTTGGCTTCGACTAGCAAAAATTTTCCAATTGGCGTTCGTTCGGGCTCTTTCGGACTCATTTACCTGAGCTCCTATTTTTTAGGGATATTTGACACGCAGCGGAGCACCCCTGTTTTGGTATGGTCATGTGCGGAATCACTCCCTTGTTCGCCAGCTTCAGACGGATCAAGAATCAGATATGTATCGAGGGAGATATTAATATTTAATTGATTTAATTAAAATATTAATTATTTGGCGTAATTATGACTTAGGCGTTTTGGGCCAAGGGGGCGCTCATTATGAAGGGGGTCGTTTTAATTATATTTTATAATTAAAATTGTGTCTTAGACTTTGGAAAATCAAAAGAAAAAAAGAAACCCTAATTTTTAATTGTAAAACCCTAATTAGGGCAAGTGCACTTTTTTTGAGGATATAAGGGTTTCTTATTGGGAGGAGTGCATTATTCATGTTGAAGACAAAATTTTGCTAAGTATTTTCTGAGAAGACTGAGCCAAGGGTTCCAGTATTCTATTTGCATTGAAGAACGTGCAATCTTCAGTGTGTGCAATTTAGAGGTTGTGAGATATCAACTGATCTATTGCCGGGTTGAGAGAACTTCACACAGAGGTTATCACAAAGGTTCACAGGTATTTATTTCATCAGGGTTTGATCCAAAAATTATCCAGAACAAGATTATCAGTTGTGGCACAATTTTTTAGGGTTCTAGAGTACAGCCGTACCAGGCCGTACTATTTTTTTCTGTTGCTATACGGAATCCGTATGGTATTGTATCAAGCCGTACAGTTATAGCAGGGTCATTTTCTCTCTCCTAGGGCAAAACGCCTTCTTTTTGGAAAAACTGATGATACCTTTTTGAGCGCCTACACTTCTATCATCTTTCTGTACCTTCAAAAGCGCGGAGAACAGGTTATTTATTGCAGCCGTACTGGCTGTACCAGATCTAGGGTTTGCTGAAAAAAATCAGGTTTTTAACAATATTTGATATTATTTTATATGCATGATAGAGAAATGATATTGTAATCATCTGGGAAGAATAATAATAATATAGTTTAGCCAGAAGAAGAGTTTACTGCTTCAATATTTATTTATTTGAATTGTATACGAAATTATCTTGCAAATTTCGCATTCTTTATTTCATGCCAAAAACACAAAAAAATCAAAATACACAAAACAGTCCAAAAAAATATTCAGTTTCAGAAATCAGGGAAACAGGGGTTTCTACAGGCAACGTGTTCTAAAGGGTCTCGCACTTTCACTTGCCTCTTTCTTGCGAAGTGTCCTTGCACAAACTGAGCATTATTTGTCTAATAGCTTTCCACAAACTTGCATCTCATCTCCTCTGATAATAGATCTACGACTACAACTTCCACTTTTAGCTCCAATGTAGTACTTGTAAATGGCATCACTAGATTATCCCACGAGTCTGGGAAAGAGCATAGCAGCATGAAACACCTTTCTTCATCATCCATGGATGACAACTAAATTAGCACAATGTTGAAGGCATTCAGGTGCTCTACAACCAAGTCCCCATCATTCATTCGCAATGAATACAACTTTTGCAAGAATAGTTTGTTTACTAGTGACTTTCCCTAGCACAACGTTCCCACCTTATCCCAAAGAAGCTTCGCAGATTCTGAGTCTACAGAATCATCGATCCATTCCTTTCATATTTCCAAACATCCAAGAGTTTCTTCTGGATCATCTCTACATGTAGGTTTTTGTATTTACAAATTTCAATAATAAATGCATCATGAAATTTTAACTTTCAAGTTTCCATTATCTTAATTGTTTGTTTGATTTTTGCAGTTGGCTCGGAATCGGTTGAGCTTGACCTTGAAAAACCTCAACAAACCCCAACGTTCCATGTGTTAGTGTCTTCTCGACCATCTATTCAACTTTTTTTACATTCCATATTTTGGTTTTTCTAGTTAAAGTTTCTTAGATTTAGATTTTATTGACCTCTAAATTTCTCAATATCTATCCTAGTGCTTCTAGTCATTTTCTTCGCACAAGATTCTTCCCCAGTGCTCCCACTTCAAGGAAACCATTTATCGCAAATTAATCCAACTTTTACAAAGCTTACAACCGAGCTTTGTTACCAAATGTTGGGCATAACTTGTGCATGATAAATGAATACAAAGATATGCTACACAAACCCTACACAAACAAAGATAAAGACAAACACATAGATATACACGATTTTTACCTGGGAAAACCCTTTTAGGTAAAAAACCCAACATAAAAACCTTCTTGATTATAACATAAATTGGACCGTCTTACATTGCTAAACCAAGTCTCAAGGTTTTGTGACCTTCATGCAGCGCTTTACTGTATATTACAATGCACACACTTGACCATGTGTGTTCAACATTCAACAACCTTTGTTACATGCATCCTTAGAAGAATCGTGCCTTTATCTAGCACTCACTTTGTAACGTCCGCACAACAAAGGAATCTACATTCGCCAACTACTGAGCCAAGTGATCAAAGTGTAATGCTCCTCAACAGATCCATGTCAAAGTGCCACCGAGACGTTAACACTACTTCAGTTTGATAGATACAGTTAGACAAGTGTATGAAATGCCTTCAAATAATCTTTCATTGTTTTACATGTTGCAAAGCGTCTTGCAACACCTTACTACAACTCAACCACTGTGCACCACTCGTAACGATCCATGGTGCAATGAAACTGTGTAGAATGTCCTACGCAACTATCATAACCAATCTCCAGGTATGTCTATGCAAATATCCCTACTTCCGCAAATTCAACCTGCACAACATCCCACCAAACCAATGCTTGCGCAAAACACATTTTGCATAATTACCACTGTGCATATCCATGCAAAGTTGAGACATTTCCCAATAATAGAAACATTTCAAATCCCCTAGCCTATAGATGAAATATTGTGTTGTAATAGGTCCCTATCAGTTTCAAGGTAAACAGGCATAAGAGACCCATTTGGCAATTCACCTCAACAAAAAACATGTTCATAAATCATAATACAAACCAAAATAAAGCAACTTCAATCCAAGAGAAATAAATAAATAAATAATCATCATGGATCAAGGTTGAATCCTGCAGAAGTTACAGATAATAATGGGTGAAAGCAAAGTCAAATGGCAACCATGATTGTAAAGGACACCCAGCACCATAGTTCCAAGAACCCATAGATTATAAGCAATGTTTAGGAGAAATCAAATGTAATTTGATGAGATAAAAGCATTACAACTCAAAAACTTTTGAAGATCTTTGGGTCTCTCCCTTCTCATTAACTAATATTTGTTCCTAGAAGAAGTGCCATTGCCTCAATTCAGCAGAAGTTTATGCCCTGAAAATAGGTTGGAATCCTGCAAGCTATGTTCATTTTCTGCTGCTTATAAGCTTTTAACCACGCTCTCCTGGTTAAAGGAGCTTATAGGCAACACATTTTAGCTAAAAGCTTAGTTATGAACCTTAATACACTTTACATAATAGATAAAATAGACTTTTACCTGGATGAGCAACTCAGTTTTCAACCGCCTACTTGCTTCATGTTCACTGCGGCCTTCACCACGTTGGCTTATTATAGCATCAATTTCATCCAAAAAAATTGTTGAAGGTGCATGATGTCTCGCAAGTCCAAAAAGTACCTTAACAAGTTTTTCCGAGTCCCCTGCAGTCAAAGAAGAAATATGACATTGTAATATCAAGCAAGAATTTGAAAACCTATTAAACAATAAATATCTAAATCTACTAAATATTCTCTGTTTTGTTTTGTTTACTCATTATGCTATACATGGAAACCATATATTACAACTTCATAAACACAAGTTGAAGGACTATGGGAAGTGGGTTGGGGCGAGGGGGTTGGGAATTGGTAAACATTGACATTAAAACAGTCGTTCAAAGCACTAATCCCTTGTAGAAGTATGAAACAATTCTCTGCTTTTCTGCTTTTCTTAATTACCTACATTCCATTCACTGCCTTCAAGTTCCTATCGCTCATCACATACTCATCTGAGAACACAGATTTGAATATGATATAACACAAAGCAGCAATTTCCATGACACCCAACCATTATTGACTCTATTCAAAAATATGCTCAGGACTAATCCAGTGTTTAAAAAAATAATTGCTTGTGATTTCTCGTCCTGATTCTCCTCTCTATTTATTTCCTCTAACTTCTTGACCAACTTATTTCCTTGGAGCAGATATAAACATATAACTTTCATTGATTTTAACCCACTCAATAGAGAATTCTTGGCCAATCTAACTTAAGATCTTAAGCAATCCGGTTCACTATCAGCCACCCTGTATGCTATAATTACATTGTAGAATCACTGTATCCTATACAGGTTCCCTTGTAGGTTTGTCAATCCAATTCACCCAATATTTCAGATTTCCCACCCTATATTCTTATATTCTTTTATCCAATCAGTGTATCTAACCCTATATTCTTATAGATCTGTCAGATTTCCCACAAATTGTTGTTTCTCCAATCCATCTATGGGCTAGTTGAACATTCACCATCTTCTAAAGTTGGTTCCAAGATTGCCACCACTTCTACCTACCCTGTTTTCTCTGTTCTATCCACTAATTGTTGCACTGTGTCCAATAATTCTGCAACTCAAGCCTCAAACTCGACAATGTAGCAAGTTTTGGTAATTAAAAAATATGGCCTTGAATTGTCTAGTTTTGCAAATACTTCTAGTGAATTTTTAGGGCTGCATCAAACAGGTCTTCAATAATAAGTCGAAACATAAGCAATGTTATAAACCATATTGTTATGATCCACATATTTTTCCTGCCTAAACCTCTAACCCTAGCCATGCCAACATCACAGAAGCCACAGTTGATCTTAACAATAAGGAACTCAAAGAGACGATTCACTCTACACCATCTACAAATCAAAACTTGAACAAGATGTTGGAACTCGATCAAGAGCACAATAAACAAGTAACCTTGTCATAGTTGGAATAGATGAGACCAGAAACGAGGGTGTCTTAACCAAATCTTCAGATATTATACAAAACAAACTACAAATTGAAAACCTAGGTATTTAAAAAGCAGAAAGAAATGGTAGGAACATTGAAAGTAAAAGACGTCTAATCCAATTAAAGGTGAAATCCCTACATAAGAAAGTAAAGATTTTACACAAAGCTTCCATCTTAAAAGGCTCTCGTATGTGTAAGACCTTGTCCCTCAAGATCAAGCTGAATGGAGAAAAGTCTATAGAAGAACAAACTAGGAAAGTAGGGAAATGGGCAATAATAAGAAACAGGAAAGCAATAACAAAAGACCACTTTGAAACTAACAAATAGGGATTGAGCAAGATTCGGATCCTTGGAAGGCACTGTCAAGGTTTCCCATAGAGGCTAAGTTGGATACCAACCTCAATTGATCTTATATTACTTGTTGAAACATGGAAACATAGCGAATCTCATATCCTTGTAAACATTTGCATCAAAACAGTAGTTAGTATGACAAAACTCTCTGCTTTGATGCTTCTATTAATTACCTACATTCCATTCCCTGACTTCACCTATCCATCATTCATCGCATGCTCGTCTGAGAACACAGATCTGAATATGATATAACACAAAACAGTAATATGCATAACACCTAAACCTTAAAACAGTCGTTCAATATGAGACAATTCTGTGCTTTGGTAAACATTTACATTAAAACAGTAGTTCAAAGCACTAATCCCTTGTTGAAGTATGAGACAAATCTCTGCTTTGATGCTTCTCTGCTTTTCTTAATTAGCTACATTTCTTTCCCTGCCTTCACCCTCCTCTCGTTCATTAAATACTCATCTGAGAACACAGATCTGAATATGATATAACACAAAGCAATAATCTGCACAACACCCAACCATTATCGATTCCATACAAAAAGATACTCAGGACTAATCAAGTGTTAATTAAAATAATTGCTTGTGGCTTCTACTCTCGATTCTCTTCTCTCTATTTATTTCCTCTAACTTCTTGACCGGCTTACTTCCTGGTAGCAGATATAAACATATAACTTCCATTGATTTTAACCAACAACAAAGAATTCTTAACCAATCTAACTTAGATCTTAAGCAATCCAGTTCGCTATCAGCCACCCTGTATGCTATAATTCCATTGTGAAATCACTTTATCCTATACAGGTTCCCTTCTAGGCTTGTCAATCAAATTCACCCAAAATTCATCTGACCCTATATTCTTAAAGATCTGTCAGATTTTCCACAAATTGTTGTTTCTCCAATCCATCTAAGGACTTGTTGGACATTCAACATCTTCTAAAGTTCGTTCGAAGACCACCAATATTTTATCTACCTTTTCTCTCTGCTCTATCCACTAAATGTTGCACTCTGTCCAATAATTCTGCTACTCAAGCCTCAAACTTGACAATGCAGCAAGTTCTGGTAATTAAAATATGGCCTTGAATTGTCAGGTTTTGCAGAGACTTCTCGTGAATTTTTAGGGCTGCATCAAATAAGTCTTCAATGTTAAGTTGAAGCGAAATTAATGTTTTAAACCATAATGTTAAGATCAACATTATTTTTCTTGCCTAAACCTGTAACGCTAGCCATGCAAAACATCACAGAAGCCACTGTTGATCTCAAAAACAAGGAACCTGAAGAGACAGTTCACTCTACCCCATCCACAAATAGGGATGAAATGAACAAGATGTTGGAACTCGAGAAAGAGCACAATAAACAAGCACTCAAGCTTATAGTTGGGATAGATGAGACCACAAACAATGATGTCTTAGCCAAATCTCCAGATATTATACAAAACAAATGACAAATTGAAAACCAAGATATTTAAATTGGTACGAACATCGAAAGTAAAAGACATCTAATCTGATTAAAGGTGGAATCTCTACATAAGAAATTAATATTCTATGCAAGGCTTCCACCTTAAAAGGATCTGGTATGTATAAGAACGTGTCCAACAAGATCAAGATGAATGGAGATAGATAGATAAATAGATAAATATATTAATGTCCAACTAATGACCACAAAAAGTAGGTCAAAGGGACTCCAGATTACAGAAATGTGTCAGCAAAAAGCGGGAAACCAAAAAGATCTCCAAAAACAAGAAAAACAATGCTGAAAGAAATAGTATAAAACATGTCAAAGAGTGACCATGCTCAGAGCCAAACCACCAAAGGACCCAACCACGCTCAAGTCCAAAAAAGGGAGCAAAAGAAAAAGAAATGAGCAATCTCCAAGAATCTGTAAACACCAGGAGCACAAGGATGATCCCTAAGAAAGAATAACCAGGAGGGAACCCATCAAGAGTTCGATCAAACTCTCCTATCATCCAAGGCCAACGAGAGGAAGCTCCGAATAGAAGTCTGACTCGAAGAAGGGGAGGTATGATGCCCAATCTGTCCTCCAATCCTCTGCCTAGAAGGGAAAGTCCTTTGTGAAGCTCTGGTGGATCTAGTCTGCCTCCTGATGGCGGATCTGAAGTGAATACGCTGATGAAAAATCGAGGAACTATGAATAGTGTCTCTCAACCTCACTGATCTGGAATGTGGGGTTGTACTGATGTCAATCTGTCGCTTAGTGCCTCTCCTCGAAGGTAGCAGCGTGACAAAGGAAGTAATCCACTGAGTGGAGACTGGTCTAGTGGGTCTCTGAATAGAATGATCACGAAGCTTAAGAGCTGCCTGTATATATAAAGCCAAACATCTATGGTCTTCATATCTGAAGAAGTCAGAGAGCGTCTGTGTCCTAAATAGGCAGTAAAACCTCCCTCTAATCTCATAGTAAATGGGACAACGAAAGATGAAATGCTCCTCAAACTCCATCTCTTGGACGCTGCATAACTGACAAATCATGTCTGCTCGATCTATCTGGTGATTTGTCTCAATCATAAGCCTGTGAGACCCCACTCAAAATTGTCCTAATGGGATGCGAAGAGAGTGCATCCAGTGGCAGAATGTTTACTGTGGACGAATGATGAGTCTATTACTCAACTCCAAAAATGCACTGCATAAAATGCCCTCTTACGGCATAACCCCCCAAGAGGGTTTACCCAAGTGGTATGGATAAACTGTCTATGAATATCATCCCTAATAATCCGGTTCAACCCGTCTAGTGGGTAGAAGATGAGTTGGTGCATCCAAGGAATACATAAATGGAGGAAGTCAGTCCATCATGATTCCCACAGACTCCAATAGATCAGAAGCTCCTGTATACCAACAACATCCAAGGGTCAAAGGAGCTGAGAGAGCAAGATTCTCTGAAGAACAATATGCTAAGGGTCTTTGTCACGTCCACTCGCAGAATCAGCAAACCTCTGTATGCGATGTATAAAAAGAAGTCCAAAATAGGAAAGTAGGGAAATGGACAATAATAAAAAATAGGAAAACAATAATAAATGACCACTTTGAAAGTAACAAATAGGTATTAAGCAAGCTTAGGATCCTTGCAAGCAACTGTCAAGGTTTCCCAAAGAGAAATGTTCCTAAGCTAACTTGTATACCAATCTCTTTTGATCTTATATTACTAGCTGAAACATGGAAACATGAAGAACCTAGAATCGTTGATTCAGATGAATACACTCTTTTATCTGTATGGAACAAAAACTCAAAGGGTAGGGAGATAGGTGGTATTAGTTGCTATATTAAAACGGAGTTCAAGTCAAAAATCACATTATTTAAGAGTGATCCTTATAACCTAAGTCACAAGGTTCATGTTCGAGTTCGAGTTCAACGAGGATAAAAATTGGTTTGAATTCGAGTTCGGATAAAAAATTGAAATAAAATCACCATTAAATTTGAAACGTAAAAAAAAATATAAAACATATAAAAATAAGTCAACATAAGAATATCAAAGATACTTTTTGAAAAACTTAAAAAAAAATATAAAACATATAAAAATAAGTCAACATAAGAATATCAAAGATACTTTTTGAAAAACTGTCTCAAAATCTAAAACATGTAATACTAAGTTCTTAACTTCATACATATTATACATCAAAAAGTTCTACATCATAAAAAGCTAATACACTCTATGGCCTTATAGGGTACTAGCTACATCAAAAAGTTTCATATCATCAAAAACACTTGGCTCATCAACATCATTGTCGTCACTAGATTCATCACAAAAGAATTTGAGATCATTTGCGTCTTCAAAGTCTGTTGCAACAGGTTGGGGCTATGAAGAAAAGGTTTCTTTCTTCATTTTGCTCATGCACATTCTTCATTTTGCTCATGCGCATCTACAAATTGATAGAACATAAACAAGATCTCCTAACTTTCATGACAATAGCTTGTTTCTTTTTTTAGGTTGAATGTGATCAAAATAGCTCCAATTCCTTTCACATGTCGATGCACTTGTTCCTTGACTCAAAATTCAAATGACAAAGTGTTGTAGTTTCTTTGTACTAGATCCATAATATTTCCATCATTTGTATCATTCAAGATGCACCCTATCATATTTGGTTGCAACTGTTGCAAATACCCCTTCTTGTGCTCGTAATGCCCTTGTTTGGTTCCTAATTATACTTGCAAGTTCTGGATCTGGAACAAGCCTATCAATGACTTCATAAAGTCCACTCATTATTTTTGCATCACTTTCTCTTTCTATATGAAAGAGCTTAAACTCTAAATAACAAGCTACTGCATGTAAGGATGTGTGCATCATTTTCCATCTTATATCAATCACACCTCATATTGCTTTGTAGTCTACCTCCACATCATTGAATGCCTTTTGAATGGATTCTTTGCAATGGTCCATAGCCTCATAAAGCATGGCAAGGCAAGGGGTGTCACCATCAACCATGTGAAACACATCAACTATAGGCTCACACATTTTTAGAACCTTATTTGCACTTTTCCAAAAGCTTGGGTTTATGATGATTTGTTCTGCTTGCTTTCCCTTCAAGCTTTTTGAACGCGCAAAAATTTTCCACTCATTAGAACAAATCACTGACTTTATCGTTTCTTTTCCTTCAACCACTCTTTTCAAAGTGATATAAAAGGAAGCAAATCTTGTTTCACAAGGCCTCAACAACTCCATTGATGCATGTTGTCGATAAATGCTCAATGTGAGACGGTGGTTCCTTATGAAATTTGCAAATGTCCTCCCCCTTTTAATTGTTTCATGCACCCATGTAAATTTGGCTAAGCCCTGTAGTAGCAAATTAAGACAATGAGCTGCACAAGGGCTCCAATAAATTTTTGGATACTTGTTCATAATCATTTTTCCAGCCCCTACACAATTTGTGGCATCATCAGTGACAATTTGAGCTACATTTTCCTCACCCACTTCAAGAATTGTTTCATCTAAGATTTTGAAAATGAACTCTGATGTCTTCTTATGATTCATGGTGTCAATCACTTTCAAGAAAGATACGCCTTGAGAGCAATATATCAAGACATTAATCAATGGCCTCTGAAACATATCAAACCATCACTCAGTGTACTGCACCTTGTTACACTCCAAGAGGCTTTGGCATTTGCCATGCTTTCAATCACCCTCTCTTTTAACCTTTCCAAGAGAGTAGTCCTAAGCCTTTCAGAACTAGGTGGAGCGTAACCTTTGTGGTGTCAATCACTTTCAAAAAAGATATGCCTTGAGGGCAATATACCAAAACATTACTCAAACCAACCATCACTCAATATACTGCACTCTGTTACACTCCAAAAGGCTTTAACATCTGCCATGTTTTCAGTCACCTTCTCTTTTGACCTTTCCAAAAGAGTAATCTGAAGCCTTTTAGAACTAGGTGGAGTGTAATCTTTGCGAAATTCAAATATTTTTTTAATTGTGTTATTAAATAACAGACTCCTAGCCACCTTGAATGGAATGGCACTTGAAGAAAACAAATTGTCCAATGCATCATCCACATCCTGCTTTTGCACTGGCTTCCACATGTTGGGAATTGTTCCACTCCCACAAGTGTTTGATTGTGTATGTGAGGATGACATGCTTGTAGAAAAACTTTTTGATGTGCCCCTGGATATTTCCTTTTGAATTTTTTATTTTTTATGCGTTGCTATATGTTTTCCAACAAATGATTGTTCTTCTTTCTCCAATCTCATTCTAATTTCTGAAGTCAAATTAGAGCATGGTTTAACCCCCCCCCACCAAGGCCACCCGATCTTTCAAGCAGATGGTCAATGACCCGAGTTAAAGTCCCATGAAATATTTTTCCACATAAATTACATTTGGTTTCATTCCCTGATCCACTCAGTGACACATGCTTCCATCCCTCAACTTTTGACTTATGAGCCATGAATGCTTCTGCAAAATTTAAATAAAAATTTAATGTAAATATATTTTAAAAACAAAGATAAAATAAGATAAGATAAATATATTAATGTCCGACAAATGACCACCAAAGTAGGTCAAAGGGACTGCAGAGTACAAAGGTACCAATACAAAGCAAGAAAACCCAATTTTTTTCCTAAAAAGAGCAATGTAGAAAGAAAAGCAATACAAAGCAGACCTAACCCACAACCCCAAACACAATGGGGAGGTGGAGATGTACAAGAAGAGAAAGATCCACAAGGAGAAAGATCCAAGAAAAGCAATAAGAAAGGTCCATCCAGGAGTAGACCCAACTCTCCTAACATCCAAGGCCGGCTAAAAGAAACTCAAAATAGAAGGGTGACCAAAGGAAGAGGAGGTGAGATGCTTGAGCCGCCCACTATGCTACTGTCTGAAGAAGGTAGCATGCCGCAAAGCCCTAGTGGATCTTATTTGTCTTTTGGTACTGGAACTGGAATGGTTATGTCGATGAGATATTGGAGAATTGTGGATGGCCCCTCGGGTCCACACTAATCTAGAGTGTGAAGCCATGTTGATATTGATTTGGCGCTTAGTGCCCCTCCCCGATGGTAACGTTGTAAAAAAAGGAAGTGATTTGTTGGGTAGAGTCTGGTCTAGTGGGGGCCTGAATAGTATGGTCATGAAGCCTAAGAGCCTCCTGCATGTATAAAGCCAAGCATCTTTGGTCGTCATATCTGATGAAGTTAGTGAAACCCTGGGTCCCCCTAAAAAGGCAATGGAAACTCCTAATCACATAGTAGATGGGGAAACAGACGATGAAGTGTTCTTTCATCTCAACCTCTTGAAGGATGCACAATTGATCCTATCTGAGCGATCCATCTAGTGATTTGTCTCAATCCAAAGCCTATGAGAACCCACTCGAAACTAGCCTAGGGGAACGCGAAGAGCGCGCATCCAATGGCAGAGTGTATACTGAGGACGGACAATAAGCCCGTCACACAATTCCAAGAAGTTCTTCGCATAAAAGGCCATCTTTGGGCATAACCCAGCATGAGGGTTTACCCAAGTGGTAAAGATAAATTGCCTGTAAATATCCTCCCTAATGATCCTGTTCAACTCTTGTCTGGAAGGTAGAAGGTGACCCGATGCATCCAAGGAGTACCTAAACGGAGGGAGACAATCCATCCTAATACCCACGGACTCTAAGAGATTTGTGACCCCTACGTACCAACGAGCCCAACCTGAAGAGTCAAAAAGGGCAATAGTCTCTAAAGAACAATAAGCCAAGTACAGGTACATGTCCCGCCCCTTCGCTAAGTCGACGAAGCTTTGGATGCAATGCAAGAAAGATATCAAATCAAACATAGTCTCCAATCGGAAGGGTCGTCTACAAGGATGATGTGTTGGGGGACAGTCTGCTTGCCCCTGATAATGCGGCAGAGGAGAAGCGTCTGGACTCTCTTGGCTAAAGCCCAATCCAACTCGAGCAAAGAGGGGCCCCAAATCACGAAGCCATATAGAACAATGGGTCTGATAAGGGTGTCCATGAGGGACATCTTGGAAGAAATGTCTTAAAAGTGGTGTCGAAAACACTGTCTCTTGAGGAGGGCTAAAGATCCGTAGCCCTTATTGACTCAAGGCTGGAGGGCCTGTGTTAAACTAAAGCGAGGTCCAAAGAATTGCACCCCCAAGTAAATATAGGTGCTAGTGATCTCAATCTCGTCCCCCCTGAAGAATAAATGGAGGTGTGAGGTCTTCAACCCATTGAAGACCATAACCTTGGTTTTACCCAGGTTGACTGTCAACTGCCAAAGATCACAGAATAGAGCTAAGGCATCCAACTATCTCTTCAACCCCTCAGGTGATGAGGCCAGAAGGACCACGTCATACGCAAATAATAGGATAGATATCAAAACCTAGTGGAGGCACCCATCACTGTCCTAGATATGCTCGTGAAGAAAAGTCTCTAACTCATCAATGTATATCCCAAATAAAGTGGGGGACAAGGGGCAAACCTGTTTAACACCAATGGTACTCTTGATGAAATCAGATGTCCCATGGGCCACGCGGGGACGACCAAGGACGGTCTCGTATAGGCGCATGATGGCGGTCAAAAGGGCCTCGGATATGCCAATGTCTTTGAGACTTTGGAGTAGGTCCCCCTGCGGAACAGAGTCAGACGCTTTCCGAAAGTCTACAAAGCAGCAATAGACTTTCAATGAGAAATGACGTGCCTCCTCAATGATGGCTCAGAGAGTAAAGATAAGACCAATGGTCTAATGAGCAGGTCAGAACCCCCTGTCCCCTAGCTCTGAGGTGGCTCTACTCCAACTCCCTCGAGAGTTGCGTATGAACTGTAGCATACAGTTTCGAGAATGTGTGGCCCACCATGATCGTCCTATAGTTGTTGGGGTCTGAACTGGGGTTCGATTTGTTTATCGGATGAATGGTATGATGTGACCAAGCCGATGGAAAACCTGAACGGACCACGTGATTCAAGAGATCAGACAAGTAACTCCCTAGTGCACCAAAACCATGCTTATAGAATTTTGCTTGGAAACCCTTCTCATTATTTGCCTACTACTATTCATCACCCTAACAGCATCTCTGATGTTCTTGTATGTGAATAAATGGCAAGAGGAGGGCGGAGAAGCAATCTGGATTTGGGATTGCCCAGGGATATCATAGAGTGTAAGTGTGGGAGATCATGGATTTGAGGTTAAGCTCTAAAGGAAGGGGAGTGTGGCGGGGAAGGATGGTGCACCAGAAATGTTTGGGAGAGTGGATGAGGGAAGCACATAAGATTCATCTCCTCTGAGAGATAAAGAGGCGTTTCTTACGACGAAGGAGACAATGATAGGAGGCTTTTAGGGTGGGGTAGGAGGAATGGGCATGGATGAAAGCATGTCGAAGCTAGCAGTGAAGAGTCTTGCATTCATTGTTGAACCACTTGTTCATGGGGCTAGATCTAATATTATTAGGTTGATGGGAGGTGGAAGTGGCCCGAGTGGAGCTAGGAAAGGACTTCAGGGATACTTCCCAAATGATAGAAGAAAGGTGGGTGTACTTCGTAACAGCACAATCAAGTGAAAAGAACTGGGTCTCGAATGGGAGTAGTTGGCGGATGTGGGAAAAAAAGGCATCAGGGTCCCCTTCATCAAACCGAAAGGTAGTACAAGGGAGGCTATGGGAGGGAACAGTAATAGGAGGGGGGATACCAACCTGGAGAGAGAAAGAAAGAAGAGCATGGTCCACAAGGGGATGGGGGAAACAGAGAAGTGACAGATGAGCGACAATAGGCTCTGACTAGACGTGACATAATCCACCACACTCCACCCCCACCATGAGACCAGCATGTGAAAAAGGAGAGTTTGGGAAGCAGGCGAGCTCATTTAGGATCAACAACTCGTGAGATTCTCCCAACTATGTGCCCCGACCATAGGCCGTGGAAGGCCCCAAATCATCATTTGACATCCTATGAAATCCCACTGACTCTGGGTCTATCTCTTGGGTGTAGAACACATCTGTTGAACGGTCGCGGAGAGGGATTTGGAGGGCTCTAGTACGGGCATTGAAGTCCCCTAGAAGGATGACTTTCCCAACCACTGAAAACTGAGTGATACCGGCATACAAATCTATAAAAGGGTCAACATCAGGGCCATTGTGGATAGCATACGATGAGGAAGCAAGAGGGAAGTAACAAACTGCAATGTAGATGACCCTGGGAAGGGGGGCAACACCTCTAATCTGGACCCACATGAACCTAGCAAACTCATCTGTGACCAACACCAAAATCCTCTTCTGGAGGGAATCTCTAGTCATACAAGCCACACCACCTAAACCCCTGACACCCCCTGAGCTCCTCGTCTCCTATCTACAAGCTAAAAAACAATGATATCTCACTATGTTGTTTGGATACAAGTACGGGTACGAGTACAACTCAGGTACGTGGGTATGCCATTTTTCTAGAACCTTGATTTGGATATGTCATGGGTATATATATATATATATATATATTTTTTTTTTTTTTTTATTTAAAATATATTTAAATATATATATATAAACAATGCATATTACTCATTTTTTTAGTAAAACACTTTAAAATACATACAAACAAAGCAACTGTCTAGCTTTTTGGTGCACAAA
The DNA here is from genome assembly GCA_037957365.1 of Torreya grandis. Taxonomy (NCBI): domain Eukaryota; kingdom Viridiplantae; phylum Streptophyta; class Pinopsida; order Cupressales; family Taxaceae; genus Torreya; species Torreya grandis. The sequence goes on from JARHVA010000101.1 coordinate 4,384,045, forward strand.
TTCTTTACTATATACTCTGTCAATTTGAAATTTGATAATTGCATTGATAAGAATGTTAAATTTGTTCTTGATTTAATTGATTTCATAAGCAAATAAATTTACAAACAAAGCAATCATGTGTTATTAATTATTTTGGCTACACATTTAATCAAAAGTTGTAGGAATGTCATCCTACTAAATAACCAGAGCTATATAAATATTCGGGGTTGCATTCCTATTTCCCAAACTATCCTAACAACTCTTCATCCCTGTGTCAATAAAAAAAATTAGTTGTGCTTTAACATACAGTTCAAGTGTCACTTTTACCAAGGCGAGTAGAGTACTACGCTTTGTGATTTGGCCTAAGACCAATGTTGGATGCATTATAGGGACTGTGTTATCTGGTGAGGCACCATAAACCTGTAGGATGACATCCTAATTGAGAGTTTGAATTCACAAATATCTTTTAGGGTTTCGTAGTTTTTTTAGGGTTTTTTTAAAATGTTTTTTGAATTTTTTTTAAATTTTTTCCGCCCCCTGTTTCTTGCCCCCGCCGGAAACACTAATTTAAAAAAACTAAAATAAAGTAAATGTGAAAAAAAGAAAAAATGCATAATTTAAAAAAACTAAAATAAATAAATAAATTATTAAATACTAAATTAAAAAACATAAAAAATAAACAATAAACAACAGATAGAACAAGTTATTTATAAAAAAAAACAAAAAATAGAGTCTATCACATAAAAAATAGAAAGAATTAAAATAGTAAAAAACATTAAAAAATAAAAGATATCTTTTAAACATTTTTTTTTTCAAAATAAATTAAGTCCAAAAAAATTAAAACAAAAAATTTACGTTGAAAAAAAACATAATTTGAAAATAATTATATTATAAAACAAGTAAATTAAATTATAAAAAGATAAATTAAAAAACATAAGGAATAAAAATTAAAAAAATAGACAAAATTAGAAAACACGATAATAAAAAAAGCATGAAATAAAAAATTAAAATAAATATATATTTTTTAAATTATAAATAAAATTTATTAAAAATAAATAAACATTAAAAAAAATTAACAAAACATTAAAAAAATAGAAAGAATAAAAAATAGTAGAAAACATTAAATAAATAAAAGATATATTGTAAATATATTTATAAAAAATAAAATAAACATTAAAAAATGAAAAAAATATTATAATTTTGTTTTTAAAATTATAAATTAAGATTATTAAAAATAAATAAATACTAAAAAAAATTAAAAATAAAAATACATAATAAAAAAATTAAAAGTTATTAAAAGTAAATAAATAAATAAAAAGAAAATTAGTACAAAATAACAAATAAAACATGTTAAAACAAAATCAAAAAATAAAAACTTCGTAATGAAAATAAAATAAAATATATATAAAAACAAAACTTAAAAAACATAAAATAAATTAAATTAAAACGAAATTTAAAAATAAAAAATAAAAAAATTATAATCAAGATTCAAAATAAAATAAAAAATTGTAATGTCCCCAAATGGGACAATTAGGCAAAGTTGGGGTTTTCCAACACACCCTACATAATCCAAAACCTCTTCCTTCAAGTGTAACTAAAAATACAAATTCAATCAATAACACATTTCAAAAAATGAAGCAATATTCAACAATTTCCTCACCAAACCCTTTGGCGATCAGGGCAAAAATCAGATTTGATACTTCTAACCCTCCAAAAAATATGAACTGAGTTGAAAATCACAGCCACTAATTTTAAAAGTCAAAATATTCACTCAAAACTTGAAACTCAGAGTTCTGGAATTTATTATTGCAAAATTACAGCAAAATTTCATAAATTCACAACTTCCACAATACTTGGAATTTCCATGCAAGCGATAGCTCAAAATGATCAAAAAAACAGTAGCTATCAAATAAAATGAGAACAGAATTTTCCTATCACAAAAAGCCCACCAAACGCTGTCCCAAAATTTCCAAAGCCCTAGTTCACTGCGGAAATAATATAATAAATTCAAAATATTATCTAAGGCACAAAATCACCCTAAATCATGTGCAAATCAACTCTCAAACCATTCACCAAGCTTATAATAAATTGTTAAAAATACCTCTAACCCTAAAAGAGAGTTGCAAAGACAATTTACCATCTTGAGAGGGGTTGCCACCTTGGGAAGGCCTCCAAAATCAACAAAACTCTTTGAACCAAATTCGCCCACCTCTTTGACCTACAAATCATGAATTTTCAGCGCTCCAAAGGGTTTGAAACAATCCTTGATGAAGGTGGTGTCCAAAGACACCTTTGTAGATCCACTTTCATACAACTATGCAAAATTGAGATGCAATTACAGCGCTTGAATAGCGCTGCTCTGGTAGAAGAATGAAAGTTTTTACCCCCAAAATCCTTGGTGCACTTGAAGGTTTTCATCCTCAAGTCACTTGTTCAAGCTTGACATACTTGCACAAGAATTTCACTATCAAAAATGCATAACCTTTTCAAATGAGCCTTCCCTTTCCTTTTATATTGCTCCTCCAAATGTGGCGCCCAAATAGAGAGGGACAGTTTAACTGTTTCTTTTAAAAAAACGATATATTACAAGCTTCCTTATAAAAGCACTTTTAGGACTTAAATGTCCATGACCCTTAAAAGGTCCCAACTTAAGTGAAAATTAGATAAAAAGCATTTTTTGCATAACTCAACTGAAAATTAGAATACTTTAGTACTTTTCATCTTTTTGCTCTTTGAATAGCCCCACATAGTTCCCCTTTTGTTTCTTTCCCTTAGTCTTGTGGAAACAAAACCAAGCTAAGGGTTTAAAGCAAGTTATGCTATAAAGGGGACATTACAAAAATATAAAAACAAAACTTAAAATATGAAATAAAACGTAAAAATACAAAAAAAAAAATTTAAAAAAAACGTATTAAAAAAACAAGCCAAACAAATAAAATATAACAAAACATATTAAACTTCAAACCCTACCTCTACAGTTGCGTGCTCCTCTATCGATCAACAATGCCTCGAGCTCCCGTTGCGTAGTCCTATCTGCATGCAAGTGCGTTGAGCTCCCGCATTCTGTGTTTCGACTACATCGAGCTCCTTGCAAGGACTGTCACGCCTCCAACCTCACGCAACCAACTTGACGTGACCACTCAACATCCAACCTCACGCAACCAACTTGACACGACCACTCAACATCCAACCTCACGCGTTCAACATGCCCTTCGTCAAGGATTCTAGGCAAAGGGCTTTCATCCACAGTTTTCTCCTTCCTCATGCTATCCACAACACAACTCCATGCATTTCTCCACAAAGACACATGGGCGCAGACACAGACACAACAAATGCAATGAAAAATAAATTGTAAAACAACTTCGATCTCCCAAAACCCTCACTAAGCTTGTTTGCATTCCCTGGTCCTGAACCCACCCCCTTATAGAACGTTTTGCCTTATATTTTGGCGCTAAAAATCTCGCCATTTTTACCTCAAATCTAGTAAATTTCCGATGAACTTTATGGACCGACAAAAACCGGCAAATTTGAACTCTGTGCCGAAAAATCGGCGTACTTTGTGACTTATCTTATAACCAATACATCTAGCTTGATATCATCTATGAGTACAATAATAACATTTTCATTGCTATTTTGCACTTTCAACTCTACCTTTTAAAAAACTCAAATCTTGCAATTGATCATACTTTCACTAACTTGAAAATGATATTGCTACCCTAAAAGGCAAACAAGGCTTTCTCCTCCTTCGATAAATCAATGCAAGAACTAGGAAGGCTCAATCCAATATTTTGGCTCATAGCTTTAATCTCAACCCTCTATGGATTGAAGAAGACTCAAACTTGACTCTTAAATATAAAAGAAGCTCTGAAGATAACAAGGCACCGAGCTTCTTAAGTTGAGCTTCTGCCACGATTTGATTATTTGTAAAGGGATGGATTCTTGGCCGAACTCACACCTTATGACATGTATACATGAGATGGGTATAAGTGTCGTCGATTATATCATATCCTATATTCCCTTTTTAAACAACATTGAAGTAACTAAGGATAACATGCCCAAATCAGACCACCACCCCATAAGGATAGCTTTCGACATAGATAACTCATGAAGAAACTGCCATGAAAAACTCTAGAAAATCGAGTTATCTTTGATAATAAAAGATTCAGAAATTCTCAAAGATCACAATATTTTCAATTACAATTTGGAAGATGACACAAAAGAAAACTTGTATGGTAAATTCACTTTTAACTTGTCTACATGGTTAGACAAGTATTCTAGAAAACTGCATATCAAAGGAAAACATATTTTAACAAACCATTTTTATGACTTGGAATGTAAGACTGCAAAGATATAAGAATCACCTCTAGTGAATCCAATATAGCTACTAAGACTAAATACTATGAGTCTTAAATAAAAAATTAAAACATCAATATGTAATAAAAAACCAAGAGAAGCTTCTCGACTTGTGCAAACAGGACCCCAAAAGATTTTGGGCTAATATCATTCCTAGAAAACCTAAGGAATCTCAAAACATTTATATAGACTACTAGAATTGCTAGCTTCATACCTCTACATATCTCCTTGATCATTGGAAAAACATCGAAATCACTCAACTTTACACTAAGGTTCTCTTGGATGAAGTTATGAAGTCTAGCATTAAGTGCCTAGCTAGAGGTAAAGCTAAGGATGTCGAAGGATACCAAGCTGAGATCTTAAACATAGTTGACAAACTTGTACTCGACGACCCAAAATTTTGACTCAGATTCAGGTCTCCAATATCATTCCTAAAGATCCCAAAAGATTTTGGGCTAATATCATTCCTAGAAAACCTAAGGAATCTCAAAACATTTATATAGACTACTAGAATTGCTAGCTTCATACCTCTACATATCTCCTTGATCATTGGAAAAACATCGAAATCACTCAACTTTATACTAAGGTTCTCTTGGATGAAGTTATAAAGTCTGACATTCAGTGCCTAGCTAGAGGTAACGCTAAGGATGTCGAAGGATACCAAGCTGAGATCTTAAACATAGTTGACAAACTTGTACTCGATGACCCAAAATTTTGACTCAGATTCAGGTCTCCAAAATTACACGGCAACCATATTGCTACTTATATATATATATATATATATAAACTTAAATAACATGTAAAACACTGTTAAATGACATAGAAATAAATTTAGAGAATGCCTAAGTATATTTTATTATTTATATTAATTTTTGACCAAAAAAAGTGAAATGTTCAATTTTAGACCAAAAAGGAATACAAAGTAGAAATTACAATGCTCATAGGGTCATAGACTATACTCATCAATGCACCAAAATATAATAATATGAATATCATCTCTAACGCCTGATCTACTGCCCTCTAGAAGTGGAAGGTAAAGATTCCTCCTCTGCAACAACAACATCCACAAAGATATCATCTACATCCTCACCAACTCCTCTCGACATCTCTACTACCCATGATGTTATCATTTCCTCTACTTCTCTCTCCAAAGTTGTGACCTCCTCCTTGATAAACATAGGCTGCTCATCATAAGCAATCCAATCGGCATATGGATTGATATCATCAAGTCAATTGCCTCATGACTTTCTTCCCTTTCCACTTGTCTCACACAACGACGAAAATTGTATCACACAAAAACAAGGTCATTAAAGCTTGTGTTGTCAACCTGTTGCATTTCTTTGGCCCACTATCCCTATATATATATGTGTGTGTGTGTGTGTGTGTGTGAGGATGGGGCACCCTATATATAGATATAGAATAGAATCTATAAAGACGGGAGATCAAGGACCCCTATCTATATATGGGGTACTCTCCAGATAGGGAGAGGAGGACGAGAACAAGAGATATTTCTCCTAGTACCCATAATAGAGATATGGCAACAGGAGAGGTCCCGAGAGCATATTAAATTATCTAGGGGCAATATCTCCTCAACTATCTCTTATGTGAACAGCTTCAAACATGCTCCAATTACACTCACACCCAAAAAAGCTACATAGCTGGTGTGAAATGCGGATGGCTAACCTCTGAAAATTGTGTTTTTACACCATAAATTTGCAAATAGGATATTTATGATTTTGGAAGTCAATTGGGCTTGAATAAATAAAATAAGTCTAGCATCTACGAGTAACGAGTCTAAAAAAAAATGCCTCAATTTGTTTTTATCTGGCTAATGGGTGTTTCTCCTTCAAAAGTATAGAGACGAAGAAAAGAGCCTCCCCTCTACACTCCTGTAAATATGTAGCTCATCAACAATTGAGTCTCTAATATCTTCCTTAGGGATCAGCGTCTCTATGTATATGTTAAGGTCATTCATAACCTGTTTACAACCTTCAATGAATTGGAATAGAAAACATGGAGTTCAAGTAGTAGGCCACTACATGCATATGTTGATGGAGTTTGTTACATTTCAGATCAATTATGCACCAAATGGGTTAATATTTTCTTTTATTTTGCCCATAATAATTTGCAATGGCCTCCTTGGCCATATCTATGGCCTTGTACAGATCACCCATTGGTTTTTTTTCCCATCCACCAACAATACAACTCTAAACAAAGGCTCTAACACCTGATACAAAATAATGCACAATTTTAAAATCAAAATTAGGAGAAATTTGAACCAAAAAATTAAAACGAATAAATGAAAAATAAAAAATAGTTAAGGTTATCTTAATAATTTTATTTGTGTGCTTGGTAAACACATCATCAAAAACGGTCTTCATGACCCTTTCCTCTTCGGGCTTTCTAACATGGGGAGACTCCAACCACCATGTACTCACAAAACATCTCTGAGATGTTAGTAAGGTTACAATGTGATGAAGGTTATGGCAAATTGGGTGACTCTCATTTGCACAAGCTCCTTCCTACTCATTTGCTCTCTCATCAAGCTTAGCACCCAAAGGTGATTGTAAATGAACTTTATGATATTTATTGCCTCTTCAACCGCATTTTCACCCATGTCATCTTTCCTATGTCCTCAAATAGGAGATCCATACAATGGGTTGTGCAAGGGGTTCAAAATAGTGTAAGATGTCTCTCCTCAAGAAGGCTCTCTACTACTACATATGATATTGCATTGTCTGTCACAACTTGAAAGACATTCTCCACACCCACTTCCATCACCACCTCATCCAACATATCACATAAAGTGTTTGTATTTCTCACTTGGTGGGAGATATCAATTGACTTCAACAACACCAATTGCCTACTTAAAGCCACTAGAAAGTTCATCAAAGTGTGGTTTTTTCATCCGTCCACCCATCAGACAAAATGTTACAGCGCTTTTTCTACCATGTTTTTTGTTCATCTACTCTAGCTTACATATTTTTTACGACATCCTCCAACAATGGGCCATGCAAATCATGAGTAGGAGGTTTGAACCCCTTCCCGGCAAGAGTCAATGCAGTTATAAGATTCTCCCAATATATTTTTTCACCACACTGAATGGAATGTTATTGTAATACCAAAAGTTTGTCACGGTTACCCTTGCTTTATTGTGCAATTCTCAGTTCCAACCAATACCTTCGAGTGAAGGTTGTGTCCTAGGACTAATTCAAGGAACCAAAAAAAAAACCGAACTACTTGCTGTAGATGAGCCCCGTCCCCATCCCCAACCCCTCGGAGTTGGGGCAAAATAAGAGGCTCCCATGCCATACTCATCGAAATCATCCTTAGTTGCCCTTCTATTCACTAGGGCTGCAATTGTTTCAACTTTCCTCTTTTTATCTTTTTTTTCTTTGCATAACTCGTAAGCAACCATCTCTCTTTGAGCCTCAAGTGTCGCTTGCAAAATTGCACATCTTTACCTATGATTCGTGCAAAGTGGTATTCGAGGCGACATGTGCCTCCCCTCATCTTCAACCTATAATAATTGCATATGACACAATCGCCCTCTTCAACGAGTTCACAATGCTTCCAAGAAAAGTCATTAGAGTTATTAGGATTACTACAGCTAACTAAATCAGATGTCAATGCCATTCCTATACATATATACCGTTGCAAATTGAATGCAAACTCAAACAGCAAGTAGAAACCCTATAAAACCAAAAAAATGTTTTAAATGAAAACCCTAGCTGCTAGTGTCTATCAAATGAAGAAGTAAAAGAAAATGGCAAAACAAACAAAAAAATCAATCCTAGGACATCTAAAATGGAAAAAAAATTAAAAACAAATTTATCAAAAATAACTAAATGAGGACACTTAGCTCTCAAATCCCTATGAAAATCCTTTAGAGCCGATGGAAACCATTGTCAATCACTATCAAATGCACAAAATTACCTTAACAAAGAAAAAAGAGAATAAAAACACAATTTTTTTAAATAAAATTGAGTGTTTTCTGCCATGGTCCTGTCATATTGCTTAAGCAGTTGAGCTAAGTGCAAAAACCTGCAATTTCAGCGAGTAATCCCAAGTTATTACTCACTGAAACTCATGAGTTTATGGTGTCGACTCTCAGCCCGCGAGTTACAATCCAAGTAATAGTTTTCTTCCCAAGCAGAGAGTAATCGCATTGCCGAGCTTTGGGGCAAAATCCTCATGCCTCATATCAAACATCTTTCCAAACAAGCAGTCAAACAACAATTTCCTATGCAATGGACCGAAATTCTCCCATTTCAAGACCAGTAACCAAAATGACCTGGTCAATTACCGAACCATCACGATTAGCTCTCTTTTAACAAAAGTGTATGGTTTGATGCTTAAAAGAAAAATCAGTAATTGGATAGAGGACAACAATAAAATAGCTAAGGGACAAGTTGGCTTTAAGAACCAACATGCTACCATAAATCAACTTGTCAACTTTAGAGTAATCGTTGAGAGCTGTCGAGAGAAAATATAGAACCTCATTTGTTATTTTGTTGATTTCAAAAAAGCCTTTGACGCTGTTCCAAGAGATAACCAATGGAAAAGATTGGAAGAAATTGGTATCCCTCTTGAGCTATGTAGTGTTTAGAGTATATGAAAAGATTACTTCCAAGATGAAATGCAACAACAAATGATCCATGGATATTAACTACAACATAGAGGTTAAACAAGGATGTCCGCTCTCTTTCACTCTTTTTGGCATTTATATCGACAAAATTAAATAATGTTTAAAGTAGGGGTACACATGTATTAACATGGTTGGGAAAACTGTCATCCTTCTCCTATACATTGATGGCATTGTTCTTCTTGCTAAAACCCTCAAGGACCTCTATAAGCAACTCAAAGTTCTTCACCAATTTGTAAAAATTATGGACTTGCCATAAATGTTGACAAAACAAAGTTGATAATTTAATCCTAAAGGAGATCTTATCCTCCAATTTTGTATGCCAACAATACCTGGAAGAGGTCAAGTCTTACAAATACTTGGGCATAAACCTCAACAGCCATTTAAATTGGAGCCGTGTTGTAGAGAAGAGAACCATCAGTGGCTGGAAAGCTTATTATTGTCTTGAAAACACCTGTAGGAATGCCAAACTGTGGGACTGGAATATGAAAAAATATATTTTCAACATTTCAATCATTCTAGTTATTCTTTATGGTTGCTAAGTCTGGGCTTGCAGTATTTCTTGTGAGACTTGGAACAAAATTGAGCAAATCCAAAAGCATTTTATAACCTACAACTTCAAAATAAAATGTAATATTTCTTACCACATTCTCTTGATCTAAGTTGGTTGTACTTCGGTGGAGTCTAACGCCATGATTAGATGCATAGAATATAACCACGAGTTACTCAGGTTAAGTAACAATAGATTCCTTTTTATCTCTTCTAATATTAGCAATAGCCATCACAGACTTTAAAAGGGGTGGACTAAAGACGTTGAAACTTGACTTAAGTACTAGAATATAGAAGATGGCAATTTAATCAATAATGTTAATAATATCAAATCTTACATCCTCATGAAGTTCAATGAAAGAATCCGGAACAACAATGAAATTATTAATAAGAAGAAGGTGAAGTATTATAAAGATTGTATTAATCCTAATTTGACTGGTCAAAATTATTTTCCCAACATCATGAGCTTAAAAAAAATGAATACTAATAAAATGACTAGCGCTTATGACCTTCGTAGTGAGATTGTGCATTGAATTAATCCTAAAACACCTTGGAGCAAGAGAATTTGTTAAAGTTGCAATGCCAATGAAGTTGAGGATGAACATCATTTTCTTTTAAACAACCCTACCCTTAATGATATAAGAAGTAACTTCACCCAGTTTCATAACTCAACTAATATTTAAGATATTCTATTACAAGGATCCAAATTACTTGGGTGCCTCCATTCCCACCATGTTCAATTCTAGAAATGATATTATAAAGAGTCTCATTTCTATTTGATTGATGTGCATATGAATGGCTGTCATCTTAAATGTATTTATTTTCTTTTGTGGGGAACTTCATACCCACTAGTGTAGGTAAAGGAACAAGGAAAAAGATAAGGATTGTAATATTGATGACAATACCAAGGATGTCACATTTGGTACTGAAGGGTTAAACGATATGGAAGAGAAATATGGCAAGAGTAACTCCAATGATAAATTACACAATGAAATCAAAGGATAATTAGATTATATAGACCTAAAGCTTTACCAATCCGGAAGCAAGCTTTAAAGGGAAAGTACCCAAGTCGTCATGTTAGTAGCCTCCTCTTCACCAGTACTAAAATTGTTTAGTGGTGTTTGGCATGCTTTTTATTTTCCCTTGCCTTTTGATGGTTATCATTGTTACACTTTCTTAAGTACGCGTTGGTGATATAGATGTGGCATATTCCTATGTAGTATGATGGGATTTCATTCCAGGTTAATGCTTCATCTCTTTCCTCTCTTCTCCACCATGTCTGCAATAAGATGATCCCTCTTCATTAGCGACTTGTAGGACTAGAAGCTTGATGTTCTTCACAAAAACATCATACAAGCATTTTTTGATTGAGTCATTTCTCAAGAAAATTTCTCTAGAATTACAAATTGGATACTTGATGATTAAACATGTTTCCAAGATATGTCCACCTTTGTCTTCTTTGGATTTTGTCTTGAATTGCCTTCTTCAAGCTTTTATTTCATCTGATCTACTAGAACAATCGAATCAATATTAACCTCTCTTTTAAAGAAGGTTATAGACCCATCCACATATATTTGTAGACACCTAAATTTGGTTTTAGACAACATCAATTTTGACCTACATGACTTGTGCGAACACATTTGACTCTTGTCCATAGTTTCCCCTATCCGTTTAACCATCTATTGACTTGGCTAACCCAATTTGTTATCATTCATATTCAAGATCTCACTAGTTTGTGCCAAAACACTCTATAATCCTAACCAGACTATTGGCATATTCCACATCAGTGTTTTCCCTCTCTAAACAATGCCAACAATAGTGGGACCCTGGCAGTCACCGTAGGTGGCTGACTTCACCAGTAGTGTTCGCGGATCCTTAATGGCTATTTTTCAAATTCAAAAGCCTCCCTTGGGTTGGCTTAAGCATGTTTTCTATGTCTTGGTTATGGGGCAAAATATCAAAGAGTCACCCATAAGTACAAGATAAGACTAAGGTCTTACTCACCTGGAAATTACATAGAGAACACATCCTTGAGACATTATCCAAAAGCATTGAAATATGAAAACCCCTCAAAGGAACAAAGCTATAAAGCCAAATCTGAATACAAATGCAAGGTAAAAGTTGCATGTTGTCAAATGTGGAAAGCCAAAGCATTGCATTGCATTCGAGTGGATCACTTTTGAGCACACATACACAGATAAGATAACTACATGCGGTTTCAGCCCTCTTCGGAGTATTGGAACATAGACAACGCTCAATCACTTAGCGGGGAGTGCTTAGGGCTTTCCAACCCATCTTTTTACCCCTTCTTTCAGGGCAAGCTTGTGTCAAAAGTGCAATTAGGGTTTCAAGGCAAAGGAAGGCAAAATTAGGATATGTGCATACGATCGAGTTAAGCAATCACACAAATCATCTAGACAAGCGGGCACAATGATTTGTGGTAGAACAAACCGAAAAAATCAACAGGAATGATATCGGAAAACAATGGATATTATTGGTTGCCGCAAGTGTTTGGGCTTCGCCAGCAGCATCCCCCAAATTTTGATAGTTTCTCCTAAGCCAAGCAGTCAAAGAGCTATTACAGAGCATTTCAGAGGACTGTAACACAAGCAGTGAGCAAAAGAAATAAAAATATCAGCTAAGTGTCTTCTCTCCCCTCTTTGCTTGGTCATTTCTATAAATAGTAAATGCAATCAATCTCTTTGTTGCATTCAAATTTGTATGGTAAATGTTATATCTTGCACAATTTGAATTTCAATAGTTTTATCTTATTTAGATCACTTAAATCTAAAATAAGTTAAAACATTGTGGGGAACCCGACTATAGTCTTGAGCATAGTAGGAATACTCCGTACTCGCCCAAAATTATGCCCCTCGAGTATACTTCATTTATTCTCGTGGGTTTTTTCGTGATTTTGATGAGTTTTTCACAGTACTCACCAATACTCGACGAGTACCATGAAAAAACTCACTCGCACTTATACATCCAATACACACAGCAATAATGCAAAAAAATAGTCAAAAAATGTGGAAAAAACACAAAAAAATTCTCCTTTTAAAGCACACATGCCCCCACACTCTCATCACACAACATTTGAGCATCCTTTGAGTGAATTGGAAGGAGCTTGTAACGGATTTGTGCATCAAATTTGAGGAAATTCGATTTTCAAGTTAGTTTTTTCTTTTTTTTCCAAGCATGTAAATTCTTTATAAATCGTTAATATTATGTTTCTAAACATGTTTGACGAATTTAGATGCATTTCATTCAATTATATAATTTTTATTCATGATTTACACTAGTTTTTCATAATTTTTGAATAAAATTGTTGGTTTTTTTCTATGTCTATGGTTTAGTTTTATAAATTTATGATTTAAGTTTTTTTTTAGATGTCATTTTTGTTTGTATTTTTTTTGTATACATAGGGTTTATAGTGTTTACATTTACAACTTTACGATTTAAATTTTTTATTTAAATGTTTTCCAATTTTTTTTGCATTTAAATATGTTGTAGGTTAATGTTAACGTACAACATCTAACACTGCATCAGGGTCAGCATCAATGAGTGGTAGCCATCCCGCTAAAGGTCGTACCACTACTTAGAAGTATGCCATGTAGGCTAGACCATCCCAGGAGAGTGTAATTTGTATGCGTTGTTCAAAGAAGATTTCTGGAGGCATCGATCATCTCAAGTACCATATCGCATGCATTCCTTGTCGCGACGTCATCTCGTGTCCCAATACCACGGAAGAGGCAAAATGTGAAATGATTCAAGAGCTTGCATTGATGGATAAAAAGAAAGGAGAGAGAGCAAAGGTACAAGTAGGCTTAGCAGCAGCCATTGCTCCCTCTACGACAACAAAAACTAAAAAAGCTATGACAGAGATTGCGGGCTCTAATCATGGTCCACACATGCGAGGCACATCCACCTCATCCTGTTCAATCAAAAGCCAATCACATAGATTTTTTGTAACTAAAAACATACCTGGGACACAACCTTCACTACAAACTATAGGGTGGAACAAGGAGATGCATGTTGAAGCAGATAAGGCATGTGCGAATTTATGGTACTACAACCACCTTCTCTTCATCATAGTGAAGATCCTGTACTAGGAGTATTTGGTGACAGTATTGACAGTTGCAAGGAAAGGGTACAAAGCACTCTCTCCAAAAAACTTAAGTGAGAGGTTGCTCTAAGATGTTTTTGAGAATGCCAAGTCAATTATGAAAGATCAAAAGAAGTAGTGGCAAAAGTTTGGATGCACCATTCTTTCAGATGGATGGACAGAAGGAAAGAAGTGCACCCTCATCAATTTTTTAGCGACTTCAAATGGTGAGAGTTTTTTTTAAGTCAATTGATGCCTCTAACAAAGTAAAAAATACAAAAACTTTGACCCTGATGCTCAAGGAATTTGTCTTAGAGGTGGGCATCGAGAATGTTGTGCAAGTTATCACTGACAATGCAGCAGTATATGTGGCATTCGGGAGACTACTTAAGGAGAGGCATCCATCACTCTTTTAGACCCCTTGCGCGGCCCATTGCCTTGACTTTCTTTTGTAGGACAAGGAAAATTGATTGGGTGAGACCGGTCGTAAAAGATGCCAAAAACATCACTAAATACAATGTAATATTCCAAATCAAAATATTTTACATTAATTTGTTTTTCTCGAAATTCCTTTTTAAATAATATTTTAGAAAATATTAATTTGAATTATAGTATTTTGATTTACAATATGGAGTAAATTTGATTGAGTTCTAGGGGGTTAAGATGAAGACACGTGTCTGGATTTACAATGATCATATAAGCAGCAACATGGTGAGGATATGCCATAAGGGCAGACATGTCAGATCAAAGGATTTCACTACCCAGATAGGCAAACGTATAAATGCGAGATCAAAATGTGATCTAGGTTACCAAAAAAAACATTATATAATCTTAAGATGCCTCTAAAGCTTAGATGAAAATCTCAAAATCCAATAAAATACAATATATTTCATGGGTGTAGCATATACATGTTTTTCCCATATATTATACAAAATCATGAAGTTTTTTGTAGCATCTAACATTGATTTACAACATGTTATTCATTATGCCATTTCATGGGCCCAATATAAAATTAAATATCCTAATTGATGCTGCCAACACACGAAAACGCAGTTTTTACCTCCCAAACGCTCTTCAAACGTGGGAAAAACATGGATTAGAGTGTTGTAAAATGCGTCACACCTCACTCTTCACTCACAAGTCAATTGAAAAGCATGGTCAAACAATAGTCTATAATATCACCTTCATTGTCAAAACCAAAAGAAAATGTCGTGATCCAATTAAAAATCTCAAAAAAACTAGTGAAAAAGTAAGCTAAAACCTAAAATTATCTAAAAATAACTAATAATATAGCCAAACAACCAAATTCATTTAATTTCACAAATAAATAGATTATTTACCATATATTATTTATTGATTTATCAATCTAGACCCTTTAACTAAATATCCTTCATTAAATAATATTATTTCTTGATTATTTACCATATATTATTTATTGATTTATCTGTCATTTATAGATTCTAATTTCTTATTGATATCTTTGAATCAGTGGGCAATGATTCTCTTTCTTAATATCTTATCACTATCATACAAATCAGTCAAAAAATCCTTGAATGACCCAAAGATTAATTTGATTTTATACCAAAATGAGTTATAAAATATCAAGTCACTTACTAGGATTAATAGAATAAAAAACTTGATGTTCACTATGAATTTAATTCAAAATATAAACTTAATCCATATAATGAACTAGTACTTAATAACTAAATATGGTAGAAGATAAAATTACTTAAATCAGAATATTATAATTCAAATTAATATTTTATAAAATATTAATTTAAATTATAATATTCTGATTTACAATATGGAGTAAATTTGATTGAGTTCTAGGGGGATAAGATGAAGACACGTGTCTGGATTTACAATGATCATATACGCAGCAACATGGTGAGGATATGCCATAAGGGCAGACATGTTAGATCAAAGGATTTCACTACCCAGATAGGGCAGAATTATAATATTCTGATTTACAATATGCACCATTCTTTCAAATGGATGGACAGATGGAAGGAACCGCAATCTCATCAATTTTTTAGCAACTTCAAATGGTGAGACAGTTTTTTTAAAGTCAACTGATGCCTCTAACAAAGTAAAAAAAAAAAAAAAATTGAACCTGATGCTCGAGGAATTTGTCATAGAGGTGGGCATCGAGAATGTTGTGCAAGTTATCACTGACAATGCAGCAGCATATGTGGCACTTGGGAGACTGCTTAAGGAGAGGCATCCATCACTCTTTTGGACCCCTTGCGCGGCCCATTGCCTTGACTTTCTTTTGTAGGACAGGGAAAATTGATTGGGTGAAACCAGTCATAGAAGATGCCAAAAACATCACTAAATACAATGTAATATTCCAAATCAGAATATTTTACATTAATTTAGTTTTCTCGAAATTCCTTTTTAAATAATATTTTATAAAATTATAATTTAAATAATAATAAAGTCAAATTGGATTAATTGTTTATCTCTGAATACGGATTTCAAATATTACAAGTAGCACCACAAAGGGTTTTGTCCTTGGATTTGATAACAAGAGTTTTCATCCTTGTATCTAGGTTTCGCAATTACGAGGTTACGTCCTTAAAATCCATTGTAAAGACGTTGCTTAAACATGATTAAATATTTGTATTCATAGTTGGATTAATGTCTCCCATCCCAATGGCTGGTTATTTATATCTTCAAATCCTTCCATCAAAGAGACATGACTTTTACAAATGTCTTGTCCCGAGAGGTATATTCAAAAAGGTGGCGTCCCTTGTCTTACTGAATGTTGTTTAACAATTATTAATTAAAGAGTAAGGCTGGTTATCGACTTAATTAATCATTGTTGTTGTATTTAGCGCTCATTATAGACCTACAACTTCCTTGGTTGTGGCAATTTCTCCTTGTAAATTGTAGATTACATCCCTGTGGTTTCTTTGTTAATTGTAGCACTCTGTTTCCAAACGCTATGATTTCCCTTACTGACTGCAATTTAATGGCTTTACTGCATATTAGCAATTTGTTGTTGGCATTGGGTTGCTTGATGGGTAGCGATTTACTGATTAAACTACAATCTCTTGTTGTTCAAGCCATACTTTGATCAAATGATCATCTACTACACATTTGGGAATTTCCAGTTGTTGTTCGAAATTCTTCAAGCCAATTAAGTTTGTTATACAATAGTGCTTTGGAATATAATTATGTTTAAGTAGCAGATGTAGAGTGGAGTCTCTCAATAAAGGCATTTTCCTTTCCTCTAAAATAGAAAATGGAATGTCTTCAACAAGGTAAGGGGCACCAAACCATGGTTCATGTGGCTTTGAGAAACTTAAACTTTCTAATATCAAGTGCGGGTCCCATGTTTTGAATACAAAATTCCCATGGAGAATGTCTTCTTCCCTATACACTAATGAAGGTTTAACCATTTTAGATGCAAAGCCCAATTCAAATTATTGAGACTCATGATATTGTAACTCTGGGAATATGAAGTTTGAATTATTGATAACTTCAAGCTCCTTAAAAATCCATGCTTGGGGACCTACATCCTCTAATAGCTTGATGTATGGATACACAGCCCTTATATTTAATATGAACAAATTCGAACTTTTTCATCCAGTTGTTAGGTTCACAACATCCTTGACATGCCACTTATCAACATCCTTTAATAACCCATCATCATAGTTTATTTCTTCCAATATCACTTGAGCCCCTCCTACCGAAGAAGCAAGCATGGAATCAGCGTCTTGTTCATTTTTTGTTGTGGATGGTTGTGTGCAATTTATCTCTAAGTCACAGCCCTCAAGTGCAGCATTTCCAAGATTAACAGCTACAGCTTGATTGCCTTTATTGATTTTTGAATGTTTTAAGCACACCTCCAAGGACTCTCCATGTTCAACATGTGAATTTCCTATTACTCCAAGATAGCCAAGCAAATTTAGAAGAAAAGGTGCACATGTAGAGTCTTGTTTGTTATCCAAAATATCACTGGAAATCTCTTTGGTATCCTTCAACAAGTGAGGTGCATTTAATGATTGTCCGTCTTCCAAGGCATCAAGGTTATCTGGTGGACTTTTTTCCATATTCTTCAATTATTTTGGTTGGCTCTTCGTCTTGTTTATTTTTAAGACTGTAGCCCATGATATCTTGTTGATAGTGTGCATTAATTAAACAATCAATTGGTTTATTAAACTTAGACCCTGTGTTCACGGAACAATCCTAAAGACCTCTCTCTTGCACACACTGAAGTTTATCTTCACTCTGACGTAGACAACACATATCAACATCATCATTGGTGTTTTGGATAGATAACTCGTGTTCATCTCTAATATTCAGAGTTTTTATGTCATTTATCCCAATAAACGAGTCTCCATAAATATCAACTTCTTCTTGGATAAGTATGTTTGGGTGTTCCCTTAGTTCAACGTTGGATGCCTCATTCATTTGCTCCTGAATAGGGAAGTCAGTCTTGGAATTTGTCGTCTTCCTTTCTTCTGGGACCTCTTGAAAATTGAATTTCTCTTCAATACTCAGCACTGCCATAACTATGATTCACAAACTCATCTTCCTCATAGTCCCTGTTTCCATTCCATGACTCTTTTAAATCCAACTAGTCTGAAAAAAGAGATTTCTTTTTGAATCTTTGCTGAAATGACGTTGTACGACTCGTAACTGTCCATAATTTCCTTATGTAGTGACCCATGGTTCACACACTGGCAAGAAAAACAGCTCTAATACCACTATAATATTTCAAATCAAAATATTTTACATTAATTTGGTTTTCTCGAAATTTCTTTTTAAATAATATAAAATAATAATAAAGTCAAATTGGATTAATTGTCTATCTCCGAATACGGATTTCGAATATTACAAGTAGCACCACAAGGGGTTTCGTCCTTGGGTTCGATAACAAGGGTTTTCGTCCTTGTATATGGGTTTTGCAATTAAGGGCTTACATCCTTAAAACCCATTGTAAAGCGGCTGCTTATACATGATTAAATATTTGTATTCATAGTTGGATGGATGTCTCCCATCCCAATGGCTGGATATTTATATCTTCAAATCCTTCCATCAAAGAGACATGACTTTTCCAAATGTCTTGTCCCAAGAGGTATATTCAAAAGGGTGGCGTCCTTTGTCTTAATGAATGTTGTTTAACAATTATTAATTAAAGAGTAAGGCTGGTTATCCACTTAATTAATTATTGTTGTTGTATTTAGCGCTCATTATAGACATGCGACTTCCTTCGCTGTGGCAACTTCTTGTAAATTGTAGATTACAGACCTGTGGTTTCTTTGTTAATTGTAGCGCTCCATTTTCAAATGCTGCGATTTCCCTTACTGACTGCAATTTAATGAATTTATTGCATATTAACGATTTGTTGTTGGCATTGAGTTGCTTGATGGGTAGCAATTAGCTGATAGCTGAGTTGCTGCTGGTGTTTGGTAATTGGATGGTCAATCGTTGAATACCCTTCAGCAATTTAATTGAGGCTGAGTTTGGGGATCTTACATACATTTATAATCACCCTTGGGTTCTTAGCTTTATGAGAGATCACACTAAGGGGAAGAGCTTGTGCAAGCAAATGTCACAACGTTTGCAACTTTCCTTACGTTGCAAAATATTTGTAGATTGTTGACACCGTTGAAGCAGATATTTGTGAGTCAAGCATGGTTGGACTCAACATAATCAAAGAAGGTTGATGGAGAGAGTACCAAAAAAAAAAACAATTTTTATGATACCTTTGCGAAGAGAGATATAGAGATCGTCAAGGTAACTTCAAATTTCAAGTTGATTCTTTTATTTCTAACTTTTTAAAGTATTTACTTTATTTGTAAATTTGTAACTTTAATTTGTTTGTACATTTGTAGGTGTCGGAGCCTTCGGTGAGAGTTTTGCATTTGGTGAATAGGGAACAAAACCAAACAAGATACATTTATGAGGCCATGGCTAGGGCCAAAGAGACCATCCAAAATTTTTATAGGGGATATAGAGACAGATTTGATCCCATTTGGGAGATAATGATCAGAGGTGGAACAATCAACTCCACCAACCCATTGATGCAAAAGGGTACTATCTTAATCCCAAGTTTTTCTACTCTGATAGCTTCACAGATGTTAATGAGGAGGTTATGGAGAGCTTCCATTGAGAGTATGACACCTGAGGTTGAGGTGAGAAACCTCATTATTTTAGAGTTGCAAAACTACAAGCAAACTAGGGGGAGGCTATTTTCTTCAACACTAGCTATCCAAGAGAGATCCACCTAGACATTAGGTAATAAAAATTGAAGACTTTACTCATACGTTACAAGTTGCAAATTTACAATTATTAATTACTTACAAATTTTTAAATATCTTGTTTGCAAATTTGTGATGGGAAGATTGGAGTGGGAATACCCCAAGTTTTCAAAAGCTAGCCCTCTGAATTTTATCTCAATCTCGTAACACTTTTGAATGTGAGCACAACTGGAGTTTGTTTGACGTCATTCACATGAAGAAATGCAATAAGTTGACTCAACGACGCCTCAATGACCTAATTTTTGTGCAATACAACCTTCGGTTTCGCACAAATGATGTAGAGGACACATCACAAGAACTATTGTTTGGATGAGATCAATCCCTATAGTGATTGGTGTAGACAATGGTACAACAGAAGCAGGAGAGATTGGATTGGATGACATCTTTGTAGATGTTGTCTAACATGAGGCAAAGGAGTCACCGCCATCTTGTACCAGGGTGGAGCTGCAGGCGCAATGTTCTAGGCAGAGCAAGGAGATACTAGAGTGCGAGGACTAGACTCTCTCAGTCTCCCATATTTACATTAGAACGGAGAAGAGGAAATTGTAGATTCTTGTAATTTGTAATTTGCATCCATATGCAATTTATAATGATAATCATCATAAATTTATAACATTTTGTTGTTGTATTCGCATTATTATGCAATTTTGTATTGAATTCGTATTCAAATTTAATAGAAAACATTTCTCCAATGTTTTACAGACTCATTTGATACATTTTTTAATTGTAATTTCTATAAAAAATGTTTTTTAAGAAATTTAAGTAATTTTTTAAGTTATCGAGTATTGTCGAATCATTTATTTTGGTTCACCGAGTATTTGTCGAGCACGAGTATGCGAACTATGGTCTTGAGCAGTAAAACCCTAAGTCTTTTTTCCTTAGGGTTTCATTGTTCCTTATTAGGGTTTGATATTTTTGCCTTTAGGGTTTGACTTTCAAATTTGATTTTTGATTTTCCCTTCATAGATCTCTATTTCTTGTAGGGTTTCAATTGTGGATTTCCAATCCTTCTATGTAATGCCCCTTCGATTTTGCAATGACCTTCTCAAGAAATATTGGTTTAATCTTTGTTTGCAATGCCTTTTGCACAAAAGGAAACTCTAACCCCTGTGACTACTAGAAATTGTGGCCTTCATATTGTAGTTTTGTCATGCTAAGTGTTTAGACGGTTTTGCTTCCCCGTTGACTTGGGGATTATGGTGTGATTGTTGGAAGACCATGTTGTTGAATAACCGGCTATGTGATTGTTGTCTATCACTTAGTAGAACAATTGTGTGTAAGCAAGCATCATGAATAAGTTTCAAGCGTGTCTGCAAACTCATTGCGGATACGAGTTTATCAATCCCAATTTTGGCAAGGGACTATTTGCCTCATAAAATTGTCTTGTGCCATCATATTAGTGTGCAATGTCTATTGTTGGTCGTCATAGGGTAGTTTCAACCATTCCTTCTTGCTTAAAAAAAGGCATTTAAAATCATGGCATCTTGGATATATGGTGGAGTTTTAAGCCATTGATTTCCGGTATAGGTCCTTCAAGCCCGACACAAGTGGGGCAGCAAAATTGTTGCCATTGGGTAGTGACCAGAGAAAACAAAATTAGAAAAGGAAATATGGATTGTGGCAATCAATTAATGAGCTTTGTGGCAATTCAAAGGTATTTACCTTGATATTGATAGATCTACAAGTATGCAATAGAGCACTAAAACACTCCTTGTACATAAAATTTTACTTGAGGAAAAAAGTGTAAGTATTAAGTGTGCTTACAAACCCCTTTTTTTGCAACGTAAGTCCAACTAACAACTTTTTGCTTATGAATACATCCAATGCAAAGCCAATATTCTGGTGAGAATAGTTTTTATAAAAAATTAAATGGCAATGGATTGGCAAAAAAAAAGTAAGTTACTTTAACATCTAGCATTGTTTGTATAAATTGAAGAATAAAAAAAGGGGGGTAAATTCACACTACCTAACTAGAAGTCAACTAAACATCATTATTTATGATGTCCGTCAATGACTTGATAGCTCATATTTGGGTGATTTTTTTGTGTGCACTTAGCATGCCACTTGTCCCCTTTGGGCTCCATGAGTTTAATTAGCCCAACTTTGGCTTATTTGCTTACGACTATAATTTGCAAAAAACAAAAAAAATGAGAGAAAAGCAACTTAGAGGGACGCCATGAATAGAGAGGAAGAGCTCACCCTTGGGCAGGCATGCATTCCATTCTCTGCATAGATTTATTAAAAACCTGGTTTAATTTGAGTAAATTTGATGTAGGTGTTAGTGGGTTATTTTTTATTTTATGAAAGAAAACTGCAGGTCTGGATGCCTCTCTGTTGTTCATAAATTTGTTAAAATTTGAATTAAATCTGAGGAAACCTGCTTGAAATTTATAGGCTTATTTATTTTCATTTGTTTGGAAAAACAAGCAGATGTGGGCGCCTCTATTTTTTGCATAAATTTTCTTAAAACCTTGTTTAAATTGTACACTCTATTGTATATGTTAATGAGTATATTTGTTTTATTTGTTTGGTAAAAAAAAAGCCCTGGCTTTCTAATTTGTGTAGATAGTTAAACCCTACTGTAGCTATTCAATTTGAGGAAAAAATCAGTCCTAGGCTTTCTATTTTGTGTGTAAATACTATATCCCTTGAAATCCTGCTGAAACTTTTTATTAGAAAAATAAATAAAATTTAGGCGACTTTATATTTTACATGCTACTCATTCATAAAACAAAATTAAATTAAACTATTTATGGGTTTTTGTCCGTCTTGACAAGAGCTTCGAAATGCATATAATAATGCGAGTTTTCATTGTATATCAAGAGAGAAAACATTGTTTTAATATTGATATAGCAATTAAAGAGTTTTATTGTTTTTATCAGGGTTGGGTGACTTACTATTTTACATGTTGCTCATTCATAAAACAAAATTAAATTAAACCATTTCTAGGTTTTGTCTATCTCGACTAGAGCTTCGAAGCACATATAATAATATGAAATTCCATACCATATTAAGGGAGAAATGTTGTTTTAATGTTGTTGCAGCAATTAAGGAATTTTATTGTTTTTTCAGGCTTGGGTGACTTTCTATTTTACATCATGATCATTTATAAAACAAAATTAATTTAAAATATTTATGAGTTTTGTCCGTCTCAACGAGAGCTTCGAAATGCATATAATAATGCAAATTTCCACTGTAGATTAAGAGAGAAAACATTGTTTTAATATTGTTGTAGCAATTATGGAGTTATGTTGTTTCATCAGGGTTGGGCGACTTTCTATTTTACATCTTGTTCATTTATAAAATAAAATTAGATTAAACTAGTTTTTTATTTTGTTCGTTTTGACGATAGCTTTGAAACGCATATAATAATGAGAATTTCTCTTGTATATTAGTGGACAGAACATAGTTTTAATCTAGCTGTAGCTATTAATGGGTTTTATCATTTTTATTTAAAAGAAGAAATCCAACCTGGGCACCTCTCTATTCTATAAACATTTTCCTAAATTTTGTTAGATCAGAAGGAACCTGACTGTAACTAATAATAAGTATTATTGGTTTTGTCTAAAACAGACTGGGGTGCTTTGCTATATTGGCAGTTTTGTATGTCTTGTTGCCTTACTAACCTGGTTGAGAATTGATGGGCCTTCTTCCTATTGCGAATACCATGCTCTAAGAGGTATGACTAGTTGGATCTTACATTAATATTTATTGTGGCTGCATTCTTGGAAAGCTATACCGAATACTTGTTGATATCTAAAAGGTCGATAGTGGTACTGCTGAATAGTATTTCCAGCCATAAGAAAGAATTATTGATTTGTATAACTTTTGTAGAGAATATATTGAGATGAAACATAGGACTGTTGCATTATAATTGGATTATTTGAAAAGATTGTTGTATTACAAAATAGGAATATGTGTACTCTTCTAATAAGTATCTCTTGCAGATTGTAAATGTTCTTTTTAAAACAAAAACTTGTACAGATATTTTATTAATCTTACCTTCTAGTCGTTTATTATGAGGATCTCCCAATACGATACCGCTATACTCGTGATTCAATGCTCATAAGTAATCATAAATTATTGTCTATACATTGCCGGCATTATGCTAATCATACTTTTCATGACAAAATGCAGATTTGAAGAATGATAGTTTCAATGCAAACCTTCTTGTCTATTAAGAAGTTTCTTGAGGAATTCCAGATTGTCTTGTTGTAGTAGCATGTACTTAGAGAGGAGTTGATTCTTTGTAATTTCTGTAGTAAATAATGTTTGTAATGATTGAGCAAATTAAATCTCATATTGATATTACCAGCTATGGTTTGAATGCTCCCATGTAAAAGTTGGAAAAAAATACTTTTACTTGTTGTAAGTGCATGCCTCACTTGTTTACGAAAATGATTTTGTAATCTATCAAAGGTATTGTATCTAAATCATTTGTGATCTTAATAGTTAGAGGTAGCAATTATATTTTTCTGCTGACTAGAGTATACTCTAGTTGTTTAAGCTAAAGCTAAATAGGTAATCTATGAAAAAGATTCGATGTATGGTTGTCACCAATTTAGAGTTAGTTGCAATATCCATGAGAGCTATGCTATCATTTCTCATATTTAATAGTATTCTTCTATTAGAAATACATGAATAATATGTAGAGTGCCTTAATATTCATAGTACATTATTGGTTTTAACTATGAAAATAGTTATTCTCTTACTTGAGAAATAGTAACCACGAACATGTGGACTAATGAATAAAGCCTTTCAACTGATAAAATTGATCAATTGACAAGACTAGTAAAATAGTAGAATACCTTTGTTGGAATTCCATGTGTGCATTCTTAGAATGAAAGTCTGTGTCATGTATACATTAACATTACTTATTTAATAAATCTTTCAACTTTGTTTCAATAATTATAGATTAAGATTTGTTAGTTTCAAAGCCTGTATAGAGTTGTGAAACGAATCGTTCTTGTAGAGTTGTTTATTTAATAAAACCATAAAGGGTATAAGGATCCTGTGACTTGTTGACCTATAGCATCCTTGAAGAGCTAAGGCAATGTTGTCAAAACATTTAATGAGTTATGTCTAAATGTGATTGTAAATTGGGAACAATACTTTTTAACTGCATAGTTGTAAAGAAAATGTGTGTTGTTTTCTTGGATGGTATTCATGGTGTTGGTAAGGTTAAACTCTCTATGAAGTTTGGAACATTTAATGAGTTATGTCTAATTGTGATTGTAAATTGGGAACAATACTTTTTAACTGCATAGTTGTAAAGAAAATGTGTGTTGTTTTCGTGGATGGTATTCATAGTGTTGGTAAGGTTAAACTCTCTATGCATTTGTTTCTTGATTACCTATGTAGTATCTCCTCTAAATATCATGTAATGAAGTGGTCTTCAGTGATAGAGCCAAATGGTAAGCACTTACTCTATTTCGGCATGGAATATTAGCATAATTCAGAGAAATAAATAAGGGTGATGCTTTATTGAAGATTATGTATAACCATGTGATCCTATTATTCGATGTATTAATCCCACTCAGTATGTTGATGTTGAAATTAGAGTCATGAAGTGGAATAAGTGACTTAAAATGTTGTGTTGAATGTGATTTTATCTTGAGTCTATAAAATCCTATGTTAGGATACCTCCAAGCTTACTTTGTTATGCATATAGAGGCATCATTGGAGTTAATGATGTGACCGGTTTTCATATTTCAGCCCATGATTGTTTGTAGGATTGTTGATTTGTAAATGGAACAAGTTGTTTACAATTCTATATAGTGTAATCCTATCTAGGTTTTGCACGTGTATTGCAGGATTTGGGTTTGAGATATGTAGTTAAGAATAGGTTAAGAGAATATTAACCGTCCATGTGAAAGAAAGTTTTTTGATGAAGTTTAAATGAACATCTCGGAGGAAGGTTATAAAGCCAAGGTTGTCTTAAAAAACTCTGCTAGAAACCTCAGAGGTGGTAGTAAAAGTTATATTATTGAAGTTTCAACATCTTATCTAAAATGTCACTCTAACTTACAAAAAGATGCTTATTTAATTTTTCAGTTGTTATGCTATACTTTTCCATCACTTCTCCTAATCTCTGGTATGCAAAATTACAAAGTCAATAAGATGGGAGCAATGACTCAATAGCATTATAGCTCAATCCAATGGAGCAATGACTAAACTAGATTCCAAACTCTGTCCTTAATCCAAATATGAAATCACAATACTCAGTTACACTTGATTTTTTTTTCTTTTTTCAATGGATGTGTTTTGTTCAAGTGTGTTACATTCAAACCCTAGATTTCTATGTTTGCTCTTATCCTAAGAGTAGGTCTTATGTGTGGAATACCTTGTAGTCTTAGGGTTTGGCAAGTTTTCCATGCATGTACATTCTCCAAATTCTACCATCTATCATCCTATATATTCTTTTATTGCTATCCATGTTGTGCCTTATGATTATACTAGTGAGTGGAAATCTGGTTGTAGATGATCGTGCTTGTGTGCCTAACGAATAGTATGAGTGAAGGAAATGATTATGTTGATTATGATTATATGCATGATGATGTAGAGGATTGGTATGATAGTGATATCTCTTTGTACATTGGTAGTGAAGGAGAAGTAGGTCATTTTAACGCTATAATACATGAGATTGATCTTTCTTCCCCTTCTTTAGATCTTTCCACTAGTCATGAAGTAGAACAAGAAGTAAAAAGGAATTAACTAACATTCTTCTTGATCCTACTAAGCTTCCAATTAAGAAAGATAATACAATAAAGAAATAAATAGATGATATACATGTTGCTTCTCATGATGCTATACCTTCTAATGATGTTTCTCAATGTAATTTCTTCTAGTGACATGAAGTGTGATGTTGCTACTCTTTAAATAACTTCTAACGTTAATCCTTCTATTGATAAGAAATGTGATTTGGTTCCTCCTCCTTCTAGACCTCAAGATAGTGATAGCTTCCATCCCTCCCTTATTATTTTCCCAAAGATTATATCAGATACAGAGGTCCATACTATCACAATCCCAAGAGGTAGGGTGCACACTCCTGTAGAATTTTGTATCAATATCGAATATGAGGTGTCGGAAATTTGTGATTGTAAAGTTAAATCTTCTCATCTTATGAATAGTAGTGTTCCTCGTGCGGACGTTCATGACAAGACTCAACCATTGAAGGAATCTTTTCAAATTGTTACCATTCCTGCACATCATATGCCTATTATGTAGAGGCATTACAAAAGCAAATCCAAAATTTTTCTCTAAAGGTTACATCACTTGAGGATTGCCAAAAATACTGAGCATGCTTTTGTAAATTGCATCTTTGGCTCTTCATTCAAAACCATGTCTCGAAAGGTTTTGTTTTCGACATGGGTTAAGAAACAAAATACATCTATGACTAGTGAATCAAGAAGTTGGCATAAGCTTAATAAGTCTCCAAGTGAAACTCTTCGGAACATTTTTCGAGACAAGTTGATCGCATTACCTCCTATGCGGCCTATGAAAAGATCCAAATGCTATTGTGCTTATCATAGAGTTTATGGACATCCCACAGATAAGTGTTGGGCTTTGACGAACTATATACAAGATCATATTGATGGTGGTGACATTACATTGGATACATCTATTAAATCACTGCTAGATTCAAGAACACCTTCTACAGTTGAGCAACCAACTAAAATTATGTTTCCATCTCCCAAGGTCGAGTTATCAAAACAAGAGTTACCTAAAAAAGAAGATTTGACTAAAAAAGAGGCACCTAAGACGGAAGTTCTTAAGCAATATGTATCTAAGAAGACTAATGTTACAACTGTGGTTTCTAAGGAGACAATCACAACTTCTACTTCATGCACAAAACAAAATGAAAAAGGCAATCCTACAAAATATATGATTACATCTCCAAATCAAGAAGCGCAAGTGGAAACTATTTCCTCAACTTGTCCTCAAGAACTGATATCTAATCCTTCTCCACATATGACAACTACTGAGGTGCAATGATGAGGAATATATTGAAGGGCAAATAAAATCCAATACATCAATTCCACAATATGGTGTGGTTGGTTATGTATACCCTATTATAGATATAGAAGATGTTTGGGATGACAAATATAAATTAGTGGATGTTAATGATCATGACATATACAAAAAAGAATTTCCAATTATTGGCATGGGTCAAGTATCACTACAGGGATTATCTCAAGAAAAATCAACACAGGTATCTAATCCAAAGGCGAGTGTGCCTATAAGTTTGGCGAATGTGTATCCATATAATAAGCTTACTCATGAGCTAGAGCTATTAACTCGGCATAAGGTAAAAAATGAAGAGACATATTTCATATGCATGGTTGGCCAGACAATACATATGACATTAAAGGGATCGTTGGATAGCTTGAACACAATCTATTGTACATAGCTTCTTGATGTTTGCTTGATTGCTCATCTTTTTTCTTCTATTTTTGACATATATGTGTACATATGCCCTTACATTGATCATTCTTCTAGCCCTTGGCTTTGATTTGATTATGATGTTTTCACTAACCCTTGCCTTTTGATTGTCTATCCTAATCCGAACATTCATGATAGCTATCCTACAATGATGCATCCTTTACACCAGTATGATCATAGTGTTGTTGAGCACAGGGTAATACTGAGAGGGGGGGTGAATCAATATGTATTATATATTCTTTTCTTTTCTATTACTTAATCACTTGTTTCAATTAAGATATTCAAAGCAATCAAATCACAACACAAGATAACACAATGCAAAGTGACACCAAATATACGTGGAAACCCTTTAGGGAGAAAACCACAAAGAAACTTTCTCAATATAAATATTCGTAGGCACCAACCTACTAAAGCACCAACCACAAATACAATTTTTGTAGGCACCAACCTACAAGAGCACCAACCCCTTTCGCCGAGCACCAACTCAGCAAGAGACACCAATCTCTTCAACAAAAGACACCAATCTCTTCAAAATGAAGGCACCAACCTTCTCACAAGAATCACTCTTCTATCTCTGATTTGTTGCTAACACAATGGATGATAGAACACTGCTTTATTTCCTTTCGATTCGATCTACACTTGAGTGTTTTCGCTGCTATGCTCTGCCTTATACTTGCTGATTTTTCCTTTTAATATTCTCACAAAAACATGCCTTCAAATATTTCTGCTCTTCCTTTATATCTTCCACTTTTGAATCTACAAATTTGCCACTCGTTATGCACTTATTTATAACCCACGGAAAGCAACAAATTAAGGTCGTGACTCTTCAAGCGAAAAGGTCCATCCGAACGGTCACAACTCCTCCCAATAGGTCGGCCAAGGTTGGGGATTATTTTAGCCTTAAAAACTTTCCAAAGGGGGTGTCCTTCCTCAAGAGGCACCTTTTCACATGGGCTGCCATGAGTTTTTCATTAATGATGGTCTTTAATTAAAAAAGCAGTTGTATATGTGCCTTTTAAAAAAAGTCCTTTCATGAATGTTGGTCCCTTCAAAATTTGAGCACTAGAATATATGTATTTTATCCTCATATGGGTCGGCTTTAGACTTCAAAAATGACAACCTTGTTATAGAAAATTTTCATCCAATATTTTTGTTACTTTTTGACGGATCCGATCACTTCCGTCAAGAATTTCGTTTACCTTCAAAAACATTTTTGTAATAATTTCCTTTGACACTTCCGTTCTTATTAGACATTTCCGTCGATGTTTCCCTTTGACATCAATGACAATATTCCAACAATCTCCCCCTTTGTCATTGATGGCAATCTACTCTCCCTTGTTGCAGTTCTCCTCCTTTGCTCCCCCTGAATCAATTCTCCCCCTTTGACATCAATGGCAAAAGAATGTACCAACGATGTCTCTTACCAACAATGAAGCTGAATAATGCAATGATTAGCTCCCCCTCAACATATGCTTCTCTTGGTTGATTAATGGCTGGATGAAGAATGAATCACTCCCAACTTCTGCCTTATAAACTCAAACGTTTCTTTTGGGAGGGGCTTTGTGAAGATGTCTGCACCCTGTTCTTTTGTAGCAACATACTCCAACTTCACATGACGTTCTGCCACCTGTTCTCTTAAGAATTGATACTTGATTGGAATATGCTTTGTCCTTGAGTGTATCACAGGGTTTTTTGAAATGTTAATAGCACGCATGTTATGACATAGAATGGTGATTGGATCATCATTTTCTATCTTGAAATCCTTCAATGTTTGCTTCATCCAAAGTACTTGAGTACAACAAGATACTGTTGTTATGTATTCTGCTTCAGCTATCGATAAGGACACTGATGACTGTTTTTAGTTTAACCAGAAAACTAGGTTCTTACCAAGGAAAAATGCTCCTCCACTTGTACTCTTCCGGTCATCCACACTTTGTGCCCAATCTGCGTCTGTGTATGCTTTTAATGTGAAATCTTCACCTTGTGGATACCATAACCCATAGTCCATAGTGCCTTTAAGGTACTTGAATATTCTCTTGACCGCTTGCACATGTGTTTCCTTTGGAGCTCCCTAAAACCGAGCTACCAAGCCTACAGCTTGCATGATATCTAGTCATAATGTTTTGTATAACAAACTGCCAATCATGGATCTATAAAAAGTTTGATTTGCTTCTGGAGACTTATCATCCTTACTTAACTTGCATCTTGTAACCATGGGCGTGCTAACAGGAGTACAATCTTCCATTTTGAATTTTTTTAACATCTCCTTTATCTATTTACTTTGAGAGATGAATATGCCTTTACTTGATTGGGAAATTTGCAAACCAAGGAAAAATGATAACTCGCCCAACATGGACATTTCAAATTCCTTTTCCATCTCTTTTGCAAACTGTTGGGACATTTTCTCACTATCTCCTCCAAAAATAATGTCATCAACATATACCACCACAATCAATTGATTCTCACCTTCAATTTTGATGTCGAGATTGTTGTCAGCAACTCCTCTTTTAAATCCATGTTCAAGCAGATATTTGTCAAGTCTGGCATACCAGGCTTGGAGGTTTGCTTTAGCCGATATAGTGCTTTCTTCAATCTACACATATAATCTTTGTTTTCTGACAAACAAAAACCTTCTGGTTGTTCAATGTAAACCTCCTCTTCTAACTTTCCATTTAGGAATGCAAACTTCATATCCATCTGATAGACTTTGATGTTCTTAAAACCTGCATATGCCAAAAACAATCTAATTGCTTCCAATCTTGCAACGGGAACAAAGGTTTCTTCAAAATCGACACCTTCAACTTGAGCATATCCTTTACACACCAATCTTGCTTTGTTCCTAGTTACTTGGCCATCTTCATTTAGTTTGTTCCTAAACACCCACTTAGTACCTATCACATTTTTGTCCTTTGGCCTAGGGACAAGCTCCCATGTCTCATTCTTCTCTATTTGACATAATTCTTCTTCCATGGCATTGATCCAATGCTCATCATTGTTGGCTTCTAAGAAACTCTTAGGTTCTATTTTAAAAAATAGAGAGAAGTTTATACTTTCTGGTGCACTTACAAACCTTCTCCTAGTTTGCACCCCAGTATCAAGATCCCTAATGATTTGATTTTCAGAATGATTCTTCTAAACGAATCTGGATGGTGCCCTTGTATCTTGTCATTCTTCTTCTTCTTGACTTTCTTCAGCTTTTTCTTCTTCCTTGAAGACGGATTCTTCTGATTCAACATTTGTTGGTATACTCACTTGTTTAGGCTTAGTGTCATTCATTCTGACATTAGCACTTTCAACTATTTTTTGTAATCTTTTATTGTAGCATCTGTAAGCTTTACTCCTTGAGGAGAATCCAAGAAAAATACCTTCCTCTACTCTTGAGTTGAATTTCCCCAAGTCCTCATCATCCCTCTTAATGTAGCATTTGCTTCCAAAAACTTTGAAGTATTTAACCGAAGTTGGTCTGCCCTTCCACAGTTCATAGGGTGTTTTGTTGTTGTTAACCCTGATTTGTCCTCTATTTAAGATGTAAACTGCGGTATTGACTGCCTCTCTCCAATATCTATCTGAAAGCTTGGATTCATTTAGCATTGTCCTTGCCATTTCTTGCACCGTTTGATTCTTTCTCTACAACGCCATCTTGTTGTGGAGTCCTAGCTACTGAGAAATATTTTTTTATTCCATTCTCTTCACAGAAATCATTGAATTCGTTTGAGAGGAACTCACCTCCTCGATCTAACCTTAAGCATTTGATCTTTAACTCCTTTTCATTTTCCACCATAGCTTTAAAAGCTTTAAATTTTTCGAATGCTTCAAATTTTTCTTTTAAGAAAGTGACCCATGTCATTCTAGAATAATCATCAATGAGCAACATGAAGTAGCACTCACCTTGAAAACGTTGTACTCTTGTTGGTCCACAGAGGTCTATATGAATCAGCTCCAGAGGCTTGGTCGTTGACTATTCTTTTGATTTGAAACTCACCCTGTCTGCTTTCCATGCTGACATTGTTTACACAAGGTGTCCTATGGTTTTGTAATTTTTGGCATGTCTCTGACAACTTGCCTATTGCTGATCTTCACAAGATTGTCAAAGTTCATGTGGCCCATTCTTCGATGCCATAGCCAACTTTTGTCAATTTGGCTCATGTAGCATTTTTCTCTTTTTACTTCACTACGTATGTACAAATTATTTGATGTTCTGTTTGCATCAGCAACTAGCTTCCCTATGTCTGCTCAACTGATCTCACAACTTTGAGCATAAAATGTGAGTGTGTGCCTGTGATCACACATTTGACTGACGCTCAATAAGTTATGCTTCAACGCTTCAACATACAAAACATTTTATGTTTTCGTCCTTCCATTATCAAGGCTGAGGGTACCTTTTCCAACAATCCTTGCCATAGCATTATCCCCAAACTTCACTGTACCTTCATTTATTTTCTTTAAAGTAAGAAACTTACCTTTATGACCTATCATGTGGCTTGAACATCCACTGTTGTGCTTCGTCTTGTGCATGGAACGTTGTTTGCACGAACATGGATTTTTCTTTTTCTTGACCAACTTCTTGCTTCACTTTCCATATTTTTGTATATTTTTTCTTCTTTACCACAAGATTATTCATTTTCTTATTCTGTTTTGAATTTTTTACAAACACACTTCTACAGAATCGAGTTATGTGTCCATAGTTGTTGCAATTATAGCATATGGTTTTATTCTCTTTGTAATCCCAGAGTGGGGCAAATGAGTTATAGCTCTTATTGAAACCTCCATGAGTAGTCTTTCCATAGTTCCATGAATATTCATTCCTTACACGAATCTTACATTCTATTGCTCTATGCCCAAAATAATTGCAAGAGTAATAAACATAGAATGAGTTTGTGTACCTTTTCACAAGGTTCTGCCTTGATTGAAATGATCCTCTGAAATCTTTAACTGGAATGTTCTTCCCTCTGTTTTCTTTATGAGGAGGATTGACATGCTCCTTTTTCACATGATCTGATTTCTTATCACTTATGTTCACTGAATTTTTGAGTGCATCAGCATAGGTCTTAGGCTTCTCTGCATCTACCCCTTTTGTTGATTCTGTAGGTATTGAACTTTGCCCTTTTTCTGTGTTCTTTTGGTTCTCATCATAGCCAATACCAAACTTAATGGATGGTGATCTTTGGGTTTTTAGAATGTTACCCAATACTTCGGTACTCTTTTCAAATTTTGATATGTTTTTCAACTCATTGGCTGTTCACTCCAATTTTGATTTCTAAGGCAATGCATTCGTCCTCTTTTGTTTTTAATTTGGCTCTTATCTCATTCTCGATTCTTTTCATCTCCTCTATTTGTGTCTTTAAGCCTTTTAGAATCTTGTCTGACTCTTCATCCATCCAAGTTATCTTTGTTTTCAAATCAGTATTTTCCTCTTCATATTTCTGAACTTGAACCTTTTGTTTCGAATTCTTTTTCTTTAGCAACTTTATTTCACCCAAGGCACAAATTAATTCGTCTTCCAGATTTACCTCTCCATCATTTTCGATTTCATCCTCTTTTTCCAAGGTGTTTGTATTAGAAGATTCGGCTTTCACTTCAATTGCCATAAACAAGGTTTCCTCCCTGTCACTGTCCGATATTTCTTCATAACTCTCCTCCGCTGAGCTACTATCCCTTTTGGAATAGAGACTTTTCTTATACTTACTGGAGTTTTTCTTATATCCACCTTGTTTAAAGTTCTTCTTGAAGTAAGGCTTGCTTTCCTTCTTTTTCCTTTCATCGTTAGTAGTTTCCTCATCTTCATTTTCATCCTTATGAGGACACTTGGCAGCAAAATGACCTATCTTACCACAATTAAAGCATTTGAAAGGTAACTTACCTTTGTATTTCCCAAAACCCTTTTTGAGCTTTCTGACAAATAGTGCCTCATCCAGTTCGTCACTGGTATCATCACTTGATACAAATTCCTTGTTATTCGCCTTCTTCAAGGCTTTGAATGTTGCTTCCATTTTTGACAACTTTTCTTTCTCAGTTCACATCTCATATGCCGTGAGAATACCATGCAACTCATCTATTGTGAGTTTGTCCAAGTCCTTCATTTTTTCGATTGTTGAGATTTTTGCATCAAATCTTAGAGGTAGAGATCTGAGTACTTTTTGGACAATTGCGGATTCTTCAACCTTCTCACAAGTCCTTTGATGATATTAATAATTTCATCTACATGAAGTAGATAGGCCGCAATGTTTTCATCCTCTTTCATTTTCAAGCTTTCAAATTGTCTCTTGTGAGTTTGAAGCTTGGCCATCTTTACTTTGTTATCTCCCTCATAGATGGTCTTAAATTAATCCCAGATCTCTTTAGCCGAGTCGCACTTCATTACTTTTATGAACTCAGATTCTGATAAGCCACATAAAATAGCATTCATGGCTTTTGCATTGTTTTCACTGGCCTTTTTCCCAACCGTATCACTTGGTGGAGTCTGCGGTGCCATGTATCCATCCATAACAGCTTGCCATAGATCAAACCCTAGGGCCATTAGATAAGTCCTTATTCTTATACTCCAAAATGCATAATTTGTTCCATTGAACAACGGATCCTTGTTTGTGAAGAAACCTTCGTGAACTTGATGACTGGCCATGTGTGCTTTCGGGATCTACTTTTCAATGGTTAAACTGATCTTGAAAGAACCGCACTGATACCGATTGTTGCGCACAGGCTAATACTAAGAGGGGGGTGAATCAATATTATATATTATTTTCTTTTTTATTATTTAATCACTTATTCCAATTAAGATATTCAAAGCAATCAAATCATAACACAAAATAACACAATGCAAAGTGACACCAAATATACATGGAAACCCTTTAGGGAGAAAACCACAGAAAAACTTTCTCAATATAAATATTCATAGGCACCAACCTACTGGAGCACCAACCCCAAATACAATTTTGTAGGCACCAACCTACAGGAGCACCAACCCCTTTCACTGAGCACCAACTCAGCGAGAAGCACCAATCTCTTCAAAACGAAGGCACCAACCTTCTCACAAGAATCACTCTTCTATCTCTGATTTATTGCTAACACAACGGATGATAGAACACTGCTTTATTTCCTTTTGATTCGATCTAAACTTGAGTGTTTTCGTTGCTATGCTCTACCTTATACTTGCTGATTTTGTCTTTTAATATTCTCACAAAAATCTACCTTCAAATATTTTTGCTCTTCTTTTATGTCTTCCACTTTCGAATCTAAAAATTTGCTTCTCGTTATGCACTTATTTACAACCCACGGAAAGCCACAAAATAAGGTCGTGACTCTTCAAACGAAAAGGTCCATTCGAATAGTCACAACTCCTCCCAATAGGTCGGCCAAGGTTGGGGACTATTTTAGCCTTAAAAACTTTCCAAGGGGGGCGTCCTTCCTCAAGAGGCACCTTTTCACATGGGCTGCCATGAGTTTTTCATTAATGGTCTTTAACTAAAAATGCAGATGTATATATGCCTTTTAAAAAAATATCTTTTCATGAATGTTGGTCCCTGTTGTCAACCTAGAGCTGCGCCCTGAATCGAAGACGTGCATGAAATGGCCAATCCTCTATCCGGTTGAAACAATGGGATCTTCTCACGAAGATGGGTGTCTCAATGGTGAGAAGAACCTCCAGAGAACGTTGGTTCCTGTAGGATGTATCAATGAGGATCTCTACTCTATGCTGCGGACTACCATGGAA
The DNA here is from genome assembly GCA_037957365.1 of Torreya grandis. Lineage (NCBI taxonomy): Eukaryota > Viridiplantae > Streptophyta > Pinopsida > Cupressales > Taxaceae > Torreya > Torreya grandis. The sequence goes on from JARHVA010000101.1 coordinate 4,420,095, forward strand.
AAGGGAGAAGGAAACTCTAAGGGGAAATCCTACCTAATAATGGTGATATTGATCCACTCTACTTGGAACCTTGAACACTAAACAAACAACCGAAAAAGAAGACCTTCGATTTCAATCAATCACTTATGCATAATTATTTCGTGAGAAGGTTCGATCCAATGACTAAAACATGAGGGAAAACGATGGAGAGATGTCTGATACAAGACACTTTGCAACCACCTAACATCCACTTACAGCTTCAACAAAAAACATAAAGAACACTTAATATGACCTGCATAATACGATAAGCTAGCAACAAGGTATGAATCAGAATTTGGGAAGGGAGAGAAATCTACCACATGCAAATTTGTTGAATGAATATACACTATGCCAACACTTGAAATCTAAAAGTACAGTCCTTCTATTGATCGAAGAGGTTACACAACTCACCAATGGCAGAGTCTGGTCTTGTCAAGAGAGGGATCATTTTTTCTAAGGCCGAAAAGCCATTTTATAGAGAATTACAAAAGCCAAAGATTGGTGTTGAAAAAATTGAAGAGAAGGATTAACTTCGATTAACTCAAGGCAGACTTGGTCTTTCAATAAAATATGTTTTCCCTTTGTCTTTGCATAAAGCTTCTTGCGCTTGAGGAAGTGAACTTGTCTTTTGTTTATTGAACCACCCACCTCTCTTTGCATGGAAATCCACGCCAATGTCAATTTTAGAACTCTACGTCAGCTGCTTGATGCCGAGTTGGAACATTTGAAAGGCTGAGTTGATCGTTTGATAAGTTGAGTTGGACGAAGAGATAGGCTAAGTTGGACCTTCGAATGCATGAGAATGACTAGTCAAACCACCAATAAAACAAAGTCAACCGAAACTTAGCAATCCGTCAAAAATAGCCTTGTTCGCATGTATTTTCTCTTATTTTGGTCTGCCTGTGTCTTGTCTATTTTGGGCGAGATTCTTTTTTTTTTTGGATTATCTTATCTATATTTGGTCTATATTTCCTCAGATATTTTGTTTTCAACTCTCCGTCGGATTATCTATTTTCTATCCTTTTTTAAACAGTCAACCTCCATTTCTTTCGGATTTCTTATTGTCTCATTGGCTTAATTCTTTCGGATTTCTCGCTGTGGATTCTTCTGTCTGCGGATTTATTTCCTTCGGATTTTCTGTGGATCTTTTGTTTCACCCTACATTTGCCTCGGGTTTATTTCCTTGGCCCTGTCTTTGGACTCTCCTGTGGATTTCCTTCAGAGAAATTGCTTGAATTAATCCTTCGGACAAATTGTCTGCTTGAATTGTCCTTGTGTTTGTTTATCCTCCAAAGTATTCCTTCGGACAAAAAGTCCGAAGGAATTCCTTCAGAGTTTTTCCCGAAGGATATATTCCTTTGTTATTTGAACTCTGCTTCATTGATTTCGGACTTTGCTTTGTCGGCTTTTTTGTTTGGACCTCTCCGAATTTCTTCGGACTTTTTGTCCAAAGGAATTCCTTCGGACAAAAAGTTCGAAGGTATTTTCTCGTCTTTGCCTTTACCTTGTTGAGAATGCCCTTCGGAAAATGCACAAAGGTCAAGGCACCGACCAAGTGCCCTCCGCAAGGGCTAGTGGCTCTCCCTTCGTGCCCTTCGAAAAAATTGCAATGGTCCTGACGTTGACCAATTGCCCTCCGCAAGGGGTTCTGTCCTTCATATGTGCCCTTTTTGAAAAAATCGTAGGGCACCCGGGGCTTTTGTAGGGCACCCGGGCTTTTCACAGGGGTCCTATTACTTCAAATTTTTGCGGGCTTTGACTTCTCTCTTGGATTTTCTTCGAACTTTTGTCTGAAGGAATTCCTTCGAACAAAAAGTCCGAAGGAATTATTCCTTGGGCCTTTCTTGCTTTTGGCGGACCTTTGTTTGGCTGCGGGTGTTTCCTTTGTAAATTCTCCTAAGTATTCCTTCGAACAAAAAGTCCGAAGGAATTACTTCCTTTGCTGGAGACTCTTTCCTTCGTAATTCCTTTTGCTACAGGCTCTTTGGGTCGCTGTAAATATGCATTTAGGCTTGATTGATCTTTGCAAAAAACCTTTTCCTTTTCATTATTGAGTACCCGAAACTGATTCACAAGACAAAATGGTACCCACGAGACCATCTTCTGAATAGTAAGGTTGACAATTTTTGCCCTGTAGGGCAAAAAACGTCAATAGTCCCTTCAAGGGACAATATATGTATTTTATCCTCATATGGGTTGGCATTAGATTTCGAAAATGACAACCTTGTTACAGAAAATTTCCGTTACTTTTTTACGGATCCAGTCACTTCCGTCAAGAATTCCATTGACATCAATGACAATATTCTAACAAGTGCACATTCCTTGCGGCCCACTACTTGCCTATCCCTCCATATTGGCTAGCTATGCTTGCTATTGTTGCAGCCTATATTGCCCTTGCATGATCACATAAATTCTATGCTTACATACTATGATGTGTTTATACACCGCTTGTTGCCCATTGGGGGCGTGTGATATCCTATCTCCAAGTGCTCTTTTGAGACAGGATTTCACGATTCACATATATAGTGGGGGCATATCCCTTGCCTTCACTTCCTTGAGACTATTTTGCTATAACATTTGGTGTACATCCTATGTTGGCATATGCTATAGATTGTTCGGATCCCTTCTATTCTTCTATTTTCGAAGCCTTGCCCCTTGGCCTTGCTTGATTAGATGGATGTGTATTCAAAATATTCAAAAATACAAAAAAATCAAAAATTTAAAAAAACATATTCAAAATCAGATCCTATGCATGATATTATTACATGGTGAATTACATCATAGTTCGCATACTCGTAGTCAGCGAGTACTCGCCCAACCAAAAAAAAGTTTACTCGGCGAATACTCGCCAAAAAAAATTGTCAAGTACTTGCCGAGTACTCACCAAGAGAAAAAAAATGAGTATTCAGATGATTCCTGCAAGTTTGAGCAGTGGTTATTCGCTGCAGGTTTTTTCCGACGAGTACTCACCGATTATGCAATCTATGAATTGCATATCTATTCTCTATGCAAATGCTTTTCACAGTATACATGAGTGAGATGCTAGACATACAGGTTACATTTGATACATGGACATCGAAATGTGGGGCATTCCTTACACCTAGGAGCTACCTTTCTATATTGCATTGATTGATTGTATATTTTGTATATTTCATTGATTGATTGTATATTGCATTGATTGATTGTAGGAGCTACCTTTCTATATTTTGTAATTCTATGAGTGCATTGATTGTGTGTTGTCACACCATGCGTCAGTTGTGTCAAGGATCCTCTAGTCCATGTCATGGCCATATTGCCCATGTCAAGTCAAAGTCAGGTTAGAGTAATGTCTTGTGTGCTTGTGTGCGTCATGATCATGAAATTGTGTGCCTACGTGTGTGATTACATATATGATGGTTGCTAAGCTTGGTGTTGTGATGTCTACCACATACATTTATATTGTGTGTGATGTGATTTCCATCATGCATCTCTTGCAATGCTTGTTACTACAATGCTTATTATTGCGTACCTAATTGATATATTAACTTGAAATAACACTTGTATGCCCATTGGCTTGGATTACATGATTTATATGTGCTTAAATGATCACATCCTTATATGGTGACATATCTAATCTTTTTTGTACACAAATTTTGCATTATTACATTGTTCTCTATTACATGATTTGCATAACTCTTTCTTTTGAGATGAGTGATTTGCAAGCTTCATCCCTCACCTCTAAGGGGGGCACACAATGGACTTGTCTTTGAGATTTAGGGCATAACAAATAGATGGTTTAGATTGAAGGTTAGACTACATGATTCAAATTGCGAAAGCCTAAGTAGATTGAGACATATGTGGGGCATTCTATAGGATTGTGAGGAACAGTTGACAAATTCTATGACATTATGGAACAAATTATTTGGATAAGATTTAGCAGGTGATTAGATGAATTAGATTGAGCAAATTCTATCATAATTTATCAAATTGAACTAGTTAACAAACATATTATGGCATCAAGTATGGATGGATCAGATGAGGGGCATGAATGTGGTTCATACAAACACTTAAATTTTCTATGATGAGGATCGATGATACTACAAAAACATTTTGGGTCTAAAATCCGTCTACAGCATTTGATTTAGAGTTTCAATTTACATACCACCCTATTTTAGGGTTCCACCTTTTACATGCGAACCTATTTCGTGGTTCCACCAAAAAAAAAAGTTGTGATGATATTTTGAGTAGTGAAGTTGAAGTTCTAGTAGACTACTAGCACTTCTCAATCTTCAATGAAGGTTGAGGCATTACTACTTCTCAACCCATGGTTTTAACAGTTTCATCTTCTTGGGGCATAATCACCCCATGGCATTCTCCAAATGAATTCACCAAGTGCCAACTTGGTTTGCATACCCAAAGATGTATTAGTTCCTTGACCTTTCAAATTCAAATAATTCAATGATCTAGACTATTTCAGATTTTCTATCATGAGTGGGCATTGATTTCTACATATTCCCTTGTAGGTTTTGTATGGAGCAAGTTGGATATTTGGGACATACTTAGTAACATCGAGTGTGATTGTATACAAGGTCCAAATTGTTGTTAAGTCCTAGTTCTACAGCAACTCCAATCATGCAATCGATTTAATAATCAGTTAATCTATTTTTAGAATAATAAAACCTTAGAAACGCTGCAAATAACTTTAGTTTATATTTCATGCAAGTTGTTTTATTTTTAGTATTTAGATAAATTTAGAATGTTTTATTTATTTATTAGAAAAGCATGGTCACATGCAATTCAATAAATACATTGTAATTGATCTTTATTATAATGGAGAATGATTCAAATAATTTGAAGAAGTAATTTTATTTTGGCTATTATGTATTTCTTCTAGTTATGCATATTGCATATATTTCACTGTGAGTCTGATTTCTTTCTGGGCAATGGTTTATTTTTATTTATTTAAAAAATTGCACAAATTTCTTTTTTTAATCCTTTTGATCTAGCATTTTCAATAATAAAATTAAAAGGGGCATTTGTAAACACTTAAATTTGGTATTATACACTTGCAAACATCAGTTTTCACATACCTTTGGTATTATACATGACTTGTGCATACACATTTGAATCTTGTCCACATTCTCCCCTATTAGTTTATCTATCTATTGACTTGGCTAACCCAATTTTCTATTATTCAAATTTAGGATCTCCACAATATGTGCCAGAACACTCTATAATCCTAAGCAGACTGTCGCCATATCCCAAATCACTATTTTTCCTCTTTGGAAAATGTTGACAACAATAAGACGTTGGTAGTTACAGCATCTGCAAATCCTTAATAGCTATTTTTCAAATTCAAACATCTCCCTTGGGCCAACCTAAGCACATTCTCTATGTCAGTTATCGGGGGAAATATCAAAGAGTCGCCTATAAATACAAGACAAGTCAAAGCTCTTACTTGGAAATTACATTGAGAACCACTTTGTAATGTCCCTAACTAGACATTTTTAAACAATTTCAGATTTACCAGAAACTCTAGGGCAGAATTAATTAAATCTAAATTTTTACTTCAAACCCTTATAGAAAATGAACCAAATTTTGAAAATCAATTATAAACCCTCTAAAAATTGCAATTTTCGTATGAAATATCCCCTTAAGGCAGATCTAAGAAAATGTCAAATTTTATAATAAATTTCCAAGCTTGTAAATTAATTAATTTACAGTGAACCATACCAATGCAATTTCAAATATAATTGACCATCTAGTTCAGAGAAGATGTCGCTTCAAACACAAATCGACCTTGAGCAGGCCCAAGATAACACCAAACGCTAAACAACACTAAAAATCAGCTCCCAAAGGTGACATCAACCCTCCAAAGGGTGATGCCAGCATGCTCAAATGATGCCCTCGCTGTTGTAGATGATACCCTAGCTATTGTAGATTATGCCCTAGCTGATATCGCTGACCCAAACAATGTTCCAATGGCATCAAATGGTGCACTAACTAATATAGATGATGCCCTAGCTATTGTAGATAATGCCCTATCAATGACTTTTCGCTCAATCGTGACCCCTGAAGGAAGACACCAGCAAAAGTTGAGGGTTTTCGTCCCCAAACTCTGATTACCAAAGAGGGTTTTCATCCTCAATCGCTAAAAGTATAAACAAATTGCTCAACTTATAAAAATATCAAGTAATAGATGAATAATGGATATCACAAATGATCCCCTCCATCTTCTTTTATACCTTTTCCCACTCAAACTCCAAACTTACTTTATTTTAATAATTAAACATAAATTGCTAACATTATTTTTTGGCCACTTAGTCATATTATTAAGTTTACTTTTAAGTATTTAAGAATACTTTTTATTTTAATAATAATATTATTATTAAGTTGCCCAAAAGATTAAAAATGATTGGGCCCAACTTAAATAATATTATTAATTATTTTAATATAGAAAAAGGGACATTACAGTCCGCTCTTCCCAAAATTGTTTGCCCTCAAGCGATTGCAACCTCCTATGCTCAAGTATCACTATGCCAAAGTGATGAATCATGTTCTAGTGCTCATAGAATCTGGACCCTGTACCTGTCAAATGAGATAGCTCCTACCAAAGAACATAGTGTGGTATATTCCCAATGGATACTGGATGCAATTCATCCTCAAGATGATCCTCCAACATTTGTTGATGCCTAAAGGCACCCACAAACTCCCATAAGACAGAAAGCTGCCATATGTTCTCCCCATTGTGTAGCTGTTGTCCCACTTGGCTCCTCCCACGCAATGAAGGATTTGCATTACCAAACCTTTTGAGTCCCAATGGATCCTTCCATGATTTGGCGAGCTCCTTCCAATAAATGGTGAAAATCAGATTGTGTATAGGCTGAAGGCAAGTTACAACAGCCACAAATCACTTGGAATTTCATATACATCAGGGTTGTTATGTCTTATTTGTTTGTTCTCTTCCGCTGGAACCTTCTGCCTATATCATCCAATGATAGAATCCCCTTAAGGTGGGCAAACTCACAGTTGTTCATGACTACTAACAGCAGTCCTAAGCCTGATTTTTTTTAAACCCAGCCACCTGACAATGGTATAACAGCTACCAAACTGAAATTTTATTGAAAGAGACAAAACTATGAGCAATGTAGAAGCTAATAGCCTCCATATAATGACTGAAAATTTGAGATCAACAGATCTAAAGTTGGAAGCCACAAACATGTTGGCCCTTGGTTCCAGTTTCTCGCAGCCAATACCCATCCCAATATTGTATAAAAGATGGCTTTCAACAAGAAAGCTCCATTTTGTACATAACCCATCAAGTGTCCACCCAAGGGCAGCAGTAATGAGTGTATCCAAAACCAACTAAAAATTACTACAATGGAGTATCTCTGAGCATTGAGTGTTTTGAAAATATGCCACTCTTTCCTTTGCGGCAGCCATGCTTGGAGCTCTGCCCATATAAATTGAAGAATTGTTTTCTTTTCTACATCTTTGACTTCCGTCCCATCAAACGCTTTCAACCAATGCATGCCAATACTTATGCTCACCTCTTTTTGATCGTTGTTACCTTGCTTATTTTGGGCTCCAAATGTTGCTTTGATGCTGCCCCATAGAATTTTCTCCGAAAATGGGTTCGGATCAGACCCTATGAGTGCTGTAAGGTGAGTGTAACAGTCACGTATAGCTCTAAAATTCTTGAACTCAGTCAACTTGTGGCTGTTAGCAGCAGTCCCACTCCAAATTCTTAGATATCAGTAACATAAAAAAAGTGCAGCAGATGCAATTCTTGACATTCTCCGCACAAAGAGTAATGACAACAGTATAGGGGTTGGAAACCATCTTATACTGACTGCAAAAGCGTCATCAATGTCCGTAGATGGAATATGCATCTTTCCGGTGCCAAAACTTTCTTCTATCGCTGCAAAAGGTATAGGGGCGAATCTGGGAATGTGGTACGCAGCAGTCCACAAATTTGCGACAGTTATTCTTCAAGAACCATGGGTCATAATCCTTGTCACCCCAAGCTGTAACATTTGACAACTGGCATGAATCAGATTGTATGTGGGCTTTATATTGGCTGTAACCATCATATGTTGCTCGAATTTCCTCTCTATACAGCAATGTGTAGGATGGGATAGTAGCACTTAGTGACTCCCATAGGTGAGACCTTATACACACAATATCAAGAAAAGAAATTTCCCTCATTCCTGCAAAACTATAGTTACTTATGACAGATATCATTCTTCCCAAGCACGATGCTTTCGCCATGCTCAATAGGAATATGGTACCATGGCTGCCAAGCTGAGTTCCCTTACAAAAACCCAAGAATGTAACTGCCAAAACCCATCTTATATTGGCTACCAACACTTCATCCATGACAATAAGTGGGAAATGCATTTTCCTTGTGTTACAAAATTCCTTTATGATTGCAAATGGAATTTTGGACAAGCTGAAAACATGTGGAACAGTAGTTCTGACATTGGAGACAGCTCCCCTGGCGATCCATGTCTCCCCTGGACCCATGATATAGGAATCATTACCTACTGTGTCTACCCCAGGTGTTCAAAAGTGGTTGTGCCTTTATGGTTTACAGAATGGTGAAGCCATGCTGTAGTATCTCATCCTCACAATGTGGTTAGAATGCACAACAAATTCTATAGTATTCCTCATAAATTTTCTTTCATTCCAAGTGCAAGAGATGGAGAACCCAATCGTGACATTTGCCTTGATCCTTATAAGACCATCCAGATCCCATATGCCACAATAGTCTTGGACTTGAATCAAGGAATCAACATGCCCACAACTACAAGTTGTGTTCTTGACCCTAACACCCTTCTTAGAATGATTCCCATGTTGACAAAAATCCTTAGTTGCTGAATTTATGAACTCGACACTCATTTCAACTAAAAGACTCTTTTCAAGCACATGCTTATCAGCTGAATCAAAGATATTATGAGAGGAGAGCGTTGCTGTCCTATCTAGAATACCATAGATCATGTCTAGAAGGTAGTCATTTATAAATTCATTTCCCATCACCATAACACATACATCTACCCCTGCAATTATAGCTTGAATATTAAATCTGAAGCTGACAACATTAATCTAAGTTTGTTTACCTGAATTCTAAGTTATTCCATTGTTGCTTGCTCTGAGAACACTCACAGATGTGAGATGACATGTCTTTGGACCTTGCATGTGTCCCATGAGCTGCAACCACTGAACATATTTCTTATGTTCCTCCAACCTAAGCTCTTTGCATTCAACAAGTAAAGCCCTTCTTGTTTCGATCTCTTCACTATTTTGCTTTTGTTCTTGTTTTTTAATTTCTTTCTCTTTCCTCATCACAAGCGAAGAATTATTTTCCTCTTGGGCTGGAACTTTTTTCCCATTTTCTTTTTGTATAGTTGGTGCCTCCATGGGTTGTTCCCTCCCCCTTACTTGCAGCCCTGATTTTTCTTCATATTCCGAACTACCATAACAATGATTCAAGAGCTTATCTTTCTCTTTAAATTCCTTTAGGTGTTGTTTTGCTTGAATAGATATCAACTTAGCTTCCTTAGCTCTACTCCACCATTCACCACACCTTTCCCAGGTCCTTATCACATCCTCCGCAATTGCCTGCAATGTAGTTGGTTTCATTTCAAGACTAGGATCCACTACAATGTAGCCAATTTCATTTTGTTAAAGCCTCTTGGTACATGGAATGGTGAAGCCATCAACTACCATCACATTAAAGCCTTTATCCTTTTTGTACCTCAAAAAGTCACCCGAATTCTATACCATTATGCAAAATGCATTTTGAGCCAAAGGTTCTATCTTTATTCTTTCACCCTACTTAAGAGTGATGGCAGAACTAAAATAGAATTGTGTTAACATTCTCATAATGTGAATTGACATTATAAAAGTGCTTGCCATGATGACAACAAATCTGAAATGGCATAGTATGAAACAACCATCCTAAAATATGACTTTCCCTTTTATACCTTGGGCTGGAATCCAATTGTTTCTCTCCTTTTTCTAATTTAGAAGTAAGATCTTTTGAGAGATTTGCCTTGACACAACCATCCTTGTAATTCAAATTTCAGAATTAATGGTATCAACTGAAACATTCTCCTTTCTTGCATGCTCATCACTATAGTTACTCTTGCTCTCATACGGCAATGACTCAATTATTGCAATGCTTGGAAGATTGGTAGGTGCTTCTAGGGCTGAAACATCCTAAATTTTAGATAGTCAGCATTCAACATGTAATGCATGTTCTTCCTTTACATTGTTAAAACAAACATTTTGTTTATCAAAAGTCATACCTATTTCTATTAAAGACCCTCCCCTTTCCACTTGCATGGTGGATTCCTTTATGGGCTGCTCACTAACTTCTTTTGGATCTGAATTTTCTTGCTTCCTGATTTCTTCCTTGGGATTCTTTTGAGGTTTTGACTTTCCATCCTTCTTCCCTTTATCTGACCACACTTCCTCATAGTGCCCTTTCCCTTGTCGCGTCTCTCTCAACTCCATAAAGTCTGTAAAAGAGATTTATGTTCGAATCTCTGCTGGAAGAGTTTTGTATGAATCAAAACTAGCCACAATATCCTTATGCAGTAACCCCATGGCATGAAGAAAACTTCTACAAACAACTCAACCCCATAGCTGGCAAGAATATAGGCTCTGATACCACTGTAATGTCCCTAATTGGTTATTTTTAAACAATTCCAAATTTACCGGAAACCCTAGGGCATATTTAAATCTAAATTTTTACTTCAAACCTTTATAGAAAATGAACCAAATTCTGAAAATCAACTATAAACCCTCTAAAAATTGCAATTTTTTTATGAAATATCCCCTTAAGACAGATCTAAGAAAATATTGATTTTTATAATCAATTTTCAGGCTTGTAAATTTATTAATTTACAGCAAACCATACCAATGCAATTTCAAACATAACTGACCATCCAGTTGAGAGAAAATGTCGCTTTGAATGCCAATCGGCCTTGGGCAAGTCCAAGATGACACCAAACACTGAATAGCCCTAAAAAACAGCTCACAAAGGTAATGTCAACCCTCCAAAGAGTGATGTCCGCACGCTCAAATGATGCCTTAACTGATATGGATGACTCGGATGATGTTCTGGGTGCATCAAATAATACCCTAACTGTTGTAGATGATGCCCTAGCTATTGTAGATGAATCCCTAGCTATATTCAATGACTTTTCGCTCAATCGTGAACCCTGAATGAAGCCACAAGCAGAAGTTGACGGTTTTGTCCCCAAAATCATATTATCGAAGAGGGTTTCCATCCTCAATTGCTGAAAGTATAAGCAAACTGCTCAACTTATAAAAATATCAAATAATGGATGAATAATAGATATCACAAATGATCCCTTCCATCTTTTATACCTTTTCCCACTCAAACACCAAACTTATTTTATTTTAATAATAAAACATAAGTTGTCAAATTATTATTTGGCCACTTAGTCATATTATTAAGTTTACTTAAAAGTATTTAAGAATACTTATTAATAATAATATTATTAAGTTCCCCAAAAGATTAGAAATGATCGGGTCCAATTTAAATAATATTATTAATTATTTTAATCTAGAAAAGGGGACATTACACACTTGCACATTGAGAAATCCATTAGCACATACTTGAGACATTATCCACAATCATTAAAATCTGAAAACCCCTAAAAGAAACAAACCCTAAAGCCAAGTCTAAATACAAATGCACGGTCAAAGTTGCATGTTGTCAAGTGTTAAATGCCAAGCAATGCATTGCATTCTAGTGAATCACAATTGAGAATACATACACATAGGTAGGAGAACTACATGCGATTTAAACCCTCTTTAGGGTATTGGCATGTAGGCAATGATCAATCACTCAGCGAGGAGTGGTTGAAGTTGTCCAATCCATCCTTTGCTCTCTTTTTTCAGGTCAAGTTTGTGTCAAAAGTGGAGCTAGGGTTTCAAGACAAAGGAAGACAAAATTAAGATCTACGCACAGGATCGAGGTCAATAAATCACATAGAAATCATCTAGACAGGGGAGCACAACGACTTGTGGTAGAACACAACGACAAAGTCAACAGGGGTAGTACAGTAGACAATTGGAAATTATCCGTTGCCGCAAGTGTTTAGGCTTCGCTGACAATGTCCGCATAGGTTTCGACAATTTGTCTCCTTAGTCGAGCAGTCACAAAATTATCATAGAGCATTTTAGAGGGTTGTAACACAAGCAGTGAGCAAAAGAAACCAAATTATCAACTAAGTTCCTTCTCTCTCCTCTTTGCTTAATCATTTCTATAAATAGTGAGTGCAATCAGTCTATTTGTTGCATTCAAATTTGGATGGTAAATATTATACCTTGCACAACATGAATTTCAATAGTGTCATATTATTTAGATCACCTAAATCCAAACTAAGTTAAAACAATATTATAATGTGTTGTAAAGATGTAATAAACTTGGGAAGACCAATGGAATACTGAGCCATATTTCCAATGGAATGGTGATAAATGAATGAAAAATGGTGTAGCCACGAGTTCATAGTTGTTGTGGTGATGGCCATTCTCCAGTTCTTTCCCTATAGGTTTAGTAGAACACCTACACATCATTATTCCAAATGCTTGAGTAGGAAAATTTGTGTACAAATAGTATACTTCAAAAGGTACATGGAAACTTGTCTGTAACATCATGCAAGTTAAAAATGTGTAATATTCCAAAACGAAATATTTTACATTAACTTGGATTTTCTAGAATTCTTTTAAATAATATTTTATAAGATAATAATTTAAATAATAATAAAGTCAAATTAGATTGATTGTTTATTTCTGAATATAGATTTCGAATATTACAAAGTTACACCACAAGGGGTTTCGTCCTTGGGTTCGATTACAAGGGTTTTCGTCCTTGTATCTAGATTACACAGTTTAAGAGGTTTCGTCCTTAAATGCACTTGTAAGCGGTTACTTAAACATGATTAAATAATTAATACATAATTGGATGAATGCCTTCTTCCATTCCTAGGGTGGAATATGTATACCTACAACCTTCCATTGAAAGATGTGACTCTTCCAAGGGTGGCGTCCTTTTATTAAATTAAGGTTGTTAACAATTTAATTAAATAACAATTAGTTTATGTTATGTGGATGTATCATTGGTGCTCCACTTTAATTGCTTTAAGGACCCTCATTAAACTGGGCGCTTCTCCTTTGCTTGGCGATCCCCTTTGTTGCTTGTCTTTTACTACTGTGATCTCCAATTGGGGACATTACAATCCTCCCCTCCCAAAATTTATTGTCCGCACGCAATTGTAAATTGGGATGTTCAAGAATCGATGCTCCTCCCCACGTGGCATCTTCGAGACGTAAATTTTGCCAATGAACTAGATATGTTGTGATACTTCTATTCCTTAACCTTTTCTCACGAACTTCAAGGATGGTTTCAGGTATTAAAATCAACTTGCCTTCATCTAATGGTGGTAGTGGAGCCGGATGATATGTGGCATATTGTTGATATGGAGGTGGGGGTCCATAGGGAGGCCCATAATAATGATGATATTGCCCTGCTTGAGATTGTTGAGGTACAACGTATGAACCATCAGAAGGGCCATAGAGAGTTTGTTGAGATGGTTTTCCTTCATGGAATTCATTTGTTGTGCCTTGTTTACTGTTCTTAGTTTCTAGCACTGGAGCAACAGCTCCCATTCTCTAAGGATCCATAGATGGATAGAAGGCTCTTTCCAAGGGTAGGGGTGGAGCAAGAATGTTGAAGTAATGTAAAGGACGCTCACATTGACTACTCTGTAGCTGCTTGTGACTCTGATGCTGAGAAACAATAGATCGTGGAAGCATCCCACTGTGAGAAATAAGTTTTGCAGATTGATTTCCCTGATTTTCAACTTCTAGTTTGGGAATTTGTGGTTTCCCCCATAATAGCTTTAGCCTTAAGCCTTTAATAAGTAGCGTGTTAGAAAGATTTTTTGCTGCCTTCTCAGCCCCTTCCTTGGTAGTGTATGTCACAAACGCACATGCACATTGAAAGACCAATATGATAGATTCAATTTCACCATATCCATAGAAATTGTCCTTCAAATCATCTTCGGTGACTCTTTGATCAAGCCCACCTACATACAAGGTCTTTATACCCTCATCTTCCGGAGGAGCAAGAGATGACATCTCACCAGCGTTATTCAAGAGTTTCGCTGCAACTGGATAATTTACTCCATGATATCGATCCTTTATATTATGGTGAGAACGCTCCCTTGTAACAGGCATCTCATGTCGATATGGACATTCAACACCTCATGTACACTCACCACGAACATAAAAACTACAAACATGAGCCCAATTTCTTTTGTAATATGGTGTTGTTCTTTGAAGCTTCAATATTGTAGCATTTGGATGGGTCTTTCCATATGATGACTCATAATTTATACCTGCTCTAGCCTTCTGATCCTGTTCCTCTACAAAATATTCTCTATTCACATCACTCTTGGAATAGCATCGTGTGTGTTAATGGCCAAGGCTGTATCCCGAACTTGGACTGGCAATCCATACTCAAGATCAAATATTTCTATGATGCCCTTTTGCATAAGATACTTGAAAGAGTTGCGACCTTTCGTAAAATTTTCAAACTAAGGTTTAGGTATGCATAACCTTTTATTTTTTACTATAAGGAAAGGTCTCAAAACTCTTCCAGCATTAGATAAAAAGCAAATCTCATTTTGCTTATCATCTTTTTTAATTTCAACGTGAGAATGGATATGTTGTTTCTGATGAAGATATTCTATTTCTGCAGAAGTATTATCTTGGGAAATTTGATCTTGTTTATCAAATTCCCTTAAAACCATTGTCCACCGCTATGTTTGTAACTACGGCTGGCCTGGGCATATCTTTCCCATCCATGGACTCTATTTTATTAGTATTACTATTACTATTAAAATATAATTTTGAACTATGGACGTAGCAAATAAGGTTCGTCTTGAATAAGATAAACCGTTTCTATAATCATCGCCTATCTTCTTTCTCACATTAGCATTCGGCATTTGGACTAAAACTTCAATCTGATTTCTCGGTCCATAAACAACATGAGACACTTTGTTTTTATCAAAGTACCAAGTGAACACAGTTTTAGGGCACCCTGGTTGGCAATTATCAATATATGCATGGTATTTGATAATATCTTCTGAAAAATGTGCTCTTTTCATATTGCTACTATCTTCATAATCATTTTCAATAATTTGATCAGCTCCGAGTCTCCTTCTCTTTCTACAATGCAATAGTAACGGAGAGAATTTTTCCACATTGAAGGAAAAGTCAAGTTCAATTCCAAAATTACTAGAATCCTTTTGCGTACAATCAAAATCTTTGTGCTTTCTAAGATTTCTAATAACTGTACTATTTATGGTCATCGTACCCTTACATTGACCTTGAAACATGTTATGTTTTCTATCAAGAGTCTCTTCCTCAGTTGACCCATTATGATTCCCCATATTTATGGTCAAAGTTATTGGTACAGACCCTAAATGAATATCTGTAAGCTTGTATAAAACTTTTGTGTTATTGTTGTTAGGACTGCCCCTACCACAATCAACATTTAGACAAACACTTATTAAATTTTCAAAATGGTTTGTTATAACAAGAGGGCATGAATCTGACTGCATAAGCTCTACAATTCCCAGGTGGCAGAAACCTAAGAACATAATCATGATTATCTCTAACACTACCATATAGCCAGCACAATAATTCGTCAACAAATTTCATGCAAACACCACCCTTCCAATATTTTTTAGGCTTCACACTTTGCCTTATCTCCTCATGCCCAAAAGTTTGAGTTCTAAGCAGCCTACCTTCGTCACTCAAAAAACCAACTACAATGCGAGGAACTCCACTTACAAATGATTGAATCCAATACTTCAACAAATTATTCTTCTCCAAATGCTCTACAACTCCTCTATCAGATAAATCACGGCTAGTTTTCAAATCAACATAATATTTCCTGCCATCCATTATGTTCTTATCATAGGAATCCATTTGAGCAGCCATGATAATCCTATGAGCACCCAGTTTTGTTCTGATTAATGCACAATACTCAACATTTGCATCTATTGTATGGTCATTCCCACCATCATTTGGATCTTTTGTGGCAAGGTGCTTAAAATAATAGTCCCAATATTTTCTTTTCCTGTCCATTTGACTTACACTTCTTTGCCTTTCAGCTGGCAAGTCAGTTATATAAATAGTGTTTTCTCTCATGTGTACACCTATCTCCTATGCATCAGATTTATTGTAGGCAATTTCTAAGATCTTGTTTAGGTTGTTTCTAAGGGTTACATAATGAATGTTATCCAGATTTATGTTACTCTTTCTTATGCAACCGAACATATTACTGAATGATTCCATGTCTTTATCATCCCTTTTCTCAATAAATGTCCCAATACCTTGATTGAGGTCTGCTCTTGTGGATTCTCCTCCTAGAAGTACTATACCACGACTAAAACTCCTCAAGCACCTGTCATCATAATATACATTCCCATCTGGGGCTCTACTGTAGTTACCAATCTCTGTTGGTTGTTGAAAAGTTGGACAAGGCTTGGTTGATAGAGTCTGGATTTGATTATTGGGTATCTTCAATTCAGCAACAAATTCTTTTGGGAGATGAAATATATAATCACTTCCAGAGCTAGTGCTAGCATAATGAAATCTATTTGGTGGAGGAACACCCCTGTCATACGAAGACCGCCCGTTTACATTGTTGGGCTGGGGTGAAATGACAGGATAATCGGGTATGAGAAGAGGGCTATCAGCAGATGTATTGTGATACTCTTTATCATCTGAGCAGACTAAATAATTTGTTTTTGTTTCAGATTCTATTTCATCCTCTTCCATTTTAATAATTTATTTTTCCATGTTACCACTGCTATTGCTTCTAGAACCATCACCTTTCACCATATTATTTGTTTCTGCTTCCTCGTGACCACCACTATTGTTACTAGAACCATCATCTTTCATCTTATTCCAGTTTCTTCTTCCTCACTGCCATTGCCAGTAAGAGGTACATTCACTATTGATTTTTTTGTATTTTTTTTCTTCCATGACCTCTTGAAGATTGAATTTATCTTCTTATATCAAGCTGCCATAACTATGATTCACAAACTCGTCTTCTTCATAGTGTCTATTTCCATTCATGACTTTTCAACTCCAAAAAACCTGAAAAAAAGATTCTTTACACGAAACTGTCTATAATTTCCTTATGTAGTGACCCCATGGTTCACAGGTTGGCCTAAAAAACAACTCTGATACCACTGTAATATTCCAAATCGGAATATTTTACATTAATTTGGATTTTCAGGAATTTTTTTAAATAATATTTTATAAAATAATAATAAAGTCAAATTGGATTAATTGTTTATTTCTGAATATAGACTTCAAATATTACAAAGTTACACCACAAGGGGTTTAATCCTTGGATTCGATTACAAGGGTTTTCGTCCTTGTATCTGGATTACATAGTTTAAGAGGTTTCGTCCTTAAATGCACTTGTAAGCCGCTGCTTATACATGATTAAATAATTAATACATAATTGGGTGAATGCCTTCTTCCATTCCTAGGATGGAATATGTATACCTACAACCTTCCATTGAAAGATGTGACTCTTCCAAGGGTGGCATCCTTTTATTAAACTAAAGCTGTTAACAATTTAATTAAAAAACAATTAGTTTATGTTATGTGGATGTATCATTGGCGCTCCACTTTAATTACTTTAAAGACCCTCATTAAACTTGGTGCTTCTCCCTTGCTTGGCGATCCCCTTTGTTGCTTGTCTTTTACTGTTGTGATCTCCAATTGGGGACATTACAAAATGTCTCCTATTAACAATTTAAAATTACTATTAGTACTAGAATTTGAATCGGGAAAGTCATTACACAAGAACACCAATGTTAACTTTATGTTCATCTCATTGACCTGTGTCCACAACACAAGTTGATGGTTTATTTATGCATTGCTATTTATCTGGCATAGGTATCGCTTACAGATGGCACCAGATTGGTATGAAGACAGATTGAATATTTTTAAGTATTATTACAATGACGTTCCAATTCATAAACATTCTTCAAATTATGATAGCAATATTTCAGTGAATGATGCACTGCAAAAATAGAAATTATAAAAAGTAAAGCTCTTAAATCATTTAGTTCTTATGTCGGTAGCCATCTCTACTTGCAAATTTTCTACTTCATATATGATATTATGGTATCTTAGAACCTGAAAATGGTTCCTTCTAAATAAATATTATGTAATTG
Source organism: Torreya grandis (assembly GCA_037957365.1). Taxonomy (NCBI): domain Eukaryota; kingdom Viridiplantae; phylum Streptophyta; class Pinopsida; order Cupressales; family Taxaceae; genus Torreya; species Torreya grandis. The sequence continues at coordinate 4,438,394 of JARHVA010000101.1, forward strand.
TTGTACTATAGAAACTGAAAATTATTCCTTCCTTCTAAATACATAAATGCCACATACCACGCCACTTGCTAACAATGGATGATGCAGAAATGTTGAAAAATGTTGTTTTACACTCCGTCGCCACTGCCTTGGCAAGCATTGTCTGTAAAAGTAAACAAAAGCAAGGTAGATAGTTATTAGCATTCAAACCAATAAAACCATGCAAATGAGGAACATTGTTTAGCCATTATAATTTGTAATTAAATGTTATGATTTGTAAAATAAGAATTACGACTAAAATTATACAATATAAGGGAGTCAACGTAGGTAGACACTATTGTTGATATTGAAAAGTTATCCTAGATGAAAATGGTTTTTGTGGGAATTTGTATGGGAAGACCACATCTTCTTTCTTTCTGGTCAAGGGTGGGAGCCAAAGCCAGGGATTAAGGAAATTAAAATAATTCTATTTTTCAAGTTTTTAGATTTCCATAAATATTTTGATATGCATGTCTTATATAAATTGTGCTATATCCTATTTTAATTGTCAGATATGACAGTTTTGTTCCATTGTATGGATGTGGCCACTGTTAAAAGAGCCCTAATTTAGCAAAGTTGTCCGCAGTTGGAAGTTGATCCTACTACAATCTAGTTTGTCAGAGTTCTCCAAGGATCAAATATATAAATTTGTACACCATCCTTGGGTAGAAATTTAAACTCTTTCCTTGCAATTTTAGATATTGTTACCTGAATTAATTGCTATTATCAGATATTTGCATCCAGAGAACAGCCTACAAATGTTTTGGATAAGGACTGTAAGTGCACTAACTGATCTCTTCCACCGGAAACAGAAGTAGTTAAATTTGGACGGACTGCTCAAACTGTTCATGTTATGTGTTTTGCAATCCTGAACTAGTATTTTCACAAAAAACAACCTGCATCCAAACTTAAAATGCCTAAAATTGCACTACAAGAAACCAGTTTCTCTTTCTATGCCATATAAACCTTCAAAAACAGGAAACACAGAACCTCAAGAAGAGAACTAAAAACCAGCAGTGCAGAATAGGAAGCATAGAAAAGGAAAACATGAGCCTCTGTTGAAAACAAAAAAGAAATGGTTGAAGAACTCTAAAGTCTAGCAACTATAACCAAATCAAAAACAATATTACATGAAGGCTTATCCTTATAGAAGAAAATAGCTCCTTTCAATTAAATCAAATCACCTAAACTTGAGAAATTTTAATTATTCTCCTATGTCGTTCTATGAGTTTCAAAATACAAGTTTTAAACCCAAGAGAACTCAGGAAGCAAGATCGCAACTTAGGGCTCATAAGAAATCTGTTACAGTCGAACTCAATACATTGAATGAGACATTGTCATGTGAAGGATTGAAAAAAAAGAAAATTAAGTCTTCATGAATTTAGGACCATGGAATGTTATATAAAAAGAAAGAAAGAAATTATATTCATGTCTACAAATGACCGAAGTAGGTCAATGGAACTTGAAGTACAGCACGTTACAATACTAAAGGCCCTTAAGAAGAAAGGCTGTAACAATGAAGAAAAAGGAGGGTAGAGAGGTATATTTGTGTGCCTTCACAAGGTGTAGCTAACATGAGAAAGATTTGAAAGACCGATCTATAGAAGAAAGCTCTATTTATATTCATCATACTGTCTCAAAGGGAGTGTCTGCACAGCCTAAAATCAACCATAAGAATACCATAAACTCCAAACTAAAGCATCCCACCTACCCACAAAAGGTAACCAACCTTAGAAGAAAATCATGATTGTAAAACTAGGAACCAACTTGCACAACTTAACAGAGAAACTGGTAGATGGGCCCATCCATGGACACCTTGCGAACAAAGAATTTCAATAGCGTGGAAGATGAAACACATTTCCTTTTAGCCTGCCCACTAAACAATGATATTAGGCGTAATTACAGAGATATATGCAATCATACCCCAATGCATGAAACCTTACGAAAATGAAAAAAAAACTAGAGGAATCTATTTTATAGCTAGACGCCCTTAGAAACAATCTTTTAAACAAGTAAAGATACTTCTATAGGTTCTATAGACCATTTTGTCTTAAAGGACGTGACAAGACATCTAATCTCATACTAGTTAATCCTATAATAAGTGTTGATATGCAGCCAAAGGCTAAGCAACTTTTAAAAGGGTGCTTCAGTTGAAGTTTGAGAACAATCAGATATGAGGGGTGTTGTTTTGCAATCCGCAAACATCAAAAACAAAAGAGACTACCAACATAGATGGAGGCAGATAATATGGATTGTATTCCATGGATCCTGACAAATAATTAAGAATAAGATTGAGAGAACTGAGATGAAAAAAGGTAAGAGTAATTTTACTAGTAATGCAAGTGATGATGCCCAAGCACATAGATAGAATCATCAACATTAGAAACATAGAGGAACTTGCCAAAGAAGAATTTTCTTAGTAGGTTTTTTCTTAAAATTATGCTCAAAGTAGTTATAGTATGGCTTCTTTTTTCATAGTAAGCAAAATAAATAGTATCGTATGGCTATATTTATGCAGTCCTTTTAACCACTTCAACTATCTTACTGCCATGATAGATCACATTCATGCACCGCCAACAGCTACCCCTCCAGCTAAACAATGCAGCAAACTGCTAGACTACGTTCCCTAAACAAGTCTAAACGAACATTGATGAATTCAAAAAGCCTTTCAGAATCATAAGCATCCTTCTTCAGATGAGAACCCCACCATGCAGTTTCAAATGGTTTACCATCTCTTCCGGTGTAGCAAAATCTGTAGTTTGGCCGAGGCAATAATTACCTAATTAAAACCCTGTGAGCAGCTCACACATTCCCCAATTCTCAAAGGCAATCCACTTAATTGTCTCTCCCACATGATACCTTTTATACAGTGTTTTACCGATTCCCCACTTCATATGTAGCTGCTTCTTACATTGTCATCAGCATATATCTTACACATCTCGGTCTTCTTGCAATGTTGAGGGGTGATCAATCCCACGATTGCAATCAGCAGCTTCTAAACATTTCAAATTATGTTTTTAGGGAATCCTTGTGCAGACTCTTAGTGTTACTGAGTTCAGTGAACTTGATGTCAAGAAATATGCGTACTGGCAAATGAAAACACTAGATGTAACCCTTGGTTGAATGAAAGACATATCTTCCCTTAATATCTACTAGAAAATTTTAAAAAATGCAATTGACCCAGAAAAGACCTATACCTCAAAATATTATAAAGACGAAAGGAGAAAATACTTAATATAGTATAAACCGTCAAACATTTACATGTTTGTAGTTTGTTCCTCCATTTCAGAATCTGAATAATGTATACTGTATAATGTACACGAAAGCTTAAGGTAGGAATGAGAACTTGAATGATATGTACACCTTTCCTGTTCCAGGTGGACCAAATAATAGAATTCCTTTCCATGGAGATAGAAGGCCAGTAAAATACCTGTATAGTCATACATAACATATACAATCAACTTGCTGCTGTAAGTTTGGTCCAATTTATTCATGAAACTAATCCATTTTTTTGCTTATGCAGTAGATAATGTGCCATTTCAACAATATGTATAGACTAATGCATTAAGTTTGACTTTCAAAATTTACGAGCATGAAAGACAATTAATGCAAGTTCTCTTCTTCCATATGCTTAATGAGAAAAGTAATAGAAAGCAGATATTTTGCATAATATTTCACAACATTCAGATGAATAACAAAAGTCGGCAAAATTTTGTAGAAGTGTTAACAGAAAGCAAGCATTCTATGAAATTTCATTAATATTCCTTACTGAAAACTATTACTCAAAAAGAAGATGATGACACTTGGACCAGGAAAACAGAAACATCAAATGAAGTGAACACACAAGCCCGCATTACCCTTGGGCCTTAAACACTTATTGAAAGATGATATTGGGTCATGCAATCAGTTTGGTTTATCTTTTTACATCAACATGCTCTTTAATCTCATAAATATTTATTGCTGTTACTAGTGGTTTTAGGAGATAGGAAACGTATTAGTTAATTAGGATCCCAGATGTTGACACATTAAAGAGGGTATTTTAAGAACTAAATTGTAAGGATACTTATGCACCTTTGCATGCATAATATCCGTTTTTTGTAAGCAAGGATACATGAAATGAGTATTTTACTTTCGTCTATATTCAACATTTATAATATTATATTTGTCATGAGCACAACGCTCTTCTTGTGTGGCCAAGTACAGAGTCAACTCTTGAAATTTTTATGAAGATGCACGGGTCCATACTTGGGGTACTTAATGGGCATGACAACTGCTTCTTTAAGAAGACGTTTTGCAATCTCTAAGCCCTTTATGCTGTCCCATTGAACATCAGGACTTCCTTGAAGTATCTCCCTGTCAACATAAGTACGAAAATTCCATGAGAAACACTTGATATTTTAATCGTCAACTTCCGTAGGTGGAGCAAATCATCATAGGAAAGACATCAATGCATTGATGGAAGAAAATAACTGCCTATGAAAATATTAATTTCAACAATAAGAATAATTCTAAGGATAAAAAATTACCGACTGATACTCTCTGCAAGTGTAAGCATTTCAACAGACTCAAACGCTGGCAGCAGACCTTTCTGCCTGGAATAAATAATACTTTGTAGTATTAGTAAGAAAACCAAACCAGCATAATATAAACATTGAATGATTCCAATTTCCAGAATTGATTGCTTGTGCTGATCCTTAAAAACAGTAACAAGCCAGCAATAAAAGCACAAAGCAAGCACAGTTAGCCCAAAAGATTTTATAAGTGCATCGGCAGCTAAAAAAGTCCCGTAGGAAGTCCTAAGAAAAAGTGCACGGTATATGAATCAGAAGAGAGAATTTGTGGCAATGATATTCACTATCAGTGAACATTCCTCCATAGAAACATATCATTTCATAGACCAAATACTTTATCCAGCAGCCTCTGAAGAGAGTACACGAGAAAACTTCCATTTTCATCTTGCTAAAATGTTTACAGATTAAATCTAATCCATCTGCCTCTATTATGTGACTCTTTTTAGGAGTCAAGTGTCTATTATCAACAACTAAGTGGTACCCAAACAGCCTACAGGGTTCTATACATCAGTCAACAGGTCTGCCAGTTTACATCATGCTAAAACTCCATCCTCGATAACTACAAGGTTGAACTCTACATCAATCTACCTGCTTAAGAATATTTTCAACCAATTCACACTGAACCTATGGTTGCAATTCTCATTTTACCTCCAAGCCATGTGACACCAATTGAAAATTTACAATTTATTGTTGCAAGATAACATTGCCACACTCAAGTAAGAATGTTGTGACATTCATATTTTAGTCTCAAGCTACATTGCACGTGTATTTGCTTTATGAAGTTCAATGCAGTTGTTTTTGGAAAGATGATTCAAAAAGCATCTTTAAGAAGTTTTAGTTTCCAAAGTCAAAGAAGTTGAATTCAGATGATGTATTTGTGGAATTACCTTAAGGTCAAATTCTAACCCAAATCGCATAACAGCAAGTAATTTCTAAAGCTAACCTTAAACCAGGGTTTTTTCTATCTTCTGTCGAGAGATTTTATTTAATTGACCTAAATAAGCCATTAAATGGCTATTATAAAGTCTTCCTTCGATCTGCATGAGATGGAGCTCATCATCCCATTTGGAAGAAGTTATGAACAAATAACCTATGATAAAACAGTTGGGCCCATACGATGTCCACCATATGCCAGATGGCATGAATTTTTGTGAGGTTAGCATACAAATATCAAAGGTTAGGTATATACCTGATGCCCCAGATATAGGTTGCCAATACAGTTACAAATACACATCAGTTAGCGTAGGAGTTTTAGTATTTGTTGGATATAGCATTTTCAGGGAAGACGTGTGTTATAAATGAACCAGAATGTCTCTAATGAGTTTTTCTAATTAGTTTTGGCTTCTTGAGGTCCTCTGAATCTTTCCAGTCCTCTCAAATCCCATCCAAACAACATCTGCATCCTGTAGAGAAGTCCATTCCTGCTACTGTTGTTTTCCTGCAGTCAAACTGTCATCTATTAACACCAAAAGTCCTGTGCAGTATTGGACCTCGATTGGTACATTTTTGCAGCCAAATAAGATGAGCCAAATCTTTCATGAATAAAATTTCCTAGGACTCCACTGGTATCATTCTCTTCTCCACTTGTTGGTAGTAACTATGGTTCCAGACCGTCGCTTGTAGCGAAGGATCTCTGACACAGGAAATGTTGTTGCTGAATAAGGATTTTAATGTTTATCATGATGCCGGTTATGCCTCATTTGCTACTCGTGGAGGTTCTTTGGACACGTGAACTTTCTGAGCTGGTAAATGGGTGGTCAAAACTCCTTGATGAAAATCAAACTTGGTAATGAAACATTTGCACCTGCAGTTAAGATGAACACCATTAGGTTTGTTCTCTCTTGTGCTGCTAAATTTATTGGAACGTGCATTAAATGGATGTGGAAAGTGATTTTTTCATTGGTGATTTTCAAAAAGAAATATGCATGTCCCAACCCCCTGGTTTTTTTAAGTTCAAGGTTACATTGTTTGCAAACTGAAAAAAAAATTATACGGTTTCAAAAAATCCTCTAAAGCGTAGTATAATAAGATTGATTCCTATATTAAAACAGAAGGCTTTGTTAGATGTATGAATGATCGAAGTCATGTTAAACATAAAGGTAAGTATATGATTATTATCATCTTGTATGTGAATAATTTGATAATTACTGGAAGTGATTTGATATCCACCACTAAAGACTCTTTAAAGAGTAAATTTCAAATGACCATTTGGATTTACTTTATTACTTCCTTGGCAGTTGAGTTTAGCAAGAAAATGACAGGATTGTTTTTTCTCAACCAAAATATGCTCAACAATTATTATCTCAACTCCGTGTGGTTGATTAGAAACCTCTTTCTACTAATTGTGAAGTTGGTGTTAAATTGATGCATGGTATGGGTTCTCAAGTTGTCAATGCTACTTTATAGGTTTATAGAGACAATTGGTTGGGAGTTTGATATATTTTACTCACCCTTGTCCTTGATATTGCTTTAGTGTTGGATTAATTTCTCATTTTATGCGTAAGCCTCAATCTACAATTCAAATCAACTAAAATAAAAACTTTGCTATGTTTAATGTACTTGGCATTTGGCATCGAGTATACTTGGAATGGAAAGTTATTCTTTTATAGGTAAAAATTTTACATTTGATTTCAGCCTCCTAATATGTAAGTCAAGAAGAAGGGACAGTTTCCCCTTCTCCCGTATGCCTATTCAGCGACTCACGACATATCCACTTTTTCACATAGACAAGGAAGGAAGACCAACTCTTCTCCGACCTACCTTCACTAATCACCTAAGAGCAGAAAGGGCACGCTTCTCATCCTATCTGCAGTGCACATTTGAAGAAACACATGTAACCATTCGCTTTTGGGACACATGTCAGGATGATGCTTAGGACATGTAGCTCAACACACCAGACTATATCTGGGGATTAAGAGACTCAGCTCAAAGCCTTTGATCTATAAGTGTCAGAAGATGAATTGCTTCAACATCCCCCTCTGGCATTTCTTCCACTAATGGTTCTTGGAATGGAAAGCAGTAATACAAGAAATGAGAAGGAAACCAGGAACCATGAACCATAGAAGACCGCTATAGACATTTTTGAGGGATCACAGTGTATTTTTCTAAAGTGAACTTGTATCTCTGTTGCAAAACATTCCAGAGTGAATAAAGTTGTTCCACATATTCCTGGTGTAGCTTTCTATCCCGAGTTGGTTTCTCCACTTGACTGCTTATGTCATTTCACGTGAATGTTGTGTAATTTTGTGAATTCTGGTATAGTTTTTTTTTTTGGTATCTGGAATATACAGTTAGTTTCTTTTAATAAGAGATTTGTTTGATGAATTGAGCTTATTCATAGAATTATCCAACTATAGATAACCCACAATTTATTCACTTGGTCCACGACTTCTGCATCATTGGTAATAATAAGAAACGAAACAGTGAATTAACTAGAAATGTCTATCAATGGAATTTTGGAAAATCTAATTCCTTCATGATCAAACTATGCTATAGCCACATATATCAAAACTAACAAAATACTGTGCCCTCAAAATATTGCTAGCATTTAATCTACAATTTTCCCAAGCAAGAATGGACAATTATGATTAAACCATTCCACAAGTGAAAAACAAAAGAGATAGAATGAATTCTTCTCCAGATAGCCTAATCAACCATTTCACTTTAGCAAGAAAAAAAGAGTTTATGTAAGAGAAAAAAACTGTTGGGGTTAGAATCTAAACTTTGCAGTTTAGACCCTAACCTTAAACCTTGTATACATTGACATAAAGCATAAATCCTGGTTCGGGTTTAAAAATTAAAACTTTAAACTTTATAACCTAAAAAACAAAAAAAAGCTACAATCATTGTCTCTTTTGTGATGGCTGAATTTTAAAAAGTGAGTCAACTGTCAATTGTCAATGTCCCCTGACCATAAAAACGCATTCCCTAGTAGAGGTGGAAGCGCCCTAATCAATGTTTGCATGTGCTGCGAAATTAGCAGTCTGTTTGTGCCCTGAATTCTCTGTGTGATTTACTTTCAATATGGTTAAGAAAGCCTTTTGGCAGCCTTATATAATTAAAAAAAATGCCACGTTTTTTTAATTAAACGTGGTTTTTCAAATTGCAGTGTGTTTTTGAAAAGCCTATGGGTTTGACAGTTGTGTTGTGCAGTGGGTAAAAATGACAAAGAGAATTGCATGGTCAGCAATTACTCGATTTAGTTTGTCAATTAATGCTAACATGGGTTGTGTGCGAACCTGAAAGGTCTGTGGAAGGACTGTTTGTGACCAAGTGCAGTACACATAGCTTCTCTGAAGATTTTCTTTTATTTTGTATGTAGTCAGAAAATGCAATTTGAAGGACAACAGAGTTCTATTTAAGTTCTTCTCAGATTGGGTGTGCTTTCCTATAAATTCAGACTTCCGTATTGAAATTAAAGGATTAAAAACATTTTTTCGGATTCTAGTTCAGTTTCAAATTTGCTAGAAACTTATCCTCTCCTGTTTTTCCTATATCGTCTGTTATCAAAGCTTTTCTGCTGCATTCACTAGCTCTTATCTACCCATTTTTTTAAATCCCATTCTGCCATTTCCCAAGTATAGAACAGATTTTCTGCCAAGAACACAACAGAAATCTGATTTCAGCTATTGGGTTCAGTCTATTATGAGATTCTAATTTTTGGAATACAACACAAACGTCTAAGAGAAGATTGCATTGTTAGTTGTTACCATCACGGAGAGGGTAGCCATACATCATGGAACTGATAGAAGAGAGCTAATGATATCCTGAAAGAAAAAGTAGCACATCAAGTTGAGGTTGAAGACAATACAGACAGTAAGTGAATAAGATGAGTAACTTTTTAGAGGCAAAGAAGAACCTTCAACAGTTGTCACTAGTTAAGGAATGGTCTCAAATGGTATTTGTTGAGGACGGTGTTCTTCACTGTCAAGGTAGTCTCCAATGCAAGTGATCTTCTTATTAAGTCTTGAGTCTCCAAATATTTATTGTAGACAAAGGGTATCCTTGATACATGACGGTCTTATAGTTTGTTTCTAAGTCCCAATGAGTATGCATTATTTTTTTGTCACAATGAAGTATGTTTTTTGCTCATGTTTTATAATTCCCAACTGAAGGGAAGGTGTTGGAGAGACAATTTAGTATTAAATAATTTTAAGAACAAATTATAAAGTGAGTAATTGATTGAGAATAATAAAAGACTATATAAATAATTGATTGAGAATAATAAAAGACATAGTTAAAAGACAAACACTCAGCAAGAGAACTCGGTAAAAGATTTGACTCCTCTCAATGAGGTCTTCGACCTACATATGAGAAATATTTTTCTCATCTTTTAGGTGTTCGAATCTCATGCTTGCACTCCAAGATTCAATCCATTTTTTACTTGTTTTGGGTCAGTCACCGCTCAGACTTGGAAGTGTTATGGTTGACTCGACAAGTCTCACAACTACTCTAGAAAGGTATTTTTCGCAAGACTCTGGTGGCACATAATTCTTTAGGATGTCAGGGAGGGGGTCCTTTTTCGTGATACATGTTAGAGGACAAGGGAGCCATTGAAGAAGAACTTTGTGGCCCTTCACCCCATGCAACTTCATCAGTAGAGCCTTGTGATACCAATAGGCCATTGCAAGCTGCAACCAAGTTGTCTAACCCCTTTGATAATGTCATCAGGCCATCTAAGATGAAAATTTCAGGTAAGAATTCACTTTTTTGGTTTGTACGGCAGTTTGCCGCAGGATTTTACAAAGCTGGCCAAGGGTTAGCTCTGAAATTATATAGTATAGTGTTGGATTCCAAAAATTAGGGTTTTTATGGGCAAGTACAGAGAAAAATCATTAAAGACACTGAGCCTGCAGGAATTATTAAACCAAAGAAGCCCAGAAAGAAGATTGTAATTGAGGACACAACCTGATAAATACCCAGTGGTGCTACCGCCAAGTACTGTTGGAAAAGCAAGAAGGTCCATGTGTTAAAAGATGCTCTTTGCAAGGTACAGGTCCATCATACACTTTCATATGTTCATGTTTGACAAACATGACAAGAAGCACCGTCTAATTGATCTCTTTAAAACATAAATCATGGTACCAATAAATCAGTTATGCTTTTTGACGACAAGACAACAGTAGTAATTTACGAGCGCTGAGACTTTAATAGTCCGGTGCCTTCCAATATCAATCAAGCCTGATGAAACTGAGAAGTGGATATACATTGAAGAAATTAGTATACATACTATTCCTGAGGATGAAACGGAGGCTTCGGTGAAACAGGGCAACAGAGGCTTTAAAATGAAATACATGAAGACATCTGAATGGAAATGCCCACAGAACTAGGGACTTGCCAGATTCGCTAAAGAATCAAAAGCTACTAACTTCCCATTAGGATTGGTTCTGTATCTAAAGGAGTTTCCATAGAATGTACTTTAAAATTGATCTGAGTACTTATCAGCCAAGATTAAGACCTCATTGAGTAAACATTATAAAGGATTTTATATTTGTTCACATGCATTGGCACAATTTTTTAATGTTATCGACTGAACAGGTGCAAAATTACTAAGGGATATAGTGCACTGCCTTCTGTGGAAGTCAATCCCACTACTTTTTAGCAGTAACATCTGAGCATTCATGTGTTTCCACCTAAACTTACTCCTCAGAAGACTAAGGTGCCACCATTTCTGGACACATTGCCTGAAAAAAAGGAGAGGCAGAAAACATTCCTGAAGAGCCTCCACAATGAAAGAAACCAAGAAGGAAGCGTAAACTTCAAGATCAGGAAGAAGAGAAAACAGAGACCACGTCTAACTCTAAGCAAGAGGAAGAGAGGCACATGAGGAATATGCTTTCAAAGAAGAGGATAATATTTCAGCTGACTGACAAGGACATTGATGATGATAGACACTCTAGTGGAAAAGGAGGCTTGCCAGCTAAGGAGTATCTTCCAGATATCCCTTGAGGATACATCTGCTTCCCCTACACCTACTCTCATTATTGATTTGAGTGATCCATAAAACGAAGATATATCATAAAGATGTTCAAGGAATTAGGAAGTTAGGAAGTAGTGCATTTGAATTTAAAGCCTCTAGCCAGCCGCTTCCTGCACATTATAGGCCTCAAAACTCTGTTGTTTTCACTGGGTGAATAGCCATTGCTACACTAGCGGAAAAGCATCCTGTCCACCCACCATCAGTGTCTGGAAATGATAAATTACATAGATTGGACCTAGAAAATGGCAATGGGCATTTTGGTTGTTGATACCACTGACGTTTCCAATACTCAGCATTCCCTATCTCCACTCCTAGGAGGCCCTTCAGACATGGGAATTGATAAAACTCCTTTACTGGGTCAGACTTCCATGAGAAGCTCAAATCCGATCAGTTATAGGGGCAGCTTGATCAATTACAAAAACAGTCCAAATACTTAGAAGTTATAACAGCCAAAAAAATCATCCATGCAGGTAGTATCTACTCCAATATCAACATCATTTTCTTTCACTTTATTTATATCAGATTCAGGCATGCAATCCGAGGGGCAGCTTTCACAGTCCCACTTTAATGCATAGTGATACAAAGATGTTGTCTATGGTCTTTAGCAAGAGGAAAATGTGTGCAATATTGTCTATTGGCCACATTATGATGATTCAGTCAACTTATAAAATGATAATACTAATGTAGTACAGAAGCTTTATCATGCAGACTTAGCAAAGTGGCAGATATGTACAACAAAGTTAATGGAAGAAACTGAGGAGCCAAATGTATCTGTACGTGAGAGAAGGGAAGAGTTTTTGTAAAGTGTGCCTGCCTAATGTGAGACATTGTGATGCTACGGCAGCTCCAAAATTAGAAGTTGGAAAATTCGCAACTTCAGATATTTAGGATAAATGATCGTTTTTGCAAATGGATAGCTAACATAGCTACATTGATCCAAATTGCAGAAGAATGTGCCTGATAAGCTTCACAAACATGTTACAGAGAAAATGAAGGCTCAAAAAGCATTAGCAGATGAATTCAAGAACGATGGTTTGTTGTTGTTTTTGAATTTACAAGTTGTAGAGAGGCAAGTGAATTATAGAACATAAGAATTGAAGCAAAGAATGAGCCACGTGGCCAAACAATCAATTGAATACAGTAAACTGTTAGCGGAGCAGAAGAAGGAATATGAAGCAAAGATCCGTGATTGGAAACAAACAGTCATGCAGCTCGAAATTAGTTTGGCAAAACAGACCAGCAAGTTGTGAGAATAGCGTCAAAAGCTTGAAAAATGTGAATAAATAATAAAGAAAAATATGCTATTGAAGTCCAAGATGTGCAGACTTATGCTGAATATGAAGTTAAGTCAGCATCTGAGAAAGGGTTTACCAAGAAGACACTTGAAGCAGCCGACCAGATAAGAAGAACCTATAAGAAATTTGATAGGAATAGCTTTTACAGTAGGGCTTACATCATTCAATTCAGTTATAGTGGAGTCTAAGGTGTCTGCATCTCATTCACTCGAGCAGCCTACATCCTCATTGCAGTTTGCACCCATAATATTGACTATCCAAACTTGATTTCTCTCACCAGTGGGTGACTGGCAACAGCAGGGATACCATCTGGTCTATAGAGGAGATGAATCTACAAAAGTTTTGATATTATGTTCTGTCATGCTTATATACATGTAATTTTCATCACTAAAAGTGACTGGTTAAATGAACAAAATGGTTGAATAGTCTGATGTACTCAGATCTATATTTTTTTAGTTATGTCTTAGTCATGTATGGTTCTGTATTGATTGTGTTCAACTGATGTTACTGTCGTGACTCATCCTATATGTCCTACATGAATTGATATAGAGAAATATCTCTCCATCAATATGAAAGCCAATGTTACATGAAGACAATGTACGTTTTATATGACTATACTGAAGACATTCTCATTGTCTATCTGTGTGCATTGTCTATAGTGCTCTAAGTGTAGATGGATCAGTAAGGTTCATTTTACCCTACTGCCCCCGCCCCGCCCCCTGCCACCCCCCACAACTCAAAGAGGGTCCCATATGCCACATTGGCATCTGGCTTCACCATGAACTACAAAAACAGCCTTTACCTTTACCTCTTAGTTGTAGATAAATGTTATGTGCCATGCATATCAAACTCATGTATGACTGCTTCATGCGAAACTGATTATGTTCCAAGTACACACACACAAAATAAATATAGGTCCCAATGAAAAGTCGATATAGAGGCCAGAGGCCTCAATCACCAGGGAAACCCAGCTTATTTCTCCTCGATTTTCTAGAAATAAAATTCTTAAGGGACCAAGGTAACCATAAATAATGTAAATAAGAGGAGAAAGTCTCTTACAGTTTCTCATTCGATCTCTTAGGAGCCACACCAGCAAAATCCGTTCCATTATTTTCCTGTAGTCAGTAAAAACTAATCAATTTCTTAAACTTTCTTCATAATTTAAGGAATAAAACTGCCAATACTGCTTTTCATCTGCAACTTTTTCTCGCTATATGCTTCATTTACCAAATTAAATTGTTATAATCCCAATCCTGTTCTTTGATTGATCAATCTGCTGCCTCCCCTACAATTTCTATTGAATGGAAAATTCTTTGTTTCAATCCATACAGCTCATTCAGATGTTTAAATCTAAAATACTTGCAAGCTCGAGAGATTGTGCAAACTAACTATCCACCTAATATTTCCTATATTTCACTTGTACATTTTACTCTCTATGTGCTTAATTTACAGAACTAATTTGTTATATGCACAATCCTGTTTTGTGAAACTAATTTGTTATAGTCACAATCCTGTTTTGTGATGGATTCATATATCGAGGTTATGTGTACAATTCTTGGCATTTCTACACCTCACATGCTGTACACTAATTAAAGTATAGCAAATCCCCTTGTCAAATACCCGTCTGGTAGTTTGCAAAGGACTTGGTTCATGAGGCGTACCCTGTAATTTATATTGAATGGAATATTCTTACTGCACCTTACCAAATCTATCGTACAATTCACTAAAGTTTTTAATCTAAAACAGTTGCAAGCTTAGTAGATTATGCAAATTAACTATCTACCCATACTAGAGGCAAATACTGCAAATTAAGTATCTGGCTATACTATATTCCATTTTAGTTCTCTATTGCAAACAAAATAACAACAAATTTTCACAGTTGAGTGACCTACCCGAGGCAAATATTGCTCATACACAGACAAACTTGCAGTATTTATGCTAGTTTCATTTCCAACAGCTCTTCCTTCACTAAAACGATCTTCACTCTGCTGTTTTGCTGCTTGAGAATGCCCATTCTGCCTCACATCCCCCCGTTTTCTTCCAAATTTTGCATCATACACTTGCTTAAAATCCTGCAACTCAGCGGTCAAATCATATAGAGTTCCCAGGCATATCTAAGCTTAGATTTATGAAAATCAATTATTTTCAGCATATTAATCTCACCTCGTTCAGAGGCATTTATAAGCTTGGATTTATGAAAAAAAAATCCAGCTGACAAATCTTGCATCGGCCCCAGGCACATTTAAGCTTTGATTTATGAAGATAAAATTTATTCAGCTGACAAATCATACATAACTCCAAGGCGTATATAATATTTAAGCTTAAATTTATGAAAAGCAAATTTCTTTCCAATGGGCAAATCTTAAATGTCTGGGAAAATATTTAAACTTAGATTTAGGGAAATCGTTTATTCGAAAGAGAAATTATGTGACCGTGCATAGGTGTTTTTCAAAAAAAATGAAGTTTGTTCTGTATTTTTTATATGCACTTCACAATGCTCTATGCCAAAAAGATGAATGAATCATCGTGCCTCGTAATATGTTGTAGCAAGCTAGGTAATTATATCACTCAAAAAACTGATGTAAAGTCTTAATTAAATCTGATGTTAAAGTATTTCTAGTAGTAAATGAAATTAATCAGAATAGAAGTACCTCAAATTTCCAGCGCGTAAGAGCCGGCTCGTCCGTCATATTGGAGTAATTGCCAGGCAAAGGGCCTGTCTAACACAGCCTATATAATGGAGGACAAGTTATCATTGCTAAGACTCGAACCTGCGACTTAAGCGTAGAATAGTACAGGCCTGGCGACCTCCTCGACTTCAACGTAGAGCCATATATGTTGCAATTGTTTAGAAGCTGCATCTAGAAAGTTTATATGCAATTACGGTGTGAAATTTTCTGTTTTAACTTGGTAAAATATATTAAATTGGAAGTTACCGCCAGGAATTGCGCTGAATTTATTTTCTTATTATTATGCCGTCGATGACGCACTTTTTTTTCAATTTTTTTATTTTTTTTAAGGATTGAAAGAATGCATATATATTTCTTTTGATAAATATCATAAATGTATGCATCAGCAAAAAGCACATCAGGGGTATAAAATTTGAGGTTAAACTAACGAGAGCTAAAGTTAATAAAAATAATTAGAAGTTCCAAAATATTAAGATTATATGTGGCATGCATCAAAAAAAGTTTATAAATATAATTATTTTATGTAAATATTTAAGTAATTGGTTTATCAATTTTGTCGAAGGAGGAGGAGGAAACGATAAATCATCAAATTTATCCCCCAACTAACATCAGAGGAGTGCATAGTATCAAGGTTAGGATCCCAACCCTCTTGCTTAACATTCTAATCTTCATTCTCTTTCTTAACTTTTCACCAAGGAGGTAAAATAGCCAAATTGACATGTACATCTCAACATGAATTAGGTCCATAACCACCAACGTGAGGTGATAGTGACCCTCCATGCCCTCGAAAAGGTGAGAGATTGTGATGGGGTGGAGGATTATAAGACACAAAGTGGTTGTGTGATCTATGTTGTCCTCTTCCTCATTCCCTTTGCCCTTGGTCTCTCCTTAGAGAACTATGTGTGGAAGAGTCGTGAGGCATTATGCTAATAATATATGGGGTGTTCCCCCAACAACCAATAAAGGTGCAAACGTGCTCTACCTCCAAGACCACTTTTTCATCTTGAATATAAAACTCCAACATGACATTAGATATAGAAGCAATTTTGTTAGTACTAGAAAAGTCTCTTTTGAAATGTTCTTTATTAAACACTCCATAATTTCTATCTTTCCAACGCTTAAGAGAAACTTAATGCCAAAATGTGCCATATTTTCTTAAACTTTGTTGGAACATGGTCTAGTCTCCAAGCAAAATAATGTTCCGCAAGAAAGGTTATGTCATGAAGGGTTTGAAAAAAGAGTGAATCTATTTGTAGCTCTATTGAGCTTGCACATAGAATCGAAATATGTGTTTGAGCTACTCAATTTGACCATCAGCGTGGCATATGGGAGTAGGGATTGTCATATGCAACAATCTATCCCCAATAAGAAGACCCTTATACAAAATGCACCATGCAAATTGGTCCTTTTAGGTTCAACCTCGCAACCCAAATGGTGTGGAATCTTTTGCTCCAAGTATAAGAGAAGTTGATAACATTTCACCATTTGTTGAGCAATTCTCGAGGAACATAGCTAAGATAAATCCATTGATAACCTAATTGAGGTTTCCAATAAAGCAAAGGAGTATAAACATTCTAATTCCAATCTTTCCACCATTGGCGGGGGGGGGGGGGGGGGGCGGTTCGGGGGAGGGATATGTGAGGCCAATTTTGTGTAATGCATCCTCAAACACATCCATTTGGGCCTCAACAATAGATTTTAAGTCTTGATTACTAAGTCCATACTTAGCTTTAATCATATGCCAAGGCACCCATGACCTATTTCTTCTGTCAAAAATATCAACAATAGTGTGAATGCCTTTTTTGAAGAGCCTAAGAGCTTTAACCCTAAGAGATTTTGCTACAGGGTTACCTTGGTGGTTAATAATAGGAGACCACCATAAAGAGTGAGTGTTAATAGAAAGCCCAATTTTGATCCCCTTTACAAACAACCCAGGGTTTAATAGCTTCCTAGTCTTTCCAAATGGTCTTAGCAACAAAGGTACCTATGATCTTAATGGTCACAAGGGCAATAAGCAAGGTGTGAAACCCCAACCCTTTATAGGTCGTTCTTCCATAAGGTATATTAGAAGAGATGCTACCTAAGAAGGCTTTTCCAAACTTCCTTACCTTCAATGGCTTGAGGGACCCATCTAGTACAAAACATAATCCCTTGCTTTTGAATATCAATTAACCTGATGTTTTGATGAAAAGTACATAATGGGTAAATAATACTACACTAATCATCAAAATTAGGCACATGAAAAAATCATATCTAAATACAATAAAATATAGTAAATAAAGGCATGCCCAAGGTACAAAATGGGGATGAATGAAAGTACATTCAACAATTAATAATTGAGAAAGGGGGTTTAGAGATGCATCCCTAATTTTTAACTTACTTGAACTCTGACAGAGGCTAAAAGTGTTAAGAAGAATGTCTAGAAATAGTGTTGAAGAGAATCTAGAAAGATGACTATGATCTGATGAACCAACCATAACTAAGTTGCCCTGATAAAGGTTAACCGATATCAAACTATTTTGATAACTTAACAATTTTTCTTGAAAGTGGAAATTTGGTTTCGATAATGGTTGTGTAGATCATATCACTTTAAAACTTTAAGAATCCCTTTGTTTGTGCCTGCTCAACATAAACCTATCCTAGGTCAACTAATTGTGTACGAAACTTCCATAATTGCTTCTCTTTTGATCGAGCCCTAATTAATGCCACAAGACCTTGTAAATAGACCTAAAAATATGGTTTTGTTTTTAGCAGTCTACCTCAAACACCCCCTGCCTTTTGATAGGGTGGCAATCAACACTCATGCATGTCAATAATCAAATCCATGTATAAGATGGTCCCATCCATTATCCCTATTATATGAGATGCAATGTAATTATGTGATTATATATGCTCTTTAAGTAGTCATTTTAGTACAAATGCAACAATAATACTTCAATACATAGAAAATGTAGTAATGAACAAAGTGAAAGGGAATCCTTGTAATTGTGTGAGCACGTGATTGTTGACCCCATATTTTGATGGGCTTTGATAATTTTGGCTAAGTCTAGTGTAGCACCAGAGTGCCTTAAGTCCCAAGATCATGAAGCATAATGACAAGCCAAGTCCACATGTGTGCATATAACAAAACAACCAGGGTGAAACAAGGAGGATCATGGGAATCCAAGAAGTTGTTGCTCGAATCACAAAGGTGAATCGCAAAAAGTCTAGTATAAGACATTGTGATTGGTAAGAGCGAGTGATGAAAGTAATTACCTATAGATCTTCTCTAACAAACGATTGAGATACAATAGCCAGGGTGAATAGGAGCCTACAAAACTATACTAGGCTTGTTGAGTTGTCTCAACCTGGCATGCCGAATAGGACATCGTATTAACTGCTAGTTGGTGGCATTTGAGTTGGACATAAGTGACCTCATGACACGTAGAATCTTTGAAAGGGATATAAAAGGCTAGGAAATGGTTTGTTTGAAGAGAGTTTTTTTTCGCCATAGTGAAAATGTTGCCAAATTGGAGTGAAGGATTGTAGAATTGGCCTTAATGTCATTAGTATATTAGAAACTTTGTATCCATGAGATGTTGTCATTGTTTTTCAGATTGATGTTGTTATTAAGAGAGTTTGTTATTACAGTTGTTGATGTTCTTCCATTACCAAGATAATTACTTATGCATAACAAAGTTCTTCTATCATTATCCATTTTATGCATAGTTATTGCCATGTATTGATAAGTAGTATAGAATATTTCCAGTAATCTCGTGCACGCTAGGGCATACATGAGACAAATGAATTGCTTCATCATTACAACTAACCCTGGCCCACCCCTATATCCTTCTTTATGCCTCGAGTAGGTGCACAAGATTATCTTGTGCGATATGTTGTGCATGTAGATCTAGTGTTGGGAGATGTGCATGTGGTGTATGACTAGTGTGTTTGTGGTTAAAAACACCCAATAATTTGGCTCCATTGTCGGGACATTCAATTTTCTTTTATGTAATGGTGAGTAGGGACGATGTACTAGATCTCACTAGAGAATATTGAGTATTATTTGGAGCAGGCGAAGGAAACATTTGCAATGAACCATCCCAACAGCAGTAATCAAGAGCCGAAGGAATGGGTGGAGGACAACCTGCATGACATACTTTATGAGGTGTTTTTATGTGAGGTACCAAGACATTTGCATGCATGGCTTGTAGCATATGTGATGAATAAAAACATAAACTTTGGGCAGAAATACCCTTAGCAAAACAACGCATGGAGCAGTTGAAGGACCTATATGTAGTTTGGACTAGCATTGTTGATGTATGGTGTCGTGGGGCATTGAGCAACTATGTGTTGGAATTTGTTTTACCCACATATTCATGTCTACATGAAGTCCAATACTAGTTCTTTCATGAACCTAAGGGTTCATATCTAAATCAGTTGTCAATGGAGATTAAGAAGTTGATGGTAGATATTGGAATAGGAATCTACTTAATCACCTAAGCTCCTACACTTATGAGCAATGTATAAGGTAGAAGGTGAAGAAGGCATGGTTTATGTGAGATAGCTAGGAAGAGAGCCTTCAGCATAGAGGGCCCAAAGGAGTGTGAACTCAAAAAGTGCAAGTATAACAAGATTTGGTGATAGGTGATGGTCAAAAAGGACCCTAGGCAGAGGGGAGAGTCTGACTTAGGAGATGATATGAGGACCCATGCAACACAATGATGGCATGATGATGACTCTCATGTAGAAGATATACACTGTTGACAAAGAAGTGTGCACCAATGGATTAGGAAGAACTCTAGAAAGAGAAGTTGAAGTGCCCAAGGAAACATAAGTCATATGGGGAAAGACTACTAAGGAAATGCATGTTTCCCTTTTGCTTGAAGCACATCTTTATGCACTTTGTTCACAAACATAAGAAAGCAACCAAGACACTGAAATTTTCAAGTATAAGAGATTTTATAATATGGGAAGAAGAAAGAAGTGTGTTGCAGTAGATGGTTCCTTACCAAGCATTCAAATTAGTAATCACACAACCTTCATAATCTTTGAGTTCAATGATGTATGGTATGTCCTTGATAGGAGGGGGTCCAACCCCTCAAGCAAATAACACGATGCACAACGAGACAGTAAGAGCTAGCAAAGTAGTAACAAGCCAACAAAAAATACAAGCGAGAGGATGAACTATAGTACAACCTATTTTAGGAATTGGTGGAGTTGCACCCCTACCATGGCAGAGGTATGGGAGGTAACCTTGGAGGAAGTCAGGGTTTGGGTGCACCTTCAAGCAGTGCATTGGTGACATAAGCACCAATCATGCCTGTACCAGCTCACCAAATATTTTATAAAATATCTTTGAGTTTGCTTGAATATCATAGAGTGGAGAATGTCATAGAGCACATTCACAAATGAAAACTCATTTGGCAAGTGAAGGGAGTTACACCACAAAGAGAAAGGCAAGCAAGTTTACCACAAATTTGTTAGACTAAGCTCATATTTGATATCTAAAGCTTGGCCTAAATCGAGCCATTGTGGACTATGATCGCCTAAAGACAACCTTCTTAAGGGAGTTTGATATCCCCAAATTTGAGCAATAGATAATCATTGCACCGAAGAAGATCAAGCAAGACTTGACAAAGAGTAACTGCATGTATGATGTTAGCTTTAAGACTCTAGTGTCTAAGCTCTCCTTTGAAATTCACCCAGTGCAACATACAAAGTGGTTTGTTGAAGGGTTCCTGCATCCTTTTGGTGCACCCTATCCATGAAGACGTTCATTGAGCCTAAAGAAGCCCTCGAGGTGGCACTAAGAGATGAAACCATTGGAATCATAGATATAAGGATTATCCAATTTATGGAGATGCATATTACTTCAATGGCATCACAACTGCAAAATTTTGTGGCTAATAGTGCACAAGACTCCCAAATTGGGTTGTGGTGTACTGATTACTAGGTGGAGGGCCATAACAAAAAAAATTATCCAAGGTAGAATGTTAGAGCCCTCATTGCATCATGCGAGATTTGTCATGAAAGCCATGGTGTGTGAAATTGTCCTCTTCTTTACTGTGCAACCTAGATTAAGGCCTCTCTCTATTACAAAATATATGACACCTCTGCCCACAACACTTAAGACTATTGAATGATTGACGAGATACATGGGGTGAGAGAACGAGGCACACAACAGACCATAACAGGGCCAACTAACCAAACTTATGGTGGTCATAGGAAATCATGCAGGTACAGAGGCCACGATGGGGGACACGAAGGTGGAAGATTTTCCCCACACACTTGCTATAAGTGTGGATCACTAGAGCATTACTAGAGAGACTGCCCCACATATTCCACTTGTGGGTATTTTCATGGTGAGCATAAGGTCAAGGAGTGCCCATATCTATATGCCAAACTCACACACAATGATGGGCCCGATAAGGATTTTGGCATGATCAGACTTGCATGTAACTGAAAATAGGGGGTTCTAAAGGCACAAACTTAGGAGTATGTTGGCCCAAAGGTGGATGTAACCAAACCAAAGGGGCATAAGTATGTGACTAGCAATAGTTCCCATGAAGAAGGTCTAAATAGGATATGAACCGAGAAGATTTGAAGATAAGCTGACACACCCTGAGCCTTCCATATCACCCTAATTGGATGTGTAGCACTACAAGGAGGTACTATGAGAAGCCAAGGATGTCATAAAATTTTCGGGATAAACTTCAAGTTACTCAAGATTTGGTGGAAAAGACAAAGAAGGAACTCCAACCCCAAGTACATGTCGATGAGTAGGGAATGATCTTACCAACATACTAACTCTCTTGTGCTCTGAGGGAATGATCCCTATGTTGAAGAATCTTTTGGCCCAATACACAGGGAAACAACCAACAAAAGTACATGTACCACACCTAGCATGAGGATGTGAGGTAAGTGTAGCCCAAAACATAGGATATGACCAATAGTTGCTCATAGATGCAAACATTAATAGGTGGTTAGTCTATGACATATTGGTAGACACAAGCGTCGAAGTTAATATACTCTCAAGAGATGCTTGGCGCAAGATGGGCAACCCCACTTTATGATCCCACCACATGTTATGTTCATGGTGAATAAAACCCATGTTCAACCCATGGGGATTCTTTAAAATGATGGTGTTGAGATAATGGGCACAAAGTTTCAAGAAAACTTTGAGATAATTGAGCTCGCTAAGGCAAGGAACTACTCGGCTTTACTTGGTCAACCTTGGCATTATGCCAACAATGTGGATATGCACTTCAAGAAGCACTACATAAGCTTTGAATATTGGAAGGACTATGTTGTAATTCCCTTGTCAAGAGATCAAATCCCCCCTATGTCGAAAGTTTTGACTTGGAGGTAATTTAGCATGTAGACAAAGTAGGTATAATGATCGACCATCTATTTCAAAGGAAGAAGGGCACAAGGGACGATAAACAAGAGGTGCAATAGCAAGTGCAGATAAAGTTTGTAGGACAACTCGAGGGATGAAAGGACCTCTTGAATAAGCTCATTAAGAGAGCTATTGCAACTGAGTAGATTTTCTTAAACATTTAATGACTGAGTTCGGTGATCACAACATGCTTACACATGGATCAACAAGAACAAGATGCTCTGGATACACAAATTTATATGAATAAGGAAAAAACTAAGAGAACCTAGCTTATAAAAGAAGTATTAGACATGGACAATAAAATTGGCATGAGCTGACAAAAGTTAGAATAAATCTTCAAGAGTCTTCAACAGCTAATGGTTGATGAAGAAAGCACACAAGAGGACATGCTCAACGAGATGACCAAGAAGGTCAAAGTGATAAAATAAGAAGTTGAGGGATCACAGGAGCATCCTCCTGAGTTTAAGTGCTTAACTGCATGAATATCTAGTATCACAAAAGAAACTCAGGCTGCACTTGCATGCTGGGCTAATTTTGAAAACAAGTTAACAAAAGAGGTGCTAGACTTCCTTGTCAGTGTTTAGGGTATTGACATGGTATCTGAGGGTGGCCAACCAAGTTATTGTTAGGTGATGTTGACCTTATATTTTGATGGGCTTTGATAGTTTTGGCTAAGTCCAACCTAGCACTAGAGCACCTCAAGTCCCAAGAACGTGACACATTATGACAAGCCAAGTCCACATGTGTGTATATAACAAAAAAACTAGAATGAAACAAGGAGGATTGTTGGAATCTAGGAAGTTGTAGGAATCACAAAAGTGAATAACATAAAATCCAATACAAATTAATGTGTCTGGTAGGAGGTGAAAGTAACTACCTACAGATCCTCTTTGACAGATAGTTGAGATATGACAATGAGGGTGAATAGGAGCCTACAAACGTAGAATAAGCTTGGTGAGTTGTTTCAACCTGGGATGTCAAGTAGGACATCGATGAGGGTGAATAGGAGCTTGCAAATGTAGAATAGGCTTGGTGAGTTGTCTCAACTTGGGATGTCAAGTAGGACATCGCATTAACTGCTAGTTGGTAACAATTGAGCCAAATAAAATGTCACATTAATTTCTAGTTGGTGGAAATTGAACTAGATAAAAGTGACATCATGACACATAGAGCCTTTAAAAGGTTATATAAAAGGCAGGAAAATGGTTTGTTAGAAGAGAGATTTTTTTGGCCATAGGGAAAACATTGTCAAATTAGAGAGAAAAATTATAGAATTGACGTTAATGACATTAGTACTATTATATAATTTGTAGCCATTATTTTTTAGATTGATGTTGTTATTAAGAGAATTTGTTATTACAATTTTTTATGTTTTGTCACTGTTAAGATAATTACTTATGCAAAACATAATTCTTCTATCATTGTTCATTTTATGCATAGTTATTACCATGTGTTGTGTTTTATCAAAATTGGAGATTAGGAAGTGTTAAATTTATTAAGACAAATTGCTTAGTAAAATACATTGTAAATGAATAAACATTCATACACAAATCTAATTTTGTAAACAAATGAACAATCTGGATTTTAACCAAGCAACATGGAAAAGAATATGAACACTTATTTGCAATCTAAATACGTAGGTTTGTTGATGAATGTAGCTAACTGTGACACTAACTGAGATGCCTCTGGATTCACATGAGTGACTATTTTACTGACTGAGACATAGTAGCAGATTTGGATTGCTATGGCTTGTGGCCTTATTCCTAGGGTGCAGTTTTGTTTGTGTTGAATGTGGAATAAATCTACAAATTGATAAATTGTGTGACACTACTTGTAGAAGTATTTCAACCTGTTGGAAATATGCGATCATGTATTATAACCTGTATTGATATTTTCTTCTTACAAAACCCCTAGAAAGGTCCTACAAATAGGTATGAGACATAACATGGGAAAAACATGTAGGGGTTAAGTCAAACTAGCCTTAGAAACCCCTTGTAATTGAACACTGGCTACATAATCAATAATCTGAAGAGGCCCTTAGATCGCATTTAGTTTTCCCTTTACTATGTGTGTGTGATTGGATCACATGCATTGAGAATCTAAATGCTCTTTCACCTAGGTCCCTCCTTGGTCTAAACATGCAATTTATATATAATAATATAAACTTCAAATGTAGAAAATACATAAATTGAGCTGCTTGTGGTATGATTTCATTCAATTGTTCTTGCTATATAGGTCAGTGCTACTTGTAAAATGCCTTTGAGGGATTTATAAATAGAAGGGTTTTAATTGATTTTGAAAACTTATTGGGGCATAAAACTAACACAAAAAAGGAATCAAATGGTCATAAAAGGATACCTAAGTGAAACTTGAATCAAAACAAGGATCGAAAAGGATGTTGGGGCTAAAATTTATAATAACCTGTTGTCATTCAAAATGTGCACCTATGGATAGTCTACGGCACGAGAGCTTTTGTTGTAGGGTGCAGAGCATGAATGCCTTGTGCAGGGTGCATAAGTGTTCGATGCTAAGCGTGGAAGTATTATCACTCACTTGCACACATAGAGCAACAATTGTCTTGTTACAATGATGGGAATGTCCCCAAGGTGTGGGACCCTTGTGCTCCTCGAGACGAACCTCCGAAATAGGTCAAATTCTTTCTATTCTAAGTGCACCTGGTTTAAGACCAATGCATAGACCTAAAGAGCAGAAAGGTAAATCTACTGCTTATCTAAACCTAAACTTGACAAGGAAAAGGGAGGGATGAGGTAAGAGCTTGCATAAAATGAAAATGTGTTGATGCACCAAGAATAGAGCGAAAACTTCCACTGCCTTGATGGACACACTATAAATATCTAAGAATAGACAGTATCACATAAACTCCACCATGGACACTCCAAATGCATAAGTATTTTGCATAGAGACGTGGGAACACAACACAACATTGAGAGGGATGAAGGTTATCCACATATAACGCCTACAAAAACATGAATGTGCACATAATATGACCTATAAGTGAGTTCCAAGTTCCACATAGAGGTGCTAGGAATGGACAACAATGAGAGGGGTGAACATTACTCACAGACAAATATCAACAAACACAATTCACACATAGAGTGTAAGAATAATAGAGGGAGGTGAACTCAATTCTCATTAAAATGTAAGGTCTAGCCAATAGAGGTGCTCTTGGAGGGCAATTTTTCATAGCGTGAGGTTGCTTAAAGAAATGTTAACCCTTTTTACAATAAATAACAAGGATTTTATAGGTGAACAAGCCTTGTAAAATTAATGGGTGGAAAATACATTATTTAATTTCTATTGGGGCACCGCATCCATGCTTCTTAAATTCTACCTAGCGATATGGATCTGGGAGTTGGTGGTAGCATTATTTTGGATCCATGTGTGTGTCTGAGAGTGGAAGATCTTTGGAATAGTCAAAGGGGTGGTGTGTGATCATATTCTGATGTCTGATAGTTGTTTCTGCATTTACTCATCTTGACAAGGCCTCAAACACCACTCAACTAATTTTTAACTACCACTTTATACTTTGTTGCCACTTGTTGATCACTACGTAGACCTCATTTGAACTGCTACATCATTGTTGTACATTTGATGGGAAATAACACCTTATGCCTTTTGGGTATATTTATGCACTGAGGGATGCATAGTTAGGTTGTGTAGTGAGCTATGAGTTGGTGAAGGGCGTAGATGTAGAAGTCTTATGTGGGCTTGCATGAGTTTTAATCCTTTTGCAACAAATCCCCCTTGATAGTTCTCACAAGTTTGCGTTTCATATCTGGGGCCCATATTAGTTTGTGAAGTAGCATGTACAACTAGATCGCAGCCTACAATTCGTAAGAATACAGAATTAGAACTCTACAATTCAGTTGTAGGGATTCATTATGGAGGCATAAGGAGTCTTTTGAATAGGAGTGCATAAGGAGATTGAAGATTCTATGCACACTCTTCATGATTTGGACCTACTCCTTGTGCATATTTTCCTACACTATCTGAAGTCTAAGAGCTTTGTGCCTTTGAACCTGCATGCCATTTATGAAGTGGAGGTGAGGCATGCACTGGGAAACATCATGAGCATGAATCAACACTCAGTCAATTCGTAGATCTACACTGATTGCTTTAAGTGCGGGCATGTACATGAAGCATCTACACATGGGCTTGATTTAAATAAATCAACACTTTGTAAGCACGTAAAACTTATGTAGGATCCTCATGAGTTGTGCACAAGCTAGGGGTGATTTTGAAAGTCAACACTTTTGGCGACCTCTGTGGGCCACTAGTCAACTAAGAGGGAATCTAGTAGCCTTTGAAGCAATCCATTGGGCACAGAGTCATTGAAACTTTCGGTCATTTTATCCCTGAACGCACTGGTTATGTACCTCTTGCTTTGGTACAAACTGAGATCTCCTAACAAATGAAAAGAACTGTGCTAAAGGCACTTAGAGGAAAAACATCTAAGCTAATCAAAATACTGCACCCAAGCATTTGGAGGAAATAAAAGCTATCCTAAAATAATGTGTGCAGGACACTTAGAGAAATGAAAAACATCTAATCTACTTATTTACCAATTATACATGAATTAATGGAGATAGTGTTTAAGATGGATCCCATTGACTGGGATGGGTGGTTCTTCTATATTCAATTTAGCGAGTTGGAAAGCATTGGCTTGTTTGCAACTAATTACGGTATATGGACCGCTCCATATTGCATCAAATTTAATATGCCTTATAGCTTTCACTCTATTTGCATCCCATTTGAGAACTAAATCTCCTTCTTGGAAACTTTTGTTAGTGGCCCTTTCATCAAAGGTCCTCTTCGTCTAGGACTTTTGAAGTTCCATAGTATGTGCAACTTGTGCTCTAGTCTCTTCAAGCTCCATTAATTTTGCTATCCTTACTGTGAGGGGATTGCCTTCGAGTAGCTCCAATTGAAGGGCAAGTTCTAATGAAGGCAACTCGAGGGACGTGGGCTATATGGCTTCTCTTCCATAAACTAACATGAAGGGTGAATTTCTCAACACTCTTTTTGGCATGATGGCCTAAAGGGTAGCTCTAAACTTAGTATGCCAAGCTTGTTGATTGTCCTCCATGGTCCTCTTTGTAATGCGAATCAAATTCTTATTCATGGACTCGACCAGACCATTACCTTGAGGGTAATAATTCGATGAGGCACTTAGGTGGATGCTATGTTTGACGCCCATTTGATGATCCTAGTTCCAAGGAAGGCCAATGCATTATTAGAGATAATGGGGGTTGCAACACCAAACCTTGCTACAATGCCTTTGTAGAAGTTCATGATAGATGTCTCATTAGACTCCTTGAGTGTTACTGCTTCCGTCCATCTCATGAAATATTTTGTGGCTGTGAGGATCCATTTATGCCCATCGCTTGATGACGAGTTGATAATGCCTATGAAGTCGAGGCCCCACTAGGTAAAGGACTGATCAGCTTGTATTGGGCACAATGGTAAGGCCACCAGCTTCTATTTTCCTATGAATAAGGTACATTTTTTACAACTTCACAATATGAGTGTGCATCTTTGAATAGAGTTGGCCGATAATAGTCGGCTTGTATAATCTTTATGGCAGTTGTCTTGGGTAAATAATGGCCTCTTCATGACCCATCATGGAATTTTTGGAGAATCATGTTTCCCTGATCATGCTTTATGCACCTCAAGAGGACTCCATGATGTCTCTTCTAAATAACGCACCATTAACAAGCACATAAGGGATGGATTTAACCTAAAGTGCCTGTACATAGCCTTATTCAAGCCATGCAGATATGAGCTAGTTTGCAGGAAAGTCATCATATTATAATTCTAATTTGTGGTAACTTATTGATCTTTTGATTCTTCTTCACACAATGCAAGGATTGTTCTATCTTCAAACCTCGCATCTTTGACCAATTATTCATAGAGCCCTTTTCCTTGCACAATCTTGGTGACTTGGATGTCCACGTCACATTCCATCACCTTTGTGATCCAGTCGGCCTTTTTTCATTGATGTCTTCACTAAGTAGGAACTCTTTGACGCCTGCGTGTGGGACCATCAATTGAATCTTATTATTGGAAAGCATGTGTCAGAAGTTCTTGAGAACCCTTACCTCTATGAGAGCAGCTTCTCTACAAGGTTGTACTGCATCTCATAATCTTTCAACACCTAGCCAAAGAAAGCAACTAGTTGCTCCAATTGATCATTGTTCTATTGCATAAGAATGGTTGAGATGCCTCTAGCTCCACCAAATGCGTAAAGGATAAAATCCTTATTATAATTTGGGTTGATCAAGGTGGGAACTTGCACAATGGCATATTCGATGGCTTCAAAACTATTCTTGCCTTCACAAGTCCAGCTGAACATAACATTTTTTTCAAGCATTGAAGTGAGGGTTTGGTTAGGGTAGCGAAATTAGGCACGAATCTCCTCTTGAATTTGATTCTTCCCAAGAAGCTCTAGAGGCTCTTCTTATGACTTGGGAGAGGGAGGGATGCAATAGATTTGACTTGCTCTAGATGAATTGCAAGCCCCTCTTTGGAAATAACATGCCCCAATAGAGCGCCTTCCTGAACTGCAAAGATACACTTACTACAGTTCAGAGATATTCCAAACTCTTGACACTCTTTGAAGACTTGTTCTAGATGGCCTAAGTGATCTTCTGCGTGCTTAGAGAAAATAATTATGTCATCAAGGTAGACCAAGATGATCTTGTTGATGAGTTCCTTAAATGCCATATACATGGCTATCTAGAATTTTTTCCTTGTGTTTATTAAATGAAAGGGCATCTATTGGTATGCAAAGGTTCCCCGCTTAATGGTGAGTGTTGTTTTATAGCGATCGCACCCTTGTAAAAGAATTTGGTTATAGATTGAGTAGCCATCTAGCAAATATAATCTCTCCACGCTTGTGATTATTTATAGGATTTTCTCCATTGGTGGGAGGGGATAGTGATCCTTAAGGGATGCCTTGTTCAAGCCTTTGAAGTCCACACATAGACGGATCTCACCATTCTTCTTTTGCATCAAGACTAGGTTGACAACCCACAAAGAGTGTTTAATTGGAAGTATTATGCTGGCTTCAATGAGCTTCGAGAGCTCCTTTCTCATCAAAGGTTTGAGCTTTGGGTTGATGGGTCTTTTTTTTGGTGAACTAGCTACACGTTGGGGTTAAGCTCAATGGTGTGTTGTGTTAAGCCTGAGTCAAAGCCTCTAAAGTCCTTATAGTTCCATGTGAAGACATTGTTGTCTCTCATGTTGAGTTTGATAAAGTTCTTAATTTTTGGTGGGGAACATACCTTGCTAGCTTTCAGGCTCTTCCCTTCAGAGATGGTTACTTGCGTAAAGACCTCCTCCTTTGTTGTCATGTTCCACCTCTCTCCTTTGAGCTAGTCATCAAAATTGAAGATGCTTTCTAGGGCAACTAATCCCTTTGGTAGCTTGTTTCCCTTCAATTGGACAAATTGATCTTTGTATTGGGCTTGCAGTTGTGTTTGGTTCTTAGTACAAAAATTAGCCTCTTCTTGTCGGAAGCTAATAATATGCTCATCGCTTTTGAACACCTACCAATTGTTTGCATTTTTGGGGACTCTTGGTCTGATTAAGAGCCTCAAAAGTTCCTCATAATCCTTCATTATGTCATAGGGGATGTCATACTACGCATCCATAATTGTGAGTCTATCTACGTCGACATTATGTGCTCTTGGTATAGAACTAATGTTGAAGGCGTTAAAGCCTTCAATCATATCCCACACTCTATGCTTGTAGGCCTTCAGCATGCCATTTTTGGTCATGCTCTGTGCTTTAACCTGGTTAACGATAAGTTCACTATCACAAATGCATGTAGTATCTTGATCCCTTTCTTCTGCGCAAGTTGGACACCTTGGATCAACGCCTCATACTCTGCAACATTGTTCATGCAACCGAACTGCAACCTAAAGGTGTGGAAATATTTCTCCTTTTGAGGGGAGACTAACATTGCACTAGCTCCAATGCCATTTATAATCCAAGAAACATCAAAGTATAATTTCCATGTGCCTTCAAGGTTCTCCTTTACCTTTACAAGATTGAGTAACACGGAGTCCTCCTCTAGGATGTAATACGTACCTAACCCCATCTCTTCTGCATTGTCATATGGGTCGTACTCATAATATTCATGTGCCCATTCGTCCAACAAATCATCTGGGACCTCTTCAAGCAACATTTTGGCTTCATGGAGAATCAAATTCTCCTCCTGCTTAAACATTATGCAAATTAATTCAACTAGGCTAGGAGAGTACGACTCAACATGAATTTTGAAAATGGGTTCAGCTCTTATGGTCATCTTAGTCTTGTATCTAGTTATGAGTAACATATGCGACCAGTCTGAAGATAAGTATCCACCCATATTTTTTGTGAAGTCTTAGGAGAGGTAGATGGCGAAGTAGGGAGGCAAGTTGATGATTGCAATAACTTACACAATCGAAAGACTTGGGCATGCATACAATGTAAGCTTCAAATTCTTGATGATTCCTATGGTCTTGACCATTGTTCCATCCAATTGGACCACTCCCTTTGAAATAGGGAAACATGTAATTTTGAGAGTATCTGCGATCTTCTTTGGCATCACTGAGCTGCTCACGCATGAGTTGATCATGCAATTGTGCACTAGGTGTTGGTCGATAATAAAGGAGATATAAAATGGGGTTGTCTTGGTAATACCGTGCACTTGAGTTTTCTCCACTCTAGGCTAGTATAAGCTCACAAAGATAGAAGGCATAAGTTATGATGTCTTACATACCTGAAATATTTTCAGAGCATCTTGTAGCAAATTTCTTTGAGAATGAATAGTGAGAGTGTCCCACATAGTTACATTGAGGCTCATCTTCTTCATCTATTTGACTATGTTGAAGGGGATTTGGGATCCCTTTTGGTTGTGTTTTTTGGATGATAGACTTTTCTTGTACTTGTGTACTATTTTGAGGCTACTCCTCTCTTTGTGTGACCTATTTTATGTGCACTAAAGATTGTGCAGGTACTTTGGCATGTGTACTTATGTGCATGACCTAAGGTGTTGAAGGTGGTAGCATCTCTTCCGTTGCTCTCCTTTTAAATCTTGTATTGAAAGAAACTGGGGTGCTTCCTACATCTGACGCACCACACTAATTTACATAGTTAAAGTCACCCTCCTGTCAGTTAATAAGAGTAGACCCATCTTGTTGCTGTGCTGGAGCTTGAGTTTCTTCTCCCTATGGGACTACTATACTTCCTTGCTCTTGAGGCTACAACAAAATTTGCACCATGAGTGTTTGGTTCATGAATCCATTTGCACATGTAGCTTGATTATATGGTTGACTACATGGGAAACAACATTCAGGATCCTGTGCAAGATTATTCTGCACGGGTACAAGGGCTCTAGAGGTGCTTCTAGGATCAAGCCTTTGTGTATAAGGAAGTTTAATGTTTGTGAGTTGGTTTTTTTCTTGTGTGCCATATTGGTAGGGAGGTATACTCGATTGGTATTATTGACCAAAGGGCTAATGGGGTATAGAATACTATGTTTGCTGCCTTTGAGGGCCATAAGCTCATTTCTAAAGCTTTGTAGTAGTGTTTTAACCTCATGCAATTCGTTAGTGGAGCAACATATGAAGTTGGTCGGCTTACTGCAATGGGGATAGGTGATAACATAGGCTTCGCAACTAGTTGGCTAGGAGGAGGTTCTATGAATAAAGTCATAGGTGGTCTAGGCGTAATTTTACTTGCTTGAATCAAACAATTATATGTGCACACAATAACTTCATAGGCATCGGGTAGTACTATGCCTTCCATGGATTCAATCATCACAACTATATCAATGTTAAGAGCCTTTGAAAAATATAAAAATGCAGTATTGGGAGATGGCTTACACAAGGGTGGGATCTTGTCCTAGACTCTCTAGACCCTGAAGTTGAAATCAACCATCATTTTGTGTGGGGCTCTCTTTATAGTTGTAAGCTACTCTATAAGGGATAAGTGGTCACTCTAGTCCTCAAATTGCTTGCATAGTTCCTCCTCAAGCTCACTTGAGTTGTGGATGGAATTCCGTCTCAAGCCTTAGAACCAGTAAAGTGCTTTGCCTTTGAAAGAAGAGGCAATTAGCCTAACTGTGACATTGTCTTCAATGACATGGTGTACTGAGCAGATATTTATAATATGTTGAATATGCTCCACATGGGAAGTCACATTCTCGCCAGTAAAGTAGGATAAGCTTTTGAGGGTTGCAATCAAAATGTCATCATATTAGGAGAGAATTAACAGATTGCCTTTGTTGAAAGGCACAAACAACTGGTTCCTTTGCGCAACCATGAATGGGATAGGAAATAATATCCCTGTAGGTCTAGGGAACCTCCCAAATGGGGGTGTACACTGAGCCCTATGGGATGATTGTCTTGCCCTACTTCTCCTAATAGGGCATGAATATGTTATGATTCTTCCTCTTCCAGTGGGTACATGCAACTCGATGAAGTGAAAACCAATTACTCTTGCAAATGACCTAGTTTGTCTTAGCATGTAGATAGGGGATGATCTTTAAAAACCAAAAATGTTTGGAGTCGTTAGATGCTTGTAATGTGTCTCTAACACTATTAACCAAGGACCACACCAAATCCTTAGTAAAATCCTTAAAGTTGTCCCACCAGGCGTGTTAGAAATTATTATCGTTTAAAACGTGCACTCATGGATAGTCTGTGGCATAGGAGGTTTTGTTGTAGGTTGCATACCACAAATGCCTTCTACAAGGCGCATAAGTGTTCGACACTAAGCATGGAAGTGTTATCACTCACCTGTACATGCAGAGCATCGATTATCTTGTTACAACAATGGGAACATCCCCACGGTGTAGGACCCTTGTGCTCCTTGGGATGAACCTCCAGAGTAGGCTGGATTAATTCTATTCCAAGTAAACCTGGTTTAAGTCCAACACATAGACTTAAGAGCATAAAGGTAAATCTATTGCTTATCTAAATCTAAACTTGATAAGGAAAAGGGAGGGAGGAGGTAAGAGGTTGCATAAAAGGAAAATGTGGTGATGCACTAAGAACAAATTGAACACTTCCACTACCCTAATGGACACACTAAAATCTTTGAGAACAAAAAATATCACACAAACTCCACCGTGGACACTCCAAATGCATAAGTATTTTGCATAGAGGCATGGGAACACAACACAATGTTGAGAGGGGTGAATATTATCCACAGATAAGGCCTATGCAGACCCGAATGCACATATAATACGACCTACAAGTGTGTTCCAAGTTACACATAGAGGTGCTGGGAATGGACAATGATGAGAGGGGTGAACATTACCCACAGACATAGATAAAAAAATACAAATCACACATAGAGTGTAAGAATATTAGAGGGAAGTGAACTCAATTCTCATTAAAATGTAAGGTCCAACCAATAAAAGTCCTCTTGGAGGGTAATTTTTGGTAGCATGAGGTTGCCTAAAGAAAGGTCAACCCTTTTTATAATAAATAATGAGGCTTTTATGAGGGAGCAAGCCTTTTACAATTAATGTGACCCTTGGGGTGGAAAATACGATCTTTTAATTCTATCGTGGCACCACGTCCATGCTTCTTAAATTTTGCCTCATGATTTAAATCCAGGAGTTGGTGGTAAGATTCTTTGAGATCCATGTGTGTGTCTGAGAGTGGAAGATCTTTGGAATAGTCAGAGGGGTGGCATGTGATCATATTATGATGTCTGACATCCGCTTCTGCATTTATTCATCCTGGTAAGGCCTCAAACACCGCTCAACTACTTTTCAACTACCACTTTATACTTCATTGTGATTTGTCAATCACTATGTGAACCTCATTTGAACTGCTATGCCATTATTTTACATCTGATGGGAAACAACACTTTACATCTTTTGAGGATATTTGTGCACTGAGGGATACATATTGAGCTACAAGTTGGTGAATGGCACAATTGTAGAAGTCCTTTGTGGGGTTGCATGAATTTTAACCCCAATTCCACCTTGATAGTTCTCATAAGTCTTTGCTTGATATCCAGGGCCCATATCAGTTTATGAAGTAGCATGTACAACATAGATTGCATCCTATGATTCGTGAGAGTGCAGAAGTAGAAATCTGTGATTCGGTGTGGGGCTCCATTATGGAGCCATAATAAGTCTTTTGAATAGGAGTGCACAAGGAGATTGAAGATCCTGGGCACACTCTTCATGATTTAGAACTGATCCTTACGCACTTCTTCCTACGCTATCTGAAGACTGGGTGCTTTGCACCTTTGAGCCTACACACCATTTGTGTAGTAGAGGATCTCTATACAAGGCACACACTGGGAAACATCATGAGCGTGAATTAAAACTTAGTCATTTTGCAGATCGCATTGATTGCTTTAAGTGTGGGCATGAATGGGAAGCTTTTATGCATGAGCTTGCTTTAAAGAAGTCAATACTTCATAGGCACACAAACCTTCTGTAGGATCCTTTTGAGTTCTACACAAGTTAGGGTTGACTTAGAAATTCAACACAAATGTGTGAGGTGCATTCATTCATAAAAGAGCAATTTTGTCTAGAAATAAGAAAACAATAAGATTAAAGAAATAAAAGACCAGGGATCCTTGTGACATGTACAAGAATTTGAATAACACTTACAAAATCCATATGAGAACATTAGTGTAAAGATAAGCAAAAAAGACAAGGACTAATACAATATGTGCCAATAAAGTCTTATTTACTATCAGGAGCTTCTACTTGTAAAGTCACAAAAAAACAAAGTACTTGTGTTGCTTGACAAAGTTTGGGTATTTACATTTGCCTCCCTATTGTTTTAATAATGTAATAAAATGAAAGTACTAGAGTAAAATGAAGAAGAGTGATACATGAGCTTACCTATGTTGCACATGTTTTCTTGTAAGTGGAGACGTCATGGGTCCAATATGGTAAAACCACATAGAGAGAAGATGATCTCTAATATTGCTCTCTTATTGGTCATAGAATTGAATGTGATTTTGATCAATGTTTGTAGAAATGAAACCAAATGTGGAGTCCATGTATAGAATTTGAGTAAATCATTGTGGTATAAATAGCCAAGCTGAGCTTGCCCCCAATATTCATTGTTTATAGGTGTGCCTATAATTCAAAACAATGTCTAACTTTAACCCCACATAACTCAATATACTAGGTACTAGTGTAAAAAAATGAATCAACCATTTGTAGATAGCTGTAAGATTCATTATAATGCAAAATTGGTGTAATACCTAGTGCAAAAATTAGTGTAGATATAAATTGAACTGAGTATTAAGTAAACAACATAGTGAATGACATGAATTACGATTCCTTATGTAGAATCTGGAGCAAAATTTGAGATATGATATCAGAGCATGGTTTTAACACTAGGAATTTTGGGATGATTAGTTGTAAGCTGCCATGTTCCTAACCTCTTTTAATCTTGGCTAATTGGAGTATGTCACATGAGGGAAATATGTGTAGGTTATCCAATGATAATCTTCAAGACCATCGAAACCTTGGGTTAGGCCAGATTTTGGGGCCTAATTTTTTTTCTATTTTACTATTATATTATGCTACTATACTTAGTGATTTATGTTTTGTTCTCATCAGGCACTGGGTGCCAATATTGTATTTCTTGACTTCTACGAAGGATGATAGACTATGGTGTTGTAATTACACTATATGTACGAAAATTTGTTCATCTATACTTATGTCTTTATTCCTAGGTGATCACTTTTCCTTTCATTTAGAGATGATTTTTATGGAAACATTTAAATCTTGCAATAAATTGAATTTTAAAATAAAAATATATGTATGATGCATGTTTAACAACAAAAAATAACATACACAATGACTCGTGAAAGGATTAATAGCTTTGAACACTAAGAAAATTAGAGAACTATAAATGTAGATAAAATTATTCACAGATGGTAAAAAAACTATGAGATTCAAAAAAATATTTATGATGCACCGAGGCACACAAAGTATTTTTTAGCAAAATATCCATTTGGTGTTATATCTTTAGATGGTCCATGATGGTTAAAATGATTTTTGATATTTCTTCTTTCAGTGACACTTTTGTGAGGGATGTGGGTTGTCTTATTCAATCTCATATCAGTTGTGGTTCGTGATTGGTAACAAGTTCATATATAGTCATGATTATGCTTCTTTTGACATCACTAGTGAAGGATGTTTTGATAGAGATGATGCATAGGATGTCAGGGTATTATTGTTACCAATGAGATGGATTTCACCCTTGTATGTTACATGTGTTATTGCTTAATAATGTTTTGACGTGATTGAACTCCCTTAAACACATGTTGTGGCCTAATGTAAATAAATGTGATGTGAATTAGTAAATGTTCCATAAACTTGATAACAGCCCATGTTGATGTATAATTGAAACCTATTGCTTAAAATGCCTCCTTGCATTGCTTTGTATATGTGTT
The DNA here is from genome assembly GCA_037957365.1 of Torreya grandis. Classification (NCBI taxonomy): domain Eukaryota; kingdom Viridiplantae; phylum Streptophyta; class Pinopsida; order Cupressales; family Taxaceae; genus Torreya; species Torreya grandis. The sequence goes on from JARHVA010000101.1 coordinate 4,475,776, forward strand.
AAAACCTTACAAACAACATTCCCTCTCTGAATAGTTGTACTATGGTGAATGAGATGTGGATGTATTAGTGTCATTCCTCAATTGCATTATGTAGCCCCATTACACCCTTGCACATAAAAATTAATTTCTGACATATTTTGTGTTTATTACACCCATGTGAAAGTATCTAGCAGAGTAAATTCTACCGTTGTAACCTAACCATGTGAAAAACACCATGTGTTTTTATCTTGTGAGCCTTGTTTTGGAGGCATAGTGAGGATGATGTTTCAATTATATTTCTCTTACCTTCAAAGAGTAATCAAGGCTTATATTTTCCTTCTCCCCTCGGGTGGCTTCCTTAACCACATAGTGTCGTAATGCAGATTTTACAATACTTATATGTTTAAAGTTATTTGTTGATTTAAAAATGATTTAGAAACCAACACTTGTTTTTCTTGAATTCAAATTTCTTTTTACAAAATTATTTTGTTGATTTTGGAATGCTTTGATTGAAATTTTGATTTTATTAATGTGGCCACTTGGATTTCGAATTATTAAATTACTGCGATGATTTCATTGATATTGTATTAATTCTATTTAAAATATTTCTTTATGGCCACTTGGTGTTTGATTTATTAAAATTATTACTTTAAATTATGGTGAGGTTTTACTTCTTTGAATAAATGTTTGTGTGAGATGATAAATTTGAGAAATTGATCAAATTATATAAAAATCACCCAAATTTACAATCTAAAGCATAATTTAGAGCCAATCGATCACAATGCACACAAATAAACATTAAAAGCCAACATTATGAATCTAAAGCTAAATTCTCCAAATAAGATTTAAGACAAGAAAAAAACTTAATGATCATAGATTGCTTACAGACTCAGAATTTCTACATGATATTAACTTGATTCAAGACTTGGATTACAAGGATTAATTGATAGCTTGATAAAAGGGTTGATGGATTGGATTAGCATAGATTTTATGCACATTTAATTCATTAATCCAAATAGAAGGAGATGATGGGTTTAAATAGAGAGAAGAGAGAATAAAAGGGAATTAAAAATTTCCAATAAGCCTCTAGATTTAGAGGTTTATAGAGAGGAGGGATAAGATAGTGGAGAAATCTAGAATCCAATAGGGGGCTTAATGATGATTAGAGGGAGGTTAGATTAGTTTAGAATAAGGGTTAGATGAGGAATAGGGGGTAGGCTTATAGGAATGCTTAGGAGTAGGTAGGTAGGTGGGTTGTAAATTTAAAATTCACAATATAATAGATAATTAAGATTAAGATATAAGGGGGATTAATGAGAAGAATTGATGAAGAAATGGGAAGGGGTAGGTTTAGTATGATGAAGAATAATGAAGGGGGATGTTAGATAAATGACAAGCACGATTAGTAAGACAAATTAGATGAACATAGACAAGATTAATGTCAAAATTAGTGTCGACCAATAGTAATATTAATAATGAGGGATGAGGCAAGCAAATTTAGACGCATACAATTTGTTTCATGTATGTCGTAATGTGAACATTATATGTTTGTTGCATGTATGTGGGAGAAGAAGTAGCTTGAAATATAGCTAGAAGGTGTGATGGAGAAGCTTGTGAGGTCAAGTTTTGAGCCATCTTCCCGCCCACAAAACATGGTGGCTCCATACATGATCTAGTTAAAACACTTGTTTCCTTTATTCTTGGGAGGTATAAGAAGGATTTTTCATGGGAGGTCTAAGGAAGACTTTATTGGGAGGTCTATGGAGACTTTTCACTTCAGAGTTTCAGTGGATACTTTTCCACTTCAACACAATGACATTATTCTATTCAGATGGCACTGATTCTTGTACAATGAATTTTGTTATGGAAAAAGATTTGGTTTGGTTCAATATAGTCCCACAACGTGATCTTACTTACATCACACATGCTACTTACCGGAGTCATTTGACATCAAATAGTTCTTCAGACTTCAAACAATTGTGACAAAATTTTAATGACAATTTGATACTATGGATGCTATATGGGAAAACATATAACAAATTGATTTAAAACCGATGAGTAAATATTAAATTATAATTTAAAAGATAATCCAAATTTATAAAAAAATGAAAATAATGACTAAATCCAATAACTTAAAATCTTTTTAAAAAATAGAACATTAGTGAAGTTAATATTTGTGTGGCATCTAAAATCTTGTTTGAAATTTTGGAAATATTTTAATCCTTAAAAGGACATTTGGATAATTAAAGCACTATGCTCTATCCACATATCTTAAAAACACATTATATATTATAATATTATCACAATCTTGTCTATTTGGGTTGCTACTTTGTGAAGTGAGCATTTTTTTTTCGTAATGCATGTTTTGGTATCGAGAACGATACTTTTATAAGAGGGGGAGAATGTAATACCTTTGTAAAAAAGCTATGTGCTCTAGTCATCTTGTTATACTTTCCATATGTGACAACCCTTTATGTGCATAAGAATTCAAATTTTGCTCCCTCCTTTATTTGAAAGCCTTATTTGTTGAAATACAATTACAATTATTAAATTATAATTCTATTAATTTAATATTTAAGTCAAAATAAACTACGAGGAATTTTATAATGTAATGTATTAGACAACTTACTCCTAATCTCTCTAGGAAAACTAGGGAAGCTATTGAGTAGGCCCTAGAAAAGGATGGATGGATGTGCTTGTAGAGTGTAAAATGAGAAATGTAAGAGAAATTAGATTGAGTGTAAAAGACTCCTTTGAACTTGTACAAAGTGGGTTACTTCAAAAAAAAAAATCCACATGAACTTGTAAGGTCATGTAAGTAGGAGTATGGGCCTTGTAAGATATGAGGTCCCTCATGTAAGAAATAGTACCCACCAATTTAATGAGATGGGAGAAAAATCTTTGGGATATTAAATTGTCTTTATTTTTATTTCTCTCTTAGTCTTATTTTGGTTGTTCATTTGGGTTCATTTTGGGTGGAGGGAGCTTGAAGTGGAGAGAAGAAGCTTGGGAGGAGCTTGTTGGAGTTTTAAAAGTTTGTAAGCTTGTAACATGCATGATAAATGGAGGATAAGAGGTAGACATTCTTTTAGTGCATTTTGTGTAGAATATAGAGTTAGTTTTATTAATAAAAATTGAAAAAATAGAATTAATGGTTTTGTTTATGTTTGTTCTTAAACTCTCTCTCTCTCTTCTTTCTCTCTAACCCTCTCTTTAATAAAATTGAAATAGTTGTATTTGTTTTTTAAACCGCTCATTGCTTGCTTTTGTATAAATTTGTAAAGACCTCCTTAAGTTTGTTCATTAATTGAGAAGATGGAATCTCATTTAAAATTGAATTGTGTATTTATCACTTATTTGCTCTTTTGTTGAAGGCAAATAAATAGAATAACTTTAGATTAGAATTTTGCATTAAATTCCCCTTTGAATCTTTAAAAAAAATTATAATCGGAAATGGAAATCGTTCCCTGAGTTTTGTGACTCGTTAGAAATCGTGAAACCTTTTTTTAAACGTTTATTCTTTGTAACCTCCTTTATAAAGTAAATGAATGTGTGTCATTTTATCTCTCGTTCCCAATATTTCCTTTAAGTTTTATAAATTGGAGTTGATTTGAACATCATTTTTTTGGAAATAAAAATACATAATTTTTATATTTAAATAATATATGAAACAAGTAATATAAAAATATACATTTGTAGATAATAAAATGAATTACTAAAATAAAATTATCTATCTCAAATTTATCACAAATTTTAAGTATAAATTTATTTGATGCATTTGAAAATGTATGTTTATATATACATAATAAATTATTAATTAATAAAATTACTAAATAATATTTTATATATGTTGGTTAATACAAACAATAAAATAAAATTGTTATAAAATAAATAGAGTAATATTAAATATGCATATATAAAGAAATAATTTTTTATACCCTAATATATATTAAGAAGATAATAAAAATAAAAATAAAGATTGGAAGGAGGGGATGGTTGGTTACATCGACCCCCATCCCCTTCGTCTGTATGGAAGGTAGGGCTTGGGCCAGCCAAGGCTGCCCCACCCCATTTTTCATATACATGCATGTGCAACACAACCGCGACCTGATTAGGAGTTATGACTTCGCTGACTATCAATCGTTGGCTCTGCCCTGTTCTGCTTATATCAGAGTTTTATATATATATGAAATAATAATTATATATGTGTATATATTAAATTAAATGATTTAATATATATAAATACATAGATGTATTTATATTATTTTATGAATATATACTCTTGACGGTGTATATACATGTAAATGAATAAAATTTGTGAAGACATTTAAATTTTTATATATACACAATATATATACTCCAATCAACATGGGCTTGAAAAAAATTGTGCTTTCCTTTCTTAAACTCTCATTTTCAAACCCTCTACCAAACCTATAGAATGAAAAGAAAAGAAATGAAGACAAAATTATAAGTGTTGACTTTATATTATGTCTATAAGAAAATTTAGGGCAAAGTTTTGAAACCTGGATTTAGTGGGTAGAGAACCAACCAATCTAATGGTGGGGATTTGATCTACCACCACTTAAGTCAAGTGGGAACTTTATATTATTTTTTAATACTTTAATAAATTTATTAAAACTTAGCCCTCCTCTATTAAGTCGTTTTGCTATTAAACTCCTCAAAACATGCCATTAAATTGAGCTATGAATTAAGAAACATTTTATCATTAACCTTCATTTCACAACACTATTTCTGTGTTTGTTTTAATAATAAATTAATCAGTTTTGACAAAATTAATTCTAATAAGTGGATCGAGCAGGGTAATTTAATGCATTCTCAACTTAGTTAAAACTCATTTGTATATAAATAAAAATAGATATAAATAAAAAATTTAAAAAATGAAAACCTCCCTAATTATAGTTAATGTTTTACAAATAGTTGAGATTTACCAATTTATTAACTAAAAAAATTATGGCCTTTGAAAACTAACGATATTTTTTAATTTTGAAAATAGTTCTGCAAATGATTTTCTTGTACCTTTATAGTTCTTAAAGTTGATTTGGAAGCAAAGAAAACTAAATACGTAGAATGAGAGTTTGCTCAATCAGAGACTTTAATCCAATTCTTTTAGAATGCGAAATTTTCAAACAACATATAAACAGTTTTTAACCCATTCAACAATGGTCCTTTGTATCCAATTTCGAAGACAAAATACAGGGGCAAATTTACTCTATTGTTTCTTGCCTCTAGTTCAAAATCGATGAAATTAAAATATCAAGAAATATAAAGTCTCAAAACTAAAACTTACAACTAATCTTAATAGCTTCAAATTAACAAACATTCAATCAAATAAATTTATTATAACATTTTGCTAATTTTTATGAGCCAATTCTTAAGCCAGATCACAAGAGTTTTTGTAAGATAGTTTTCAGTGGATAAATTCACTTTGGAATGCTAAACAAACTAGTTGGTTTCTTCACAATGAAATATTCACATGCCCTAAACATGATAATTATAGCTTAGAGAATAGGTTCTAACTTTTAGAAAAATTATCTGTCTTTTTATAAATTAAAACAAGGGTGCTTCTGTACCCAATTTACCAAACTTGGAATTGGTGTGTTTTGCAGCACTTTGAAGCATCATTGTGAGTGAAATTTTGTTTAAATGTGTATTTATGTTTATGAATAAATTAATGCAATCATGTATTATGTAATCCTAAAATAATTATTATAACCTTAGGTTAGGATTTAAGCTTTAAACATTTTTTATTATCTAAGGCCCTAGTTTCACTTTATTAGGTCTAAAAGGGGTCCTCTTAGTAATTGATTTGTTGTGTACTCTTGAGCAAGGCTCAATTTTTGTGCTTAGACTTATAAGTCTAAACATGCATACTTCCCTATGTTTAGATGCCTTTGTAACCCTTGGTAGTGCTTTTATGCGATTAGGCCAATTAGTGGTCAAGGAGTTACCCACAAGGGTAACTATGTTTCATTCAATCATGTAACTAAATGGCGAAGGTTGAATGCCTTCACATATGATTTAACACTAATTTGGGAATGAGTGAATTGTAATTAGCCCTGATTCTGCACATGAAGGTGGTCTTTGTAGATATATAGGCAACTCAGGGAGTGGGCACGGGCATAAAAAACTAACCCTTAAGACATTTCCTTAATATGGGTGCCAACGACTAACTTAGGGTGTTCTTAAAACATGTGCATCAACAACTAACCCTTAGAGAACTTATCCATAGCGCATATCTATAGGTTATTTTCCATATGCATTTGTATTCTCCTAGTTGTTAACTTTATAATATGTGTTGTTGTTTATTAGATTGTGGTTTTAGTTAATTGTTGGGTTATGACCCTTGTTGTAAATATAAAAGTGAGTTGATTTATTTTGAATTGACCTTGGTTGTCGAATTAAACACGCTGAGGAGATGGAGCTTCTTTGAGCAGTGCAAATCAAAGAGTGTTAAGGATACTAATCTAGTTGGATAAAAGCAACGTGCGTTCCTTTATTTTTTTCTCTTAACCTTCATTATGCTCTTAAGTAATAATACTTTTGGGTAAGCACATGCACTTGAGTTGTCAAGATTTTTTGCATTGAGTGGTTATTTTTAGTTTTAGATTCGTCATGAATTAGATGTATAGAGCTTATAGAAGCTCACTTGAGTGGCATGGTTATCCCTTGTTAGCTTAGTGTGTCACCCTCTTTCAATGATGATGTATCATGGAGTAGCCCATCACAAATTCAAGGAAAACTACATCAGACCCTGATTCTGAAGAATGGATATATAGGTTGCCCAAGTTATGGTGGAGGGATTGGGTCTAGGTCATAGGTTAGGTTAGGGTTAACTCACCTTCTCCTCTTACATTAGTTTAAAGTGTTATGGTGAACTTCTTTTACAGATCAAAGAGTATAGAGTTTAGATAATGTATTGCTTAAGCTAATTAGTATCTAACCCTAAGATAAGTTTAATGTTCTAACTTTCCTTGTTTAAAGCACATATGGCAGCATTGTTCAATTGTCATCCTTGTTGGTAGTCTCATAAAGGACTTAATTATAATAAGACAAGTTTATGAATATAATTGTGTGTGTTACATTATGTGTAGCTTAAGTAGTTTTAAAGCGAATGTTCATATTAAATTAAATAACAACAAAAAATCCCATTGTTTTAATTAAGTTTTTTGCTTTAACTTTTTTGGCATGACATATGAGACCATATGCCACACACACGCCCCAAAATTTAGTAAATGAGCATACTGAGTCATGCAATCTGAGTAAAAAAATTGAATTCTAAGCAACAAATTTTTAATTATGTAGGCACGTGTTGTGCACATGCCCCCATCATCATAGTTCAATAATACTAAGTTTAACTATGACAAATGTAAACATATGTCATGCACATGCCCTATTCATGGCAATTTGTAAAAATGTATGTCAAAATGAGTAAAATATCTTGTTTTCCTAAATAAAAACCATTGTAGTAACTATGATATTATGTGACAATCTAAAATAATTATTTATATGCAAATCTAGATGATGTTGCTATATTGTGGACAATAATACATTTGTGTTACTATCTCTAGGGTGCAAACCTATTTAAATATAAAATTTTGGGTGAAATATGAGATCAATTGAGCATGCTATGAGTATACTGTATCAATATGTGTAACCTGTGTCATGCTATGCAAAAATTATTTGTAATTTGAGCATAAGTTGTATCAACTGTGCATAAATTGAACAAACATTGTAGTGCTTTGAGTAAAATATGTATAAATTGAAGCATAATTTGAACAAAATTAACATATATTGAGTATGTATTAAGTTGAAGTGTGATCCAAGTCCAAATCTAACAAGTGGTGAATGTGTATTGAGTCAACTGCCCCCTTTTTACTAAGTTTGTAGAAATAGTACATTTATATGCCCCCTTTTGGTGAGAGGGAAGTAACTAGTGTAAGTAGATCGAACCAAAATTTAAAGGTGATATATCTACGATTATTGATTTAGTTTACAATTTTGTAATGTTTATTACCAATTTTAATTTTTTAGTAAAATATTTTATTGAATTGGGAACTTTTGTGAGTAGACAATGAAGGAATTGCTTTAGAAAACTAAAGTATGAGTTATTGGCATATCGATGAAGTTGAAATGAAATAAAAAAATAGGTAACATGAAGAAATTACATAATCCTATTCCGCATGGAAGAAAGGGGTTATGAAAAGGAGCTATGGATAACCAAATATAAACCATTCCGTATGGCAAACCTTGTACATTATTAATGCTGAGACAATAATATAGTAGTATGGAAATTTTGGAAATATTTATAGAATTTTGAAATTTCAAAACTACTATTCATTTGAATATTGAAAATAATTGATATTTTTCAAATTTGAGTTAGAAAATGCCTCAAAAGCAAGTGATTACTTGCCGCTGATATGAGGAGGTTGAGGCCGTGATCCAGGCAGAGGAGGATGTCAACTTTGTGAGTTTCAAAATCAAATCTTAGTAGTTTTTTCAAAATGTCCTTAAGTTTATTTTTATTCATTTTAATTTTGCATTTAAACTTTTAAATTTTGGGTGTGGCACCATCCTTGACGAGTTGACAATGTCTAGACTTTGCATGGATTTGTCTAAAAACCCACGGACTTGCCCGACGTTGTTGTTATTTAAGTAGTGATGGTGTCCTATTTGGCTTATATTTTGAAATAAATCTTTAAATGTTAGATATTATTGCATTGATATTGATTTGTTATCATTTCTAAAAAAGAATTTGCATTTTTCACTTGTTGTTGGAGGATATTTGGTGCAAGGAGTTATGATGTGGTTGTATGATGGAGACAACGTGTGTATTGATTCTTTCTAATGTAGAGAGGTATATGATAAAGAGGGTGGGTTTGAGCTACGTTGGATGGATAGAGATGATCCAATGTGATGTTCAAATGATGATTGCCCTTGGCAGAGAGATGGGATGTCGATACATGTACTTTATGGCTACCAACTAGAGAGATGACAATTACATTGGAAGATGTTTGGTAGATACTTAGATTGATAGTGATGGGGAGTAGGGCTATATTCCAGGTGTTACAGGTCCAATCCTTAAGGATCTTGCTCATAGGTATTTGACTGGGAGATCCCATAGGCATTGGTATTGTGCTGGAGATTTTGATGTACTATTGTCAAATATTGTTGTGTCCTATGTCCTACATGTGTAGAAGTTTATGGCTGTATTATTGGCTTCATTCATAGTGGTGGATGGTGTGGAAGTGTCAATTTCCTATAGGATGCACTATATTATTCAGGACATCAAGGATCACATCACTATGTACTCATGGGGTCATACTATGCTAGCCCATTTGTATTGGGACTTGTATAGATTTACTCATGAGGAGTTTAGTGGTGGTATCAGATATACAACACTTTTAAATTGTGGGGCATATGAGCATATTGAAGTGACACAACCTATTAGGATGTCTCATGTTGAGTGGGCACACCCTTAGATTTATGCATAGATATTGGTGAGTAGAGGCCATGCTCGAGACTAGAGTACTATGGATTGTAGGAGGTTATTGTACAAGTTAACTTCAGATTCCATTATATGGAGGCCCTATAGATATTTTATTAAGTGGAATGAGGATGGCACATAGTTGCACCAGATTTGGGTTAGCCATTAGTTTCATGATCACCAGCCACATGTTCATAAGATATTTTAGTTTGATTGCATCACAATGCAATTTGGTGTGCAACAGGATGTGTCCCCAGAACTATGGGTGTGGGCACAGAGTGTGAGCTACAATAAGGCCAACGGATAGAGACATGCCATATGAGGTTGATCTTGCCCCATACCTATGGACGAGAGGGATCTTGTGATATAAATACATGATATGGATTATGCAAGTTGTAAGATTCTTATATTACATGGTGGGTTGAGCATAGGTGGCCTAGATTGTTTCCCATTAGAGGAGTTGGTGCTATGGATATTGTAGCATATGCACTACCTTAGGAAACCTTTGGTGGTAATATAAAGTGTTTAATGTATTTTAAATATACTTTGACTTGGGTTTTGAATAATAGCTAATGTTTTTGTTTTTTTATGTCGATATAGAGGGTGAGGAGAATTGGACTATGACTATTGAGTAAGCACTATGAGAGTTAACTTGGCACATTCCCAATGATGTTGTGATGGAGGTTTGATCGAGTGAGCTACAAAAATTTTAGGAGTACATGTTCCACTATTTGATTAGGCTACCATTGCCATTGTTATTTATGTTCGGACTACTAAAGAGCTAGATGGCCGTAGGGCATTGTTGTCTAGAGAACATATGCCCCCTCCTGATTCAAATCCTATCTTAGGTTCTAGGTTATTAAATGAGTATATTCAACTACAAAGAGAACATGCACACATCAAGGTCAGACTAGCTGTCTATTAGGATCATAAATAGAGGGATAGATCTAGGTCAAGGACTTGAGGAGACCCCATGAATTCTACTTCTAGTGATCCATTGTAATTAGATACTCAATAAGTTGAAATGGATACAAAGGGTCATGTTGACCATGCTCCCATTATCGAGTGACTGCATATGTTATATTGGATAAACTTGCATTGTATTTCATGTTGTCGGACTCTTTATATATCAAATTTGCTATATTTTATTGAGTTTATTTAGTATTTCAATTTTGTTTTGATCTTATGGATTTGACACATGGTATGTTAAAATGTATGTATTAAATCTTATTTCATATGAAAAAAATAACATTTAAAATTTTAATTTCTATGTATACCTGAGATCGTGTAAAGAACCATTTGTAACCTAAATAATCATTTGACCAACCTAAAAGGAATAAAAATGATGACCATATTGTTAGGAATATAGAATGTAGAGGAATAATAATGAAATAAAAATGGAAATAAAATGCAGAAAACATAATATAAGAGAGACACAAATTTAACATGGTTCACCCAATATGGGCTACGTCCACACAGAAGCAACTAGTTCTTCTCTTATTCAGTCTAACAAATGAAGGGATAAACCTACAATACATCCACTGCAATCTCCTTTTCACTCACACATAGTGTGTTGCCATGATTACTAGGCCCTCATATCAAAGGAGGGTTACATATTAGGGAAAAAATGCAGTAACATAATTTCTATCATTAGATTTGTGACCTAATAGTGAACGATCCAGATTTAATACAAAATTATAATATTTTACAATATATTTTTGTAAAAAAAATGATTCGGGGCATTCTAATAAGATCAAGCTCCACCATCCAACACATATTGATCATCTTGTATATTTGAAACACTATACTCTACTTATGGAACTCCCTTGTTATGAATAGTTGTAGTAGGAATCTGAGTAACATCTATTGAAAAAATCTTTAGCGATTGTCATGCTGTCAATGTTGATTGATTCTTATTTCCTTACATTACAACTCTACTATATGTTAGTTAAGATTTATATAATGGCTTCCAGATTTTTTGAACTGGTGATGTAACTAATCTCTCATAACTTTATTCTTCAGATGCATTTCTATCAAAATGATGAGTGATTGTTGGGTCCTTAACATGAATATCATGGGATAACTTAGTCATGGTAGAATGTGATATAATGGAATGAGGAGAAGGAGACCTTGATGTTCCCTTAGAAAACATAATAATACACATGTCATCATATTGATCAATCCTGCTTCTAAATGCACAACAATCATGATCCCAATGGCCATTTATGTGATAATTGTGGCAATCAGGGCTATTTCTGATTCTATCCGAGCAAGGCGGTGGATGATAATGATTGGGAGGAGGTGTAATCATCCCCTTATCCAATAATGGTAGAAGAATGCAATGAGGCCTATCCTTGAATGAATACAATTCAATGGTCTATTTTTTAGCATAAGGTGATTTAATAAGAGATTTAATGTTTTCCATATCCATCAAATTTAGTAGAGTGAATTTTGGGAAATGATTGGGAGGAAGTGTAATATGTTTTTAATCACCATTAATGGTTCATCATCAGGAACAAAACCTTAAATTTACATCAATTTTTTTTTTATGGTAAATTCTTTTGGACCTAAGTTGGAGTCTCTTATTAGAGAGTTTGATGAAGACCAGTGCTCTGTCTCATAATGTAGAGATCTCATGTAAAATGATTCCGCTAAGTATGAGGATGCTTCTTCCAACCTTAGAGCTGAAGAAGAGTATATGGATGATTTCTTTGATGGAATGGAAACCTTTGAAACACATAATAATGATGAGGATTCATTCTTATTTAATGAGCCTCCATCCCTTTTCATATCTCAATCATCTATGACTGTGCAGAGGGATTGTTTTCTTGTTTTGAGGATGAGTGAAAGGATAAAATCCACTTGTTCAAAGAGGTCTTACATGAGGAAAATATTTCAATAATCCAAGTTGAACATCCCACAACATCATGAAATATGGACAAAGATCCAAATTATTTTGTTTTAAGAGTAGGAGCATCTAAATTAAAAAATATGCTCACAATAGAGTAGATGGACCCATATTTTTGGAAAATTGCATCGTTCAGTAAATATAAATGGCCAGCTGTTGAGATTGAAAATTATTTTGGGAACTGTAGACACTATTTTTGAATTATATAGCTCCTAGTTTTATACACTTGGTAAACTCAGACCTTGGTTGTTCCTCTCAATTCTGGACCTTTCCCACTTTTGGAAGTTTCACATCTAATCTATCTTGTACCCATTAGCCTATCTCTTGGTCTGACCACTCTTATATTGGTGATCTAGACCTTTTATCTTGCCCAAAATGCTTAAAACCTACTTATCTTCCACCTCTACAAGTTTTAAGTTTGTACCTACTTTCATGCTCCCTAGACACTAGCATCCATTATAGACACCTGCATTGACGTATGCTTCCTACTCTGATGCAAGTGTCTAGTGCCCTAAATTTATCTATTTTAAAAATGAAATGTATCATAATGGTCAACTTAAGTGCTTTAATGTGATTTACTTCTCCAAAGGGATTGATATAATAATATCAACCCTCATTCATTCCTCACCTAGGAAAACCTAGCAAAAAACAAGACAACGTATCGAAGCATTCAATCAAGTACTTGATAAAATAAATCTTCCTTATTTTCTCTTATTTTCATATCAGTCATAGGGATAACACGTACATAGGTTTGAAGTACTGAAGGAGTAACCTGAGAGCCTGATTTTCCAAATTACAAGCTAGGTCACTGTTGTACTTGCTTTCCACATATTGCATGATTCACAAACAAGCCAACACGTATGGAAGAACTACATCAATATAAGACCCTATTTGGTGTATTGGTTATGTAGGCAATGCTCATTGACAAAGGGGTTTTTAGGGTTAGCTCGACACCATGTGCCCACTAACATATTTTTCCCCAAGGTCATTATGAAGATGAAGAACTAGGATTTTGTAATTTCATGAGGAATAACAGTGCACAACCAAGATCAAAATGCACCAGAGCAAAGGCGAAGACAAACTCAAAAGCATCCATGTGGTCGCATCATTTTCTAGTAGATATTTCATATAAGACACTTGCGTTAGGGTCATACAGTAGCATCGATGCAAACATCCAAGGATGACCTTGGTGTCAGTAGTTCCAGAGGCACTCAATCCAAAATTTGGTGAATATTTCAAAATCATCTTCTAGTTTGCTTCCTTCCTAATCCAAATTTAGAACTATGTTAGTATTAGAACTAGCTAAGTACATTACCTCTTTGTCATTTCCATATCTAGCATAGTTATACTTACTATATTTAGCCTAACTTAGTTTAATGAATTCAGTATATGTTATATCTAACTTTAGCAACTAATTGGCCAACTATAGAGGTAATTTATCACCCTCGTACCTTAAGCTATCTCTATCCCCTTTAACCCTAGATAATCGCAATATATAATTTTAAGGGTTAAACATTTGGTGAACCTAATTCGTATGAATGCAAACATTTTTTATTACTAGGGTTTTTAGTCAACTAGGGTTTTTGGTTGCCATACTTTTTTATTTCTTGCTTATATTATTTCATATGCAACCAAGGTGTAGCCCTAGATTGGGAGGTGTTCCTATCGAACACATTGAACCTCCCCTCCCACCATCTAAGATGTCTCAAATCAATGAGGGATATCATCATATGGACCATGATGATACTAATGTTGAGAATGAAAAACATACTACTGAGGTTATCATAGAATAATATTCTGATAATGAAAACCATGAGTCTAATGAAAGCGATGAACATGAGCAAGGTCAAGAAATTACATTGTTTTATGAGCGTATTCATCAAAACCTTGAAGATCTTGATGAAATCCTAAAAACTATATTAGAAATGAAAAATGCAAACAACATAGATGGCCAAGCAGGTCCATCTATTGATCATACTATTAGAGTTATGGGTCATCCCCATATACCAACAACCCTCCCCTCGAACACATTACCACTTAATAATTCTAATGGGGGCATGGGTTATGTGTTTAAACCTTTGTTTCCTAAAAACCAAAATACTATTGTTACATATACCATGGAATTACCAATTGTTTCAACATAAATACTAGTTTCAATGTCTATTACTACTCAAACCATATTTACATCCCCTTAGGTGACTACTTAACTTGCTAATCGAAATCAAAATGGGTCTATAGTTTAAACACTCCTTCAAGATATAAAGACCTTGGAAGACAAGGTTATAAACATTGAACAAAATGCTTTAAAATATCCTCTTGCTATTGATTCTCAAGATGTGTTGCATAACCCTCTTGCACTTGAGATATCTTTGCACCCCTTACTAACTAGTTTTGATGCACCTAAGTTTCTATTTTATGATGGCAAAGGTAATCCTAAACAACATCTTTGATCCTTTTATGCGGCATGCCTTGACTATGCTCCCAATGATAAACTTTTGACCAAATTATTCCCAAAAAGCCTCAAGGACTATGCTTTGAGGTGGTTCTATGATTTATTTCTCCAATTTGTGAAAGCATTCAATCCTCTTGCAGATTAGGTTTTGACACACTTTTCCATTGATATTTTGAAAAAGGTTTCCTATGCTCAAATTGCCAAAACCAAACAAGGAAAAAATGAAACTATCAATGAAAATGTGTCAAGATACAAGATAAAGTTGGCTAAATGACCAATCCTATGGCATATAAGGAGTTGCAAGACATATTCAAGTAAAGTTTGTTTGCTTCTTTACACGAGTCCAATATTTTCAAGAAGTTCCAATCTTTTGATGACTTATGCCATGTTGTATGAGATCATGAAATGAAGCTTATTTCATTGATTAAACTCAAATATGTAGGCAACACAACATATAAATATACATCCAATGCCAAATTTAGAAACAAACCAAGTTATAAGGTAAAACCTCATGAGCTTAAAATGAAGTGACCACTACAATTAATGCAATGTCACAATAACCTAATCGGATTGTCTTATCCAATGCATCAAAGAGATAGTTCTCACCCTTGAGTCTCCATCTTCATTACTCCCATGATTAATAGAGTGTTAGCGTATATCAATACCTCATCCTATACGGGTTGATATAAGTAGACCTCTACCCAAAGGATATGATGTGGATGTTTATTGTGATTATCACCAGGGACCAAGACATTGTAGAGCATATGTTTTACCTCGAAGCATAAGATCCAAGACCTTATTGATGACCAAAAGATTACATTTGATGATCCTCTCAAGGAATTTGGTTTACAACTTGGTGATCACGAAAAACAAAAAATATTTAATAATCCTTTATAAAACCATTCTAAGAAGGAACCAAAAGTGCATATGACATATAATGCACATCCTCCTCCATGACATTATGGGCACCCATTAGATTGGATTATAGGTACTTACATGTGACATACAAATCCTATGGTTCAAAAACCTTCCATTTCTTTCGATGATAGCGAGATTAAAGATGATGACTGATCTTAATTTTTTATTCATTCAAGCATACCTTGATAAACATTTTATACATAGTGCTATGATTGATAATGGTGCAAACAAGAACGTTTGCACCATGACATTACTTACGCACTTGGGTTATCTCATCATAATTTGCATCCTTATACTATATTAGTTAGTGCATCGATGGTACCTCTCAGAAGGTTATTGGCAAGATTGACCTACATTTATAGGTTGGTCCCACACATGTGGTTACTACCTTTTCATTTATACCTTGTACAAGAATATTTGATATATTATTGGGAAGACCATGGATCCATACACTTAAATCAATACCTTTTATAGTGTATGGGCATGTTAAATACATTCATGTCAATTGGATAATTACAATTTCTGAAATCCCATATGAATATCCTCTTGAACAAGAGAAACTTATACCCAAGCAACTAACTATCAAACTTACTAAGGTTAATTCATCACAAAAGGGTGAGCATCAGGCAATCCTATTTACTAGGTGGCCAATACTTGAGAGGCAATTACATCAGAGACATACAATGGATTCCATGAAATCCTCATCTACTATGCACCATGTTCAGTTATCTAGAGCACCTACACATGTTCATATTACTGCTATTACAAAGAAACCATAGAGCATCAAATATGGGTTCCATGAACCCATAATCCTATTACTACTACTATTTTTCCAAGACCAAAGAGTCTTGTTTTACATACATAGAGAATCACATATACTATAGTGACAGATATTGCAGCTATGCATGATCCTTGGCAGTTTTGCCAATTTATTGCACCATATTTTGAGCAGGAAGATACCTATGACCATCCTTTGGATGAGATCATATGATGATATTTCCTCTTCACATATTCTAAAAATACCAAAAAAATAAAAAAATATTCAAAAGTCCAAAAACCTTTTCCAACACATACATATTTTATTGGCTCCTTGGAATCTATGTGTTAGTTTCATGTTGATTAATGGCATATCAGTTAATTATACATTCACATTTGCTTCACACTTCTATGTGAGTGTGATATAGGCATACCCATATACATGGTCTATTCCTATTTCAGATGTTGGGCCTTCCCTCTACTCATGTCATATGGACATTGGGGGCATCCACCTTTATGATCATGATACTTCTAGGTTATATCGTTCTATAGTCACTTTACTTTATCATTTTTTTAGCTCATATACATACTTACACATGCCTTTATCCATGATTATATATTTTATAGGGTACTTGATATACTATTCACTTGACATTTTTTGCTAAGACATTTGATCCATGCATTACTATGATATGTTTATGTTGGTTGCTTATGCTTTCTTTTGTACACTTCCTTGAGTTTCTTGCCTTGATATTGTCATGTTTGTTCGAGCATTTGAATATGCTCATTTGTTTGCAGGCCCCATGCTTGTGTGCTTTCTTTGACATTTGAAGATGTCATTGTTTATCATATGGACATTTATTTATGTCATCCTTGCTTTTGTGGACATTGGACTAAGTCATGTCCATTTGATTGTGTAATATTTGAATATGCCCCTTGTTTGCAGTCTTCTAGGACCATTGTATGTTGACTTGCTTTTAAGTGCTCTTATGTGTGTGCTTGTTTACTTATTGATCTTTTACTGTTACTATATAGACATTGCCATGATCTTTATCATGCATCTTAAGCCTTCATGTGATCACATTGTTCTATAAGTTTCAATGCTACATTTACCTAGTGTGCTTCTATATGGTACATGGTTCCATTCACAAATTATATGGTTGTATTATCCTTTTGAGGTGAGGTAACTATTGATTCCTATTATTTTCGCACCTCAAAGCGGGGTCATATCAGTGGGGGCATGCCATGGAGGCATGTTCTTCACATTTTTCATAGTTTTCAGATTTAGTGGGGGCATGTCATAAAAGCATGTTATTCACGTTTGTAATAATTTTTAGATTCAATGAGGGCATGCTTTGAAAGCATGTTCTCCATACTTATTCTCATTTGGCATAATTTTTAGATTCAGTGGGGGCATGTCATATAGGCATGGCTTACACACATCCACAATTTTCAGATTCAGTGGGGGCATGTTTTGGAAGTATGTTCTCCACACTTATTCACATTTGGCATAATTGTCAGATTTAATAGGGGCATGTCATATAGATGTGTCTTCCACCCATTAATAGTTTTAGACTCGGTAAGGGCATGCTTTGGAAGCATATTCTCCACACTTATTCAGTATTCAAGTTACCCAAATTCAGTGGGGGCATGTTTTGGAAACATGTCCTCCACATTGGCACTTATTTTAGTTTTTAGATTTATCCATATATAGTGGGGACATGCTTTGGAAGCATGTTCTCTACATTTATACAATTTCTAAATTTGCCAAAGCACACATTTATATGATTCAAATTCATAGTTGTGACACAATTCTATACATTGGTACCATTGTTATACACAATTTCAATGTGATACATATCTAAGGTGCATATGCTATGCAATGTGTGCCTAAATTGCAAAATTCAAATCAATTTTAGATTTCAAAACACTCTCTAGGACTGTCATCACTCATCAGGATGGGTTTTTACAGACTATACTGATCTAACATACTGTAGTAGTTGGTTCACTTTTCATATAGTTGAGGTGATTAAATCACTCAATCTTGTCAAGTTTTTCGATTAGACTTGATTGTATCATCCAACCTCACTAATTTGATAGTGTGAGTTGACATTCACTCACACTCACTAGGTTATAATTATGATTGGGTAGCACAATTGAGCTAATCTCAACTGTTGGGTGACAACTCACCTTTTATCCAAGGTTGGCGACATGTGCCTTCAAATCTCTCTTTCTCTCTAAATCCTTAGATATATGCACTTTCTAGATTTAAATATATATATATTTGTCCTAATTTCAGTTTGAGAGCCTTATTATGATACATCTTTTCAAATCAACTTGCCAATAGGCAAGGTGATTACATTGATACACTGGTGTACTCCTAAATCTTTCTTTTTCAATTTCAATATTTTCAATACTTTCAATTCCAGATTATATGCATTGATTATATATTATAAAATGCTCTTGGTTGTAGGTTAGTCACTAGCAAAGCACTCTAGTTGGGCTCACGAAAAGACAAGGTGTGTTATACACAACCAGGTACACATTCCTTTCATTTGAACTAGCAATTTCATTACTAGATTAAAGTGGAGAAAATGTAGAGACTATTCCTCTCTATTATAGACCTTTTTTTATTTTGAAAGTCTCGCATCTACTCTATCTTGTGCCCCTTGGCCTATCTCTTGGTCCGACCACTCTTATATTGATGACCCAAAACTTCTATCTTGCCCATAATGTTTAAATTTTTTTTATCTTCCACCTCTACAAGTTTTGAGTCTGTACTTACTTTCTTGTTCCCTAGACACTAGCATCCAAGATAAACACCTACATTGATGCAGATGTCGTATTCTAATGCATGTGTCAAGTGCCCTAAAGTCATATATTTTGAAAATAAAATATATCCCAGTGGTTGGCCTAAGTGTTTTAATGCAAGTTACTTCTCCAAAGGGATTGATATAAATACAAGATCAACTCTCATTCATTCTTCACTTGAGAAAACCTAACACAAACCAAGACAACTTATTAAAGCATTCAATCAAGCACTTGATAAAGCAAAGTTTCCATATTTTCTCCTATTTTCATATCAATCATAAGGATAACATAACATATACAAAGGTCTGAAGTATTTAAGGAGTAGCCCAAGAGCCCGATTTGCCAAGTTACATACTAGGTCATTATTGTACTTTCTTTCCATATATTACATGATTTAGACACAAGCCAACATGCAGGGAAGAACTACATCAATCTGAGGCCCTCTTTAGAGTATTGACCATGTAGACAATGTTTATTTACAGAGAGGTCTTTGGGGTTAGATCGACACCATGTGCCCATTAACCTATTTTTCCCCAAGGTCACTGTGAAGATGAAAAACTACGGTTTTGAAATTTCATGAGGAACAACTGCCCATAACCCAGATTTGAATGCAATAAAGCGAAGGTGAAGACAAATCTAGAAGCATCCAAGTGGTCGCATCCTTTTAGAAGGTATTATGTACTGCACACTTGCATCAGGTTTATTTAGTTACATCGACGCCACCATCCAAAGCTAATGCTAGTGTCTATAGCTCCAGAAGCACTCAGTTGAGAATTTTGTGATTGTTCCAGAATCATCTTCTAGTATTCTTCTCACTTGTTTTACATTCAAAACTATGTTAGCATCAAACCAACTAATTATATTACTTATTTTTCATTTCCATATCTACTATCGTTGTGATTACTATTTTAAGCCTATCCCAGTTTAATGAATTCAGTATATGTTATATCTGAGTTTAGCATCTACTTGGCTTGATATAGAGATAGTTTATCATCCTTGTACCTTAGGCTATCTCTATCCTCTTTAACCCTAGATAACCTCAATCTAATTTTTTTAGTGTTAAATAGGCACCTCTAAACATTTTAATCAAGTTTTTGGATGTTCTATAGGGATTGATAAGTTGTCACAACATGGAGAGTGCACTTCTAATGGTGAATTTTCACCAAAATTAATTAATTTTGAGTACTCCCAAGCCAATATTAGCATGCAACAAGAAGGAAAAGTAACAATCAATGATTACACATCACTAAAATTTCTCATTTCTTAGCATGAAGAGGGGTTGCACCTCTTCATATTTATTTATGGGAAGTTCCTCAAGCCTAATCCACCTCCAAATAGCAACATAGAGAGAGTGGAAAGCCAACTGCAATTTGTTAGGACCCGAAAGCATAATTGATTACCATGTACAAGCAACTTAACATGCAGAATTAAACCAGAAGTAACAAGTAACTATAATTCAAAAATAACACAGAATATGAGAGACAATACCCAATTGTATTAATACTCTTTCAGAAGGAAATACAACAAAGAAGATTGCCACAGTCTTCTTCCTTACACACCTCTAGGGCTCCCACACCTCTAGGGCATAAACAATAAATCTCTTCAAGAGCTCACTCTCTCTCTTACGGTCTCAAGACACAACTCAAACACAGAGTTGGTGTTCACCTCCACCAGCTAGTAACAACACTGTCAGTCAATCAGTCAGTAACAATACTGCCAGTACACCGAGTATACACACATACTCAAACCGAGTACACAGCGCATTCCAAGTAGATCTTCCATGAACTTGCAACAACCTGCAACTCAACTGATCTTACTTTGGAAGGATCTACCTTGCCTTCCTCTTTGCTCTCCAACTGAGTACACACCGTACTCCAAGTAGGTCCCACCTGATCTTGCTCCCTCTTGTGTTGTTGTCACCTTGATCCTGCTGCCACCTGCAAATCAACCTGGTTCTGCACACCTGCAAACCTTAGACCTCGCACACACATACACCTGCAGATCAATGATCTTACTTACCATGTAGATCTCTAAACGTGGCCTTGCACACTTGCTGACCAAGATCCTACATACATGAAGAATCCTTCTGATTCTCCAAACCAACACCCATACTTGGCACTGTGGCACTAGGAAGAACACACCTTGCTCTCTTCACTCTGAAAGAGCTAATATTTGCTCTCTTACTCTCTAGCACAAATTACAATACAACCCATGAGTCTATTATATAGATCTCATGCAAATAATAATTAGACACCTAATTACAATAATCAGATATGCAGCTTCAAGTCTAAAATTGGCCTTTGACATGCAAACAACCGGTTCGTTAACTAACTGTCTGTGAACTGGCAGTTTTGGAACTGCACAGACGATCGACGTCGGTCCCTGTCTGCCTGGAGGTGACCGACGCTGGCCGATCTCTGACCGACGTCGGTTGCCCTTCTCACTGTATATGACCGACGTCGATTGATCAAATCGACGTCAATTTCTCTGCAACTCAGCAACCTCCTCCATGTCTACATCAGTGAAGCTTTTAGCTCCATAATCTAACAATCTCCCACTTGGAGATAAACAACTGCACTGTACCTGTACCTATACATCGTCTAATTTATTTCTTGACTTGTATCCCTCTTCAAGCTCAAACCTGAAGACCAACCACCACACATCTTGTGGTGTAACACCTGTCATCCAAGTAACCTGCCGCGTCCGTATCTATAAACCCATGTAGAAAAGAACTTGACCCTGCATCGCATGTCGACCTGCTGCTAGTCCCTCTTAGATACCTGAGAATCCACTGAACTGCCCTCCAGTGCTCCTTTCCCGGATCAACTCCAAACTTTCTGACAGCTCCCACTATGTGGGCAAACTCAGGGAGTACACATGTACTCAACCTCATCATGTGATTGGAGACCCTGTTCTGTGACCTGTCCATCCATAGGTGTGTTGTCCTGTTCTGCATCCTGCACAACCTTCACACAATCATCCTGTGACAATATCAACCTGTGATCTTCCCTGTCTCTAGGATACTCATGTCAAAGAATTTCGCTGCTCTCAAATTCTTCATGGCAAACCACTGAACTAACCTTACCTTTAGCTCAGCAAAACTTTGTATGTCTGAACCTGCAACAAGCTCATCCTCCACATACAGTAATAGGATAATGTCACGACCATCATCCACCTGGTAAGACAAACACAATGGTTACATTGACACTGACTAAAGCCCTGCTTTGTCATCCACCTGTCAAATCCTGTACTAATGTCCTACAGCTTCCTCAAGACCATATGACCTGGCCTTCCGTCTCACGTGTCCATTCTCTCTATTATTTAACTAAGGAATCCATTCATCTCTCAGTGCTTTCATACTGGCTGGCAATCCTACCAAATCTCACGTTTGGTTTTGCATTTTATTCATGCCATGCTCCCACTGTTTCTTGGATCTTTCTTGCTCTGTAGTGAGCAACGAGTATAAAAAAGAGGAACAACGAATTTGAGGCTTACTTACCCTTTCAGTCCTTCACATGGGCATTTGAGACTCCTTGACAGCTTGTTGTCTGCCTAAAATCTGTTTCAGTGACCGACTTCGGTCACCACACAGTCTGCCTCCGACTGACGTCAGTTCCATGCGACTGTCCAGGTCGTCGACGCCGGTTACCCTGCCGACGTCGGTCTCCACCTGCCTGACACCACTGACTTCTCTGGTCTGCACATGACCGACGTCGGTACCTATTTGTTTGACGTCGGTTGATCCCTGACTGACACCGGTACCTGTGTTTGCCTGTGAGTGTGACTTTTTACCCGCGAGCTTTCTTTGAATCATACCCATGTCCAAACTGCCCTGCTCAGAAGTATCCAACCCCATCCACTAATTTTTGTCCATCATCTCCTCTAAGAACACCAAAGCTTTCCAGTTCTTAAGTTTATCAAATACATCAGTCTTCCTTTTCCTGCAATAAATCCAATCCTTTCTTGTAGCATCCCACTGCTCACAGAAATATCGGTCTATGCTCTCCGAAGCTAAACTCTTACCATATGACTTAAGAACATCCATTCCCTTCTCACTTATGTGACCAAGCCTACAAAGCCACACATGTGCAACAGAAGTGGAATCAATAATACAAGCAAGTAGATAAAGAGTACTTGCTTTCTTACCACATGCTAATTCAAGTGCATCCTTGGTAACATTCCAAGAATCCGCTGTGAGAGTTCTTGTGCATCTCTCATCACCCAACTTTCATGAAGAAATTAGCCGTATCTCCAAGATTGGGACCTGCATGACCTCTTTCAACACCCATGTGTTGGCCATCTACAATTTCAGCCGCACTTCCCCTTTGCCAATACTATGACAAGGCTCACCAACCCCTCTAATTCGGGTTGCATGGAAAGAGGCAACAGAATCTATAAACCAAGATTCTACTTTATCCAAGAAACATCCCAGAGCATCCTGTGCAACAACACCTGCAACATCTACTTCTTCAGTTCCTTCATGCTGATCTGCTACCAACCAATAATCTTTCTTTACCTGCTCTTTCTTTTTATAACACTGTAATTGATTATTCGTGCCTTTGAATTCCTCCATTCTTAGTGTACTTTTTTCTGTCATTGCTAGACTCCCACTCAATTAGAAACCCCTGAGAGTGACCTATAACCAAACACAAAACCTGCTCCCTACAATCTTAGCTCTGATACCAACTGTTAGGACCCAAAAGCATAATTGATTACCATGTACAAACAACTTAACATGCGAAATTAAACCAGAAGTAACAAGTAACTAGGTTCTTTTGTTAACCTAGTTGTGCTTTATGGTTTATCTTTCTCCTTGTTGTGTAGGGTTTTGGGGTCCCTTCAAAACCTATTTTTACCTTAATCTAAAACAAGTAACTAGAATTCATAAATAACACAGAATATGAGAGACAATACCCAATTGTATTAATACTTTTTCAGAAGGAAATACAACAAAGAAGATTGCCACATTCTTCTTCCTTACACACCTCTAGGGCTCCCACACCTCTAGGGCATAAACAGTAAATCTCTTCAAGAGCTCACTCTCTCTCTTACGGTCCCAACACACAACTCAAACACAGAGTTGGTGTTCACCTCCACCAGCCAGTAACAACACTGCCAGTCAACCAGTCAGTAATAATACTGCCAGTACACCGAGTATACACACATACTCAAACCGAGTACACAACACACTCCAAGTAGATCTCTCATGAACTTGCAACAACCTGCAACTCAACTGATCTTACTTTGGAAGGATCTACATTGCCTTCCTCTTTGCTCTCCAACTGAGTACACACTGTACTCCAAGTAGATCCCACCTGATCTTGCTCCCTGTTGTGTTGCTGTCACCTTGATCCTGCTACCACCTGCAGATCAACCTGGTTTTGCACACTTGCAAACCTTAAACCTCGCACACACATACACCTGCAGATCAATAGTCTTACTTACCATGTAGATCTCCAAACGTGGCCTTGCACACCTACCGACCAAGATCCTACATACATGAAGAATCATTCTGATTCTCCAAACCAGCACCCATACTTGGCACTGTGGCACTAGGAGGAACACACCTTGCTCTCTTCACTCTGAAGGAGCTAATATTTGCTCTCTTACTCTTTAGCACAAATTACAATACAACCCATGAGTCTATTATATAGATCTCATGCAAACAATAATTAGACATCTAATTACAATAATTAGATCCGCAGCTTCAAGTCTAAAATTGGCCTTTGATATGCAAACAACCGGTTTGTTAACTAACTGTCCGTGAATTGACAATTCTGGAATCGCACAGGCGATCGACGTCGGTCTCTGTCTGCCTGGAGGTGACTGACGCCGGCCGATCTCTGACCGACGTCGGTTGCCCTTCTCATTATATATGACCGACGTCGGCTGATCAAAGCGACGTCGATTTCTCTGCAACTCAGCAACCTCTTCCATGTCTGCATCAGTGAAGCTTTTAGCTCCACAACCTAACACAATTCCAATTTTTAAATCAAAGCAAAGATATGAGGTATAAATTATTTTTATTTTTACATATGCATTATATTTGGCTTAATGTTGGTATTGTAAAACTAATAGCGTGGATCTCATTGATTAAGCATGCCAGTTATTTTTCTAAGACCATGAATGGATTTGTCCTAGATAGCATTGACATAATATTGTTAGTGTATGATTTTATCATTGCTAATAAGATGCATGGAATCATGATGTATTTGTTGTAATTTTAACACATGCATTTTTTTTTTCAAATTCTGTATGCATTCAAGAGGGGAAAATTATCAAAACTTATTTACACAAGAATGAACCCACCCAGATTCAAATTGAGGGCTCATTCTTATAATTCTACCATGTTTCATCCATTAGATGAATTATAGATTCATTTGGTGGAAAAATGATATAAATTGCATCTAGCAGGCCCCTAAATTTGTTTGAAAATGGTTGCAGGATTGATGATTGGTATTTTTTAGTAGTTCAAGAGAAGAAGACACTAAGGGAAAAAATGAACGCGCATTCCTTTTACTATGCCATGGCATATTGCATTGGAGGTATTAATGAGCTGATTAACGACAAAGTTAATGGAGGATTCCATGTAGGTTTGTGTTGCAAAAGACTGGTGTAAAAAATGTGAGTAGCTTTGCAAAGAACTAATCTGACATCAAATTGAAAGGTCCGTCACTCTAAACAATCATGGTGCATCATATTGATGCAATTTAAAAAAAATTGGTGGTGAAATTCTAAATGTTGATGACATTTGTGCTCATAAGCCATGGCTTTATATGAAGTTCTACTCATTTGAAAAACACAAGCACCTTTGAGGAGAGTCCATCTAAGTCAAAATTGAAAGCATCTGCTTATAGTGTAATGATGGCACATCATTTTGTTGGATTTACAAATCTTTTGGTATTCAAGGCATAAATATTTTAGAATATGCAATCCATGGCTTCAGGTGCAAGCTTGTAAATATTTTTTCATTTATTTGTTTGTGTTAGGAAGTTGTCCATCACTCAACAAAATGATCCTTTGCATATTTTGTGTGTGGCCGCAATTAAAATTCTAACTCATATTCTATTAACCAATGGTGAAACATTCTTACAATGCTAGTGATGACTCGACACAGAAAGTGTGCCATGGGATGATGCATAAATGGTGAAGCTTTCTAGCATTGCAATATTTAATAGCACCCTAAATAAGGTATTTTTGACTTGGTTAAATTTTGGAATTTAAATAGAGGGCCCTATGTAGCTTGCATGGTTTAAGAAGCCAATAATGCATCAAATCATTTGGAATACCTCACAAAAAATGAAAGTGTTCCATTGGTCATCTTGCTTCAGATTACATATGCTCTATCAAATTTGCATGGAAAAACCAAAGTAAATTTGCAATGTTAGATCCAAGCATTGAATTCAAGCATTTGATTTAGCATAAAGGCATTAAGCCTTCAAAAGGTGAAGTAAAATTATGGATTGCATAGAGACAACAAATCATAAAATCGATAATCAAGAAATTCCTAGGCACATTCAGCATGCATTAGTCCTTAAAAATGCATCTTTGACTGATCAAAGAAATGGTGTAGAGCTTTAATTTGATAACCACTCAACAATGCAAAAGGAAGAGAAGGCAGAAAATGCAGATGATTCTCAGGTTGGCTGAGCCAAAATTTTTGGTTGGAAACATATTTTTGTAGGAAGACCAAGGGCCACATAAATCCCATTTTTTTCTGAGCATTGGGGAACACACCTAGGGCTTCTCCAAGAACTTGCAAGGGGCACTGCTCCTCTATCCCACTAGGGGATGCGTCCCATAGAACCCTCATTCCAGATTAAAAATAGAAAAATAAGGATTAGTTTGGGGTCATGCCAATAGAGCAGGGCCTTTTATGACTCCATGCCCAATGCATGCATGCAACTAGATTCAGTGTATAACAGGCATGCTACCCCGAGAGCCCCCAAAAATATTACAATTTTTTGATCCTTCAAATAATTGCATGCATTTTCCACCACATGTAATATCCATTACCATAAGTGTAGATTTATTCTCTTTGTATTTTCATGTATATTTTACCCATTTATTAAACAACATGCCTTACCATTTAATATTAGAGAAGGCTTTTATAGCCAATGCCACGACAGGCATGCATAAGATATTCACCTTGTATTAAAGGGGATATAAAGCTTTGATAAAATTAAAAACCACTTGAGTGGTAGGCTAAATAAAATATAGAGCATGCTATAGTTGAAGGCTTTAAGCTTTTAATATTTAAATGGTGGATATTATAAAGTTAAGATTTAAAGCTAAATAGTGAATATTGAGAAGGGTTTTCCATTGATGGTGGGTGGTAATTCTAACAAGGTAGTTGCACAACTAAGACTTATTTCTTCTTCCTTCATTTTGTCTACATATAGAGCATCTCTCTATTTTGGGGGTCTTCTCTAAACCCATTGTGAAATTCATTTATCTCCAGGAATCTGCTATATGTTTATTTTGTGTTCATTTCAGACATTATGTATGCAATTGTGTAAATGCTTATAACACCGTATAAATTTTTGTGGCTTATTTCTACCCTCAATATCTATTTGTGTGGATTTATTTTCCTTTTACAATATATTCTAGCATGTTTCAATTTCATTTACAATATTTGTTTTATACATCCTTTTCTTTGGACAGATGGAGGAAAATTATTCCAGTGCACCATCTTTTACTAATTTACTATTTTTATTTCTATTTCACTCCCTTTTCATCCCCAATAACATTAGAGTAGCATTATAATAGGAGTAACTAGCCTCTCCAACCTAGAGGTTAATTCAATACCAAACCCATGCATTGAAACTTCCAAAACTAGTGTGTTTGCATAATGGTTCATTTCGAGCCATCAACAATTCCTCTATCGGTTGCTTTGATACACACAATACCCATCCTAACACCATTTTTTGCCCCTTATTTTTCTCATCCTTCATCCTGTGATCACTCTGATTTTCACTAAATATGGACTAACACCATTCACCTTTGCACATTTTTCACTCTATGATTTTAAATGTGTGCCTTACCCAACAAGCACATGTTTGGCTAGAAGTATCTAATACTTTTTCTTGACTCTTCCAACTCAAGGTTTTATTTTTTTATAGCTTCCTCATTTTTTTCTCTATGTATCAAATTGAATAGATTTTTCTCTCCCTCATATGAGTCAACCTACTCCATGTATGCTATGCCATGTTAATTATTAAGGGGAATGACAACCCTTTGCTCCTAATCCTTAAATCTCATGTTTGAAGCACATATCAGCTTGATGGTCATAACACCATTGTCTTCCTAACAACTTAGGATAATTATCTTCTTTAAGAATCTCCATAAATTCAAAATTTATTGAGAAAGATACTCCCATCACCTCCAAATCTATGTTGTGCAAGACCTGAATAGGTCTTGACATATTCTTGTTCACCATGAACAACACATTTGGTCGAAGGCTATAAAGATAGTTTCCCCATGTAATTTTGTCAATATGCCAACCTCAACCTACATGTTGATCAAATTTTTGTTCATTTCCAAATCATTGATCTTGGCATCAATGATTCATTCTTGGTAGTAAGGTGTATTCCTTGTTGAGCACACTCCTTGTGGTCCTTCTTGAATTGACTCTTGGTCATCCCCCACACTTTATTGAAGCCATGATTTCAACAAGGGCACTACCATTTTTATCTTTAGATAAAAAAGGATCTATGTTATCTCTCCCACTTCATCTTGATGAGGAACTCTTCTCATGCTTTCCCAAGCCTTTTCACTCATCTTGCACACAATTTATGTTTCACCTTGTATAATTTTGATCATTTCTTGCACTTCCCTTAAGATTTCTTTTTGTGCATTCACATCAAGGTAGACATTCTTCATGATATCTTGTTTGTGTTTCACATTATCTTGCTAAGGTAGTGGGTTGACTAATCTTGTGCCTTATGTCTATATCTCAATCTTGTTTTTTATATTAACTTTGAGGAATTTGTTGTCCCTTTCATTTAGTTATGTTTGTCCATGCAATCCTATGTCTTGCATCCCTTCCTAAAATATCCAGAAGTTGGATATTTGGTACAATCATTAAAATAGTGGCCTTCTCCACACTTGGAAAAAGTTATGGGACCACGTTCCATGCCTCTACCTACTCTTTCTTTGTGCCTAGAGGTTCTTCCACCTCAATTGAATCCATCGCCTTGATTATAACCTCCCCCTTGGTTCTATTTGTTCCTGCCACCTCTATCTTTTTAAAAACCTCCACCTTGGTAGTGGTTAAACCCACCACCTTAAGGTTGGTTATATCCTCCATGACATTGATAATCACATTGATATTGTGGTTCATGTGTGATGATGTCTTGGCATAGAGTTATCTCCTTTGCTTCTTTGATCTTGTTTATCACTCTAAAATTATCTAAGTCATGTGTGTTTGAGTCACATATATTATAGTAGCACATGAAATTAATCTTCTTTGCACATTATAATAGTTGATAGTTGTGCATCTCATGATCTCCATTGCAGTCTTCACAATGGAATGTTACTATTCACCATCTTCTTGACATAATTATCCTTGGTGTGTACTTATATTTCATAGGTGATACACCATGATGTTATTTTATACAATATTACCTCTGCACAACTTGTCAAAAATGTCAACAACTATGTCACCATTTTGAAAATATGGGCTTCAAGTAATGCGCTTGTCCTTGTATTGAAGTTCCTAGAAACTTTAATTCTGAGCACAACATCTAGTGTTTCATGTGCATCGATAAAATTATTCATTGCCAATTTATATAGACATTATTTTATGGATTATATAGCACCTCAGTCTTCTACACTTGGCAAACTCAGACCTTGGTTGTTTCTCTCAATTCTAGACCTTTCCTGCCTTTTGAAGTCTTGCATATTTTCTATCTTGTGCCCCTTGGCCTCTCTTAGTCTGACGAGTTTATGTTGGTGACCCAGACCTTCTATCTTATCTAGAATGCTTAAAACTTGTTTATCATCCACCTCTCAAAGTTCTAAGTTTGTAACTACTTTCTTGCTCCCTGGACACTAATGTTCGGGACAAACACCTTCATCGACGCTAGTGTCCTAACCCGACATAAGTGTCAAGTGCCTTAAAGTCATCCAATTTTCAAATAAAATATATCTTAATGATCGGCATAAGTGCTTTAATGTGAGTTACTTCTCCAAAGGGATTGATATAAATATAAAATCAACCATCATTCATTCTTCACCTAGCATACACTCGAAAAGAACTAAGGAAACTTATCAAAGCACTCAATCAAGCACTTGATAAAGAAAAGCTTCCTAATTTCCTTCGATTTTCATATCAATCATAGGGATAACACATACACAAGTCTGAAGTACTTAAGGAACAATCTAAGAGCTTGATTTTACAAGTAACAAGTTAGGTCATTATTGTACTTACTTTGCACATATTACATGATTCACACACGATCCAACATGTAGGGAAGAACTACATTAGTCTGAGGCCCTATTCAAAGTATTGGATACGTAGGTAGCGCTCATTGATAGAGGGGTCTTTGGGGTTAGCTCGACATCGTGTGTCCAATTACATATTTTTTCCCAATGTCAACATGAAGATGAAGAACTAAGGTTTTACAATTTCATGAGTGATAATCCATGACCCAGATCTGAATACACTAGAGCAAAGGTGAAGTCAAATCCAACAACATTCAGGGGGTCGCATCCTTTTCCATCATGTATTTCATATGTGACACTTGTGTCAGGTTCAGACAGTAACATTGCCGTAACCATCTTAAGATGATGTTAGTGTCTGTGGCTCAAGAAACATGAAATACAGAATCTGATGACTGTTCTAGAATCCTCTTCTAGTCTACTTCATGCATGTTCTAGATCTAAAATTGCATTAGCATCATAACAGTCTAAGTATATTACTTCTTTATTATTTTTATATTCAACATAGTTGTACTTACTATTTTTAACCTATCTCAGTTTAAATAATTCAGTATATGTTATATCTGAGTTTAGCACCCAATTGTTCTGTTGTAGAGATAGTTGATCACCCTTGTACCTTAGCCTATCTCTATCCCCTTTAACCTTATATTTTAGGGTTAAACATTTGATGAACCCGATTCAGGTGAATGTAATTTTTTTGATAATCTAGGGCTTCCAGGCCTCCTAGGGTTTCAACCTATTATGATGAATTTTTAGATTTGAAACTTTACCCTAGGGTTTTACCCTCCTTTTGTTACAAGAGCTTCATGTGCATACACTTGGAAGTGGATTATTCCTTCATTGGTACATTTCAATATCCAAATAGACCCATTTTAAAATTCTTTAGAAGTATTTTCTATTCAAATCGGTATACTCGAAAACCTCTTTTTTCACCAGTATATATATGTATTTTTTCAAGTTTTTCAATTTACTATTTTTAGTAAATATTGGCATACAAGGTGAATGGTGTAATTATTTTAAAATTAATTCATGGGTTTCATAAAAATAATGTTTTATTATAAAACCTCTCTCATATCTCTAAAATAAATTCTTGAATTATCAAAATTATTGATTCTTTATTAGGAATACTCCAGGGTTTTGCCTATGAAGAATTCCACATTATTTAACATTTTCTAATTCATAATAGATAAAATTTCAAATTTTAGAGTTTTTTTATAATTATGTTTATATAGATAAAAACCTTTTTTTGCCAAAATATTATCCGGATTGTTCAAATTTAACATTTTACAATTTTTAGCAAATTTAGACCTACAGGTCGTACATTGTAATTTTGTTTCCATATTTTTTTGGGTTCACGTTATTTCCTATTTTTATTAAAAAACCTATTTCATATTCTAAAATTTCTCATCCAATCACTTTATATTTATTTATCTTCATTTGGCACATTGTGGTGACCTTGACCCTTGGTTTCAAAACTCTAGTTGACCTTGGGTTTCATGGTTTACTATTTTTTAAATTATGATTGTTGATTTCAAAGTGTTCAAAATTTAAAATTCAAAATTTTATCATTTCCAAAATCATGTTCAATATGGATATATCTATTAATTATTTCATGTTCCAATACCTTACAATAGTCGTTACTTGTTATATCTCATGCCTGATTAAATCAATCCAATCTCTAAGGGGTTCAAAATACAATCACTTCAAAACAACCAAATCAGAGAATGATCATAAACAATATAAAATTCAAACCTCTCTTTACCAATTTTATGGCAATAATATTTAGCCTCTTCCTCCTAACCCTAAGGAGGATGATAACTATCATCCCTCTAACCAAGTCCAAGTTATCATTCCTTTAAGGGGTAAGGTAGATGATGTATGCATGCATATTCAAACTGAGGTACCTAGGATTTGTGCTTATAAATCCCCAAAAGATCAAATCATCCTTATAAGCAAGTTAATAAAAGAGTTAGAAAAGTAAAATCAATACTTTAGTTAAAAGATCAAATTATTGGAAAATTAGATTCCATGTGCCCAAAATCCAACACATGGTAATGTTAATCATGTGTTTACATCCTCACCTACCAATGTTGTGCCAAACAATATTTCATATCCAAATGAAAAGCTAAAACAAGATACATCCAAAACAAGAGATCCTAAAAGTGAACAAAAGGCTACTAAGAATCCAAGTGAAATTGTAAGAGATATGCTTCAAAACAAAGTGATCAAACTACGTCCTCCATATCCTATAAGGAGATCTAAACACTACTGTGCATATCATAGAATGCATGGGCATTATACAGATTGTTGTTTGACATTATAGAACAAAATACAATGTCTCAAAGATAGTGGTGATCCTATAATCGATGCATCACTCAATAAAACCATTCACATTATGAGTACCTCTCCTAAAGCACATGTACCAAAATAACAAAAATGGGTACCAAAGAAAAATTCAGAGCAAAAATAGTTGCCAATATTAAACATAGAGCAAGAAAAAGTTATAATCAGATCAAGAAAATGATTCAAATTTACCTCTCAATAATGATACTTAGTTTTTCAAACAATATGGTTTTGGAATGAAATATTTACAAAACTTTGGTTATCATGGTCAAGGATCGGGAAAACATTCCCAAGGCATCACTCATCCTATTTCCACATATGACCATAATAACCATCAAGGCTTGAACTATAATGGTAATACTGATGCAAATTATTCAATAGAAAATTGTCAAAGAGCAAGAACCCACAAATGAAAACAACGTATATAAAAACAATGGCCACATCAAATGTTAAAACCAAAAATTCTAACAAAAGAAGTAAAAAAATAAGAGAGAATTGAAAAATCTAATGTTATAAATGTGGTTACAAAGGAGGAAATCACAAGCCATTCCCCATATCAAGGCCCTTTTACTGCTCAAGTTGAGGGCACGTGATTCACAGATATCAAGGTTATGGACTTTCAAGATACAAATTTTTGTTCTATGTCATTTATTAGCTATCTTGACAATAATCTTCAACACGTTGATACAAGTAATGCAATCTTAACAAGTATGGGATCAATTCAATTAAGAGTTTCATTTGCTTCAAAAGAATGTTCTCTTACTTTTCAAGTTATTAATAATCCAAGGGCTCACAATATTGTGCTTGGAAAATCATGGTTACACTCAATAGGAGCAGTGGTTGATAGAAACAACAGTTGCATATCATTTGATCATCAAGACAAACTTACATCCTTTTCCAAAGAAGGTAATATATCTTTAGTTATCATAGAAATAGATACATATAATGGCATGCCAAAAGGGTCACAACCATAATATGACACACATGATATAGGGTTTTCACAGAGGCATCTCATTGATGAGTACATTAGCTCTTGGTAGCACTTTTCTTTGTACATGTCTTCCTTGCATATCATTTTTCAATTATTCTACCATATTCCAAAAATACAAAAAAATCGAAACTTCAAAAATATTTTCAGCATAAACATGTTCTATTGGTTGCTTGGCATCTATGTGGTAGTTCCATGTTGATGGATGACATATCAGTTACTTATACATACACATGTGTGTTGTGCTTCTATTTGAAATTGATATAGGCATACACAGATACATGATCTATTCCTATTTTGAATGTTGGGCCTTCCCTCTACTCATGTCATATGGACATTGGAAGAATCCACCTCTATGATCGTGATACTTCCAAGTTATATCATTCTATGGTCATTATACATTATCATGTTTTGAGCTCATATATGTTCTTACACATGCCTTTATCTATGATTATATATTTCACATGGTACTTGATATGCTATGCACTTGACATTTTTTGCTAACACATTTGATCCTTGGGCTACTATGAAATGTTAATGTTGGTTGCATGTGCTTTATTTTATGCACTTCCTTGAGTGTCTTGCCTTTCTATTGTATTTTTTATTTAAGCATTTGATTATGCTCTTTTGTTTGCAGCCCCCATGCCTATGTGCGATTTATTTGACATTTTAACGTGTTATTGTTTGTTATATGGACATTTTCATATGTCATCCTTGCTTTGTGGGCATTTGACTAAGTCATGTCCATTTAATTGTGCAACATTTGAGCATGCCCCGTGTTTACGGTCTCTTTGGACCATTGTATGTTGACTTAATTTTGAGTGACCTTGTTTGTGTGCTTGATTTGTTTGTGTGTTTGATTTGTTTGTTGATCTTGTATGGTTACTATCTAGACGTTGCCATGAGCAATATCTTAGGCCTTTATGTTTTCACATTATCTTATGCACTTTAATGATACATTTACCTAGACACATTCTTATATATTCTACATGGTTCCATTTATAGATTATATAGTTGTATTATCCTTTTGAGGTGAGGTAACCACCAGTTTCCATTCTTACCTCACCTAAAAGGGGGGGCATATCAATGGGGGCATGTAATAGAGACATATTATTCACATTTGGCACAATTTGATATTTAGTGGGGGCATGATTTGGAAGCACGTTATCCACACTTATTCAATATTTGGTACATATATCAGTTTTTAAATTTAGTGGGGGCATGTACCAATAACAAGGTGGTTACATCAATACTTAGGTGTATTCCTAAACCTTGATGTTTCAATTTCAATCTTTTCAAATAATTTCATTTCCAGATTATATGAACTAATTAAGTATTGTAACATGCTCTTGGTTTCAAGTCACCAAAAAAGTACTCAAGTTGGGCTCATGCAAAGATAAGGTGTGTTAAACACACCCAAAGACACATTCGTTTCCTTTAAACAAGCAATTTCATTACCAGATTAAAGGGGGGAATATCGACAGTGTCTTGTGGATTATATAACACCTTAGTTTTATACA
Source organism: Torreya grandis (assembly GCA_037957365.1). Taxonomy (NCBI): domain Eukaryota; kingdom Viridiplantae; phylum Streptophyta; class Pinopsida; order Cupressales; family Taxaceae; genus Torreya; species Torreya grandis. The sequence goes on from JARHVA010000101.1 coordinate 4,511,398, forward strand.
CTGGGAAAATTGAAACCTTGGTTGTTCTTCTTAGTTATAGACCTTTTCCACTTTTTAAAGTCTCGCTTCTGCTCTATCTTGTGCCTCTTAGCCTATCTCTTAGTTTGACCAGTTTTATAATGATGACCCAGACTTTTTATCTTGCCCAAAATGACTAAAACTTACTTATCTTCCACCTCTGCAAGTTATGAGTCTGTACCTATTTTTTTCAGCCTGAACATTAATATCTGGGATAGACACCTATGTCAATGCTAGTGCCCTGAACCGATGCAAGTGTCTAGTGCCCTAAATTCATCCAATTTGCAAATGAAATGTATCCTAATGTTTGGCCTAAGTGATTTAATTCTAGTTCCTTCTTCAAAGGGATTGATACAAATACAAGATCAACTCTCATTTATTCTTCACCTAATATACACTCAAAAATACCTAAAACAACTTATCAAAGCACTCAAACAAGCACTAGATAAAAAAAACTTCTCTATTTTCTCCTATATTCATATCAATCATAGGGACAACACATACATAGGTCTAAAGTACTGAAGGAACAACTCAAGATTCCAATTTTTCAAGTTACAATCTAGGTCACTGATGTACTTTCTTTGCACATGTTGCATGATTCACACACAATCCAACACATAGGGGAGAACTAGATCAATCTTAGACCCTTTTTAGAGTATTGAATATGTAGGTAGCACTCATTGATAGAGGAGTCTTTGGGGTCAGCTTGACACCATGTGCCCACTAACCCATTTTTTCCCAAGGTCAACATGAAGATGAAGAACCAGGGTTTTATAATTTCATAAGGAGCGATAGTCCATGACCCAGATCTAAATGCACTTGAGAGAAGGTGAAGTCAAACCCAAAAATATCTAGGTGTCGCATCCTTTTCCAATAGGTATTTCGTACATGAAAGTTGCATCATGTTCAGACATTAGTGCCAACACAACTATCTCAGGTTGACGTTAGTGTTCGTGGCTCTAGAAACATCCAATCCAAAATCTGATGATTGCTCCAAAATCTTCTTCAAGTCTACTTCCTGCATGTTCTAGATCAAGAACTGCATTAACATTAGAACATGCTAAGCGCATTACTTCTTTGTCATTTCTATACTTAGCATAATTATACTTACTATTTTTAACATATTTTAGTTAAAATAATTCAATATATGTTATATCTAAGTTTAACACCCAATTAGCCTGTTGTAGAGATAGTTTATCACCCTTGTACCTTAGGCTATTTCTATCCCATTTAACCCTAGATAACCCCAATCTATAAATTTTTAGGGTTAAAAAGTTTCCTTTTAAATGGTATAAATAGTTCACCAACAAATAATTTTTCATGCTACAATGGGTGGATTTCATAAGACAAATTTGACAACAATATCTTAAAACACATCATAAAAATGCACACTCACACTTACATCCTGATTTATCTCCTTCAATGCAAAGATGTTTTCTTAATCAAAATCAAGAATATGAAAGTCCTTCAATAAGGTCTTCTTTAATTATTCAATTTCAACCACCCTCTGATTCATGTCCTACTTTCGACACCAGGTGTGTGCACAATCTAGAAGTGTCATGAAAAACTAGCTAGTATTTTTCTCTTGCACATTAACTCCCTTTGCATGCCACATGATCTCACATTTATGGATGCGATCTACAACATCTTTAATCCCCCTATACTTTGGTAACTTCATCAACATTTCAAACACAATTGTTGAATTCTTTACCAATTTTGTTTTGTGTTGTTTTTGAGTATTAATTTCAAACATAATACCCCTAATCCACTAGAATCGCCTCCTCCTATATTTGTATCGACGCTATGTTCCCTTGTGCAGTACCTCCCTGAATTGAAACTATGGGGCTCACTAATGGACTAATCACTCTAACCAATGGACCTTGGGAGCTGACCCCTCCTATTGGCACATCAATTGTCACCTTTACTCTTTCTTGTGTGTGTTCTCCTTTTACATGCATTATAATCCTTTCCATCAGAATTTGAAACACATTTATTTACAAAATAAAATCCTCATTCCTTGTCAATGTACACCTCTTCACCTCAAACACTTACATATTAATTTATTCCTCTAAATCTAGACACATGTGACTTTTGGCATCTAGTGAATTAAGTTTAGAGCCTCATTCACATTCGGCACATCCTGAGACCTCATCATATTCTCATGGATCTTCCTCAAATGGGGAACCTTCCATGTGCACATCACCATACATAAAAGACCATCTTTCACCTTTACGTGAACTTGTCATATGCCCTCTCCACTTCTTATAAATTCCAATAACATCTCCTTGACTAGGCTCTCCCTTCATTTAAAGATTCCTAGTAGTGATCATCTTATATTTGCTTTCATTATTCTTGTGCCTCCTTCCTTTATTTTCATCAGTAAACTCTATTTATATATAGGTTATCCTTACCAAACTTGCACAACACTCACTCTGACCTTCTGCATACTTTTGCCTAGCCCCAAGCAAAAGTAGATCTAGACAATCATCTTCATGTTGGTTATTCCCCAGATAACCATGATCATCTTTATCCACACCAAAATTTTCACAATAAATGAGATTCTAAGCTTGCACAAAAACTAGAATTCCACTACCTTTGAACATGTATATCAAAACTAAAAACTATAGCAATTAGTTCTTGAACACGCGTCTTCACTAAACATACATAACTATTTTCCACTCCTCATCCAATTCCTTCAACTATTAACTCACTACTCGATCCGTGCATGCTTGATTCCAAAGTTTTGGCTCCTTCCAATCATAAATTCAGTTGAACTTGTGTGGAAGTGCTTTGGAAATTCACATAAGAAAACCTCATAAAGATCACTCAAAATAAGATCTTCTAGCCAATTTTTAGGATTCAACCCCTTGCTTTGAACAACATTCTTCGCAAACTCTAAATACTTAACTTAAAACCAAGATTTCACATTCTCAATAGATATACGTCCCACCATCCATATTGTTGATCTCCATGTTTTTTTCAAACAGGATCCTGACAACAAAACCAAAATGTTGTGTTGTTCCATTACCTAACTAAGTTGTGTATAGGCTATGGTAAGTGCTAAAAATAAAAAAATACTCAACTCTTACTACATCATCATAGTAATTAATCTCGAAGACATAAACACTCATATGAGATGCATCAAGAAACACTGAGGACCTTGTTATGAGAATCAAGCATACAGACTCATACACATCATCTTACACTATAAATAAAAGTTAAAACACATCATCCATATAAAAAAAGATTAAGATAACAACAATCAATTTCTGTGAATAGTCCATCCATTCATTTATCTATGCACATCAACATACATTAGTATAAAATATATATCTATAAAGTATAGACCTGTCACCATTAAAGGTCGATCTTTACATCAACTCATTAAAGCCTATGCAATCAAACCCTAGCTCAATACTCCTTCACAAGAAATTTTGGCTCAACAAATTGAAATGTCCAACCTATAATAACTACTTAAGTTAGAGGCTAAGATCCCTATTTATATTTTTCATAGACCACTTTAACCCTATAAGTTGTCACTAACTCATCACCTATGTCTAGTTGTCATGCCAACTGTCTATGCATCTTAAGTTTATTCCCTTAAGGATCACTTCCACCTATCCATGAAGTAGAATATTCCTTTTCCCTTAAGTAATATGTTTATCTAACCTAGATAGATCCCATGCCATCTACATCCTTCATATTTAGATGTGTGCCACTTGTCAATATTTCCTTCCTTATGTCTCCTTCTGCAAGTGTGCTTCTTTAATCTGATGTGTGCTTTATGTAACCCATGCACCACACATCATGTGTCTCGTGCCAACTCATTTCCCACATGTGCATGATCGATGAATATTTTACTTGTGCAAGCCTTCAAGACTCTTTGGTGCATCTCATTCATGCATCAAGCCTTGAGTAATTTTTTGCAATTCCCATAAGTTTGATTTCAAGGTCAACAAGGATTCTACAACTAAGGTTGATTAGGGCATTGAATAGGTCTTGGTTGCAATGGTCTAGGAGCTTGAGCATGTTGGGCTCAATACTTGTTAGTTGTTTCTAATTGATAGTTGAGAATGTCAAGTTGAGTAATGTGTTGATGAGGTAAATGGGTAGTCATAAAGATCATATGGCAGAGTTATTGGTCTACATTACTATAGATAGAAATGGACTGATCAAGAACGATTACTCTAGGAAAAGCACTGACACATCAAGGCTACATACACTTGCCTTGAAAGTGTCATTAAGAAATAAGAGTATCTTGATTGGTATTGACAGCTTCTAAGCTAATGAACAAAGTAAATAACTGGAATGAAACTACTCTTTTTGCAAAAAAATGACAAGAAGTGATGGAAAGTAACTTTTCTATAATTTGCATACAAACTTATCAATTTCAAATGAAGACTTCGATTAAAGGAAATAAAAAAAACAAAATAAGAAAACTAATATATGTTTTTATATTTTCTTGATATATTAATGCAAGCTATAATGATGACTATATAAATGCTTTGACAACTTACAAAGACAGACAAACATGTTGCTACAAATGCCTATAAAACACAAAGGACTATAAAAAATAAATAAATATTTGGCTGGATAACACCATATAATAACTAAGAATGAACTATGGGTTGATTTCACACTTAAAAAAGGTCCACGATGACAAGTAAGTTGGTTGTAAATATTCTTAGTAAGATAAAAACAATAACTAATATAACAAAGAAGAACACACAATAATTGGATATGAACTTATCATACAAGGCTCATATAAATGAATGAATTAATGAGATGACAATGCGGGAACAACAACAACAACAAAAATGAATGTGAGGTATTTTGAGAGTATGAGGTTGATGTTATCAATTATCACAACCCAAAACTCTTATAACCATTTGGTACCATTAAAATACTAATAATAGAGCACACTAAACTCAACTAAATGAAATTGGGAACATCACATTAAGGAAAGAAAAAGAATTGGGATGCAAGATATACAACAAGTTTGAGATAAGGGAAATACAAAATCCATATAGATGACAAGGACAACAACCCACGTAGACACTAAAATGACAAGAAACAATAATTAAAGTATTTAACTAATCTAATCTAATAGTAAATGAAATATTAATTCTATTCTAATCTACACTACAAACATATAATTTAATCCTCTGGCTTTCCACATTTTGTATGACAAACCAGGAGAAGAGGGAAGATGTTGAACATCCTTAAAATTTAATCTTTGAATTACTGAAGTGGGAAATCAAGAAGTCAAGGGCATACGCTCCATGAAACAACTAAACAAAAGCAAACCCAAAAAGGACAACAACATTTTGGTTGTGTATTGATATATAAAAAATATCCGAGTAACAAATATATGATTTGACGACCATGAGAAATGTAAAGGATGAAGGATAAATAGGCTTAGGAATCCAAATAAAGACACATGGGCACAAATGAATGGTTTTGTAGATACACACAAAGAGCTAGGGCACATGTAATGTTTCTTATTTCAATTTGAACTATTGATCTCCCCAGATGGCATGCTGATGAAACTGGCGGTTTCATCCAAAACCTAGGCAAATAATTAGGAACAACTTTGACAGACGAAATGTGTATGTGCCAAGAAAATGAAGGCATAGATAAATCAGATGGAGGGGCTCGTTTAGTGATGGAGGTGGCTAAAACAATGACATAACACTTTTTTTTTATGTTTTAGAGATGTGTGATCGTCACCATCTGGAGATTTCACACTGTGTTAAATTTGGGTGCTTACATGGCCCTATATGATTTTAAAATAGTGTTTTTTAGACTGTTGTCACTATGAAATTGTGTAGATAATTATTTTTTCTTAGAGCAAAATGGAATCAAGTATCGTTGGAAATATAATGTGAATTTTTATATTGAATGTAAATGTATATCAACCCCAATAAAATATTATTTTGGGGTGGATATTTGTTTCCTTTTAGTAATGTGATGTTACAAACACATTTACAGATGCCTTGCATTTTCAATATATGTTTTTGGTTGTAGTGGTGCATGCCTTACTCATGTAAAGTATGCATAGGACAAAGACTAATTACTCACTATATAGGTGTATAAATTTACTTCTCTCCTTAGAATAAATCATTGTACCTATAATGCAAAGTCAATTATGCATTTTCCTTGCAACAAACCCCTACTGCTTTTTTTTCAACATGAGTAGGCTGATTTGGGGGGCAACATCATGCGATCGAACTAATCGAGTTCAAAATTTGGTGGGAGTATATTGTTTTTAGTTTTATATTCATTGTAAGAATGTCACTAAACTAAAAATTTGGTATAAAAAGGTACCCCAAACACTTGTGACCAAAACATCAATGTTGATTTAGGGCCCAATCAAGTGCGATTAAAGCAATCAAGTTTGAATTGGGGATAATAGGTCAAATTGATAAAATAATTCTTTAATAACTTGTGATCGGATGTCGATTTGGGCCCCAATTATGTGTGATGGGAGTAATGAAAGTAGATTTGGTGACTTACCATACCCAACCACCCTTGTTTTTCAATATTTTGTGTCAATAGGTCATAATAAGCTAAATCCGACAAAATAAAACCCTAATCACTTGAAACTACAAAAAAATTAACACTTTTGGGTCATTTTTGTGCACTTAGAGTAATAAAGTTCATTTTAGGACCTAATTAGGTGTGATGGGAGTAATGGTGGCTAAATTGGTGGCCTATGCACACCCAACTACCCATGTTTATTGATAGTCAGTGTGACTAGGTCACTAATAGGACCAAGAAAAATTAAAACAAAAACCATTCACTTGTTACCAAAGCAAGAACGAATGATTTTGGTCCCATTCATGTGAGATGAGAGAAATACAAATCAATTTGGTATAGATTTTACCCCATATTTAGCGAAAGTCAAAGGCTCAAAACACATACATGTTTTTATTCAGTCAATTATCTATGACATTAATCAATAATAATGTTTACACAATTATAAGAGTTGTCATATAACCACTCTCCTAGAATAGCCGACTTGTACTATAACTCACTATCTTACACACAACCTACAATCTCTTAATACATCTATGTAGTTTTCATACCAAATAACTTACAACAATATATTTTATTATTAATCACCTATTTATGGTCACACTAAATATATGTTCACACTAGATATTCTCAACATTCCCTCTCTTAGTATGAACTTAAGGACGTCGGGTTCACATGAAAATACGTCCCTTACAAATATGAGATTTTATATATATATATATATATATATATATATATATATATATATATATATATATATATATATATATATATATATATATATATATATATAATGCCTGAAGGCATTACCTGAAATCAATGAATTACATAGAATATCGGCATCTTTGCCCATATTTCGAAAATAAACATATATTAGATTTACAATGTTGAGTAATCATACATCTAAATCATTGGGCTCTTTTGGCTAAGTAGCCATGAGTGTGGGGCATCCACACCGTCAAAATCACCCAGGGCACGAACCTGGCCTTAATCGCTTGAATCTATTTTGGATATCTAGAAATATTTGTACCTTGGTGGATGGATAAATACATTTTGATGAGATTAATTATAATGGAAATCCCATTTTATTGGAAAAAAACCTTTCAAGGCTTATTTGATAACTTATGACTACAAAATGACTTGAGCTGACTAACCCAATAAAAAATGACTCAAACTTTAAAAAGACAAAGTACATATAAATGACTAATAAATGACAATAAATCATGTCTAACCACTAATTAAAAACACACACATACCACTAGACACAAAATATAAAATATACTAAACTATACATAAAACATAAGTTGATAAACAACTAACCCGACTAAAGTTAATACCATAAAATATAACAAACTTAAAACTAAAATAATAATTGAAAAGATTTAAATAAAACTAAACAACTAAATAAAACCTATAATATATAAACTCAAACTCAAATAAAAAACTATGCCATATAAATTATAATAAAAAAAAGAAATTAAAACTTAACACCTAAAATATTAAAACCTAATACCACCATTATAAATTAAAACCCACCCAATAATCCTTAAAACCAAGTGCACCTGAGTTGGCTTAATGGTGAAGAACATGTGCTCCCAAAATGGAAGTCACAAGTTTAAATCTTGCATGGGGTAAGGTACGCACGCCTCATATTTGAAGCATAGTAAAGTGCCTCCTACATGTTATATGTACGAGGTAGTCCCAAATGTTGTAAACTGCCTTACAGACCATAACCAAGGCATTAAATGTGGTCTTAAGCCTTTTTGGTTTGATAAGGATTTGTATTAACCCTCTCAAAGGCATTTCACACCTTGCCAATGTACCATAAAGCTTGCCAAGTTAATTCAAAGACAAATTTGGAGATTTGTACATGCAAGAGACATTGGTGAATCATATATAAAGGTCATTCAACATGGGAAGTGGTAGGAAATGGTCAGAGAGGATTAATTTTGGCAGTTACAACACATTTGCAGATTTCTTCTTTCCCAAGGGGCAATTTCAAGAGGATACATGAGCTTGAGAAGCAAATGAAGGCTCATTATAATGGGTTTCAAGAATGGGAAGTGTCCTCTTACCTTCCCCATGTGAAATTCATGCTTTGGAAGGTGTTACAGGTCCAAACAGGCAGAAAACACTCTTAACTCCTTCATTGAGTTATTTGCAAACTCAAGAAGACCAACCGGTTTGAGGATGGTACACAGAGGAGTGAGAGAGTTGGAACCATATCTATTATGAAAATAAAGGGACTCTAATGCCCTCTTAGTTTGTGGCATTGGTTTCCTGATCAATCCCCTTAGCTTTATGAACAATCCCTAAGAGTTTAAGCAGTCAAAATACTCTTCACATTCCCATAGGCTCATTTTTCTCTCCACAATCTCACTTTGTAGCTTGATGGAAGTATATAAATCATGAAAAGGTGGTATTAGGTTGCAAAAGGACCTCCATATCACTAAAACCCATCAAAGACATCATGCATGCATATGCATTAGCAAACAATGAGCTCTCTTTCATTGTTTTCATGTGACAGCGAAGTTACAGGTGGATGAAATAACATTTTGGTCTTGTAAATCATGATATGAAAGAGATGAACATCATCCTTTACTCATTTCATACCATCATTCAACTCTTCATATCTCCTTAGAAGTTCATTAGAACCAATTCATGAAGAAATGCAAAGATTCTTTCAAAACAACTGACTATGACAATACCACTTTTGTTACAATTGGGTTTTCAATGTTATAAAAGGATTCCATACCTAAAATGGGTATGTGTGGGAATAAATATTAATTCAATGACCTTGTATAGCCTCTTCAAGGCTTCTTCAAACACCAACCAGGCCTTCATGGTGAATCAAGACCATAAATATGTGCATTTGGACTGAGGTGAGAGTGTAAGGCAAAACATAGAGGTTTCCATGCATTTTGGTGACTTAATACAAGCCAAAAAGGTCCAAGAGGTTGATATATATACAATGATCATGAGCCTAAAGATATTATTTGATACAAGCTAATGTAATCCAATAAGTTGGGTGACAAGAAGGTAACAAGATAGTGATCCAATTGTGACTGATAGAAATAGTGGAGTAAACAAATCTTACTGAGTTGTTTGAGATCAAAAGTAATATGTGAAGCTTATTGATAACTCAAGTCTTAAAGTACCCCTCACACTCCATTTCATACCCTTCCAAGCTCATTTCCACTTCAAATTAATCCTCTTGTGCTAATCTCACAAATAGGCCTAAAGGAATACCTATAGGTTTGTATGAACAATATGAGGAAAAAGGTAAAATTTCATTTGATCATTAGGTTTGAGGGCATTACAAGGTCTGAGAGACGATGAGGATAATTTACACCTTGAGTAGATTCATTGTGAGGAACAAAATAATAATAGAAAAGCCATTCTCATGCCGTGATAGGATAGTAGGCCTTAAGGAAGGTAAACAGGTTTGCAAATACAAATGTGAAGATAATATGCATTTGTGAGTTAAGATTGAGGTTTGAAGAGTTGTGTTAAGTCAGGAGATAATTTTGAAGGGGTTCATATAGTTTGGAAAGAAGAGAAACATTCTCAAGACCTAGTAGGGTTTTAAGACTAGAATAACACCTATATGCAAATTGTGTTAAGTCTACAAGCTTGAGATAAAGGGGTCCTAGCAAGATCTTGTATTGTCTCTTACTTGAATAGATTCTTAAACATTTAAATAAAAATCTAAATTTGTACCCAACATCATTCAGAGTCTATGAAATTAGAATGACCAATGCTACAACAAAATTGTTCTATTTAGGCACATACAGGACTGCCTATAAGAATGCCCACAAGATGTACTTTGTGTGTTGGATATGATGCCTAAGGGTCATTTGAGTTGTGTGAATTTTTGAGGGATATGGTGAAAGAGTTGTATAGGTATGAAAGATGTGAAATTAATTAAAAAGGGACATGCCCAAGTGTTGGCAAGGTGGCAGGCCTAAAGGAAGCTACATGTCTGCTTGTAGAATGTAAAGAGAATATGTAATTTTTGTATTCAAACTGGAGTTTTAAGGCTTGTGATGAGTGAGGGATCCCCTAGAGGAAGTTACTACAATGATTGGCAACCTTAGAAAGAAAGGAATACTATCAAAAGAATCATGTAGGGTCATAAGTGCATAATTGCTCTAAAACCCTAGGCATGGGTTAAACCAGTTATTAAGGCTCTTAAAAGTCCAAACCTTTTTGGAAATCACTTGGAGACATTAGTGGAGGTGTTTTAGATCTCTTTGAGGCATTTATAATCAAAACAAAGCACTTTGATGATTGATTTTACTCAAAACCTCATATCAACCTCTTGGAACAAGCTTGCATAGTCAATAAGGCCCGATTCATCACGTTGGAAGTTCCATGAGAAAGTGCATGGGAACAAATGGTATTAGGGGGTGTTAGTAGGCCCTATTCCCTTCTAATTTGTGGCATTTGACAAGAGAGAGAATAAATTTTCTTTATGAACTATCATTAACAAGTTGCAGACCCTAAAACCCTCTTGGTAACTCAATGTAAGTGAAACCCTCATAAAAGACCTCAAATGTACTTGTTTGGTCTTGAAATGATTTGAATGACCTTTGTAGGTCCTAAGAGCACCTAAAGAAGCCATAAAATTGGCACGTGTGAGTCAAAAAGTGTACAGAATAGGCCTAAATATGCAAGTTTTGACTATTTTTCATGGAGATTAGCTGAGTGAAACCGATCTGACCATCTTGGGATTACCTATAAGCTTGGGCAGACCTTGTAGAATGATTTATTGTTCTCATATGAGGTCTCAAAGTGAGTTTTTAACTCTCTAACTAGGTGAATATGAGGAAAGAAGAAAAATTCAAGATTTTCAAGACACTTAAGACGTCTAGTTACAATTGGGCAAGTGTTGAAGGATCCCAATGGGTTTAACACACTTTGTAACATCAGCATGAAGGCCTCCCAACATGTGGAAGGTGCCAAAAGATCAAGTGATAGCTCAAGGAAAGCTATAGGATCAAGAAAGCAACTTGTCACTTCTCATCAAGGAGGCCAGTTTCAAGAAGAAGGATGAATCAACAAACAAATCAAGAACTCCTATGCCACCCTTGAGGAAGACATCATTTCACCAAGTTACACACGTTGAAGAGGATGACAAGACTGTTGTTGGCCTCTTCCACTTGGCCTTGTAACTGACTTATGAAGGATAACACTTGTCATGAACTCTCCCAATGTCCCTTCTCTCTCTTCTCTCTCATTTTTCCTATATGTATGGCCTTTTAAGGCTTGTAATGGATCCTCAACCTGAGTATGGTGAAACCCCTGTCATATAAACACTTGTACTTTGCCTTTGAAAGTGAATAAATGCCGATTTCCAGCCTTCTCAATGTTGTAATTAGTGTATGCTTCATGGTTAGTTGATGAATGCTAGTAGTAGTGTCATAGATCTCTTTCGTTTATTCTGTCTCATTACCTTCTTGTAGGTTGTTAGTCATCTTAGCAGGTCATATGGAGTGTGGAACATGGTCTTGCATTGGCTAAGTGTGAAGATTGCTTCATTAGTGTTTCCTATGAGACCTATTGATCATCCCCTCTTTGTTATTGTCTTGATCTTCACGTTCATATTGAAATATTGATGCTTGGAGACTCATGTTGATTTAGTGCAATAGATTTCAGTCCTTGTTCAGGTTCTTAGTGCAGTATAGGCAAGTGGCGGGTGTTAAGTTTGGTTCATCAACTCCCATTTATTAGTTTTCAGTCATTTCATAGGTTTAGTATCAATTTCAAGGTGAAGCATCAAGAGAGTTAGCCATGTCTATAGATTTACCTCATTGATTAGGCCACCCACAACGTAGAGGTGTCTCCATGCTATCATCTAAATGAGGAAGATTTGAACAACCTCCTCAAGGGTGCAATTTAGTGTGATAATAATAGCAATATAGCCTTTAGAGATACAAATTCCACAATAGGTTTTCAGAGTGTTACTGCTACTATTCCTATGTCTACACTGATGGTTACAATGTGATACCCACCCATGGTCGAGGGGCGACACAAGGTTTTTCTCATATCTCTATAGCTATCTTTACACAACATACTTTTGTGCCTCCTAGATTTCTGCTCATATGACACCATCCATTATTGTATGGTCTTTTATACCTACACCTCAGATCCTTCTACAAACTATCATTGATCTTCAAGCTAAAATTTCTCAATTGGAACAGAATTCAGCCAGAGTGGATCATTCCACTAACTCTCAAATATTATTACCTAATCTGTTGGCCTCCAAAATTTAAACTTATAAATTACCAAAAATATTTTTGGCACCTAAGATTACAATAGATGATGGTAAAGGTGATCCAAAACATCACCTTCAAGCCTTTCACATAGCATGTTTGGACTATGCATCCAAAGACAAGTTATTGACTAAGTTGTTTCCACATAGTCTTCAGGACTATGCCTTGTGATGGTTTCATGACCTCTCATCCCAATCAATCCATTCCTTAAATAATTTGGCCGATCAATTCTTATCATAATTTTTAATTAACATCAATTATAAGTTGTCTTATGCTCAACTTGCATAACTTAAGTAATGACCCAATGAACCCATCATCGATTATGTGCTTCTTTACAAGACTATGCCCTCTAAAATGAAAAATCTTATGGTTGATAATGATTTGCAAGACATATTCAAGAAAATATTTTTTTCCCCAGTACATGAGACCATTATGTTTAAGAAGTTTCAATCTTTTGATGACTTGTGCCACACAGTCAAGGACTGGGAAGTGAAGATCCTTGCCATGAATAAGTTAAAGTATGGGTCCAATCCTCCAACTACTTTTGATGGAAAAATTCAGAGTAAACCAGCTTTAAAATCTAAATCAAATGATACTAATAATAAGGAAAAAATCAATTTTAATGCAATGTCACAACCTAATAATCAACTTCTCTTATTGGCTCCTCAAAAAGGTAGTTTATGCAATTACCTAAACCTTCTCATAAGATACTTGAGTGCAATCTCATATCTCTCCCTCCCAAAAAAGAGGATGATATAAATAGGGCACCATATAAAAGATTCAATGTTAATGCATGTTGTGATTATCATAGATGTGCAAGACATTCAAATAATAGGTGCATCACTCACTTTGCATACAAGATTTTGTGGATAACAACATAATCGAGGTTAATGATATTAATACATCTACAAATGATTCAAGGACACAACATAATTGAAATGCAAAGTTGAAAATATTTTTTGATCCCTTTCTGAATCATGCGGCACAAGAGAACAACACTAAGCCTAAGGTGCATATGACTTGCAATGCACACCCTCCTCTAACTTCTTATGATTCTAGGACTAAAGAGGAGCATCCTATAGATGGTATTATTGGTACAATTGAGATTACACAAGGACATAGATCTACTATCACATTCAATAAACTTTGATATTGTAGATGATGATTTTATTAATGCACCATTGTTTTTGTGTGCCTACATTGAGTCACAACCTATACACAATGTCATGGTGTATAACGGGTCTAGTGAAAATGTTTGCACTATCACACTCCTTAATAGTATTGGATACACACGTGAGGATTTGATTAATAGAATAAAGACAGTGGAATAATTGTATGGAAAGAGACAAAAAGCCTCTTAGGAGCATTGTGTTACTACTTAAGGTGGGACCTTCAACATTTTCTACTTTGTTCTTAATTATACTCAACATAGGGCCATTTGACATGTTATTAGGACGACCATGGATACATACGATTCATTTTTTACCATATTTTGTACATTGATGTGTGTAAGTATATCTATAACAATAGAGTTGTTATAGCCCTAGTTTTACCATATGAGGGTCATATTCACCCATAGACCTCTCCTCAGAAGGCTACATCACAACCCATTACAAAACCTATACAAGTTCATTATATGCATGGAAATCAATCTTCCTAGAAGATTGGTCCTTCAATGCTCATCACATTAGAGCTATATTCAAGTTTATAAGGCACTACCAACTCCATCAAGTCCTAAGCTAGTTCTACAGGCTACTTCACATGTTCCACAACAAACACAGGGAAATTCTCATACTATACAATAGATTCCACATGATACTATGTTTACTAGAATTACATAGAATCATATGGTCCATGATGACCATCTTGGATATGTTACAGCACCAGATCACTTCTTAGATTTTGATACATATACACATGTTACTACTCACTCATGACGGGTGACATTTTCCACGATTGATTTAGGACCTGCATGCGAGCATCCCATTGATGTGATTAGTGGTTAGTAGGAACACAATTCAAATATGCAAAAAAAAATATAAAATATAAAATATAAAATATAAAAAAATATATATTAAAAAAAGACCTATACATGACATGTTGCTATTTTACAAGACTCATTTATGATTTATCATATACATGGTAGATTACATATCCATTTTTTATACACACATGTTTTTTATGGTATACATGAATGTAATGTAGTACATATGGGTTGTATATGGCATGAACATTCAAATGCGGGTCATTTATACACTCATAGGCTTCCCTTCCTATAATGAAGTCAATTCTGCATTAGGGGAATCTCGGTACATATATATAAGTTACATCTTTCTATGACCATTCCACTAATCATATTGAGCTACTTATATTGATTACATATGTCTTGCTCTTTAGTATACTCTCTAGAGTGATATATGTTATACATATTGTTCTTTACCATGTGCGATGATGACATTCATTGATTGTGTAGACTAGTCTTGCTTATTCTATGCATATTTGATGTTGTTGTGTGTTACATGGTGTGATCCTTGATTGTATATTAAATTGTGTGACTCTTACTCTGAGTGATATTGAGTGATCATTGTGTGACTCTTCCTATGTGTGACTCTTACTCTGCGTAACATCAAGTGATCATTGTGTGACTTTTTCTATGTGTGTTATTCTACATGACATTGATTGTACATTGTGTGACTCTTACTCTATGTGACATTGAGTGATCATTGTGTGACTCTTACTTTGTCGCATTAAGTGATCATTGTGTCTCTTTTTATGTGTGACTCTTATTATGTGTGACATTGATTGTACTTTGTGTGGCTCTTACTCTGCATGATATTGAGTGTTCATCATTTGACTCTTTCTCTATGTGAATCTTATTATATGTGACATTGTGTGCTATCATGCACATTTCTATGATTGATTGTGTGCATCATGGCCATGACATTGTGTGTTTCCTATGAATACATCTATGATTGTTTATTGAGGTTGTGATGTCATGATTCATATCATGCATTATTCTTCTTATGTGCGATGCCATGATACATATTGTGCATCTTGTGTGTGTTTATTTCTTAGTGTTTCTATGATCATTACTATGATGACTATTATTGCATACCTCATTGCTATATCTAGTTTACATGACATTTATATGGCTTAGGATATATGTTTTGACGATCTAATTTTTTTTTTAAATATAATATAATCATGTTAGCACATGCTTTACATGCTTACATATTTTCAATATAACATGATGTGTATACATCATTTCTTTTGAAATGAGTAATTCACAGGCTACATCCCTCACCTTAAAAGGGAACATACATAGTGGGCTTGTCATAGAGATTTAAGCCTTTATAAAGAGAGAACTTGGATATTCTATTAGGATATATGATACACAGATTGATTCAAATTGGCATAAACTGATACAAATTGTGATAGGATTGATATAAATTGGGGCCATATGTGAGGCATATGTGAGACATTCTATAGGATTATAAGTGACAATTGATAGATACTATGACATTATAACATAGGTTATATAACTCAGAATTCACAAGTTATCAAATTGAGTGATAGATTGTGTCATTCCATATTCAAAGATACTCAGATATACACAAGTTGACGCATATTGAATCTAAAATTCATTTGTAGCGGTTGATTCATACTTCTCAGATTTACATTTGAGCCTAGTTGGGGCTTCACCTTTTTTATTGGAAACCATCTTCGGTTATATTCTTAAGAAAATATTATTAGTGTGGTTGAAGTTTTGCATACCTTAAGTTTCTATGCACTTCTCCATTTACAATGAAGGTTGGGTCATCTATCTTCCCAACCCATTGTTTTAACATTGGCATCTCTATGGGGCTTAATCACTCCATTCTTCAATAACATCATAGGGTAGTTTGGTTTGCATATCCATAGGTGTAATTGTTCCTTACTTTTTCAATTTCAAATGTTTTCAATAATCTAGATTAATTCTAACTTTCTATCATGCTTGGACATTGATTTATACATGTTTCATTGCAGGTTTTTGCAAGGAGCAAGTTGAATACTCAAGAAAAAACTAAAGACCCCAAATACAGTTACTCTCAAGTACCAAATTTATTACATTTTCCTTTTAATATAGCATGTTTAATATTAGACTAAAAGGGAGGCATTTATAGACACATCAATTTTGTATTATACTCTTGACAATCTTAGTTTTGACTAAACCTTAACATAAATGACTTGTGCATACACAATTGACTCTTGCTTACATTCTCTCATAGCC
Organism: Torreya grandis; assembly: GCA_037957365.1. Classification (NCBI taxonomy): domain Eukaryota; kingdom Viridiplantae; phylum Streptophyta; class Pinopsida; order Cupressales; family Taxaceae; genus Torreya; species Torreya grandis. The sequence continues at coordinate 4,528,498 of JARHVA010000101.1, forward strand.
ATTCACTCAGCCATGGAATTATGCTTCCCAAATTTCAATCATTCACAACGGGATCTCCCTAATTTGTGCCTAGAGAGTTTATCATCATAAGCAGACTGTCACTGTTCTCCAAATTGGATAGTTTTTCATGTTGGTTATGGAGGGAAATTATCCAAATAGATCCTATATATACACATCAAGCCTAAGCATATTCCTATTTAACAAACATCTAACACTTATCTAGCATTGCATTAACACCTTGAGGAATACATTTGCACATCCTTGAGGCATTGCCCTAAAGCATCTAAATTTGAAACCCCTTTAAAGGAACGGTTACTAAGCTAAGTCTGAATATTATTACAAGGTCAAAGTTACAAGTTGTCAAGTGTCAAAATCCAAACAACTGGCATACGCTCTATCAAATCACTATTGAGCATACACATAGTTAAGTGGGATAACTATGTCTAGTTTAAGCCCTCTTCAAAGTATTGGAACGTAAACAATGCTAATCAACTCAAGGGGGTTGATGTTGTCCAACCCATCTTGTGTAACCCCTTTTTATAAGGGAAGCATTATTAGACATAGTCATTGATGTATGAAGGATTGTCATTGATGTCAAAGGTAGAAAGTGTTATTATACATTAATAACAAAGGTGTTGAGTTGAACATACTTGTTGCAGATCCCCATTGAGTTATGTGTGTACTTTGAATGACTATGAAAACACAAGAAAAATCATATGAATGTCTTTGCTCACATGGTTATCTTGACAGATATGGCTAAGTACACAGGTGGATGTTAACAACATTTGCATATATCTCTTTGTGGTCCAAGTTCGAAGTCATAAGGATGACTAGAGCAAATGCTACAAATACATAAGGTTGTTCCTCAGCCAAAAGCCTACTAAGTTTCCATAGTCAATTTTTCACCTTTGCATTTGTCTGGGGCATTCTTTCGGAGAAAGTGGTTCAGCGAATTCTTTCGGGAAAATGGTTTAGACTTTGTCGAATAAAATGTCCGCAATAAAGTTTCCAAAAGAAATGAGTGCAATTTGGAATTGTTCCAGAGAAAGTGGTTCGGCGAATTCTTTCAGAAAAATGGCTAAGTCTTTGTCGAAAAATTTATCTCGAACAAAAGTTTTGAAGAGATCTTTGCAAAAATCCGGAAGGGTAAGTGAACCATTCAAATTTTTCGAAGGGATCATTTCAAAAATGTTGAAGGATAAGTGAAACGTTCAAAGTTTCTGAAAGGTAATTTACAAAAGTTCCGAAGGGCATGTGATTCAAACACAAGTTCTGAATAGGTCACTTGTAGAAGTCCTGAAAGACACTTTTAGAAAAAGGGCGTTGATGAATTCTTTCAGAGAATTTGTCTAAGCAAGTGGACACTTACAAAGTTCCTGAAGGATACTTTCGGATGGAGAGGACACTTACAAAATTCTTGAAGGATACTTTCAGATGGAAAGGACAATTACAAAGTGCCTGAAGGATACTTTCGGATGGAATGGACTCTTACAAAGTTTCTGAAGGATATTTCAAAAGAAATATAGGTCACTTGCAACATTGCCGAAGGATAAGTGTGGAGTCTCGGAGGGCATTTTCACAAGTGTCAAAGGATCAAGGCAAGTTAAAGATTGAGCAAGTTTGAAGAAATCGACGATGTAGAAGCATCTCAAAGATGTCGAAAGAAATGAGATAAGGTCAACATGCCAGAGTTTAATGACCAAGCCAATATAAAGATTGTGCATATTCAGAGATCGAACGGCATATGGAAAGCTCGATAAGGAAGATCCAATGAAAAAAAGTGGAGTCAGTGATGCAATGTGACCTATAGTTAACGTCATAATAGAAAGATTAAAGATCAAGCATATCGAAGATATTCGAAAGGAGTGAAAGCGACCCAATTATATAAGAGATAGTGAGATGTAGAAAGAAGCTCGATGATTAATGAAAGAGCTTAAAAATGGCACGAAGAAAGAAATCAAAGGACACATTTAACATGACTCTAACGATCAAGTGGAGGAATAGATGAAACTGGTGATGAACTCGACATATCTACATGGAGCTCAAGATTGAATTGATCCAACCGATCAATCTACATTTAAGAACATTGCACATTTATGACTTGAATCCAACAGTTGCCAAATATAGTAAAGAGACCAAAACATTACAGCGTGAAGCATGAATCAAGACACGAGAGGTGTAAATGCCAAGCCACATTAAATGAGATCCAGAATTGCAACCAGTAAGGTGTAGTCAGAGTGTAAATGCATTTTGAAGACATGAAACCCTAGACTCATTGTCTATATATATACGACATCTAGAACATTGTCAAGGGTCTGTTGTTGCAATTGTAAAAGGCGCTACTGGAGTGATGCAAAGTGTGTCGATTGGATATGCATGCAGACACAAATAAATAGTTAGAGGGACAGAGAGATATATCTAGACACAAAGAGAGTGAGACAGAAAGGAAGATAGAGCACATAGAGAATATGCAGAGATTGAGTAGTTACAAACAAGACTTGTAACAGAGAAATAGAACTGGATTCTTTCATGAATCTATCTTGTATACTGGAGTTGTAGCTGCATAGTTTTGATTGGTTGGTGCCATCAAACAAACCGAGTTAGTGCTCAGTTAGCGGATTGGTGTCTCCTAAAGATAGGTGTCCTTAAATGTAACTAGTGTGGTTTTACCAGTGAGGTGTTTAACTGTGAGGTTGGATTAGAACAGTAGATTCTAGCAGCTATTCTCATCATAATTTTTTTCTTTGAATTGTCCACGTATAAATCTTGTGTAATGTGTTTTTCTATATATGTATAATCTCCACATATGTTCTTTAATAAACATATGCATTTGTATCTTCTCTAAAAGGTTTAAAGAATTAGTTTTAGTTGATCTATTGATTCACCCCCCTCTCAGTAGATAATTGTGTTCAACAATTGGTATCAGAGCCAAGGTTACCATAGGAGAAACTTAATCAACTCATGTAAATCTTGGTTAGTGAACACAATGGCCAGTCAAAAAGGATCTTCATCAAACAAGGCTCCTCTATTTGATGGGTCTAACTATGCTTTTTGGAGCATAAGGATGTTGGCATATTTATCCACTTTAGGGTTCGATGTATGGATGTCTGTGATAAATAGATACACAACTCCTGTTATGACTCCTACTGATCAGGATGCCAAGAAGGCATATGAGAACAATGCCAAAGCAAAGAATGTTATTTTTTGTGGACTGTCAAATTCAGAGTTCGTCAAAGTTATGCACTGTCAGAGTGCAAAAGACATCTGGAACAAGCTAAAGAGCATCTATGAAGAAAATGACAAGGTGAAACAAGCTAGGCAGTTTGAGAGTCTCAAGATGAATGAAGAGGAAAAGATTGTCGACTACCTCCTCAAGGTAGATGAAATAGTGAATGCAATCAGAGGTATTGGTGAAAAAATGGAAGAGTTAACCATAGTCAAAAAAATCTTAAGATCGTTGCCATCAAGATATGATTCAAAAATCTCTGCAATAGAGAAAGCAAGAGATTTGCACAAACTCATTGTTGATGAGTTGCACGGAATATTCATAGTCTATGAGATGAGAATGGAAGAGATTGACACTTTTAAAAGAGAAGTTACATTCAAAGTAGCAAAGCATGTAAAAAAAGAAACATCTATGACTGAATTTGAGGAGACTAATGAAGAAGAAGCTAACTTTATCAGAAAGCTAAAGAGAGGATCAGGGAAATACAAAGGCAAGCCACCATTCAAATGCTTTAACTGTGGTAAAGTAGGACACTTTGCTGCCAAATGTCCTTATAATAAAAAGAAAAATTATAAGCAAGTAGAGAGCAGTAAAAAGGTGAAACCCCACTATGCAAAAAGGGAGAACTTCTTCAAGAGTAGGAAAGGGTTATACACAAAAGAAGATAGTGACTCAATAAAAGATAGTGATGGTGATAGCTCCAATGATGATCATGACTGTGCTTTTGTAGTTAAGAGAAATGAATTCATGTTCATGGTAGAAAAATCCACTTCCATAACTCAAGAACAAGACGAAGATGAAGATTGGGATGAAGAAGAGGAAGGTGAAATTGATTTACAAGGTGAACTTCTTTGTGCTCTAAAAGAGAAGGAGAAACTAAGAAAAGGGAATTCAAAATAGAAAAAGCTTGGGCAAAAGGAACATGAAAAATCTGAAATTTTAAAACTCAACGTGAGGAGGCTAAAAGAGTAGAAGTAGTCAAGATGGATCTCCAGTCCAAATTTGAAGAATGCATGAAGCTTGAGGCAGAAATAGTAGCCTTGAGGAAAGAACTTGAGAAGGCAAAAGGCCAATTAGATAAAAGTTTAAAGTTGACAAAAGGACCAGACATTCTTAATGAACTCATTAGCACTCAAAAGCCCTCAAATGAAAAATCAGGTCTTGGATATGAAAAAGGAATAGGTTCCTCAATTAGTATGTCAACAAACCTATATGATAATTTCAAGATAGGAAGAGAAGCAGAATCAAAGAAAGAGAAGGTCAACAAGGACACTAAGCATGATCCAAACAAAGATAAAGTAAGGAGAAAAAATTCAGAAAAGACCCTGAAATCAAAGATGGAAAAGGATATACTAAAGTGGCAGACTTGAAGAAACAAAGGCGTATGAAAGTTCAATTTACTCCAAAAAATATTGTGACCCGGTATTGTTCATCATTTTATGGTTATTGTTACAGTTGTAATCAGTTTGGTCATAGGGCTATTGAATGTAGAGATGTACCTACGAGGAGAACTAATTTTTTAAGTATAAACTCATTTACTCCTTTGTTAGATTCAAATACAATATGCTACAATTGCAATAATTTTGGTCGCATAGCTAGACATTGTAGGACTAACTTTGCAATGCCAAAAATAAACAATGTAAAGAAAGGCTAGTCTCCTAATGAGAACAAAGGTCCACAAGTCTTTAATAAAGAAAATAAAAGGACATATAAGAGACCTAAAGAAATATGGAGAGTGAAAAATCAATCCTTGATTGCTCAAACAACACTTCATGTCAAAGAGCAGAATTTGTGGGTGATAGATAGTGGGTGCTCAAAGCATATGACTGGTGACAAGAGCAAGTTCAACAAGTTGAGCAAGTGCAAGGAAGGAACTGTTAGTTTGGGAGACAATACAACAGTTAAAATCAAAGACAAATGAACCTTGCACATAGATGGTAACTTTCCTATACATGATGTCATTTATGTTGAAGGACTGAAGCATAATCTATTGAGTGTCAGTCAAATGTGTGACAATGGATATAAGGTCATATTTGATGCCGAAGGCTACAAGCTAAAGAGATATGGCAAAACAATCGTAGAAGGGAGAAGGGCTGAGAATAATATCTACAATCTCATTGAAGTAAACAGTAATAATTGTCTCATAGAAAAGGTTGATGAAAGCTAGTTGTGGCATAGAAGAATGGGTCATGTCAATTTTGATAATTTAGTCAAAGTGAGTACGAATAAGTGTGTAAGACATGTCCAAGATAACCAAACATGTAGATACTACATGCAGAGAATGTCAATTAGGCGAGCAAACAAGGGTCAAGTTTCAAACAAAAGAATATGCAACTACAAAGCCTCTACAATTAGTTCATACTAATCTTTGTGGTCCTACCAAGACAAGAGGATCTAAAGGAGTTTATTACTTCATGTTGTTTGTGGATAATTACTCAAGAATGACATGGGTAACCTTTTTGAAGAACAAATCTCAAGCCTTTGAAAGATTTAAGATCTTTGGAACTATGGTTGAAAATGAAATGAGAACAAACATTAAATGTTTGAGATCTGATAAAGGTGGAGAATTCATCTCCAATGAGTTCATAGAATATTGTGAGAAGCATGGGATTAAAAGGCACTACTCTGCTATAAGAACTCCACAGCAAAATGGAGTTGTTGAGAGAAAGAATAGGACTGTTAAGGAGATGGCCAGAACAATGTTGAAGGAGGTCAAACTATCTGATGGATATTGGAGAGAAGCAGTCCAAACAACATTATACATCTTGAATAGAGTTCAACTGAAATTAAAGAGTGATAAAACCCCATATGAACTATGGTATGGAAAACCTACATCTGTTAAATACTTGACAGTGTTTGGAAGCAAATGCTACATCAAAAGAAAGGAGGACAAAATAAGAAGTTTTGAGTTAATATGTGATGAGAGAATCTTTCTTAGGTATTCCACTCATAGCAAAACCTATGTATGTTACAATAAAAAGCTGCATAAAATAGTTGAGAGTATCAATGTCAAGGTCGAAGAAGGATTTAAACATGTTGAACCTGATGAAGAGATCAGAATTGAAGAATTAGGAGCAGAAAATGAAGAAGATAGTGAAGAGGAGGAAGGAAAAAGTGAAAAGGCACCTGCAAGGTTTGTTCAAAAGGAACATCCCAAGTAGCATATAATTGGACAAAAAAAATGAGAGAGTTTAGACTAGGAGAAGAGCAACAATGAACAAGGAGCAAGTAAGTTTTGCTCTATTTTCAGAAATTGTGCCTAAAACTTTTAGTGAAGCCACAAGGATGAAAACTGGTTAAAATTCATGGAAGAGGAATTGAGCCAAATAGAAAAGAACAAAATTTGGGAATTAGTTCCAAGACCTATAGACAAGAATGTCATAGGCACAAAATGGGTCTTTAAAAACAAATTGAATGAAGATGGAGCTTTTGTGAGAAACAAAGCTAGACTTGTTTGCAAAGGATATGCTCAAGTAGAAGGAATAGACTTTGAGAAGCCATTTGCCCGAGTGGCAAGATTGGAAGCCATCAAAATGTTTTTAGCATTCTTAGTCTTTCAGAAGTTCAAAGTCTATCAGATGGATATTAAGTCAGCTTTCCTGAATGGAACCTTGGAAGAAAAAGTCTATATTGAACAACCTGAGGGTTTTCAGCTGACAGATGAGGAAGACTATGTGTGCAAACTGAAGAAAGCACTATATGGTCTAAAATAGGCACCTAGAGCATGGCATTCAAGGTTGGATCAATATTTGCAACAACAAAGATTTATCAAAGGATGTGCAGACAATAACTTGTATGTTAAGTCTGAAAATTGATATATGTTGATCATAATTGTCTATGTTGATGACATCATTTTTTGTGGCAACAACTATATGTGCAAGGAGTTTGAAAATCAAATGCAAAAGGAGTTTAAAATGTCCATGCTGGGAGAAAATTCATTTTTTTTAGGTCTACAGGTTGCACAATCCAAAGAAGGGATATTCATATCCTAGACCAAGTATGCGAAGGAGATGCTCAATAAATTCAGTATGGAGGACAACAGAGCAATTAGCACTCCCATGATAACTGGATGTAAATTGAGCAAAGGTGATGAATCCCCTGAAGTGAATCATATAATGTATAGGTCTATGATTGGTAGTTTGATATATCTCACTACCTCAAGAACAGACATCATGCAGGGTGTATGCATGGTTGCTAGATTCCAGGGTGCTCCAAAAGAAACACACGTAAGTGCAGTAAAGAGAATCTTCAGATATATCAAAAGCATAGTAGACTATGGCTTATGGTATCCTTCAAGTGATGATTTCACTTCGACAACATACAGAGATATTGATTGGACAGGGAGCATAGATAATATAAGTACTAGTGGTGGTGCATTCTTCCTTGGTAACAGAGTTGTCTCATGGCTGAGTAAAAAACAAGAGTCGGTTACACTATCTATAGTAGAAGCAGAGTATGTAGCAACAACAGCATGTTGCACCCAAGTCTTGTGGATGAAGCAAACTCTCAAAGACATTAAGGTAGAATACCAAGAACCTATTTTTATCTTTTGTGATAACTCAAGTGCCATAAACATATCTAAGAACTCAGTGATGCATTCTAGAACCAAGCATATATCCATCAAATATCATTTTCTGAAAGAAAATGTTGCAGATCAAGAGGTCAAAATTGAGTATGTGCCAACAAAGAATCAAATTGTAGATATATTCACCAAGCCTCTTCCCAAGGAGCAATTTGAGTATCTAAGAGAGAAGTTGGGAGTGGTGGCTCCCACACCACATCACTAGCTTTTAGTGATAGGGCATGAATCCAAGGGGAGTGTTGCAGGAACATTATTAACTCATGGATTAAGAGAAAAGACAGTCTGGTGAGAAAGTTGCAGTCCATTTGCAATTTGATGACAAAGGAGGTGACAAAGGTGTGTTGGCTCTTGATCATTATGTCTATCTATATAGAGATATGTAGATTATTAATTGGTATTTTAAACCAACGCTATATAAATGATCATTTGTAGAATATTGGAGCCAGGGGAGCTAGATTTGAATGTGTCTGCATAGATTTTAGGCAAATGTGTCATTGCCTAAAGGGGAGTTCCTCAGAAAGTGTTCTAGTTTGTTAGGTCCAAGGATTAGAACAACCAAGATGTCAAAAAAAAAAAAGATTATTGACATATTATGGTAGAGACTCTTTGTCATTAATGTCAAAGGGGGAGAAAGCAGAATGAAGATAAAGAAGTAAAGTCATTCTGATAATGTGTTGCCATCAATGACAAAGGGGGAGATTGTTGGACATAGTCATTGATGTATGAAGGATTATCATTGATGTCAAAGGTAGCAAGTATTATTATGCATTAATGACAAAGGTGTTGAGTTGAATAGACTTGTTGTAGATCCCCATGGGGTTGTGTGTGTACTTTGAATGACTATGAAAATACAAGAACAGTCATATGAATGTCTTTGCTCACATGGTTATCTTGACAGATATGGCTAAGTACACAGGTGGATGCTAACAACATTTGCATATATTTCTTTGTGGTCTAAGTTCTAAGTCATAAGGATGAGTAGAACAAATGTTACAAATGCATAAGGTTGTTCCTCAACTAAAAGCCTACTAAGTTTCCATAATTAGTTGATTTTGCACCTTTGCATTTGTCCGGGGAATTCTTTTAGAGAAAGTGGTTCAGCAAATTCTTTTAGGAAAATGGTTTAGACTTTATCGGACAAAATGTCTGCAACAAAGTTTTTGAAGGAAATGAGTGCAATTTGGAATTCTTTCAGAGAAAGTAATTTAGCGAATTCTTTCTGAAAAATCGCTGTCTGTCAAAAAATTGTCCCGAACAAAAGTTTCGAAGGGATCTTTGCGAAAATTCCGAAGGGTAAGTGAACCGTCAAAGTTTCCAAAGTGATCTTTTCAAAAATGTCGAAGGGTAATTGAACCGTTCAAAGTTTCTAAAGGGTACTTTACAAAAGTTCCGAAGGGCATGTGATCCAAACAAAAGTTCTAAATAGGTCGCTTATAGAAGTCCCGAAGGACACTTTTAGAAAAAGGGCATTGATGAATTCTTTCAGAGAATTTGTCTAAGGCAGGTGGACACTAACAAAGTTCTTGAATGATACTTTCAGATGGAAAGGACACTTACAAAATTCCCGAAGGATACTTTCAGATGGAGAGGACACTTGCAAAGTTATCGAAGGATACTTTCGGATGGAATTGACTCTTACAAAGTTTCCGAAGGATATTTCGAAAGAAATATAGGTCACTTGCAACATTGCCGAAGGATAAGTGTGGAGTCTCGAAGGGCATTTTCACAAGTGCCGAAGGATCAAGGCAAGTTAAAGATCGAGCAAGTTATAAGAAATCGACGATGTGGAAGCATCTCAAAGATGTCGAAAGAAATGAGATAAGGTCAACATGTCAGAGTTTAACGACCAAGCCAATATAAAGCTCGTGCATCTTCAGAGATCAAACGGCACGCAAAAAGCTAGATAAGGAAGATCCAACGAAACAAAGTGGAGTCAGTGATGCAATGTGACCTATAGTTAACGACACAATAGAAAGATTAAAGATCGAGCATATCGAAGATATTCGAAAGGAGCAAAAGCGACCCAATTATATAGGAGATAGTGAGATGCAGAAAGAAGCTCGATAGTTAATGAAATAGCTTTAAAATGGTGCAAAGAAATAAATCAAAGGCTCGCATTTAACATGACTCTAATGGTCAAGTGGAGGAACAAACAAAATTGGTGATGAACTCGACATATCTACATGGAGCTGGAGATTGAATTGATCCAATCGACCAATCTACATTTAATAAGGCTACGCATTTATGACTTTAATCCAACAGTTGCCAAATATAGTAAAGAGACCAGAGCATTACGACGTGAAGCATGAATCAAGATGCGAGAGGTGTAAATGCCAAGCCACATTAAATGAGATCCAAAAATGGAACAAGTAAGGTCTAGTCAGAGTGTAAACGCATTTTGAAGACATGAAACCCTAGACTCATTGTCTATATATATATATATATATATATATATATATATATATATATATATATATATATATATATATATATATATATACGACATCTAGAACACTATCAAGGCTCTATCGTTGCAATTGCAAAAGGAGCTACTGGAGCGACTCAAAGTGTGTCGATTGCAGACGCATGCAGACACAAAGAAAAAGTTAGAGGGATAGAGAGATATATGCAGACACAAAGAGAATGAGGCAAAAAGGAAGAAAGAGCACATAGAGAATGTGCAGAGATTGAGTAGTTACAGACAAGACTTGTAACAGAGAAATAGAACTGAATTATTTCATGAATCTGTCTTGTATACTGGAGTTGTAGCTCCATAGTTCTGATTGGTTGGTGGCGTCAGACAAACTGAGTTGGTGTTCAGTTAGGGGATTGGTGTCTCCTAAGGACAGGTGTCCTTAAATGTAACCAGTGTGGTTTTGCCAGTGAGGTGTTTAACTGTGAGGCTAGATTAGAACAGTAGATTCTAGCAGCTATTCTCACCATGGTTTTTTCTTTTGGGTTTTCCATGTATAAATCTGAGGTAATTTATTTTTGTGTGTGTAATCTTTGCATCTATTCTTTAATATGCATATGCATCTATATCTTCTCTAAAGGGTTTAAAGAACTAGTTTTAGTTGATCTACTGATTCAAGCCCCCTCTCAGTAGATAGTTGTGTTCAACAAGGGAAGCAAGTGTCGAAAGTGGATCTAGGGTTTCAAGGTGAAAGAGAACAAATTTCAATTTGCACACAGCGCTGAGCCTCTAAAATCACATAGGAACCATCTGGACAAGCACACATAAAAACATATAGCGGAACAAACTAGAAAAAACCTAGAGGATATTTCCAATAGAAAACAACAAATTCAACCACCTTAAGCATCTAAACTTTAATAGATCTATCCATGCAATATCTGACACTTATTAATCTGATCTAAGCAACCACAAGTCCATTCCAAGGCAATTCTGATGATTGCACACTATCATAAACTTGAATAGAACATAAACAAACTAAGTACCCTATCATCTTGGTAATTTCTATAAATAGCAAGTACAATAAATCAATTTATTCTACCTCTTACATTCAAGTGTGTGTAATTTATACATATTTTATATAATATAAATATTCAATAGTTTGAATTTGTTTAAATAACCTAAATCTAAAATAATATAAAACAATAATTAACCATTTATAAAAAATGTATAAATTCTAAAATAATAGCAACTAAATCAAATGAAATAAGATGTATTTTTAAAATGAGGCTTAAAAACTCAACATAAAAAAGAAATTACGTGTAAATGTCCAAAGGACTACTATAGCCATGTTTCCTTTATAAGAAGTCGATATATCTGGTCATGACATCAAATTGTTTGAGAGAGAAGTGGTTAACTTTCATTACGTTTATGGTAATTACAAAAAAAATATTTAATCAATTTTTGTGTAACGAACATTTATGCCCCCAAACTTAGTACTATGAATTTGAAACCTTATGATCTTAAAGGGCAATTGTGTAGATGTGTGAAAGATAAATATAATGAATTGCATTTTATAATGAGAATGTTATTAATCTTGATTGATGCAGTATTAAAAATAGATAATTTAAATACTATCACATTTAAATGATGTTTTAAATATAACAATAATATTTATTGAAAAAATAATTTTTGTTTATAGTATTATTTATTATTCCACTTTCACATGAATTAGATAAAAAGAAAGAAATAAAAATATTAATGTTTCAAAGTGACAAAAAGAGGGCCAAGGTGCCCAAATTCATCCAAGTATGATAAATAAAAGTTGAACACCAATGTACCTTAATTCAAAATCTTAAACTATAGATCAAAACTAAGTAAGAGGGAGAAATCCAAGGAAGGTATGCCCAAACACCTAAGTGCATGTACCCATAAATAAAATAGTCATGTGAAAGAGTACTTACTATAGAAGGAAGGAGTCAATGAAAGCCCAAGATATAAATTGGCCAGATAGATCAAATCAAATCTATAGGGCGGAGTCGAGTGGGGGCGGATGCGGGCAGGTGGAGGCGGTGGAGAGTCGCCTCTATCTATAGGGGCCCTAAAGGCATAGGAAAAAGTGTCATTATAACCAATCACTTCATAAAGGCAAATGCAAGATTGAATGGCCTCCATAAAAAAGGTCATGGGCTAACAAGGCTAACTTACATAAACCTACAAAGAAGCACAACACTTCCCCTAGCCTAGTAAGGCTAAATTGGATAAAACTAGGAAGAATCACTAATAGAGAGAGAACTAGTGATGCAAATCCTACCCTAATCCTCATGTTGTACATGTATGTAAGGGAAAGGATTGGAAAACCCTACAAGCTACATGTAGAGGAAGATAATGTGTAAATCTACAATTTCCAAATGATGCTTAGCAACCCTAACCCTAAATGGGCTATAGAAGAAGGTAATCAACCTAAAATTCCAAAAACATTCTTTGTAATAACCTTAGTCTAAAAGCGACAACCTCACTCCGGTTAAAAAAAGAAAGTTGATGGTTGAGCTCGTTAAGCTCTGCCTCCTATAAGGAATAAAGTTGACATATCTTGTCTCCATGAACAATATAGTGGTCTGAGTCTACCTATAACTAGAGAAAGCCAAACCTAAGTTGCTCAAGAGAAAACCACAATCCATGTGACCAATGACATTGGAGGCAATTAGTTTGAATGTGACACCATTCATAATTGTACAAATGTTGAAAATAGAGGTTGTGAGGGAGGACCAACAAACATAGAAATATTTCCAACCCGATTGAATTATTGCTTGACTATAACCTAATTAACTTAAAAATGACAAGGCTATGTTCTCTTTGGTCCATATATGACTGTAAAGAAATTGGCATAAGCTCGACCACTTCCTCGAAGTGCATCCATGGCTCCTTAAAGGTGTTGGTAAACTCCATGTGAATGGATCCTTCACTTATAACATGAAACCCCTTGCTACCCATTGCTTACCCCTATGTCAATTGCCTTTATTAATCATCTTTGTCGTATCTTTGGATTATATTCTCAAAAATCCAATCACACAATTTAGTAGCATTATAATTCAAGTTTATCAAACACTAGTTTATATTAGACCTACATCAACCCGAAGGTGTTTTCCAAAATGATCGTCCAGTTGCCCTTGTATGACTGACAAATTTTCTTTATTTGTATCCCTGCCAAGAACCTAGAAACCCCTAGACTTCACAGCGAAATATTGACAATAATAATAAAAAATATTTAGGTTATGATAAACTTATGTGGTGCAATGTATCCAACATAATCATGTTGACCTGTATCAGGTCTCCTCTATTGACAGGGCTTTCATGTTCAGGGTTCTTTGGAGAGGTCGATGCATTCCAAATAATGGATGATGCTCTTGGAAATGGTGCCTTGTGATCCTCCATAATGTGTATTTTGAAAATCTGGGGAGCTAAATCAAACTCCAACCCCAATTGCTATGATCTTTTAGTGCCAAATTTAAAGAACTTGATTCTATATATTTCTTCCTAAATTTTACACTGGGTCTTATATTTTTGTGCTAAGAACATTGCATCAACATGGGAAGATCATTTGTACCATCATTTGAGTCTTCAAAAGTTGGAAGAGGTCCAACTTCAAAGAAGATGGGTAATAAAAGATATATTGCAAATATAACCTTGCATTTAAGGTGCAATGAATACAATATAATATTGAACAACAAATATATCACAAAAGATCACAAGACCTCAGATTTAGGTATGAAATGTTTCAGAGTTGGATACAACTACAACCCTGTCTAGTACGCCTAGGTCCTTGAGGGAGGACTATGGATTCTCCCAAATACACCCTGGAATGTCTCTGAGAGAATTCATAGTCCTCTTGTAGGACGTCCGTAATGGAGGAGGATCCCTACCTAGAGTGTTTTTTTTATTTTTTATTATTTATTTTATTTCACTTGACAAAAATTCAAATATGGACTTCAAAAAATAATTTAAAATAAAATAAAGTATAGAAGAAACCGTAAAAGCAACTTTCACACTCATTTTATCAAAATAAAACAACACCATATTTACCTTTTATTGCATTTTTACTTCTCATTGCACATTTGCTCTCTTACTTGCATTTTTTCAATTGCTTAGAACCAAAATTCCTTCCATTTGCTAATCCTACGCCATGACGACTGCCCATTTGGTACCAAAGAGTTTAAAGAGATTACAATGAAAAGGATTGTTGATTTGAAGTATGTGTTGTGGTTTTTTTTTAAGTTACAAACTTAAAAACATTTGTAACTAGTTTTAACTTTTTTTTTGGTCATTTATTTAAAAGTTCTTTCAACAAATGCAAAATGCCTTAAATTTAATCAGCAATATTATTAGTTTTTAATGAAGGGTTGTAGGGATTTGTTAAAATGTTTCACTCTACAAGTACTAGGTCAATGCGCAAGGGACAATGTTCGAAATCGATCCTTTCTATTCCCTTTGAAAGTATGTGATGATGTTAGAACATGGATCAAGTGGAAGATATTACATTTAGGTTTGCTTAGAGTGTAAAGTTAAATATAAGAGCCCATATAATTGGGCGAAAGCCCATTTTTGTGTGATTATTGACCTTGGAATCAAAGCTTGTGGTGGGCCAAATGTAAATAAAAAGACTTGCCACCTGCAAATATCAACACATAGATCAAAGAGCAAGAAGAAGTGGATGTCTTTGTTGCTCTAAGATCAAAACATCATTTAAGAAATGAATGATTTATATCTACTAAGCCCCCTGGTGTTCCATCTCATGTTGATGTCATGACCCCATCACACTCATTTTTTTTTACATCTGTCATGGTCGCAGAGAAAGAGGATTCACCTCTTAGTCACAAGACAATAAAAGTTGCAAGGCCATTGAAAAGGGCATATTAAAATGAATACAGGGACAAGGAAACAAAACATTGTGCTTTGTGTTTACACATGTATGTTGTCATTTAATGTTGTTAGATCACCATACTGACAACTATGGTGAAATCTATTAATAAAGTCCCTAGAGAGTTCACTGGCCCAGGGTATGAAAAGATGTGTAGCACCTTGTTAGCAACGTAAAAAATATACATTGAAGATGCATTGCAGCCCATTAGGTATTTGTGATTCGAAACAAGGGTGCCCATTATTTATGATGGATGGAAAGATATGACAAATAGGTTATTAATTAATGTGGTCACAATGTGCCCTAATGGGGCAATTTTTTTAGCGTTCTTGATTGTAAGGGGTAAGTGAAAGATGCATGATTTATGTTTGACACCCTGATATAGTCCATTGAAGCGGTGGGGCCTCAAAATGTTGTCCAAGATATAGTGGACAATGTAAAAAATTGCAAAGTTGCAAACATGTTAGTTGAGACAAGATATGAAAACATATTTTGTGTCATTCATTCTATCAACCTTATGTTGCAAAAATTGAGCACCAAGTTTGACTAGATCAAACAAGTCTATAAGGAGGCAAGCGAGATCCAAATGTTCATAAACAACCATCTCGTCCCAATGTATCTTCAAATCTTTCTCAAAGTTGCAATTGTTTGAAGTAACTTTTTTTTAATCATCCATGAATCATGTATAATTTTAATTTAATTTTGTAAGTTTGTAATTTATTAAAAAAACTATTTTTGAACTTTTTTTTTTAAATTTTAATTGTTCTAATTTAATATTAGGTTGTTGAGACTCGAACTTGTCAAGGTGAATGAGGCATTGGACAACATGGTTATCAACCACCTTTGGGGTGTATAGACACAGTTAAACACTAAGAGGAACACAAATGTGAAATGGATGATTCTTGATGATGTGTGGTGAGAATGTGTGAAGTATTTCCTATTTTACTAAACCCATCGTATGCTAATTTTTTTGAATATGGATAATCTATGTTTGGGTGCGATTTATAATGGAATCAACTCAATAATTGAGTAGAAAAAGTACATCGTAAATGTCGAAGAGCAAGATCCTACAAAGATGTTCTTCAAAAAAGTGCAATTGTATCTCATTAAAATGTGAAACAAAATGTCCACCCTATCGTATCTTCTTGTTTTTGTCTTAACTCCCAAATACTACAATGCAAAGATGCTCTTTTTGTCCAGGAGGGTCCCACCATATAGAGATGTTAAAGTTAGCGAGAGATACAAGATGACATTCTCTAGACTCTTCCTCAATCTAGAAGTAAAAAACACAGTGAGGTGAGAGTTTGGGCATTTCGTAAACTTAAAGGTCACTTCCTTGGCACTCTTCATGACAAATGCAAAGAAGACGCTCATATGTGGTGGTACTTTCATGAGCAAGCATACACCCACCTCCAACAACTTGTAATAAAAATTCTATCACAAGATTTTAATTTTTTTTTTAATTGTACTTTTTTTATCAACATTTTGTTTTAACTTTTTACTCTTATAAATTTTAATTGACTTTGTGGCTTTCCTCAATAGCTTGTGAGTTCCTCTTTAGTTGAGCAGAACTAAGGTACATACACATTTTTCCATTTAATTAAGCGCAACAAGTTGCCAACGAAAAATGCAGAGGATTAGGTCCATGTGCATTCCAACTTGCATCTTCTGACACACAAGCAAGATGAGTACAAACAAAAGACAAGAAGTGTTGGGATGTCAACTCAGAGACTACTAACTTAGATGCCTTTGTTGCCTCCCTTTCATGGCCCGACAACGCCTTGCATAGCGGAGCTAATGGGAGTGGCATTGCTACTACTTGTAATTCTAATGAACCACATGATGCTTAGTATGAAGAAATTAAAGACCAATATGAATATAATGAAACGATGAATATGTTGATTTGCCTTTTTTTGGTTCATAAATCATAACATTTGCACTATGTACTTGTTCTAAGACTAATCTAAGTTTGACCATTCAATATCATGACATTTGGCATTAAATTATCATTCAATATGTTTTGTGGTTATTTAATTTATTTTGTTTAGTCGGCATATTATGTGGTTAATTTTTTTTATATGGGTTATACTTTATATATATATATTATTTTATTTTTTTGGTAAGGCCATGTCAAAAAACATATCCATGCCCAAAAAAATTGTTGTATCTGCATACCCGAATCTCGTATCTATATCCATACCAATACCAAGATCGACTATTTAGGATTTTATTGTTGTAAAACAGTGTATAGCAATTGATTTGCACTTTTGGAAAAAATAAAAAGAAACTCAATAAAGAGTAATTGGTAAAATCTCAACAAATACCATTGTTCTAGAAAACTAGTACAAATATTTTAAATAAATCTATCTAAAAAACACCGATAGATATCAAATTGATTCCATTATCTTCTCTATAAATTTCCTATTGACTAGTGATAGAAATCTTCAATCTAGCAACGCCATTACATTGGACTTGGTAAAAATATTTTTAGGAAAAAGAAAGGGCTCCAAACTCTGCTATATGCTGAAGAGATCATAAATTTTCAATTTCCTTGTCTAAGCAAGAAGAAAAACTGCCTTGTGATGGTCAAATGGAAGTCAAATTTAAAGTTGTTTTTAATTATTAATGCACTCACATTACAACCCACCACCATCCCCGGTTGCCATTGTAAGGTGCTTATCAACGTAATTATCATATGTAGAGCCCTAACTAAGATCAAGGTATTACTTTCAACAATATTAGAGCCGGAACTGAATGGGAACAAAATACATACTCAGGAATGCCTACACATCAACATAATTATCATATGTAGAGCCCTAACTAAGATCAAGGTATTACTTTCAACAATATTAGAGCCGGAACTGAAAGGGAACAAAATACATACTCAGGAATGCCTACACAACAAAAGGAGGAAATGTACTTTACTGAGGTAGTGTGGGCATCAACCGAAAGTCCACAATCTCTTGTTTACTATCTGCACACAACAATCTTTAAAATAAAATCCTCGCTCTAATACCTAAAATCCTATGTATAGCCAATGTGCACACTTAAGCTCTTTCATCTTTTACAAGTGGAATAACATAGGACTTCTCTGATAGAAAAATTACAACTGATGAACACAAACATGAAATCTATCAACCAAATTATTCACGACTCAAAATTCTTAACGACCCAGACAAAGTACCAATAGCAAATACGGAGGCAAGTTACCTTTAAACATGATAACTTTCCGATGACCGTTGAAGGGATTCGCCTAGACCCAAGCAAAATCAAGGTTATGGCTGTGGTTCTCACCAAGGCCATAGTGCTCCACAGTTTATGCAATTGTAGAGTCTTAAAAATGCTGTTGACCGAGAAGTAAGCATGTCCATTGTGATATGAGATTTTCCCCCATCCCCTCTTCCGTTACCGCAACTTACCCGAATGGTATACAGCATTTGGTTCAGGTGATTGTAATCCACTCATAATTTCGTTACAGACCAAACTTTCAGACATGACAATTCGAACAATGGAATGAAGGTAAACAAGTCCAAACATGCATTAGGCTTGTACCTTTTTATTCGGACAACCAATGCAAATCTATCTGCTAATAAAAAATAAATCGTCAATACTGAGAACAAATATAACGAGCTTCAGAAAAAAATTCTGGGACTCGTTTTCATGTTGATATGTAATTTGAGAAAATGATTCTCTTCCAGTTCTATAGATTTACAACATCATCCGGTATGGCCAAAAAGAGATTTCTTTGCGCCTATACACAAATACACTTCATATCATTCACTTGAGTCGCTATCATATGCTGCGCAAAGTGAAGACAAGCCTGTATTTGCAGTACCGTCTTGAACTCCACAATTTAAATTGGTTTTTTCCCCTGCCTTTTGAAGAGCTTCACTTGTATTTTCCAGGGTCTTCTTTTTTATAGAGAAGGCCACAGAGACGGCCTTAAATGCAAACCCAGCTTTGGAAATGCCACCACCACTGCCCTCTCCTGGAATAATTAATTGCCAACAAGCTTAAGTCAGAAGCAGACCATGGCTGACATAAGACACAGGGAAGCAGCAATAGCATTGTATTCATATATATTACCCTATACAAATATAAAATTTGAAAAATAAATGAAAGCGGTTACCAAATTTCAAGTAGTAAAAGGGCAATACACCTTTTTCTAACTAATTCAATCTTATTTTGGTTGATAATATTTCAGAAATAAATAAGCAAAATCATATTAAACGGAAGGGCCTTGAAACAAAGTTGCAAAAGGAACAGAAGCAGGGAACAGCATTTTGTAAACTTAAGAAGTGAAAAGGCAATACATTAGGATTTTTAGATATATATCCAATCAAATAGAAAAGGTTCAGAAAGTAAAGGTTAAAGCTAGAAAATGAACCGAAGAAAAACAAAGAAATAAGTCTATATAGTGGAATTATGTCCATGGACAAACAAAAATCAATCAACGGGCGTAGGAAACAGAAACAGAAGAGTGCATAGGGCATCAACAGGTCAAGAAGAGGAAAGCAAAGTAGAAAAGAGATCATCAATAGAAAATGTGCAAGTGTTTCCCCAACATGGGGTTTGCTCTAAAAGTTAATATAAATGGGAAGTGGTAGCCCCCAAAGGCTTTATAGATGAAAATACATTTGGATGGAGCCTTGAAGGGAAACCTCAGACAGGCTGGAGCTATAGAAATTTGAAGAGGCCTTTGGCTGGCAAGGCAGAAGAGACTTGATTCAATTTGAATCAAGACGCATTCACGAATAATGACCAATTACCTCTGAAAAGAAAATAACTTGAATCCACATGATTGGAGGCTGAAGAACTTGGTCCTTCAAATTTTCCTCCAAACTAAGGTTTCTCATATTCCTTGCAAGTATAATAAGGTGTCTGACCCTTTTAACAAAAAAGGCCTTGAATTTGAAATTCACAAATTTGGTCAAATACCAGCATGCGACTACCCTTGAAACTGAGCTCTATGCCCGCTTAGAGGGCTTATTAGTGAATAAATCAAACATGATAATTAAACTTGAGGCAAGGATGGTGCCGCCTAAAGCTTCCACGGATCTTTGCTTTAGAGTTTATTGGTAAACACTGAAAGCTAACCACAACTTCAAAGTGGTTATACCTCGCAGAAACGTGTCGAAAGGAGGGGCCCGTGATTCCCATATCCCTCAAACCACCATAAAGATTTTGAAGGGGTCGCCTTGCAAGGCACAAGGCATATGCCAGAGAGATTTATGGGACCTAAAAGATTAATTTTGGAAGTTATTTTACAGCCCACCAAGCCCAACTTTAATTGCAGGTTATGCCACCATTCTGGGGCAACTGCATGTGAGACAAGGTGGCTTTCCAAAACCAGCTCCCATGGATCTAACCACTCACAGCCATAAATAAAATTCACAGCTTCTGCTATACACTTCTTTAACTGTCAAATCCTGCAGATCTGAGTAAAAAATTCCTTGAAATGTTGTCTTTAACATTTTTTAATGATCTTTTCACTGATCTGCCACTAGCATCACCATGGGGAGAGACTCTTCTTCTGGAAAATCACAGTGGAACACAGGTAACCACCACTGTGAAACATGGGAAAGCAATCAAAAGCTTCAGACTGATAAGAGGCTGTTGGAAAAATTAAAAATAAGGAATTACGTGGCAAGGATCTTGCTAGGACAGATGGTGACCTTGACTATAAGGACATGGCCACATGGAAGATGATGGGATCTCATGCAGTGGAAATAGGGCTTTTACCAAGACCACTAAGATTAATGAGGCTGAAACACTTTGTTCTAGGAATACAACAAATATCTTGGAGGTTAGTTGGATGCCCAACAGAAGACCACCTTGAAGGTTTGGGAAACCATTATGCGCTTTCTGGTTGCAAGGAGTAAGGATAGTTCAACTGTGGTGAATAAATTTTTTTCCACAAATTTCTCAAGAGGAGATTGCCAAAGTCATTCCAGACACAGCTTAGAATCCCAACCTCAAACTGGGGTGGCCCATTTTCTAAAGATGAGCATTTTCACCTCTCTTCCCACCCGCACAACACAGTTTTGGGGTTTTAGTGAGTTGAGTGATTCTGGAATTATTGGTTGACCTTTCAATTCTGAGAATGATAATCCTGAGAGAACTATGGAAGGTGGTCTGTCTGTGAAAGAAGACACAGAAAAAATAAGATCTCTTTAAAACTTGAATTCCTTAAAAAACCAAGTCAAAGGCTTAATGGGTGTTGAAACGACCCATGAAAAGATGTTAATGGAGCTGGGGAATTCTGTGTGGGCAAAAGATACTAAAATACAAACCCTTGAGACTCGGTTGCTGGGAATGAAGAGAGACAAATCTGATGTCGCAACTCTGCACACTCGCAGGAAGGAGTGGTGTTCTGAAAACGTTGGCCGGTCAATCTATTCCAGACATCTTCAGTAAAATCAAATAGATGGTCTATGATGGCAATGAGAGTGTCAATAAAGAGGGTTTGAGGGTCAGCACAGCCAACTGCATGGCTCTTGAAGTTGAACGTACACCCAATTAATGCTTATGACTTTTAAATTTTTTAAAAGCCCTGATGGTTGCAGGTCAATTACCAGATTGAAGGGGAATGGGGGTTACTACAGGAATCCTGATAGAGTTTTGCGAGGAGATGTTGAAAGAGTGCCTAGTGAAGATCTGCGGGATTTGAATGCTGATCCAGTTGGCAGGAATTTTGTGTTCTTTCCAATTCCACTGAAATGAAATTTCTGAAATAAAAAGGGCTTTATAGTTTTAGGGTTAAAAAAAATTTGATTTCTGTTTTGATTTTCTCTGCAGTACTCTTTCCAGTTTAGACTGAGTATTATACCATGGATGGGGATGCTTTTACAGCCTTCTGGATGTAACGTTCACTGAGACACAGACTGAAATCTGTATTTGAAAATCTTCCAAGCCCAGTGTTGATACTACTTACAGTCTGTTGTAGTTTTTCCTTGATATTAATATAGTGTTTGGCTTTTTATTTAAAATAAGAGTAGGCGAGTGTTAAGTGAGCGGAAATGCATAGATGAAAGCACATGAAAATTCCTGTCAAGAAAAAAACCACTATGGCAATATACCCTCTCGAACATCACCTAAATTTCACTTCCAACAAAATACAGATATTTCTACTAAGACCAACCACTTGAAGGTTTCCTTCCAAATGACCTAAGCGACGATATTCTTACTTGTATAGCACAAAGACAAAGTAATTACAAATTTACAGTGGAGCTTTTTATTTCCAGTTGTTGTCCTGTAAACCATAATATGTTCATTAAAGAAGAATGCCACTTTACATGTTCGCCATTTAACCAATCGACCAACAATTTCTTTATGAAAAAAGAAGCTTCACAATTTAAATGTACTGAGGAAGGTTCTTACCTTTACCGCCATGATTTGTACTGCTTCCAGTCAAAATATTAGCTGGATTCTCCATGCTTTCCACACTCTCAGAATTTTCATCCCTTTTCCTCTGCAAAAAAAATTCACATCAGAAATAATACACAATACTTTGTTACAGAAAACCACAAAAGTCAGACAAACAAACTCTAAATTCTACTGCTCTGTCAAATATGATAAGACTGAACATAAATTAGCTATGCTGTAGAGACTGAAAATGAGCAAAGAGACCATCAACTGTACAAAACATTAATCTGTAACACCCTGTTCCCCATTTTTCCATTTAAGAATTCCCCAGTTGCCGATAGAAGCTACTTCATAATCTCAAAACGACTCAACAGAAATAAAATCGATCAAAGCCATTATAAAGTTATAGTTAGTGGAATGTGATGAAGTACATAAAGTTGGCAGTAAGAAATCTATCCTCGGCTCTCTCGTTGGGTAAAATTTGCAGTAGCTACAGACATTAGGAAAGGAGTAGCTTAATTTGGCATCCAAGCCTTCACAAAGTATTTTATCTTTCAAAGGCTTTTCTTGCCCAGTCATTGGTAATTAAAACTGTCTATCCTCCAAGTCACTTTGAACATTTGAATAATAAACAATAAACAGTCTGCGCAACTTGAATGACATGTCCTCGCAAGTAGCGGTATCTTATTGATGGGAATCGTCTGCACATGACAGTGTAGAAGATGGCAACAGGCCTTGGGTGAATGCCAGACTAGGAATTTATCATCGGACTAGCATAAGACTTCTCAGTTTGACTAATAGGCATCTATTAGGGTTCCGATAGGTTGACACTTGACAGCCATTGATTCAGATGTGATCCTCGTTGACTTCCTACTTTTTGAAAGAGAATATTCTGAACAAAGCATCATTAGAAACAGTTAACATTCTGACAATGAAATTCAATGACAACAGACATAATTTCAGAAGATTTCTACTCAGAATTGCATACAAACCAAAACAAAAATAATTGGTAAATTATACAAATTGGCTATTGTTATCCATTGTCATTGATGATTTAAGCGGCCCAGCCCAAAACCTAGGAGTCATGGAACTTATGCCTTTACAAAACACACTCAAAATGTACTTCAACATGAAGGTTGCTGGCTAATTTGAACTCAAGGTTTTAAACTATGGCTCAAACAGTGCATATCTTATAACCTCAACACAGAGGCACATTGCTGATGGTCCGGTCTTTCTTGAGGTAACCACCTTTCAGCTTGAACATTGATATGCCTGTGCAGATTTTGGAATTTTATCCATACAAAATTGTACTCTCTGTCTAGCCCTTCCTACCACTCAGGTATGTAGCTCATCTTTACGGTTCTATGTCTTTTGTGTCCATGCTGACCTAGATGATAGGTTTTTCGGCCCCTTTAGTAAAGATTGAAGTCATAATGACTCTCCAAGTAGGAGACCCTGTTGCAGAAAGAAGCATGCATAGGTAACGTAAAGTATCCACAATAAGCACTGAAGGGCCACTGGCAAGCACAATTCTTAGAGATAAGTCATCTTTCAGCTACTGCTTTTCAAGGATCCAACACAAATAAGAACAGCTACCAAACAAGAATGTAAAACAAGAATAATATCTTGTATGAAATATAAAACAATCCTAGTAATCGTTGACCGAAAAAAAGGGACCATTAAAATTGTTTTAGTGTCATGGCTAGAAGGGGAACACAGAAGTCCACTGACAGATTGGCGCTGAAGGGAACCATTGGCAGAGGCATGTGGGTTACCAAAGGACACAGTGCCAAGCTATGAATGATTGCTGAGGGAGGCATAAGGAGACCCAAGAAAGGAACACACCAACTAGCAAAAGGTGCAGATGGATACATAGAGCTGAGGGCGGAAGTACGAGCGCCGAATGGTACCAGATATTCGAAGAAGACAGATCGGTATGATTGGCCGTTGACCATGCCAGAACTTCCTGAGCAAGTGCCACTTGGCAGATACATGGAACAGGTGTCACTTTGCATGGATACACGTGTTGATGTTCTAGGCTTCTTCTGAGCCTATATATATACTCGCCTCATTAGAAGGAATTTATCAATTCATGTTCAATGGGAAATGCTGCCGATTTGCAGCTGAAAGAAGTAGAGTTGGATGGCTAGGGTAGATGCTGCTAGTATGCAGATTAGGTGCATCGTGTAGGGAAAACTTTGCTATAGTCTTGAGATCACGAGAAATGCCTAAGGGCCATGAACATACATTTGATGCTGAGAAATATAATACTGTGTTGGTGCTATCATTATTGGGTACCTGTATGGGAAAACTCTACCATAGTCTTGAGGTCACAAGAAACTCTGCTAGTATGCAGATTAGGTGCATTGTCTATGGGAAAACTCTACTATAGTCTTGAGGTCACAAGAAATGCCTAAGGGACATGAACATACATTTGATGCTGAGTAATATAATACTATGTTGTTGCTATCATTATTGGGTATCTGTTTACATGGAATAGTGCTGGTTATGTGTTAAAGATACAGGGGGTTCACTAAATCTAGGATATGGTCTTTCCGTTTGCATCTTCCTGAATGCAAGTAGGGTAGGATAGCTCAAGATGGAGTATGTATGCTTTTCCATGGTTCTGACTACATAACAAGACCGGACCCTGGCCATGCACTTCTGGTGAGACATCCTGCAAAGGACAGTGTCTTCCATCAAGGGAGATGCCCCAACATGTTTGAGGATTTCATCCGTGCATGACCGAGGAGAGGAGTAAAATAATACCAACAATACTTTTTCAATTTTGATTTGATAAAAATCAGGGCTCAAACCTATGTTAGCAGTAGCATGACCTCCCCCTACCATTTCTCAAGTCCATCACATTTATCTTTTTGTTTTGTTTTTTGTTTCCATATCCAACCATTTCTTAACCTCCGGAGCCCATTTCCCATATCAATACCCTTCCTCATTTTACATTTATCGCAACATAGGCTGAAAGACATATCCAGAGGTATCACTGCTCTAGTTTGGCCCCAGATATGACATGGACACACGAGTCAGATCCTGCTGTTCACTGAAGGAATATTCAAATTTCTTCCAAACATTAGGAATGTTTGTCAGAAAGACCATCTAAAGCATGCAGCAGACACTAGAGTTGTTTATCAAATGTCTGTTTTAACTTTTACTTTAGAGAACATAGATTCTACCCATATAAAAATTAGCTTAATAGACCAAGCACTCAAAACAATTAATTTTTAGTATATATCCTATATTTAAAAAGTACATAAAGAAAAGGGTTAACAAATTCATTCGTTTCTGTATACAGAGAATGAAAACTTCAAATTTTATAACTCCTTGGTGCCCAAAACTTAGAAAGGCTTGTCAGTTCGAATCATAAAGAAATTTGCCTCGAGAATTAGAATTGATCAATTTGGAGAGAAACTATGTTTTGCATGAACTAGAAACGGATTTGTATTAGTTTTAGTTTTTTGGCAAGTATCTGGGGTCAAAATTAGACCACCACCACTAGCCCAAACATCCCTAGAGGTCAAAGTAGTGGGTTTTACATCGCCCTGCTATCTGAGGCTGGAAACAAAAAAAAAATAGGAAAGAGGATCACTTATAAGTTTACCTTAAGTTCATGGCTTTTTTCTTTTTCCATCTTTTGTTTGTTTCCAATATCGTACTCATCCTCATCATCATCATCATTTAGCCGCCGTATAAAGTTCTTAGAATCCTGTCACACTACATGTTAGTTCAACTCAAAGTAAGTAGAGAATTATAATTCAAATGCAGCAAAGCTAAGGGGAAGACGAGCAGCAAGAATGTTGATTGTCATAAGACCTACAAATCAGTTCAATTATTCAAGCTACCAACCTGGAGAAATACAGACTTGATAAGTGCTTCATCTTCTTCTTCCAATTTCTTTTCCTGGAAAACAACAGCAATCAGCATGTCAGCAGATTTGACAGTGTTGGCAACTTTCCAGCCTGTAATACATTTCAGCATATAATATTGGTTAAACAACATGCACCTTTTCTTGTGTCGTGTGTCGCAGAGCCTCCAGCATTGCATCCGTGCTGATTGTTGCATGCCTTGCCTGAAACAAATTAAAAAGAACTTCCAATCTCAAATAGAAGTCAGAGACGCAAATAAATTAAGCTATTAAGTTATGTAAGATTGAAGTCCCAAAGAACCCCACAATATTTAAAAAAGTGATAGATTAACAATATGAAGCACTAAATGTCTGAAATTCCTAAATTTCTATATTCTTGTCACTGGAACATTTAATCTCCTATGTTGGAACTGCTTATGAACAATGTTTCACGTGAGAATTTGAAGTCTCTGTAAACCAATGACAAAACTCCTTGCAAACAGTACAGAAGGACCAGCACTAAAATATAAAACACGTTCAGATTAATAAAATCTAACCTTCATAGATTTCATCTCATCAAGGGCGGCAAGTATATCCATCTCTCTCTTGGAATCTATGGTACGATTTTCCAGTGACTTCATTGCATCGCCCATTTCCTCAGCATCTCTCTTCTTCTTTTCCTTGTCTACCTCCTGAATTCTAAAAGTGTTAATAAATTATGGATTGTCCGTATAGCTTCAATTCCATGAAAAATGTCCTTAATGCTAATTTTAAGTGAATAAAAATAAAATGGAACCACAAAAATAAAGTATATTAATATATCTGGTTCTTGATTACCTCATCTTCAGCACGCCAAGGTTCAAAATTACGCATTGCACCTGACTCCACTATATAATCTGAGTTCTCGGGATCCGTCTTCATAGTCAGCTCTGCCGAGCATTTTGTACATTTAAAGTAGAATCTGAATATTTGGATACCTAAATATGTCTCGCCAATAACATCCTCTTTGCGAGAATTGAACTTGGTACCCTTGTAAATATAATTCCCACACGTATTGCAGCGGATACTCATTGGGAGCATCATGCGTACTTTTATCTGCTGGTTTTTGGGCTGCCTTCTTCTGGGTATTTTGGAGGGGTCAAAATCTGGAGGATAGTATTTGTTCAAAACTTTCCTTTCTCCCATTTTTTGGACTTCTTATAATCCCAAAAATCTGCACAGAATATGAACATATAAATTTAATTTGTATATTGATAGCAATAAACTTTATTAGCTTAGATTTGGAATGGAAATAACTCAATGACCTTTTCAATTCCATACAAATATAAGACACCACGTTAAATTTAACTTTCTAATCTAAATAGTTGTAAGCAACAATATGACAAACTGCATGTGGTTATGTTTCAATCTCTCAAGCAAGTTAAATACAATTTTTATTAGTTCTCCATTTTCAGAAAAAATAATGATTTGAAAGCATTATCGTACAAGTTTCTTGTTAGATGCACTCACAGAAAAGAAAAGAACATTGCAATGAATAAACACAGAGAAATCAATAAAATATAAGAGAGAATCAAGTAAAAGTGAGGGCCAACCACAATACATAAGAGAGAATCAATAAAATATAACAAAAAATCCTTTAAGGACCAAAGTCAAGTCAAAGCAGTACGCTAAGATGGGTTTACACAAATAACATCACCCGTTAAACACAGCTTGAGTGACCACAATACTGACATTGCATCCACAATCCCTATTATTTCCCCTTAAGGACAGCATCAAGAACATCACGTAAATTTGCAAACTTTTGGATCAGAATCATGTGAAAGAACAAAGTGCAACATACACTGAGATCTACTCAATTTCTCAGAAAATGCAAGATGTCCAAGGCTAAAGTTACTTGATCACAGACAAACAAGTTTCTAAAAATTTCAGACATAATTCATTCATCCACATGCATTCAAGGCTCGTAAACATTCTTATACTGGTTTTCCGAGAACTATAATAAAATATTTTTCAAGGGTTGCAAAGAATCCAACTGTGGAAATCTGAAAACTCGTAACATTTATACGTTGTTTTATTTCTGAATATCATTGTGTCATTTCCTTATATATTACACGGTGATATCCAGAAAACAAAATGTCCACCTGTGTAAATTTAAAAAATCTAACATTTATATTTTTTACTTGTATTTTATGATTATTGTTTTTAATACTAATACCATTAATTCCACAAAGGTACAGGGACTGATCTAGCATCAAAAGAAAATCTGAGATAGCTTTGAGTCTACAGGGTTAATATTAAGGAGACCTGCACTTTTTGAAGTACAGAAATCCTGGAAAATCTTTATCAATATTGAGTTGTTAAATAAGTATTAATCTAATAGTATTCTTCTATTTCCTAAATATTCTATATGTTTTATATAAAAATTTAACTAATTATCAAAGAAAAAGTATTGTTTTATAGACAATGGGGCAAATATGTTTTTGGAAATGGAAACCTTGTCAATTTACGAATATTTTTAGGAGGAAAATGACAAAAATAGCCCATTGACAAATATTAAAGCCCTAAAACCATCCCTACTTTGAAAATGGCATTTTGAGAACGCTGATCTGAAGGAGAAAATTTTCCACCATAAGTAAAATTGAGTGTGGGGTGGAGTGCAAGGGATAGGGCCTTTAGGCACTCGTCCGACATGAGGGTCACCTTAACCAGGTCCCCTTCTTCTAAGACTGTGTCAAATGTCCCTGCAGTTCTCCCTTTCCCAAATGGTCCTTAGTTGTCGTCATGCATTTCCATATCAATTATAATTACCCAAGCAATTTCCGATTGTGTCTGCAACTACTCCCTCTGTTGATCAATCGCAGCTTACTGTATATTATTTAAATATTCATGTGATTGGAGGTCCGCTGACCATGTAATAACCCAGAAACACCATGGTTTTCTTCACTTCAGATTAACAACTTTTCAAGGAATTCTAATGTTACGTTAATGGCATTTTAAATAATCAGAATCATTGATCAGGGACTGTAAACCCACTCCCCCCTTCCCCCAAAACTTCAATATTCCGTATCTCTAGCACCATTTATCTAAGTTTGTAATTAGTTTTGCTTCTCAAATCCATCTGCTTACCATTTGCCCAAATTTGATTTTGACTGACAAGAATATAGAACAAATGAAAAGTAGCTTTGAGTGGATTGGTGACACCAAAAGACTTATATGTTTTCAACTCAATGTAAGTGGCTAGACCACCATTACTACCTAGGCTTCTGTTACAGACCTATTCTATGGTAGGGGGCACAATTCACCTTTTCATGTAACTAAACCCTTTATGTTATGTGAGTCCAATAGGACTAGTTGTATGGGTCCACTAGAAATTGTTTTTTTTTTTCTTTGGTTGGTCTGTGGGACAATCTGGTGTGTACATTTGGTTCTGTTTCTTAGATTTATCTTTTTGTAAGAAAAACTAGTTATCCCAAATTCAAGAGGTGGAAGAGCTAAAGTGGGAAAAAGGTTATTAATGGAACATGTTTTGGAAAAAAAAATCTGGTGGCACAAGTCTGTTGACTGTATTTGACCAAGACAACATCCATGTTGTCGTGGATTCAGCCTGAATTGGCATCTACACCACCTGATCAAGCAACCCAAGTACATTGATGATCGATCCGCACCTTCCCAAGGCCCATTCACATCTTTTTGGGCCTTCGCAAGACATTCAGAATTATTTTTTGCACTTATCGCGAAATCCATTGATGCGAAGCTCGGCTCTTCATTGTGAAACTTTTCCTTTGTTGCGAAGCTCACTTCTTCATTGTGAATTAAGTCCTCCTTTGTGAAGCTCATTCCTTCATTGCGAAGTTCATCTCTTCTTTGTGAAACTCCTCAGTTTTGTGAACCTCATGCTTTGCTCCTTGACAAATCACTTCATTGCAAAACTCCTTGTTTCGCACTGCCAAAAAATCAACAATGCTCTCTTCCCTCTTAATGGGGCAAATCCCCCATACACCCCGTAGGCCAGATTTGACAAGTAAATTTGGCACTGTTCAGCAAAACTGTCGAAGGGTGAAGAGTCACACATTGAAGAACAACCATTTGAAATTGTCCAACTTCTACAACAGTTCTTTAGCCTCCACAACTTTGTATTATATGTATACATATCTGTAGCATCAGATAGCAATTGGATAGGAGAAGATAAACAGCCGTACTTCTCCCTCAAGAATATGCCATGTACAGAATGCACATATTAGTAATAAAAGTCTCTCAGTTCTATTATTTTCTCTTTTCTGAAAATTGTTTATTTTGCTTCCACATGCATATAACACATCTAACTGTTCATTTTGATTGGTGTCCCCAAATACCTCCTGTTTTTTAAATCACCTTCTCAGGAAAGCTCTCTCTTTATGTAAGGTTCGTCTATTTTCAATAATGTCATGGATTTGTTTTCTTTCCAGTCCTTATAAAAAAAAGCTCAACTCTGATTTTACAGCAGCTACAGATTCACGTTTAGTTTCTAGCAGTTACATAATTCTGTCTTACTTAAGATTTAGATCTAGTTTTTACTTCTTCACAATTTTAGAATTCCAGTAGTTCCAGATTTCTATTAATTTCAATTTCTTAGAATCTCTTCATACCAATATCAGTTTATTTTCAGCAGTTTCATCTTCAGTTTCAGTGGTTATCAGCTTAGGATGACAACAGTGGTATCAGAGAACTTTCCTGGCCTTGTCGAAGCATGCAAACTATGGGATATTTTTCCAAAATCTCGTTTCCAGGATTAGAGAAGTACTGATCTTTCCTAGATTTGAAAAATATATATAAGTTTTCAGGTTTCAGATTTCAGGTTTTCTACACTTAAATTTAGTCTAGTACAACTTTCGGTTTTCAAACTTTTTTTCACTAGTCTTAGAAATAATATCCAAGTTCAACCTAAGTTTTAAATCATGTTTCAAATTTTTGGCTTTATGCAAAGGACATTAGCAAGTATTTCTGAGTATTTTTGAAGAAGACAATAGAAATTTCCTTCAGTGGAAACAAGAATCAGAATCAAGGGTTGGTGTACATTATACACAACGGGAGAAAATTTTGTACGTCAAAACCTGGTTGGATTTTTATGCTGAATAGTAATCTGGAGGTCAAAACCTGGTTAGATTTTTATGCTGAATTGCAAACTGGAGGTCAAAACCTGGTTGGATTTTGAAGCTGAATGCTGCAAATGGTATGTAGAGATGCTAAAAACAATCCCCTTACCAAAAGAAACAAATTTGCATATCTCGATGAGGAAGAGCTTGATGGGATTGGCAGCAATCAAAAGGAATCGGCAACTTTTGAGGATCTCATTGTGGATGAAGAGACTTTGACCAAGGACGGAAATATATTAATCCAAGAAGTGATTGGCAAAAATTTGAGCCTTGATGGTGGCCTTTCCAAAATGAGGCTGATGATGTGGATGTGACTGAAAGCTTGCTCCATAGTTGTGGTCATGATCCTCTTACAGTTGCTGTTAGAAGAGAGACTCCAACAAAGACAAAGGAAAGGGTTATTAGCAATCACCAAACACATGTAGCCTACACTCTTTTTTAGTACCATATTTGCAGGAACAAGGGAAAGAACCCACAAGTATTGTGTTTAGATTGGCATCATGGCTCCATGGCTGAGAAATATTTTTCCAGATATTGAGCACTTACATTGGACGAACCTACACCCAGGGTTGATTTCAGAACTGAATGGCCTAGTCTAGAGAAGCAAGTACACTTATTGACTGGAGATTGCCTGCTAGTAAAAACAAAGACATTAGGAGCAATTTCCTTGTGCGCTAAAGCAGACCAAGATGGAGCTCTGCATTGTCCTCCATGGACACAGCTTGCTGAAACACTACACTACTTGCAGCTATTGGTTACAAGTTTGAAAATTGATCTTCCCTCAATTCAAGAAAGAGCACACCATGTTCTTTCTAAATCGTGCCAACTTCAGCATATCTATGGATGCAGGATCGGGGAAGCATGGGGTACATATTTGGAGAGGATGATGATGTAGTACACACTTATACTAGGGAGGTGAATGTTGGAGCAATTGCCCTTCTCCTCTATGGGACATTATGTGGAGAACAAGATTTTTTTCAATCAGTAATTATTCACATGGAATTTACTGGATCGTTGTTTTGAGCCATTTAATCCAGAAGGCTTGTCAGCAAGATTTGAAGAAGATTCAAGAATCTCGACTTCTAACACTTCTATGTTGTACCGCTTTTGGGGGCAAAGCAATTCAGGGAGGGGGAAATGTTATGAACCCTTTCATTCTATGGTAGTGGGCTCAGTCCACCTTTTCATGTAACTAAGCTCTTTTTGGCATGTGGGTCCCAATGGGACCAGTTGCATGGGTCCACTAGAAACTGTTGTTTTATTTTATCTTCTTTTGGTCAGTGGGGCCCAGCCTTCTGGGTCCATTTCAATTTGGATTATTAGATGCACCTATTTGCAACGAATACTAGTTATCCCACATTCAAGGGGTAAAAAAGCTAAAGTGGGAAGAATGTTACAAACATACTCTGAGCTAGTAAAGTGGCACTAGTCTGATGATTTTTTTGGCCTAGATAGCATTCACACTTTCCTGGATTCACCCTGAATTGACATCCACACCTCCTAAGGAAAGTTATTGTCTCTTTTTACAGAATTTTCATCTATTTTCAATGGTGTCGTGGCTTTAATTTCTTTCCAGTCCTTAGAGAAGGCGCTGAATTTTGATTTTTATACAGCTCCAGATTTAGTTTTAATTCCAGAGTTACATAGTTCTGTTTTACTCAAGCTTCAGATCTAGGTTTTACTATTTAGAAATTTCAGATTTACAGTAGTTTCAGATTTCTGTTAATTTCAATTTCTCAGAATCTGTTCACAGCATTATAAGTTTATTTTCAGCAGTTTCATCTACAGTTTCAGTGGTGATCATTTTAAGATCAAAACAGCTTCCAGCTTATAACTAACCAAGAAAGGCCATGCATCAGCCCAATTTGACAATCCATGTGCTATGCCTGTTATCTGAGGATGTTATTTAATCAAATAAATGGAATTCTCCTTGTCAGGTATATCAAAATACATTCCTTATTTGATTCTCTGCTGGCTATGATACTATATCTCTTCATGATCACTCTTTCTTCACTTTCAAAAAGACAGTGCTTGCATTCAACCCTTCACTCAGTTTGATAGGGGAGAGGAGAAATATAAGGCAAGGGTCATATATATGCTTACAGGGTCCTCAACTGAAGGAATGGAGAGGACTCAACAAAATATGAAAAATGACTGAGGAGAATAAATGACATGCAGAAACATGAATCCAGAATCAGCAAAGCTAATGGGATATATCTCCAAGATGGGAAGAACCCCTTTATCAAGTACACAGATGTGAGACTATTAATCTTTTACCACTCACAGGGCTGGGATGATTCTTCCTGCAATTAGGTTTAATCCTTGTTGAATCAGGAACCTATGTCCAGGGACCGGTGAATATCCCCTGCCAGAAAATTCTCTGCAGCCAAACTCAAACTAGGGCATCTCAGGCAATGGTCCCATGGAAGGGACTCCCAAAATGTTTCTCAGAAAGTGCTTCTTCACAAAATCAGGGGCCTTTTGCAAGAAAATGGTCTCATGGGATAAATTATATTCTGATACGTTACAGATTTTTAGAATTTTGCATTCAAAATTACCACTAAGATATTTTAAGGAAAATTATTAAAAATGCAGACCATAAAATCTCTTAATGCATGCTGCAAACATTCAGCACACAGAGCAAGCTGCCCATGTTTACATGTCCAAAGATGGATAATACACAAACTGTGGAAATCTAAGGGAAATTTTGACAGCATATAAACCCGTCTTGTGTAACCTCTGACCTTAAAGGCATTCTGAGTTTGATGATAAGGGGCAGCAGGGTGAGGGTTACAATTAAACTTAAAAAAACCTTAATATACAGTTTAGCACAATTCTGTTAAAAGCTATAGGCAATTGTTTATGTTGTGCTAAAAGCTATAGGTAATTGTTTAGGTCACCACCGAGAGAGACACCAATCTGGTGTTTAAGACCCTCCTTGAGGATTGCTTGTCCATTTAACTTATATATCATTCAGATTCTGTGCTCCTAGGCTGGACATCATGATCAAGTTCAGTAGTAAACTGAAACTCGCCAATCCACCGCTACACCGGAGTACCACAAAGTGTGGCCCGAAACCTCGATGTTTCATGAAATAAAAACCTATGGTTTTTTAAACAGAAGCTTCAATTGTTAACAATTATAACGGACTGCTAAAGCTTGAAAGTTCTGATATAAAAAAGGTCCAAATTCCAGCGCAGAAAGCTTGAAAACATTTTAGCTACTTAAATTCCCATCATGTTGACATACACAGCAACAGACATACAAGGATAGAAAGGCCAAAGGCCGTTTAATAAGTTAAAAAATAAACATTAACTGTTAATTTACTGTTTTTTGTCCATTAAATTGTAGTTCAGAAAGCATAAAATGAATCCAAACTTACAGTAAACCCTCGGACGCAAATCTCCCTTGAAAAATAAAACAGTGACGCTGCAAAACGTTCTGAGTCTTGTAAATATTTACCGAATAATACAAGCCCGGCCGAGGTCGATTTAATGGCGAAAAGAAACCAGAGATTAATAGAAAGAGGATTTGTGATTTGGACCCTTCTGAATTTAATATAGGGATTGTAAAATAGGATTGTTGTGGTGTGTTTATAACATGGATGATTGGGAATTTAATCTTCGTGTCATATTTTTTTTGGTTACCTATTTGACGGCTTTTGTGTGTCGGGGATACTTCCCTGCCTCGAGATATCTGTATTTGCTAGTTAATAATATTTAAATTATTAAATTTTTACTTAAATTGTTTGTTTTGGTTTGTATTTTGTTTGTTACACATATATTTTCTCACCCAACAATTATTTATAAGTTTTTTGTCTATCATTTATAGCAATAGTCATGAGGATAGGTAGTCATTTTAGAAAGTTTCTTTCATTCCAAATTCATCCATAATAAATTTCACTCAAAAAATATTTAAGTTTGAGATTTTTATTACATGATATATCTAGTTTGAATGGGTTTAAACAATTCTATTGTTCAACATTGCCTATATAAAATAGCAATTGCCCTTATGGTGACAAGAATGTCCAAGGGGATGTAATTTTTCATTCCTTGAATTTGATCTCTTGGCCTCTTTTGTTGTCTAAGTTGTCATGTAGATTTTTGGTCTCTTCGTCATTCGCCTATTCTCTTTGATTGTGGTGAAATCTTTCGACACGTATCCTTGCATTGGGCCAACTTGTCTTTTCTTTTTTGTTTGAATCGTGTTGAGCAGACTATGACACTTGGGAGTTATTTGTTCAATTGTTTACTTTTGGGGCTTCGTGCACATCATTTTTGTATGTAGGTGTCAATATATTGGCAACATTGATGAATGTAAGCAATAAGATAGACTATGAGATGCCAATGTCTTCTCCCTACATTAGTAATATTGCATCATGATTTGAATCATAAGTCAGACGTGGAGTTTTGTTACAATAAAATCATCTCTCATAATATCCTCGTCCACCCTCAACAATAGAAAACTACAAATCAAATATGTCACCACCATGCAAGTTATGGACCCCTTTGCAATGGGTGATGCAGGGCATGTAAATCCAACCACCACTGTGAATCCAAGTTTGGTGTACAATATGGGTCCCTTGGCATGCGGTATTAGTCCCACGAGCAAGGGCATATATGAATAAGGATTGTTTAGTTTGTAATTGAAGTTCAAATCATAAAGAAAAAACCTTAAACGCAAGGTTGAATGACCATATCACCTAAGAGTAAAGGTTTCCATTATGGGAGTGATGGTGGAACTGTTTGGTTCCAAAATCAACAATTTGCCATTACTAAATCGCACAAACATATTTCCAAACAAAAAAAGGCACCGAATAAACATGATAGATAACTCTCCAACAAATGTGCACAATAAAGATATACTATAGGACCGCAATGGTTTGTACCCACATTAAAGACATTGCATTTTTTATTCGAGTCGCACATCGAATGTGAAGTCTTGTTTCAATCAAATCAACTCTCATGGCATCTTTGTCCACCTTCAACAATAAAAAATGATAAAATAAACATGTCACCACCATGCAATCTATGGATCCCTTTGTAATGGGTGATGTGGTCATGCAAATCCAATCACTACCTTGAATCTAGGTTTGGTGTTAATATATTCACAGCATTATGAACATAATTTATAAGATAGACTCTGTCTGGTACTTCAATGTCTTGTCCACACATAACCAATGTTGTAGTATGAATTTGATCTAGTCATCAAATGTGGAGCCTTGTTGCAATCAGATTAGTGCTCATGATGTCCTTATTGACCCTTAACAATAGAAAACAACCAATAAAAATTGTTGGCACCTTGCAAGGTACATACCCCTTTGCAATGTGTGAAAGTCATGTAAATCTAGTTTAATTTCATTAAATATAGGTTTGGTGTATGATATGGGCTTTGTGGTGTCTAATATTACATGAAATACCCTACTCACCTTAAAATATTTCATCGCTTGTATGTTGTGTATTGTGTAGCCCTTCCCCACCACTTTGTCATTGCTCAAGTTCTTTGAAAAAAAAAACGTCTATGGTACAAGATAGACTTTGGGTATTACGAACATAAGTTATAAGATAGACTTTAGTACCTCAATGTCTTGTCCACACATAAACAATGTTGTAGTACGGATTTGAGCTAGTCATCAGACATGGAGCCTTGTTGCAATCAAATTAGTGTTTATGATGTCCTTGTCGACCCTTAATGGGTTTGGTGTTGAGGGAGACCAGAGGCATCTATGTCAGGCTAGAGCAATGCCCATGTCACTTCCCCCAAGCCAATTAGCTAAATCTTTCCCTCTCATAAATTATGATTGTTTAAGCATGTTTGGACTACTTCATGTGGAATCAAGAGCTATACTAAAAATTAATCACATTGCACACCGATGGTCTGAAATAGAATTGAAACTTAGTATGCCACGTGTTTACTGCATAACTTCAAGTGCTCTCAGCATTTTGATTTTGTATGACTAAATTATTTCCAATTGTGGTTTGTCTAGATGTGAAAATTTGTAGTCTAACTTTTGACGTGTTTTGATCTGAGATTTGTATTTCTGGGTTATGAATGTTGATCAACATCCTTCATGTGGAAGTCACCATTTGTTGAGTCCAACACACCCCATCCTCATTATCGTAAATGGGGACCATCTTGGTTTAGCATGATTTGCTTATTTTCTTTGCTCTTGCTCAAGTTGTTGGTCCTTAATACAAAATGCTTGAATTTGTCTAGGACTTGCTATGCAAATGATCTAATTACTTTGGAATTATTAACAATATTTCCTTGAGCTAATTTGGTCTATAAATCATGTATTTAATGATTAATTTCATGATGTTTGCCTTTAAATGCTCAGTCAATTCTCAATGTTATAATTTGTTTGTGCAGTTCCTTGAGCTTCATGTCTAAATTTTAAGCCTAATTAGGCCTTTAAATGGCTTATTTTGATTTAGTGACTAGGTCTTTATAATCCCTTGTTATAAAGACTTAGTCGATTTTAGATGTCATTTCATCGGGTCTTTTGAATGAAAATAGTCAAGATCTCTATTAAAATAGAAGTCAATTTTTATTTATGCATGTTCCTTTGATTAAAGCTTTGCCCTATTCAAATATTAGACTTAGTCATTGTGGCTTGTCCTGCAGATTGAAATGCTTCTCCTGTGACTCGGATCTTCCCCCTGATCAATGTTAGTGTAGGCTTTTTCCCACTACGTGGTTTTACCTACACGGTCTAGTTAGCTTGCTTAGGTGTCACTTAGGTGTGTAATAAAGGTCATTGAGAAAGATAATCCCACATTCATAAGGATCTAAAACCATGTTTATCTTCCCCATATATAATGAACCTTCCTATGTACTTTTGGCTAATGAATGAATGAATGCTAATGTAACTTTTCTTGTGAAGATAAGTTTCTTCCTCTTTTGAGGTGTTATTCAGATTTCACTACTCCATATAGATTCAACCTCATGCATTTGACCCTATCCAATCCAATCCTTGATTTTGGCCCGTTCTAACATGGTATCAAAGCTACATTGGAAGATGAAGAGATCTTGCATTGTTGCTTATTCAGGATTTTTAATTGATTTTAGTTTTCTAATGTTTGGCAGGGTTTCTCATAAATATGTGTAAATATACATACCTAGAGTTTATAAATGAAAAAAGGATAATGTTGTTGGATTTAAAAGGTGGAAAACCCCTATGAACAACTATAAACATGACATAGTTTCGTGACAGTCTATTTTCAACCATTTTTGGAGAGTTTAAAGGTTGTTTTTTAATTATACAAAAATCTGTAAATCTGATGACTATGAAAAAAAACCATTTATGGGGTTTTATAGGTTTGTCAAGAAACCAAGTAGGTCTTTGTCATATTTTAGAGAAGCTATACATAGTCCACATTTTTTTAGGTTTTTAACTCAGAGGAATTTTTAACCCTCACAGACAGGTTTGACAGTTGATGGACCTTTTTTGGTGGAAAAAGAAGTTTGGGCAAACATTTGGGTGATTGCATGCACATTCAACAGAGTCTGACACCCCTGTCAGCACCTCCAATAGTGTTTAATGGAGTTTGACCTCTCAATAGACTTTTGAGGTCAGAAGATGTTTACCCCTACATGAGCACCTATCAGATTATGTCTCCTACATGAGTACCTATTGGGCTCTTCCCCTTATCAGGCTTCACCTCTATGAGAACAACTATCAGGATCCGCCCCTATGTGCACCCCTATCAGGTCTTCCCCCTGTGTGAACATCTATCAGGTTGTAATCCCTATAAGAGGGGTGTGGCCATTTTAGGTTTTAGCCCTTGATCACATGGGAATTAAGCCCCTAGTCACTTCCAACTCAAAAGTGCTTAATTTTTGCTCTGAGAGGGCTTAAGTTTTTCTTGGGGAAGTTGATTCCAAAAAAATACAACCCAAATATTTTTCAAATTTTACAAAGTGGAGATTGCCCTTACCATCTATAATTTCAAACGCACATAACTTTTGACTTGCTACTCCTTTCGAGGTGCCTTTTTTGATAATGCAACTTTTTTAAGCTCTACGCATTGGTAATATTCTCATGCCTTGTAAATTTGAACCTCTATAGTTTCAAGGGGGTTGCATTTCTTCTTCTCATTGGCATGCTTGTGTTACTTTTGTATATGTGTTGATTGTATATGTATTTAAATGTGTTGATTGTATATGCATTCAATTATAAAGTGCCAACCTATGCAATATTAGGGGGAATTTGGTGACTATTACACGTATTATTTATTTGGACACATTTTAGGTTGAGTTTGACGTCTATCACATTGAACATGCATGGTTACTTATGGTCATATCGACTCACCTTGAGAGATATCAAATGAGGATAGTTGATTCTACTCTTGTGGTTCTTCTTGGAAAGAACAACTATGCTTCATGGTAGATGTACATGGAATGCTTGCTCATGGAACATGACCTTATTCCATTTCTATATGGATAGATTCCTACTCCCATTGACCCTTGTCAATATAATGACTAGGCCAACTCTTGTGCCTGTGTCTACAGTCACTTATTTATGCACATTTCATGGGATCTACACCATCATGTGGAGTACACAGTGTCCCTCCACTATTTGGAGCACTCTTCAGATTCTTTCTAAAGATCCTGCTAAGATTTATATCACTTCCCCTCCTCCTCATCTTTCTATTGACTCTTTGAAGACTATTGTACTTTTTCCTCCTACTTCTATTTCTTATGATGACACATTCCTGATGGGCAATGTTCTTCCTTCTATAGAGCCACCACTACAGGATGAGATTTTACCAAAACGTAGTTATCTTATTGTAGATTCTACATCTGTTCCTATTTAGGATATAGCTTTACTAGAGCCATCACATATTTGTACAATGAATGGGTATATTATCTCCATTGATAGTGAGATTACACTTATTGAGAGCATAGATGAATCATATCTTCCTATAGATACTCGTTATGTAGATCCACATGCTTCATCTATAATTCAGTCTTTAGTTTCAAGAGTTGTTGATCCATGTTCCACACTTCACATGGACATTCTTTCAAGGATTTTTCCATGTCATTCTTCTGATAGGTTCACTTCAGTGGCATCACATATAGTTATTATGCACGATCTTACTACTGTGTCATACTTTAGATTTAGACCATATTCAAATGTCTTCATATTTTTACCTTCATCTTCCATTGTGGAATGGGTAAACTTTTAGTACACTCATTATTTTATTCTTGTTACAAAGGGAAGAAACATTGTTTGATGTGGATAGAGTTTTTTCAGTCCTTAGGTAGAGGATCTCATTATCGACCTTGGTCATTTTGTGAGCTCTAATACAGGCAGCTTCAACATCTTTTATAGGGACTTCTTAGTTATCTTTTTACCATGTACTTAATACCTCATTGGGCCTTTGTGTCAAGACCCAATTCTTATACCCACCTATGTGGTTTTACCTACATAATCTAGTTATCTTGCTTATCTATCACTTGGGTATCTAATAAAGGTCATTGGGAAAGATAATCCCACATTCATAAGGATGCGAGGACATGTTTATCTTCCACCTATATAATGAACCTTCCTATGTACTTTTGGTTAATGAATGAATGAATTTTAATGCAAATTTTGTTGTGAAGACAAGTTTTTTTCTCTTTTAAGTTGTTCTTCAGATTTCAATACTCCATACAGATTCATCCTTGTGCATTTGACCCTATTCAGTCTAATCCTCGATTGTGGCCAAAAAATGCTTTTCCTTTGACTTAGATCTTATGCCTATTCGACACGTGGAAACATTCCAAATGTTCATGGCTTCAAAAGTCCTTCAATAGTCAAGTTATTCATCATCGCCTCTTGATAATTGGCTAAGTCTAAGTCTTTACCCAATCATTGAACTCCCTTGAGGCCTCTTGATATTCCATTGGATGTCCTGCAATAATTAGTTTGGTTTTTAGATTTTTAAAAAATTGGTAAATTGGCTAAGTATTTTGCCCTTTGAATCCCCATGATGAAGCCATGTGGCATCATCATGGTGATCCAAAGCAGAAGACCTTGATGATTAAATAGAAGTCTTGCAAACCTTGAGTCCTCATGATCATGAAACAATATGGTCACGGTGACTCTAAGCCTGAAAGGGTGTGGCGAGCCTTGATAAAGCTCTATAATGTTACCACATAGAAGCATAGCAGAGACCCATGCCTGTGGGGGTATTTAGTCATCACCAGGACCTCTGAGTCTCAAATGTTTAGGATGCTACCACATGGTGAAATACCATGCATCTAAGAGCCTATAGGGGGAAGTTGATGGACTAATGAGATCAATGGTTGGTAGGCTCTAGTTTAATACAATCATGCCACATGGCATGATAACATTGAACAGAAGCCAAAATAAAGCTAATGGCACTGTGGGAGACCTCTTAAGACCCAACTCACTAAGATTATGCCACGCGACATCATCTCGTGATCCTTGGGTCACAACCAAGCATAAATCACATAGATGGGAGGTGAAGAACATGGATCAATGACTAGGAGGCAAAGCAGGTGAATCAATAGTTGGGTAGAACCTAAAATTGAGAAATCAATAAGCGAGGGACACATGGCTTATTCTGATAGCCCTAAGATATAAACGGAGCCCAATGGACAAATGGGTTGGCCTAGTCATCAAGGGGGCTGAGAGCTAAAGTTAATAACATGTATGGCTATCAAGGCCATCAAATCTATGAGTGGACTATGATTTCAATTGAACGACGACTTGAGATGTTGATCCAAATCATGGCTAGAGCATAAGACAAAGAATGCCATAATGACAATGGTAAAAGGTCTGTGAGGAAGACACAAAAGAGCTAAACAACAAAATTTAGCCTTAAAAAAGTGTGGTTCTTAGTTATAAAATCATTATTATCATTTAAAATGTGCACCCACGGATGCTCTATGGTACAGGAAAGCTTGGAAATAGGGTGTTGAGCATGAAGGCCTTGCACGGGGTACAAGAGTTTAAGGTGTTGGGCATGGAAGTAATATCGTGTAGATATGTGCACAAGCATCAATTGTCTCATTGTAATGATGGGAACATCCCCAAGGTATGGGACTCTTGTGATCTTTGGGATGAGCCTCTAGAGTAGGTCAGATTCCTTTTATTCTAAGTGCACCCAGTTGAAGACCAATGCACAGGCCTAAAGAGTAGAAAGGTAAATTACCACTAATCTAAAACTAGGATCTTTGAGAGGAAAAGGGAGGGATAAGGTAAGAGATGCTGAAAGTAAAAGGCAATGTGACCAAAATAGAGCGAGCACTCCTACTACCATAAACATAGTGCAAACCTTTGAGAACAAGACAATATCACATAGTTTCTACCAAGTCACTCAAAATACTTAAGTGTTTTGCATAGAGGTGTGGGAATATAACACGACACTAAGAGGGATGATAAACGATCTATAGACAACATCAACATGAACCTAAGTGCACATAAAACATGACCTACAATTGAGTTCCAAGTTTAATTAAGAGGTGTTAGGGATGAATGACAATGAGAGGGATGAACATTCCCCATAGACAAAAATCAACAAACATAAATAGCACATAGATCATCAAAAAAATTAAAGAAGGTGAACTTAATGCATTTAATTATTCTAACCATGTCTCGATCTCCTCTTAACTACCTCTAACAATCCTTCTTTATATCTAGTTATTGCTTAACACATGGTGTTTCCTGGCTAGTCTTAGGCATGACTATAGGGGTACACGTGTCACCTTGATGGGCTCTCAGAGGAGTCTATTTGGATTGTTAGGCAGGAGGAGCATGGACATGACACATAGAGGGCTAGCGTTATTCATGCACTATGATTGCTTAGTGGGTCCTTTTTTCCATTCTATGCTAGTGAATGGCAGTGCTTGCATTTGTGTTAAAAAGGGATCGACCTTAGATGAGTACCATGTCACCATATGGAGAGCTAGCACTTCTCTTGGGTAATTGGGAACCTTTGTGTTTGACTAAGCATAGGGCTGCCATAGGCGGTGGTAGAAGAGAGGTTACATCTTGTATAATGTAAGGGTACAGATGTAAGATCCTATGCACTAGCATGAAACTACACTAGATAGGTGTAGGAGGATCTTTGAATAAGATTGTGCATGAAGACTAAAGGTCTTTGATTCATTCATCCTGATTTGTGATTGTTCCTCACATGTTTCTTTCACTTAGTGCTTTTAAAACTTGGACCCTACATCTGTAAACCTATGCACATTTTGACTTGTGGACCATAAAATCCTATATACAAGTGCATATTAAGATCTTTAAGCAAGCATGAATTAGCCTCTTACCCTTGCACCTCTATCTTGGGCTTGTGCATAGACGAGAAGCACCTATGCTCCTTTTGATTGAAGTGCTAAGAACAACGTAGGTATGTGAATCTTTTTGTAAGCCTTAGGAGGCCTTGCACTGACCAAGGGGTGACTTAGAAAGTCAACACTTTTGTGACCTATGTGGGCCACTTACCTGCTAAGTGGGAATCTAATGACCTTTGAAGTGATCCATTGGGCACAAAGTCATTAAAGTTGCAACCTGTTTGGCCTATGCCTGAATGAACTAAACTGAATTCTACCCTCAATAAAACAAATGAGAAAGAACAAGTGATATATGTGAAAAATGCACTTGGAGAAAGCAAATCTAAACTAAGACTATACAATGTGCATGTAGGCACTTAGGGAAATAAAAATGAGAGCTACTCTAATCTACTACATTCAAACTACAACCATGCACCTTTGTCCTTCTAGATCAAAATAAAAACCTCTTAGGTCCTTTATATTGTGCACTTTCCTATTGTTGATATGTGATAGGTGGAGGCATGGTGGCATCTATTTGTTGCAAAGGAAGCACAACCTGATTACTTATTAAGAATGCTTAAGGAAGTTCATCTGCTCGATCTCTCTTTTGATGAATGACTCAACCATGTTATGCATAAGCTTTTTCCTTGGCTGGATGATGTCTTAAAAGTCAAATTAATCCTTCTCAGATCTCTCGGTGCCTAGTTGCGCTCTTTTCTTAGATTGATCCCTTTAAAGTGTGGGAGGCATGCACCCATCTCCTAGTTGATGTTCCAAGTCCAACATGCCTCTTGGAAACCATTCTGTGACATGCCTGGGTGTGTAAGGATTAACAACGCTAATCACCACATCTTCTTCTACATTTTTTCATGGTGCTTTAGGCTCGACCAACTGACATTACTCCCTCAGTTTAAATAAGTCTTATGTGACTCATCCAAACCAAGGTGTCTACCTTCTTCGATATGGGTCTCTTCTATCTGCACATTTGTGACCTCTTCTGCATGTGCACTTTGTTGAAAAAGGCCATCAGCAT
The DNA here is from genome assembly GCA_037957365.1 of Torreya grandis. Taxonomy (NCBI): domain Eukaryota; kingdom Viridiplantae; phylum Streptophyta; class Pinopsida; order Cupressales; family Taxaceae; genus Torreya; species Torreya grandis. The sequence goes on from JARHVA010000101.1 coordinate 4,573,308, forward strand.
ATAATTGGTCATGGAAATGCTCCTGAGAGGATGTTGGCTTATCTTTTAGGCTTACGTAGAATTCTTTCAACTCATCCCTAATAGAGTCCCTCTCCTACACTTGTGATTGTGCATGTGGGTTCACCTTGGGGTGATCACAGTCACTCTTTTTTAGCGTGCACTCCTCTTGAAAGTTAGCCTTTACTTTGAGATATATTTCTATGGCACTAAATGATAGTTCATTCACCCAAGAGAGGTTGAGCCTAGGCCTTTGAATGCACCCTAGGGTGGCACAAATTAGTTCTTCTTTATTGAGGTCCTCCCCTTCTACCACCACTTTAATCATTTGCTTTTCAACCTATTGCTCCATCTGACTGCATCTATCTTCTTCTCATAGCAGGGTTGATCTTTCTAGTGTGGTAGCGTAGAGGGGACTACGAATGAAAATCTCCTCATCATATTCACTCAAAGTATCCTCCTCATCTAAATGGTCTATGCTTGCCTTCTATACAACTGGTCCTCCTTTGAAAAGGGAGATGTTGGGAGGGCAAGAGGATTCAATTGGCATAGAGGAAAGGGGTTGTACAAGGTTGGGCATCATGAATTCAGGATGCATGGTCCAAGAAGGTTGCCATGACTTGTGATTGAGGCTCTTGACGAAGGATGGGTTCTTGAACTGGTACAGGCACATGCTCTTGAGCTAGAATGAGCGCAAACTTTCAGAAGCTTAGTACTTTGAATCTAAGAGGCTTACTTGAAGGTGCAAAGGATTTATCCTACCTGAGGCTAGGGACTTTGGGCATGAAATCTTTATGTCCCATAGATTGGCCTGCAAGTGTAGGGGGAGCCTACTTGAAGCTAGGAAAGGAAGGAATGAAGGTGCTTAGTTGTGCTTCAATGTTTTGCATCTACACAAGCAAATAGTGCATTTGCTTTTCTTTGGATGCTATCTACCTAGCCAAGCACTCTTCAAATCTGTACTATTATATCATCTCCTATTGAGCATGAGTTTGATGAGCAAACTCTTCTCATACTTTATCACACTCTTAATCTCTTTCAATCTCCCTCGTTTGTCTTTGGAAATCAAGGCATATATCACTAACACTCTTTTGAGGCTGATTAGGAGGGCAATAATGTTGACTAGGATTAAGGTATAATTAGAAGCATAAAGGGATTGCCATAATCATTGAACTAGGGAAAGGCTTTAAGCACTTGCATGAGCTTGATATGAGAATGGGAAGGCATGAACACAATTTTTATGGAATGAGGGTGGAAAGATATATCTTTAAGTACTTGGACTACTTAAACTAGTATATTTGGACATTCAGAGTCATCAGGTGCTCTATAGTGTGTCTTCAACACTTGATAACTAAGGGTAGCACTAATCCCTTAGCTTTCTTTTTTGAATTGGTCCCATCGAGCATGATATAAACTATTGTCATTCAAAATGTGTACCTGTGGATGCTCCATGGTACAAGGAAACTTGGTAGTGGGGTGTTGAGTATGAAGGCCTTACATAAAGCACAAGATTTTAAGGCATTAGGCATGGAAGTATTATCACACAGCTACACACATGAGCATCGGTTGTCTCATCATAATGATGGAAATGTCCCCAAGGTGTGGGACCCTTGCACTTCTTGGGATGAGCCTCTAGAGTAGACCAAATTCCTTCTATTCTAAGCACACCTAGTTTAAGACCAACGTGCAAGCCTAAAGAGTAGAAAGGTAAACTACTGCTAATCTAAACCTAGGATCCTTGAGAGGAAAAGGGAGGGAAAAGGTAAGATATGCTAAAATTAAAAGGCGATGTGCCTAGAATAGAGCGAGCACTCCTACTACCGTAAACACAGTGCAAACCTTTGAGAATAAGACAATATCACATAGTTTCCTCTAAGTCACTCTAAATGTGCAAGTGTTTCACATAGAGGCATGAGAACACAACACGATACTGAGAGGGATGATAAACAGTCCATAGACAACATCAATAAGGACCTGAGTGTGCATAAAACATGACTTGCAAGTGAGTTTTGAGTCCATTGAGGAGGTGATGGGGATGAATAATAATGAGAGGGATGAACATTACCCATATACAGAGATCAAGAAACACAAATAACACACAAATCATCAAAAAAATGAAAGGAGGTGAACTTAATTCTCATGAATTTACAAGGTTTAGCTAATATAAGTGCTCATGGAGGGAAAATTTCAATATCTTGAGGCTACTAAAGAAAATTTTAACCTTTTTACAATGGAAAGATATGATTTTATAGAGAACAACCCTGTTTTACAATTAATGTGCCATTTGGGGCGACAAGTGTAGCTTTAATTTCTCATTAGTACTGCATCACTAATTCTAGAATTTTGGTAGGCTGATTGGATCTAGATTTGGTGGCAGGATTCTCTTAGGATACACATGCATTAGGGAACAAAATTTCTCTATAACATAGTCATAGGGTGGCGTATAGGCATATCCTAATGATTGATAGCCATTTATGCATTTAATCATTCTGACCACATCTTGATCTCCTCTTAACTGCCTCCAACAATCCTTCTTTATATCTAGCTATCATTTAGTATGTGGTACTTCTTGGTTGGTCTTGACATGAATATAGGGGTGACACACATCACCTTGATGAGCTCTCAGATAAGTCTCTTTGGATTGTTAGGTAGGAAGAGTGCGAGCATGACAAATGGAGGGCTAGAAGTATTCCTACACTATGATTGCTTGGTAGGTCCCCTTTTCCCTTCTACACTAGCCAATGGCAGTTATTACATTTTTTTCAAAAAGGGACTGGCCTTAGATGAGTGTCATGTTGCCACATGGAGAGTTGGTGCTTCTCTTGGGCAATTGAGAACCTCTATGTTTGACTGAGCGTAGGGCTGCCATAGGTGGTGGTAGAAGAGAGGTTTCATCTTGTGCAATGGAAGGGCAAAGATGAAAGATCATATGCATAGGCATAAAACTACACTAAATAAGTGCAGGAGGATCTTTGAATAAGATTGTGCATGAAGATTGAAGGTCTTTCACACATTTTTCTTGATTTATGATTGCTCCTCATGCGCTTCCTTCACTTAGTCCTTTTGGGACCTGGACCCTGAACGCGTAAACCTATGCACCTTTTGACTTACACACCATAAAATCCTATGCATAGGCATGCATTGAGAGCTTTAAGTAGGTGCAAGTCATCCTCTTACCCCTACACAGACCTATGCTTTTATCTTGGGCCTGTACGTAGATGAGAAACACATGTGCACCTTTTTCTTGAAGTGCTAAGAACAACGCATTTGCACAAATATTTTTGTAAGCCTTAGGAGGCCTTGCACCAACTAGGGGGTGACTCCGAAAGTCAACAAGCATGGGCACACCTTCAAATTGGTTAGAGGATCAAAAATCTTAACTACATTTCCCCAATCGATAATGAATGTTTTGTAATTGCCTCATTAGTTGGTGATCCTAAGTAAAGTCCATGAACTCATCCATATTGCCTATAAAAAGAGACTAAATTATTATTTTAAGGGGTTAGAATTTTCTTGGGCCTTAACTCTATAGAAATCATTCCAGGAGTGCACTTGCCCCTTTTTTACTCTGATTTATGGTCTTAATAGCTTGCCTAGAGAAACTGATTGTATTAAAATGCTTTCAAAATGTTGAATACATATTTTACTATGTTTTATTCACTTGAAATGCCTCTAGTCTTCTAATTTAACTTGTTATTGGTGCTAGGACTGCTAATATTCTTGTTTGTAGATGATTGTCTTAGTTATGTTGTGCATAAGCTATCATAACTAGTCTTTTGAATTTGTTCATGCTTTGCTGTAGGTATTTTGCTTTCATTGTGTGCAACAGTTGTAGAGTGTAAGATAGGCCATCTTTACTTCATGTTTCTGTCCTTAGAAACTCACCCACTAAGTGGCTCATGTTTGTGCAACAACTATACCAGAAACATAATAGATCATAATAGCATTAATCGTCTAAGGAAAAAATCATATTTTCAAAAGTGTAAGTGTTTTTCAAAAAATCATGATTAATCAAGAAAAATCAGGAAAATTTTGGAAAACTTAAAACCCTAACCTTGACTGTACTTAACCTTAGGTCCGCTCCAAGTTTAAATTGTGATTTTTAAAAAATCATGATTTTATGCATTTGAATTGAAATTTCCATGTTTTAATCACCAAGGTCAATGAATTTGACACCTGCAAGGGTTGATTGGGAATTAACCATAGTTTATTTGATGAAAAAAACATTTTTTGGGGCAATTCAAGTTTATTCATGATTTTGGTAACTATGCAATGGATAACTGTGGTTAGACATGCTCTCAGCTCCTTGGCATTAAGAGGCTCATTTAGATCACATAAAAACCTCTCTTTTATACCTTACCCTTTCCCTCTTTTGTTTTTTATGATGCCATCCCTTAGTCTAAATATTGATATGAATTACAATGAAGATTTTTTTTTTTGATCAATTGAATCAAGTAGACAATAAGAATTAGACATTATATCAATAATGAATCAAGTAAATATCAATTTAACCTCTATTGGTAGTAGTGCTTGCTCTTCGAGTAAAATTGGTTGAACTACTAAGTTGTTAGATTAAACCAACATCAATCTTAAAATTAACGAGGGGACATTTTGTCCCATGTATTGTCCTCTACTTTTCTCTCTAAATTCTCAATCTCATGAGTGTTTTTGGAGTGAACAACACATGATAATAAAATTCATGCCTTGAGGCTCTCATTATGCTTATACCTAACTCTTTAACATGAATTTAGCAGGGATACATCCCAAAAAGTAACCAATAAGGGTTTGGGATTCAAGCCATTGGCATATTTTATCAAATTTAGGGAAATTAAGAAAAACATCAAGAAGATTATGTTAAGAAGTGTTGTGTTATGGAGCCTATTTATAAATTATAATGTATTTTCAAATACTTTACATTTTAAATATACTGTACACTCTATATGTTTTTCTCACCAGAGTTTAGGACCCCTTTTAATGGGAAACCATTTTTGGGTTGATTTTGCCCATGGTTTTGGTACCCATTGTTTTGTAATACCACTTTATTGGTGTATTATGTATTGATGGATATGTAATAGGTAACATGTTATGAGAACAAGGGTTTGAGAAGAAAGAATAGAGTGTGTGAATTCAGGAGGGTTTGTTGAGTGCAGCTCCAAATAATATTTGTGCATTGTAATTGTTAGAAGACTGATCTGAGAGTGGTTTGTACTCTCGTGGCTTGTAATAAAATTTTGAGCAAGTGTTTGTTGGTGGATGTAGCCCACATTGGGTGAACCACATTATATCTAGTCTTCTTATTTTGCATTTTATTTCTATTCTTTCTGCATCCCTGTTTATTTCTATTATTGCAATTTTGTGAAATTATTCTACATCAATTTTTGTATTTATTCCTAAAAACTGGTATCAGAGCTTCAAGGTGTATTTTTTGAAGTATTGAATCACAGGAAGGGTTATTAGTTCAAGTGGGAGCTATGGTTGATGATCATAGATCAAAGGTTGAAAAGTTCAATGGATAGAACTTTGGTTTATGGAAGATGCAGATAGAAGATTACCTCTATCAGGACCGTCATGCTTCGTTGGGAGGAAAAGTAAAGCAACCAATGATTATGACAAATGAGGCTTAGGAGTTGCTTGATAGGAAAGCACTTGGGGCCATTAGGTTATGCCTTGTATCTTTGATCATATTTAATATATCATAGGAGAAGACCACAAAAGGTCTCATGAATGCATTTGGGAAGTTATATGAGAAACCCTCTAATTCTAATAAAATATTTTTAATGAAAAAGTTATTTAATATGAAGATGTCTAAAAATGGTTTAGTTATTGATCATCTGAATGAATTCAATACGGTTGTGAGTATGTTGAATTCTGTAAAAATAAATTTTGATGATGAAGGGGCTTTGCTTATTTTGTTTTCCTTATCAGAGAGTTGGAATAGCCTAGTAATGGCTATGAGCAACTCAGTCTTTTATAATGCCAAGTTGAAGTTTGAGAATGTCATAACAGTAATCTTTAGTGAGGAAATGTGATGAAAAAGCTTTGGGGAGACTTCAACTTTAGGTGATGCTTTGGCGATGGAGAGTAGAGGGAGGTAAAAGTTTAGAGGAAAAGGAAAGAGTGGAAAATCAAATGGTCCTAGAAGGTCAAAATCTAGGGTCATGATGGTATGTTGGCACTGTGGAAAGACTGGGCATGTGAAGAAGGATTGTTGGTCTCTTCAGAACAAGAACAAAAATTAGGAAGATGTAACAATCCTTGCCCAATTTGCCCTTAATTATCTCAATTTATTGCCTTGTAATTTTTTCAAACACTTTGTAAGCAAAGTGCTTCTTATTAGTTTTTGTCACATTTTTGATGATTTATTTGAATGGCAATGGATTAAAGCTTGAAGTGTTTATAAAATGATGCAAGAATGACAATGCAAAGTTCTAGACGCAAGAACAACTTCTTTTTTTTGTTCTTTCCTATGCAATTAGATGAATTCACAAAGCAAACCAATCACCCTTAGCCAATGGACATTTAGTCAAACAGTTGGCATGCAACCTACTATCTCAATTCAAATGCTCAAAAGATAACTATAAATGACTAGAAACTCATGATTCTTATTTGTATTGATGATTTGATACAATGCTCCACTAGACTTGGTAAGACTCTTAGCATAAACAAGAATTACAATTATATGGTATGCTAGTATGAAGGATGCACACCTACAACTACAAATATAAACTATACTAAAGGATGAATTGTATGCAATGAACCCTGGTGGGCTTGAGGCACCCTTGAGAATAGATGAAGGAGCAAGAAATTTCCAAGTGAAAGGATGATCTCCCAAGCCAAATCAAATTTTCTAAGCCAGCTACCCCTGTTCTGGTCTGATCTCAAATTTAAAAAAATATGTAATGAATATACATTGTCTTAAGCATCTAATAGCATCTCCATGCTCCAAGGAAGTGGGTACACCAAGCCAAGCAAAGAATCGATGCAAATTGGAACCCCCACAAGAAAAAATGTCCCTCCTAATGACGTCTTTCTTGATTGTAAATATCTAATTTTTATATCAGATTTCTCTATAATGCAATCTACTCTCTTAACCAAGGAAAATCGATGTCAAGATATATAGAAACCAATACCAAAAGATAACTATGCAACCTCCATAAATTCACTAAATTTATTTCTTCAAAATTGGCCAATGGCCACAAATTTTGTTCCAATTGAGATCACTATAATATCACCTCCAAAATGCAACCCTTCAAGAGATATTTCACTCGCTCAATTATGTTATCAATGGGAATTATCTTTCCCAAAGACAAATTGATTCACTACATAAAACTCTAGGCTCCACCAGCATACCACAACAAAGACAACATCAAATCTCGATAATTCATAATGGCAACCCACACCTCCCTTTATACTTTTTTTTTGTTTCCTTCATTTGGGAAGCTTCTAAAAACATCATAATATTTTATTATAATTTTTCCTTTTAATATATTATATTTGCACTTTAATATAAAATAATGAATTATATCATAAAGTACAAATATAACATCATCTTGTAACATGAGGTTTCTAAAAATAGAAACATTCTAATAAGTCATTAGAAAACCTCCAAAATATGTCAAAACTTCCCCAAAGAAAAAACCAATTGCCATTTGGGTAACTATGGAGAAGACCCTCTAACCATGCCATATTAGCCTACGAGGGCCATTGATAGGCTAATCATGCTGAAAGTACAATGTTTAACTAGAAGGGGACATTATAGTCCACCCCTCTTGAAATTGCTTGTCCCTAAGCAATCTCAAATTTGGATGCTATAGAATCTCCTCACTCTCCCAAGTAGCATCCTCAACTAGCAAGTCCCTCCATTTAATTAAGTATTCCTTGATGACCAATCTCCACAAAGTCCTCTCTCGAACATCCAAGATGGCCTTAAGCATCAGTATCAATTTCCCCTCATCATGTAGGGGTAACAAAGTCATAGAAGGAACCACATGATGTCCTAACACCTTCTTGAGGCATGGCACATGGAAGACACTATGTACTCTACTATCGACTGGTAACTCCAACTCATAAGCCACCTCACCCACTCTCTTGATAATCCTAAATTGCCCATAGTATCGTGGCTTAAGCTTCTCAGCTCTGCTTTTCTTAAGAGAAGACTATATGTGTGGTTGTAACATCAAATACACCATATCACCCACCTTAAATGAACATTGAACTCACTTATGATTTGCATACTGCTTTTGTTGGTTCTAAGCCTTCTATATGTTTTCCCATAATGCTCTCATAATGTCTTGGTTCTCTTGCAATAGATCACCAACACTAGGTACTCAGCTATCTCTAAATAACAAATCCAAAAAGCTCAGTGCATCATACCCATACAACGCCATGAATAGTGTCATCTGAATGGAGAGATGGTAAGTGGTATTGTATCAATACTCACATAAATATAACCACTTAACCCAACCCTTCTATTTCCCTACTATGTAGTTCTTGAGGTAGCCTTCCACCCATTTATTCACAATCTTTGTCTATCCATCAGTCTGCAGGTGGTAACTAGTACTCAGAGTGAGTTCTGTCCCACACAACCTGAATAGCTCCTGCCAAAAATGACTCATAAACTAGTTGTCTCTATCACTAACTATGCTCTAAGGTAACCCATGCAACCTAAACACCTCATAGAAGAATAATTCTACCACCTGTGTAGCTAAGTAAGTAGCTGAGATTGAAAGGAAGTGAGCATATTTAGTCAAATGATCCACAACCACATATATGTAATCTTATCCCTAGGTTATAGGTAATTCAGTAATGAAATCCATAGATAAGCATTCCCACTTCCTATCAAGAATCAAAAGTGGCTAAAGTAAACCTGCTGGATATGTGTGTTCCTATTTATTTTGCTGACAAATAGGACACTCTCTGACATATCATAGGACATCTGATTTGAGGCCCTTCCAAGTGAACCTCTCCCGAATCTGCTTGTAAGTCTTGAAATACCTAGGATGACCTGTCATGGGTGTATCATGAAAGGTCCTCAAAATAATGTTTTTCATCTCTGATCCTGGGGTCAAATAAATCCTTCCTTCATAAATTATTAATCATTTACAACTGTATATCTAGCATCTTGTACTGACCCCTCAACAATACCTATAACCCAACTATCCTTGGCATAATCTACCACTATCAAGTGTCGCTAATCATCAGTTATCCTAGTCATAGAACTCAAGTGTGGACATTGAGATAAAGCATCAACAACCACATTCTATGTCTCCTTGACAAAGGAGATGTCAAAATCATATGATTGCAGCTTGCTGACCCATTTCTACTATCGATCATTAAGATCTCTCTGTCCAAGGAAATGTCTCAAACTGTTATGGTCTGTTTTCACCACAAACTTGTTGCCTACCAAATACTACCTAAATTTGGCCAATACATGCATGATGACCAACATCTCCTTGTCATATATGATGTACCCTATTTCTAGACCATGAAGCTTCTAACTCTTAAAAGTAATCATATGCTTATGCTGCACAAGGACTGGACCTATCCCCTCACCTGATGCATCACACTATAGCTCACAGGGTTTGGAGAAATCTAACAATGCAAAAACTGGGCAAGAAGTCATAATTAGTGTGAACATCTTAAAATAATCTTGTGCCTCAAGAGTCCAAACAAATGCCCATTTTTTCATCAAATTAGTGAGTGGTGTTGCATGTTATGAATATCCATTAACAAACTTGTGATAAAAACCACATAATCCCAAAAATCCTCTAAGCTGAGTAAGGTTCTCTGGAGTAGGCCATTCAACAATCACCTTGATTTTCTCTGGGTCCATACGTACCCCCTCAGCACTGATGATGTGCCCAAGATATAATAATTCTATCATTCCCAAGTCACACTTGGATTCCTTGGCATATAAGGATTCACCTTTAAGAATACCCAAAACCGCATTAAGATGTGCAATGTGATGCTCCCATGTTCTGCTATATACCAAGATATCATCAAAGAATACCAACACATACCTCCTTAATTACAAATAGAAGACCCTATTCATCATAGATTGAAATTTAACTAGAGCATTAGTTAGCCCAAATGGCATAACCATGAACTCAAAATGTCTACAATGGCACCTGAAAGCTATCTTCTCTATGTCCTACTCCCTAACATTAATCTGATGATACCCCAACCTCAAGTTAATTTTGGAGAAGTAGCAGGCACCATGTAGCTCATCTATCAACTCATCAATTCTAGGGAAAGGGTAACGGTTCTTGATTGTTCTTTTATTCAGGAGTCTATAATCAATACACATCCAAAATGTACCATCCTTTTTCTTGACCAAGACTATTGATGATGCAAAAGGTGACTTACTTGGTCTAATGTGTCCCATGGATAGCAAATCCTTAATAGTTTTCTCTATTTCATCATTCAACCTCTTGGGGTGACCATCACGAGCTTAACACCCTCCTCCAACTCAACGATATGCTCAATCCCTCTGTCTGGTGGTCTTCCTGGTGGAATATCATTAAATACCTAAGTGTGCTTAATTCTTAACTCCTGAATGTCTGGATGATAAATTAGCTTATGTTACTCACCCTTTGTAAGAATCAAAACATACTCAGTTACCCACTCAACCATGTCATGCCTCATAAATCTCTCCATCCTCCTAAAAGAAATCATCCAAAAATTGAAATCTTGAATAGCCTTGAGGACATGCATTTTTCCATCTATCTGGAATGTCATTTCCATCTCTCTGAGATCCAAGGTGAATTTCCCTATTTCATGTAACCATCTCATGCCAAGTACCATATATGTATCACCCATATTCACCACATAGAACTCAATCTTAAACTCATAGTTGTTCAAATGCATAGGCAAATCTGATATCCTCCTTTTGCACTTGAGGGTATAACCATCTACCACCTTAACTCTTATTCCCTCATATTCCTTTGTCTTGATTCCATGCCTCTCAACCAATCGAGCATTAATAAAATTATGGGTAGCCCATGTGTCAAGAAGAGAGATAATATTTTGCCCTGCTAGAACTTTGTGCATTCTAAATGATCCCTCCTACTAGCTGCTAGTGATGTGCATATCATGTTGCCTCGCTACCCCTTCATGCTTTCCTTCTCTTTTATGTTTATCTTCCTTGTGCTCTGTACCTAAATCCTTAGGATCATATTGTCGATTTGATTTCTTGATTGTAAATATCTAATTTCTATATCAAATTTCTCTATAATGTAATCTACTCTCTTAACCAAGAAAAATCGATGCCAAGATATATAGAAACCAACACCAAAAGATAGCTATGCAACCTCCACAAATTCACGAAATCGATTTCTCCAAAATTAGCCAATGGCCACAAATTTTGCTCCAATTGAGATGATTGAAATATCACCTCCAAAATGCAACCCTTCAAGAGATATTTCACTCCCTTAGTTATGCTATCAATGGGAGTTATCATTCCCAAAGATAAATTGATTCACTGTAGAAAACTCTAGGCTCCACCAGCATACCACAACAAAGACAACATCAAATCTCGATAATTCATAATGGCAGCCAACACCTCCCTTTATACTTTTTTTTCCCCTTCATTTAGGAAGCTTCTAGAAACATCATAATATTTTATTATTATTTTTCCATTTTAATATATTATATTTGCACTTTAATATAAAATAATGAATTATATCATAAAGTACAAATATAACATCATCTTGTAACATGAGGTTTCTAAAAATAGAAACATTCTAATAAATTATTAAAAACCCTTCAAAATATGTCAAAACTTCCCCAAAGAAACCAACTACCATTTGGGTAACTGCAGAGAAGACCTTCTAACCATGCCATATTAGCCTACAAGGGCCATTGATAGGCTAATCATGATGAAAATACAATGTCTAACTAGAAGGGGACATTATAGAAGACACCAAGAAGGTGAATGTGGCAACAGGTAATGTTTATCAGGATGTATTAATTCTCTCTATTGATAATATTGCTGATTCTTGGGTTTTAGATTCAGGGGCTTCTTTTCATGCTACACCATATAGGCATTATTTTATTAACTATGTTCAAGGGGATTTTGGACATGTTTACCTTGGTGATGATGAGCCTTGCAACATAGTAGGAAAAGGAAGTGTTCAGATTAAGATGTAGAATGGGAACACTTGGCTACTAAAGGATGTTAGGCATGTGCCTAAGTTGAGATGGAATTTGGTATCCACAAGATAGCTAGGCAGCGAAGGTTGTATGGTGACATTCACAGTAGATTCTTGGAAGGTGACCAAGGGTGCTCTTGTGGTAGAAAGAGGTAAGAAGGTTGGTACCCTATATTTATCAAGTAGTGTTGATCATTATAATTTAGATGTTGTAAATGTAAATACAACTTTGTGGCATAATAGGCTCGATCACATGAGCCAAAAGGGTTTACAAATTTTGAAGGATCGGTTACCTGGATTGAAAGGATCTGATTTAGATTTCTATGAAGACTGTGTGTATATAAAATGGAAAAGGGTAAAATTTCTCAAGGTTAGACATACAAGGAAGGAGAATAAGTTGGAGCTGGTTCATTAAGATTTATGGGGGCTGGCTCATGTATATTTTATTGGTGGGTCATCTTATTATGTCACTTTTATTGACGATGCAACTAGGAAACTTTGAGTGTATGGCATTAAGAGAAAATCTGATGTGTTTGAAATGTTTAAAAGATGGAAAGCCTTGGTTGAGAATGAAATAGGTCTTATGTTAAAATGTCTCAGGTCAGATAATGGTGGGGAATATTGTAACAATGCATTTTTTAATTACTGTTCAAAGAATGGAATTCACATATAGAGGATGGTTCTAAGAACTCCACAATAGAATGGAGTTTTAGAAAGGATGAACATGACTATCATGAAGTGTGTTAGGAGCATGAGGTTACATGTAGGACTGCCTCTTTAGTTTTGGGTAGAAGCAGTAAACACAACTGTATATTTGATAAATAGAGGTCTTTCATCTACTTTGGATGGAGGCATACCTAAGGAAGCTTGGTTTGGTAAGAAGGTTGATTATTAATTTCTTAAAATATTTGGTTGTGAAGCCTTCATTCATATTGATAAGGATGATAGGACCAAGTTAGAGGTTAAGTCTGAAAAGTGCACCTTTATTCGTTATGGTGAGGATGACTTTGGTTTCTAGATTTGGAGTCTTAAGGACAAGAAAATCTTTAGGTATAGGGATGTTGTCTTTAATAAAAAAAGTCATGTATAAACAATAGTTGCAAGATTAGAATGAATATTCTAAAAAAGAGAACACAGTACTGGAGGACATTATAAATGATAAAATGTCCAAGTAACTAGATCAAGCACCTACTCCACAAGAACCCAAAACTCCTGTGGTGAGAAGGTCTTCTATGGTAAGAAGGGAACCTGAATGTTTTTCTCCATCTCTTAATTATTTATTACTCATTGATAATGGAGAGCTAGAGTGTTTTGAAGAAGCAATGCAAGTAGATGTCAAGAAGAAGTGGGAGCAAGTTATGGATGAGGAACATCAATCTCTCATGGAAAATTAGACTTAGAATTTGGTAACCCCACTTGAAGGTAAGAGAGTATTACAGAACAAGTGGGTGTATAGAGTTAAAGAAGATGATGGAGGCAAGAAAAGGTACAAGTCCCAGTTGGTGGTAAAGGGATTTACATAGAAGAAGGGAATTGATTTTGATGAGATTTTTTCCCTAGTGGTAAATATGACTTCTATTAGGACTATTCTTGGGATAGTGGTAGCAAAAGACTTGCACTTAGAGCATCTAGATGTGAAGACTGTGTTCCTTCATGGTGATTTGAAGGAGGACTTGTATATAGAGCAGCCATATGGATATGAGGTCATAGGGAAGAACATGGTGTGAAAATTGAATAAGAGTTTGTATGGCCTAAAACAAGCTCCATGACAACGGTACAAGAAATTTGATGATGGTGATTACATTATCTTTTATCTGTATGTGGATGATATGTTCATTGCAGGTAAGAACATGCAGGAAATAAAGGTACTCAAAGAACAACTTAGTAATTCCTTTACTATGAAGGCTTTGGGAGCAACAAAACAAATCCTTGGTATGATAATAACTCAGGATAGGAAGGAACGAAAGCTAAATTTATTTCAGGAAGAGTACATCAAAAAGGTCTTGGAGAGGTTTAGTATGAAGGATGTTAAACCAATTAGGACTCCTTTGGCAGGTCATTTCAAGTTATCAAAGGAACAGTGTCCTAGGATAAAGGAGGAGAGAATCTAGATGACACATGTACTATACTAATCAGTTGTTGGTAGCTTCATGTATGCCACGGTATGCACTAGGCTAGATATTGTGCATGCAGTGGGAGTAGTAAGTAGTTACATGAGTGATCTAGGTAGAAAACACTAAAAGGTAGTAAAGTGGATCCTTTGGTATTTAAGAAGGACCATGGGGGCAATTTTAAGCTATGGTGGATTAGACACCAATTTGCATGGTTATGTAGATTTGGACATGGCTAATGATTTAGATAGTAGGAGTATAAAAAGATATGTATTTATTGTAGGTGACACAATGGTGAGCTAAATTTCATGACTACAGAAACTTGTGGCTTTATCAACCACAAAGGCTGAGTATGTTGCTACCATAAAGGCAAGCAAAGAAATGATTCGGTTACAGTAATTGCTTGAAGATTTGGGGCATAAGCAGGAGGAAGGTAAGTTATATAGTGATAGTCAGAGTGTTATACATCTAGCAAAGAACTTTGCTTTCCACTCTAGGATGAAGTATATATAGTTAAGGTACCATTTCATCAGTACAACTTTAGAAGAATATAAGTTGAAGCTAGAGAAGATTCATACCAGCCATAATCCTACAGACATAATGACCAAGGTGGTCACAAGGGATAACTTGAAGCTATGTTTAGTTTTAGTTGGCCTTCATAGTCGATAGTGAAGGATTGAGAATCTTGCTCAGAAGAAATCAGTCTCTAAGTGGGAGATTGTTGTGTTGTGGAAACTATACATTCTATATGTTTTTCTCACTGGGGTTTGGGATTGGGCTAGGCCCCGAGCAGGGGTTCTAGGGTGACATCCCCCAAAAATTAGGGGTTTTGGGGAGCAGCCCCCTACAAACAGGGGTATGGGGGTGGTAATCCCAAAAAAAATTCTAGACCCCTTTTAATGGGAAACCATTTTTGGGTTGATTCTACCCATGGTTTTGGTACTTATTATTTTGTAATACCACTTTGTTGATGTATTATGTATTGATGGATATTTCATGGGTAATATATTATGAGAACAAGGGTTTGAGAAGAATGAATAGAGTGTGTGAATTCAGGTGTGAATTTAGAGGGTTTGTTCAACACAGCTCCAAACAATATTTGTGCATTGTAATTGTGAGAAGACTGATCTGAGAGTGGTTTGTACTCTCGTGGATTGTAATAAAATTCTGAGCAAGTGTTTCTTGGTGGATGTAGCCCACATTGGGTGAACCACATTATATCTGGTCTTCTTATTGTGCATTTTATTTCTATTCTTTTTGCATCCTTGTTTATATATATTATTGTGATTCTATGAAATTATTTTGCATCAATTTCTATATTTATTCCTAACAAGAAGGGGGTACATTACCTCTAGAAGACCTTGGGTATAACTTGGATGCTTTCTTTGGGTATCATTATTACTTCCATCGAAGTAAGTTGTATCTAACAATAGAAGCCCTTATGGGGAGCCCATTAAATAAAAAAGCAACTACCAAATGGGAATATTTCTAGGCTAGAAACTATTAAATGCTAATTAAGTCAATGGAAAAATTCTACAGAGCTGAATATAATGGAGATAATATGATATCTAGGGAAAACTAGGACTGATCGATGTGACTAGTGGATTTGAGATATTTTAAGTTATATATTTATCATTAAATATATTTTTATTTATTTTTTAAGGAAATTAAGTAATTTTTTTTATATCATGAGATTTTAGATGATTTATTATCTCCATTTTATTTAAGTGATTTATATCTACTATAGCTATAACTCTAGACACATAATTTTGGTTAGGCTATTTATGTCATAAAGTTGCATTATTATAGGGTATATGTATGTTTATTGATGATTGGTTTAGAAAATGACCTTATTGGCATGCTTTCACCATGTTATGATTTTTTCCTGTTATGTGCTCCTTGATTATCACTCTCTTCCTCTCTTTTCTCTCCTTCCCATGTTTCTCTAGATTTCTATAAAATTCCCTAGAAATGTACATTATACAATTCTAGGGCCCCATAAACATACATTGTACAGTTCTAGTGTTGGGCACTTCTTAACCTTATTTTTGGTCTCCAATGGATAGTGGGTTCTCCCTTGTCAAATTTCCCACTTGTTGTGTGTCAACTTGCATGATAGTAGGGTCCTAATTTGAAATTGAGAAGTTTATAAATACTTGGGTACATTAGTGGATTTAGGACATATAATGAATAGTAAGAGCAATCAAATCAAGCATTTAGAGCAGAGATTTAATAATATAAGGTAATATGAAGCATTTAGTACTATGTTAAGCATTAATTATGACACTAAAATTCATATAAAGTAGGTAATGGACAACTGTAGATACTAAAATTTTGTATTAAGTACTTGACAAAGATAACCTTGACATTCATTTACCATGCACGACTTACATGTATAAATATGGTCATAACCCACCAACTCACTTTATCCTAGTGCTTTCTATGGGTCCAACCCTTTCATTATGTTATTAAAAACCTACAGGAACCTTGATGTATGCTTCAAACCGACATACTATCCTACACAGATTGCCTAGGTGATCAGTTTAGTCCTCATGTGCATGTGTCACTACTATCAGATTGGGTCAGTATCATCAACCGATACTGACCTTCGCCTTATAATAGTGCCCCTCTCCCAACAAAAAATACTTTTTAAAATAAAATATTTCCTTAGGGTTAGTGCATCTTCCTAGGGTGTTATTGGCATGAGAAATTACCCAATTGGACTCATATATATACAAATTAATGCCTTACTTGATAGGGTACTTGGAATTTATTTGGTACACATCAATATACTATTGAACATTGATCAAAAGTTCCCTATTCCTTCCAAATTAAAAACCAATAACTAGGAGTAGTCACAAGCATATTTTTTATGATACTAAAATCATGTCAAAGCAATCATTGTCAAACATCAAATCCAATAATTAGTTATGTTTATATAACAAAGGAACACATTTTCATAATCACACTAGTTGGGAGAATTATGTGTGGCTTTATTTCCCTCCTTGGAGTATCGGGTATGTAAGCAAAATTTAACCATCAATAAAGGTGACTGGGTTCAACTCAATGCATTACACTTTCCCTATTTTTATAGGATTATAGACCTCATAAGCACACATATGGATTCAACATGAAAGAGGTTGATTTATGGAGTTTTGTGCATTATCATAGGTCGACATCATGCATATCTAGCTTGCAAAGACAAGTAAAGGTGATTATATGGTCATAGACCCCTAAAAAGACATATCACTATAAATGTATGGTCACATACCCTCTTTTACACACAAGTCACTATTGACATCTACAAGTCAATATCAATAATTAATATTGACCCAAAGTTGATGAAATATACACTACATAGACGAAACATAGTTTCAAACCTAGATGAATAACAAGCCTACTTCAGTATATTTTCCATAATTAGGATTCAATCATAGTTAGTGTTGACCAATTTTGCCCACAGGCAAAATTTTGGTCACCTTCTTCCCCTGTTATTTTAATGCTTGTCTCTTTCGGTTTCAGCAAGTTCAATGAATTCAGTTCATGGCCTGGTTCAATTGGTTCAACGGCTTGGTTCAATCTTTTGGTTCAAAGTGGCTTGGTTCGATTGGTTCAAAGGTTCGTCGGCATTCAATGGTTGAACCATTGAACCATTTTGGTTCAATGGGTTTGGTTCAAAGGCACAGTTCATCGGCTTCGGTTCATCGATTCATTGGCACGCTTGGTTGAACCCTTGGACCGTTGAATCATTTTTGGTTCAACGGCTTGGTTCAACAGGCCTGGTTCAACACTTGGTTCAAGGGTATGTCCTTGGCCAAAGGGGCAGTTCAAGGGTTCAGTACCCTTCCAAAGGGACGACACTTTAAAGAAAAGGACTCGGGCAAGGGTATGTTCAAAGTTCAAGTTTAATTTTGTTGAAATTGGCTAAGTCTCGAATTCCTTCAGACTTTTTGTCCAAAGGAATTCCTTCGAACAAAAAGTCTGAAGGAATTTGGGTGGGCTATTCAAAGACTAAGCAAAGAGATGGGAGAATTTTTGCAGACTTTTTATCCACAGGAAAATGTCCGTGGACAAAAGCCCGCGAAAATACACGAAGCCAACAGCGACCCAGGAAAATTGTCTGTGGGAGCTCAGGAGACAGTCCAGAGTACCAAGCAGCCCGCCGAAGGACCTCGAAGGGCAAGTGCCTTGCGGGGGACTCTCAGCCCAAACAAAGGGACTTTTTCAAAAGGCCTGAGGGAAGGTGCCAAGAAAACAAAGCAAGGCAAGGAAATGCCTGAAAAGGCCAGCAAGGACCCGATGACATCCCGGAGGACGTCAAGTTTAACAAAGCTAGATAGCCATTGGTTTTCAAGTGGTGACATTCGAGAAGCCATCAAATTCAAGAGGATGAAATATCCATTGGTTTCCAAAGCATGACGACCACATGAACATCAAAATTAGTGAAGTAGAGTAGTCGTTTGCTTTCAAAGCAAAGGGGCACAAACCATGGGAAAAGGGCCTATAATGAAGTGACCTGCCAAGATGTTTGCCCCAGGGGCCAAATGAGCCAGATAGAGATAAAATGGAGAAAAGAGAAAGTGCCAATTTGAGAAGTGACTCTGGCAGGTGGAATAGTGCCAACGAATTGATCATTGGGGACATAAACATCTAAGTAATACAACCGATTTCTCCATTCTACATTTAATGGATAGGCAAACTGTGTATTGACCAAGAAAGGCAGACTTCGAATAGACAAAAGGGGTAGTTCATTAAATGTCTTGAGCGACTTGTTCTTCCCAAAAAAAAAAGCACGCGACAGCCCACTTACAAACATGGAGCGCCAAATGAGCCTCTTTGGTTTTTTCCATATAACATTGCGAATTGGTCATTTTGTTATCATCTTCCACATTTTACAAGGCGTAGCCTTGCTAAAATTTCTACTTGAATCAAATAAAAGTAGTTTTTTACCTCCATTTGGATAGATATTTCAGAGTATGTGCTGAGTGTTGTTTGTGTTCAGTCATTGTCTCTTGATGCTCTCACAGGTCCAACACCAACGTACCTATTGTCTATAAGGCACCATTTTGAAGCTGAAAGGATGAGAGTAGTATTTGAGAAGTGCAAAATAGAGGAAGTTACTACACAAGTGTGCATCTCACAACACCTTTGGTGAACCTCCATTTTCTGTATTTCCCATTAAGGCCTCCCTTTCAGTTTCTAGCAACCTGGTCCTTCTACCAAGTGTGAAGTGTATGTATGCATTTGTCTGATTTCAAGAGTGGATGTGTGAAGGTCGACTTATTTTGGTGCATCACCTCTTTAGAGTAGTTTGTTTTCCTGCATCTTTCTCCCTTTTCATCCCCCCCTTTTATATACCTATATATGTATGCATTAGCACTTGCTGGAACAAACACGATGCATCAAAGGGAGCTAGCTCTTATCTAGATACTCTCCCCTCCAGCTTCGCCGGTCCCACAAGTGAGAGGGGAGTTTCCATGTTGTGAGGAGAAGGCAGGAGCTTGGCCTCCTGCTAAGGGTGCAATTTCTTGCGTCAATAGTTAGACAATCAATCATAAAATTTAAGTACTTATCCCTTCTTTATACTCACTGCATTTAGCATATGCCACTTATCAAATCATTATAATCTATTTCAAGCTTTTACTTTTAGATTCATGCTTAAATTATTGGAAAATTGTTAGTGATGTCATGGAGGTGTCTTAGTGAGAGGATAAAGTGCTTTGATATCCTATGTAATAATGACAAAGTGTGAAATGTGCTTGTTCTAGTGTGTTTTATGTTATCTTGGTTGATCTTAAATTTTGGCATGTTTAGAAATGTTTAGGGATGAGTATGGTGGTTGGATCATATGAAAGAGGTCCCTAAGATGTTATATATGCTTTGACAGATTGTATACATAATTGGAATTCATTTGGCGGTTCATAGTTTTCATCTATATAATTTGGGCTTAATGGCAAAAAATCTAAGTAGGCAGTTTAATGATGTCACCATTGCCACATGGGAATGATTCAAGGGGAGTTAGTCATATGGTTGTGATCACAAAAGTTCATAGTTTTTATGTACCAGATCTCAAGTCATGCGTCAAAGCATGGCCAAAGTTATGATGGTGCAAATATGGCTTCTTAGTCAGAATTCATTGTTTTCCCATACTTAGCCAAAATTGCATATGGTCAGAAAAATCCGAGTAAGTAGTTTGATGATGGAATATCTCACTCGTGTGGACATGTTAGGAAAAGGTGATCATATGGGTTTTTTAAATTTTGGACCTAGTTGTTTTAATCTAAATTTGAGATCATTTGTTAAAGTGTGAAAAAATTTATGCTTGCTAAAATTTGGTCTCTTAGGTAGGTTTTGACATAGTTGGCTCTGTGTTAGAAGCTTTTGAGAAGGCATTTTAATGGTGTTATATCTTGCACATACGAGGGTCAAAGGAGTTATGTGTCACATGGTTGGATTCTCCTACGTGAGGAGATCATCTAATCCAAATTTGAGATCCTATATCGAATCACATAAGAAATTATTAAAGATTAAAAATGGCTACTCAAGCATATTGAAAAGGTCCCCATACTTAGTCAATTTTGAAAGTATTAAAGCTCGAGCAAGATCAATGGTATGCGTTGCTCCAAGAAGTCAAGAAGTAGTGAGATGAGAATAAGTGCCTGATGTTTAATGACTGAGTAAAGGTACAAGATAAGGATCCAATGATGAGTAGGTGTTCGTATAGATTGATCTGAGCTGAGAGGACATGAGATCGAGCATTGTGTTCAAGGTTTAATTGTGACCATTGCCATTTGAATATTTGAATTTGCTAATGGAAATACTAGTGTTAGGTCTTTGGACATACCTTTTGATCTAGATAAAATTTATTCATGTAGTAAAAATAAAAGTGGTAGAGGACTCCAAGGTGCATTTGTAAATATAAATTAGAAGATTTGAATTATGTACAGACAAAGATATTGAGCTCCAAAGTTGACTATGTGTTTGTGCTTGTTCTGAAAGTGACCCAAGAAGAGTATTTGCAATTATATATATATTGTTTCAATGTTTCATGGTGAATTGGCTATTGGGGAGTGTTTTACACTCCATGAGGGTGATATATGAGTATTTTAGAGATGTGATCAATCTATCTTGAGTATGAACAATGCTTAATAAGTTGACTATATGTTTAGTAATGTTGTTCCTATGTATAAGGTCTATGTTTCAGTTGATTGAGCATAAATAGAGGTGAGTAAAGGTGATTATGATCATTTGAGGATGTCCTAAGGGACATAAGGAGTGGACCTTTGTATTTGTAAGTGGTCCTATGTTCTTGATTTACTGAAAGATGTATCAAAAAGGGTGAATGGATCTCCATAGGACTTAAAAGTGACTTAGGCCTATTTGAAAGGGGGTTGTCCTTATGTGTGACCCATATGAGATGCCTTAAGGGTGAAGGCATGTATTATGGCTGATAAGGATTGATGTGGACTCGATAATTCATGTTTGATCTATATATAGTGGAACTAAATGTGTTGGGTTCTAGACTTGTGAGCGAGAGACTTGGAGAGATTTTGGAGAGGCTTATGCGTGTGGTTTGTGAAGCGAAGGATAGGTAATGTGCCTTTTGGTGGATTTAATGAGTAAAATAGTTGGTTGACTATGTGTATGACCTGTGGGTCATGTTACTAATGTAAAGATAGTGCTCTTATAGTTTGTGGATATGCAAAGAGGTTCGAGTGTGCAGATGAGGACAATTTGAGTGAAGAAGGAAAGAGTTTATGACATGCCTATGTGAGAGGCTTGTTTGAGAGAGAGAGTTTATGTAGGGATCAATTAATCAAGAGGTCCATCATCAGGTATTGAAGACATCAATTCTAAGGCATAAGTGTTCTTATCAAGGAGGGTCTAAAAGACTTGGTCTTGTTTAGGGGCAATTGCTCCTTGTGAAACAGAGTTTCACTAAAGACCTTTGATTAGAAGGACTTGATCAAGGTTTTAGGTCAGAAGGACTTGAATGAAGGTTCATGATTAGAAGGACTTGATCAATATATTATTTGTGATCATCTTATAGGATAATATTTCATGTGTTTGCAGGTTTGAGAGTGGGTTTTATTCTTTAAGAGGGTTTCCCATATAGATATTGTGTTGTGTATGTGATCTTGCATTATGTTCATTATTCACTGCTATGAATGACCTATATGCTTCATGATTTCTTGTGTTAAATTCTTAAGTATATTCAAGGGTTTGGAAATTGAATTGGATTATTTGTCACCACTGATTCAACCACCACCTTAGTCGATTATACCTCTAATAATCAGTATAAGAGCCGGTCCTTCTTGAAAAATTTAACCACTTGAAGGTGATCAAAGGTATAATGGTTAACAAAGAGGTTATGGCTTGTCTTTAAGATAATCTAGTATATGCTTTATCATAAATTAATGGTGTGAAGACACAAGTGTAAGATCTAGAGACAACAATCAAGAATTTGTAGATCATGATGAATAAAAAATAACTGAGAAGTAAAGTCATGAATTATGTAGTTGTGTTATTATCTAAGGATAAAAGGGATTCCAGCTCCACCAAAAGGGTCAAGAATGAAAATTCATTGATCAATAATGGTCAAGAAAAAGGGAGGTCAAATATGAACTATGTCTTCAATGGGTATTATGTCTCCTACAATTAATTTGGTCATAGATATAGGAATTGCTCTCTCTTTACAAAGATCAAAAGGGATCTCATATTCTACAATTATAACCAACAAGGTCATATATCTAAAAATTGTAGAAGAGTATTTTGGAAAAAGGATATGCAAGTCATTGACACCATCAAATGGTTCCAGGAGACCAATTCTAAAGAAGAAAAGAAGCAAAATTCAAGCAAACCACCAAAGGAAGAGTCATTATTTGTTCAATCAACCTTGCATACTCAAGAAGATGAGAATAAGAGATGGTTCATAGATAGTGGATGCTCAAATCATATGATAGGAGACAAGAGTAAGTTTATCTCTCTAAAGAAGACTAACCTAGGTCCAATGAGATTTGGTGACAATAAATCTGCTAACATTGTTGGCAAAGGTAATGTGAGTTTGGACAATGGTCACATGAAGACTGAGAATGTTTTATATGTAAAAGGTTTGAAATATAATATTTTAAATGTAAGCCAAATGTGTAAACAAGGAAATGTTTTAACTTTTCATGATGATGTATGTGAAGTAAAAAAGGCAAAATCTGACAGATTAGTTGCAAAGGTTCATAAAACAAATAATAATTTGTATGTATTCCATGAATCCTAGAAGGAAAAGTGCTTCATGAGTCATTTGGAAGAAAGTTGGTTGTGGCATAGAAGGATCGGACATATAAATTTTGATAATATAGTAAAGATCGGTTCAAATGGTTTAGTAAGGCATATGCCCAAGATTTATAAGATTCATCATTCTCTTTGCAAGGCATGTCTTCATGGGAAGCAAACCAAGAAAAGATACAAAAACAAGGAATTCTCCACTACAGAGCCATTAGAGTTGATCTACATTGATCTACGTGGACCTATGAGAACTCTAAGTATTAAAGGTAATAGTTACTTCATGCTTCTCATTGATGATTTTACTAGGATAACTTGGATATTCTTTCTTAAATAAAAATTATAAGCTTTTGAAAAATTTATGGCATTCAAAGTTCTTATGGAAAATGATAAAGGTTCAAAGATCAAGTGTGTGAGATTAGACATAGGAGGTGAGTTTTGGTCTCATAAGTTCGATGATTTCTATGATGAACATAGGATAAGAAGACAGTATTCTATTTCTAGAACACCATAATAGAATGATGTGGTTGAAAGGAAAAATAGGACTGTTGTTGAGATGGGTAGAACCATGATTCAAGATGTAAAAATATCATATGGCTATTGGTGAAAGGTAGCCAAGACTTCTATATACATCATAAATAGGTGTCAAATCATATTAAATGGTAATAAAACTCCTTATGAGTTATGGAAGAATATAGCGGCTAATGTCAAACATTTCAGAGTATTTGGTAGTAGGTGCTTAATCAAAAGAGATGAAGATAATCTTGGAAAATTTGATTCAAGATTTGATGAGGGCATCTTCTTAGGTTATTCTTCTATCAGTACTACCTATATATGCTTCAACAAGAGACTTCACAAGATTGTCAAAAGTTCAAATGTAAGGGTAAATGAGACTAGTAAAGTCAAGAAGCCAAAATTGTGGGTAACTCAATTTAGAATGTTGTTGCAAACAATGATGAGTTATCTATTCAAACAGATGATGAAGATGAAGAGGAGGAAAAAAGACAAGATACTAAAGCTCAATTTATAAGAATTCAGAAAGATCATCTAATCTCTTAGATTATTGGAAATGTTGGTGCAAGGTTGTAGACTAGAAGAAAAATGTTGATCAATCAAAATCAAGAAAACTCAACTCTATTATCCATGATTGAACCCAAAATATTTATGGAATCTAGCAAAGATGAAAGTTGTAATGATGCAACAAATGAAGAAATTTATCAAATATAAAGGAATGAAACATGGGACTTAGTTCCTAGACCAAAAGATAAAAATGTGATAAGTACCAAATAGGTTTTCAAAAACAAGATGAATGAGAAAGGAGAAGTCATAAGAAACAAGGCTAAATTGGTGTGTAAAAGATATGCTCAGGTTGAGGGAATAGATTTTGATGAAACTTTTGCTCTTGTGGAAAGGATGGAAGCAATTAGACTCTTTTTTGGCATATGCATGTTTCAAAGGTTTTAAGTATATCAAATGGATTTGAATTCTACATTTTTGAATGGAAACTTAGAAGAATTAGTCTACATTGAGTTACCTGAAGGATACTTCATGTCAAGCAATCAAGATTTTGTGTGTAAATTGAAGAAGGCTTTTTATGGTTTTAAACAAACTCTTAGAGCTTGGTATGACATGATAGATAAGTATATTTTATGTCAAGGTTTTAAAGGGGGGATAGCCAATATTAATTTGTATATTTAGACAAAAGGTAATAATCAATTGATAGTTATTGTGTATGTTGATGACATAATTTTTGGATCTGACAATGATAAATTGAGTATAAATTTGCAGTTGCTATGAAGACTGAGTTTGAAATATTGGGATTACAAATTAATCAACTTGATGCAGGGATTTTCATTTCTCAAGATAAATACATCAAGGATAATCAACGAAAGTTTGACATGATGAATTGTAAGCCAATGGGTACTCTAATGATCACAAGATGTAAGTTAAATAAACTGGATGACTCACCATAAGTTGATCAAACTTTGTATAGATCCATGATTGGAAGTCTTTGATACTCTAATGCATCTAGGCTTGACATCATGTAAGTAGTAGGTCTTGTAGGAAGGTTTTAAGCTAATCCTAGAGAATCTCACTTGAAATTAGTCAAAAGGATCTTAAGATATCTCAAAGGCACCATAGACTATGGTTTATGGTATACTAGGATTAAGGAATTCTCTTTGAAATCATATACTGATGCTGATTGGGCAGGTTGTGTGGATGATAGGAGGAGTACCAATGGTGGGGTTTTCTTCATGGGAGATTTTTTAGTGTCTTGGCTAAGTAAGAAGTAAGCCTTAATGTCTTTATCAACTGCAAAAGCTGAGTATAGAGTAGTTGCCTCTTGTTGCATAAAAGTCATGTGGATGAAACACACTTTAGAGGATTACAAAGTAAGACAAAATGGACCTTGTAATATTTATTGTGACAATACTAGTGCAATTAGTATCTCAAAGAATCTTATTATGCACTCAAAAACTAAACACATTCCTATTAGATATCATTTCTTGAGAGAACTGTAAACACCAAAAATCTGCACACCTACATTTTCAAATGTCAAAAATCCCCTTGGACCTACCTATGACCCCCTTGGGACTAATCTACACCAATCAGACCTAACCAAACCCATCCAAACTTAATTTCACCAAACTGACTCAACTTGGCCTTTAGGACCCTTTTCCTCTAGAACCTGACCATCGACGGTCAGCGTGAGGAACACCTGATCGTCGATGGTCAGGATCCACCTCCTTAATAAAAAACATGCAAGTTTCATTGTTCTCTTCCAAATATAAGAGGTGGAAGTGAAGGTGTGCCTATAAGAGAGAGAGGCCTGGGAGGTCAAATCCATCTACAATTGTTATCAAGAGCTTTGTGTATCCATAATTTATTTTTGCAGGTCAATCATCTTCAAGCACTTTAGCAATCCATTAGCCATACCAAGGAGTCAACTTGCCACCATCTCTCAATCAAGTTCACTAAATACCATTACTCTATTAGAATTGACCCAAATTCCACCAATAAGCTAACTACTCCAACCACTCACCCAACCAACTTTTGGTAATCCAAGTACTTGTTTGTCAATATTCACATACTTTATTTCCATTTGCAATCAGCCTAACCCTTACCCATCTCCCATAATCCATCTATTGAATCCCATTATTCAGTAATTCACCAACCCAAAACTTACATAGTAATCACCGATAGTTGACTCAACCACTGATGGTCAACTTAACCATTATCGGTCACCTTAACTGTCAATAGTCACCTTAACCATCGATGGTCATTGTGGCAGTGAGAACCAACGAGTTATTTTCACCCACCTAACCTAAATCAAGCCTAATTTTATATGTTTTTGACCATTGATAGACTGCTTTTAGATTTTTTGAAGCATACCCCAACCCCTTAGCACTATTACTAATTAGTTTATCACTAATTTGATCATTTCTAGTCTATTTTTTTAGCAAGCATTCTTGTGTTCAATTTTAGTACCTTTTGATTATTAATGTAAGTACCTTTTTTCTAGTTTTATGAACTTAATTATTTAAAATGTGTGGATTGACAACCCCTAAGGAAGCCCTCACTTCTAGGATCTAGCTATCTCTAGGGAATCCACCCACTATCTATCTAACAAACAAGTTTACTTTAGTGCTTTATTATCTATAGGTCTTCCTCCCAAGCCAAAGAGGATCTCTTTACAATCTTCTAATTCAACACATGCACAAATAAATAGGTTTTTCAACCACACCCATATTGAGTTTATTTTCTCTCTCCCTTAGAACTTAAAGTAAAAATTTACATGAAACATTCTGGCATGCTTGATGGGACCTAGAGTCTTTACTCACATTTTATTTACATTTGTATGCTCTTATCTATATCTGTGCTCATAATTGAAATTTATTTTGAGCTTAAAATCAACTACATCATAACTTACTTTTAACATTAGTTCACTTGAATTAAAGCACAATAATCTTATCGTAACACCACTTTTGTTGCACATACTAGCCAAACCACTTTCAACAATCAAACATCAAAACAATTTAAGATAAGGCTCGACTAGGATTTCATCACCTAGTGACCACTTTACCCTTTCCTAATAATCCTACCTGGAGGTCATTACCAAGGGGAGAACCAACTCAGCTCTTTGGTTGAGTATAAACTCTAGATATCAATATATATTGGCTAAGCACTGGACACTCTTATCGCTATGAGATCATGAAGTGAGGGGGTAGGCCCCAATATCAAGCCACATATTGATTCCAATACTAATTATTTTTAGCTTCTAAATACCCTGAAACCAACCATAGACTACTTCTATAGTACTTGATCTACAAGCCAACTTCTATCACACATTCTCATAAACTAAGGCATAAGCCAAAAGTGAGATTAAAACTAACCTCTAGCCTTAACATAATTTATATAGTGTGTGTTTTGATTGCCTTGATCATTGTCTTGTCTTCTTCTTATTTGAGTGGTGAGTTTATTCTTGTTATCTCTCCCACTTTCTTGTATGGTTCTAACTCATCAACAATGAAGAGACTTAGTAGAGCAGAATTCATCACTTAGATCAACCTCTTCTACCTGTTCATCTATGGAGTACATCTCTGAGGTAGAAGACTCACCCTGTACATTGAGAGGCCCTACTTTTCTTTGAGTATTTTACCAAGGAGACATGGACTTTACCATTTTTTTAGACAACAATCTAGTTACCCTCTATAACTACCTTAACACCTCCCCTCACCATGCCCTAGTTCCAAATCCACCTCAGGATCCTCCTTATGGCATGCCATCCCACCTTATGAGGGGTATCCCTATTGTCATGGTCACCACCCAACCTTCAACTACCTAGGCATCTTCATCTACTAACCCCTTTGACACCATAGCTAAAAACTAACCTATCCAACGAACCGCTACTCTTACACCTTCCACCCCTACCAATGACTCCTCCACCTTAGGAACAACCCTATCATTAACCCATCATGTTCTACTTATTATTGGAGCACCTACCACCAAAACTACCAACCTTCTTTCTCTCAACCCCAACCCATCGGTAAATACCCCTTTACTAATATTAGGGGTATCTATCCCTTCTACTTTACCACCTACTAGCATGAAGGTCACTACCTCTCCTTTCATTACCAACCCAACTACCATTCATGCCCAATCCATAAGGACTCCTCAACAGGTACCTATTGCACCCAATATAGGATACATCCCTAACCCATAAGGGTATGTACCACTACTCTACCACCATCATCCACGCATCCTTACATACCACCTACCCAACCTTTAGCATCTATATTTCAAAATGTGACAGCTTATCAACTGCCAAACAATTACCAATATATTAACCAATCTCAACTATAGTATACACCTTATAGCCCTCTTGGTCTAACACCTCAAACTAAACTAATGAAGATGCTCATGGACAAGATGATAAACCTTGAGTCATCCATTTCAGGGGCTCATAATGATCTTATGATCAGATTTATAATGAACTTGTCCATTCCTCTATCCCTATCAGACCTTACCCTCTTCAATGGGAGCTTCCAAAATTTACCAAATTTTAGAGCAAAGAGGACCCCCAATAATACCTTAGGGATTTTAGACACATATGTTACATGATTTCTTACAATGATGCCCTTCTCTTTTGAACCTTCCCCATGTCTTTATCCAACTTGACACTTGAATGGTATAGTGCCCTTACCAAGCATTCAATCTTTTCTTTCACCCAACTAGCTCAGGTCTTCTTGGATCACTTTTCCATTAAAATTTCCAAGAAGGTCTCTATCACCGATCTGTATTCTATCGTATAATTCAATGATGAGTCCATTATCGATTTCATCACCCATTGGAGAATATTGATTAATCAGATTTCATTTTCCTTGCCTCAACCTAAACTTATAGAGCTTTTTGCTCAAGCCTGCACCAAACATATATGTTCTACACTGCATGTCCAAAGCTTCAAAATTTTTGATGAAGCTTTTACCATGGTGCATTAGCTAGAAAACTAGGACATAGACAAGGTAAAATTGAAGTTATGAAACAAAAACTCTACCTTCAAGACCAATGAAACCTCTTCCCCTAAACTAGGCAACCAAACCAACATCAAAACCAAGAATAAAGGAACTATGAATGCAGTTGTCCTTAAGACCACCCCTCT
This sequence comes from Torreya grandis, assembly GCA_037957365.1. NCBI lineage: Eukaryota > Viridiplantae > Streptophyta > Pinopsida > Cupressales > Taxaceae > Torreya > Torreya grandis. The sequence goes on from JARHVA010000101.1 coordinate 4,603,001, forward strand.
ACCCAATGTCATTTCTTTTATTACATTCAACCAAAACACAAAGAACCCAAACCAAAGCAACCAAAAATAGTTCACCCCACTTGGAGAATCTTATGCCTTAGTTCTGGAGAAACTATTAAAAACTAACCTCATACAACTTCCCCCCATTAAACCTCCTCAACAATTTGATTCTTCTCATCTAGCACCTGCTTGGTACAATGAGAACGACCTTTGTGATTTTCATCGAGTAATTAGACATGATGTTAGTTGATGTAATACTTTCAAGAATGTTGTTCAGAGCCTGATCGACAAGGGTGAACTCGTGTTAGATAATCCCAATGCCCCTCAATATCATGCTCTTAATATCTTCAAGAAGCCTTTTCCCAACCATGCCCCTACCAAAACCAAGGGTACATGAGCTAAATGTTCTCATGATTCCCACATGATCAATATGATCCTAAATACACTTATCAATGGGGAACCTACCTGTTTCTCCCGCACTTCACCCACCCAGGTGGTGGAGTCACTTCCCTTCCTTTAGAAGAGCCAAACCAAGGAGGTTCATTTTTCCTTAGCTTCACTCATAGAGTATTTGGAATCATCAAAAAACCCTTTGAATAACCTATCTGAATAACCAACCATTCCCAGTCAACCACCTCCCCTAACCACAAGATAAACCACAACTATGGACATTGTGCCTAGGGGAGTGACCTTTTAATAAACACCCCTCACAGATTAGCCACTCGGTCCAAACTTACAACCCTTGCCTAAGGAAAATATGAGGTTACCAGCCCTCCTCCTCAACCTATAGGTGTATCTTTGACACCCACTTCTTGGGAGGCTAGACCAATATACAAACCTTTTTCAAAATTCATTCAAAATTTAGGTATGGTCACAAAAATAGACATGGATCAAACCACTTTTTAGTAGTAATTAGGGCTTCCTTACATCAACAAACCCAAAACTTATGACATCCATTTAACAAACCAGCCTATCCTTTTTCCACCACCTCTTAAACTGATCAGAACTTCTACCAACCCCTCATTTCTCAGCCAACCAAAATAACCACCTCTCCAACAATCATACCACCAAACAAACCTTCCAAAACTCTTAGTGCCTTCCCTACACGAAGCTTGGTTCACCCATCCTTGAAATTGGAATTAACCTCATCCAAGACTATACCCAAACCTCAACCTGAACCAACCAAGGAGGTGAAACCATTGAAGAGCCATATGGCTAGGATTCTACCTCCCTCCACCTTGCCTTCTATCTTGGGGCCCCATCCCTCAACTTTGCTTAAAAAGCAAGATCCATTTAACATGTCACCCACTACCATTGGTTACAAAAACCCACCTACTATCTGATACACTGATCCTTCATAGATTACCAATAGCTAGACTATTAGCCTCGAATACCCCAGCATACCCAAACCAAAACCATTGACCACAAACACCACCTTACGCAAACCCTCTCTCAACAAACCTATTGCTACCAACATGCCCATCTTCCCAACCAAAATGACAACCTCTAGGCCTTCCCCACCTCTAGTGGAATCCTATATGACCATTATTCAAAGATTATTGTAGACCTTTCGATCCTCTTAGTTCAAAGTTGGTTTGGTATAATGATCATCAAATATATTCCTATTACAGGACACCCAGGTATGACACAAAGAATTTCAAATCTCTCTAGGCCATTATTCATCAACTCTATGATGAGGATGATATTTTATTAGATGAACTTCCATTGACTCCTCTACCAATGCATCCAACAACCATTTACCAACACATCCCTAATCTTCCACTCTCACCTCAGAGTGACGAAGAATATACCTGACCCCTATCACACCTTTCCCCTCTATCCATACCATTAATGTGGTCATATGATCATAACAAAAGGATAAAGTATCCATTCTATGGACATACCCCCCAACTCATCCTAAACCAAACCCAATCCAAACCTCTACATCTTCAGCTAAACCCATAGTTACCATCTTAGGCACCTCTAAGGCTAACCCCTTTGAATCCATCATGAGGGTCATTCCTAAGCAACTTCACCAAACTCTAGCTAAGATGAGCCTCTACGAGATCATTTCTACCTCACCTCACCATCACCAGGCCATGATAGAGGCTATGCAATCTATTGAGGTAGGACCAAGTGACAACCTACCTATAGAGGCCTTTATAGGTGCTCCCCAACTGTCCACCTTTGTTACTTTCAAAGACTCATAGATACCCTCTATCCACCTTGAGGATATGGACCCTCATCTCTTTATTACTGCCCACATCAACCAAACCCACATCAAATAGGTTATGATCAATGAGGGAATTGGTATCAACATCATCTCTTCTCATGCCTATAACCAACTCAAACTACCTGACAATGTCATGTCCTAAACTTCAATTATGATTTTATCCTTTAATGACACCATGACCACTACCTTGGGAATCATTGTCCTCCACATTCATCTCAAACCACGCATGCTCCTAGAAATTTTCTATGTGGTCAAAGGTGAATTCTAGTACAATTTTCTACATGAGAGACCTTGGATCTATGCTATGGGTTGTGTGCCTTCTACCCTCCACCATTACATCAAATTTGAGCACAAGGGTCAGTTTGTTACCATATAAGCTGACCCAAGCACTTTTACAGCATGCAATATGACCTACCAACCTAATGACATCCTCTTACCTCTAATAAAACCACCCCAAGCATCCATCACCAAGCCCTCAACCATAGAAAATAAAGCCATTGCTTCTCCTCCCATAGAGGCATGTACTAGTTCCTCTATTCCCATAGACTAGATATCCACCACTGATCCCTTGGAATATACTTTCCAACACCTTACCCTTGGACAATATTGACTCCTTCCCCTTGATGCTTTCCTTAATCCCCAAGAGTATGGGGAACTCAACCATCAACTAGGTTAAGATCCCAACATTGGAGCCATTACTCCCTTCGGGCCTTCGAGCTATCAAACCCATTTTATTTATGGGGGAATTGACAAGCCACTCAATGTTGCCATGACCCCTTCTTCCACATAACTATTCACCTCTACATTCTCTTACTTGGACAACCCATACTTCACCAAAATATACCTTCATAGGTGTGCATGGAAAGGATTTAGCTTAGGATGGTATGAGCATAGACCACACACATCAATCTCAATTGAGACCTGAAAGCCTCATGAGAAGCATGGCCTTGGTTTCATTCTACCCAATAAGAAGAAATCCAAAAAACCCATCGCTCCCATTGTTGAGGAAGAGACCCCTTCCCCCACAACACCCCCTCCACTTGAGTATGAAGATGAGGACATTATCCCACCTAACATTTTTTTCCATCAACATGATTACCCTCAGTCCCCTAACTTATCAAAAGGAAGGGGCACCGATATTCATCTCTTTAATTCATCTTGAATTGGTGGGAGAAGAGTCTCCCACCATTAACACTATCCAGTGCTAGGATGATGATACTATTCTCACCTACCTTGGTGCACCTAAATCCTCCATCCACAAATCCTTACCTCTGAAGACCTCAACCATGTTAAATGAATCCACTATGAATATTGACATAGGCACTTCAGACAACCCTCATATTGTAAAATTGAGCCAATCTCTCACCTTTAAGGAACTTTAGGAATTCTCTACCTTCTTCCAAGACTGCAACATTACATTTGCCTAGTCATATGTCGATATGACTCATATTGACCCAACCATTGCCACCCACAACATTGTAACCAATCATGATACCAAGCCTATCAGATAGAAACTTTGATGAATACATCCTTGCATAGCCCTTCTTGTCAAAGAAGAGCTTCAATGCCTCCTTTCTGTTGACTTCATTCAACCTAGTGATTATCCTAGTGGGTTTCAAACATCGTGCCTATCACTAAAGCCACAGGGGGACTACATATCTATGTGGAATTTCATGACCTCAACCTCACCTACCAAAAAGATGAATTTCCTCTACCTAGCATTGACCAGCTTATTTATCTTACAATAGGCCACAAAATGTCATCTCTCATGGATGGATTATTGGGTTATAATCAAATTTTAATTGCCCTTGAATATCAACACAAAACTACCTTTATCACCCTATGGGGGACTTTCTATTATAAGGTCATGCCCTTCAATTTTAAGTACACTGGTGCAACCTAACAATGTGTTATGACTTACATCTTCCACGATCTTATCCACAATCATTGAGGACTACGTGGATGACCTCCTCAGGAAATCCAAACTTTGTAAGGACCACTTAGACATTCTCAAGATTATCTTTGAGAGACTTATCCATTACCATATCTGCCTTAATCCCCAAAAATGTATTTTTGGGGTCTTATCTAAAAAACTCCTTAGCTTCATCATTTCCCTTCAGTTAATCAAGGTTGATTTGACTAAGATCAAAGCCATACTTGAGATGCTACCTCTGATCAATCTTAAGCAACTCTGTAGTTTGTAGGGGAAGCTCAAATCCATTTGTCACTTCATTTCTTAGCTCTCAGTTTGATGTTAACCCTTCCATCACCTCTTAAAAAAAGATATCTCTTTTAAGTGGAATGTCGATTGTCAGAAGGCTTTTGATTCACTCAAAGAGTACCTTTTATCTCCACCTGTCCTCACACCCCCTAAGGATGACCAACATTTTTACCTTTATATCTCTACCACAAACCATTCCCTAGGGGTAATGCTTGCCCATTAGGACAAACAACACAAAGAACAAGCCATTTATTACATAAGCCACACCCTTTTAGACTATGAAACTTGGTATACACATACCGAGAACTATGCCTATCCCTAGTCTTCATGGTCACCAAGCTTCACCACTACCTTCTTAACAACAAAATTTTCATCATAACTAATACTGACCCACTCAAGTATATACACTCTAAGCCATACCAAAACTAGTGTATGGCCAAGTAGCTCATGATTTTAGTTGAGTTTGACCTTGAGTTCCTACAATATAAGTCAATTAAAGGGCAAGTCATTACTGACCAGTGGCCGACATACCCCTATTGAGCAACCAACCTCATCCTTTTGAATTTACATATGAGTCCATCATAAACCTATCCCAAGTAGACTTCACCAATCTTGTAACCATGTTATTTGATGGTTCCAAATGTCAGTGTGGTGGGGGAGCCAATATCATCCTTATCTCCCTTATCGATGAACCACTTCCTTTATCTTTTAAACTTGACTTTGAATGTACCAACATTGTTGCTAAATATGAAGCCCTAATAATAGGTCTCCAAACCATGCTAACCTTGGGAGTTATAATAATTAACATCTTTGGTGACTCACAACTTGTGGTCAATCAAGTCAATGGCATCTGCCAATGTAAGAATGAGATTTTGCAATTATATAGATAGTCATAGAACTCTTGACATCATTTAAACATTAGCATATTCAAACCACCCCATGATCTACCAACAAGTTTACTGACACCATGGCTTCTCTTTCTTCCCAGATACCATTAGCACCCTCAGACTCTAAACTATCAATTATTGTCCATTACCTCACTAAACCTTCCTACATCAAGTCAGACACTCCAACCATTTTTAGTGTGAAAGAGATCCAGTTTGACCTTTGGTATCAACAAACCTTCGACTACCTAAACCTTGGCATAGTTCCCTCTGGCCTCTCTAGGAATGCCCATTGAGCATTTATTTAGAGCACCTCCTATTATACCATTATGGGAGGCATCCTCTATAAGCATGGTTTTGATGGCCTCCCATTATGTTGCCTCTATGGTCTAGAAACCTCTCACATTATCAAGGAAATATATGATAGTATCTATGGGGGTCACTTTATGGACTCATTGTGGCTAAGTGCATCTTTTGCCTCAGCTATTATTGGCCTACCCTTAACCAAGATTGTTGTGATTATGTGAAAAAGTGTGTCAAGTGTCAACAACATGCTAATTTGTCATAGTCTTCATGTCTCCATCATTTTTTAGCCTTTTTCGTAATGGGTTCTTGACCTTATTGGTGAAATTAACCCCCACTCTTCACATTGACATCACTCTATCATCATCACGATTGAATATTTCACCAAATGGGTGGAGGCTATCCCTCTTGTCTCGACAAAAACTAAAAAGATAATTGAACTTATCACCTATCACATCATATACCACTTTGGTATTCCCCATAAGATCATCATCAATAATGGAAAATCATTCCAAAATAAACAAGTTCAAGGTCATTGTGACATATTCAGTATCAAGCTAAGCTTCTCATCACTTTATCGCCCACAAGGAAATGGACCAACAGAGGCCTCTAATAAAACCCTTAACAATATGCTTACCAAAATGGTCAATGCCTCAGGTTGAGATTGGCACTTGCACATACCTTTTGCCTTATGGGCATATCATACTAGCATCCAAACCCCTATGGGTGCTACCCATTTTTCCCTTGTGTTTGAAGCCAAGGTTGTATTACCTCTTGAAGTCTAAATACCTTCTCTTTGCATATCTTTATTTGACCTTATTTCAGATGATGATTACTATCAAGAATGTTTAACTCAACTTGAGCTACTTGACGAGCACCATTTGGCCACCCTTTCCCATATCTATGTCTATCAAGAACGAATCAAGCGTGCCTATAACAAAAACCTAAAAGTCTGAGAATTCAATATTGGAGATCTTATTCTCAAGGAAAATCAACATGTAACCAATATGGAGAAAAGCAAAAGGGGCAAATTTACTTTCAATTGGCTTGGACCCTACATCATAACTCATAAGTATAGATCAGGAGCTTATCATTTGTCCTCTCTTGAGGGCAAACCAAAAACTGAGCCTCTCAATGCTTCACATCTACATCCTTTCTGTTGTTAAATAGGGGTCATAATCACCATTGGTATAACTTAAGCTCATCCCCTGCAACCACATTCATTTCCCTCTTTTAGAGACAATCAACTATAGCTAAATCATGTGATTATTCATCATAGTCATACCCTAATTTTGAACTATGGGTAATACAACTCTACGCTCTCATGGTACTTTTTATCCCTCTTTGAGATAGATTTCCATGGTCATTTTCACCTAAACCCCTTTTCACCTACTAAAATTTCTTGTGCCCTTAGTTTTGCCTTCATAAAGGTAACCCCTTGAGTATGTATAAGCATGTCAATGTTGAGAAAAATTAAACAAAATAAAAATCAATATCAAAGTCAAAACTAAATCATGGGTCATTCTTAGCATTCACAGACTGATCCCTTGAAGGACAACTGTTGAATACCTTATTCAAAATTGTAAAACCATAAGGTGGACTGCTCCCTTGAAGGAAAACTATCAAAAACATTTAAACTAAGCATATAAACTCAGAACACTCTTTTGAAGGATGGTTGATTAAAGCATTTTTCATAGCTCGTAATTTCTTGGAAGCTTTTCACGTCGATCAGCTTCCCCAACCCTAAAACAAAATAAAAAATAGCAGACAACCATAAGCAAAAGTAAAATCAATGAGAAAATGCTGCAATCGGCTCTCATAAAAGTAATAATCTTGAAAAGCTACAATAAACTCTCTCAAGTAGACTTCCTACATCGATTAGTCTATGATTTATATAGGAACATAGGCTTTCTTATACTATCCTCTTGGAAGCCTTCAAAATAGGCATGCTAGTCTCATAAAAGGTTCTAGTTTCAACCATCCTCCCTCCATATATCACATGTATGGGACTATAAGCTTACTTGACATAATGTGATCAAGATACCTATTTATCAACTGAACATGCTAATACGAAGCATTTGAAAGGCTTGTTTTCACTAAGCCAATCCAACTTTAGGTTTCATTTTGGTCCTTACCATTGAAAAGGCATCATGTTTCTTTTCTTATCTTTTCATTGGTTCATGTAGACATACCTCTCATGATTCCTCTCACTTCCCTAAATATTTAGTTTGTTATCTACTCACCTTATGTATTCTAATTACATCTTTAACCATATTCACATTTTATCTCCATGATCATAAACAATGAAAATCAAATCAAAAACATAACATTATGGACTATGCCCATAAATAACATCATCTATCTATCAATAATCAAAATGCAATGAAAGCATATCATGTAATACTCATTATCCTATCCATATACCATTAAAGCACTATTTGAGCATATATCATATCATGAACAACCCTAATTACACCATTCATCAACACAATCAAAATCAAAATCAATGAGCAAAACATCATGAACTATAACATATATCCTCTATCAATCTATCCATTTACCAGACACTACCTTGATTCATCTTATAGTATCAACTCATGCCGAACACATCAATATAACCATGAACAAAGCCATTACATTACCATATGACATACATCCATTAATAATGCATCCTATCACATCTATGAGCAAAATTAGAACATCATAACTCTTTTTTTCTAGCATCACATGCCTATGCTACTAAGTCATACAACTCATAAAGCATATGCAAGAATCACAGTTCATAAACCATAACAATGAACATCATGAACCATAAGCATACATCATATATAACATCAAAAACCATTGTCATCATATACATCTAGTATTCATAAATAATACATGTAATAATGTATGAAGCTCTCTCTCTCTCTCTCAAAAAAATGAAAAATAAAATTATATATATATATCTCATTGCATCAACATGTAGGATGATATCAAAATAGTATACATCTATCGCTACCAATATATCAAAACATGTCTGAGCATGGTCATGGGGCACCACTACTATTGGCCCCAACTACACCTAGTCCTGTGCCATTACTACTAGCCCCACCTATACCTGTACCTTCAATTATACCTAGTGGGGGTCCCATTTGGACCCTTTCCTGATTGACTATAGTAGCCCACTATCTTGGAGTAGGTATATATATCCCACTGACCAAACTAGCTCTGTATTCCCCATATCGCATCTCCTATGGTAACTACTCCAACACCATCGCATCATAATATCTGAGCTCCTCCATAGTAGCTAGATAATGTGCCCATGACATTATGTCTGGTGGCCCTCTTACTACTACTACAACTATTCATACCCTCTACCTCAATAGGTCCCTCTCCTACATAACTACACCAAGGGATACCTATGCCTGATCCCTCTCACCTATAACAGTGGTAAGTTGTCCCTATAATATGGCAATCTGACCCTGTAATGTGGCTACCTATCCTTATAAAGCCTGTACCTATGCCTATGTTGTAACTAATGCCACCCTTGCCTATCCATCATGGCCTATAGGATTTATAGCCATATGCCTCACACCTCCATCATCCCCACCAATATCTGTAGTAACATATATGGGCTGATACCAAGCCATATATCTGTCTGCATATCTAGCATCATTTATAAGAGCCCTAACAAGGAGCTCCTCATAGCCACCATCCAAAAATGTCAAAGTAGGCTAGGGCATTAACAACTAAACCTTTGCATCCTACCTCTTATACTATGGAAATAGGCTCGGGACACATTATACCAAGCCAAACTATCGATGCACCCTATCAAATGGGATCAAATCCACCTCTCCCTCTCATTATCCCACTATCCATATATAGCTTTGAAGGGTGAGGGTCTACCTCCTGTACCCTAGCCATATCAAAAACTGAATATATGGCCTCTAGGTGATGTCTCCAACCACTAATGCACCTAATACATGCCTAAACCACTCAACATCGTGGGCACCCCTACCTACACCTGATACATCCAAATCAACCCTCTATTGCATAAACCCAACATGAAACTTGATTTTTTAGTGGCTCACCCAAGGCAATCCCAATGGTCTCAGAACCTAAATATGCTCATAGGCCCAACAATGAAGAACTAGGCCGACATTGATGTCATATCTCTTATGGTGCCTAAACCCCTATAACTTCCTATAGATCTATACAAGCAAATCTAGAATCCAACCAAACACCATCCTATCAAGAAATAACTCCACCAATACCCCTAATAACACATAAGGAAACCTTTCACTATTCAAATCTAAGAGCCTAAAGCATGTCACCACAATCATGAGCATCATCATGAGTCTCCTCTCATCTAGAGCTCTTTCATAAAATGTTGAGTAGTTAAATCCCCCAGCATGCCATCAGACTTGGTCACTTGCATCCCCATATAAATACTTAATAAAATCCTCTGACTCCTCCTACTCAATCTGATATATTGCCTCACCACATAGTGGGAATAGGGTAATCTAGTGTATGTCCTCAAGGAGAATAGTAATATCCCTAGTCGATATTAAAAAGGTGTTCGTAATAGCATCCCATCTCTTGATGAGTGCTATGACCATAGATTCATCTTAGTATACATGTTTGTAATACCTCGTCCCCCTAACCCTACATCCTCCATATGGGCCCAGTCCTCTGGAGTCATCCCCATATGTATCTTAAGAAAGATGTATGACACACAATCATGCATCTGAATTTGCTCCTTAGCCTACATCATATCCAACACTTAACTCATTTATTAACACTAGTCTTATCTAAACTTAGTTTTTTGACACTTGATCTATTACTCTATCACTCCTACTTATCTATCTCACCCTAGCTATGTTGCCCCCTTGTACTTGAGATTGACCTATCAACACATAACTTCTTAAAACTATTACCCTAACCATTACCCTAACCCTAAATGATCACCTTAACCCTAAACCATTACTTAACCCTAAAGCATTACCCTAACCATTACCCTAACCCTAAACCATTACCCTAACCATTACCCTAACACTAAACCATTACCCTAACCCGTAACCCTAGCCCATTACCCTACAAACTTACCATAACCCTTACCATGCCCTTATCCATCCCGCCCAACCATCGATGATCACTATGGGTGTTCCATGGCTGAAACACCCAAACACTATCTACAAACAACCATCTCTAACCTGCAAATGACAACTTACATGACTAATTTCTTACCTACCCCCTCTCACATCACCTCTCCCAACTATTAAACTTTGACTTTACCTAAATTTTTACCCATAAATCCCAAAACCCTACCTAAGACATAATAGCCCATACAAAACATTCCTAACATAAATCTTGACCTCCTCAACCTAATTTGATTACATAAATCACACCTAACTACTGAATAGAATACATCACCTACCTCATTCCTTGACCTTTATCATGGTCAAAACCCATAAATAGCTACCTGGCTGCATCCATGTGCTCCCTTCATTTCAATCCCATGAAATCAACCCACATACCTTCCACCAATGATCAAACACCAACTTGGAACTTACCCTCTTAGTTAAATATCAAAATCACCAGTGCTAAGTCAACCAAGCAAGAAAGTAACAATGACTCAAATTAAGTTTTTATTTTCACTTTTTACCTAGCTAATTTTTAGTGTTTCCCCTGACCGACAGTGGTCAGGTTGACCATCGATGATCACCTTTTAGGACCCTTACTATCGATAGTCAAGAGGCCCCAATTTCCACTTTTTACCTCAAATGATAATTTATAGGAACACCTTAACCAAGTCTTGCCCACTTTTGGAGATGCCCTTCTGCCACCAACTTGACCACTTCATCACCTCGCTATTGGACTATTTTGGCCCATCTGGCACATCATTTATGATACTTTTTGCCTAGTTCTTTGACCATAATGACAACATGTTGAACCTTTTTGAATATTATACCACCTCACACATGCTGACCTAATTGCATCTCATCAAGAGTACTTCCTACCTCAAAAACCCATGACACTTGACCCATTTCCTATTTTCACCAGGAATACTTCTTACCTTATATACTCGTTAGAACCACAAAAATTAATTAACTTACTTTTATAAGTGTTCCATATCAGCATGCCTATAGGTAGTCACATAATTCACTTGTCACTTATCTTTCTTAGTACCGACCCTTATTTTTACCAACATTGGCAACCTAGTCTATGTGCGATCTTGGATTTCACACATTTTTGTCGCACTTTATGTACAAGTTGGCATCTCAAATGCCTAACCTATCATTCACCCATTTTCATTACCAACTACCATTTATCAAACCTTGACCTGATTTTAGTTTTAAATCATTGACTCTTGGTTTGAGGGGGAACACCTCCTCCTATTCTCAGGGCAACCAGACCTTAAACCATACTCCATTTTTGTTTTGTAGTTCATTTTTATAAGCTACACAATAAAAAGGGGCAAAATGTAGACACAAAAAATTTGCACACCTACATTTTGAATGTCAAAAATCCCCCTAGAACTACTTAGGACCCCCTTGGGACTAATCTACGCTAATCAAACCTAACCAAACCCATCCAAACTCAATTTTACCAAACTAACTCAACTTGGCCTTTAGGACCCTTTTCTTCTGAAACTTGATCATCGATGGTGAGGGTGACCATCAATGGTCAGACCTAGGGACACCTGACCTTTAATAGTTAGGATCCACCTCCTTAATAAAAAACTTGTAAGTTTTATCGACTTCTTCTAAATCTAACTCATCTAAATCTTGTTACGAGCCTTTGCATGGACAATTTATATTTAGATGGCCTTGTTACACCTTCACTTCCACCTCTTGCTTTTGCCTATAATAAAGAGAGGCTTGGGAGGTCAAATCCATCTAAAATTGTTATCAAGATATTTGTGCATTTAAAATCTCTTTTTGTAGGTCGATCATCTTCAAGTACTTCAGCAATCCAACAACCATACCAGGGAGCTAGCTTGTTGCCATCTCTTCATGGATTTTTCCAAATATTGTTACTCTTCCAGAATAGAGCTAGATTCAACCAATAGGCTAACTACTCCAACCACTCACCCAACCAACTTCTGGTAAGCTAAGTACTTATTTATAATATTCACATACTTTATTTCTAGTTCATAATTAGCCTAGCCCTTACCCATCTCTCAAAATCCATCTATCAGATCCCATTATTCAACAATTCACTAACCCAAAACTTACATGGTAACTATTGATATTTGACTCAATCATCGATGGTCAACTTGACTATCAATGGCCACCTTAACCATCAAAAGTCACCTTAACCATCGACGATCACCTTAATCATCGACAATCACCTTAATTGTCAACAGTCACTATGGTAGTGAAAATCAACAAGCTATTTTCACCCACCTAGCCTAAATCAAGCTTGATTTTCTATGTTTATGATGATTCATAGATCCCTTTCATTTTTGAAGCATACCCTAACCCCTTAGCACAAGTACTAATTAGTTTATCAGTAATTTGATCATTTCTATTCTATTTTCTGAGTAAGCATTCTTGTGTTCAATTTCAGTACCTTTTGATTATTAATGCAAGTACCTTCTTTCCAGCTTTGTGAACTTAATTATTTAAAACATGTGGATTGACAACCCCTAAGGATTCCCTCACTTTTGGGATCTAGCTATCACTTGGCAATCCACCCAACTATATATCTAACAAATAAGATTACTTTAGTGATTTCTTATCTACAGGTCTTCCTCCCAAGCCAAAGAGGATATCTTCATAATCTTCTGATTCAACATGTGCACAAACAAATAGGTTTTTCAGCCACACTGGTATTGAGTTTATTTTCTCTCTTCCTTATAACTTAAAGTGAAAATTTATATGAAACAAGAAAAAGTGATTAATCAATGTGTCAAGTTGGAGCATGTGCCTAAAAAAGAGTAGCTTGAAGATATTATGACCAAACCATTATCAAAAATTGCTTTTGAGTATATAAGATAGAGCTTGGGTGTTATTTCTTTCTCTATGGATCAATAAAAGGTCTTTGGTTAAGGGGGAGTAATATGTTCATGAGCTTGATTCAAAGGTTTATGAAGGAGTTTTTGCATAGGGTCATAATGGGTGTTTTTCATGTTAAATGAGAGCATGTTTCTTGTTTGGTGAGTGGCATGAAGTTCTGATTGGTGGTCCGTATAATACCCTAAGAGAGGAGGCTAGTTAGCATGTGTGATGGTTCCTAATTGTGTTTTGAGATATGAAGATGCTCAATTGATGTAATTACTTAGAATTCTTAGGGGGAGTCTCTCTCAAATGTTTTTTATGTGTTCCATTATATTTTAGTGGTTTTTTTGTGTTATGTATTCATTAATTACTATGCTTATGAAGAAGAGTGTTGACAGGGAACAAAGAAGAAGTTTGTCAAATCAAGATAAGGCAGGCTCAAGGTAAGGGGGAGTTTGTATCATATTTATAAGATGGTCATTTTTCATTTTTGATGGTCTTTTTAGGTCCTCAGGATCATTTAGTGCCCTCTTTGTCATTGTGTCAAAGGGGGAGAAATTTCCTGTTGTAGGAGTGCTTGAAGAGAGAGAAGGTGACTTGTATAGTACTATATATTTTGTTGTTTACATCAATGACAAAGGGGGAGATTATTGGATAATTTTTAATGATGTCATGGTGATTTCATGGAGGTGTTCTGGTGAGTGGATAAAGTGCTTTGATAGCTTAAGTAACAATGACAAAGTGTGCAATGTGCTTGTTTTAGTGTGCTTTATGTTGGCTTGGTTGATCTTCAGTTTTGGCATGTTTATAAATGTTCAAGGATGATTATGGTGGTTGAAGCATGTGAAATAGGTCCTTAAGATGTTATCTATGCTTTGATATCTTGTATGCATAAGTGGAATTCATCTGGTAGTCCATAGTTTTTATCTAGACAATTTGGGCCTAGTGGCAAAAAATCTAAGTAGGCAGTTTGATGACATCACATTACCACATGGGAATGAGTCAAGGGGAGTTGGTCATATGGTTGTGATAACATAAGTCCCTAGTTGTTATGCACAAAATATCAAGTCATTCATCAAAGTGTGGTCAAGGTTATGAGGGTGCAAAGATGGCTTCTTAGTCAGAATTCATTGTTTTCCCATACTTAGCCAAATTTGCATATGGTCAGAAAGAGCTAAGTAAGCGGTTTGATTTTGAAATATCTCATTCATGTGGATGTTTCATGAAACATCAATCATATGGGTTTATTAAATTTTGGACCTAGTTGTTTTATACTAAATTTGAGATCATGCATTAAAGCATGGTAAAAGTCATGCTTGCTCAAAGTTGGTCCCTCAAGCAGGGTTTAACATAGTTGGCTCTGTGACAAAAGTTTTAAAAAGGAATTTTAATGGAATTATATCTCACACACACAAAGGTTATAGGATCTATATGTCACATAGTTGGATTATCCTATGTGAGGAGATCATTTGATCCAAATTTGAGATCCTGCATCAAAACACAAAAGAAGTTATTAAGGATTAAAAATGGCTACTCAGGCATATTGAAAGGGTCCTCATACATGGTCAATTTTGAAAGTATTAAAGTTTGAGCAATATCAATAGTGCACATTGATATAATAATTTTGGAAGTAGTGAGATGAAGATAGGTGTATGATGTTTAATGACTAAGAAAATATATAGGATAAGGATCTAATAATGAACAGGTGTCCATATAGATTGATTGAATGGTGAGCATTGATTGTTAAAGACTTAGTTGATCCATAAAGATCGACGGAGCATGTTAAATCAACATTTCAAGATTGCACTAGATAAGGTCAAAGTGATATAGGTTTAATGTTTGAGCATTGTCAATGATGTGTTAAAGATAAAACAAGAGTGATGGAGCGTATTTGATCTGATCTGAGAGGACACAAGATATGAGCATTGTGTTCAAGGTTTAAATATGACCATTGCCATTTGAATATTTGAATTCGCTAAGGGAAATACCACTGTCTAGTCTTTAGACCATAAATTTTGATCTAGATAAATTTTTTTCATACAGTAAAAATAAAAGTGGTAGAGGACTCCAAGATGCATCTAAAGATATGGATTAGAAGATCTAAAAGTAAATACAGACAAATATATTGAGATCCAAAGTTGACTGTATGTTCATGCTTGTTCAACAAGTGACCCAAGAAGAGTATTTGAGCTTATATAGATGTTTTGATGTTTCATGGTGAATTGGCTATTAGGGAATGTTTTAGACTCCATGAGGATGCTCTATGAGTATTTTATAGATATGATAAATCTATCTTGAGTATGAACAATGCTTAAGAAGTTGACTATATGTTCGATAATGGTGTTCCTGTGTATAAGGTCTCTGTTTCAGTTGATTGAGCACACATAGAGGTGAGCAAAGGTGATTGTGATCATTTGAGGATGTCTTAAGGGACATAAGGAGTGGACCTTTATATTTATAAGTGGTCATGTGTTCTTGATTTACTCGAAGATGTATCAAAAAGTGTGAATGGGTCTCCATAAGACCTAAAAGTGACTTAGGCCTATTTTAAAGGGGATTGTGCTTAAGTGTGACCCATATGAGATGCCTTAAGGGTGAAGGCATGTATTATGGCTTACAAGGAATAATGTGTAATTGATAATTCATGTTTGATATATATATATATATAGTTTAACCAAATGTGTTGGGCTCTATACTTGTGAACGAGAGACTTGGAGAGATTTGTTAGAGGCTTATGTGTATGGTTTGTGGAGTGAAGGATAGGTAATGTACCTATTGGTAGAGTCAATGAGAAGAATATTTGGTTGAATATGTATGAACTATGGGTCATATTGATAATATCAAGATAGTGCTCTTATAGTTTGTGGATATGTGAAGAGGTTCGAGTGTGCAGACGAGGATAGTTTGAGTAAATAAGGAAAGATTTTGTGACATGCCTATGTGAGAGGCTTTTTTGAGAGAGAGAGTTTGTCAAGAGGTCCATGATCAGGTGTTGAAGACATTAGTTTCAAGGTGGAAGTGTTATTCTCAAGGTGGGTCTAAAGGAATTGTTCTTTCTTAGGGGTAGTTGCTCCTTGTGAAACAGGGTTTCACTAAAGACCTTTGATTAGAAGGACTTGATCAAGGTTGTTGGTTAGAAGGAATTGATTGAAGGTTCATTATCATAAGGAATTGTTTAGTCTCTTGTTTGTGATCATCTTATATGACATTAGTCCATGTGTTTGTAGGCTTGAAAGTGGATTTTATTCCCCAAGAGGATTTCCCACGTAGATCTTATGTTGTGTATTGGATCTTGCATTATGATCATTGTTCATTGTTATGAATGATCTGTATGCTTCATGAATGCTTGTGTTGAATGCTTAGGTATTTTCAAGGGTTTGGAATTTGAATTGGATTATTTTACATCATTGATTCACCCTAACATAAATGCCATATTTAGTAATCTAAATTCACATACTAGTTTATATATTTATTAGATTATGTAGTTAATCTTAATCTAAATTAGGGTAAAACATATTGGTGAACCTAAATATTGATTGAACCATGTCAAACCCTAGGTCTTTTTTAGGGTTTCATCCTTCTAAGGTTCCAATTTTTTTGTCATAGGGCTTCAATTCTGATTTCTTACTTCCCCACACAAAATATCTAAGTTTTGATTCCCATTTTTCAACCTTAATATTGTGATAGCTACCATCAATATATTATAGAGGTCCATGTTATCATTATACAAATAAGTAAGATGTGTCAGGATCTAGGAAGCACAATTGATTACTTTTCTATAAGCAATTTAAACACGGAATTGAACCAGAATGATTAAGTAACTAGAAACTTGAAACAATAAAGAATATGAGAAATAATACTATCTATATTAACACTCTTCTTGAATACAATAAAGAAATGTTCCTCTCCTCCTCACACCTCTTGGGTGTACAGTATTTTACTCAAGAGTTCTCTCTCTCTTTCTCAACCACAACTAACTCAACAACCTGAGTTGTTATCCCCTCATTGATAGCTTCAGCTGATCTCCTTGACCTTGCACCTTGTAGATATCCTTTGACCTTGCTTTCTTGCTTCAATGCTTTACTTGCCTTCCTACAATACATGCCTCATGGGTCTCTTAAATAGGATCCAAAGCATACAATAATTAGACTTCTAATTACAATAATTAGAAACACAAACTCAAGACTTAAATTAGTCTTCAACATGCAAACACTCTCAGACCTCTTAAAATTAGACGAGTCTAATTCTGGAAACACATTCTGGAAATGCTTGCAAATGCATGCACATGCACAGGTGACCAACGTCAGCTGATCCCTGGTCCCTGCCTGACCGACATCGGCAATACTACCAATGCCGATTATTGAATGAACTCAACAACTCCCTGATTAGCATCTTGGTGAAGCTTTTATCTCCACAACTTAACAATCTCCCACTTGGAGATAAATAGATGCAATTGTACAACAAACTTAACTAATCATCTCAGGCACCTCCATATTCAAGCTCAATTTTGAAGACCAACCACCACACACCCTGTGATGCTACACCTGTCATCCAAGTAACCTGCCACATCCGAACCTACATACCATGTAGAGAAGTGCTTGACCCTGCATAAATACCTGCTACTGGTCCCTCTCAAATACCTGAGAATCCACTGAACTGCTCTCTAGTACTCCTTTCTCGAATTGGCTCCAAACTTTTTGAAAACTCCCACTGCTTGGGAAAACTTAGGTCTAGTACATACCATGTACTTAACCTCATCATGTGAATTGGGACACTATTCTGTGAACTGTCCATCCATAGGTGTGCTAACCTGTTCTGCATCCTACATCTTGAACCTCACCATTGCCTTATTCACACAGTCATCCTGAGACAACATCAACCTGTGATCTTCCCTATCTCTAGACATACTCATGCCAAAGAATCTTGCTGCTCCTAAATTCTTCATGACACCCATCTGAACTAACTTTACCTTTAGCTCAGAAACTCCCTGCATGTGTGACCCTGCAACAAACACACACACTATAGTAATAGGATAATGTAGCTAATATTATCCAACCTGGTAAAAAAACACAATGGTCACATTGACCTTGACTAAAGCCATGCTTAGTCATATCCCTATCAAACCTCCATTGCCCTGTAGCCTGCTCAAGACCATATACCTTGGCCTTCTATCTCACGTGTCCATCCACTCTCTTATCTAACTTGGGAATCCATTTGTTTGTCAATGGTTTTATCCTGGCTGGCAACTCTACCAAATCTCCCGCTGTGTTCTCTTCCAAAGAATTCATGGCATGCTCCCACTATTTCCTAGATTCTACCTGCATTGCCTCTTCACATCTTCCTGGTTCTTGACCATCAGTAAGCAACTAGTAATATAAAGAAGGTGAATAATGAATATGAGGTCCACTTACCCTTTCAATCCTCCATATGGGCATTTGAGACTCCTTAACAGCTTGCTGTCTGCCCAACATCCATTTCAGTGATCGATCTTGGCCATCTCTCAGTCTGCACTTGACCGACGTCGGTTCCATGCGACTGACCCACCTACCGATGTCGGTTCCCCCTGATCGATGTCAGTCTCTACCTACCCAATACTACTAATTCTACTAGTCTGCACATGACTGATGTTGGTACTTGCCTGATCAACATCGGTTCCATGTGATCGACATCGGTAACTGTGTTTTCCTGTAAGTGATGACTTCTTTACCTGCAAGCTCATCTTGGATCAAAACCCTATCCATACTGCCCTGCTCAAAATTATTTAGCCCCTGTGACTGATCTCTATCCATCATCTCCTCCATAAACACCAAGGCTTCCCTGTTCTTGTCAAAAACATCAAATTTCCTTTTCCTGTAATGAACTCGATCTATGCCCTCCGAATCTGAACTCATACCCTTTGACTCAAGAATGTCCATTCCCTTCTTATTCATGTGACCAAGCCTACTAAGCCACATCTTTGAATCTACAGCTGAAGTAGATAAACCAAAAGTAGAATCAGTAATACAAGTAGATAGATAAAGAGTACCTACTTTCTTACCTCTTGCTAAAACAAGTGCACCCTTGGAAACCTTCCAAGAATTCGCTATGAGGGTTACTGTGCATCCCTCATCACCCAACTTTCCTATAGAAACCAAACTCTACTTCAGGACTGGGACATGCATAACCTCCTTCAACACCCATGTGTTGTCCGTCTGCAATTCCAGCTGCACTTTCCCTTTCTCAACCATTTGACAAGGCGTACCATCCCCTAAATAAAGCTCTCCAAAGTCTCCCTGGACATATTCATGGAACAATTCTCTATTTGGGGTTGCATGAAAAGAAGCACCAGAATCTAAAACCCATGATTCTAGCTGACTATCCATAGAAAGTATGAGAGCATCCTGTGCCACAATACCTGCATCTTTTGCTTCTTCATTACCTTCATGTTGATTTTCTTAATCCTTCAACCAACAATCTTTTTTTGTGTGTCGTCTCTTTCCACAAAACCAGCAGGTGATACCTCCATTTTTGGATTTGGATCTCTTTCCCATTTTTGACCTTGATTTCCCTTGCTCGACCTTCTCTCTTTGCCTTCCCCTGGTTTTAGCACTTAAAGCATTCCCTGATGATTCACCTGTGCTTTTCCTGTGAATTTCTTCATTCAAGATTACACTAACCACATCATCAACTTTTAAGATTTTAGAAGCAGACGTAGTATTACTTATTGCCATTACCAAACTATCCCAACTTTTAGGTAAAGAACATAAGATTAAGAGAGCCTTTATTTCATCATCAAAAACAATATTGACTGAATTTAACTAGATTACCAAACCATGGAAATCACTAAGATGAATATATACCGATCCACCTTCCTGCATTTGCAAAGTAAATAACTGCTTCATAAGAAATACCTTATTCAAAGCTGAGGGCTTTTCATATAAATTTTCCAAAGATCCTATCAACTCTTCCGCTGTCTTACACTGTGATAAGTTGGAAATCACAGACGATCCAAGACTCAACCTTATGAATCCTAGAGCCTTCCGATCAAGAACATTCCATTCTTCATCCTTCATATCTGTGGGTTTGCATGCAACCCCACCCAATGGTAAGTACAAATCTTTATGATACAGATAATCTTCTATATGCATCCTCCAATGTTGATAATTCTTGATGTTAAACTTCTCCATTCGTAGCTTACTTTCTTCTACCATTGTTGTACTCCCACTCAATCAAAAAACCCCTGAGAATGACTTGTAATCAAACAATAACCTGTTCCCTATAACCTTGCTCTGATACCACTTTGTCAGGATCTAGGAAGCACAATTGACTACTTTTCTATAAGCAATTTAAACACGGAATTGAACCAGAATGATTAAATAACTAGAAACTTGAAACAAAAAAGAATATGAGAAATAATACTATCTGTATTAACACTCTTCTTGAATATAATAAAGAAATGTTCCTCTCCTCCTCACACCTCTTGGGTGTACAGTATTTCACTCAAGAGTTCTCTCTCTCTTTCTCAACCACAACTAACTCAACAACCTGAGTTGTTATCCCCTCCTTGATAGCTTCAGCTGATCTCCTTGACCTTACACCTTGCAGATCTCCTTTGACCTTGCTTTCTTGCTTCAATGCTTTACTTGCCTTCCTACAATACATGCCTCATGGGTCTCTTAAATAAGATCCAAAGCATACAATAATTAGACTTCTAATTACAATAATTAGAAACACAGGCTCAAGACTTAAATTAGTCTTCAACATGCAAACACTCTCGAACCTCTTAAAATTAGATGAGTCTAATTCTGGAAATGCGTTCTGGAAACGCATGCACACGCATAGGTGACCGACGTCGATTGCTGTCAGTCTGTCTATGACCGATGTCGATCGATCCCTGGTCCCTGCCTGACCGACATCGGCAATACTGCCGATGCCAATTACTGATTGAACTCAGTAACTCCCTGATTAGCATCCTGGTGAAGCTTTTAGCTCAACAACTTAACAAGATGCATCCTCCTTACAAATATTGTATAAACATTGAACCTTACCAACATGTGCACAATAATGTGTCTAATGAGGCTATTCTACATCAAATAGTTGTTATAAGGGAGTTCATAGAAGCATTATAAAAGAAAATATGTTTAAGAATTACATCATTTGATAATAAGACCACACATGTCAATAATCCTAAATCTACTAATGTCAATTGCATTTTTGCTTCTCTATTCAATATTTTTGTGCCTCAAAGGTTTTAATCTCAAATATGGGTTCTAAAACATTATACATCTACAACTAATGGTTCAAAAAAATTGCATAAGGTTAATTTTAGACCAAGTGATACTCTAAGGGATATGCTTCAGAATAAGTTAATTACATTGCCTCCTATGTATCCTCTAAAGAAATCTCAATATCATTGCACCTATCATAGAATGCATGGACATAAAATGGATAATTTTGGGGATTTAAAGAACAAAATACAAAATATAATCGGTAGTGATAATCCTCTATTGAACACATCCACTAGAGCACCACCCAAATCAAGCATACCTTCTATAATTGAACAACCTACTCAAATGGGTACATATTCTAAGGTATAAACGTATCACAAAAATTTACAAAAGTAAAATTAGAACAAGAAAATATACATAAGGAATAATTGGTAAAGGTACAATAAGAAAAATTATAGAGATAAAAGTTTAAAAAATAAGCACATGATAAACAAGAAAGTGTACTTATGAAATAGGAAACCTAAAAATTAGACTTTAATAAGAAGGAAGATGAAAAGTAATATGTGCCCAATGAGATTAATGTCGAAAGCATGATTCCAAGGGGGAAACTACACAACATTACTAATATACAAAGCCTTTGACTCAAGAGATTGATAATAAGGGACATATTGGAGAATAAAAAAATCCTAAGCAATTATTTATCTCCCAAGATGATGGCTATATGGCTGATTATGATAATCCCAAGGATTGGTATAGTAGTGATGAACATAGTGAAGATGCAAATGATCATGTTAGTGATATACATGAAGATCCTTGTACTCTAAATGATGATGTAGTAGAGGAATTAGAAGATGATATATATGACACTACACTTGGTGATATAAGCCATAAATTTAGGCATCCCGTTGATATATTATTTGGTTGGTAGTAGTATTACTTTTTGTACATATCCTCATGATGTTGACATGATTAATTATCTTATATATTCCTTCATTTTCACATATATGTGTACATGGTATTGCATTAATAATTATTATATCCCTTTACTTTTAATTCCATTTGGAACTTGAATCTTGTTTGTTATCATGATCTAAATATCTCTGACACATATTCTATAGTGATTCGAGTATGCATCCTTTACAAAATTTTACTTGCTCACTCATACATATGGACTAATTATATGCATCGTGGCTTCCATTGAGATTAAACAATAATTTGCATTCATGGATACACATTACATGATAATTAACACACAATCCTTCTCATCCCCCTCCACCACTTGCATACTATTTTGAGCTATGGTAGGGATATTCATGTATATAGCGGGGGCATATTGCTTGCCTTCCACTTTTCCATGTTAATACACTTGGTGCACACTATGAATTGACACATGTAGGTGATTATTTGGATCACCTCCCTTCCCAACACTAATTTTATTCTATTTTTAGAGACCATTATCACTTGGCCTTACTTGACTATATCAGTATATGCAAAATATCAAAAATATAACAAACAAAAAAACATTCAAAATATTTAAAAAATAAAAAATTAGGACACAAGCATGACATGATTACTAGATTACACTATTTGCATATTTTATTTATCATATGTTTGGTAGATGGCATATTATTTTCATACACATGCATTTAATGTTATATGAGTGTGATGTAGGACTTACATGTTATGCATGGACATATAGAGGTTGGATTTTGTTACACCCAGTGGCCATGCCAATAACGTGGGGCATCTTATTTCATAGGTTTCACTATCATAGGTTATATCCTTCTATGACCTCTCTACCATGTTGAGAGATAAATATATTGCATACACATATCTTGCTAGTTACTCATATCTTACACAATGCTACATGGATATGTAATTTTGCTAGGATGTGACATTGATATTTATGGGTAGTGTAGATTGTCGTTACTTTATTTATGTTTCGTTGATGATGTTGATTTTTTACATTATATGCTAGTTTTTTATTTTATATTGTGTGTGGCCCCTAAGCCTTGTTTGATGTGACATATTTATGCCCCTTGCATGTATACTTTGGCCTTTTTTGATGTGGTATATTTATGTCCCTTTTTTGTGACATATTTATGTCCCTTGCATGTGGCCCTTGGCCTTGTTTGTTGTGACATATTCATGTCCATTGTATGTTTCACTTGACCTTATGTGTGACACGAATTCTTATGTTTTTTGAGCTTATTGAGTTTGAGTGGTGTTAAGATTCATACTATGTATGATTACTATGTGATCTTATTTAGTTATCTTTTCAATCATTATTACAACTATGTGTCTCACTGATACATCTATCTAGGAATGACACTTATATGGCCTACATTACATATGTTATGTACATGTCTTGATTGACATATATATTAATATAATGAAATACTATCCACGTGTTCACATGATTATACATGATGTTATCTTTATACATGACATGATACAATTAACTTTTACTTTGAGATGATTTACTTACAAAACACATCCCTTATCTAAAAAAGGGGACATTATAGTGGGTTTATCATTGAGACATAAGCCTCCATATTTTATTTTTTTTGAAATCAAAGTATAGATTTTAGAGATTCGGAATCATTCAGATATCAGATGAGTTTAATTACATGACACATATGGCACATCAATACAGATTATGGGGGCAAGTTCCATGCATATGCACTTAATTTATTAGTACTTGAGTATAGATTCATACACACTTGAGTGAATATGCATGTGAATATTACATAGGTTACAAGAATATGAAATATAGGTTTTTTCATATATATACATTTGACATACATGTTCTCAGATTCAACATATAGTTGTATAGCATTTTATATCAGTTGGTACAAATTCAAGGGGTATGATATTGGTTTGTGCACACATATACACATTTTTAGATTCATAAGGCATGACATGGTTCATGCATACATATAAATTCTTTTAGATTAATGAGGCATGATACTAGTTCATGCACACATATACACACTTACATATTCATGAGGAATGATACTGATTTATGCACATATGCACACATTCAGATTCACAAGGCATTTTACTAAGTCATGCAAACACACAATATGATAGTTTATAGTTGGCACAATTCCAAAAGGGCTATGATACTAATTCATGCACATTTACACATTTTTTAGTGAGCACTATTACAATTGTTTATTTTCAAACACTTGTTTAATCCACACCAAGTAGTGAGCAACCTTGAATCTAAAATTCATCTGTAATGGTTTGATTCATGTTTTTATGAGTAATGTACACTGAGGTTCAAAAACACTCAATGACCATGTCATTAATTCTAGAGAATCCATCATGTGTTTAGTATCTATATCAAATTTTAGTAGTTATTTACGTTAGTATATTGCCTACTTCTCCCCACATTTATGAGGGTTGGGCATGTTTTCTTCCCATCCCAAGGGCTTACATAGTTACATAAAATTTGGGTTTGATCACCTTCAATTTATCCATGGTTTAAAAA
Organism: Torreya grandis; assembly: GCA_037957365.1. NCBI lineage: Eukaryota > Viridiplantae > Streptophyta > Pinopsida > Cupressales > Taxaceae > Torreya > Torreya grandis. The sequence continues at coordinate 4,628,330 of JARHVA010000101.1, forward strand.
AATTAACCACTCTCCAAGTGATTCAATATAAATCACCTTTTTAAATGCTTCAAACAAAGAAGCATGATATCCATCAAGATGCAAGGGCAACATGGTTTTCACAAACACATAAGTGTAATCCTTCCTTGCTCTTTAATTTTCAAATTTCAAGTTCATAGTAAAAATTAAATTTCTAGGCATTGACTAAGGGTTTTTTTTGAGTGGCGTACACAATTGGAGGCTCTTATAAAAGATAGTGTGTTGTACACACTCAGGTATACTTTTGATTTTACTTTAGAAATTTCATTACTAGAATAAAAGGGGATACTTTGTAGATACTAGAATATGGTATTAATTACTTGAAAATGACAAAGCTTAACATACATTTACCATGCATGAATTATGGACATAAATATGGTCTTAAATTACCATCACTTTATCCTACTACTTTCTATGGGTCTGGCCCTTTCATTTTGTTGTTACACACCTATAAGAACATCAATATATATTTCAAACTTGTGTACTATCATGCACATACATTCCCATATGCTTAGTTTAGTCATCATGTTCACAGGTATCTATCATCTACTAGGTCAATATCACTAGTATATACTGACCTTTACTTGATGATAGTGACCCTCTCCCAACAATGGTTAATTATTAAAATCAATTATTTCCTTAGGGTTATCCCATATGCCTAGTGTGTTGGAGGTGTGATAAATTTCCCATTTGGACTCATATATATATATAAATCAAGGCCTCACTTGAAAATGGACTTGGAACTTGTCTGGTGCACATCTATACACTACTACACATTGAGAAAAAAATTACTATTCCTTCCAAGTTACAAACCAATCACTAGAAATAATCACAAGTCAAGTATGAATTATTATAAAGTCAAATCAAAGCAAGTATTTTTCAAGTATCAAAGTTGAATTATAAATTGCACTCATATAGTGAAGGAGCACAATTACATAATCATACTATATGGGAGAACTATGTATGGCTTGATTTCTCTCCTTAGAGTATCAAGTACATAGGTAGCGGTCAATCATCAATGAGGGTGACTAGGGTAAAGTCAACTCATTACACTTTCCTAATTTTTGTAGGTTTATATCCCTCACAAACACACCTAGTGTTTCAAGGTGAAGGATTTGATTTCTGCAGTTGTGTGCATCATCAAAGTTCAACATCACAAATATAGAGCTTACAGAGATAGGCAAAAGTGACCATATAGTCACAGACCCTTTTTAACACATAGGGCACTATCAACCACTATAAGATAGTACTGATAGTTGATACTAACTGAAAGAACTAACCCTGCACAAATAGAAACATAGTTATGGTTTTACATGAATCACATGCATGTTTCATTTTATCTTCCACTATAAAAAGTCAGTCACAGTCCAATAGTCAATTAGAAAAGATAAGTGTTGGAAATATTGTCATTGATGTCAAAGGTTTAGTATTATTGGTGATAAAGGCCCCATTGCATTTAATGTTGTTTATCTTGGCTAATATGAGTAAATATTTATTTAATATTAATGAATATATTTTTGGTTACATATGAGACAAAATAATGGCCCATGGAGAAGTCGAAGAGTCACGGGATAAAGACAAAAGAAGGATGGGATGCATTTTCCCATGAAGAGTCATCTTGGGGAATACCAAGAGTCACCAAGTGAAGACAAAAGAGTAAAGGGCGAATTTATCATGAAGGGACACTTTGAGGAATACAAAAAGTCACCAAAAATAAGGACAAAAGTGGGAAAGACGTTTTTGGTCATGAAGGGTCACCACATGACTTTTCAAATGCTTGGATATGAAGGGTCATCCAAGATTGGTGCCATTTTCCATGAGGATTGAAGGGTCACAAAGGGGGAAGGCCAAAGGTCATTTGGAAAGCTATAAATAAAGGCTTGAGTAGCTATTTGTAATGTGGATGTGAGAGGTTGATTTGATATTGTAATATCTAGCTTAGACAATCAATTGTGAGAGATGAATATGATTTGTATTTGTTACATCTAGCTTAGAAGAGCAAAGGTGAGAGAGAGGAAGGAGATGTTGTATTGATCTATCATTTGTTGAGATATCAACATTGAGAGATAGGTGTGTGGTATACACAAAGGGGTTGGTGCTCCTATGGGTTGGTGCTCATGAATTGTTGCTGAGTTGGTGCTTGGCAAAGGGGTTGGTGCTCTTGTGGGTTGGTGCTCATGAATTGTTTCTGGGTTGGTGGTCGGCAAAGGGGTTGGTGCTCCTGTGGGTTGGTGCTCACGAATAGGTGCTGGGTTGGTGCTTGGCAAAGGGGTTTGAAGCTCCTGTGGGTTGGTGCTCATGAATTATAGCTGAGGTTTGTACTTGGCAAAAGGGCATGGTGCTCCTGTGGGGTTGTTCTCACGAATATATTTGAGATTGATTCTCCGTGGTTTTTCCCACATTGGGTTTCCACGTTATATCTAGTGTATCTCTCTATCTTGTGTGATGTTTATTGTTTGAGTTTTATTGCATATCTTGAATGTTTGATTAAGTGGAATTTGATAAAGGGAAGGTTTTATAAGATATATAATATATTGATTCACCCCCCCTCTCAGTATATTTTGTGCTTAACAATAAGTACTTATCCCATTTTTTAATTTATTGTATAAGGGTAAGTACTTATCTTTTCTTATTGATTGTTTTACTATAACTAACTTTCGATAGTTGAAGATAGATTGAAGTAGGCACGTGATTCATCCAGATCTAAAACTATGTTTCTATTTACATAGGGTCAGTTCTATCAGCTTTGGATATCAACCCAAAGCTGACAAAAATGACCCTCTATAAATAGAAACACAATTATAGATCTAGATGAATCACAATCCTACATCAATCTATCTTCTAATATCAAAAGTTAGTCATAGTAAAATAGTCAATTAGAAAAGTCAGTCATAGTTATCGAAACACTCATATGATTTTGGGAGCATTCTCTAATTAGCTCAACACTTTTGGGTTTATTTTGACTTGTTGTCTGGTGTAATTATAAATTATCTTCTTATGACGATAGTTTCCAGATTGAAATGTTTGTGGGTAGATGTATTGCTTTTTGGATGTAAAACCAGTTACCCACAAAACATTTTGGTGAACTCATACTATGTTACACACTTTGCAGCCTTTTAGGGTTATATATTAATTCATTGGTGATAGATCCATTTTTTAAGGATTGTGTTATTTCTTGCTTAGATTCCTTAAGCCCTAATTATTTGGCGAGTAATTCTAAAGCCTTATGTGATGTGTTTTCTCTATATGACGTATTTAATCCCCTAGGGTTAAATATTTATTCAAATAACATTAGATTTGAATCTATCTCATTACTTAGTGTTACTCCATTAACTTTATTTTCCTAAGGTTTTGATTAGAGTTATATTTCATTAGCCCTACACATTAATTGTATAAAATATTATAAATCCTATTTTTTTATTTCACATAACATTACATTTGAATTTGTCTCATTGTTATAGGTTGCTCTATTACTTATCACTTCTTATGGTTTTGATTAAAGTTACATTTTTTTATCCCTACCCATTAACTATATAAAATCTTTTAAATGTTGTGTTTCTATGTGTACTTTAGTTGTTGATGGATATGCATGTTCTTACATGTAATTCCATTATGGAATTTTAATGTTTACATCTACATGGCATATTCATAGTGTTTGTGTTATGAAGTCATGTATTTTTTTAATAGGGGTAAACAATTTTTATTAGAGACATGAATAGGGAAAAATTAGCTTTTTCAAAAATTGGAGCTACAAACTAGACCTAGGACATAACGAGGGGCCCAATACCCCAAAAACATAAATCTTACAATAATAATCAAGTCAAACATCCATGACTAATAATAATAATTTTATAGAAGGGTCCACATCCTAAAAAAAAGACAATAAAGACCAAGCAATAGGATAAGCCGTAAAAAATTGGCTAAATAACACCTTGAATACGATTAAGGCTCCTATCCTTTAGTAAGTTTAAAATAATTAGTTAGCCATCAAGGAACAAAAAAATAACATTACATTAAGGAAAGAGAAACAATCCATTATAAATAAGTGGATCTACCCATGAGTAGAAAGTCATTTTCTCCCTCTACGGGAGGGAAGGTCTTCCAAAGTCTGTTACGAACATCATCAATGACATATGTTGTATCCATCCTCAAATTCTTTACCTATATCTTTCTTAATTTTTTCTTGGTTAGTGGAATACCATTAGGCATGGTAACATATGACTAAGAACTACGTCCATATGGATTTTTATGATAAATACTCATAGTAGTAGTACACAACCGAACCCTTAGCTCCCTGACACCATGAACATCCTAGTGAGGCTCCTCTTCACCAGGAGGGAGGGGAGAATGAGCTTATTTATTTAGAGAAGAGGGTGGATGAACACCTAAATCATAATAATAAAGTTTATAATAAAATTTATAATGATTTTACCACATAAATTTAGCGTTAGGATAGACATCCTTATTTATCCATATTTGTGGGGTCTCAAATTAGAATGTTGATGACCAATCTAATTACAATGGAAACATCTGAATAAGAGACCCTCGTAGTTGATTAATCAAGTCCATAAACCAAGAGAAGCCATAATCTAAATTAATAAGTGAGAGGATTGGATACATCCAATAACCCACACACATGCACAAACCTACTATCCATTGAATCTACATCAATATTGACAAAATATCCCAAAGTATTGACCAAAATTTTGATTTGTTCAAAATACCTCATTACCAGGAGAATATTTCACAATTTGATCCACATAGGAGCAGTTGTGATTTTAGTCATTGAAGGATCAAAGAATGTGTTGGGACCTCAAAATGTACATATTGAACTAGGTATGATCAAAGGTCCAGAGAGGGTTAGGGGGATTTTGCCCTCTCATTTTTGGACTACTACTGATGCAATCCAAGGCATAAGTTGTAGGTATTGGGTTCCATGATGTAGCTTACTCAGAATGAATATTTAAAAGATACACTACTACTAGAAGATCAACACTATTTGAACATACTTACCAACCTAAGAATATATCATCTCACTAGTCTATTACTCATAACTCATAAGTATAGGGAGTTTAATTTTAAAGTGCTAACTAAAGAAACAAAAAATAAGGGGGAAGGGAAAGTTAGAAAGATAAGATCTTTGGGCAAGTATGGAGACACTAACATCTAAGACTAGTTATGAGACAAACTACAATTTTACCACTATATGTTGAGATTCACATCAGCTCAAAATTCATCCATACAAGGAATGGAATCTAAGGAAACATCATGTACTTATTTCTTAAAGTTTCACTTCGCAGATGAATGCTTATAATATTTTTGTTAACACAAACAAGCTTTTAATTGTTTTAAAAACAATAAAAAAACATATAACTCTTCCTAATTAGACAAATATTTTTAAAACAGACACATATCCTAGTCTTTTGTGTCAATATTCTCCACTTCACCAAAAAATATGGGAAGGCATTTGTAATGTAGACATAAAAAAATGTAATCAAAACCAGTTGAATGTAAAAAAATGTAAGTATATTAATTTCTTGTGCCTTTTGTTACAAAAATGTCAACCTACAAATAATAATATAAAGTGGTATTTATATAAAAGAGATGAGGTCTACCACATATTTCAATATAATCCCATTCCAATCCATCTTGGCTAAGTTGTTACGAAATTACAACATGCTCAAAAGAGATAACATAAAAGAGAGACCCCAAAAACAAGACAACCACATTCCCTTTCAGGAGCACAAAAGAAACAATGAGACCATCAACTAGAGCTCAGAGGGGACCATTTATTTATTTTATTAGGTGATTTGTTGAGCTACTAGTGCATGCACAATGACATTTGCTTCTTTTTTAAGCTTGGGTAGATTGGCAGGTGGTTCCTTTAATACACCTCTACCTGGATCAATAATTTAGCTTATGCCCTTTTAGGGACCTCAAGATAAGCCTTGACTACATTGAATTGGTTTATGCTAGTATTATATTTTGTGGCAAGCTCCATAATAGTCTAGGCTCAATCCTTATTGGCATTTTCCACCTTTTTTCTCATGATTGTTTAAGAGGTGGACTCCAAACTTATCTGTGATGATCAAAGTGCCATCGGGATGGAAGAGAATAGTTATGCTCACCTCCTTGAAACAAAAAGGATCTTGTCTCTATTTTTATCCGAGGGCCCAAGGTTTCTTGAATGTCCTTGAGCCAATCCTCAAGTACAGTTCTCATGTCTATGTAAATTTTTGATACAAGTTGAGATTTATGAGGGGGATGATTATGAGCTCAAACAACATCCCCTTGTTGATGATCACTGCCATATTTTTACATTTGTTGTTAATCATTATTATTCAATCTAAGTATTGGTGTTCTCTTTAAAAGAGAATATTGCTTTTTAAAAGATCTCTAATTACCTCCTCCAAGGCTATAGAAAACTTTGAAAGCATGATCTACACTTTACCAATCAAGCCAACTAGGAATGAGATCCTGACTTGGGACTATAAGGTCCTCACCTATTATTTAAGTTCCTCCACAAGCTTTTTCATCAACTCATTATGGCTCATGCCACAATGACTATGTCATTTGTAATTTGATCATATCTAGTCTAGGTCCTCTTTTTGGTGAGGGATAATAAATCCTACTTTGTTCTCCACACAATCGAGTGGTTTGGGTCATCACCTTTCTCATCCTCCAAAAAAATCAATAAAATTGGAGTTGGATGTCCATGTTCCCATGGTAGACCATCTTGGGTCTCTATGATCCTTGGGATTTTGAGGGATTAACCCAACCTTGTCCCTCAATTAGTCTCAAGACTATTTAATATGAGGCAATAATGGTGATAATAGATGAAGTGGACGGTGAAGGCATGGGTGAAGTAGTAAGAATGTAGGAGGTACATAAAATGGGATAGAATATGGAGGGGGGAGCATGGGTACAAATGGAGGATTGGCTAGGGGTGTTGCATATTGGAACAAATGAAATCTTAATTAGTCTTAGGTCATATAAACTAGGTCATTTAAATCTTAATTTATCATGACCTTTAATGCTTGTTGACCAAATTTGACCCATGTTGACCAATGTTGATCTGTCCTATTGACTTTTGACTAAACTAGGTCATTTAAATCTTAATTTATCATGACCTTTAATGCTTGTTGACCAGATTTGACCCATGTTGACCAATGTTGATCTGTCTTGTTGACTTTTGACTAACTTTGGACGTCCTTATCTTACATTTATAGACTAAATTTTTCAAACCAAAAAATGTGCCAAAAGTCTCTCAATGAGTTCTATGTTGTGTGAATGGTTTGAAGAAGAATTGAGACCCTTTTTTAACCCATTTTGCCTCTAAATTCATTTTTGGAGACTAAATAGCATAGGTACTTAGAAATATTTTGGATCAATTAAATTTCAATGGGGGATCCTCTTGGATCACTCCTCCCCATTGAGGAGCTTTTATACCTCCAAAAGTGATTTCTTTTGGAATAAGGTGAGGGTATTTCTCCCTCACTATTTTGGTTTTCATCCACTTAACCTTCCTTGGATGTGTCCCTTTTAGACTGACATGAAGATATTCAACATCACCTCTTCATAAAGTTCTCACTTTCTTATCAAGAATGGTATCTTCTTGTAACTCGTTTAGATACTCAGGAGAAAAATATTCAAGAGAAGGTTAAAAACACTTTCATCATAATCCATAATCATAGGAGGCTCATACAATTTCAAAATTTCAACATTCACAACTGAATAAGTCTGCATGTATGGTGGTAAGTATAATAAAAAAACATTATTAGCAATCTTTTCCAAAATTTTAAATGGACCATATTGAATTGGTTTAAGCTTTTTAATTTCATATGTGAGCCTCTCCTTACTTATATGAAGCCATACTTGATCACCAACTTGAAAATTATGATCAATTCAATGTTTATCATGCCTAGCCTTGTATTTCGCTTGGCTTTTCTCCAGCTGTTCCCTAACAATATATTGAACTAATTGTATCTTTTTAATGAACTTCTTGGCCTTCTCAACATCAAATCATTTATCTAAAACTGATTCCTTCTCAAATGTGAAGTCCAATGGTGACTTAGGCAAATAACCAAAATAAGTCTTAAAAGGAGACTTTTGTGTGGAAGAATGTAGTGCTCGTTTATAAGCATGTTGCATATAACTTAGATGTTCATCCCATAATTTATGATGTTTGATACAATAAACTTAGAGTATATATACCACTGTACAATTGAACACCTCTATCTATCCATCAGTTTGTGGATGAAATCCAATACTTTTCTTTAGCTTAGTGTCCATCAAGTCCCACAAAGTTGACTAGAACTTTTCAAGAAATCAAGAATCTCGATCAGAGATAATAGATGTGGGCAATCCAAAATGAACCCAAACATGCTAAAAAAAAAGTCTATTGCCCCTTCACCAGTAATATGTCTATTAAAAGGAACTAATACACAAATTTTACTAAATCTATCCAAAATGACATAGAGATAATCATGTTTCCTTTGTGTCATAGTTAAACCTCCTACAAAATCCATAGAAATAATTTCCCAAGGTCTATTAGGAATAGGGAGAGGTGTATATAAACCCAATTTTTGATTACTAGGCTTAATTTTAGCATAAATAATACAACTCCTTATATATTTTGTAATAAATTCTTGCATATGAGGCCAATAACAATACCTCTTTAATTGTACAACTGTCTTACCGACACCAAAGTGACCTGAAACAAGATAAGTGTGAGCTTCTCTGACCATATGCACTCATTCATCATGTGGAATATATAGTTTTCCAAAATGATATAAGATTCCATCATGCACATGATATTCAACTTCTCCCACCTATTTACCACTTGTCAAGTTTTCATATAGTTCTTTAAAGTCAACATCATTAACATATAGTTCTGTATAAATTTCATGCATTAAAGAACTATTTTGTAAAAGAACTGATGCAAAAATAGGAGGTCTAGAAAGCATGTCAACAACCTTATTTTGTGTACCTTTCTTATACCTTATCACAAGGTGAAACTGCTGCAAGAATCCCATCTGCCAAAAATGTCTTGATTGTTGTAGCTTGGTTTGTGATTGAAGATACTATAGTGGCTAATGATTAGTATGAATCACTATCTATTTGCCCATCAAATAATGCTTTTATTTCTTCACACTCTACACCAAAGCATATAATTTTTTATCATAATTAGGATAGTTTTTTTATCACACTTGTGAAGGTTTCTGAATATCATAAGTAAGATAGTTTCTTACTGCACTTGTGAAGGTTTCTAAATGGTAACAAACCGATTTCCTTTTCTATGTCAAAACTACCCCCACAATGTATTTGTTTGCATCTATCTCAATTTAAAATGGCTATTGTAGATCTGGAAGTGCTAAGACAACAGCATTACTTATTTTCTCATTCAATGTATCAAAATCTCTTTGATGTTTGCCCCCCCACTAAAAGACCTACTTAATGCTAGTCAAAGAATGTAAATGAGATGCAATAAAAGAGAAGTTAGTTATAAATTTTCTCTAGTACTGAACTGCACTAATAAATATCCTAACCTCTGTTACATTATTAGGTTTAGGCCAGATAATAATGAACTTAACTTTTACATTATTATTTTTCAATTCATCATGTCCCACAACATAACCCAAATAAACCAAAGATGTTTTCCCAAATACACATTTAGACATCTTGAGATACAGTTCCTCCTTTCTCAAAGCATCTAAGACTTTCTGAATATGAATGACATGATCATCCCATGATTGACCAAAAATCAAAATATCATCTAAGTAGACTATCACAAAATTATTAATGAATGGCCTAAAAACATCATTCATCACATTCATGAATGTAACTGGTGTATTGCATAATCCAAATGGCATAACAAGCCATTCAAACAAACCTTGTTTTGTTTTAAAAGTAGTTTTCCAAATATCATCTTCATTGATTCTCACCTAATGATAACCACTTCTTAAGTCTAACTTAGTGAAATAAACAATATTTTTTAACTGATCTAGTAGATCATCAATGCGAGGAAGAGGGTAACAATTTTTTATTATGATTTTATTCAAGGCATGCAAATCAACACACATCTACCATGTGCCATCTTTCTTAGGCACCAAAATGATATGCAAACCACAAGGGGATGAACTTGGGTAGATAATTCTTTTTGCCAATAATTCCATCACCTACTTCTTGATTTTCTCATTTTCAACCACAAACAATCTATTCATACCAATGTTAGAAAGAGGTGCATCTTGTAACAATGGTATCTCATGTTAAACCCTTCTTTTAGGAGATATACCTTATGGATCTTGAAAAACATCATCATAGTTAGAAATAATTTTAACCAATTCATTACAATGTTTAGGATCATAATTCTCAAAAGCCTTTTCATGATCTTTCTCTTTGGCTTTGATCACTATGATTACTAAATTCTTGATTTAATTTACAAGCCTTTTCATTTACCTTGCATTAACCAAATAAAGACTTGTTTTCACATGATGAGCTCTAACAATATAGTCAATCCCATCTTTAACAAGTAAGTACTTATTCTCTTCCCTGTAGAAGATTATTTTAAATTCATAAAGATAAGGACTTCCCAAAACCACACCACAAATGTCTAATAGAACAATATCGAAATCAACCTCATCAATGAACTTGTAAGTAATGGAAAATCTGAGTCTACAAGTTCTTGTTACCTACAATTTTGCATCATCACAAACCCAACCAAAAGGATAAGGCTTAGGATGTGGTTTTGTTTGAAGTCCCAATTTCTTCACAACCTCCTTTGAAATTAGACTACCTTGAGATCCACTATCAAATAGAGTGTATATTTTATTATGTTTATAAATAACTCTAAAGTGGAAAAGCTCATTTCTTTTCTTCTCATCATGCATAGATTATTGTTTAGAGGAAGATGCAATATTAGATGAACTAGTGCTAGAAAAAGAGGAAGAATTACAACCTTGTAAACTCATGGCCATGATCTTGGTCTCCTCATCGGAATTAGATCCAAGATCATGCACCACAATACTGATTTTCTTCTATTTTCCTTTCTTATTATTTAACCATTTAAGTTTTAATTTTGGATGTAATTTTCAACACTTAGATTCATCATGATTTTTCTTGCGATGATTACAAAATAGCTTTTCATCTTCCTTTTTAACTATATAAGTCATTTTCTACTTACATTTTCCTTTTAGACCTTTGTCCTTGCTTTTAGATTGCTTGGGTTTTTGTATAGGAAATCTCTCTTTAGGCATTTCCCCCTAACTTCAAAGTGAGTAGCTTGTACAAAAACAGAATCCAGATTAGTAGGATTTAAAACTAGTATCATATGTCATAGATAACTATGTAACCCACCAATATACTTCATCAAAGTCTCCTATGTGTGTAAGGGAATATTAAAATGCAAAGCTTGCTTCCTAAACTCTTATGTATAATCTTGTACACTTTGGCTTCTAGATTGCCTAAGAGTTTGCCAATATATCATGGCTTGTTGCATGTAGCCTAGAGGATAAAATTACTTATGTAACTTAAATATGAATTCATTCCAAGAAGAAGTCACATTACCTTGTTTGACCAAATTATCTTGTCACTTGCTTTCCCACCAGATAAGTGTTGTACCACCTAGCTGAAGTGTAGTTAACTAAATTTTCCCTTTCATCTGTAATATTCTGAATCTTGTATTATACATCAATCTGCTTGATCTAATTATCCAATTTGTCTGCATTCAATTATTCATTATATATAAGCAACTCAAACTTAATATCAAGCTTTAAAGAGGGAAGAGACTAAGATATTTTTAATGGTTTATCATCACCTGCACTGAGAGTTTGAGGAGACCAAGATATTTATTCTTCATCTTTACCTTTAATTTTTTGTTTAATTTGACTTTGCCTTTCATGATAGAGCTCTTCTATCATGTTTTTCATTTGCTCAAAAGATTGATGAAAGTCTTGTTCATGATTTGATTCCCCTTCCATTTGTGTCACTTGAATTGTACATCGTTTACCTATATTAGGATTGTAATCTTCCAATTCACCTTCACCATGTCTAGATCTTGACCTAGTTAACATAAATAATCCACTTGCAATCCAAAAATACCGTTATCTGGCGTAGATCACTAGCTTTAATACCAAACTAATCCGTTAACATTATCAAATAATAATCTTAAATAATTTGATAAATAATGTTCTTTAAAAATGGATTTTTTAACTATTTATAATTGAATGGGTTTTTGTTTATAAACAATTGAACAAAAGTAATAGAGAATAATAACACAATTTTGTTTACGAGGTTCGACAATTATTTATGTCCCCGGGTCCACTCTAGTGTGACCGATCCATTAAATATCTTGATGTAAAACTTACAATATCGAAGTACATCAAAATGAATCCTCAAAACCTTGTACATCAATGTTATCCACTTAACTAAGATCACATAAAAATATATACTTTGGCTCTTCCAGCTTTAATTCCTATTATATGAAGCTAAACACACTTCATAAACTCTAAGATATGCATTAAAATGACACCCCATACCCTTATATACTTGTTTTCCTCTTATGGTTTAGTAACCAAGGCTTGTTTTTTACCATAATAAGTTTGAAGTTTGATCCCCTTTTGCTTTTATAAAGCCTACGGAATAGGTCAATATTAGTTTATCCCACTTTGGTGGTGGGAGGCATTATCAAAAGGTTTAAATAAAGTAAAGAGATAAATGATGCTTAGTCATAAAGGCCACATTATCCCCTTTCAATGCATCTTTTTTTTTTATCTTGTTTTTGTTTTAAAGATATGTTTAAAGCCCATACCACGTGGGGGTTGAAAAGTGGGTGGGATAAATGTTAAAAGGTAATCCCATGGGTGTCATGTTATCATTTAAATGGTCCCATTTACATTTATCATGACCTTTAATGCTTGTTGATCGGATTTGATCCATGTTGATCAATGTTGACCCATTTTGTTGACTTTTGATTAACTTTGATCGATCATATCTTGCACTTATGGATTCCATTTTTTAAACCAAAAAATGCGCTGAAAAGCTCGCAATGAGATCTACACCGTGTAAATGGTTTGAAGAAGAATTAATACCCTTTTTTACCCCTTTTACTTTGAACTTCATGCTTAGAGACTAAATAACACATGTACTTAGAAAGATTTTAGATCAGTATTATTTTAGTGGGAGATCCTTCCATATCAGTTTCCTTTAAAACTCTAGGATGATTTCCATGCTTCATATATTTCCCTAAGATATCATCAACATAATCCTATAAAATATCATGCATTTAATCTTGGAATATATATGTAATAACCCTTTGATAAATTGTACAAATAATTTTAAGATTGAAAGGCATGAAATCATAACAAAATGTACGCCAAAGAGTTATAAAGACAATTTTATGTGATCACTAGGATTAATTTTAATTTGATTATAATTGAAAAATATATCTATAAAGGAAAAAAATCTAATACCCATCTATGTAATCAACTATCATATCAATATTGGGTAATGAAAAATCACCCTTTGGATATGATTTATTTAAGTTTCTAAATTTTGTGCAAATCTCGATGGTGCTATTTAGTGTAGCAGCCAGGATAATGTTATAAATATAATCTTAATAATCAATAGGTCATATGAAACCATCATGAAATAAATTTTATATTTTATCTTTAACTGTTGGATATTAATCTTTATTTGGGTTCTCTTAATCCTAAGTCAATTTAGGTATGTCTAGGATTTTTATTGTGTGAATTTATAATTCACATATTCATGATTTATAAGGTGTCACACCTTTGTTATCCTTTTCAAATGGAATATTGGAGTTCCATGTCACATTTATTTCCTTCCACACTTGTCACACACTTCCCCCTCTCCTTATGGAGATTAGTGACACTAGGCATACACTAAGAAAGTTGTGTAAGAGTGTGATTGAGATTATTTGTAACTCCGTTATTCTTCCTAGATCTATTTAATGAGATCTCTCCTCTCTCATTCTACAAAAAAACATCTTGAGACACTTGCTTATGGATTGAGTCCCATTACTCTCTCACTCTCTTTTTTTATACTAAGATTATAATTGGATAATACTGTAAGCCTTTGTAATGCACATGGGGTTTTTTTCCATTGATTTAGTTTTTCCACTTATCAACTCATGTCTCAGATTCTCTTGGTGTCTTTATTTTGAGGTGATACATTTATTTTGTGCATTTATTTGCTTGATTTTAACATTATTTGCTTCAGATCATGTTGATTATTCTAACATTAACCAATACATAAACTTTACTATATTTGATTGGTTTAGCATTAGTATAGACAACTAAGTTATGAAATGTAATGTATGGATCGATACTAGGCATTTCCCGCATAAGACCAAGCAAATAAATAAGAAAAGTCATGTAATATTTCAATGTGTCCTTATTTTTATTTAGGGATCATCAATGTATTCAATGATACAATCTTAGGGTCTTCCTTAGTATCATAATTAAATTCATTTTTTTCTTCATTTAACAATGTGGATGGATCCTTATCATATGGATTAGTTTGAAAATAATCAATAATTTCTCATAGAATGTTTTTGTTTATAAGTGAGGGATCACACTCCCCAAAATATGCATTATTACTCAACTTAGAAGCAAATATAGTCTTATGAGAATAAGAAGGTAAATCCACATATGATCTAAAATATTTTCAAAGGAATTCATCATTAGAGAAAGCTTCTACATACATAAGCTTAGGTTAAGTTGACTCATCAATCATTTTAGGATGTACAAGCTGCAAGGCTATGATAATATTTAAATCTTGCATATGATTCATGTTAGATTTGAAAATTTTACTTTGAATTACTTTATATTTTATAGGACCATTACTATTTTATTAAAAGGTATATTTTTAATGTTAGAATATTTATTGAATATAATACCTTGTTTATGTTTACAAGAAGTTGGAATGACAGGCTCTTTAATAACTTGCTCATGTTTACCTAAATGATGGCCCTTATATCTCATTTTTTTGTATTCATTTCAATCAAAATCCATATTTTCTAGAATCTGAACTAGGCTAGGGAGTTGATTTGGCTTCTGAGTATTTAAATAAGCATGTAATATTGACCCTTTACTATTATCATTATAATATGGCGTATCACTAGGCAGAGATGACTAAAGAGGTATACCATAGTCTTGAGGGATAAGATAGAGTTGACCAATAGAGAATGTATGAATGTCATCTCTATATTCCCTAGGACCAATTGGATTAAATTTAAGCTTGAATTTTTTTTTTATATATTATTAGTTTTAATGTCACTATCCTCATTGTCTTTACTAGTTTCACCTAATTTAAATGTAGTTAATTGTTCTACTAGAATGATTTGGTTAGGTGCCATAATAGATGGTTGTAGTATATTACGATGTGGCATGATTCTATCCATGGGTTTTTCCATTTTATAAAATTGGAAAGGAACATAATTTACATGACAAGTATACACAAATCCCTCATGAACAAAATTTAAGCAAATACACAACATAGATGGGAGTGCATGCATCTCATAAATGCATGGCCTACCTAGTAAAATATTATAGCTCACAACATTAGATAATAATTGTCATCATGTGGTTATAGTTTGTGTTGCAATAATTATGTTCAATGTAATTTATCTAAGAACCTTTCTTGGTTGATTACCAGAGCCTTTAATGATCATATCATATTTGTAAAGGATTATCTTCCAATTCCAAGCGTATTAAAAAATGTCTCATTACAAATATTTAATGTCAAATTATTATCTATAAGGACCCAATTAATCCCTCTATTATGGATGATAACTTGAATGTAAAAGGTTATATTTTGGTCCTTAATATCCTTGGAAGGTGTGTCCTTTGACTCAAAAGAGATAAGGTTCTCATTATCCATCAAGGTTTTAACAATAGAAACAATGTATGTGGGTTTGATATTGTTTGGTAAAGCACTATCATCCAAGGAGTATGTACTTATAAAAATTAGACCTTATAATCAATTATAAGATAGGTACTTTACCATGAGGATTCTTAAGTTTACCTATGATATCATAATTCTTAGTTGCATGCACTCTAAGTTTATGAGTTTGAGGAATGTTAGGGGGGATGTTTTGGTTAAGCCTGCCTTGAAGTTGAGAGGAAATATAATGGATAGAGACATTTCATGACCTACCCATTTGGGTTGTTACAACAATTACTTCATAATGAGCCATCATACAATAAGCTACACAATATTAATAACTAAGAGGAAATAAAGAACTTAACAATTACAAGGGTATCACCACATAAATCATCATTAGCACACACAACCATATCATTATTCAAACCATATGCTTAAATTATATGATATATTTGAGTAAATAAACATTTAATTATTAATAATCATTTACAAAAAAACCATGCCATCATGCCTAATACCATACAAAAGCTAGGAGCCCTCCATGCAAATGTCATAATAGAAATGCATGCCATATATCAACCATATTTACCCATGAAAAAATATAATAATCATGAGAATATATGTATTATATAAAATTAAGGAGGGCAAAGGCTTATAAAATCTGACATGGTCAAAAAAATGATAAGTCTAATGATAAGGTACAACAAGAAAAGGGTTAACAACCCTAGAAAAATCAGATGTAAACTAATCATGGTAATATCAAGATGTAGAGGGGATAAGAGCATGAAAAATTAAGGTTAGATGGTCAAAAGGATCGATTTTACCAAAATATGAAACCTAAAGGTTGGGTGCAAGAGGAATTGGGTTCACCAAAATGTTTTAAAAGAAAAACACACAAAAACTATTACGTTGAGTAATAGTACACTAATCCAATAAAGTAAGACACATAATAAAATATCATCTAAATACGATAAATAAAAATATACCTATGTGCTAAATTGAGTGAATTAAATTACCTATAATGATTACTCACAAGGGGATCTTTAGAAATATACATATTGGTTTACTCACTTGAACTCTAATGGAGAAAAAAATGCTAAAAAAAAGGTCCATAAATAGTGTGTAAGAGAATATAAAAAAACTTATGAGCTAATGAAGAGACCAAAATCAAACTATCCTGATATAAGTTAGCCAATATCATAGTGTTTCAATGGTAATTATTTGTCCTAGAAGTGTCAATCTTATTTTGACAGTAGTTGTGTAGGTCAAATCAGACTAAAATGATGTGAATCCATCCATGTGATTGATTGACAAAAAAATATCTCAATTAATGAATCAGTGTGCAAAACTTCCAAAATGTATTCTCATTAGATCAATTCCTAACCCATGCCATGAGACCTTGTAATGACATGAAAATGTTGGTTTTGTTTTTAAAAACTTGCCTTAGTGAAACCCCTACTTTTTGACAGGTTAGAAATCAACACTCATGCATGTCAACCATTATATCCATGCATATGATAATCCCATCCCTTATCCCTATGACATGGGATGAAAATAAAACTATGGTAATTATATATACTCTTTCACTAGTCCTTATTTTGGTACACATATGCAACAACAATTCTTTAATGTAATAAAAGGAATTCAATGTATGCAATATATGTATGTGTGTGTCTTCCTTGTAATCACTTGAGCGTATGATATGATATCTTGGTTTTCAAATGTATTAGGGTAGTTATGTATATACATAATTCTTAAATCAAAATTATGATCTTATTAACATGCATTTTAACCATGTCGAAGTAGGAAAATAGACAATTAAGGACAATGAAATATGAGGAACAAGTGGGAGAAGGGATAATGATGTAATGCAATATGCATTCATGAAACCCCCATGATCACTCTTGTATACCATAACCATAGTTACAATAACACAAACATTGCATAATAAGTCTTTGTAATTGTATTCACATCATCTATGCGAGTCTCAATAGTGACCAAGTCAAAATACATTAGAGTGCCTATTAAATAAGTAAGGTAGGATGTTTCATGCAATAAAATATTATTGCATGAATAACCTATAAAATATGAGTGTCTATTTATTATTATATACTCAAAAAATACGTTAAAAAAATAGAATAACATCTCGAACAATAAAATAACCCTAAAAACAAGCTTATACACTTTACTCTAACACCCTCCCTTAAGTGAAAAATAGGGAGTGAAAAGAGAGAAAGCAAAGAATAAATGGGTCCCAACAACTAGGTTTTATTAGGTACCCATGTACAAATCAAGTGAAATACAAAATTTACCTATGGTAACCAATCCATCTTACCAAAATACATAGATGTTGGGTTGTTGTAACCACCAAGTTAAATAGGAATTGGTACACTGTATGAGGCTTATTTTGTAAAAAACACTGATCACAAACTAGAGAAAAAGAGTTACCATGGATGAAATGTATCACCATAAGGTACTCAAAAACTAGTAGAACCACAATGAGAGTGAAGAAGAGAACACATGCATCCCAATAAGCATGACTCAAAAAACTTAATACAATCTTGTAGTAGGTGCACTTGATGGAATAAACCCTGTTAAATAAAAGATGCACTCAATAAACTGCTTCTAAAAGAAAATGTGGTGTGCCAAGGGCTAACAATGAGCACAACACTTGAATAAATCTATGCACATCCCTCGTATAATGTTGAAGTAGGTGTACTGACTCAAGAAACATATATGTATGTGTTAGGATTGTGGAGCTAAAAGCTTCACTGATGCAAACAGGAGTGGAGGTTGCAGAATGAGTTGCTAAGTGTCAGAAGTGTTTGGCGTTGGTCTGGCCAACCGGTGTCGGCAGGGTAAGACAGGAAGGCAACCGACGTCGGTCATATATCGGCCGGCGTCGGCGACCCCAGGCGGACAGGGACCGACGTCGGTCGCCTGTGTAGTTCGACTGCGAGTCAATTACGGGCAGTGAGCTAACGAACCAAGAGTTTGCATGATGAGTGCTAATTTTAGACTCATAGCTGCGGATCTAATTATTGTAATTAGATGTCTAATCATTGTTTGGATGAGATCTATATAATAGACTCATGGTTGTATTGGAAAAGTGTGCTAGGGAGTAAGAGAGCATAATTATAAGCTCCTTCTGTGTGTGAGGTAGAGCTATGGTGCGTTCCTCCTAGTGCCACAGTACCAGGTGTGTTGGTGCTGGATTGGAGAGCCAGCTGGGTTCTTCAAGAGTGTAGGATCTTGGTCACAGTTGCATGGCCTATATAGGAGATCTACATGGTAAGTAAGATCGTTGATCTGCAGGTGTATGTGTGTGCAAGGTCGAGGTTCACAGGTGAATAGAACCATTGATTGATTTGCAGGTGTGCAAGGTCATACAGACAGCAACACAACAGGGAGCAGTATCAGGCATGATCTACTTGGAGTACAGGTGTGTACTCGGATAGAGCTAGAGGAAGGCAAGGGAGTTCCTTCCATAAGTATGGTCTGTTGAATTGCAGGTTGTTTCAGATTCATGGGAGATCTACTTGAAGTACCTTGAGTACTTGTGGAGCACGTGGAGTGCTTGTGGAGTGTGTGGAGCACTTGTGGTGTGCGTGGAGCACGGGAGGTGAACACCAACTCTGTATTTGAGTTGGGTGTTGGGACCTGTGAGAGGGAGAGCTTTGGGGAGAAGAATTACTGTTCACTTGAGGTGTGGGAAACCTCTGTAAGGTGGTGGAGAAGAAGTGGCATCTTCTTTATTGTATTCTTTTCTGTATAAAGTGTTAATACAATTTGGTATTGTCTCTCATATGCTGTGTTATTCTGAATTCTAGTTACTTGGTAAATCTGGTTAATTTCCGCATATTAAGTTGCTTGGTTTGGTAATCAAATTGTGTGCTTCCGGTTTACATCCTCCCAACAAGTGGTATCAGAGCCTTGGTTGTAGGTTCTTGAGCTTGATACCAACAGGTGGTATCTGAGCTGAGGTTGGAGGAAGCAAGTTTTGTGTTTGGTTACAGGGCACTCTCAGGGGTTTCTGATCGAGTGGGAGTAGAGCAACTGCAGATCAAAGTAAGCTAAGAATGGAGGAGTTGAAAAGCACAGATGGTCACTCACGGTCCTATGGAAAGAAAGAGCAGGTAAAAGATTATTGTTGGTTGGTAACAGATCAGCATGAAGAAACTGAAGATACAGATGTAGCAGGTGTTGTTGCACAGGATGTGTTTGCAGGTTTCTTGGATAAAGTTGAATCTTGGATAAAAGATTCGGTTGCCTCTTTCCATGCAGTTCCAGGTAGAGGAGCTGGTAAGCCTTGTTAGATTGTTGGCAAAGGCAAAGTGAAGCTGAAATTGCAGGCGGCCAACACACAGGTGTTGATGAAGGTCATGCAGGTCCCAGGTTTGGAGATATGGCTAATTTCTTCAGAAAGATTGGGTGATGAGAGATGCACAAGAACTCTCACAGCGGATGCACTTGAATTAGCTGGTGGTAAGAAAACAGGTATCCTTTATCTACTTGTTTATATTACTGATTCTTCTTTTGTTGCGGAGACGTGGCTTCGTAGGCTTGGTCACATGAGCAGGAAGGAGATGCATGTTCTTAAGCGGAAGACAGATATATTTGACAGGCTTAAGAACTAGAAAGCCTTGGTGTTTATGGAGGAGATGGCGGACAGAACCCAGTGGATGTGGCTGGATACTTCTGAGCAGGGTAATTTGGACATGGGTTTTGATTCAAAGGAGCTCGCGGGTAAAAAAGTCATCACTCACAGGCGAACATAGGTACCGATGTCGGTTAGGAGGAACCGGCGTCGAACAGACAGGTGCCGATGTCGGTCATGTGCAGACCGAAGCCGGCGATGTCGGGCAGGGTAAGACCGATGTCGGTCATGGGACCGACGTCGGCAGTATGTAAGACCGATGTCGGTTAGGAGAACCGACGTCGGCAGCAGGGACACCAGCGCAGGCAGGTTGGTAGTCAGGTACAGACGCATGGAACCGACGTCGGTCGGATGCAGACTGTGGAGTGACCGAGGTCAGTCACTGTAACGAATTTTGGGTGGACAGCAAGCTGTCAAGGAGTCTCAAACACCCATACGGAGGACTGAAGGCGTAAGTAGGCCCTCAAATTCGTTGTTCCTCTTCTTCATACTTGTTGCTGATTGTAGAGCAGGAAGGATCCAGGATACAGGTGTGAGCTTGGCATGGATGAGGATGTGATTCCTTGGAGGAGAACCAGACAGGTGTGTCTTGGTAGAGTTGCCAGCAGGTATGAAAGCACAGAGACGAATGAATACCTTAGTAGAAGAATGGAGAGAACGGATACATGAGACGGAAGACCAGGTATATGGTCTTGTGGAGCTGCAGGACAGTGGTACAGGTTTTGACAGGTGGAGGACGGAGCATGGCTTCAGTCAATGTCAGGGTATCTACTGTGATTTGACTTACCAGGGGGATGGTGATTGCAACATCATTCTGTTGCTGTATGTGGATATTATGCTAGCTAGCAGGGGTGTACATACAGGGTTTTGCTGAGCTAAGGGTAAGATTAGTTCAGTGACATGTCATGAGGAGTTTGGAGCAGCAGAATTCTTTGACATGGGAGGCATGGAGATCACAGGTTGATTTTGTCTCGAGTGGGAGCTGATGTGAATCAGGTGTTGGCGAGGTTTGGGATACAGAACCGGAGCACACTAAGGGCTGGACAGGTACAGTGTCCGAAATCACATGAGGTCTGGTATAGACCTGAGTATTCCCATGCAGTGGGAGCTGTCAGAGAGTTAGGAGCCAATTCGGGGAAGTGGATTCTCAGGGTTTCTGAGAGGGACCGACAGCAGGTGTTGCTATGCAGGGTCAGGACTTCACTACAGGTGTTGTAGGTTCGAATGTGGTAGGTTACTCGGATGACAGGTGGTACACCACGGGATGTGTGGTGGGTTGTCTTTAGGTGGGAGCTTGAAGAGGGATACAAACTAGGAAACAGATTAGACAGAGTACAGGTACAGGTACAGTGCAGCTGTTTATCTCCAAGTGGGAGATTGTTAGGATTGTGGAGCTAAAAGCTTCACTGATGCAAACAGGAGTGGAGGTTGCAGAATGAGTTGCTAAGTGTCAGAAGTGTTTGGCGTTGGTCTGGCCAATCGGCGTTGACAGGGTAAGACAGGAAGGCAACCGACGTCGGTCATATATCGGCCGGCGTCGGCGACCCCAGGCGGACAGGGACCGACGTCGGTCGCCTGTGTAGTTCGACTGCGAGTCAATTACGGGCAGTGAGCTAACGAACCAAGAGTTTGCATGATGAGTGCTAATTTTAGACTCATAGCTGCGGATCTAATTATTGTAATTAGATGTCTAATCATTGTTTGGATGAGATCTATATAATAGACTCATGGTTGTATTGGAAAAGTGTGCTAGGGAGTAAGAGAGCATAATTATAAGCTCCTTCTGTGTGTGAGGTAGAGCTATGGTGCGTTCCTCCTAGTGCCACAGTACCAGGTGTGTTGGTGCTGGATTGGAGAGCCAACTGGGTTCTTCAAGAGTGTAGGATCTTGGTCACAGTTGCATGGCCTATATAGGAGATCTACATGGTAAGTAAGATCGTTGATCTGCAGGTGTATGTGTGTGCAAGGTCGAGGTTCACAAGTGAATAGAACCATTGATTGATTTGCAGGTGTGCAAGGTCATACAGACAGCAACACAACAGGGAGCAGTATCAGGCATGATCTACTTGGAGTACAGGTGTGTACTCGGATAGAGCTAGAGGAAGGCAAGGGAGTTCCTTCCATAAGTATGGTCTGTTGAATTGCAGGTTGTTGCAGATTCATGGGAGATCTACTTGAAGTACCTTGAGTACTTGTGGAGCACGTGGAGTGCTTGTGGAGTGTGTGGAGCACTTGTGGTGTGCGTGGAGCACGGGAGGTGAACACCAACTCTGTATTTGAGTTGGGTGTTGGGACCTGTGAGAGGGAGAGCTTTGGGGAGAAGAATTACTGTTCACTTGAGGTGTGGGAAACCTCTGTAAGGTGGTGGAGAAGAAGTGGCATCTTCTTTATTGTATTCTTTTCTGTATAAAGTGTTAATACAATTTGGTATTGTCTCTCATATGCTGTGTTATTCTGAATTCTAGTTACTTGGTAAATCTGGTTAATTTCCGCATATTAAGTTGCTTGGTTTGGTAATCAAATTGTGTGCTTCCGGTTTACATCCTCCCAACAGTATGAGTGGGCCAATCCCACTATAAAACATTGAAATGCTGACACTGGGCAACACCAGACTAGCTACTCTTCAGAGGGAGATCAAAGTGCACAAAAAATATAAAAAAGACTATCAACATCAAAGGTACAGATACAAATATCTCAATAATATGTCCTTGGTGGTGATGGGATAGTAAAAAACTAAAGAGTAAAGTGCTCAATATAACACATACAAACATGAACAAAAAGCTCCATGGCTCGCTGTGTGAATATAAAGGTCCCATACAACAATAATAACACCAAGTGATGCAAGAAAGTCCAAAATGTAGTCAATGTGAAGTAGATGACACCTGTGAAATGAGATATGTATAATCCAAAAAACACATCTACATGTAGACACCTAAAATTGGACACCGATAACCTCCAACTAGGCTTTTGACCAATTTTCACCTAAAGTGCACAATTTGGCCTAAAAACACTAAAAAACGCTAAATGATATGAAAATAACATATTCAAATGCTGATTTTGGCTAGGGTATCCCTAAATGGGGTAATGCAAATTATGGGCTAGCTAAATTTGATTAGATCATTTTGAGTCAAAATGCCAGTTTTGTACCTAGGTGCTTTGAATTGATCTTTCCTATCAAATCTTTTGCATAAGATGCGTGCCTTTGTTATTTTATATTGGTAACATTCTAAATGGGATGATGGTTCTAATGCATCTAAAATGGAATTCCAATTCTAATCTAGTCAAAATTTGGACCAATAACAAGGTATTTTGATCAATTTGAGGAAATTATGCACAACGTTTTGATCAATTTGAGTAATTTATGCACAAAGTGCTTAAACATGATTAAAAGCTAATTAATCCAAATCAAGGCATAATTAATAATTCCATGGAAACTTGTTGAAAACTTATTTTTGGAAATGGATATTGAATATCTGCATCATCAGGTGACCTCATTTCTTGGGAAGACATCCCTAGGCCATAAATGCCACAAATATCAGGATTCATGCCCTCTATGCCTCATCAATGCCTTCCATGATGCCCTCCATGCCTCTTAAAGTGCCCCTTCTTCTAATGCCATGGTGAGGATAATTATAAATTTAATTCCAAAAATTGAATTAATCCTCAACCACACATCTCAATCTTAGGATGGACGGTTCAGGTTGATTCTAAACATTCTCAAAAATCTATAAATAGAGAGGACATGAACATCATTTCTAAGCTATTTTAGTGCAAAGTTATAATGCACAAATATCTTTAAGAAGCCATTTCAATTAGTGTTACCATGCCAAATATATTCTAATCCAGGCCAAGCCACAAGCCAAAGGTGCTAAGGAGAGATGGAGGTAGCCAAGCTTCCATTGCCAAGGACTTCATGAGCATAAGCCAAGCAAGCCACTACAACAAGAATTTTGGAGCATCCAAAGAAGGTAAAAGAGGGTTTATTTTGCATTTTAGTTACGTGTTTTATTCATGTTTGTTAAATAAGCTATCCCTAGTGTCTAGGCCTAGAGATGTTATGCTATTTAGTGTGTTTCTTTCATTTTGTTTTCATTTTGAAACTAACACCATACTAACCATCCTCTCTTGAGTCAAATTATTTAGATCACATAAGGCATGCTCAGTGGGACTGGATGCATCCCACACATGAAGAAGATCATTCAACAACTTTAAAATATTCATTTAGACCTTTAAAACTCTTACAAATTGATTTTATAACTTTATTTTATCATTTTTGTTTGCCATGGTTTTACACAGTAACTGACATCGGCTAATAAGATCAACATCGGTTAGATAGATTAATCAATGTCAGTTATAAAAATTGACATTGGTTGTATACCTGTCATCAGTCACATTAGTATAACTGATGTTGGTTAGGAAACCAACATCAGTTAGAAAATGTAACCATTGTCGGTTATATAAATTGATGTCGATCACTGTGTTTTTTCTAAAACATAGACTCGAGAGCTCTTTTTCTAAAGTTCATTATTTCAAACCCAAAAGAGATTCAAGGCGAAAGGACATGTTAACATTTTTTCTACATGACCAAGCTTGAGATTTGTTAAAAACATGTTTAGATCACATTTTACATGCTTAAAAATCAATTTGGAACCTTGTTTTGGTGTTTAACAAAAAAAGAATTTTAGATGTTTATGGTGAATGTTTTCAAAGTTTTCAACTAAGACCAAGGGGTCAAATGAACACCACCTCATTTTCCATTTGGGATTAAAAATAAACTCACCTTTTCAAAGATTTTTGTATTTACCTAGTTGTTTAGATTAAATTTTTGTTTGGCAAAAAGAGGGATGTTGTGTGTATGATCTTTTATTTGTCCCCTTTATTGAACCCTTGGATTAAAAAACACCATTCCTATTACAAGTAGCCTATTCCAAGGCTTAGAAATAAATTTGTCTAAGGCACTCCCCAAAAAAACTCATCAAAGTTTAGGTGACCTTGAAAATGATCATAAAGTCTTTCTACTTTCATGCTTTATTTATTTTTATGCAAACTTGGCTTGCGAGGGGGACTTCATCACCTCCCATGAGTTCTTTAGGGAAGCTTTAACCCATGGTTTCACCTCCCAACATTGAATTCATTTGGATCCTAATTAGAGTTACACATACGACCTAGTGGTACTTTGGATATCGCACTACACTAAGTAAACAACAGGATGTAGTGGTTGTAAAAAGGACTATACCTTTTTGCAACAAGCCAAGTGATATGAACCCAAAATCCATGATTTTTTTTGCATTTTTTGGTGTGAAAGTCATTGTGCAATTGATTCCACTATATCATTTGAAAACTTGTTATATCTTAGATAAATCCCTACTTACTGTAGAAGTATTGTTGGTGCAAGGTGCACCTCAAGGTTCATGTTGTAGTACTGTCATTTGAGAGAAGGGGTGGTGTAAAAACTTTACTATATAATGTGCATTTACTTTTGGATGAACACTTAAAATCCTCTTAAATGATGTATATTGATGGATTCCAACAATACCAAGCAATCTTGTTAGTTTAGAATCTAGGAGCGATTAATTAGTTGGTCTTGTCCTAGATTAAAATCTTGTTTGAAGTCAAAACTTGGTGTAAACAAACAATTCAAACCAAACACATGGTCTTAATATTCCTTTAAATAAAGAGGCATTATGTTACCTGCATGAGATCATAAATTTGCCTTGTTCAAAGTTCACCAAAAGCTTGAGAGTCATATCATCCACTTTGTCATAGTTATGCTGCCCAATTGAGTCTAGACCTTTACCAAAGTTGTTTAAGTCCTTCACTTATAATCTAAATTCAAAATTTCACCTTTATAAGTTTATAGGGTTGATATGTTAAGTGGGTTCTCCATTTTCACTAAACGTTAGGGAACTTAGGTTTAATTTCCAATTTGGGTTGAAGGCCGTTCAAGACTCATAATCATTATCATCACTTGATAGACTTAAGCCACTTTATGCTAAACACTTGCACTTTGAGTCTAGGCACCACAATATTTTGAGTCAAGAAAAGTAGTGTTATGCTGTCAAAAGTGTGGGAAACTATCTTTGCCTTAGAGCATTTTTGAAACAAAATTTTTTGTCACACCTTTTGGGTAGTGCAGCGCTACCCAAAACATTTCAAATATTGTTTCATAGAGCCTCTTACATAAAATTCAAATTTGTTCCTACATTTTTAGACCAATTCGAGTGTACTTTTGTGATCCTTTGTCTAAAACACAGTTATACTGTTCACTTTTGTCTTGCTTGTTCGTCAAAAGAACCAAGTTTTATACCATTTTTTGTGAGAAAATAAATTATTTCTAAAGTGCCTTTTGTTTCATACCTTATACCTAGTTGATCAAGTTTATGTCCAAGAATCAAATGCCTAGTTTTTGTTAGAAGTGCTTCAAATTAATTAGATTAAAACTTTCATCTATTTTAAAGTCTAGCTTTTGATGTCGTTTGGCCAAGAGTCCTACCACATGCTTTGTTTGAGCCTATATTTTGACATCGTGTTTGGCCAAAAGACCTTGAAACTTTTAAATTTATAGATTAGACTGATTTGAAACACTTCAACCTTAGAGTTTGGCATTTCAATTTTTGGTCCATTTACTTGCTTATCTTTGTGTGAACAGTGAAACATTAGGTACTTCACGCTAGCTTATGTCCTCATAAATCTTTGCATAAACCTTTTGATCCTTTTGAAAAATCTAGACCAAGTTGGAACATCATCCGTTTTAGATTCTATCCTTTTTAGAGTTTGTTGAACTTTTTGACCTTTTATCACAAAGCATTGACTATGGATTCCAACATGTATTCCTACACTCGTAGTGGACTCATGTATAATCCTAGGATCAGTAATGTAGTTGTGCAGGAAGAATTGGTGTAAGACCCCTATGCAGATAATATTGTTTATGATATGGATTCTTATTCCTCTTATAATACTCAATCAAGGGCACAAATCCAAGATCTATTGGCTAACTATTTGGTTAACACACCACCTTATTCAGAACAAGACAAAGAACAAACCATACAATACCTAGCTATAATACCCACAGTAGATGAGCTAGTACTTCAATAGTCATATTCTACTAATACAGATTCCATGTATGATCCATTTTTGCTTGAGCGACATTTGTTAGAGAACAAAGATGAGATTTTGGTTAGATCCATAGAGGTAGGGGCCAAGTTTTCAGCAGGCTTCCCCCATGAAAATTTACCAAGTCTAGTAAGAGTACCCCATAATATATTTTATGATCAATAGGCTTCTTCTAGTAATCTTATGGATCTAGTCCAAACAACGTACCGAGATCCTAATATATCTAATCAAGGCAAAAACATCATGGAAGATCACTTTAACCAAATGTAGACAACATATCAAACCTACCTGAATCTAGCACGTGATTTCAATCAGTGAACATGGTAAGTAAGCCTTTTATTGACCTAGTTCCTTCAATAGGAGTATTGATAGAGTTAATTGGATAAGAGAATCTGAGTTCTGACCCATTCGTACAAACCACTTGATAGATAACTTGATACATATGCTCATTATTGAAGAAGTGTCTTCAGCCTCTACATAAAATAATGAGCCAAATATAGTGGATAATGTGCAAACAATGTCCAATCCCAATCAAAGTGATACTAACACACAAACAACTAGCCAACAATGTGTACCTATAGTTCATCCCATGAGTGGATCATCATACTAGGGAATAGGAGTTTCTACACCCCAACCTCAACTGGTTGTTTCCTCAAGTGTACAACCTATGAGATTAGGTAATCAAACAACAACCAATGTCATGCCTCAATGACAAAATGTGACGAATCCTACTCCTCCTCAACAAGTAATGAGTAGTATTCCAAAATAACAAGCACAATCTAGAGTATCAATGCAATAGAGAATAAATACATTGCCACCTCAATCAGGGGCAACTAATATTCCACCTCTTCAGGTAACAATGAACATACCTCTTCAGTCATAGACTAATATGCCATTCCAAAACCAAGCAATGACTAGTCAACAACATGCAAATATTGGTCTATAATAGATACCAAGTTTACAACATACTTTCACTTCTTCATAGGGATTCATGCAATAAAGAGGTCCCCATGTTTCTCAAGTACCTACTAGACAACTATTGATTCAAAATGTGTCACAAATTTAGAGATAGGGTCTTGGACCACAAGTCCCCACTCAACTACAAGGTTTGATTAGTCAGCAACATGTCCCTTTTCAACCACATCAAGAAAAATATAGTTATATCCCTCTGTCTCAACCACAAAATCCTCCAAATCAAACCTTTATTACCAACCCAAACTAGAATATCGCACAACCAAGTGTGTAATTTCAAGTACATCCTAATCTATGTATGTGTATTCCTGGTCCATTCCTCAACCAAACTAATGTAACCCAATAGGTATCTCCATCATACCCTGGTCAAAGTGTCTCACTTGTGGCCTCCCAACCATCTATCCAAACTAATATTCTCCCTCAAACCAATGTTCTTTCCAGTTTCCTATCCTAAGAAGTGCAACAAATGAAGGATGCAATTGCTGCTATTCAAGCTGGTAAATAGATTAAAAAGTTAAAATTGGATGACATGTATTCCTACCCATTCAACATGGATTATTTATAGATACCATTTCATCCAGGATATAAACCACCAAAATTTGATAAATACAAAGGGAAAGGTGACCCTAAAGCTCATTTGACCGAATTCTTTGTCGCATGTCAACCAGTGGCATATAACGATGTATACCTTTTGCTACTGTTTCTAAGGAGCTTGGATAGACAAGCCTTGGAGTAGTTTTTAAAGTTGCCCAAAAATTTAGTAATGGATTTTGATGATCTTTCTGATAAATTTGTGCAACACTTTTCCTATAATCTCAAGCATGAGATTTCATTAGTGGACTTAACACAAGCAAAGCAAAAAGTTGGTGAGATTTTTTCAAGTTATCTACAGCGATGGAGAGCCCTTACAAGCCATTTCACCCACAGTTTATGGGATAAAAAATTAGCCACTATTTTTACCAAAAATTTTCATAGTGAGATAGCTTATCATTTAGAACTACAATGTATGCATACTTTTAAGGAAATCATTGATAAAGGTTTGTTGATCGAGTGGGCGCTCATAAGTAAAGTAGTCATCAAGCTTAATTCAACAAACCAAAATCAAGGTACCAATTAGGGAATTGACCAACATAAAGATCCCATTTAAGCACTAGCATTGCAATCAACACAAGCCAATAACCAAGAAAGATCGAAGCAATTCAACTATAATAGGAATGTTGTGGGAAATGGAATAATTGAATCCCATCATGTCCAAATGGTGCAAACATCATCTGCACTATCTTTTCATCTTACTCCTACTCAACAACCTCTCCAACCAATCCCACAAGCACAACAACCAAGACCTACACAACAAATACAATAGCCTTTACCATTGCAAACCCCTCCTCCTAGGAGAATTGTGCCTGCACGTCATGTCTTTAGTGACCTAGGAGAACCTATTGAGTTTGTATTTCATAATCTTGTTGCTACTAATCTAATTAGTTATCCTATACCAAAGCATTATCCACAAGGCATTCCTTATCCTAATTGGTACCATGAAAATGAATTTTGTGACTAACATCGGGTCAATAGGCATAATCTACGAAGATGTGTCCAAATCAAGCATTTAATTAAGAATATGTTGGATAATGGGGAGATAACATTAGATAATGGTGCTTCTACTTCCAATCAAACTCTTGGGATTTATCAAAACCCCTTTCCCTGATATAACAATCAACAATAACAAAATGATCAATAATAATGACAACAACGACTAATGTAGCAGCAAAATCAATAGTATCAAAATCAAAGGCCAAACCAATAGAATCAACAAAATCAACAATAAAACCCACATTGATATAATAATGGAAAAAACCAAGGTTAGAACAGTGATAACCAACAAACCTACCATGCAGTTGCACATGACTATAATAGGGTTGTAGGTCATATTGCAGGGGGTATCATTAATACCATCTCCATTAATCCTAGACCAAGTACTAATCAGCCTAGACCATTGCTAAACAACAACATTCAACCAAATTACATGGATAATCCTTATTTAACCTAGGAGTGCATACAAGCAAACCAACAAACTAGGAATTCCCCTTTTGGAACTTATATGGACAACTCATCCTTGCCTCGTGATCACATACGAGTACACCGACAACTAAGACTTGTCCTATTTGGTCCCACACCATTCCCAACATTTGTTAGAAATAATGGTCCAATATTTAATCTTGATTGTGCAATCACAACTCAGAGGTCAAAGATTACTATCCCAAACCCACAACCATCCACCACTTTACCTATCATCCAACCAACCATTCAACCTCAAAATAAACCATTCACTACTGACCAAGATAAGAAGTTTGAAATTATGGAATAATTGTAGAAGACACCAGCACAAATTTCAATTTTAGATTTTTTACAAATGTCAATAATCTACAAGAATATCTTGAATGTTTTTTTGACCCAATCCACTATTGGTAGTGACATATCCCCTGATAAGTTTCAAGCTTTGGTTGGACACCTAGCTTGAGCCCAACAAGTCACATTCAACCAAAGTGATTTGTCTTCCCTTGTCCGACTCCATAATAATCCATTATACATAGAAGTTTATATAAGATGACATAAAGGGAAATGTGTCCTTATAGACAATGGATCCGGCCTCAACATAGTGTCTCTAAAGCTCATCAAGATTCTTAGGTACACAATGGTAGATCTCCAGCCAAAAATAATAACCATCAAAGTCTATGATAATCAAAAAAGAGAATCATAAGGCACCATTAGTTTGCTAGTTATCATCGGGCCTTTGACCCATGATACACTTTTCCATGTGCTTGATTTTGAGTTATCATACAACATGCTTCTAGGCAGGCCTTGGTTACATGAAATTCATGTAGTTCCATCAACATTGCACTAATGTATCAAGTTTTCCTACTTAGAGATGGAAGTGAATATTCCAGGGGATTTCCACCCATATGAACACTATAAACATCTTGAGGCCAAATTTCAAAGCTATAATTATCAGTACGACATGAATCCAAGTTCCAAGCAAGATAAAAGAAAGGCTATACTTATTGATCCTTCACCAAATAATTGCATAAATCCTAATACCTTTGATTCCCTTTCCCACATTGCACCTCTTGAAGCTTCTAATCATTTCATCATTTCAAATAATGGACTAGGAGAGTATGTGACCCATGACACATTTCATATTACCAATCTTCCTCAAAATCTAAAAACCTTTGGGTGACTTAAAATCACCCCACATATGTATTGGAAACAAAAGAACAAAGATAAGGGACTTGTTACATTTGTACCAACATCTAGCCTAGAACCTAACCCTCTTGAAGGAGATGAATCATGGTTATATAATGACAACCAAGATGATTATTATAAAAATTCAAAATATCTTATTCCCAATAGGATCATGGAGCATCACAATTATGAAGGAAGAGGTCTCAGACTGAATCAATAAGAAATCATTGATCCAATTTTCATGACTAAGTATGAAAGACCTTATGAACTTGGATTTAAACTACCTGGGGGTGACCCCACATATCTTATTAAAACTCCATCACCAGTGACTCATGATGATGATGTCAACAATGAAGTAGAGTTTGATCATTACCTCAAATTTGATGACCTAGCTGTAACCAATTTGTTTATCCCCAATTGTACCCTTACCCTAACCATTCATCACAATCTATTGCCATTGTTTATCCTCAATTGTTAGATTGGGACTAACAAGAATCCAATGTACCAATTGATGAGTTCCAAAATGATGAAGCATTCTGTGACTTTTTAGGCCTTAGAGACAATGTTTCTTTAGGAGATCACAAATAAGGATTCTCAATCACATTGGATCCTACAACCTTTGTTGGAGAGTGAGTGAACACCCTTAGCCAAAAACAAATAAGTAAAACATTGAGGTCCCAAAGTGAAAACCTCTTTGAGATGCTTTTTGACCAGTGAAAAAATAAAGATAAAGGCTAGTCTAGTAGTGAAAACCTATTTTAGGCACCATTAGATAGGGGCATTCATTATTCTTCAAATTTAGACCAGGAAACCACCAACGATGAACTTGTTTGTGGATCTGAGTTCAGCTTTGAGAAATAACAAGTATTTGATCAAATTATTCAATAATTTCCAACTATTTTTCTCTCATGGCCAGGTCTCCCATTAGGAGACTCAGATTCATCATGCTTAGGAGAAGTTGAAGATCAAGTCCTAATGGAGGAACCTGACATAATTGAACAGTTTAAATCATTACCTACGATCCTAGAAGATGGTTTGACCCTTCTAGTCGAAGATACAATAGAGGTAAATATCAGGACTCCATCAAACCTAAAATGGATAAAATTAGGCACATCCCTCACTAAGGAAGAATATGATGTCTTTACATCTCTATTAAGAGAATTTGTAGATATCTTTGCATGGGCCTATTCTGACATGCCAAGTTTAGACCCCACCTTGGTTCTGCACCACCTTATGGTTAATCTTGACACCAAACCAATAAAATAAAAGCTACGTAAGATTCATCCTCACATTGCTATATTGGTAAAGAAAGAGTTGGAAAAACTCTTAGAAATAGGATGTATCTGATCCATTGACTTCTCAAAATGAATCTCTAATATGGTACCTGCTAGTTAAAAGCTTAAAGTGATCAAAATTTGTAATAATTTTTGAGACATCAACAAAGCTTATCCTAAATATGATTTTCCCTTGCCTAATACTGACATGATCATTGACTCCATGGTAGGTTATGAAATGCTTTCACTCATGGATGGCTTTTCAAGATACAACCAAATCAAAATAGTACCAGAAGACCAACATAAAACAACATTCACCACTCCATAGGGAACATTTTGTTATCAAGTAGTGCCATTTGGCCTTAATAATGCTATAACTACATATCAAAGGACCATGACTATCATATTCCATGACATGGATCAGGAGCATACAGGCTTGCCACACTAGATAGAGATGAAATTCTTAAACTGATGAATATTATTCATTTCAAGTGGTACTGTGATTAAGCACTAAGGTGTATTGTCTGTAAGGACCATTTTAGCTGTGCCATTTTATCACTTTTATTCTTTATACAAATACCATCCTTATCCATCCTCTTCATTGTATCCACTTTCCACTTCTGACCTATCAACCCAGTGTGTTCTAAATCCTAGACCATTTGACCTTGGTTTTTGCCATTCGTTACACATTTTTAGCATCAAAGTATTTGATCAATTTCATTAGTTGGTTTATGTTTTTCAGATAGAGTTTGTATTTTGGGGATAGTGTTATAGAAGTTTTGGCAGTTGCATCCTTTATTTTTTATGCCTTTATTACCACCAATCTTGCTACTAATTATAACTACCTTTGGGAAAATTAGTACTATTGATCTATGCCATTATGTCTTGGTTATAACTGCCTATGGGTAAACCAAGGGAAAAATTATGCTTTGATGTACCAACTTGCCACTTCCTATGTTGTACTATGTCTATTTACCAACTATGCTTGTTTTGTTTGAATTGACTATTACACTAGTCAAATTATTTCATTGTAAGGGTAGAACTACAGTGACTTGAGGTCTTACTCTGAGACTATGTAGGTATCACTCAATACATGTTGAGGTCAGCTCAGTCACCCTAAGCCACACTCTTACTATTTTAAAAGAAACTTAAGCCATGCTCTCACCATTTTAAGAGCAACCTTAGTTTAAACACTCTCACCATTTTGTGAGCTTGAACAATTTAGTGTCTTGTCATTCTCTATTGAGTTGAGATACTCCAAAATAAATTCCAAAAACATTTGAAAAATCATTAGAAAAGAATCAAAACATTGACCACTTCTTTGCCTTAAGGATTTTGGGAGCCCTTACTAAGTTATAGGCAAATCACTTATCATTTAGTTTCCCCATCCTTTTTGGCCTTTTTCTCTCACACACTTGCCATTTTGCAAGACCATTCCTATTCTTCTATCACATATATTCTATTTGTTTTCATTAGTTATCACATTCTTCCCATTCCCTAGGAGAACTAAATTTGGCCTAAAGTATTTTATTAGGTATTACATCCATTGAACTATGTAGGCAACATCCAATTGCCTAGTGCATATGGAGATAGTTTGGCCAACCCCTTTCTTTTCTTTTATTCCCCCATTTTGTTCATTTGTTTAGTTGTCACCTATTTTCTAGGGGAAATGTTTGTATGATTTATTTGTTTGTTTCTACTTATTTTATTTGTTTGTCTGCCTGTTTGTTTGATTTTAGCACTATTGCCTTGATTCAGTTTATGTGTATTCATTGGATGATTCCTTGCCCACACTTATACTTGAATCCATTCATCTTCATATGTTTACATTGTCATCATGGTTTCTATCATTGGTGCATTGTTTTCTATTGAGTATTGGATTATGGGAGTCAGTCCTCATACATATTTTGGCCAAGTTCTCATGATGTTATACCATGATGCCTACCGACACGTGCTATGAAAAACCTCTTCAGCACTGACATCCTGATTAACTCCCAATCATATCCCAAATAGAGTAATTACCCATGAAATTTTTTTAGCTTTTATTAGTTCAGATGAGCATCACCCTACTAGTAGGTTGTTTTAATTCATCATTACCTTTTTTGTTAACTTAACATCATCTTTGACCAAGTTTATCATGTTTGCCATAATTGGGTTCTAATGATTATAATTGCCTATGGGCAAATCATTGCACAACATCCCACCTGCATTTCTCAATGATTATAACCAACTTTGGGAAAATCATTATGTTGTCACCACTTTACTTTGTCTACCTATATAGGGGCACATTGTTATCTTATTTGTCTATCCTAACTGGGGTAGCTCCATCTTCTCAATGATTATAAACGCCTTTGGGCAAGTCATTGTGTTATCATATCACGTTGCCACTATCGGGGTATAATGCTTATAACCACCTTTGGACAAAACATTGTACACCATCCCACTTGCATTATAAATGACTTTGAATACTTTTTTAATATCATTGTGTTTCACCCTATCATCTTTATTTTCTTTGGTCCCCTCATTTTTCTTCTTTCTTTTTGAGGAACCATTTGCCGACCTACTTGTGCCAACCATTCCCTCAAGGGGGCATCATATAGTTAGTTTATCATAATTGAAATTGTAGGCATACATGACCTTTTTATTATTTGAGAAGATGTTACTATTATTATAGCTTGAAACACCTTTCCAAATAGGGGTAAACTGTAGACACCTAAAACTGGCATCAATAACCTCCAACCAAGCTTTTAACTAATTTCCACCTAAAGTGCATAATTTGGCTTAAAAACACTAAAACACACTAAATGATATGAAACTGACATATTCAAGTGCTGATTCAAGCTAGGGTATACTTAAATGGGGCAATGTAATTTATGGGCCAATTAACTTTGATCAAATCATTTCGAGTCAAAATGCCAATTTTGCACCTAGGTGCTCTGAATTGCTCTTTCCTATCAAATATTTTGCACAAGATGTGTGCCTTTTTTATTTGATATTGGTAACATCCTAAATGGGGTAATGGTTGTAATGCATTTGACATGGAATTCTAATTCTAATCCAGTCAAATTTTAGACCATTAACAAGGCATTTTGATCAATTTGAGTAATTTGTGCACAAAGTGCTTAAACATGCTTAAAAACTAATTAATCCAAATCAAGGCATAATTAATAATTCCATGGAAACTTGTTGAAAACTTATTTTTGAAAATGGATATTGAATATTTGCATCATCAGGTGACCTTATTTTTTGGGAAGATATCCCTTGGCCATAAATGCCACAAATATCAAGATTCATGCCCTCCATGCCTCATCAATGCCTTCCATGATGCCCTCCATGGCTCTTAAATTTACCCTTCTTCCAATGTCATGATGAAGATAATTATAAAATTAATTCTAAAAATTGAATTAATTCTCAACCACACATCTCAATCTTAGGATGGATAGTTCAGGTTGATTTTAGACACTCAAAAATCTATAAATAGAGAGGCCATAAACATCATTTCTAAGCTATTTTGGTGCAAAGTTATAATGCACAAATATATTCAAGAAGCCATTGCAATTAGTGTTACCATGCCAAATTGATTTTAGGCCAAGCCAAGCCACAAGCAAAAGGTGCCAAGGAGAGATAGAGGTAGCCAAACTTCCATTGTCAAGAACTTCATGAGCACAAGCTGAGAAAGCCACTACAATAAGTATTTTGGAGCATCCAAAGAAGGTAAAAGAGGGTTTATTTTGCATTTGCATTGCTTTTTTTATTCATGTTTGTTAACTAATATCTCCCTAATGTCTAGGCCTAGAGATGTTATGCTAGTTAGTGTGTTTCTTTCATTTTATTTTCTTTTTGAAACTAACACCATACTAACCATCCTCTCTTGAGTTAAATTACTTAGATCACATATGGCATGCCCGGTAGGACTAGATGCATCCCACACATGAATAAGTTCATTTTATAGTTTTAAAATATTCATTTGAACCTTTAAAACTCTTACAAATTGATTTTTTGACTTTATTTTTCCATTTTGGTTTGTCATAGTTTTACATAGTAACCAACATCAGCTAATAAGACTGACATCGGTTGGATAGCTTAACCAACATCGATTATAACAATCAACATCAATTATATACCTATTTTCATTTTGAAACTAATACCATACTAACCATCCTCTCTTGAGTTAAATTACTTAGATCACATATGGCATGCCCGGTAGGACTAGATGCATCCCACACATGAATAAGTTCATTTTGTAGTTTTAAAATATTCATTTGAACCTTTAAAACTCTTACAAATTGATTTTCTAACTTTATTTTTCCATTTTGGTTTGCCATAGTTTTACATAGTAACCAACATCAGCTAATAAGACTGACATCAGTTGGATAGCTTAACTGACGTCTATTATAAAAATTAGCATCAGTTATATACCTGTCGTCAGTCACATTGGTATAATCGATGTCGGTTAGGTAATCAAAATCGGTTAGAATACGTAATCGTCATCAGTTATATAAATTGACATCGATCATTATGTTTTTCTTAAAACACAAAATTGAGAGATCTTTTTCTAAAGTTCATTGTTTCAAACCCAAAAGAGCTTCAAGGATAATGGATATGCTAACATTTTTGTTACAAGACCAAGCTTGACATTTTATAAAAACATGTTTAGATCACCTTTTGCATGCTTAAAAATCAATTAAGAACCTTATTTTGGTGTTTAAAAAAAAAGATTTTTAGATGTTTATGGTGAATGTTTTCAAAGTTTGAAACTAAGACCAAGGGGTCAAGTGAACACCACCTCATTTTTCATTTGGGCTTAAAAATGAACTCACATTTTCAAAGTTTTTTGTATTTACTTAGTTGTTTAGATTAAATTTTTGTTTGGTAAAAAGAGGGATGTTGCATGTATGCTCTTCCATTTTTCCCCTTTAGGGAAACCTTGGAATTAAAAGTTCTATTCATATTTCAAGTAGCCTAGACCAAGGCTTAGAAAGAAAGTCGTCTAAAGTACTCCCCAAAAAAACTCGTTAAAGTTTGGGTGACCTTGAAAATGATCTTAAAGTCTTTGTAATTTCATTCTTTCTTTATTTTTATGAAAAATTGGCTTACGAGGGGGACTTCATCACCTCTCATGACTTCTTTAGGGAAGCTTTGACTAGGGTAGTGGCACTTTAGACATCGCACTATACTGAGCAAATAACAAGATGTACGGGTTGCAAAAATGACTAGATTTTTTTACAACAAGCCAAGTGATACAGACCCAAAATCCATGCTTTTATTTTGCATTATTTGGCATGAAGGTCATTATGCAATTGATTCCCTTAGATCATTAAAAAACTTGTTAGATATTGGACAAATCCCCACTTGTCATGGAAGTATTGTTGGTGCAAGGTGTGCCTCAAGGTCCATGTCATAGTACTGTCATTTGAGAGAAGCGGGGTGTAAAAACCCTACTATATAATGTGCATTTACTTTTGGATGAACACTTAAAATCCTCTCAAATGACATATATCAATAGATTTTAACAATACCAAGCAACCTTGTCAGTTTAGGATCTAAGAGTGATTAATTAGTTAGTCTTGTCCTAGATTAAAGTCTTATTTGAAGTCAAAAATTGGTGTAAACAAAAAATTAAAACCAAACACATGGTCCTAATTTTCCTTTAAATAAAGAGGCATTATGTTGCTCACATGAGATAATCAATTTGCCTTATTCAAATTTCATGAAAAGCTTGAGAGTCATATCATCCAATTTAGTGCAATTATACTGCTTAATTGAGTTTAGACCTTTACCAAAGTTGTTTAAGTCCTTCACTTATATTCTAAATTCAAAATTTCACCTTTATAAGTTCATAGGGTTGATGTGTTAAATGGGTTCACCATTTGTACTAAACTTGAGGGAACTTAGGTTTAATTTCCAATTTGGGTTGAAGGTCATTCAAGACTCATAATCATTATCATCACTTGATAGACTTAAGCAATTTTATGCTAAACACTTGCACTTTGAGTCTAGGCACCACAACATTTTGAAAAAAGAAAAGTAGTGTTATGCTGTTAAAATTATGGGAAACTATCTTTGCCTTAGAGCATTTTTTAAACAATTTTTTTTGTCACACCTTTTAGGTAGTGCAACATTGCCCAAAACATTTCAAATATTATTTCATAGACCCTCTTGCATAGAATTCAAACATATTCCTACATTTTCAGACCAATCTAAGTGTACTTTTGTGATCCTTTGTCTAAAACATAGTTACATCGTTAGATTAAAACTTTCATCTATTTCAAATTCTAGCTTTTGACATCATTTGACCAAAAATCCTAGTGCATGCCTTGTTTGAGCCTAGCTTTTGATGCCACATTTGGCCAAAAGACCTAGCAACTTTTAAATTTATAGATTAGACTGATTTGAAACACTTCGACCTTAGAGTTTGGCATTTCAATTTTTGGTCAATTTACTTGATTATCTTTATGTGAATAGTGAAATGTTAGGTAATTTACTCTAGCTTGTTTCCTCACAAATCTTTGCATAAACCTTTTGATGAATCTAGACCAAGTTGGAACATCATCTATTTTAGATTCTATATTTTTTAGAGTTTTTAGAACTCTTTGACCTTTTATTGCAAGGCATTGACTATGGATCCCAACATATATTCCTACACTCGTAGTGGACTCATGTACAATCTAGGGATTATTAATGTAGTTGCATAGGAAGAAATGGTACAAGACTCATATGTAGATAATATTATTTATGAGATGGATTCTTATCCCTCATATAATACTCAATCAGGGGCACAAAGCCAAGATTTGTTGGCTAAATATCTGGTTAAGACACCACCTTATTCAGAACAAGCTCAAGAACAAACCACACAATAAATAACTACAATACCCACAATAGATGAGCCAGTACTTCAATAGTCATATTCTACTAATATGGCTTCCACATATGATCCATTTCTGTTTGAGCAACATTTGTTAGAGAACAAAGATGAGATTTTGGTTAGAGCCATAGAGGTAGGGGCCAAGTTTCTAAAAGACTTACCCCATGAAAATCTACCAAGTCTAGTAAGAGTGCCCCACAATATCTTTTACGATCAATAGGTTTCTTCTAACAATCTTATGGCTCTAGTCCAAACAACACACCAATATCCTAATATATCTAATCAAGGTAAAAACATCATGGAAGATCACCTTAACCAAATGCAAATAGCATATCAAACCTATCTAAATCTAGCACATGATTTCAATCAGATGAACATGGTAAGTAAGCCTCTTATTAACCTAGTTCCTTCAATGGAAGTATTGATAGAGTTAATTGGACAAGAGAATCCAAGTTCTGACCCATTCATATAAACTAATTTGATAGATAACTTGATGCATATGCCCATTATTGAAGAAGTGTCTTCGACCTCTACATAGAATAATGAGCCAAATGTAGTGGATAATGTGCAAAAAAAATCTAATGCTGATCAAACTGGTAATAATGCACAATCAACTAGCCAACAACATGTACTTGTAGTTTATCCCATGAGTGGATCGTCATACCAGGGAATAGGATTTTATACACCCTAACCTCAACCGAATGCTTCCTCAAGTGTACAACCTATGGGATTAGGTAATCAAACAATGACTAATATCACACCTCAATGACAGAATGTGATGAATCTTACTCCTCAATAAGTAACGAGTAGTATTCCACAATAATAGGCATAATCTAGGGTATCAACATAACAAAGGACAAATACATTGTCACCTCAATTAGGGGCAACTAATATTCCACCTCACCAAGTAATAATGAACATACCTCTTCAGTTTCAAACTAATATGCTATTCTAAAACCAAGCAATGACTAGTCAACAATGTGCAAATATTGGTCAGCAACAGATGCCAAATCTACAACCTGCTTTCACTTCCTCACAGGGATTCATGCAACAAGGAGGTCCCCATGTTTCTCAAGTAGCTACTAGACAACCATTGGTTTAAAATATGCCACAAATTTAGAGATAGGGTCTTGGAACACAAGTCCCCACTCAACTATAAAGTTCAATTAGTCGACAACATGTCCCTTTTCAAATAAAGTAGGCATAATATAGTTATATCCCTCCATCCCAACCAAAAAATCCTCCAAGTAAAACCTTTATCACCAACCCAAATTAGAATATCACACAACCAAGTGTGCAATTTCAAGTATATCCTAATCTATGTATGTGTATTCCTGGTCCATTCCTCAACTAAACCAATGTACCCCAATAGGTATCTCCATCATACCCTAGTCAAAGTATCCCACTTATGACCTCCCAACCATTTAGCAAAACCAATATTCTCCCTCAAACCAATTTTCCTTCTAATTTGTTATCCCAATAATTCTAATAAATGAAGGATGCAATTACTGCCATTCATGCTGGTAAATAGATTAGAAAGTTCAAATTGGATGACGTGTGTTCCTACCCATTCAACATAGAGTATTTGTAGATACCAT
This sequence comes from Torreya grandis, assembly GCA_037957365.1. Taxonomy (NCBI): domain Eukaryota; kingdom Viridiplantae; phylum Streptophyta; class Pinopsida; order Cupressales; family Taxaceae; genus Torreya; species Torreya grandis. Next base: position 4,669,970 of record JARHVA010000101.1, read on the forward strand.
TTATTCCATAAAATGAACCATTAAAATTTGATAAATACAAAGGGAAAGGTGACCTTAAGGCTCATTTGATCGACTTCTTTTTTGCATGTCAACCAATGGCATATAAAGACATATACCTTTTACTGATATTTCTAAAGAGCTTGGCTAGACAAGCCTTGGAGTGGTTTTTGAAGTTATCTAAAAATTTAGTAACGAATTTTGATAATCTTTTTGATAAGTTTGTGCAACACTTTTCCTATAATCTCAAGCATGAAATTTCATTAGTGGACTTAATGCAAGTAATGCAAAAGATGGTAAGAGTTTTTCAAGTTATCTATAGTGATGGAGAGCCCTTGCAAGCCATTTAACCCATAGCTTACTAGATAAACAATTAGCCACTATGTTTAACAAAAATTTGCACAGTCAGATAGCTTATCATTTGGAACTACAATGTGTGCATACTTTCAAGGAAATCATCGATAAAGGTTTGTTGATCAAGCAGGTGTTCATCAATAAAGGAGTCATCAAGCTTAATTAAACAAACTAAAATCAAGGTACCAATCATGGAACTGACCAACATCAACATCCCATTCAAGCGCTATCATCACAACTAGCACAAGCCAATAACCAAGAAAGACCGAAGTAATTCAACTACAATAGGAATGTTGTGGGAAATGGAGTAAACAAATCCTATCATGTCCAAATGGTGAAAACATCATCTGCACCACCTTTTTAACTTACTCCTACTCATCAACCTTTGCAACCAATGCCACAAGCACAACAGCTAAGACATGCACAACAAATACAACCTTTACCATTGCAAACCCCTCCTCCTAGGGGAATTGCGCCTGCACATCATGTCTTTAGTGACCTAAGAGAACCTATTGAGTCTATATTTTGCAAGCTTGATACCTATAATCTAATTAGTTGGCCTATACCAAGAATTTTTTTTAAGGCATTCCTTATCCTGATTGGTACCATGGAAATGAATTCTGTGACTATCATCAGATCAATGGGCATAATCTATGAAGATGTGTCCAAATGAAGCATTTAATTGAGAATATGTTGCATAATGGAGAGATAAAATTGGATAATGGTGCTTCCACTTCTAATCAAACTCTTAGGATGGTCAAAATCCCTTTCCTTGACATACCAATCAACATTAGTAAAATGATCAATAATAATGACAATAATGACTAGTGCAATAGTAAAATCAACAGTATCAAAATCAAAGGCCAAACTAGTAGAATCAAAAAAATAGTAGTAGAACCCACAACAATAGAATAATGGACAAAACCAAGGTCAGAATAGTAACAAACAACAAACTTATCATGTAGTTGTACATGATTACAATAGGGTTATAGGTCATATTATAGGGGGTAGCATTAATACCATCTCCATTAATCCTAGACCAAGTACTAATCAACCTAGACCATTGCTAAATAACAACTTTTAGCCAATTTATATGGTTATTATTTCTTTAAATTAGGAGTGCATACATGCAAACCAATAAACTAGGACTTCCCCTTTTGGACCTTATATCAACAACTCATCCTTGTCACGTGACTACATGTGAGTGCACCGACAACTGAGACTTGTCTTGTCTAGTCCCACACCATTCCTAACATTTGTTAGCAATAATGGTCCAATATTTAATCCTAATTATGTAATCACAACTCAGAGGTCAAAGATTACTATCTCAATCCCAAAACCATCCACCACTTTGCCTATCATCCAACCAATCGTTTAACCTCGAAATAAACCATTCACTACTAACCAAGATAAGAAGTTTGATATTGTGGAATAATTGCAAAAGACACCAGCACAAATTTCTATTTTAGATTTGATGTGAATGTTAATAAGCCACAAGAACATCTTGAATGAGTTTTTGACCTAATCCACTATTGATAGTGACATATCCCCTGATAAATTTGAAGCTTTGGTTGGACACCTAGCTCCAGCCCAACAAGTCACATTCAACCAAAGCGATCTATCTTCCCTTGCCCCACTCCATAATAATCCATTATATATAAAAGTATATATAAGATGGAATAAAGTGAAATGTGTCCTTATAGACAATGGATCCAACCTCAACATAGTGTCTCTAAAGCTCATCAAGATTCTTGGGTACATAATGGCAAATCTCTAGCCATAAATAATAACCATCAAAGCCTATGATAATTATGTAAGAAAATCACAAGGCACCATTAGTTTACTAATTATCATTGGGCCTTTGAACCAGGATACACTTTACCATGTGCTTTATCTTTAGTTATCATACAACATGATTTTAGGCAGACCTTAGTTACATGAGATTCATGTAGTCCCATCAACGCTGCACCAATGTATCAAAGTTTTCCCACTCAGTGATGAAAGTGAATATTCTAGGATATTTACACCCATATGAACACTACAAACATCTCGAGGCCAAATTTCAAAGTTATAATTATCAGTATGACATGAATCCAAGTTCCATGTAAGATTAAGGAAAGGCTATACTTATTGATCCTTCACCAGATAATTGCATAGATCTTAATACCTTGGATTCCTTTTCCCACATGCCACCTCTTGAAACTTCTAAATATTTCACCATTTTAGATAATGGACCAGGAGAGTATATGACCCATGATATATTTCATATTTCCAATCTTCCTCAAAATCCAAAAACCTTTGGGCAACCTAAAGTGACCCCATATATATATTGGCAACAAAAAAACAAAGATAAGAGACCTTATACTTTTATACTAGCATCTGACCTAGAACTTGACCCTCTTGAAGGGGATGAATCATGGTTATATAATGACAACCAAGATGATTGTTATAAAAATGCAAAGGATCCTATTCGCATTAGGATCATGGGGAATCACAATTATGAAGGAAGAGGCCATGGGCGTAATCAACAAAGAACCATCAAGCCAATTTCCATGACTAAGTATGAAAGACCTTATGGAATCATATTTAAACCATCTGGGGGTGACCCCACATATCTTATTCAAACTCCATCACCAGTGACTAGTGATGATGATGCCGATAGTGAAGCAGAGTCTGATCACTGCCTCACCTTTGATGACCTAGTTGAAACCAACTTGTTTGATAATAATGCTATTTGTACCCTTACCCTAACCATTCATCACAATCCATTGCCATTTTATTATCCCTAATTGATAGATTGGGACCAACAAGAATCTAGTCTACCGATTGACGAGTTTCAAAATAATGAGGCATTCTATGACTTTTTAGGCTTTAGAGACAACATTCCGTTGGGAGATAACAAATCAAGATTCTCAATCACATTGGATCCTACAACTTATTTTGGAGAGTGAGTGAACACCCTTAGCAAAAAACAAACAAGTAAAACATTAAGGTCCCAAAGTGAAAACCTCTTTGAGGCACTTTTTGACCAAGGAAAAAGTAAAGATAAAGGCTAGTCTAGTGGTGAAAACTTGTTTCAGGTGCCATTAGATGGGGGTGTTCATTCTTATTTAAATTTAGACTAGGAGACCACCAATAATGAACTTGGATGTGGATCAAAGTTTAGCTTTGAGCAATGACAAGTATTTGATCAAATTATTCAAGAATTTACAACTATTTTTGTCACATGGCTAGATCTCCCATTAGAAGACTCAGATTCATCTTGCTTAGGAGAAGTTGAAGAGCAAGTCCTAATAGAATACCCTGACATAATTCAACAATTAAAGTCATTGCCTACTATCTTAAAAGATGGTTCAACCCTTCTATTTGATGATACAACAGAGGTAAACATTGAGACTCCATCAGACTTGAAATAGATAAAATTAGGTGCATCCCTCACTGAGGAGGAACATGATGTGTTTACATCTCTGTTAAGAGAATTTGTAGATATCTTTGCATGGACCTATTTTGGCATGCTAGGTTTAGACCCCACCTTGGTTTTGCACCACCTTATGGTTAATCCTGACACCAAAATGATAAAATAAAATCAATGTAAAATGCATCCTTGCATTGTTGTATTAGTAAAGAAAGAGTTGGAAAAACTCTTAGAAGTAGGGTGTATCCAATCCATTGACTACTCAGAATGGATCTCTAATGTGGTACCTGCTAGTAAAAATCCTGAAAGGATCAAAATTTATACTAATTTTTGAGACATCAACAAAGATTGTCCTAAATATGATTTTCCCTTGGCTAATATTGATATGATAATTGACTCCATGGCAGGTTATGAAATGCTTTTACTCATGGATGGATTTTTAGGATACAACCAAATCAAAATAACACCAGAAGACTAACATAAAACAACACTCACCACTCCATGGGGAATATTTTGTTATTAGGTAATGTCATTTGTCCTAAATAATGCTAAAGCTACATATCAAATGGATATGAATGTCATATTCCATGAAATGATGCATGATATTACTGAAGACTATGTCAATGACATATTAGGAAAATCCAAAACCATGACCAACCATCTTGCAGTACTGTGTGAGATATTTGAAAGATTACGAGAGTACAATGTCAGATTTAATTCAAAGAAATGTGTTTTTGGTGTAACTTCAAGCAAATCACTTGGCTTCATCATGTCTCGTAGAGGTATTGAAGTCGATCCAACTAAAGTCCATGCTATAACTGAGATGCTACCACTAACCAATTATAAGCAAATCCATAGTTTTTAGGGTAAGTTCCACTTAATTCAATGCTTCATCTCTGAGTTGGTAGATAAGTGTCATCCATTTACACACCTTTTGAAGAAGGGAGTTATATTTCACTAGGATGATCACTGCCAAATAACTTTTCAATAACTCAAAGACTATCTTGTTAATTTGCCTGTTCTATTAGCTCCTATGCCAGGAAAGCCATTCTTGTTATACCTATCAGCTACCAACCTTGCTCTAGGGGGACTCTTGGCACAAAATAATGACAATGGAAAAGATCATGTCATATACTACCTAAGCCATACCTTGGTTACATATGAACATAACTATGCATCTATTAAAAAAGCTTGTCTAGCCATGGTCTTCACAACCCATAAATTATGCCATTACATGTTGAATAATAAGACCATGGTCATTTCAAAAGTAGAACCACTAAAGTATCTACTATATAAAATATATTTGCATGGTATAATGGCTAAATGGATCATGCTTCTCAGTGAGTTTGACATAGAGTATGCCAATCAGAAGGTAATCAAGGGACAAGTTCTTATAGATCAATTTGCTGAAGCACCTCTCACAAACACACAACCACTCATATTTCCATTTCTTGATGAATTCATAATGACCATCATTGACACACTCCTTGAGGAGAAACCTTGGAAGTTGTATTTTGATGGTTCATTTACTACACATAGATCAGGGGTAGGCCTATTATTTATTACTCCATAGGGGGATATAATCCTTAAATCATTTAGAATCAGCATTCCTTGTATAAACACATGGCTAAGTATGAAGCACTTATTATAGGACTTCAAAAAGTAGTGCATTGGAATATATCTCATCTCCAAGTTTATGGTGATTCTTAGTTAACCATTAATTAGGTCACAAATCATTTTTAGACCAAAGATGACAAGTTGGTTCCATATAAAGCCATGGTCGACACTCTTAAGCAAAAAATTGCTAATATTCAGTTTGAGCACATAGCAAGGAATAGTAACATAACTACAAATTCCGTGGCTACTATTGGATCTCTGATTTGACAAATAGATAAATCTAGAGAGTATTAGTTCCTTATGAAGAATTTGTCAGCACTAGCTCATGAACCTTCAATTGTTGCCATGATTTGTGATATTGTTGGTCCTAATTATTTCTAGTACTCAAACCTTTAAAACTACCTTCATGACCAAATACTTCCACCTAATCTATCTCAAAAATAAACCAAAGCCTTCATTCATCATTCCACTCATTCTACTATACTTGGATCCACCCTTTACTGTCATAATTTTGATGGAACTCTGCTTCCTTGTTTAACTTCAATAGAGTCTACACTAGCATTAAAAGAAGTTCACAAAGGAGTATGTGTAGATCATTCTAGTGGGGTAGTCCTATCCAAAAAACTTTTATGTACTAGTTATTATTGGCCCACAATAGACACATATGCCACTACATATGTAAAAAAGTGTGACAAATGTCAATGACATGCTAATTTGATTCATGCCCCAGTAAAACCTCTGAAACCAATGTTGATACCATGGCCATTTTCTATATGGGGACTTGACCTCATTAGGAAGATTAACCCCACTTCATCTGATGGCCATAAACATATCCTTACCACCACTGAGTATTTCACTAAATGGGTTGAAGCTATACCCATCACTTACATGACTGGAAAGCAAATTTCCAAATTCATTTCCAACTATCTCATTTGCCATTATGGTATCCCCTTTGACATTATATCTGATAATGGATGATCATTCAATAACAAGGATGTAGACCAATTATGTACTAAATATAACATCACATATTTTTATACAACATATTACCCTCAAGGTAATGGCCAAGCTGAGGCATTCAAAAAAAATATTGTCAATATTCTCAAAAATATTGTCAATGATATCAATCATGATTGGCACTTGCAGATATTCCTTGTCCTTTGGAAATACCATAGCAATCATTGTACCCCCACATGAGCCACTCCATACTCACTTGTTTATGGTACTAAAGCCATCCTTCCCATTGAGGTTGAATTTCCTTCACTACACATCTCTTTCAAGCATGTCCTGGATGATCATGACTATCGAGTAGCCCGCCTATAAGAGCTAGACCTACTTGATGAGATACACACAATCATGCTCAAAAATCTTCAAGCATATCAAAACTAACTCAAAGGCCACTATAATTGGTGTGTTAAGTATAGAACATTTAAACTTGGTGATCTTGTCCTTAAAGAAAACTAAAAGAATACCATGACTGAGAAGAAGCAAAAGGGAAATTCATGCCAAACTGGATAGGGCCTTTCATCATTACTATAGATTATGGATCAAGAGCATATAAGCTTGCCACACTACACGGAGATGAACTTCCTGAGCTGATGAATATTATTCATCTCAAGTGGTACTATGCTTAAGTGCTAAGGTGTATTGTCTATAAGGACCATTTTAGTTGTGCCATTTTATCACTTTTCTTCTTTATACAAATACCATCCTTAATCATCCTCTTCATTATATTCACTTTCCACTTCTGACCTATCAACCTAGTGTGTTCTAAATTCTAACCCATTTGACCTTAGTTTTTTCCATTCATTACGCATTTTCAGCATCAAGGTATTTGATCAGTTTCATCAGTTAGTTTAATTACTTCAGATAGAGATTATATTTTGGGGATAGTGTGATAGAAGTTTTGGCAGTTGCATCCTTCATTTGTTATGCCTTTCTTACCACCGGTCTTGCTACTAATTATAACCACCTTTGGGAAAATTAGTACCATTAATCTATGCCATTGTGTCTTATTTATAACTACCTATGGGCAAACCAAGGGCAACATTAAGCCTTGACGTACTAACTTGCCACTTCCTATGATGTACTATGTCTTTTTACCAACTGTGCCTATTTTTTTTGAATTGACTACTAAACTAGTCAAATTCCTTCACTGTAAGGGTAGAACTATAGTGACTTGAGGTCCTACTTTAGGACTATGTAGGTAGTTCTCAATACTTGTTGAGGTTATCTCAGTCACCCTAAGCCATGCTCTCACCATTTTGCACGCAACCTTAGTTTAAATGCTTTCACCGTTTTGTGAGCTTGAACCATTTAGTGTCTCATTATTCTCTATTGAGTTGAGATACTCCAAAATAAATTCCAAAAACATTTGAAAAATTGTTAAAAAAGAATAAAAACATTGACCACTTCTTTGCCTTAAGGATTCTGGGAACCCTTACTAAGTTAAAAACAAATCACTTGTCATTTATTTTCCCCATCCTTTTTGGCCTTTTTCTCTCACGTACTTGCCATTTTGCAAGACCATTCCTATTCTTCGTTCACATCCATTCTATTTATTTTCATCAGTTATCACATTCTTCCTATTCCTTAGGAGAACTACATTTGGCCTAAAGTTTTTCATTGGATATTACTTGCATGGAACTATGTAGGTAGCGTCCACTTGCCTAGTGCATATGGATACAACATGACCACCCCCTTCCTTTTCTTCTATTATCCCATTTTGTTCATTTGTTTAGTTATCACCTATTTTCTAGGGGCAATGTTCATATGGTTTGTTTATTTTTACTTATTTTATTTGTTTGTCTGCCTATTTATTTGCTTTCAATACTGTTTCTTTGATTTAGTTTATGTGTGTTCATCAAGTGATTCCTTGCCCAATCTTATACTCAAATCCATCCATCTTCATATGTTTACATTGTCATCATGGTTTCTATCATTGGTGCATTGTTTTCTATTGAGTATTAGATTATGGGAGTCAATCCTGATGCATATTTCAGCCAAGTTCTCATGAGGTTATATCATGATGCCTATTGACACATGCTACAACAAACCTCAGCTTCAAGAAGTCTATTCAACAATGGTGGCATCTCTTCAACATTGACATCTTGATTCAATCCCAATCATATGCCAAACAGAGTAATTACCCATGAAAGAATTTCAACCTTTATTAGTTCAGATGAGCATCTCCCTACTACTAGGTTGTTCCAATTCATCATTACCTTCTATGTTAAGTTATCATCATCCTTGACCAAGTTTATCATGTTTGCCATAATCGGGGTCTAATGATTATAACTGCTTATGGGAAATTCATTACACACTATCCCTCTTGTATTTCTTAATGATTATAATCGCCTTTGGGTAAATCATTGTGTTGTCAGCACTTTACTTTATCTACCTATACAGGGGCACGTTGTTATCTTGTTTGTTTATCCTAACTGGGGTAGCTCCATCTTCTCAATGATTATAACCACCTTTGGGCAAATTATTGTGTTATCATATCACATTAACACTATTAGGGTACAATGCTTATAACCACCTTTGGTCAAACCATTGTACACCATCCCACTTATATTCTCAATGACTTTGACTACTTTTTCAATATCATTGTGTTTCACCCCATCATCTTTTTTTTTGGTCCCCTCGTTTCATTTCTTTCTCTTCGAGGGATTGTTTGTTGATCTACTTGTGCCAACCATTCCATCGAGGGGGCATCATACAGTTAGTTTATCATCATTTCAGTTGTAGGCATACATGACCTTTTCATTCTTTGAGAAGACATTACTGTGCTTATATCTTACAATGCCTTCCTAAATAGGGGCAAATTGTAGACACCTAAAATTGACCATTGATAACCACCAACCAGGATTTTGACTAATTTCTACCTAAAGTGCACAATTTGGCCTAAAAACACTAAAACATGATAAATTATATGAAACTGACATATTCAAGTGCTGATTCTGGCTACGGTACCTCTAAATGGGGTAATGCAATTTATGGGCTAGCTAACTTTTATCAAATAATTTCAAGTTAATGCCAATTTTACACCTGGGTGCTCTGAATTGCTCTTTCCTATCAAATCTTTTGCACAAGATGCATGCCTTTATTATTTTTAATTGGTAACATCCTAAATGGGATAATGGTTCTAATGTATCTAACATGGACTTCCAATTCCAATCCAGTCAAAATTTGGACCAATAACAAGGCATTCTGAATAATTTGAGTAATTTGTGCACAAAGTGCTTAAAGATGCTTAAAAGATCATTAATCAAAATCAAGGCATAATTAATAATTCCATAGAAAATTGTTGAAAACTTATATTTAGAAATGGATATTTAATATTTGCATCATCAAGTGACCTTATTTCTTGGGAAGACATCCCTAGGCTATAAATGCCACAAATATCAGGATTCATGCCCTCCATGCCTCATTAATGCCTTTCATGATTCCCTCCATGCCTCTTAAATTACCCCTTCTTACCATGTCATGATGAGGATAATTATAAACTTAATTCTAAAAATTGAATTAATCCTCAACCACACATCTCAATCTCAGGATGGATGGTTTAGGTTGATTTTAGACATTTTAAAAAATCTATAAATAGAGAGGCCATGAACATCATTTCTAAGCTATTTTGGTGCAAATTTATAATGCAAAAATATCTTCAAGAATCCATTTCAATTAGTTTTACCATGCCAAGTTGATTCCAAGCTAAGCCAAGCCACAAGCCAAAGGTGCTAAGGAGAGATGGAGGTAGCCAAGCTTCCATTGCCAAGGACTTCATGAGCACAAGCTGAGCAAGCCACTACAATAAGCATTTTGGAGCATCCAAGGAAGGTAAAAAAGGGTTTTTTTTTCTTATTTTAGTTGCATGTTTTATTCATATTTGTTAACTAAGCTCACCCTAGTGTCTAGGCCTAGAGATGTTATGCTAGTTAGTGTGTTTTTTTCATTTTATTTTCATTTTAAAACTAACACCATACTAACCATCCTCTCTTGAGTCAAATTCCTTAGATCACACTACCTAATAAAGACCTCAAATAACTAAAGAGAATCAAAAGATAGGTGAAGTAATGTGTGGTCAAAGAAGCTGAGTGGTGGAGGAACCATGCTTTTAGAGTCCTCTCAAAGAAGGTTTTTGACACTACCAAGAATGATCAGAAATCCACTCTAAATGAACATGAAGGGTGGATGAAGATGCCTATATATGAGTGGATGAAAATTCCACAGTAGAAGAATGTGAGGCAACATCCAAATAACTGTCATGTAGATCATGTCTGACTATTGTGGTCTCAAGTTTCTTAGGCTTGGGTGAAGGTGTGGAAGAGCCCATATATAACTCATATTCCTCATGAAGAGTGGAGTGAACAAAAGATGGAGCTCTATCAATAGATCCAAATGAAGATGAAATAGCTGCATCATAACCAAGGCCATGCTAAGTAATCCACATTATATGTTGAATATGGTGAGCAATGCTTTGTAGACACTTCCCAATGCCCACAAGTCTGGTAGTGTGACCCATGGAATGAATCATGTGGGAGCCAAAGCTAGTAGTATGCTTCTCAAAACAAGCATAGATATGTGTAGGTGGAATTGGAATAGGATGTGTAGAGTGTACAACAATAGTATGCAAAAAATTATTTTCTACAATAATAGGAGCAACATGAACAATGGGCTGCTAAGAATCTAGTAGATCATAATGTAAAAGTGAATCAAGTGGATGCATACCAAATTTAGTAACATAACATGATGGGGTATTGTACTAATGTTATATGCTAATAAGTTTCTTCTATAGAAAACATATGAGGTAATCTTGTCAATGAATTATGGAGCATATAAGAGAATTCTACATCATGAGTTTCCTATTTTCTTCCTGAAGTGCTGGGAAAGAGGCCATAAGATCAATGGGTTGCTTAGGTATTGGTATGGTATTATCAACAATCATACCAAAATCCAAAATAAGATCAACAACCATTATATTTTTAATGTGCATTAGTAAGTGGAGAAGGTGAAGGTACCTCATCCAAGTGACCACCCGTAATCAAATCTACGTCATGCACAGTAGGAAGAGGTGGTATAAGTGTCTCATCCTTAGAAAATGTGTCCTCACTAACAATGGAAAGATGACAATAAGTAATAGGAGGAGAAGGAGATGCCAAAGAGTCCTCATGCAAATCACTATCAATAATTACACCTACACAAATGGGAGAAGATAGTGGATAAATATCAACAACATCACCAATAGATAAATCCTCACTATGAGATGAAGGAGAAGAAATGGGAATAATGGGAGGTGAAGATATCTCATCTAGGTGACATGGCATGCTCAATATGGTTTTGCAAACTGTCATAAACATAGAGGTGAATAAACAAAAGTTCCTCCTTTTGTAAGGATACAAGCCATCTAGTATCATCCTCATCTATAAATATGTGAAATTCACTAATAAAAACTCCCCATAATCCCTTCATTTGTAAGTGCATCTACATTTTGGTTTTCTAGGTGGTGTAGTTCAAAGAACTAAGGGATTTAATCATATGATAATCCATACCTGAATATGGAAAAAACCAAAAAATGAGCAAAGAGAGATGTTTACCATTGAAAATACATTTTCAAGTACAATAAGTGACATAAAAGAGGATAAAACACACTAAAATAGGATGCCAAACTCTGCCAAAAGTACATCCTATGTAAAAGTCACACCGACAAATGAAGTGTTTTTACCAGGGGGTCTCATTGCCTATGAGATCAAACCTCACCCTCTGTCTTCAAAAATCAAGATGAAAGGTATGTGTCAAAACAATAATGTAATTCCCTTCTTTTAAAGGAGTCTTTTACAAGGAATTACAAGGCTTTGTAAAAAAATTCTAACCCCCTTACAATGATTTCCCACAATAATAAATTCCCCCTTTTATAAAAACATTTTACCACCACTTTAATAATCACTACTTTTAAAATAAAATATATCCCCTCGAAAATAATCTACCCTTCTTGAACAAAATAGGCCGTAAAAAAAATTCCACTTTGTAGTGGATGGGGCACAAACCCTTTCACCTCTCCAAAGAAGGTTTTAACTATAATATTTTCACCAATTACACTATGAATCTTATTTGTCTTACAATATTACCAAATTTCATTTGAATGCTCAAATCAAATAAAAAATAATTAAAGAGAAACCTTTGGAATTGGTGGGAGACAACCATACAAGACATGTGGTGTTGTAGCAAGTAGGGTTGATCATCAGTGGTTCTCAATGAATTGACTGAGCTATATAGGACTGTAGAATAGCCTAAGGCACCAATAGTGGAGGGACCAGGAAAATTTCAAATTTAATGCAATATAATAAATTAATAAGTGCACAAAATATTCATCATCACCCTTGATAGAGTTAACTCCAACCTCTTTACCTTGTTAAAAATTCAATGCTTTTGATGGTGGAAATGCACCTACCTGGTCAAGGGAGAATGATAACAAGTCATTATTTTGAGAAGCCATTTGGAGGGTGTAAGGGGGAGTTGTTGATGGAGATAACATCCATGTGGAGAGTCCAAATTTTTGAAGTTAACTATGCCAATTCCTTTCTTAGTGCCATAGATTCCAAACCCTATCAATGTCTACACCAATATAAAATACACCAAGGCTGATGTAACCTTCAAATGGTAGTCAGGTGAAGGACTGACAATTGAGAGTAATTAAAGGTATCTAAGAGAAACTAACATAATTCTAATCGATTAAGATAAATAACTAGCATTAAATTGAATGACTGATGGTTGGAGAATCACTCCTTAGCTAGGAAAAATCAATGCAACATTGAGTGGGAAGGAAGGAATTATGTTGTGGCCAAATGGCGAGTAGATGATGACATCAAGTCTTCCTATTAAATAATATTTAAAATGTAGCCATAAAATTCAAACACAGCCAAAAAATGCATCTGTCTAACACTATAAGGAAACCAATCAATGCCATTGGTGGTGAATCCTAGATATGGTTGGAGGAGTAATTGAACATAACATCTTAATAGCTTGCCTTCAATCCAAACAAATATGTGATAAGAAGTCATTCAAGAATGGAAGCCATGTGCAGAGCTTGTTGGAGATGAGATGTGTATTACTTTGGTGTGGTGTTCTGAGAGGAATGGAACAATGGGCAAGGATGTAGAACAAAGTTAAAAAACTTTTTATGAATAATAATACAACCTTATAATGCTTCAATGACATTGTGAAGATAAAAAACAATAGATCAAGGATACAATGGAAACAAAAATAGGGTTGTGGTATTATGGTCAACCATTCTTCATATCAAACCCATGTTCCATGACTACAACACCATCACACATCTCTCTAATTGAACAGTCACAACATGAGAATTAATTTAGCTATTCATTGATTAAGATGCAATCGTTTATCAGTCAACACACATTAATCAAATAATGTATCGCCATGCAAAAAATGTAATGTACTAAGGATGAAAAAACAAATTTAATCAATAAATGAACCTAGACTGATTAATAGCTACAAGATGTATCACTAATACCATTATGGAATGTAATATGCATTCATGCAACCCGCAGGATCACCCCTGCACACCATTATCATAGTTCTAATAAAACAAACATTGCACAATAAGTCTCTTTAATTATACTCACATCATTTGTGTGGGTCTCCACAAAGGCCAAGTCAAAATACATTGGAGTGCCTATTAAATAGGCAAGGTAGGTTATTTTATGCAACAAAATGTTGTTGCATGAATAACCTATAAAATAGGAGTGTCTATTTATTATTGTACACTCAAAAAATACATGTACAAATTAGAATAACATATCTAACAATAAAATAACTTCCAAAACATGCTTATACACTTTACTCCAATAGATAAAAGACCCAAAACTGACACAACCAATTTCAGAATGCCTTTACAATGGTTAGAACATTATCACACTATTTTGATAAGGTTCAAAGTGACCAAAACTTGATAGGCCAAAAAGAATATTGAAGGAATGGCAATGAAATTATATTTCATGATTTAATTTTAAAGAGGAGAAAACATTACATTATAAATCCAAAATGGTTGTTCACTTGACATTCCCAAGAAGACATTTCCTATTCCGACGGGAATGGCTAAAAAAATTATTGAATAAGATAAAAGCTATCTAAAGAGACAAAAGACACCTAAGAGTAAATAAAAACTATATACAATATTGTTACATCCCCCTTAATTTGTAGGGGTATTTTTTAGGGAAGGCATCCCTCTGAACTTTTAAAAAAATTCTTGTCCAAGCACATTTTTTAAGATGTTTTTTGGTTGCTCTGTTGTCAGACAATATTACAACTTACTGCCATCTTTCACATAGTGTCAAATTAAATGAAATTATGTATTGATATGCTTTGTTTGATCGTGAAAGACTAGATTATTTACCATCTAGATTGTAGAAGTGTTGTCAATCATGATAGGTGTTGATGAAACTTGTTGCTCCTGAAAATCTAAAGGACCCTTATGACCCACAATATCTCTCTACTTGCCTCTAAAGAGGACATATATTATGCTTCTGCTGAAGAAATTGTTGGTACTGATTGATTTTTTGATTTCCAACCAACAATTGTTGTTCCCAAATTCATTTAAAAACTTGAGGTGGACTTTCCATCTTCATGGTCACCAACATAGTCAAAATTTGATCACCTAACCAATTTGAAGTCTCATGCCCTAGAGTACTTTAGCCCAAAATTTTGTGTTCCTTTAAGATATATGAAGACCCTTTTTGATACAACCTAATGACTATCCCTAGGTTGTTATATTAATCTTGAGAGGACACTAACTATAAATGATATATCAGGTCAAGTTTTAGTCACATAAATCAAACTTACAATGAGTATATGTATTTAGTGGCATCAACCAAATCTATTGAATCTTCAGATGTCAATTTGAAATTATCTTCCATGGGCATGCTGGGAGGCTTACAATATTCCATTCCAAACTTGCTCAAAATGTCACTAATGTAATTATACTGAGTGATGAATAAATAATTTGGTTTTTGAATTACTTTAATACCTAAATAGTAATGAAGATAACCTAAATCAATCATTTTAAAGCTTTTTATCAACTCTGATTTGAATTTTACAATGTACTATTCATTATTCTTTGTGATGATCAAATCATCAACATACACCACCACAAATACAACTATTTTGATGAAAATATTTGAATATAGAAACTCAAAATGTTTCAAATTCATGTTCATGAGGTGCTCAACTAGTTTGTTGTACCATGCTCGAGGGGCTTGTTTCAAACTATACAATGATTTTTCCAGTTTGCATACCTTGTGCTCTTATCCATTTACTACAAAACCTTCAGGTTGTGTCATGTACACAATTTCCTTCAGGTCACCATTCAAGAATGTAATTTTAACATCCATTTGGTGAACTTTCAATCCATTATGAGCTGTTAGAGCCAACATGGTTCGAATGGTAAACCATTTTGTTGTAGCTACAAAGGTTTTATTGTAGTCAATTCCTTCATTTTGAGCATATCCTTTTATGACAAGCCTTGTTTTGTGATTGTCAAGTGCACCATCAACCTTATATTTATTGTATTAGACCCAATTATAGCTAATAGGTTTGCAACCATATATAGGATCAACCAATTTCCAAGTCCCATTTTTGACCAATGCACTATACTCATCTTTCATTGCTTTTCTCCAAGATTTAAGCTTCTTATCCTATTTGAAATATGTTGGTTCTAAATCAAGTGCAACATTGAGATATTCTTCTGGAGAATCATTCAAGGTGAGATTTTCAATTATATCTTAAATTTCTTTAAGGGACTTGTCTGATTGTGATGCAGTTGTATGTGCACTTCTTGTGCCCATTTTTGTAATGTATTAGGTTTCACATCTTTCAATGTTTGAGTATCCCACTTAGGTGTTTCAAATTCATCCTCACAAGTTCCATCACTTTTTATCCTTTTCTCTAGTGGTGCTTGTTCAATATATGATGAAGTTTCACTCTCTCCTTTAGGAGGAGTTTCAATCTCATGTATAGGAGATTATAGAAAATCAATAGGTTTCCAATTGTGTGCCCCCCATTCATTATTTGAAGCTTCCAAATTACTCTATCTGTAGAAATCAAACTTTGAATATTTTCTAAGTTGACTAAGCTACCTATCAATTTGCTCTTTGTCCTTTACAATTACATAAAAGATAACTTATCTTACAATAACAAACCTCTTCTCTTTCTCATCGTATAGCTTGTATGCCATGGAGCATTTAGTTTATCCCAAATGAATGCATTTTCAACTCCTGTGGTCCAACTTATTTATTTTCTCCTTTAGAATCAATGCATAACAAGTGGATCCAAAAAATATGAATATGTCACACTGAAGGGAGATGACCACACCACATCTCATATGAAGTCTTGGCTTCAAGAGCTATTGATGATGATATGTTGCAGAGGTATACTATTGTTTTAGGTACTTTGGCCCAAAAGTACAAATTTACCCCTTTGTAGTACAACATAACACATACCATATTTATCACAATTCTATCCATTCTTTCTAAAACTCCATTTTGTTGTGGAGTGTAATGAATCATGAGATGGTGTTTAATCCCATTTTTCTCAAGATAAGATTCAAATTTTTTTGAAGTGAATTCTTCACCATTGTCTATCCTGAATGTCTTGAGGTGGGTTTGAGTTTCATTTTTAATCATGTTTCAAAACTTTTGGAAAGTCTTGAAGGATTATGATTTTTTATTCAAAATGTATATCTAAGTCATCATGCTATAGTAATCAATGAAAAACATAAAGTAATTATGATGCAAAGAGGATTGAAAGAGAACATAAGTCTAAGTGAACCAGTTGTAATTTCATATCATCTTTCCATTTTAACATAAAAAATGGCTATCTTATGTGTTTAGCCAAGATGCATGCTTCACACTTTTCATCTGATTTTGTAGGTAATGTAGGCATACCAACAACACCTTTCTTTTGTAATACAATAATGTTGTTAAAGCGTGTGTGCCCAAATATAATATGACACAACATGTTTGGAGACATTATATCTTCCACGATATGAACATAATTCCTTGAATTTGATGGCTCACTCCTAATTTTGAGTAGTTTATTTTCCTCATATCCAATTAAGAGGACTACATTATCACTTTTTCTCCCAATAGTAACATCACCATTATCCAACAAATTGGAATGGCCTTGTTCCCTTATGAGTGCTAGGGACAACAAATTTCATTTCAATTGAGGAAGGTAGAGAATATTTTGGATCTTGAAATTTGGAAGCCCTAGACACTTAAGTTGTAATGAAATTACTTCAATAATAACAAAATTATATCCATATATGACTGAAATATATCCAAATATATGATAATAGATAAGCCACTTCGAGGGGGAAACCTCCACAAGCTTCAATAAGAGCAAAATTCACAATATGATGATAAATGATTACCCACTACCTCCTATATATAGTCTATCTAGGCCATGATTACTCCATAGGCTGACCTACTAATCAAAAGAAAGCATAGATAAATGTAATATAACATCAAAGAAGGATAAGTAAGCCACAAGTTGGCTAATACTATCCTCATACATGTGATAGGTTAGGGTGTAGCATGCCCTTCCCCTTCAAACCAATGTTGTCCTCAACGTTGAACAACTCTGGATGTTGTTGCAGAAAATCTTCACCTTCCCAAGTTGCATCTTCACTGCTCTGGTTTTTCCACTTGATCAAATATTCCCTAATCTCTCTGATTCTCAACCTCTTAGTACGTGTTTGGAGGATCTTGTCTGGTTCCAAAATGACTCATCCTTCTTCATCTAGTTCTAGGAGCTTTGTTTGGGCAGAAACTTTCTGTCCAATGACCTTCTTCAAATAGGAAACATGAAATATTGGGTGTATGTGAGATGAATGAGGTAACTCAAGCTTATAAGCCACACTTCCAATTTTTTGTAGAACCTGATAAGGGCCATAATACTTAGGAGCAAGTTTGTTGTCCTTTTTCTGTCTCTTCAAGGAAATTTGCTTGTAAGGCTACAAACGAACAAATACCCAGTCACCCACCTCAAAATTTCACTCACTACAGTGTTGATTTGCTTGTTGCTTCATCCTATTTTGTGCCAAGGCCAAATTCTCTCTCAAACTAGCCAAAACCTCTTGTTGTTGTTGAATGTGCTCTTCCACATCTTGAACCTTGGTGTGCACCTTTAATGAAGAAGTGATGGAAGGTGGATGGTAACCATATAGTGCTAGAAATGGAGACATTTTAGAAGAGGTATGGAAAGATGTGTTATACCACCATTCTGCAAGTGGTAGCCATTTAACCCAATGTTCTTGTTTATCTGATACAAAACAACGGAGATACCCCTCTAAACATTTCTTAACCACTTCAGTTTGTCCATCAAATTGGGGGTGGTAAGATGAGCTATGAGCTAGATGAGTACCCAAACAAGAAAATAGTTTAGTCCAAAAATTACTAGTGAAAATAGGATCACGATCACTTACAATTATTTTTGGGGTTCCATGTAATTTGTGAACTGCTTCCATTAAATTAGCCACTACTGTACTTGCTAAAAATGGGCGTGAGAGAGCACAAAATGGGCATATTTTGTAATCCTATCCACAATGACCAAAATAACATTCTTACCTTCAGAATAAGGCAACCCAGTGATGAAATCCATGAAAACCTCCTCCCACCTTTCACTAGGAATTGCTAACGGTTATAACAGACCTAGGGTCTTAACCATTTCACCTTTATTCTATTGGCATATCAAACATTCTTGCACAAACTTTTATACATCTCCCTTGAGTCCTTCCCAAAATAATTCTTTCTGATTCTATGATAAGTTTTCAAGAACCCTGAGTGTCCCCCAATTGGAGATGCATGCAACTTTGTAAGAATCTTATGCTTAAGCTCTAAATTTTTGCACAAGTATAACCTACCCTTATACCATAGGACATTACCTTTCCATTAAAATTTGTTAGAGGATAAATTACCTTGCTGGAGATTCTGAATCAGAACTTGTGTATCCTTGTCTTGCTCCCATTCTAACCTAGCTTCATCCACCCAATCTGCTTGCAATATGGATATTGCACAAAGTAATGCTTCTGTGGATGCATTCCATCTGGATAGTGCATCTGCTACTACATTATCTTTACCCTTTTTGTAGATGATTTCAAAATCATAACCCAACATTTTGGTTACCCATTTTTGTTATTCCTCAGATGATAATCTTTGCTCCAAAAAGTATTTGAGACTATCATGATCGGTTTTCACCTTAAAGTGTCTACCCATCAGATAAGGCCTCCATTGTTTAACTGCATGAAGAATAGCCATCATTTCTTTCTCATAGATAAGTTTTTGTAGAATCTTACCTTTGAATTGACAACTTTCAAATGCAATGGGTCTTCCTCCCTACATTAATACTACCCCTAATCCAGACCCAGAAGCATCACATTCAACAGTGAATGTCTGGGAGAAGTCTGGAGTAGCCAAAAATGGAGTGGTGCACATAGTTAGTTTTAGTTTCTCAAATGCTTTGGTGGCATCATCATTCTAATGGAAAACATCCTTCTTTAGCAATGTAGTGAGTAGAGCTGCTATGCTGCCATAACCTTTCACAAATCTTCTATAGTAACCTATTAGTCCAAGGAACCCTCGAAGGTTTTTGAGAGTTTTTGGCATGGGCCATTTCATTATCGCTTTAATCTTTTGGGGATCAACTTTGACACCTTCATGGGAAATAATGTGACTGAGGTACTCTACCTCTTATACTCCAAAAGGACATTTAGATGGCTTCGCATAAAGTTGGTGCTTCTCCAAAACTATCAACACCTGTTTCACATGTTGCAGATGTGCTTCCCATGTTTGACTATAAATCAATATGTCATCAAAGAAAACTAGCACAAACTTCCTTAAAAAAGGCCTAAAAATAGTGTTCATCAAGCTCTGAAAAGTAGATGGTGCATTTGTAAGACCAAAGGGCATTACCAAAAACTCATAATGGTCCTCATGTGTTCTAAAAGCAGTTTTATGAACATCTTCATCCTTGATTCTAATTTGATGGTACCCCAGGTGAAGATCCAATTTTGTGAAATAATTAGCACCATGCAACTCATCAAGTAAATCATCAATTACTAGAATAGGAAACTTATCTTTGATGGTGTGCTTGTTGAGTTCCCTATAATCTAGGCACATCCTCCATGTGTCATCTTTCTTCTGCAACATGACCACTAGTGATGAATATGCACTTTGGCTATGCTTGATGATCCCTGCCTCCAGCATCTCATAGATCATCTTTTCAATTTCACTCTTTTGTGCATATGGATATCTATATGGTCTGATATTTGGTGGTTGACTACCTAGAATTAGTTGAATGGCATGATCATGTTCTCTTTTTGGTGGTAGTCCTTTTGGCATGGCCCCAAAAATAGATGAGTGGTCGTCAAGAATTATCTGTAGATCAGGATGTGTAGATACCTGTGTGGGTTGAACTTCTATGGAGCATATTCGTGTAATAATTCCCTCTGCCCCCTTTTTTAGCATCTTGGTCATCTAATGTGAACTAATCAATTATGGAGATTTTGCATGTAATCCACGTAGTTCAATTTTCTTACCTTCAGAATGAAAGTGCATGAATAGTTCTTGGAAGTTCATCTCAATGGTACCTAAGGTTGTGAGCCATTGGACTCCCAAAATAATGTCTATGTTACCCATGGAAATAGTAACCATAGGAGAGTTGAGATTTTACCCACCCATAGTAAGCTTAATACTATGGCATTTGCCTGAACAATTAATTGTGCCACTATCTGCAATCATGACCTAAAATTTTGGTGGTGGGTAGATGAAACAGTTCAATCGAGTGCCCAAATTATGGTTTATAAAGTTATGTGTGCTCCTTAAATCAATCAATACTGTCACCTTCTATTTATTGAAGAAACCCACCACCTTAAGAGTTTGTGGAGTGCTAATACCTGCAAGTGCATGGCAAGAGATTGTAGGTTGGGAATCTTCAGGTACCTCCTATATCTTCCTCATCATCATTGGAGGCATCATCTGCTTCTTCATATTCATTTGTCCCTCAATGTAGAATAACTTCTTCTCAGCACATCTATGTCCTTTACTCCACTTGCTGTCACAACTGAAACATAATCCTTTTGTACGCTTCTCTTCAATTTGTTGAGGGGTCAATCTAGTAGGTGGAGGAAATGTTGGTGACGATATGCTACGATCTTTGAAGTGAGTGAATGGCTACTTCTTGTTGGCTATGAATTTTTCCTTAGCTCTACGTGCCATGATAATAGAATCAGAAATCTTAAGTGGATTAAACATGTGTACCTCATGTTGAATGTGGTCCTTGAGTCCACCCAAAAATAGGTCATTTAAGTTTGCTTTAGAAATTGTCTCCACACGTAAGGACAGGTTCTTAAAATGATGAATATAATCCTTAATAGAGCCAGTTTGTCACAATTTTTCTAGTTGGCTGAAGTAATTCTCTTTCACACTATTGCCATAGTGTAATTGTAGCTCCTCTGTAAAAACTGACCAGGTGACATTGAGAGTCATCTTTTTCTTTTGAGCACACAACCATCAATACCAAATGAATTGATCAGGTTCAAGATACAAGGATGACATGGTAACCTTTTGTCCACCTAGAATCTAATGTAGGTCAAAAAAACTCTCTGTTTGGTTGATCCAATTGAGTGGATCTTTTCCATCAAATTTGTGCATATCCACCTTTGGTAATAGGTTCCTCTGTGGCCATGGAGTTAGATTTGAAGTAGACTGGTTAGGAGAACCACCCTGGTGGGTTTGTGAAATAAATTTAGCTTGATGATTTGAATAATTAATTTTCAAAGCCATCATGATATCTCCCAAACTATCTTGTATGGATTGCATATTAGATTGTATGTCTTGTACCTCACTCTGAATGCCTTGCACACTATAGTCAAGCTAGCTCACTTTGTGATCTATGTCAGAAAACCCTAGTACAAAGGGTATAGTACATCCCCCTTCTAACTCCATCTCATCCTTGTTATGAGTTTTACCTAGAGTTTCATCACCTTTTCCTCGGCCCCGAGTTTGTGGACCTGCCATAAAAGGGTTTTACGATGTCAACCCTTATTGGCACTTTTGACCCAACCTTGACCAAGTGATTTTGGAATTATGTCAGCATAAAATCAAAATATACAAAGAAAAAACCATAGCCAAATTTTTATAATATTTCCAAAAATGTAAATAACTCAAAAAAATTCATTGAATTGCACACTATAGAGCAATTTTATGAAAAACCATAAAATAGTGATAACTTTTGTAAAACAGATCCAAATGAGTTGAAATTTTAATGGAAGATTTATTTGATTATTTCTCACCTTTAGTAAAAATTTTGTAGATAAATTTTCAACCTTTTTTTATATATCACAAAATTTAAAAATTTAGTGTTTCACCCACAAGATTGCCCAAATCGCAGCTCTGATACCACTTGTAATGAAATTACTTCAATAATAGCAAAATTATATCCAAATATGACTAAAATATATCCAAATATATGATAATAGATAAGCCACTTTGAGGGGGAAACCTCCACAAGCTTCAATAAGAGCAGAATTCACAATATGATGATGAATGATTACCCACTACCTCCTATATATAGTCTATCTAGGCCATGGTTACTCCATAAGCCGACCTACTAATCAAAAAGAAAGCATAGATAAATGTAATATAACAACAAAGAAAGATGAGTAAGCCACAAGTTGGCTAATACTATCCTCATACATGTGATAGGTTAGGGCATAACATAAGTCTTATTGTACCTCTTCCTCATGGTTGTATGATTGATCTATCTACAAGACATACTGCACCAAAACTTTATTCATTGAACTCGTCAAATAAGTCTTTTCAAAGAGTTATATATAGAGTGGAACCAACCATGAAGAACTGACTGAGAGACTTGTTATAGCTAAAAATTGCACCCTTGTGAGAGAATTCTTTAGGCTCTCTAACTTCTAGCTACAAGCATGGGGACAAACTCAGGGTGTGGGTATCTTGTAGTGAGGTTAAACATCTAGGATTTTTAATGAGGCTAGTTCCTTAGGTGATTCAATTCAACTCTTAATTCCCACATTAAAATCTACTTTTGGCTAAGGAAAAGGGATACAGGGATAACATGAAAAGAAATCTAAGCTAAGGGAGGTGATGCACCAAAAGAAATAATCAACTTAGTCTGGGGAATGAAACTCATTCAACATAAGATTAATTTTTCTTACATAACCTCACAACTAGTTAATTTGCATAAGTATTTCATAAATTAGGCTTACTAAACCATACATGAAGTAGAGAGGGATTTTAAAATCCACACCAAACATTCATTAATGGTGAAAAGAGCTCAAGTTCAAACCTACAACTAACTAAAAACACCTAAAAATAGGCAAGAAAGAAGGACAATAAGCTTGGAAGGACACTTCTTCACAACACCATTGTGTATAAGCTTGCTTAACATAATTTTTAAATAAAGAGATAGGCAAAAATTTAATCTTTATTGCTTAAAAAGGTCTATTACAAAGCGATTTTTGCAAAGTAACTTTATCACCAGTCTAGAGATAATTTATTGGCTCCAAGGCATCTATTTATAACAAAAAAGTAGAAGAGAAGATGGGAAGAGGAAAGAAGTCATTGATGATTGGGATCCCTATCATCATCCTCCCTTGTATCACTAAATTCACCACTCAATATCGCTAAACAACCTTCTCGAGGCCCTCCCATCTTCAAGTCTCTCTTTAGAATATTTAATGAGTCATATTATGAGTAACTGATCATCACTTCCTTGCATCGCTGAAATGATCTTTGCATTTAAAATGGCATGGTCACTTTCATTTTCATGTGTCTTGCTAAAGAAGATGAGGTCTTCATCTTTTGATAATATGGTCAAACCATGTTGCTTTTATGTTTGAATGACCTTTTGTCAAGAGAGGGAGCCATGTTGAAGGATAAAGACCTTCATTAAATTCTTAGCTACCATCTCTTGTCAGTCATTTGGACTCCCTTTTATGCTGATTGGCCATTAGACATTGCCTTAGATCCTTGACCTGCACTGTGGATCTTTCCATCATGGATGCCAATGGATCATCAATCTCCCTACCAACTAGGTACCCTTTGTGCCACTTGGAAACCTTTTATTTTTTTTATGATGACTCTTATGCACTCTCTATCCTTAGTTATTAAGTTAAACAATGTTGGAAACCCAATCTACTCTTTGCTATGTAATTCAGGTTTTTAAAGCTACTTGACTTATAAAGCTTTTCAAGCTAAGTCATTAAAGAATCTTGATTTACTCTATGTAAAGTAACTCAGGATTTTTGATCTCTCCAACTTTAGACTCTGTCTATGGGCTCTTTTGTTATTTAGGATCTATTTGTCTCAGGCAAATCTCTTGAAGGAATTCCTTGGGACAATTTGTCTAAAGCTTCCTTCTTGTTCTCTTCCTTTAGAATTTACCTTTTGGATTTTTCAAAATGGACTTTCCTGAAGGGTGAGAGACCCTTCGAGATTCCTATATGTCCCTTTAGACTTCCACAAATGGTCCTCTCACCAAGAAAAGTACACTTTGGCCTTTGAAAATGGTCCTCTTGAAGGGAAAGATACCCTTCAAGAATTTTGAAATGGTCTTCTTGAAGGGTAACATACTCTTCAGACTTTTATTTTTTGTTCCTTTCCTTCGAAATTATTTTTTGTGGGATTTTGTAAGGACTCTCCTGAAGGGTAAGGGACCCTTCAAGCTTCTACAAATGGTTTTTTTTTGAAGGAAAATATACCCTTTAAAAAATTTGAAATGGTCCTTCCAAAGCTCAAAAGAGCCTTTGAGAAACTTGCAATTGTCCACTTAGAGAAGGAAATGCCCTTTGGATTTGTCAATGACCCTTGGAGTATTCTTTGGAGAAGACTTTTCCCTTGAAGAACCCGAGGAGCACTATTTTTTGAGACTAAATCGGTTTTGTCAAGCCCCTTTACTTATTTCAGGCTTCTGACTGCTCACAACTTATGAAGTAATTAAGTAGTATTCCTTGGAGAACCCAAAATACATTGTCTATGAGTAATTCAAGTTTGTAAACCTGAATTACTTCTACTTATAAAATATTTAGAATTCAAGCATTGTTGGAAACTTGATTTGCACTGTGCCCTTAGAAAATTGAAGTATTGTGACTTTAAAAGCTTTAAGACTTCTGCTTTGGAGAATTTGAGGTTGTTTGAACTTGCCACTTTTGCTTGAATGTCCACCTTCTCACACTTGGGAAATTTTGGTATGTGGGCCAAAAATGGCCAACATTTCTAGTGAGTCATAGGGAAGCATGTCTACTATGCTTGAGAACCCAGTTTATTTATTTGATTTGATCTATTGGGCATGGAGTCACTACTTTTATACAAAGCTAGCTCTATCTATAAATTTCCCTTGAAGTAACAAGAATAAATGAAATGAAACAAACTATGCCCAAGGCACTTAGGGAAGGAAAAACACACAATTGAAAGGATGTTCACAAGGCACTTATAGAAAAACATGAAAATCTATTCAAAATGTATAATAACATATATAATGATTGTAAACTCTTAGTAGCAGGGCTTCAAATGAATCCATTGAATGGGATGGGTAATACCTCTCGATCTAATTGGGTGAGCTGGAAGGCATTATATTGTTTGCATCCATGGATCTAATAAGGGCCACTTCACAAGATGTCAAACTTGGTATGGTTACCTGGTTTGGCCCTATTTGAATCCCATTTGACGACCATGTCTCCCTCATTGAAGTCCCTTGCCATAGATCTCTTGTCAAAATATTTTTTGATCTGATCTTGATGTGACTAGCATCTTCATTACAAGGTCTCTTAATTCTTCAAGTTTCATGAGTTCTACCAATCTCAAATTCATGGGTTCATCTTCTAGTAGCTCTAACTGATGGGATGATTATAATGCAGGTATCTCAAGAGAAATGGGTAGCTTGGTCTCCCTTTCATATACTATAACATATGGAGAATTACAAACAATAGCTTTAGGAGTTACCCTATTAGCCCACAAGGTTGTCTTTAAATTGGTGTACCACATCCTCTGGTTCTCCTCCATGGTCTTCCTGATAATCCTCAACAAATTTTTATTCATAGACTCAACCAACCTATTTCCTTGAGGATAATAATTGGAGGAAGTGTTGAGGTAGATGCCCATCTTGAGATCCCATTCACTTGTTTTTAGACTAAGAAAAACTAATGCATTATCAGAGATGATAGTGCATGGAATACCAAACCTGGTCATGATGTTGTCATAGAATTCTAAGACTGCACTTTCATTGGCTTCCTTCAATACAATGGCTTCCACCCATTTAGTGAATTAATAAATTGTGGTAAGTACCAACTTATGCCCTGTACTTGATGGAGGGTTGATCACTCCAATGAAATCCAAACCCCATTACATGAATGGTTGCTCTACCTAAATTGGGTTGAGAGGAAAAGATGCCAGTCTTTGCTTACCCATAAAGAGAGCACATTCTTGACACTTCCTCACCCATGCATAAGCATCTTTGAAGAGGTTGGGCCAGTAATAACCAACCCTCATTATCTTTGCTATTGTATTCCTGGGTGCAAAATGACCTCCTACATGTACATCATGGAAATGCTCCAAAATCTTGGCCACTTGGTCATCATATATGCAACTTAAGAGCATTCCATTAAGGTCCCTTCTGAATAAAATCCCATCAAACAATGCATAAGGTATGGACTAAAGTCTGAAATACCTTTTTTTGCTTTGTCCATACCTTGAGGGCACTCACCTATTAGCAGAAGGTGCATCATATCATGGAGCCAACTAATGTGAGATGAAGGTGTATCTATTTGTGGGTTATCTTATGTTACCAAAATAACCTTTGTCTTCATGAAGGTCATCAAACATATGCTCACACAAGCCTTTACCTCTTACTATCTTAGTGACTTTGATCTCCACATCATACTCCATGACCTTAGTAATCCAGCCAACTCTCTTTTCATTCAAGTCTTTGTTGAGAAAGAAGTCCCTCAGTTTAGGATGAGACAACATAAGGTAGATTTTTATATTGGAGAGAATTGGATTGAACCTATTAAGGCTTATTACTATTGTAAGGACTTGATTTTATATAAAAGCATACCTCACCTCATACCCCTCAAGTCCCGGACTGAAAAATGCTATTAGCTGCTCAAGTCCTTCACCATTCCTTTGCATCAACAAAGCTAATATATTATCAATATTAGCAAAAACATACAATATGAAGTCCCTTGAGAAATCAAGATTCATAAGTGTGGGTGCTTGATGAATGGCTTGCTTGATAGCCTCAAATGCTGACTCACCTTCATTTGACCAAGTGAACACTTGGTTCTTCTTCAACATGATAGTTATGGGCTTAACCAAATTTGCAAAACCAGAGATAAATATTCTCATCAAGTTTATCTTCCCAAGAAAAATTTGGAGTCCCTTCTTATACTTGGATAAGGATAAGACCAAGATGGTACTTACTCTATCAAGATCAATGGACAACCCTTCATTTGAAATTATGTGGCCCTAATTTCAAATGAAGGGTTGTCCATTGATCTTGATAGAATAAGTACCATCTTGGTCTTGTCCTTATCCAAGTATAAGAAGGGAATCCAAAGTTTTCTTGGGAAGATAAACTTCATGAGATTATTTATCTCTGGTTTTGCAAATTTGGTTAATCCCATCACTATTATTTGAAGAAGTGTGGGTGCTTGAGCAATGGCTTGCTTGATAGCCTCAAATGCTGACTTACCTTCATTTGACTAAGTGAACACTTAGTTCTTATTCAACATAATAGTGATGAGCTAAACCAAATTTGCAAAACTAGATATAAATATTCTCATGAAGTTTATCTTCCCAAGAAAACTTTGGAGTCCCTTCTTATACTTGGATAAGGATAAGACCAAGATGGTACTTATTATATCAAAATCAATGGAAAACCCTTCATTTGAAATTATGTGGCCCAATAACTTACCTTCATGAATGGAAAACACACACTTATTAGGATTCAATGAGATCCCATATTCCTTGCATCTCTTGAAAATCAACCTCAGGTAGTCCAGGTGTTCACTGGAATTCTTGGAGAAAACCGTGATGTCATCTAAGTATACTAGCACCATTTAATTTAACATCCCTTGGAAAGCCATGTCCATGGATCTTTAGAAAGTTGCACTAGCATTTGAAAAACCAAAGGGCATCTTTTGGTATGCATACATGCCCCATTTGGTGGTGAATATAGTCTTGTATTGATCCTCATATTTTACCCATACTTGGTTGTGATTGAATATCCATCCAATAAAGAAAAGTGTTCTAATCCTACAACTACTTGGAGAAGTTACTCCATGGATGGTAGAGGGTAGTGATCCTTTAAAGAGACTTTATTTAAATCTTCGAAGTCAACACATAGACTAATATCCCCACTCTTCTTCCTTATATGCACCAAATTAGCTACCCATGATAAGTGCTTTATGGGAAAGATGATCCTAGATTCGATCAACTTGGTTAACTCTTCCTTCATTAGCTCTTATATTTTGGGGTTGATGGGCCTTTGATTTTGCATTACATGCTTAGCATTGGCTTCCAATTCTATGGTATGCTGGGCTAACTTTGGATCAAAACCTTTCAGGTCATTGTACTCCCAAGCAAAAATGTATACATATTCTTCGAAAAGTGCTATGAAAGCATGCCTCTTAGCCTTATTGCTTACCTTTCCAAGCTTGAGAAGCTTATCTTCAAAGATGAGGAATCTCTCATAGTTTTCTTCTTTAGTAGACATTATTTCCTTTTCCTTTCTCACATGGTCCCCTTCATGAAAAAGGCATTCAAGTGTAGCCAAACCCTTATGAAGCTTCGATCCTCATATTGATGTTGTAATTTACCTTGATTGGTGGAGGAGAACTCAGCTTCCTACTGTGAGAAATTTGAAATTTGTTTGTCACTTTTGAAAACCTACCAGTGGGCTTCATTATTTGGTACTGATGGCTTCACCACCACCTTGACATGTGGCTGGATGTTGACTTCTTTCAGCTCACTTATAATATCAAACTGAGCTCCCACAATAGCCAACTTGTCAACATGATAGTTCTGATTTCTTGGCATAGCTTGGATGCAAAAGGCTTCAAAATCTTCAATTAGGTCCCACCCTTTGTTTTTATAGGACCTCATCAAAGGATTCTTTGTAACATTCAAGCCTTTGACCTGGTTCACTACAAGCTCACTATCTCCATATACTTGCAACATTTTGATGCCTCTTTTATTGGGCCATTAAAGGCCATAAATCAAGCCTTCATAATCTACTGCATTTGAAGAGCAACTAAAATAGAACCTGTAGGAGGAGAAAAGCTTATTATCTGAAGGGGAAACCAACATTGCCCCAACACCTACACCATTTTTTCTTCTTGAGCCATCAAAGAAAAACTTCCACATACCATTGGGGTCTTCTTTAGGTCCAATGAGGGAAGGCATGAGTTGATTTTCTTCATGAAAAAAATAGACACCCATGTCTCTTTCCTCAACACCTTCTAAAGGGTTGAGTAATTGATTATCTCCATGTGTTGATAATCTGGCTGAACCATGTTGCTTTTATGTTTGAATGGCCATTTTTTAGGAAAGGGAGCCATGTTGAAGGATGAAGGCCTTCATTAAATTCTTAGCTACCATTTCCCACCAATTATTTAGACTCTCTTTTGTGCTAATTACCTGTTGGACATTACATTGGATCCTTGACCTGCACTATGGATCTTCTTGTCATGGATGCCTATGGATTGTCGATCTCCCTGCCAGTTGGGTGCCCTTTGTGCCACTTGGCAACTTTTTATTTTTTTGATCATGACTCTCATGCACTATCAATCCTTAGAAAATGCCATTGGATCGAGCTTATTAAGTCAAAAAACATTAGAAACCCTATTTATTCTTTGTTGTGTAATTCAAGTTTTCAAAGCTACTTGACTTATAAAGCTTTTCAAGCTAAGTCATTAAAGAATCTTGATTTACTCTATGCAGAGTAGCTCAATATTTTTGATCTCTCTAACTTCAGAATCTATTTGTGGGCTCTTTTATTCTTCATGATCTATTTGTCTCAGGAAAATCTCCTAAAATAATTCCTTGGGATAATTTGTGTAAAGGAATTCCTTTAGACTTTTTGTCTGAAGCTTCCTTTTTGCTCTCTTCTTTCAGAATTTGCCTTTCAAATTTTTTAAAATAGACTTTCTCAAAGGGTGAGAGACCCTTCAAGCTTCCTGTATGTCCCTTCAGACTTCCACAAATGGTCCTCCCATTGAGAAAAGTGCCCTTCAGCCTTTGAAAATGGTCCTCTCAAAGGGAAAGATACCCTTTGGTAATTTTGAAATGGGCCTTCCAAAGGGTAACATACCATTGACACTTTTATTTTTTGTTCCTTTCCTTTGGAATTATTTTCCATGGGATTTTGTAAGGACTCTCCTGAAGAGTAAGGGACCCTTCAGGCTTCTACAAATGGTCTTTTTTGAAGGGAAATATACCCTTCAAAAAATTTAAAATGGTCCTGTTGAAAATCAAAAGAGCCTTCATGAAACTTGAAACTAGCCACTTGGAGAAGGAAATGCCCTTCAGATTTGTCAATGACCCCTAGAGTTATCTTTAGAGAAGACTTGTCCCTTGAAAAACCTGAGGAGCACTATTTTTCAAGACCAAATCAGGTTTGTCAAGCCCCTTTACTTATTTTGGGCTTCTGACTGCTCACAACTTATGAAGTAATTAAGTAGTGCTCCTTGGAGAACTTGAAATACATTGTCCATGAGTAATTCAGGTTTGTAAACTTGAACTACTTCTACTTATAAAACATTTAGAAGTTAAGCACTGCTAGAAACCTAATTTGCACTGTGCCCTCAGAAACTTGAAGTCTTACAACTTTGAAAGCCTAAAGACTTCTACTTTGGAGAACTTGATGTTGTCTGAACTTGCCACTTTTGCTCGAATGTCCACCTTCTCACACTTGGGTAAAATTTTGGTATGTGGGCCAAAACAGGCCAACAATACTTTTGATTCATCATCTATATAAGAAATCACACATTCATTGGTGAATTGGGAAAATTTTGACTCTTTTGTTTTCTTTGATTTTTCCTCTTTCTTCTTATGGTATGCTTAAATTTTCTCCCAAGGAGTTATACATTCATGAGTCTCATGGATTCCTTCTTTGTCACACCTTTTACACTAGAGGTTTTGTTTATCATTATGTTTTTGACCACCTTGATTTTCATTTTTGTTTCCTTTTTCATTGTACTTCTTCTTGTATTTATTATTACCTTCATTTTTGAAATATGTGGTTTTGGAAAAATTTGCGTTGACATAACACATGCTTTCCCCTATTGTGGACTCAATTTTTATTCTAAAGGCCTTCTCTCTTTCTACCATATTTTCAACCAATTGATCAAATGTGAGAGTCTTCAACTAATTGCATTCTTGTAGAGACTCCAAGTAGGTTGAATAGTTAAAAATTAGGGTTTTTATGAATACCATCATGTAGATGTCGATTTTGACATCTATTGCATCAACATCATGCTTGATAGCACATATCTCTGAAGCCAATCTCATCACATCACCATATTTCAATTCAAGGTTGAATAGCTTCAACTACAACTGAATGAATTCCAACTTTTAGTAGGAATCATATAGCTCCTTTAGTTTGTGAAATGATTCTAATGGATTATTGCACCCCTGTATACAATGAAACACCTCCATTGACTGAGGCCCTCATCAAGGCCAATACTTTCTAGTTTTTTTACCTCCATGATTTAATACCATTTGTGAACAAGGGTTACAATAGAGGGGAGGTTAGTCTTGTGTTAGTCCAATAAAACAAATCA
Source organism: Torreya grandis (assembly GCA_037957365.1). Lineage (NCBI taxonomy): Eukaryota > Viridiplantae > Streptophyta > Pinopsida > Cupressales > Taxaceae > Torreya > Torreya grandis. The sequence goes on from JARHVA010000101.1 coordinate 4,702,237, forward strand.
AATTAACACACTAAAATCCTAACACCTGTATCCTAGACACTAGGGAGAGCACATGTAATAATCATGCATATGAAAGCACAACTAAAACATAAAAGAAAACACTCTTTTACCTTCCTTGGAGTTCAAAATGGCTTGTTCAAGTGGCTTGTTTGGCTTGTGCATCAAGAAATTTTCATCAACAGAGCTTTGTTGGCTTCACCTTTCCTTGACACCTTGGCTTGATTGCTTGGCTTATGATTTGGGCATGGTAACCTTACTTGCATGAAGTTTCTCTTCCCAAATTGGCATTACAATAATACACTATCAAAATCTTTGAATACATTTGGGCATAATAACTTTACACCAAGAGAACTTGTTGAATATATTTGTGCATAATAACTTTTCACCAAAATAGCTTAGAAATCAATAGGCAAGGCCTTGTATTTATAGCCTCAAGAATTAACTCTCACCTAAGGTGAGTTAAGGTTGAGTTTAAAGATGGAATGGGTTTAAATTAACCTTAGGTGAGTTAAGACTAAATCCACTTGAGTTAAAATTTTTCATGTAATTATGATTTTTAATTACTAGGCATGGCTCTCAAATTAGATATTTTGTAAGAGCTTGACAACTCATCAAGGCAATGATGAAAAGGTTGATATTTTAAATTTTGGAATTTTAATTTTTAGATATTAATTAACTACAAATGGATAATTAAACTAAGCATTTAATCTTTTTTAATTAGTTAATTCAATTTGATTAACATTTTATCTCATTTAAGATTTGATCAAGTGCCCCACTTAATGAGTCCATAGGCCAAATTGATATTTTTTAGGTCACAAGGTGATTGAGGGTGAATATGTGAGAGGTTATTGTTTCATACAAGATGGTATCCCAAATAGGGATGTCTTAACATGATTCTGAGCATTGATAAATGATGTTTTGATGAAAATGGGATGTTCCATAATTCTTAGGCTTAATTGGTAATGTTTGGTAGAAATCAATCTGAATTCTAGTCCAAAGCCAATTGTGGCCAAAATTGGATGTCTACACCCTTTACATTCCCTATTGGCTCAACTTGTTGTGTATCTCCATCACAAAATCAAACCATAGATCATTGAATACGAGTGTATTCTCTACTTGCCAAGACCATTCTAACCAGTTGTCTTTGTCAATTAATGTTGTGCCAATGATAGAATGCATGGTTTTGAGTTTTGTTAACCCCAATTGGTTTTTTATCACTCCAAAATGGTCCCCTTTTCTATATACCTCCATATTTATATACCAAACATCTTGATATACCTGCCCTTCCTATATACCTATCAGTATGTGGAAGAAGCTAGCCTTCTCTATATACTTGACAGTACCTAAAAGAGGCCTTAAATTACATGAGAGTATAGTGGTACATGACACCCAAGTGGCACGTGAAAAGGATTCACCCTAAAATAAACACTAGCTTAACAAGAAAACCTCATATATCAATATACTCAAATTTTCTTGATTTTAAGATTTACATTTTTTTATAGTGATGAATGGCTAAAAGAATAGCTCTCCTTATTTATCTTTTAATTTACAAAATTTGGTTGTCATTTACTGAATTTTTTGAGAGTATCTTTCTCAAATAAATTTCAAAACAATTTCCCCAAATTTAAATGCTTTTCAAATTTAAGTGATTTCTCAAAATTTAGAAAAAGAAACATTTAAAAGAAAGTAAACATTCTTTTTTTTTTAATAGAAAGACTTAAATAACTTTTTACCTTTCTCTTCTCTTTTTTTTTTTGTATTATGTGATTGATTTAAAATATTAGAAATATAAAATGTATAAAATCCTCAAAGGTGAAAGCCCATGCTTCAAGATGATAATATTATACATATGTAAGTGTCAAGTGCACAATATGGCTATAGTTTCCAATGTAGAAAGCCTCATAAGAGAAGACTAACACATTTTAAATATTAAAAAGTAATTCTCTACTTCTCTTCCAAGTCTTATTAACAAGAAATAAATACACTATCCTGTGTCAAAAGACATGGTTCTGGTCTTTTAAAAAATTATGCAGGGTAGAAATTGAAACACCAAGCAAGGTTTGAGTGCTTAAGCATTCCAATTAGAAGCATGCCAATATTTTTAGATTTTTGATATGCCTCTAAACAAACCAATGATAAAACCTCTAGGCATACTTCTAATAAATACACTTGTTGAATATAACAGTCTGTAACATTTTTAAAAACTCGTAGGGTCATAAAATACCACCAAAGTATGATTCTGTCAAAAAACTCATCCTATACAATTAAAAGTGAATAAGACATTCAGACCACCAATATGAGATGCCTTTAATGATAATCAATTCCATAAAGAATATTTTTTGTTGGACAAGAAAATAATAGGTTGTACGACTAGATTTAAGGATAAAGAATAATAAAAAATGACTAAAATTCTAGGCTTTGATACTAATGACAAGATGAAAAGAATATTGAAGGAATGGTAATGAAATTATATTTTATTATTTAATTTCAAAGAGGAGAAAATATTACATTATAAATCTAAAAAGGTTGTTCACTTCATATTCCCAAGAAGACCTTTCTTATTCCTATAGGAATGGACAAACAAATTATTGAATAAGACAAAGGATATCTAAAGAGATAAAATACACTAGGGAATAAATAATAACTATATACAATATTATTACAAAACCTTGAAAATAAATACATAAGTAACTATAGGAACATTTGAGAGGATCCCAAGGAAGACAAATGGAAGATCAAAATATATGGAGGAATGAAGAGTGATAAGGGAAGTCTAGATGAGGAACATCACATGGGAAAATGTAATAATAATCTCTTATTTTAAATAGTGATCCATATATACAAAACCATGATATAACATTGTAATTACAAAGCTTTTACCAAAATTAGGTGTCTACATATAGATGTTTGAAGTTCATACATGAGGGAATAATTTAAACATGTCCCACAAATATTATGCCATTTATATTTTACAAGATGATTGGACATAAAAATATTGTTGTGCTTCACTTGGATAAGAATGAATCAACTACAGTGGCACCTTAAAATGTTATTGCAATGAATCAAGTGACAATGTTTGAAATCGGTAAATGTTATGATACTAAATAATGTATTGAAGAGAATGATTATAAGTTGATAACATAAATGAAAATTTGTCCAAACTAAGTTTTAGACCAATAAACTCTGAGGAATATAAAGGTAATATACATGTATTTTATGTTAGGATCAACAAGGCTCAGGTACCAAAAATTGAACCCAACTCTGATACTAGTTGTTAGGAAAACACACATTCTTACATGTGCAAGTAAAATAAAATTGTTGAATAACAAGCTACAATAAAAAACCATAAACAAGAGAGAATAAACCACTACACAAGATATACATGGAAACCCTTCTAAACCAGCTAGGGAAAAACCATGGGGAAAAGGCAACATTTAGACTTCATATTTCATTGGCAACACTCTCTCTTACACATCTCCTCTCAGCAACTCCTTTTTAGTGCTAACAAACTGATCACTCAAGAGAGCAAAGCTTATAACCAAGATTTTTTATGTTCTAACCTATAAGCTGCAACATGTAGATCTTACAATGCTAATATCCATAGCATCCAAGGGAGATCCAATAGAATCTACCTCTATCTCCATGTGTTGAGTTGTCAAGCCTCCAAGCTCCATCTCCAAGGATCCAATCTATAAACCTAGGTGAGTCAAGCACAACAATCTTCAAAGGATCTAACATTTAAATTTAATGTGATGCTTAAAACCTAAGCATCTAGGTAAGTTAGACATATAATATTTTCTAACTTTAACCTCCTATCATGCAAGCACAATCTTGCAAGGATCCTCACATGATCCACTAAATGGATGATCAAACAAAGAGGAGAACATAATGCTTTATATCATTTTATAATGAGAGAGAGAGGGAGAAAAATTCATGGATACTCTAAGAAATATTCCAAATTTGAGTGGATGTATAGTGATCCATGGTGGTGATTGTCCCTTTGTGCCAAAAGTCATAAAAATGACCCTCCACTTAGACAAGATGCAAGGCCACCTTGATGTGGCTCCAAACATTATCCCCCACTCCATAAGTGAGGAAAAACACTCAATAGTGTTCTTCTTGTCTTCATCTCCAAGGTTTAACAAAGTGGATGCTCCACTTTAGACAAGATCTAATCCACCCCATGTGACTCCAAGAATTGTGCCCCACTCACACATGTGAGGCCAATCTACAATAGTATATTATTATCTTCTTTTATGTGCTCACATAAGTCTAAAAGGTGTTGCGATCACCTTTTAACTTTATATACACATGTGAATCATGGGTCCCCTTATAAATTTGACCAATGTATGATCTTTTATATTTTTCACCATCTGACAACTCACATGTGACTCACTAAGGAAAAAACCCATGTCCTCTAGTGGAGTACTACAACCCACACCTGTAACATCATCACGATCACACTTGGGACCCATAATAGGCCCCACCACCATGTTACCTTCTTACCACATCACTTGCATGCCACATCATCTACACACCTACATGTCACATCACCCACATGATATGTCACCATGAATAGTACCTATGAATAGTGACTTGTGAATAATGGCTTCACATCCAATATTTTATGATAGATCTCTCTATATTACCCCTCAACATTATGGAATATCGATTCAAAAATCACCAAATACTGAAGAATAACCAAATGATGTTAAGGAAAAGGGGCCTATGAGATATGATAGTTGTAAAAAAAATAATCAAAGTAAAGCCCATGATCTTGGATTTAAATATGCACAAAATATGGCCTATAATGGTTGAGGCTTAGGGAAAAGTGATGAAGGTATAATAGATCCTATTCTTCAACAATTTATAAAGATATGCAAGAAATTGGATATAACAAGGATGTTCCTATCAGATAAAAGGAGATTCTATACAACATGCAAGCTATCTCAACACTTTTACACTCTAGGACCACACTCTTGTATTAAATCACACATGATTTTTTTCAGAGAAAATTTGATAGAATAACATAACTCACTTCTATATTAATCTCAAAATAGGTTTTACATGAGACTTCTCATTACTCAAATGGGGTAAATGAGGATTGATTTTTTAGAGCCTAAAGAACCTTATAAATATAAGTAGTTGTATAAATGTAGGTGGTTATATAAATTTAAGTGGTTTCATATATGTAAGTGGTTATATAAAACACATGTTGGTGTGCAACTTGAAATTTAGTGCAAATTGCCATTTAGGTGTGTGACTTGTAATTTAGTGCAGGTTGAATTTATAAATGTATTACTTATTATTTTCAAAATCAGCTTAGCTCATTTTTGGGAACAACCCCCTATGAAACTGGTCCATTTCATCTTTCGTCTCTCTAGGTCTATTTTCGAGATGGGTTTTTCTCATTCTCGTCTTGGTCCAACTACACTGTTCGAAATTTGTAACGTCTTTTTGTTAGATTTTAACCAAAATGTGAAGGTTGTTACGGTCTCGATATGACCAGGAGACCAAAATATGCTTTTTTTAGAGTTAGTGTTTTTCTTCCATTTTCGTGCACGGGTGGCAATTTTTGCCGCTAGTGCATTTTGCCTTTGAAGATGCACGAGTGGCAATTTTTACCGCCCCTGCATCTTGACCTACATGGGCGGCAATTTTTGCTACCCCTGCATCTTGACCTGCACGGGTGGCAATTTTTGCTGCCCTTGCATCTCAACCTACACAGGCGGTAATTTTTGCCACCCCTGCATGTCACTTCCCATGATCCCAGTGCAAGGGTGGTGATTTTTGCCGCCCCTGCATTGTCTCAGTTTTTGTGCACAACATTTATTGCCATGCACACTGAGTTGTTGAGGTCAATTTTCATTCCATTTAATCTAATTTTAACCCCGTTTTGATTCATTCCTCCTCTCCTCCTCCTGCCCTCTGCCTCTGGACCATTCAACAAACTAGTAAAAGTACACTTTGGTGGATTCAAGCTTGCGATGTGCGTGGTTTCTCAGGTAGGCCATGCTTTTTGTATTTGTTTTTTTTCCTCTTTCTTGTTCATTTTCCAAGTTGTTGGCTTTTTTATTTTTATCTTTTCTCTCCCTTCTTGCCTGCAGATTTATCCATTTTTACCTACACGGGCGACAAATTTCACCGCCCATGCCTTTTGTTTGTTCCCCAAGGCATGCACGGGCAGCGAAATCTGCTGCCCACGCTTAAACCATGCGCGGGTGATGAATTTCACCACCCATGCTCCCTTGCTTCTTTGACTTGTATCGGCGATGAATTTTGCTGTCGATGCAGGCCGAAGGTGCATGGGCAGTGAATTTCACTGCCCATACACCTTCCTTCCCTTTTACCTGTAGGGGAGGCAAATTTTGCCGCCCATGCAACTGAACCTGTAGGGGTGGCAAATTTCACTGCCCGTGCAACTAAACCTGCACAGGTAGTGAAATTTTCTACCCGTGCCTTCTTTTTCTTTCCCCCTTTATGCAAGGGCAGCGAATTTCACCGCCCATGCATGCTTGACAATTCTTCATGCAAGGGCAACAAATTTTGCCGCCCATGCATTTTTCTTCTAAATTTCTCTAACTCCAGAGAAATTTTTCTCTTTTTCATTTCTTTTCCCTTTCCTCCCCTTTTTCCTCATTTTTTGACCCGTCCTTATTAAGTGCCCTTCCTTGACCATGATCATCCAACGTGTGAATTCCCCAATTTTCCCACTGTTCCCTAATTGCATGATCATGATTGCAGTACCCTCTAAAGATTCTTGCTCATCAGCATCCGCTCAACCGAGGCCAGTTTTGATGTCTAAAACTTCTCTAAAAAAGTCAAAGGCCATGAAGTATAGGTACCAGGGCATCTTTTCGATCACTTCGGTCACCTCTAATGTTGATGACATTAGAGATACAGAGATTGGCCACGTGGATATGGCCGAGTTTGTGACCAAAACCAAGGAAACGAACCCAAGTTTTGAAATGAAGAGAATCATCGAAAGCAATATTCATCTGGTTACCATTTTTTCAGTAGCAGCACATCATACAGAATTCATCCTCCAGTGCGCCCAGTTCTACAACAAAGAGATGAGAGTAGTCTCAAATGCCAGCAGCAACATAATAATTTAGCTAGACCCCAAATTCATTGAAAAAGTCTTCATGTGCCCTCCTGCTACTGAAGTGCTAAGAATTGACTTCATAGAGGCACGAAAGGAGTATGATAAGGACTCTAAGAAGGCAAAGAAAGTAATGAATAACAGGTGGCTGAAGACCCAAAGGACCAATTTGTCTAGATGGCCATGGAACTTCCCAAGGAGTAATTTCATTGAAGAAGTTGGTGACTTGATCACCCTTCTCAGCAGAGTGCGAGGTCTCCCATCTTCCTCACAGTTCCACAAGTGGATGTACCCATTCATCAAGATCATCCTCCAAGGTAAGCAGGTCATCTTCTAGGGTGAATAGGTCAGCAACACCCTTCACGAGCAACTGACCAAGGTATAAACTACTTCAAAGTTCTATATGACTTCATACTTAGTGTACATAGCTGCCTCGATGCGAACCTTTCCAGGTTTGACAACTGAAGGGGATAGAAAGACCACCCCAATCTATTCATATTACCCCTAGTTAACATTGCAAGGGTCAATCCACCATTTTAGAAGGGTAAATGATGCCTTCTTTGCCATATTTTTATGCCTCTTTGACCCTCAGCTCGAGCAAAAGAGGGTGTCTGATGAGGCCTGGACGGTCGTCAATGACTATGGTTGTATGTTCCTTCAATTTCCCACTTTCGGTTATCTTCGAGTAGGCTTTTTCCAAGGCTATTCCTATATGCTCCCCAGGTTTCCTTCTGATAAGTTAGGCCTAATGGAGCTATGTAGACAAATAGTTATCGTACATACTAGGCAGATGGAACTGAAAAAGCCAAGTTTCAGGTTTCCAATTGAAATTAGTAGATACTCAATTTTAACTGCAGCAAAAGCCAAGGTCATAGAAACAGAGATGCAGCTGGTTACCATGAAACAATTCAAGAGAAGGGACAACTTTGACTATAGGGGTGTCAAGGACATAATCAAATGAAAGACTCAATTTCATGAGCCTATGATCGAAGACATCTGGGTAGACCTGAGGACAGTTGAAGAAATCAAGAGGATGGACTATAACAGGCTGACTCTAGAACAAATTGAATATTTGGGGCTTGTAGATATTCCCTCCAACTTGGTCGATGATAGGAGCATTATCAACAGTAGGTACCTGGCCGAGAAGATTGCTGACTCCCCTCTTCCTCCAATTTAGTGATCTCAAAAAGAGCTAACTTCTCTGAAGAAGAGATTTGAGCTAATATTGGCTAACACCAATGATTGGTTAGTAGCCAAAGGGATCATATTGAAAGAGTTTATTATAGGATCAGAGGCTGAGTTCCAAGTAGAAATGAGGAAGAAGGTAGAAAACAAGACCAAGAACAAAGGTGATGTTTCTTCCCCATCTAGGCCTCACGAGCCTAGAATCATCTTTGTTTCTAACAAATCAAAGGTTATTGAAGAGCCAGAATCAATGGCTAAGGGAGTTGCAAAATAAAGCTCCCAGGAACAGGCAACTCAATAAATGGAGACAAATGACAGACCCTCAAAACAATAAAAAGCTGAACCTCTACCTTCCAAGGAAAGGACACGACCGCTTACAAATGTCTCTCCTTCTCCACCTCAGTCTCTTGAGGCATCTCCTTCACCTCTATCTCCTATCAGTGTTTCTTTTTTTGGAGCTACCTCTCCTTCCAAATTCATGTTTGGTGATCCTCAAGGTGCTTCTAGAGATACTCTTCGTTCCTCTGGATCTATTTCTAGTTTGGCATCTCTTTCCTTCAATCTGAGAGAAAGTTCTACCCTTGATCAATCAACGGCCGATACAGTTTCACCAATTACTCCAACTGTGACCACTGTTACCACTAGTAGTGCAAAAGTTACCACGATAACACTAGCTGCAGGAACTATTAGCACAATAGGTACTTCTTCTCTCCCTCCTTGGATGTCAGCTTTCACACCTAAAAGAAAGAAGTTAGCCATCTCTCTAGATGACTTTGATTTTAGCAAGATAGTGTGGGTGTAAGCCAAGGCCCCTAAGAGACCAAGGATCCTCTCAAAATTGGTTGAGGAAAAGGGGCATAAATTTTTGGAAATAGCTAAACCACTACAGGATGCAACCCTTGAGGGTTTTGACATGAGCAGCTATTCCATCTCTCGTGTTGAACTTGGAAAAGTTACTCACAAAGGTGTGAAAAATGATCTACAGTCTGCAATGGACATCATGGTCTAGAAATTCGATAGAGAAAAGGAGATAAAGGACTACTATAAGGCCAAAGCAGAGCAGTTAATTATAGTAGTCAGGAAATTCAACCTTCCCCCTAAAGTGGCAACCCCAGAGGCCTTTTCCATAGACGACCTTGTTATTCAAAAGGCAGAGAAAACCTATATGAAAGGAATAGTAATAGAAGATTACATTGAAAAGATACAAACTCAAGAAATTTTCTTACTTACAGAGGTTGCCGTGAAGACGGACAAGATGAAGAAAGTGAGGATGGATTTGGAGGAACTTGTCTCACTTATTTCTCAAAACATTGATAGTACAGAGAAATATCTTAGCAAGTGGAGGGAGATGAAAGACCTAAATAAAAGCACCTTGATATCCATCAATGTCATTTATAGCAAAGATTCCTATGTTGAGATTAAGGAATCACTGATATATAGGGTTCAGGTACTCAAGGAGCTCATCAAAGATCTCGAGTCTTCTAAGGATGCTAGTGAGAAAAGTGATACAGGCCTACTGAATAGACTGGAAGAACTACCTTGTAACCTCACCACCAGAGACAATCAATTTCTCTTAGTCGAAGAGATGATCCAAGAATTTAATGGTATGATTTAGAGAGATTAAAAAAAAAAGCCTTCTCAATGACTTCTATGGACAATATTTTAGATACTCAGTTAACTCTGGATAATCTGAGATCCAGGTTAACTAGTCATGCTAAGGCAATCACAACATTAAAGGATGCTATAATCAGAGCTAGGGTCATCTTCAAGAACACTATTGTGCCAAATAGCATAGGAATTTAGGCATCTATTACTATGTATGATGCTCATCTGAAGAAGTCTGGCGGCAAGAGCTGAAACTTTTTCCTCTCTCTCTTCTTCTTTTCTCATGCACTTTTGTCACGTAAAAGTGCATGCAATTTTGTAATGTGTAATTATATGTAAAAAATCTAGAAAAATATCTCAAAAAGTCAAAGATCACTCATCTTTGACTTAGATATTTTTATATTATAATCTTTGTTTTTCTTGAAGGTTTCTCTCTATATATAGTGGAGACCTCTTTTGTAAATGGATCTCTGATAATTGAGAGCAAAAACTCTGTTGAAATTGAGACACTTTTTGAAACTTTGTGCTCAACTTGTAAATCATATTTTGTTGAATAAATGAGAAACAGGTTTATTTCAGACTTTGTGTTGAAGTGATCTGTGTTATTTAGGAAATAGTTCTTATGTCCTCTTTCCTGATAATCTCTTATTTGTTTGATTTAATAAGCAAAGTGTGTGTGTTGATATTATCTGAGGACGTTTCTAAAAGATAGAATAGAGACTTTGAGCTACTTTTATCTTGGTGATCCTTTTATCTTTTTTAGTTTCAGGCGAAGACTTTGTGCTTTTTTTCACTCTACGGTTACGCTTGTTCTAGATCGATGAAGGAGACAATGGAAGACTTTGTGCTTATGTGGGTTTCCTTGTGAACTTTGTTACTTCAGGTGATTTTTTGCTCTACGCTAGATGCCATTTCTGAAAGAAGAGGAATGTTGTTGGCCAACGACCAAGATTTTTCTCTCTTGTTCCTTGTACATCACCTCTGAAAAAAAAGAGGTGGATGCTATTATACCACCCCAAGTATTATTTTTTGCTTAATTATATATACATATAGCATATAAATATTCATAGGGAACCTCTCCTTGATGAGAGGAGAGATTTACCTCATCCAGATCTGGTAAACCTACACTTTTCATAGCGTAAATATCCCTGTGCTGTGGTTGATATACCTATTTTGTCCTCAGTTAGTTGATGACAAAATATTCACCCAACAGTTTTTGGTGACTCTGCTAGGGAAGAGCACGCAGTCTGAAGTCTTAAACTTTAAACTGAAGTAGATCCTACTCTTTTCCATTTTTGTTTTAAAATCTAACAACTCCACGCTACATAAGAAGCCAGAGATCCAAGGGTGTTTTTGACCTCGTGTTTGAGTTGGCGCAATAGAGCAATTTTGATCTACTTCCTCCACCACCTTCCCTCCAACAGTTTAAGAGTCTTCCTCCTAACCTTATTGGGTCACCAACATAAGGTAGAGCTTATTTTCCTACTGTTAATAGTGCCCTACCTAAAAATATCCTACCAAGATTTATCATCCCACCATTTAATCATCCTATCATAATGGCTCAAGGTCCATGGGGAAATTTCTTTGGTCCTCTTAATTTGACCCCACCCTTGCATGAACTACCTCATAATTCCAGGAAAAATTTTCCTAAGTTTTTTGGTGATGAGAAGGTTCATCCCGATGAGTATATTGCCACTTTTTTCATAGCATGCGACGTAATCAGTGTGGAATTCGAGGATGTAGTAGTGAGACTTTTTGTAGAAACTCTGCAAGGCACTACCGCGGATTGGTTCTACCACCTTCAAACTCAAACTATAACTGACTGAAATACACTAAAGTCCATATTTGAAGCTAGATTTAAACCTGATGAAGATGCATACGCCTTGTTAGCTCAGCTAACATAGATAAAAAAAGAATTCCAGGAACCTATGAGGAATTTCATAGCTAAATTCAATAAGTTAAGGAACTGGATTCCAACTGTTGCTTAGCCCACGCCAGAGAATCTTAAGTGATTTTTTATTAACTCACAACTTGCTAAAGTAAGTTTTATGTTGAAGCGTGCTGGCCCTATGGATCTAGCGTTGGCTCAAAATTTGGCTACTGAGATTGAGGATGATCTTATCTTGGCAGGTAAGATCAAAAAAGACCTTAGTAAAAATAGATTCTCTTCATCTGCTGAAGGCTCTTCTATAGGCACTACAGATCCTATGGTGCAAAAATTGACAAATTAACTGATAGCTTTGAAGAGATAAATAGTCCAAGGTACGTATGCTCCCACCTATCGAGATATGCCTAGGAGAACATTCCAAAATCAGCAATATTAGGTTAATACTACTCGAAACCAAAGGCAACCAAATCGCCTGCCTCCCCCTCTAGGGAAATTAGCCATTGAAGCAGCACCTGCCAATTCAGTAGTTGGTTACCTAGAGGCTGAACATGACTATTCACTCCAACCTCAGTTGGACTAACAAGATGATGCTAATATCTTCGATGAGCAAGAAGAAGAATTAGCTGGTGACTCTAATATTGGTTTTTTAGATTACCAGGACGAAGCTAGAAGTAAAGGAGAAGGGTTGGATGGATCCTATGCTATTTTCACCAGATCTCAAAACTAGTCAGCTCCACAGGCTGATAAAAGAAAGGTAGAAGAAGAACCTTGGTCGGTAGTTTCCATCACTAAATGAGGAACTCCATTACCTCCTCAATCAAAAGATCAAGTAATTCACAAAAAAGTATGTACATCCAACCACCCTATACCTTCCACCTCTGTTGCTCAGACCAGTGCCACACCTACTAAAGACCCAGATGATGGACCCTCTTCTTCCATTTCAAATTCCTTTCAATTATTTGATATAATTGATCACGCTAGGAAGACTAAAATCTAAATGATAGAAATTGAATATTTGAGAGCTAACCTAGAATAATTTGATAGGTTGGCAGAATATGTGAAAAATAAAGCCATCCCTGTAGGATAAGATTCTTCGAAGGTTGTTTACGATCCCCCCAAAGATAAATCCATTCAGAATAATCTCATCGTGACTCCTCCTTGTTAGGGTGTGGAGCTAAAAGCTTCACTGATGCAGACATGGAGGAGGTTGCAGGATGAGTTGCTGAGTGTCAGAAGAAACTGGCGTTGGTCTGGCCAACCGACGTCGGCAGGATAAGATAGGAATGCAACCGACGTCGGTCATGGATCGGCCGGCGTCAGCGACCCCTAGGCAGACAGGGACCGACGTCGGTCGCCTGTGTGGTTCGACTGCGAGCTTATTATGGGCAGTTAGCTAACGAACCAAGTGTTTGCATGATTAGATCTATTTTTAGACTGAGAGCTGTGGATCTAATTATTGTAATTAGATGTCTAATCATTGTTTGGATGAGATCTATATAATAGACTCATGGTTGTATTGGAAAAGTGTTTTAGTTTGAGTTGAGCAAAGTTTGTTCCTTCTGTGTGAGAGGTGAGCAAGGGTGTTCCTCCTAGTTCCACAGCAATACCTAGGTGGGTGCTGGTTTTGGAGAATCAGCAGGGTTTTTTATGTATGTAGGATCTTGGTCACAGGTGCATGGCCTATATAGGAGATCTACATGGTAAGTAAGATCGTTGATCTGCAGGTGTATGTGTGTGCAAGGTCAAGGTTCACAGGTGTGCATAACCAAGTTGATTTGCAGGTGTGCAAGATCATATAGGACAGCAACACAACAGGGAGCAGAATCAAGCAGGATCTACTTGGAGTACAGGGGTGTACTCAGATAGTGCAAAGAGGAAGGCAAGGGAGTTCTTTCCATAAGTATGGTCTGTTGAATTGTAGGTTGTTGCAGGTTCATGGGAGATCTACTTGAAGTACCTTGAGTACTTGTGGAGTACGTGGAGTACTTGTGGAGTGCGTGGAGCACTTGTGTTGTGCGTGGAGCATGGGAGGTGAACACCAACTCTGTATTTGAGTTGGGTGTTGGGACCTGAGAGGGAGAGCTTTGGGGAGAAGAATTATTGTTCACTTGAGGTGTGGCGAGCCTCTGAAGAGGTGGTGGAGAAGAAGTGGCATCTTTTTTATTGTATTCTTTTCTGTAAAATATTAATACAAGTTGTGTATTGTCTCTCATATCATGTGTTATTCTGAATTCTAGTTACTTGGTGAATCTGGTTTATTTCCGCATATTAAGTTGCTTGGTTTGGTAATCATATTGTGCTCTTTTGGTGGAGCAAGATCCTGACACTCCTGTTGCTCTCAGGAAAATAGAACCTTTTTATGTTTCCCTGCTTATAAATGGTTACAAACTGAGTAATTGCATAATAGACTCTGGAGCCTCAGATAATGTCATGCCCGCCAAGGTGGAAGATTCCCTTGGACTAACTTTGACCAAAACTTTTGGGAGGTGTTTTTCTATAGAAAACAAGTAAGTTCCACTCCTTGGTCAGATAAAAGATGCCCAATTTGCTTTCGCAACTTTTCCAGAAAAGAAGATAAAAATGACGATTCTACTGGCCGATGTTTTGACCTCTTATGGCATCTTGCTTGGGCGAAATTTCTACAAAGATGTTAGAGGTGAGCTAAGCATGGACTTGTCGGAAGCGAGGATCTCAATTCAAAGTGTTATGAAGAAGTTGCTTTCTAAAAAAGAGGCAAGGTATGTAGTCACCTGATCATCAACACTGGAAGCTCAAATTTTATTTGAGTCTTCTGGTATGGGCAACTACTTCCTATCTATGGATGAGATCCATGAGGCATCCGATGAAACTCATACAGGTGACAACTTGGAATTGTGTTCAGCTAACACAGTGGGAGAATTTTCAAAACAAAATGAACACATGGGAGAACCTCTTCCCCCAAACGAAAAAGTTTTCAAAGAAAAAGCAGTGTCTAATGAGGTATAGACCTTAGAATTTGATGGCAACTACTCTTCTACCAGTTCGGCAGCTGGGGTTGTGTTGGTATCTCCTCAAGGAGACATTGTTCCTTTGTCTTACAAGTTGCAGTTCAACAACACCAACAACACAACTGAGTATGAATCCCTGTTACTTGAATTACAAGCTACTAAAGAAAAGGGCATTAAATTAATCCATGCTAAATGGGACACCAAATTAGTGGTTTACCAAGTAAGAAACCTCTATCAAACCAAAAATAAAAGATTGTGCCACTATCGCAATCTTGTCTGGGACCAAATCAAAAATTTTGATGCTTTCAGCATCTCTGCCATTCCACGAGAATTCAATGATCAGACAGATGCAATGGTTGTCTCTGCTATTCTCTTGGTTCCCCACCCGAATTTTAAAAGAGATAGGTACACTATTGAACTGGTCTTTTGACCAAGTGTACCTAATAATTCCAGCCATTGACAAGTATTTAACAATGATGATCAAATCATTGCCTTCTTGGAGCCAAAGGATAGCTTTGAACAATTATATTTTGAAGGTAGTGAACTCTAGGAATTCAAAGCAACTTTTGAATCAAACACGAACACAGGTGAGGATTTCCTACAGCTTAAGGGGAATAAGATTCCTAAAGGCTTGGTTTCCCTGGAGAAATTATTTGATAACCATGACATGTTTATTAAACAACAATGAATAGATTCAAACTCCTCTCAGAATTTTGATCAGGTAAACCTGGGAACCAAGGGAAATCCTAAGATGGTAAACATTGGAAAATACTGCACTCCCGAGAAGAGATTTAAGCTTGCTAATCTACTTCACCAATATATAGATGTCTTGACTTATTCCTATGATGACTTGAAATCACTCAGGTCGAATGATGTTCGCCATGACATTCCTTTTAAGGCAAACTTTGTACCTTACAAGCAAAAGTCCAGGCAATATAATCCAAAAATCTCAAGTACTATTTTAGCTGAGATACAAAAAATGCTTGATGCCCAAATAATTTTTCCAATCTATCACTCCACATGGATTTCCAACATAGTGCATATCAGAAAGAAGAATGGTGAAATTTAGATCTACATGGATTTTAGGAACTTGAATAAGTTATCTTTCAAAGATAACTACCCTCTCCCTATCATGGATCATATTCTATAAATGGTAACAGGTTCAGAAATGTTATCAATTCTAGACAGTTTCTCAGGGTACAATCAGGTCGAAGTCAGAAAAGTGGATCAGCATAAGACGACCTTCACCACACCTTGGGGCACATTCGCCTATCGAAGGATGCCTTTCGGTCTGATAAATGCAAGTGCCACATTTCAAAGAGTGATGGACCTCACTTTCAAGGACGAGATGGGTAAGTTCATTGTAGTGTATCTGGATGATTTGATAGTATTTTCAAAGCATCGTTCTGACCATGTCCACCATTTGCAAAGAATACTGGAACGATGTTGTCAGAACGGTATTTCTCTAAATCTAAAAAAATCCGTTTTCAGGGTGACTGAAGGAAAAATTCTCGGACACATTGTGTCTCGAGAAGGTATTAAAATTGACTCAAAAAGAGTTAATTCCATGCAGGAACTTACTCTGCCTACCAACAAAATTGTGGTTCACTCTTTCTTCAAAAAGGTGAATTTTTTTCAGAGATTCATTCTTGAGTTCAATAAGAAGACTCGCCACATCGTCAACATGATGAAAGACAATGCTACCTTTAGGTGGACTATTGAGGACAAATTAACATTTAAAAACATCAAGGAAGTGATTGCTCACGCACCAATTTTGGGTTGTCTAGACTACACCAAAAGCTTTAAAATATATAGTTACGCCTCTGAACATACACTCTCAGCCATTTTAATTCAATAGAACCAAGAAGGTGTAAAATATCCTATCTCTTTCATGAGTTGTCCACTCAAGGTTCATGAGCTAAAATATTCCAATATGGAGAAGCATGCATACACGGTGGTCAAAGCAGTCAAGCATTTCAGGTTTTATATCATGAACTCTCACACTAAAGTTCTCATACGAAAAGGGGTAATTGGATCGCCAAGATTCAGGAGTTCGATCTAGACATTAAACCTACCAAACTCGTGCGAGAAAAGGGTCTTTGTTAGTTGATTGCCAACAACATTCCAGCTGAAGCAGAAAGTGAAGAAATAGAGATCGAAGGTATGCCTACGGTCCTCTTTGTTGCCACCATTGATGCGTGGTATTTCGAGATCGCTCATTTTCTAACATATGGTGAGTGTCTCACTCATCTTTCTTATAAGGAGAAATAGAATGTTAAGTTAAAGGCTGTTAGTTATGTTTTATGGGATAATGGTCTGTATAAAAGGAACCTGGACGGGGAATTTCTTCGTTGTGTTGATAAGGTGCAACAAGATAAACTCTCAGAGTCTTTCCACAATTTGGCCTGTGGAGGGCATTTTTTTGCACTGGTGACAATGCACAAAATTTTTTGAGCAAGATACTATTGGTCCATGCTATTTCAAGATGCCTACAGATGGGTGCGTAGGTGCGAATTGTGTCAACAATTTGTTGGAAAGCCTAAACTAACTACATTGCCTCTCAATCCAGTAGTAATCGAGGAGCATTTTCAGCAGTGGGGTATTAACTTCATTGGCACAGTCAACCCATCTTCGAGTGATAGACATGATTATGTCCTTATGGCAACTGATTACTTTACCAAGTGGGTAGAAGCCATACCAACCAAGCACGCTACGTCTGAAGTGGTGTGCAATTTTCTCAAGAAAAATATTATCTCTTGGTTTGGGGTCCCACTTAAAATTGTAACAGATAATGCGGCCTATTTTTATTAACATGAAATTACTCAATTCTATTTTTACTATGGGATTACCCTATCCCACACTTCAGATTATTTCCCTCAAGGAAATGGTCAAGCAGAATCGAGTAATAAGAATATGGTCATTATTATCAAAAAATTGGTAGACGACAATCAGAGGACTTGGCACAAGGCATTATTTGATGCTTTATGGGTAGATAGGATTACTCCCAAGAAGGCCATAGGTATGTCACCTTTTAAACTTATGTATGGCTTAAATGCAGAGATACCCATCACTCTGAAACTGTGAGCGCTTAAGTTAGCCAAAGCAATCAAAGACTCAACCTTCAAAAGTTTGATCGACAAAAGAATCATGTGTCTAACTGAACTGATGAGTGGCAAACCATGGTAGTAGATCAGATTACAACGCATCAAAATTGGGTGAAGAAACTTTTTGATAATAAAGCTAAAGTTCATGAATTTCAAGTCGGAGATCAAGTCTTGTTGTGGGACAAGAGGCGAGAACCAAAGGGAATGCATGGCAAATTTGACTCCTTATGGAGAGGCCCGTTCACCATTTGACAACTCTGTGGTGAGATTAGCTTCTTATTGGAATACCAGGATGGAACACAATTTGCACTACCTCACAGTGGGCAACATCTGAAGCTATTCAACCCTTGAAGTTTAGAGGGTCCATTTGTATATATGTATAGTTTTTACATTTTGTTTGTTTTTCTTTTATTTTTAGCTTGACTCTATAGCCCAATGGCTTGGATGAAGGCACTTAGAGACTGGTTTCTACTCCCATTGATCGATTCGATTAACGGAAGTTCCCCAACAGGAGCCAACTATTATTTCAAAAATTAGCTTAGCTCATTTTTGGGAACAACCCCCTATGAAACTGATTTGTTTCATCTTTCGTCTCTCTAGGTCTATTTTCGAGACAAATTTTTTTCATTCTCGTCTTGGTCTAACTACACTGTTCAAAATTTGTAACGTCTTTTTATTACATTTTACCCAAAATTTGAAGGTTGTTATGGTCTCGATATGACCAAGAGACCAAAATCTGTCTTTTTTAGAGTTAGTGTTTTTCTTCTATTTTCATGCACGAGCGGCAATTTTTGCCGCTAGTGTATTTTGCCTTTGAAGATGCATGGACAACAATTTTTGCCACCCCTGCATCTTGACCTGCACGGGCGGCAATTTTTGCCACCCCTACATCTTGACCTACACGAGCAGTGATTTTTGCCGCCCCTACATTTTGACCTGCAAGGGCGGCAATTTTTGCCGCCCCTACATCTTGACCTGCACAACATTTATTACCACGTGTGCCAGATTGTTGGGGTCGATTTTCACCCCATTTAATCTAATTTTAACCCTATTTCGATTCATTCCTCCTCTCCTCCTCCTACCCTCTATCTCTGGACCATTCAACAAACTAGTAAAAGTGCACTTTGACAGATTCAAGCTTGTGGCACGCGTGGTTTCTCAAGTAGGCCGTGCTTTTTCCATTTTTTTTCCTCTTTCTTGTTAATTTTCCAAGTTGTTGGGGTTTTTATTTTTATCTTTTCCCTCCCTTCTTGCCCATGAATTTATCCTTTTTTACCTATACGGGTGGCAAATTTTGCCGCCCATGCCTCTTTTTTGTTCCCCAAGGCATGAACGAGCGGTGAAATCTGCCACCCATGTCTTTTCTTGCTTAAACCATGTGTGGGTGACAAATTTTTCCACCCACGCTTCCTTGCTTCCTTGACTTGTATCAGCAGTGAATTTCACTGCCAACGCAGGCTGAAGGTGCATGGGCGGCAAATTTTGCTGCCCATACACCTTCCTTCCCTTTTACCTGTAGGGGTGGCAAATTTCGCTGCAAAT
Source organism: Torreya grandis (assembly GCA_037957365.1). NCBI lineage: Eukaryota > Viridiplantae > Streptophyta > Pinopsida > Cupressales > Taxaceae > Torreya > Torreya grandis. The sequence continues at coordinate 4,721,650 of JARHVA010000101.1, forward strand.
GTAATCAAACCTGCAGGGGCGGAAAATTTCACCACCCATGCAACCAAACTTGCACGAGCAGTGAAATTTGCCACATGTGCCTTCTTTTTCTTTCCCCCTTTATGCAAGGGTGGTGAATTTTATCGCCCATGCATGCTTGATCATTCTTCATGCAAGGGCGATGAATTTTGCTGCCCATGCATTTTTATTCCAAATTTCTCTAACTCTGGAGAAATTTTCCTCTTTTTTATTTCTTTTCCCTTTCCTTCCCTTTTTTCTCATTTTTTGACCCAGCCCTAATAAGTGCCCTTCCTTGACCATGATCATCCAACGTGCAAATTCCCCAATTTGCCCACTGTTCCCTAATTACACGATCATGATTACATTACCCTCTAAAGATTCTTGCTCATCAGCACCCACTCAACTGAGGCCAATTTTAATGTCTGAAACTTTTCTAAAAAAGTCAAAGGCCATGAAGTATAGGTACCAAGGCATCTTTTTGATCACTTCAGTCACCTCTAATGTTGATGACATTAGAGATACAGAGATTGAACACATGGATATGGCCAAGTTCATAACAAGAACCAAGGTAATAAACTTGAGTTTTGAAATAAAGAGAATCGTCGAAAGCAATATTCATTTAGTTGCCACTTTCCCAGTAGTAACACATCATACAGAATTCATCCTCTAGTGCGCCCAATTCTACAACAAAGAGCCGAGAGTAGTCTCAGATGCCAATGGCAACATAATAATTTAGTTAGACCCCGAATTCATTGACAAAGTCTTCATGTGCCCTCCTACTACTGAAGTGCTGAGAATTGACTTCATAGAGGCACATAAGGAGTATGACAAGGACCCTAAGAGGGCAAAGAAAGTAATGAATAATAGGTGGCTGAAGACCCAAAGGATGAATTTATCCAGATGGTCGTGGAACTTTCCAAGGAGCGATTTCATTGAAGAAGTTGGTGACTTGATCACCCTTCTCAGTAGAGTGTGAGGTCTCTCGTCTTTCTCACAGTTCCATGAGTGGATGTACCTGTTCATCAAGATCATCCTCCAGAGTAGGCAGGTCATCTTCTAGGGTGAACAGATCAGCAATGCACTTCACGAGCAACTGACCAAGGTATAAACTACTTCAAAGTTCTATATGACTTTGTACCTGGTGTGCATAGCTGTCTCAATGCGAACCTTTCCAGATTTGACAATTGAAGGGGATAGAAAGACCACCCCAGTCTACTCATATTACCCCCAATTAACACTACAAGGGTCAATTTGCCATTTTAGAAGGGTAAATGACAATTTTTTTGCCGTATTTTTATGCCTCTTTGACCCTCAGCTCGAGCAAAAAAGGGTGTCTGATGAGGCTTGGACGGTCATCAATGACTATGGTTGTATGTTCCTTCAATTTACCACATTTTGTTATCTTTGGGTGGGATTTTTTCAAAGCTATCCCTATATGCTCCCCAAGTTTCTTTCTGATAAGTTAGTCCTAATGGAGCTATGTAGACAAATGGTTATCATACATACTAGGTAGATGGAACTGAAAAAGCTAGGTTTCAGGTTTCCAATTAAAATTGGTAGATACTCAATTTTAACTGTAGCCAAAGCCAAGGTCATGAAAATAGAGATGCAACTAGTTACCATAAAACAATTCAAGAGAAGGAACAACTTTGACTATAGGGGTGTCAAGTACATGATTAAATGAAAGACTCAATTTCATGAGCCTATGATCGCAGACATTTGGGTAGACCTGAGGATAGCTGAAAAAATCAGGAGGATGGACTATAGCAGGCTGACCCTGGAACAAATTGAATATTTAGGGCTTGAAGATATTCCCTCTAACTTGGTCGATGATAGAGCATTATCAATAGCAGGTACCTGGCTGAGAAGATTGTTGACTCCCCTCTTCCTCTAATTTAGTGGTCTCAAAAAGAGCTAACTTCTTTGAGGAAGAGATTTGAGCTAATATTGGCTAACACCAATGATTGGTTAGCAGCCAAAGGGATCATACTGAAAGAATTTATTACAAGATCAGAGGTTGAGTTCTAAGTAGAAATGAGGAAGAAGGCATAAAATAGGACCAAGAACAAAGGTGATGTTCCTTCCCCATCTAGGCCTCACAAGCCTAGAATCATCTTTGTTTCTAAGAAATCAAAGGTTACTGAAGAGCCAAAATCAACGGCTAAGGGAGTTGCAGAACAAAGCTCCCAAGACTAGGCAGCTCAATAAATGGAGACAGATGATAGACCCTTAGAACAACAAAGGGCTGAACCTCTACCTTCCAAGGAAAGGACACGGGTGCTTACAAATGTCTCTCCTCCACCTCAGTCTCCTGAGGCATCTCTTTCACCTCTATCTCCTATCAGTGTTCCTCCTTCTGGAGCTGCCTCTCCTTTCAAATTCATGTTTGGTGATCCTCAAGGTGCTTCTGGAGATACTCTTCGTTCCTCTAGATCTATTCCTAGTTTGGCATCTCCTTCCTTCAATCTGGGAGAAAGTTCTACCCTTGATCAATCAACGGCCGATACAGTTTCACTAGTTATTCCAACTGCGACCACTGTTACCACTAGCAGTGTAGAAGTTACCATGGTAACACTAGCTACAGGAACTATTGCCACAATAGGTACTTCTTCTCTCCCTCCTTGGATGTCATTTTTCACACCTAAAAGAAAGAAGTTAGCCATCTCTCCAGATGACTTTGATTTTATCAAGATAGTGCCGGTGAAAGCCAAGGCCCCTAAGAGACCAAGGATCCTCTCAAAATTGGTTGAGGAAAAGGGGCATAAATTTTTAGAAATAGCTAAACCACTGCAGGACGCAACCCTTGAGGGTTTTGACATGAGCAGCTATTCCATCTCTCATGTTGAACTTGGAAAAGTTACTCACGAAGGTGTGAAAAGCGATCTACAGTCTGCGATGGACATCATGGTCTAGAAATTTGATAGATAAAAAGAGATGAAGGACTACTATAAGGCTAAAGCAGAGTAGTTAACTGCAGTAGTCAGGAAATTCACCCTTCCCCCTGAAGTGGCAACCCTAGAGGCCTTTTTCATATACGACCCTGTCATTCAAAAGGCAGAGAAAACCTATATGAAAGGGAAAGTACTAGAGGATTACATTGAAAAGATGCAAACTCAGGGAATTTCCTTACTTATAGAGGTTTTCGAGAAGATGGACAAGATGAAGAAAATGAGGACGGATTTGGAGGACCTTATCTCACTTATTTCTCAGGACATTGATAGTACAGAGAAATATATTAGCAATTGGAGGGAGATGAAAGACCTGAAGAAAAGCACCTTGATATCCATTGGTGTCATTTTTAGCAAAGATTCCTATGTTGAGATTAAGGAATCACTGATATACAGGGTTCAGGTACTCAAAGAGCTCATCGAAGATCTTGAGTCTTCTAAGGATGCTAGTGAGAAAAGTGATATAGGCCTACTGAATAGACTGGAATAACTGCCTTGCAACCTCACCACCAGAGACAATCAATTTCTCTTAGCCAAAGAGATGATCCAAGAATTCAAGGGTATGATTCAGAGAGATTTTGAAGAAAAAGCCTTCTCAATGACTTATGTGGACAATATTTTAGATACTCAGTTAACTCTGGATAATCTGAGATCCAGGTTAACTAGTCATGCTAAGGCAATCACAGCATTGAAGGATGCTATAATTAGAGCTAGGGTCATCTTCAAGAACACCATTGCGCCAGACAACATAGGAATTTAGGCATTTATTACTATGTATGATGCTCATCTGAAGAAGTCTAGCGGCAAGAGCTGAAACTTTTTCCTCTCTCTCTTCTTCTTTTCTCATGCACTTTTGTCATGTAAAAGTGCATGCAGTTTTGTAATGTGTAATTACATGTAAAAAATCTGGAAAAATATATCAAAAAGTCAAAGATCACTCATCTTTGACTTATATATTTTTATATTATAATCTTTTTGTTTTTCTTGAAGGTTTCTCCCTATATATAGTGGAGACCTCTTTTGTAAATAGATCTCTGATAATTGAGAGCAAAAACTCTGCTGAAATTGAGACACTTTTTGAGACTTTGTGCTCAACTTGTAAATCATATTTTTTTGAATGAATGAGAAACAGGTTTATTTCAGACTTTGTGTTGAACTAATATGTGTTATTTAGGAAATAGTTCTTATGTCATCTTTCCTGATAATCTCTTATTTGTTTGATTTAATAAGCAAAGTGTGCGTGTTGATATTATCTGAGGACGTTTCTAAAAGATAGAAGAGACACTTTGAGCTACTTTTATCTTGGTGATCCTTTTATCTTTTATAGTTTTAGGCGAAGACTTTGTGCTTCGTTTCACTCTACAGTTACGCTTGTTCCAGATCGGTGAAGGAGACAACGAAAGACTTTGTGCTTACGTGGGTTTCCTTGTGAACTTTGTTACTTTAGGTGATTTTTTGCTCTACGCTGGATGCCATTCCTGAAAGAAGAAGAATGTTGTTGGCCAACGACCAGGATTTCTCTCTCTTGTTCCTTGTACATCACCTCTAAAAAAAGAGAGGTGGATGTTGTTATACCACCCCAAGTATTATTTTCTACTTAATTATATATACATATATCGTATAAATATTCATAGGGAGCCTCCCCTTGATGAGAGGAGAAATTTACCTCATCCAGATCTGGTAAACCCACACTTTTCATGGCGTAAATCTCCCTGTGCTGTGATTGATATATCTATTTTGTCCTTAGTTAGTTGACGATAAAATATTCACCCAACATTACTTACTAAATAAGAAGATAAGAAATCATAGGATTTTACTTACTAACTAAATAATATTAAATCCTAATGGTGTAATTATAAATTTACACCAACACCCTCCATTAAGTACAACATAAGGAGGATACACAAAACATGAGGCTCAACCTCTGATATGGGTCCCAAAAACAAGACCTAATGAGGTACACATGTACAATATGCTCAATAAGGAAGGAGGAATAAAAATACCCTTCCATTTAAAGAAAACTTCCTTCAACCCTAACATTACTCAAATATGAACATTCTTGGACTTAGTGAGGAGTTTAGTGAATATATCACCCACTTGCAACTTTGTGTGGTATTACTAAAGATTAATGATGTTCTAGTGAATTAAATATTGAATATAGCACATGTGGACCTAAATATTTTTGGTACACTAATGCTCCATATGATCCCTATGATGTGAATAACACTCTGATTTTTGTACCAAATAATAGTAGGTTGATTCTACTCGATGTCAAATTCTAATAAGATTTGATGGAGCCAAATATTTTATGTGGTGGCATTGACAACTCCTTGATGCTCTACCTTCATGGAATAAATGGATATAACATGTTGCTTATTTTTCAAACAAACAATAGGGCCTAAGCCAAGATTAAAAACATAGCCTAATGTATATTTTCACTCATCATGATTTTCTGCCTAATCAAAGTTAGTGTAGCCTGCTAACTATGTAGATGAACCTACTAAATATTGATTGTCATGTGTATGAGTGCCTATAATATAGTGAAAAATATTATTAGCAACTTTCAATGTATCTCATGAGGTTATTGCATAAATCAAGAAACTAAGTCAACAGTAATAGAGATATTAAGGTGATTGTGAGTTAAGTAAACAAGGGTGCCAACTAATTTCCTATACATGGTAACATTAACTAAGGATTTAGAGCACTTTGGTTGTAACCTTGGATCAAAATTAAAATGGCATGGATGTAGGTTTACAATTAGACATGTGAAATATTTACAAAATATCTAAGTGTTAATTGGGCTATGAAAGAAAGATTATGGGTTTGAAGTGAGCGATCTCTAAACCAAGGAAGTAGTGTAGAATGCCCAACCCCTGCAACTCAAACTGATGGAAAAGGAAATATTTTACATCTTAAAGAAGTGAAGATGAGATTATAATGATAATAAGGTCAGCCACATAAAGAACAACCAAGATAAGCTCACCATGATGTCTTTGAATGTAGACAATGGGGTTAGATTGGTAATGAGAGAACTTTGATGAGAGAAAGAAGGAGTCCAACTTCTCATACCATTCTCATGGGGATTTCTTAAAACTATAGAGGAACATATTTAACCAACATACAAGGGAGGAGTCTTAGAGAAAACTAGTATTTTGTTCCATGTAGATCTCCTCATGAAGATCATTATAAAGAAAAACTCTCTTAACATCTATCTAATGCACTACCCATATCTGAGATGTGATAATAGAAAGAACAAAGTAGATGGAGTTAATTTTAGAAACTATAGAAAAGGTCTCAAAATGGTCAATGCCCTCTACCTGGGAAAATCCTTTTGTGACCAGTTGTGCTTTATATTTTTTAATGCTAACATTTTTTGCATAATTGGTTTGATAAATCCATATAGAATGAACAAGTTTTCTACCTTTTGGAAGATGAACTAAATCCTAAGTGTCACTATTCATATGATAACCATAGCCTTATTCCATGATTATGTCCCACCATAAACTACCACTAGCATCAATGGAGGATTAAAATGTGATGTTTTGGCTATTTAAGAATGAGGGAGCTCACTATAATATGCTCAGGTATGTCAAGTATTGACATAATCACCATAAAGAGAACTAGTTACTTCATGTGTCTTTAGAGCCTATCAAGGAAGAGATTGAGGATCAAGATCAAGTGGAGAGGAGGAGCCTTGATATCATGACGTGTATCATCCTCACTAGTACTACCACAAGTAGAAGTTATATCAAAAATGGAATAAGAGGTAGAACTAGATGATGTGGCATGAGGAGGATGCTCATCGAAGCAAACACTTATAAAAATGATAAACTTGTGTGTATTTGGATGTAATAGTCAATATCCTATGACACCATACAGATATATTAGAAATATGCAAGGCTTGCTTTTAGGTTGTAGAGCCTTGACTTTGGATTTAGGTATGTCTGCCCATACTACACATCCAAATACTCTTAGGTTCTAAATAAAAGGTTTCCTATCACTCCAAACTTATTTAATTTTCATTCCCATGATTGTTTTATGTGGAGTGTGGTTCTAAACATAATTCACCCAATTAATAGCTTTAACCCAAAGGAGAGAGACCTTGTAACTTAATCATACAATTAAATTTTTTTAGTGTGCAATTATTTCTTTTAGTAATGACATTTTGTTATGGACTATATGGAACCGTATATTTTATATGGATGCCATGATTGATACAAAATTTTATACAGTGAGAATTTATATATTCTTTCCATTGTTTATCAACAAACATTTGATTTAATTTCTGGATTGTTCTTCAACAAAGCTCTTGAAGTTATGTTATCTTGATTTTTTAATGGTGGTAAAAAATAGTCAATAATAGAGAAATTCAAAGTTGGCCAAGAATTTGTTTTCCATTTTTCAAGAAAATTGATCATCATGAAGTCAAGTGGTGTAAAATATTTCAAAATATTTTCTAACTCTGCTTTTTTATGTTGAAATTTTGAAAAAGAGAAAAAACCAATCTCAAATCCAAAGCACCCTATTAGTATGTCATATAGATCCCACCAGATTTGTAAACATCTTTGATGGAGTTTGATACACTTAAATACACCACCATCAAGACTTAATTGCCCTACAAGTACCACCATTAGATCCTGATGTAAGTGCAAACACCTTCACTGGGACCCAAAATTCTACAAACACCAATATCAGATCCTAACATGTATAAAACACACTTTAAAATATCACATTTATTGTAGATAGCTTCTTTCTTTTCAACCATTAATGATGTCTCTCCCATTTCATATGCCAACCCATTTATATTTTTGACCCTATCATTATCTCTCACCTCTCTACTATAAATTTGAAACTCCTCATGGATCTTTCTTGCTTCTATTGCATCCTTCACTCATGTGCTTTCAACCATTCATTATTCAACAAGCCTCTGCAATTAGTTGTTAGGGTTTTGAAACTTGATCAAAGGTAAGTCTATTCAAAACCTTGTTTACATTTTGCATAAAAAACTCATTGTTTTACAAATTTTTCTTACCCATTTATATTTGTAAAAAATGTTTTTTCATATTTTCAAGGTCTTATTATAGATTCATAATCACTCTCTTGAGAAACCCCCAAAACCATAATTTTATGCACTTGTCTCTTTTTTCCAAAACTTCATTTTCTCTCTTGGGTTTTGATACTTAGTTTGCACCTTCCCTGGATCCCCACATCCTTGCTTGCATCTCAGGTGGACCCTGAGATATGTGTTTATAAATCTATCAGACATTAAAAATGTTGTAGATACAACTGTTAAAACTTGATGATGTTTCAAACATGCCTATTAGAACCCAAGGGTAGTGTTTACACTACCCTCAGAACCTGGCCCTATTGCAATCAATGTCACTAGATTCCCCTACCTTTGTGACCAATTTTTATAAAAAGCATGGTTTTTTCTAATTTCTCAATAGAATTTATTTTTTAGATATAATACAGTATGGGGTTTGTCTATCAGGAGGTGTGATTCCCTTAGATGTCAATATCCAAAACTCCTACTAAGGGTACTCCAAAGAAAACTCATCCAAAAAAGATTCTACAGGGAGAAGAGGAATCAAAGATGAAGTACTTATTTCAAGGTGTCATTCCTCTATCGAGCCTAGATTTAAATGTTCAAAATATAACTAACACTGATATAGGACATATCAACATAGAATATTTCTTGAACATAATTAATGGAGTGCAGAAGATAGATTATGTCCAAAGTACACATGATAGTGGATTAACGAATGCATCTACTTTTCCAACATCAATGCAAATCCCAGAATTGGTATTGACCATAATTAAACAATATGACCTTAAAAAAAGATAATTATTGAATCCAAGATGAGAATATGTCATATGTTTATCTCCAAAACATATTGATAAGTTATGTAATTTTTAGAATGGGAATCATATGTTAACCTATCTCCTGCTTCAACTCAACAGTTCTGGGATGATGATAAAATCTTGTGCAAAATGGGTGAATAAAAAATGGCTCAAAAAACCTAAAAATTCAACAACAATGCTTCCAAAGAATCTTTCTAGGTTTAAATTCATGATTGAAGTATATTACATGATTACACTCTTACACAGGGTAGTTGGAAGCCCAAAGGCAAGACACTTTCAGACTTGGATGTATAAATATATATGGATCATTCATCATAATAAACAATATATCAATTGGGGAAAGTTGATCAGTGACTCAATCCATAAGCAACTAATTGAAGTCAAAACAACTTCCAAATTCTACATGACTTCATATTTGGTTTATGTAGTTACTAAGAGAATATTCTATAGTGGATTGAATCAGGTGGAGAACATCTAAACTATAAAGATATATGAATTATACCCTCAAATTACCCTAAAGGAAAGTGATTATCATTTCCAAAGGGTAAATGATGCATTCTTTCAATATATCAGTCAGATGTTTGAAAAATAACCCTACAAGATAAGAATATATGTGGAATCAATGACAAAGATTGTAATGTGGGAGCTTGGTTTATTTAATTTATAACTTTTTCTTATAGAAGGGTTTGTGGATGCGAGTTGCACCATACATGATCCCTAGGTATGTTGATAATAAATGGGCTATAATGGAATTGGTAAGATAATTGGCTAAAAATCACAAGTTCCTAACTAGTAAACATAAGGCTAGGGTAACATTTCCTATATCCATAGGTCGGTACACATGTTTATCATTAGATACAATAAAAATAACTAAGAAAGAGATGACATGTGTCAATACAAGGCCATTTGAAAGTAAGGATTCATTTGATAAATGAGGCTTAGTGACACACATCCTGAAGGCTTCATATCAACATATACTTCATTATGAATATTATTGGCTTGATTGTAATTATGAAAAAGATGTGATAATAAGAGATTGATCATGATTCATAATAAAATAGGTTAATGAATTTGGAATTACAAAAGTCCCTAAGAAAATGTTGGCTGATGAGGATACATAGATCTTAGTCTTCAAAAAGAGAAACTTGAATCTAAACCAATTCCCAAAATTGATTGGAGCAAGAAAAAATCAACATCTCTTGTAAGTAGAACTCAAGGTGTACTTGAGAGAATATTATGGTGGTTGAAAGCTAAAAGAGTCAATGTTGACCAAGTAGGTTCTCCACCACCACCAAAAATAAAAGTTATACTAGGGAGCTTTCACGAACAACATCAAGCATAAGCTAAGACATCTAAAGTAACTAATGAAAGTAAATATATCCCTAACGTAAAAAAGAAGTTAAAAAACAAACTATCTCCACAACTGCTTCAGGCTCTAGGCCTCTCAAATTAAAAATGAAAAGGTTGGGAAATAAATATTCTTGTTCTTTGATTATCTCTATTTCTAAAGATGTTCCTTTTGACAGTTTTTCCAATCTCAAACATTGGTGATAAACACTACTCAACAATTTCTTATATTTTATTCTTATTTTTGGCCATCACCATCTACTCATCCTGATAATTCATAGTTTTTGCCTCCTCCACAAAATCCTGAATTACCACTTGAGTCTTCACCTAAAACCCCAAGTCATTTAGTTGAGAAAGAAATAGATGAGATAATATCAAATGAAATCCAACCTCCAAAAAAAACTCCTCATCTTGATATCTCCACTAAATCTGAGTATGTTTAAATGCAACAATCTTTGGTTAACGATGAAATTCCTAATTAGTTTGATGAAGTGGTGAAGAAAAGAAAGAAGGTTGAAGAACCACAAGAGATTGATTTTAGTGCTTTAGCTTCTTTTCCTCCATAGATAATCAATAAGCCCAAAACTGTGACAAGAATAATCAAAGAAAGAGGTGACACATATCTATTGATACTTTATTTGAAAAGATGGATCATGATAAATTGACTAAGGATCAACTCAAAGAGAAAGTTAAGCAATTGACAATAATGGTACAAAAATTGATAAATCAAATTCAAACTTCTTCAGTTATTCATCAAATTTTATATATTGAAACATTGAATGTGGTAGAGAAAATTAGAACCATGGGAAAGGCAACAAAGATTGGTTAGAAGAAATTCTACAACTTGGAATCATTTCTATCCAAGCTGTAATGGATCTATGTTTTGAGATCCAATTAGAGTATGATGATGTAATGAAATTAAAAGACAAATATAATAATGAAGTAGATAAATGGGAATAGTTACTTCTCAAGTTAAAAGAATTTTCTAATATTGATTCAGATGATATTATTAAAGTAGAAGTCATTCTCAAAGATGAAGTTGCATATCTCACTAAATTTCCTAGAGTTGTAATGTTTAGGATACATATCATCAGAGAAGGTATCAATAAATTCTATAATTTTAAATCCATGGGAGGAGATGCTATTATCAAAATAGTAAGAAGTCTCTAGAAGAATTATACAATTATTGATGATGATAGTAAAGTGGTCTCTCTAGATATTGTCATTAATCAGTTCAAGAAAAACATCAAGGAGATTCTAACTCCTAAGTCTATTTTCAATTCTGGGTCAATTTGATAATTGGTCAAATACCAATTCAACTTGGATAATCTCAATTGAGTAGTGAATAAACATCATGCAATAATCAACAAAATAGTGGAACTACATTATGATGCAAAGGTGACTTTCACATATTTAAATGTTCCAGATGAAGAAAAGGTACCTAAAATCATGTAGAAATTTTATAAGTATCAGGGTGAACAAATGAATCTACAACAACAAAAAGAATAAATTCATATTGTTCTTAGTAAAACATAAGCATATTGATTTATCAAAGATCTTTGACCCAAGTCTCCAATTTAAGATTTTCAAATTGTATAACGTATTAGTAAATTGCATAATATACTTAATGCAATTGTATTAATATTTTTTTGCAAATTTTGAGTCACAAAAATTTTCTATTACACTTTTTCAAGTCATGTAAATATGCTAACATGTATTTGCAGGTTGTGAAAAATCCAAAGCAATTTTACAAGTTGTGAAAATTGCTCAATGTGTTTTTACAAGTTTTCAAGTGTGTAAATTCACTAATGTATTTTTACAAGCCCCCAAAAATGTAAAAAAGGTGGTTACGAACTGTAACCGCCCAATTCAAGCTATAAATATAAGTTAGGGGCTCATTTGTAAGGATATTGATAGTTAGAACATTTGATAAAAAATTTTAAGGTGTAAATTATATTCGTAATCCATTGAAGATCAATACAAAGGAGATTTTTGCAAACTTTGCATTCAAATTTTTATATGAAGATAATTTATGTATCTACTATTTACATGTATTTTAATCTTTATTTTCACATTCATTATAAACTAGTCAAAAACCATGAAAATTTCATTATAGCATTTCTTTTTGAATCTATATTTGTCATTTTCATTTCGAAGAAATATTGCTGGAATTAGAGAGCAAGTCTTTAATTTTTAGTAAGAAAATACAAAGGGATCATTATTTTTTATTATTAGTTATATGGTTATTTTAGTGTATGTCATACATTTATATAAATACATGTATGTCTTTCCTATCCATTGAATGAGAGAGGTTTCCTATTAGAAAATATACCAAGCTTATTAAAATTTCCAATAGGTTATGTTATCTTTTCATCTTTCATAAAACACATTTCTCCTTTAAATCTCTCTATCAATTTTTTCTTTTTCCAACATTTTAGTACTTTTAGGTTAAATGTACTACTCTGATAAAACTCATTTTTGTTATTGTAAATATTCTATTATACTACATCATTTTGGTTTTCAATCAATGTATCTCTGCCTACTAATAGGAGAGGGACTTTGTCCCCTAACTGTTGACAAGAAACATCTATTTGTCCCTCGATAAATTTTCATGCCAATTATTTTTAGCTCCTATCATGGGGAAAATATTTGCAACATTCGTGTAACCCACATTTTGAGATATTGATCCATATGAATTTGTCATCAACTCAAGGACCACTCTACCAACTTGAACTAGATTTGGAATAGTATGCACAATTAGATATTATTTTACATATCAAACAACTTGCTTGGGAATTTGACAAAGTTCCAGTAGCTCAGTTTGAAATTATTTTGGTAAATTTGAATAAAATATTAGAATGTGCTAAAAGAGGAGAAAGAATTCTCTCATGTAGAGAAGCTTGTAGAATTCATCTATGACCTTTTTAGCCCTTTTAGCCCTTCAAAATCATGATAATCAACCTAGTCTAAATTGGATAGGGTCAATAAAAGAAGATATTACTTCAAGTCTTAGACAACTAGCCTAGGATAATAAAATAAGTTATGCTCAGTTAAACACTATTACTATAGTTATAAACATATAAGAATATCATGTAACTATTATTGAAAGAAACACTAAAATTACTTCTATAAGGCAAGCTAGAAGACAATCACGAAGAATAATCCATATAGCTACTCATAGATTTTATATAATCAAAATTTATTCTTATGATCATCCAATCACCTCATGCTCTAGTTATTTAACCTAATATAGATTGATTGAGTCAAACTCAAGAAGATATTTCATATGATCTGAGAGCATTTACTTAGGATAATGGAATTAATTCAACACATTTTCACATAACTGTTGAGATTCTATAAGAATAAGACTGTGTAGTTTTGGCACAAAGAGCTGAAGCACTAGTTACACGAAGAATCTAATAAAGAAGACCAACATAGAAAATTTTTAGTTTGGTCAAATTTCTCATTAACAATAAATTTTTCAAAACTGGTAAAAAAACATTCAGTAGAGCTAGTAAGTGTAGAGGTGAAATTGATCTTTTTTTATCAATTGCAAGAATCTTTAGGTTTCAGGTTGAGTTTAGAACAAAAGATTAAAATTGTAATGAACCTCATGAGAAAGTATTGTGACTATGATAAACCAATGGTTATACTCCCTTGGAGGTGTTAACTGTGAAGGTGAGAGGATTATGCACATGGTAAATGCTAGTTTAACAATGCTTAAATTATTACCTTAGGTTGAAATTGAAATTACATATGTATTAAAGTGATATACGAATATCACTTCATGACCTTGTGAATTTCATGGTAATATAATTATGTTAGTTCAAGTAAATGATCTAGCATACTATTATTGAAAGCTTCAGCTCGTAGGATAACACATTTTATGGATTTAATAAGTGTGTAGGAATAGGTCATTACCAACAAAGGAACAAGGACTATGCCAGGCATAGTTACATCATATGTGATCCTATCTTTGACCCATATTTTGTCTAAACCTTAACTGATCCAAGTTGAATACCCTATTTACCATTTTCTTTTTTAAACTTGGTGTGTCATAGTTGTTGTAATCTCTAATGGGTTGGTTGAACCACCTTTGTGCTTGTTATCTTTAATGCATGAGATGAAGTAGACCAATGCCTAAATTATCTAGTGGTAGCTTGAAGGTTCATCCATTAATTATCTACTACCTTAAACCAATGGGAATCATTGGGTTATCTTGGAAGCAACCATAGGACTCTATTTGAGCTGCCATGCACCATTATGGACTAGCAAAGAGATCACCCATTAAGAAGGCATGGAGTGGCCAAAAAAATGGTTGGTCGATTCAAGAGAAGAAAAAAAACTTGTCACATTTTGATTGGATTGTAAGTAGGATAAAATGCCTATTTAAGGAGGGTGAATCTCTGAGAAAAGGGTTCAGGACTTTTGGAATTTTTGGCCACCCTAGGAATGAATAAGAAAAGGGAAACAAGAAGAGATCTCAGACAGGGAGAGACTTAGTTGGTATAAACTTGAAAAAAATATCCATGAAAGGGCTTGGATCATTGGGTAGGTATTTTATGACTTGATTATTTTATTAATTGACTAAATGAAGTTTGTGTGATTCTTGATTGATTATAGTGTCAAGAGGAGTAAGGCTACTTGGCTTCCTTCTTATCTTTGCTTATTTCGCCATGGTTGTGCTTGAGTCACTCCGTAGTGTTATTACCCCTGTGCGGGAGTTTGGAGTTGAGATATTCCTCCATCATAGTTCTAATTATTGTATTTCTAATTACTTGGATATTATAGTTTTGTCATGTAAGATTTATGATGCCTTGAAAGGTCACATTATTCATGATGGAAGAAAGGGGTAGGTCTCTCATGTTAGATATGATGGTATGTTTCCTAAGTCCTTTCATGAATATTTATAGAATATATCTTAGTGGCTATATGCTTGATGAGTTTTATCCTTGTGATCCTTACGTTTCCTCTTTTGTGTTTTATACTTGCTAAAAATAGATACGAGGTTGGTAATCCTCTTGAGTTAGAGATGCTTGGATTTTCACCTTGTGAGTAGCTATCTCCTTGACTCCAAGACATCTTGACTATTGTTTTGCCTTTATTTACCTTGAACCATGATGTGAGTATGCCTGGAGCTATGAGTCCTGATTGAGGGTGCCTAGAGCAATAAATTGATAATGGTAAAAAGTTGGGATGTGACCCCATCTTTTATTGGCCAAAGTTGCACTTAAAGTGAAGAGGAACTTGTCTTCAGCTATTGGCTACTCATGTTTTATCATTTACTATAATTGGCTAGAAGTCAAGGGTTAACTATTTTCAATTAAACTTATTGTATTTATGTATTAATCATTGATTATGGGTTGAGTGTGGGCCATTATTATTATAAATTTTACCAGTTAAATGTTCTGGTTATTACTGTAGAAAACTATTTCATAATTTTATTTTTATATTAGATTAATAAGCCTCCTTATGAGTATTCCTTGTTAAAAATGGAATCTTGGTGAAGGCTTCTAATTCATGATTGATCTTGGCCAAGTTAATGGCCTTAATATATAAGTGTATTGATGTTATTCTATTGAATATCCTATGAATTCCTATTCATTTCATCTTGTGTTACTTGTAATGGTATTACCTTAAATGAACAATATATATACACATACATACATACATATATACATATACATATACACACACACATATACATATATACATACACACACATATGTGTGTGTGTGTAAAGAATGAGTCTTATATGAAAGCATGTGTTTTAGGTTGCCTATGCTTTGAAAGATTAAGATATAAGATGTGTTGCTTTTATGAATTTCATTGGGACAACCCATTCATAATATGGAATAAACTAAACTAGTCTATATTTGGTTGGATTTTTAAGTATTGAACATATCTTTTTATCTAAATGTGTAGAGTTAATGTAATTAAGCCAATCATGAATAAAGACTATGGTGTCTCATAGTGAATCTTTTTATAAAATGAGTCATATCTGGTTATGACCATTTGTATTCA
This sequence comes from Torreya grandis, assembly GCA_037957365.1. Lineage (NCBI taxonomy): Eukaryota > Viridiplantae > Streptophyta > Pinopsida > Cupressales > Taxaceae > Torreya > Torreya grandis. Next base: position 4,737,831 of record JARHVA010000101.1, read on the forward strand.
GAATATTGGGAAGGAGTCGTTAGGTAATGAAAGATTCTTTAGGCCTTATGGATTTTCTCATGAAAGATAGTGAGTTATGTGAATCTAGGAATTTGACTCAAGAGAGGATGGTTAGTATGGTGTTAGTTCCAAAATGAAAACAAAATGAAAGAAACACACAAACTAGCATAACATATCTAGGCTTAGACACTAGGGAGAGCTTAGTTAATAAACATGAATAAAACACACAACTAAAATGCAAAAAAAACCTTCTTTTATCTTCCTTAGATGCTCAAAAATGCTTGTTGTAGTCACTTACTCGGCGTGTGCTCATGAAGTCTTCATCAAAGGAGGCTTGGCCATCTCCTCTTCTCCTTGGCACCTTTGACTTATGGCTTCGCTTGGAATCAATTTGACATGGTAACACTAATTGTAATAGCCTTTAGAATTATTTGTGCATTATAACTTTACATTATCATGTCTTAAAAATGATGTGGTAAAGCCTCCTATTTATAGATTTTTTCAAATGTATAGAATCAAATTGAACTGTCCATCTCAAGATTAAGATGTGTGGCCAAGGATTATTCCAATTTTGTAATTAAAATTGATAAATATGCTCATCAATATTTGGGATAGAGGAACAATTAAGAGGCATGGAGGACATGAATCCTGATATTTGTGGCATTTATGGCCTAGGGATGTCTTCCAAAGAAAAGAGGTCACCTGATGATGTAGATATTTAATATTCATTTTTAAAAATAAGTATTCAACAAGTTTCCATATAATTATTAATTATGCCTTGATTTTGATTAATTAGATCTTAAGCATGATTAAGCACTTTATGCATAAATTACTCAAATTGATCAGAATGCCTTGTTATTGGTCTAAAATTTGACTGGATTAGAATTGGAAGTCAATGTCAGATGCGTTAGAACCATATTCCCATTTAGGATGTTACCAAAAACAAACAACAAAGGAACATGTCTCGTGTAAGATATTTGATAGGAAAGAGAAATTCAAAGTACCTAGGTGCAAAATTGGCATTTTGACTTGAAATGATCTGATCAAAATTAGCTAGCCCATAAATTATATTTCAACATTTAATGATACCTTGGCTAAAATCAAAACTTGAATATGTCAATTTCACATCATTTAGCATGTTTTAGTGTTTTTAGGCCAAATTGTGCATTTTAGGTGGAAATTGGTCAAAACCCTAGTTGCAGGTTAATGGTGGCTAGATTTAGGTGTTTATAGTTTGCCCCTATTTGGGAAGGCATTGCAAGCTATAAACATAGTAATGTCTTCTCAAAGAATGAAAAGGCCTTGTATGCCTACAATTACAATGATGATAAATTAATTATATGATGCCCCCTTGAGGGAATGGTTGGTACAATTAAGTCAAAAAACGGTCCCTTGAAAAGAAAGAAGTAAAATGAGGGGACCAAAGAAAGGAAAAATGATGGGGTGAAAACATAATGATATTGAAAAAATAGTCAAAATCATTGAGAATACAAGTGGGATGGTGCACAATGGTTTGCTCAAAGGTAGTTATAAACATTGTACCCTGATAGTGGCAACATGGTATGATAACACAATGAGTTTGCCCAAAGGTAGTTATAATCATTGAGAAGATGGAGCTACCCCTGTTAGGATAGACAAACAAGATAATAACATGCCCTTGTATGGGTGGAAAACATAAAGTGGTGACAACACAATGATTTTCCCAAAGGTGGTTATAATCATTGAGAAGATGGAGCTGCCCCTATTAGGATAGACAAAAAAGATAATAACATGCCCTTATATGGGAAAAAAACATAAAGTGGTGAAAACACAATGATTTGCCCAAAGTCAGTTATAATCATTGAGAAATGTAGGTGGGACAGTGTGTAATGATTTTCCCATAGGTGGTTATATTCATTGGATCCTGATTATGGAAAACATGATAAACTTGGCTGAGGATGATGATAAATTAACACATAGGGTAATGATGAATTAGAACAACCTACTAGTATGTACATGCTCATCTAAACTAATAAAGGCTGAAATTCTTTCATGGTTAATTACTCCTTTTGGAGTATGATTGGGATTAAATTAGGATGTCGGTGCTAAAGAGATGATGCCATTGATGAATAGACTTCTTTAAGTTGAGGTTTGTTATAACACATGTTGGTAGGCATCATGGTATAACATCATGAGGACTTGGCCAAAATATGCATAAAGACTAACTCCCGTAATCCAATACTCAATAGAAAATAATGCACCAATGATAGAAACCATGATGACAATGTAAACATATGAATATCGATAGATTCAAGTATAAGTGTGGGCTAAGAATCACCCAATGAACACATATAAACTGAGTCAAGGCAACAGTGTTGAAAGCAAACAAATAGGCACACAAATAAAACAACAAAGAAACAAATAAAGAAACACTAAAAAAAAACCATACAAATAGTGCCCATAAAAAAAAGGTGACAACTGTAACAAATGAACAAAATGGGGGAAATAGAAAAGGAAAGGGGTGGCCGAGCTTTCTCCATATGCAATAGGCAAGTGGACACTACCTACATAGTTCCATAGATGTAATATCCAATTAAAAAACTTTAGGCCAAATGTAGTTCTCCTAGGGAATGAGAAGAATGTAATAATTGATAAAAACAAACAGAATGGATGTGATAGAAGAAGAGGAATGATCTTTCAAAATAGCAAGTGCATGAGATAAAAGGCCAAAAAAGATGGAGAAACTAAATGACAAGTGATTTGATTGTAACTTAGTAAGGGTTCCCAAAATCCTTAAGGCAAAGAAGTGGTCAATGTTTTAATACTTTTCTAATGTTTTTTCAAATGTTTTTGGAATTGTTTTAGAGTGTCTCAGCTCAATCAAGAATGACGAGACACTAAATGGTTCAATCTCATAAAATGGTTAGAGAATTTAAACTAAAGTTGCTTTCAAAATGATGAAAGAGTGGCTTAGGTTGCTCACAAAATAGTGAGAGAATGGCTAGAGGGTGACTGAGCTAACCTCAACAAGTATCGAGTGCTACTTATATAGTCTCAGAGTAGGACCTCAAGTCACTATAGTTCTACCCTTTCAATGGAGGAATTTGACTAGTGTAGTAGTCAATTCAAACAAAATAGGCACAATTGGTATGCCAAATCTTAATAAACAAATGTTGCCCCTAGTTTTCCCATAGGTGGTTATAACTAGGACACAATGAAATGGATCAATGGTACTAAGTTGCCAAAAGGCGATTATAATTAGTAATCGGATTGGTGATAAGAAAGAATAACAAACAAAGGATGCAACTACTAAAACTTTTACCACACTAATTCAAAATATGAGGTCTGTCTAAAGTATGTGAACTAATTAATGAAACTGATCAGATACCTTGATGCTAAAAATGCATAACAAGTGGTAAAAACTAGGGTCAAATAGGCTAGGCTTTAGAACACACTGGGCTGATAGGTTGGAAGCAGAAAGTGGATACGACTAAGAAGATGGATAAGGATGATATTTGTAAAAAGAAAAATAGTGATGAAATGGTATAACTAAAATGGTCTTTACAAAAAATACACCTTAGCACTCAAAGATAGTACCACTTGAGATGAATAATATTCATTGGCTCAGGAAGTTCATCTCTTTTTGGTGTGGCAAGCCTGTATGCTCATGATCCATAATCTATAGTAATGATGAAAGGCCCTATCCAGTTTGGTTTGAATTTTCCTTTATGCTTCTTCTTAATCATGGTATTATTTTGGTTTTCTTTAAGAATAAGATCACCAAGTTCAAATGTTCTATACTTAACATGTTGATTATAGTGGCTTTTGAGTCAATTCTGATATGCTTGAAGATTATTGAGCACAGTTGTACATTTCTCATCAAGTAGGTCTAGCTCTTACAGGCGAGCTACTTGATAGTCATGATCATCCAGGACATGATTGAAAGAGATACATAGTGAAGGTAATTCAACCTCAATGGGAAGGATGGGTTCAATACCATAAACAAGTGAGTATGGAGTGGCTCCTATGGGGGTACAATGATTGGTATGGTATGCCCAAATGGTAAGAAATATCTGTAGGTGCCAATCATGATCGACATCATTGACAATCATTTTGAGAATATTGATAATGATTTTGTTGGATGCCTCAACTTGGCCATTATCTTAAGGGTAATATGTTTTATAAAAATGTTGTGTGATGTTATATTCATTACATAGTTAATCTACATCTTTATTCTTGAATGATCCTCCAATATCAGATATAATGTCAGAGGGGATACCATAGCGGCAAAATAGATGGTTGAAAATGAATTTGGAAATTTGATTTCCAATCATGTAAGTGAGGGGTATAATTTAACCCAATCAGTGAAATACTCAGTGGCAGTAAGGATATGTTTATGGCCATTAGATGAAGTGGGGTTGATCTTCCCAATGAGGTCAAGTCTCCATGTAGAAAATGGCCATAGTGTCAACATCAATTTTAGAGTTTTAGCTGGGGCATGAATCAGATTAGCATGCCATTGACATTTATCACACTTCTTTACATATTCAGAAACATCTCAATCTATCATGGGCCAATAATAACTAGTATGCAAGATATTTTTGGATAGGACTGCCCTGATAGAATGAGCTCCACATATTTTCTTTGTGTACTTCTCTAAATGCTAGTGTAGACTCTGTCGAAGTTAAATAATGAAGCAAAGTTCCATCAAAACTATGATGATAAAGGGTAGATTCAAATAGAGCATAATGAGTGGAATGGTGAAAGAATAATTTGGTTTGTTTCTGAGATATGTAAGGTGGCATAACTTGGTCATGAAGGTAGTTATAAAGGTTTGAGTACCAGATAGAATTAGGACCAACAATATCACAAATCATTACAATGGTTAAAGGTTCATGAGATGGTGTTGACAAATTCTTGATGAAGAATTGATACTCTCTAGATTTATCTATTTGTCAAATTAGAGAGCCAATAGTAGCCATGGCATCTGTAGTTCTATTACTAGCCCTTGTATGTACTCATACTGAATGTTGGCAATTTGTTGCTTAAGAGTGTCGACCATGGTTTTATATAGAACCAGCTTGTCCTCTTTAGTCTAAAAATGATCTATGACCTAATTGATGATTAACTAAGATTCACCATAAACTTGGAGATGAGATATGTTCCAATGCACTACCTATCGAAGTCCTGCAACAAGTGCTTCATACTTAACCATGTTATTTATATAAGAAAAGTTGATTATAAAAGATTTAGGGATTAGATCCCCTTGTGATGTAATAAAAAATAGGCCTGGTCCCGATCCATGTGCAGTAAATCAACCATCAAAATACATATTCCAAGGCTACTCCTCAAGGGGTGTGTCAATGACGGTCATTATGGATTCATCAAAAAATTGAAATGTGAGTGGTTGTGTGTTTGTGAGAGGTGCTTCCACAAGTTGATCTGTAAGAACTTATCCCTTGATTGCCTTTTGATTGACATACTCTATGTCAAGTTTACTAAGAAGCATGATCCATTTAGCCATTCTACCTTGTAAAGCTATTTTAGATTGTAGATACTTGAGTGGATCTACTTTTGAAATGACCATGGTCTTATTATTCAGCATGTAATAACATAGTTTCTGAGCTATGAAGACCATGGCTAGACAAGATTTTTAATAGGTGCATAGTTATGTTTATATGTAACCAAGGTACGGCTTAGGTAGTATATGATATGCTCTTTTCCATTATCATCATGTTGAGCTAAGTGTTCCCCCAGAGCATGGTTAGTAGCTAATAGGTATAACAAGAATGGTTTTCCTGACATAGGAGGTAATAAAACAAATAAATTAACAAGATAGTCTTTGAGTTATTGAAAAGTTGTTTGGTAGTTATCATCCTAGTGAAATTTAACTCCCCTTTTTAGAAGGTGTGTAAATGGATGACACTTGTCTGCTAACTGAGAGATGAAGAATTTGATTGAATGGATCTTACCCTACAAACTATGGAGTTTTTTAAAATTGGTTAGTGGCAACATCTCAATTATAGCATGGACTTTAACCAGATCAACTTTAATACCTCTGTGAGACATGAAGCTAAGTAATTTGCCTAAATTTAGACCAAACACACATTTATTTGGATTGAGTCTAACTTTGTACTCCCATAATATTTCAAATATCTTACACAACTCTACTGGATGGTCGACCCTAGTTTTGAATTTTCGTAATATGTCATCGACATAGTCTTCAATAATATCATGCATCATATCATGGAATATGATAGTCATGGCCCTTTGATATGTAGCTCCAACATTATTAAGGCCAAATGGCATTACTTGATAAGAAAATGTTCCACATGGAGTGGTGAACACTATTTTATGTTGGTCTTCTGGTGCTATTCTGATTTAGTTGTATCCTAAAAAGCCATCTATGAGTGAAATAATTTCATAACCTATCATGGAGTTGATGATCATGTTGATATTAGGTAATGGAAAATCACCTTTAGGACAAGATTTATTGATGTCTCAAAAATTAGTACAAATTTTGATCCCTTTAGGTTTTTTACTAACATGTACCACATTAGAGATCCATTCTGAGTAGTCAATGGATTGGATACATCCTACTTCTAAGAGTTTTTCCAACTCTTTATTTACTAATACAATAATGCAAGGATACATCTTACATATATTTTGTTTTACTATTTTGGCATCAGGATTAACCACAAGGTGGTGTAGAACCAAGGTGGGGTCTAAACCTGACATGTCAGAATAGGCCCTTGCAAAGATATCTACAAATTATCTCAATAGAGCTGTAAAGACTTCATTTCCTCCTTAGTGAGGGACATGCCTAATTTTATCTATTTTAGGTCTAATGGAGTCCCGATATTTACCTTTGTTATATCTTTGACTAGAAGGGTCAAACCATCTTCTAGGATAGTAGGCAATGGCTTGAATTGTTGGATTATTTTAGGGTCCTCTATTAGGAATTGCTCTTCAACTTCTGCTAGGCATGATGAATTTGAATCCCTTAATGGGAGATCTGGCCATGTGACAAAAATAGTCAAAAATTCTTGAATAATTTTATCAAATACTTGTTGTTCAAAGTTGAACTTGGATCCACAGGCAAGTTCATCGTTGGTGGTCTCCTAGTCTAAATTCAAAGAAGAATAAACACTCCCATCTAATGGCACCTAAAATAGGTTTTCACCACTAGACTGGTCTTTATCTTTACTTTTTCCTTGGTCAAAAAATACCTCAAAGAGGTTTTCACTTTGTGACCTCAATGTTTTACTTATTTGTTTTTGGCTAAGGGTGTTCACTCGCTCTCTAAAATAGGCTACAGGATCTAATGTAATTGAGAATCATGACTTGTGATCTCCAAAAAAAACATTGTCTCTAAGGCCTAAGAAGTCACATAATGCCTCATCATTTTAGAACTCATTAATCGGCAGACTGGATTCTTGTTGGTCCCAATCTATTAGTTGGGGATAATATAATGACAATGGGTTATGATTAAGAGCCAAGGTAAAGGTAAAAATGGCATTGTTATCAAACAAGTTGGTTTCAGCTAGGTCATCAAAGGTGAGGCTATGATCGAACTCTGCTTTGTTGTTAGCATCATCATCACTAGTCGCTAATGATGGAGTTTGAATAAGATATGTGGGGTCACCCCCAGGTGGTTTAAATCCAAGTCCATAAGGTCTTTCATACTTAGTCATAGAAATTAGCTTGATAGTTCCTTATTGATTCAATCTGAGGCCTCCTCCTTCATAATTGTGATGCTCCATGATCCTATATACTTTTATAAAAATCAGCTTGGTTGTCATGTATAACCATGATTCATCCCCTTCAAGAGGGTGAAGTTCTAGGCTAGATGTTGGTACAAATGTGACAAGTCCCTTAGCTCTATTCTTTTGTTGCCAATGCATGTGGAGTGACTTTAGGTCACCCAAAGGTTTTTATATTCTGAGGAAGATTAGCAATATGAAATGTATCATGGGTCACATACTCTCCTAGTCCATTATCTAAAATGGTGAAATGATTAGAAGCTTTAGGAGGTGGCAAGTGGGAAAGGGAATCCAAGGTATTAGGATCTATGTAATTATCTGGTGAAAGATCAATAACTATAACCTTTCCTTTATCCTACTTAGAAATTGGATTCATGCCATACTAATTATTATAGATTTAAAATTCAACCTCGAGATGTTTGCAGTGTTCATATGGGTGTAAATCTCTTGGAATATTCACTTCCATCCCTGAGTGGAAAAAATTGATACATTGGTGCAGCATTGATGGGACTACATGAATCTCATGCAACCAAGGCCTACCTAGAAGCATATTGTATGATAACTCAAAATCAAGCACATAACAAAGTGTATCATGGGTAAAAGGCCCAATGATAATTGGCAAACTAATGGTGCCTTGGGATTCTCTTTCCTGATTATCATAGGCTTTGACGGTTATCATTTCTGGTTGGAGATTTGCCATTGTGTACCCAAGAAGCTTGATGAGCTTTAGAGACACTATGTTGAGGCCTGATCCATTGTATATAAGGACTCATTTCACTTTATGCTTTTATATAAACTTCTATGTATAATTGGTTATTATGGCGTGCGCCAAGGGAAGACATATCGCTTTGGTTAAATGTGACTTGTTGGGATGGAGCTAGGTGTCTAATGAAAGCTTGAAATTTATTAGGGGATATGTCACTAACAATAATGGATTAGGTCAAAAAATAATTCAAGATGTTCTTGTGGATTATTGATATTTGTAAAAAATATAAAATAGAAATTTGTGCTAGTGTCTTTTGCAATTGTTCCATAATATCAAACTTCTTGTCTTGGTCAGGAGTGAATGGTTTATTCTGAGGCTGAAAAGTTGGTTGGATGACAGGAAAAGTGGTAGATGGTTATGGGCCTGGGATAGTAATCTTTGACCTCTAAGTTGTGATTACAAAATTGGGATTAAATATTGGACCATTATTGCTAACTAATGTTAGGAATGGTGTGAGACCAGATAGGACAAGTATCAGTTGCCTATGCTCTCATATGTGGTCACATGGCAAGGACGGGTTGTCAATATAAGGTCCAAAGGGGGAAGTCTTAGTTTTTTGGTTTGATTGTATGCACTCCCAGGTCAAAGAAAGATTATCCATGTAATCTAGATAAATGTTGTTGTTTAGTAATGGTATAGGCTAATTATTACTTGGTCTAGGAATAATGGATATGGTATTAACCCCACCCCCTATAATATCACCTACAACCCTATTGTAGTCATGTAAAACTTCATGGTAGGTTTGTTAGTTGTTATCATTATAACCTTGGTTTTGTCCATTATTCTATCATTGTGAGTTTTGCTACTAATTTTGTTGATTCTGTTGGTTCAGCCTTTAATTTTGATACTATTGATTTTGCTACTACACTGGCTATTGTTGTTGTTATTGCTAATCATTTTGATGCTGTTGATTGTTATGTTAGGGAAAGGGGTTTTGATAAATCCCAAGAGTTTGATTGTAAGTGGAAGAACCATTATGCAATTTTATCTCCACATTCTCTAACATATTCTCAATTAAATGCTTGATTTAGACACATCTTCATAGATTATGCTTGATGACCTAATGATAGTCACATAATTCATTTTCATGGTACTAATCAAGATAAGAAATGCCTTGTGGATAATGCTTTGGTATAAGCTAACTAATCAAATTAGCTGTAACAAGCTTGCAAAATATAGACTCAATAAGTTCCCCTAGGTAACTAAAGACATGACATGCAGGCATGGTTCTCCTAAGAGGAGGGGTTTGCAATGGTAAAGTCTACTATATTTGCTGTGTAGGTCTTGGTTGGAGAGGTTGATACATAAGAGTAATCTAAAAAGGTGGTGTAAATGATGTTTTCACCATTTGGACATGATAGGATTTGGTTACTCTATTTCCCACAACATTCCTATTGAATTTGAATTACTTCAGTCTTTCTTAGTTATTGGCATGTGCCGATTGTGATGCTTGCACTTGAATAAGATGTTGATGTTGTCCATTTCCTTGATTGGTGCCTTGATTTTGATTAGTTGAATTAATCTTGATGACTCCTTTATTGATGAGCGCTCACTCAATCAACAAAACTTTATCAATGATCTCTTTGAAAGTATGTGCACATTGCAGTTCTAAATGATAAGCTATCTCACTATGCAAATTTTTGGTAAACATAGTGGGTAATTATTTATCTAGTAAACTATGAGTGAAATGGCTTGCAAGGGCTCTCCATCAATGTAGATAACTTGCAACACTCTCACCAGCCTTTTGCTTTGCTTGCGTTAAGTCCACTAATGAAATCTCATGCTTGAGATTATATGAAAAGTGCTGTATAAACTTATTAGAAAGATCATCAAAAAAATTTACTGAATTTCTAGATAAATTTAAAAACCACTTCAAGATTTTCTAGCTAAGCTCCTTAAAAACAATATCAAAAGGTATATGTCACTATATGCCACTGGTTGACATGCGATAAAAAATTCAATTAAATGAGCCTTAGGGTCACATTTCCCTTTGTATTTGTCAAATTTTGGTAGTTCATATCTTGGAGGAAATGGTATCTACAAATACTCCATGTTGAATGGATAGGAACACATGTTATCCAATTTGAACTATTTAGTTTGTTTCCTAGCCTGAATGGTAGCAATTACATCCTTCATTTGTTGTAATTCTTGGGATAGGAAACTGAAAGGAACATTGGTTTGAGGGAGAATATTGGTTTGGGTAAATGGTTGGGAGGTCACAAGTGGGACACTTTGACTAGGGTATGATGGAAATACCTATTAAGGTATATTAGTTTGGTTGGGAAATGGACCAGGAATATGCATATGTGGATTATGATGTACTTGAAATTACACATTTGGTTGTGTAATATTTTAGTTTATATTAGTGATAAAGGTTTGAATTGGAGGATTTTGTGGTTGGAATGGAGTGATATAACTATATTGTGCCTATTGTGGTTGAAAAGGGACATGCTATTGACTACCTTGTTGTTGAGTGGGAACTTGTGGACCAAGACCCTGTCTCTAAATTTGTGGCAAATTGTGAACCAATAATTGTCTAGTAAGTACTTGAGAAACATGGGGACCTCCTTGTTACATGAATCCTTGTGGGGAAGTGAAAATAGGTTACAGATTCAACATATGTCACTGACCAATATTTGCACATTGTTGACTAGTCATTGCTTGGTTTTGGATTGGCATATTAGTCTCTGGCTGAAGAGGTATATTTTTCATTACCTAACAAGGTAGAACATTAGTTGCCCCTAATTGAGGTGGCAAGTATTTGTCCTTTGTTGTGTTGATACATAGATTATGCTTGTTGTTGTGGAATACTACACATTACTTGTTGAGGAGGAGTAGGATTCATCACATTATATCATTGAGGCATGACATTGGCCGTTGTTTGATTACCTAATCCTGTAGGTTGTACACTTGAGGAAGCAGTCAGTTGAGGTTGGGATGTAGAAACACCTATTCCCTGGTATGATGATCTACTAATGGGATTAACTATAGGCACATGGTGTTGGCTGGTTGTTTGTGTGTTAGTACCACTTTGATCAAGATTGGACATTGTTTGCACATTATACACTATGTTTGGATCACTATTCTATGTAGAATCCGAAGACACTTCTTCAATAACGGGCATATGCATCAAATTATCTATTGGATTAGTTTGTACAAGTGGGTCAAAAATTAGATTCTCTTGTGTAGTTAACTCTATCAACACTCCTGTTGAAGGAACTAGGTGAATAAGAGGCTTACTCACCATGTTCATTTGATTGAAATGACATGCTAGATGCAAGTAGGTTTGATATGCTATTTGCATTTTTAAAGTGATCTTCCATGATGTTTTTTCCTCGATTAGATATATTAGGGTCTTGATACGTTTTTTATACTAGAGCCATGGGATTGTTAGAAGAAGCCTATTGATCGTAAATGATATTGTGGGGCACTCTTAATAGACTTGGTAAATTTTCATGGGGGAAGTGTGCTAGAAATTTGGCCCCTACCTCTATAGCTCTAACCAAAATCTTATCTTTATTCTCTAAAAAATGTCACTCAAATAAAAATGGATCATATGTGGAAGCCATATTAGTAAAATATGACTATTGAAGAACTGACTCATCCACTATGGGTATTGTAGCTAGGTATTGTGTGGTTTGTTCTCAGTCTTATTATGAATATGGTGGTATGTTAACCAAATAGTTAACCAATGGATCTTAGCTTTATAACCCTAATTGAGTATTATAAGAGGAATAAGAATCCATCTCATAAGGAATATTATCTACATAGGGGTCTTTCACCATTTCTTCCTATGTCACCACATTACTAATCCCTGGATTGTACATGAGTCCACTACGAGTGTAGGAATACATGTTGGGATCCATAGTCAATGCTTTGCGATAAAAGGTCAAAGAGTTATAAAAACTATAAAAAAGATAAAATCTAAAATAGATGATGTTCCAACTTGGTCTAGATTCATCAAAAGGATCAAAAGGTTTATGAAAAGATTTGTGAGGAAACAAGCTAGTGTGAAGTATTTAATGTTTCACTATTCACACAAAGATAAGCAAGTAAATGGACTAAAAATTGAAATGCCAAACTCTAAGGTCAAAGTGTTTCAAGTCAGTCTAATCTAGGAATTTGAAAGTTACTAGGTCTTTTGGTCAAATGTGGCATCAAAATATAGGCTCAAATAAGGCATGCGCTAGGAATCTTGGCCAAATGGAGTCAAAATCTAGATTTTGAAATAGATGAAAGTTTTAATCTAATAGATTTGAAACACTTCTAAAAAACACTAGGCATTTGATTCTTGGATATGAACTTGATCAACTAGGTATAAGGTATGAAACAAAAGGCACTTCAGAGATAGTTTATTTTCTCATAAATAATGATATAAAACTTGGTTATTTTTACAAATAATCTAGATAAAAGTGAATGATATAACTGTGCTAGACAAAAGATAAAAAAAGTACACTTGGATTGGTCTAAAAATGTAGGAAAAAATTTGAACTCTATGCAAGAGGGTCTATGAAACAATATTTGAAATGTTTTGGGTAGTGTAATGACGCTACACTACCCAAAAGGTTTGACAAAAAAGTTTGTTTCAAAAACTCTCTAAGGCAAAGATAGTTTCCCACAAGCATAACACTACTTTTCTTGACTCAAAATGTTGTGGTGCATAGACTCAAAGTGCAAGTGTTTAGCACAAAATGGCTTAAGTCTATCAAGTGGTGATAATGATCTTGAGTCTAAAATGACCTTCAACCCAATTTGGAAATTGAACCTAAGTTACCTCAAGTTTAGTGCAAATGGTGAACCCAATTAACATATCAACCCTATGAACTTATAAAGGTGCAATTTTGAATTTAGATTATAAGTGAAGGATTTAAACAACTTTGGTAAAGGTCTAAACTCAATTGGGCAGCATAATTGTGCCAAAGTGGATGATATGACTCCCAAGCTTTTGATGAACTTTTGAACAAGGCAAATTGATGATCTCACATAGGCAACATAATACCTCTTTATTCAAAGGAAAATGAGGACTATGTGTTTTGGTTTGAATTGTTTGTTTACACTAAGTTTTGACTTCAAACAATACTTTAATCTAGGAAAAAACTCAACTGATTAATCGCTCTTAGACTCTAAACTGACAAGGTTGCTTGGTATTGTTGGAATCCATCTATATACATCATTTGAGAGGATTTTAATTAATCATCCAAAAGTAAATGTACATTATGTATTATAGTTTTGACATCGCCCTTCTTTCAAATGACAATATTGTGACATGTTCTTTGAGGTGCACCTTGCACCAACAATACTTCTATGACAAGTGGGGATTTATCTAAGATATAACAAGTTTCTGAACATTCTATGGGAATAAATTACACAATGAATTTCATGCCCAACAATGCAAAATAAAATCATGGATTTTGTGTCTATATCACTTAACTTGTTGTAAAAATGTCTAGTCTTTTTTGCAACCACTACATCTTGTTGTTCACTCAGTGTAGTGTGATGTCTAAAGTGCCACTACATCCTATGTGTAACTTCAATTAGGAGCCAAATGAAGTCAATTCTGAGAGGTGAAACCCTAGGTCAAAGCTTCCCTAAAGAACTCATGGGAGGTGATGAAGTCCCCCTTGCAAGCCAAGTTTGCATAAAAACAAAAAAAAAACATGAAAGTAGAAAGACTTTAGGGTCATTTTCAAGGTCACCCAAACTTTGATGAGTTTTTGGGGAGTGCTTTAGATGACTTTCTTTCTAAGCCTTGGACTAGACTACTTGCAATATAAATTTTACTTTTGATTCCAAGGGTTTCCTAAAGGGGACAAATGGAAGAGCATACACACAACATCCCTCTTTTTGCCAAACAAAAATTTAATTTAAACAACTAAGTGAATATAAAAAGCTTGAAAAGGTGAGTTAATTTTTAAGCCCAAATGGAAAATGAGGTGGTGTTCACTTAACCCCTTGGTCTTTGTTGCAAACTTTGAAAACATTCACCATAAACATCTAATTTTTTTGTTAAACACCAAAACAAGGTTCCTAATTAATTTTTAAGCATGCAAAAGGTGATCTAAAACATGTTTTTAGAAAATGTCAAGCTTGGTCCTACAAAAAAAATGTTAGCATGTCCTTTAGCCTTGAAGATCTTTCAAATTTGAAATAATGAACTTTAAAAAAGAGCTCTCGGGTCTATGTTTTAAGAAAAACATAGTGACTGACATCAGTTATATAATCGATGATGGTTACACTAGCTAACTGATGATGGTTATCTAACCAACATCAGTTATACCAATAGTGACTGATGACAGCTATCCAACTAATGTCAATCTTACTAATCCACATCGGTTACTGTGCAAACCCATGACAAAGTAAAATGACAAAACAAAGTTAGAAAATCAATTTACAAGAGTTTTAATGATCCACATGAAGATTTTAAAGCTACAAAATGATATTTTTCATGTGTGGGATGCATTTGGTCCCACCGGGTGTGCCATATGTGAATCTATAAATTTAACTCAAGAGAGGATGGTTAGTATGGTGTTAGTTCCAAAATGAAAACAAAATGAAAGAAACACTAACTAGCATAACATCTCTAGGCTTAGACACTAGGGATAGCTTAGTTAACAAATATGAATAAAACACACAAATAAAATAGAAAATAAACCTTTTTTTACCTTCCTTGGATGCTCCAAAATGCTTGTTATAGTGGCTTGCTCAGCTTGTGCTCATGAAGTCTTCATCAAAGGAGGCTTGGCTATCTCCTCTTCTCCTTGGCACCTTTGGCTTGTGTCTTGGCTTGGCTTGGAATAAATTTGGCATGGTAACACTAATTTCAATGGCTTTTGGAATCATTTGTGTATTATAACTTTGCATTATCATGTCTTAGAAATGATGTGGTAAGGGCTCCTATTTATAGATTTTTTAAAATATCTAGAGTCAACTTGAATCGTCCATCTCAAGATTAAGATGTGTGGCTAAGGATTATTTCAATTTTGTATTTAAAATTGATAAATAGGCTCATCAATATTTGGGATAGAGGAATAATTAAGAGGCATGGAGGACAGGAATCCTGATATTTGTGGCATTTATGGCCTAGGGATGTCTTCCAAAGAAATGAGATCACCTAATGATGCAGATATTCAATATTCATTTCTAAAAATAAGTATTCAAAATTTTTCCATGGAACTATTAATTATGCCTTGATTTGGATTAATTATCTCTTCAGCATGATTAAGCACTTTGTGCACAAATTACTGAAATTGATCAGAATGCCTTGTTATTGGTCTAAAATTTGATTGAATTAGAATTGGAAGTCAATGTCAGATGTGTTAGAACTGTATTCCCATTTAGGATGTTACCAACATCAAATAAAAAAGACACGTGTCTCATATAAGAGATCTGATAGGAAAGAGCAATTTAGAGCACTTAGGTGTAAAATTAGCATTTTGGCTCAAAATGATCTGATCGAAGTTAGTTGGCTCATAAACTGCATTTCCCCATTTAATGATACCTTGGCAAAAATCAACACTTGAATATGTCAATTTCACATCATTTAGCATGTTTTAGTGTTTTTAGGCCAAATTATGCATTTTAGGTGGAAATTGGTCAAAAGCCTGGTTGGAGGTTATCAGTGGCTAGATTTAGGTGTCTACAAGTTATTTGATTATATCTTTGTTTGAGAACAATTTATTATTTATGCATATGTATCTCATTTTATATCAGTTTTGGGTTATTCATTTCAATCTGGCTTGTGTAAGAATGAGTAGACATATTTATGAGTTGTGGTTGGTTATTAGGAATAAAAACGTAGTTAGCTTATTGAATATTTATGATGATGTTGTGGATATAAAGGATGCCTTATGAAGGTTCCCCTTGGGATTTCATTGACAAGTTATGTTCCCTGTAATAAGTCCTACCCCCAATGAGATTGATTAATAATATGGAAGAGTTTTATAGAGCCTAGGTCTCTTATAATGATCTTAGTGAGGCTGAAACCTTAGATTGGTTTGAGCATCCTCTACCTTAATGAAATTCATAGTCGACCTCACAACCTAATTATAGGAGTGAGTCTTTGTGTCATTTTTTGGATGGGATGCATAATCTACTAAAGACTATACTGAATAAATTATTATAGCAAGCCATTTCTTTAGAGACGTTGGCTTGAGTAAACTCACTTGGTGTCCATTTGATAAATCAACTAAATCAATGAGTTTATTAGTTTATAATCATGTTCTTTACTCTAAGCTTAAGATTCATTACTGGACTTGATTTTGGTAGTAACAAAGTAGACATGTATATTTTACCTTGTTGTGTTTCTATTTAATAGAGTTATCTCTATGTTTTACCTTGGATTGTGCCTTAACTAATTATTGAGTTTTTGGTGATTTTTTACCTTAGTCATTTTACTCAAGTTTTTATTTTTGGCTTTTTATCATAGTCATTGGGTAGGTTACCTTGCACAACATTTTTCATAGCTACTCAATGAGTTCCCTATGCAACCTTCTTTGTGCAACTCTTGCCTTAGTCATTTGATAGGATATTTCTTGATCCTTTTTGTCTTAGTCATTTAAATACTTGACTTATTTTATAATTTTTCCTAAGTCACATTTAAAATTCTTACAAGCTTTAACTTAGTTAGTTTAGGCTTTTAACTTAATCCAAGTTATCTTCATCGATTAAATTCATCCCCTTGGACTTCAACTTAGATGCCTCTTAGTTGGATCTTTTCATGACCTTTTGCCTTAGTTATTTTTATGACTTTTTATGAGTGGTTTGGAAGAAGCCATGTGTCATCCTCTTACTGACCTAAGAGTGAAATTAGCTTGGTCTACGATATGGTTGGTGATGGGATAGAAAGATGTTACCACACGAGATCATCTCAATGACTTGTAATCCTAGGGAGAACCGTATAGGGAGTGATGCCTCTGAGTTAGCAACCTAGTGGGATGTTACCACATGGCATCATCTTAGTGACCCGTGATCCCATGGAGGACCATATAGTGTGAAAGCCTATAGGCAAGTGGGACCATGGGATACTTCCATGTGGCATCATCTTGATGACTAACGATCCTAGAGATGTACATATAATTTGTAAATCCTCTAGACAAATGGGCTCATAGGATAATGCCACATGGCATCATCTTGATGACCCTCTATCTTGGATATGTCCATACTAGGTGTGAATCCCATGGGAAAGTAGGTAAGTGGGATACCATTATGTAGTATAATCTCACTACTCCATGATTATAGAAGTGTTTGTATCAAGAATTAATCTTGCAGGCTAGTGGGCTAGTGAGATGCTATCACATGGAATAATCCCATTGCTTCCTAGTTATAAAAGATCCACGCTAGTCTTATAAAGTAGATAGAAAATGGGATAGCAAATTATCACCACATGGTGCTTTTGTAAAGTCACCTAGGAAGTGATAGGTCACAAGAGTGGCCCTAAGAGCCTGAAGGGAAGCTGGCATGGATAGGAAAACCATCAAAATGACCACGTCAAGCCTGACTATATCAACAGTGGATGAGGTCAAATTTGATGACCATGTCAATGTCATCTATGCCATTATCATTTGTCATGAGTCATGAAAGGATTTATAAGTGTTGGGCTGAACAATCCAAGACTATGGGCTTCTGAATTAGTGGATTACACTTGCATGAGCCTTTTGGCATTACAAGATTCTTTTTGTGATCGGATTAGATTTTGGTATCTATTTATGTGTGTTGGTGTTCTATTTGTTGTTATGGTATGTCGTGCCTACCTTTTGAAAAATGGGCATGAAAAAATTTAGGAGAAAAATTAGCCTCCTTTCAAATCTAAAAAAAGGATAAATAATCTCAAGGAGGAACAATCACAAGTCAATCTCTCATTCTATCAATACTTTTTATCCCATTACAATCAATCTTTCTAACATTGGCATAACCATGGGGTAACATAATTTGTCCATTAACTTTGGGACAGCTACATGAAATCCTAAGAGGTTCACATAAAAACTTTCCAAAATTATTAGGAGATGGAAAATAACATCCAAACAAACACATTATTGCATTTTCAATGGCGTATAGAATTTTAGGAGTTAAATAAAAAGACATTGCAGTGAGATTAGTTTTTAAAACTCTTAAAAATGGAGTTTTTGATTAGTTTTACCATCTTCCTTCAAGAGCAATAATGAATTGGGATGATAGGAAAACTAGGTTTGAAAGTAAGTTCAAACTAGCAGAAGATGCACACACATTATTGGCTCAACTCACTCAAATGAAGAAAGAAGTTTATGATCTAGTGAGGGACTTCAAATTTCAATTCAACAAACTACTACATATATTCTGGCAGCTACCAAGCCTAAAGGTCAAAATCATATTTTTTTTTCATCAATTCACAATTTCTAGAAGTAAGCTATCAATTGAGAAGGGCTAGAGTAGGTGATTTAAATTTAGCCTAAACATCGGTTGTTGAAGTTGAATATGATATGATAATGATTGAAAAATTTAAAAAAAGAATCATCAAAAGGTAAAATATAGAATACATGTTAATCTTTCACTGAACAACTTTCATATAAAATGGCTAATGACATAACAACTTTGAAAAAGTAGTTACCTAATTATCATTACTCCTTATATAGACATACCAAGAATAAATTATGTCCCTTTTCAAAGAGATCATCCTCGATTGCAAGCTCCTCAACAAAAACTTGCACTAGAAGCTCCTCCTCAACAAAATACAAATCCCCCTATGAATGTCATTTTGGAAATAAAAAAGATATTTGGGTATGAAGAGATTGAAGAAGAAAATGAATTAAAAAATCTAGAACTTGAATAATGTGAAATTGAATAACCTAGTGGTGACTTTGCAAATGTGTTCATGGAATATAATTTAGAAGAAGATGATTATGAGAACAATGTTGGAGACATAAACAATCAATCATTCATAGTCTTCACTAGAGCTCAAAATTAGAAAAGGAAATAGAAAGACAATCAAGAAGAACTTGCTAAAAGTATTCTTCCACAAGGAACACCACCTCTTGTTTAGATGAAAGTAAAATAACTAATAACTAAAATGGGTGAGTCTTCCATGAATGCCACTACTGGTTATCCAAAACATACCCTTCCTATCAACAATATTAGTATATCTAAAAATGTAGAAGGTTCTTCTTGTAATTTACTTAATTTTGACATAATTGACCATGCTAAAAAGACTAAAATCCAAATGTCACAAGATAAATATTTGAGAACATACCGTGATTAACTAGATAGGCTAGTAGAGTTTATTAAAGGTAAAAATTCCACTCAAAAGAAAGCTAATGCTAAAGGAATTCTGGCCACCCCACCATCTTCTAATACGATAAACTCTATGGCCACAATGACTTCCAAATCAAATAAAGTTGATCCTTTCTACATCTCTTTATTCCTTAAAGGATGCAAAGTTAGTAATTATATCATTTACATAGGATCCTAAGATTACATAATGCTTGTTAAAGTTACTCATGCCCTTGATTTGACCTGTACAAAATATTTTGGCTGTTGTTACTCAATGAAAACTAAACAAGTTCCACTGGTCAACCAAAGATGATCAAGTTGCCCTTAAATTGTTTCCTTAAAAAAGGATAAAAATCAACATTCTAGTAGTTGATATCCTAGTAAATTATGGTATTCTCTTGGGAAGGAATTTTTACAAATAACTTGGTGGTGAGATTCAGTTACATCTCTCACATGCAATGATTCCAGTTAAGGGAGTCAAACAACACCTTGAACCAAAATTGAAAACAATGTACACTATACAAAAGGTTGATGATCCTAGGGCACATATCTTATATGAAGACACAAATATAGGTAACTATTTATTAATGTCATAAAAAGAAATGGATATGTCAAAAATCATAGAAACTAATTCCATTGATACCTAGACATTGGAATTTATTAAAATTGCTCTTCAATAGGGTCAGGTGCAGGAGTTATCTTGATATCTCCAAGTAAAGAAAAATTTCCCTTCTCTTAAAAATTATAGTTTGAGTGTACCAATAACACAAAAAAATATGAATCACTCTTGTTAGGATTACAGGAATGTAGAAGAAATGGGAATCAAAAACTTGAAAATTTTAGTGATGCATAAGTAGTTGTAAAACAAATTAAAGGTCAATATGATGTAAAAAATGATCATTTGAAACATTAAAAGAACAAATTTTGGGAAATCGAGAAGCTTTATAGACTTTATCCTAAGAGAAGATAAATCCAAAGCAGATACACTTGCAACATCAGCTTCATCATTGATTTTTCATTTAGAAATTGATATAGATAAGTATAAAATTGAACTTATATATCGATCTAGTGTACTAGACAATTCAAAGAATTGGCAAGTCTTCAATAATGTTTAGGAGATCCTTTCTTTTCTTGAGAAAATTGATATTTTCAGGAATTTTTACTTTGAAGGTAGTGATTCATCGTATAGGGAATCTTATTCACAAACTCAAAAAGAAGGTGTTGTTAGGAAAAATATGAAGAAGGGGTGATTAAATTAAAAGGGAAAAAAATTAAAAAAGGTTTCATCTTATTAGAAGAACTCTTTGATAAGCATGACAAATTTATCAAGAAGATTCAAAAATCTTCTCTCAGTTCAGGAAATTATGAGAAAGTGAATATTGGTTCTGAAGAGTGACCTAGGCTAGTAAATATTAGTAAATGTTGTTCGCCAGAAGAAAATAGAAGATTCACCAGATTACTCCAAAAATTGATTGACATGCTTGTATATTCATACAAAGACCTCAAATCTTTTCATCCAAAAGAAATGCAACACATAGTTCCTCTAAAACCAGATGTCAAGCCATTTAAACAAAAATAGAGACAATATAACCTAAAAATAACAAGTATAATTTTTACATAAATTAAGAAAATGATGAATGCATGAATCATTTTCTCAATTCATCATTCAAGTTGGATTACTAACATAGGTTCAGTTCATAAAAAATGGAGAAATTAGGATTTATGTAGATTTTTAGAATATGAATAAAGTTTCTCTCAAAGATAACTATCCATTACCTATTATGGATTAGGTTTTCCAAGTAATTACAAGCTCAAAAATGCTTTCAATGTTAAATGGTTTTTTAGGCTAAAATTAGATTGAAGTTGACAAACAAGATCAACATAAAACAACCTTCACAACACCATGGGGAACTTTCGCTTCTCGACGAATGTCATTTGGCTTGACAAATTAGGGGCTACATTTCAAAGGACTATGAATCTTGAATTCAAAGATTTTAAGAAAAAAATTATTATGGTATATTTAGATAATCTAACATTATTTTTTAAGAAGAGAGAAAATCACTACAAATACCTTGAAAAAGTATTTGAAAAGTGTCGATTACATGGTATTTCTCTCAACCTTAAAAAGTATGTTTTTGGGGTAACTGAAGGGAAATACCTTGGGCACATTATCTCTAAAGAAGGAATTAAGATTGACCCAGAGATAGTTGAAATAATTCATAAGTTGTCTCTACCAACTAGAAAACCAGGTGTTCATTCATTCTTTAGAAAGGTGAATTTTCTAAGAAGATTTGTTCTAGATTTTGTAGAACTCACCAAACATATTATTGATATGATGAAAGAGAAACCCATATGCAAATGGATTAATGATGGAAAAGAGGCATTTGAGAAAATAAGATTCATTATTGCTTGGTAACTAACTCTAATTTGTCTAGACTTCAAAAAGGAATTAATTATTTATTGCTATGTCTCAGAACATACTCTCTTAGCCATATTGGTTCATTAAAATGATGAAGCTATCAAATATATTTTGACTCAGTAAGAACTAGGATCAGAAAGAGGTAATTGGATAACCAAAGTTTAAGAGTATGATCTCAACATCAAATCCACAAAACTAGTTTGAGGAAAAGTATTTTGTCAACTCATAGTAAAATAAATAGATTCTCAACCAATCTATTTAATAAATCTTTATGATCAAAATAAGAAAGATCTTCATTTTGTTCTTTTTATTGACTCTACTAATGAATGATTTGCATACATTTCCTTCTTTCTAACTTATGGAGAATGCCCATCCTATCTAGATACCAAATAACATATAACACTAAAATTACAATCCAAAAATTTTATCATCTGGGATGGAGCATTATTTAAAAAGAGTATTGATGGTTTTTTCCTAATATGTGTTGATACTGAACAACAAAAGAGTATTTTACAAGCTTTTCATGATCAAGCTTGTGATAGGCACTTTTCTACTACTGTACCAACCTATAAGATTGGGTAAAGAAATTGCTCGTTATTATTGACCTACACTATTTAAAGACTCATATGATTTGGTAAGGAAATGTGAAGCGTGTCAACATTTCATTAGAAGGTTGAAATTTGTAGCACTTCTTCTCTAACTCAAATAATTAAATAACCATTTCAATAATGGGGTTTAGATTTTTTGGGAGTTGTGAATCCCCAATTGAGTGTAGGACATACTCAAGTTCTTACTACTATAAATACTTTACTAAATGGGTAGAAGTTAATCTTGTTAAACATACAACTTCAAAAGTAATTTGTAATTTTATCAAAGAAAACGTCTTTGTGAGATATGGCATCCCAAAAAATATATTAACATATAATGCTTCAAAATTTTCTTATTTATAAATAATTAAGTTATGTTATGGTTATGACATTTCATTATCTCATTCTTCAAATTATCATCCACAAGAAAATGGTCAAGTTGAGTCGAGTGATAAGACTTTGGTCACTATCATTTTTAAATTGGTAGATGAGAACAAGAGGAATTGGCATAAGAAGTTATATGATGCATTTTGGGTGATTGTATAACACCTAAAAAAGCAATAGGCATTTCCCAATTCTAGTTGTTTTATGGGATAGACACAAAAATTCAAATAACACTTGAATTTCCTGCACTTCAATTAGCTAGAGCAGTTGAAAATCATAATTTTGAAAGTTCTTTTCTCAAAAGGACTATCTATTTAAACAAAATTGAAGAAGATATGTCTTGAGCAATTGACAAGATTGTTAAACATCAAGCCCAAGTAAAAGTCTTTTTTGATAAAAGAGCTAGAAAGAGAGATTTTCAAGTGGGAGATCTTTTTTTTGTGTGGGATAAACATAGAGAGATTAAATGAAGTCATGGTAATTTTGAGTCATTATGGATGGGTCCCTTCAAGATCATGCACTTATATGGAGATAATACTTTCTACATGGTTTATCATGATGGCACACATTTGTCATTGCCTTACAGTGGGAAATATCTCAAACATTACTTCAAGTGAAAATGGGTAGTCCCATTTATGTAAATGTGTACATATATTTTTGGCTTTTCTCTTTTTCCCTATCCCATTATTTTTATGCATGTGTGTTACTTTGTAATAAACATAATATCTTGTCTGTTGTTCCTCCCCTTTCCATGTATTAGTCTTCTCTTTCACTGAGTCTTTTTTCTTATCAAGTTTCAAGACCAAGATATTATTTAGTTTTTAGAGTTAATATATTTTCATCAACTCCTTCAAGTGAATAGGCAATGAAAATCAAAACCTTCTTCGATAAGATTTAGCCCAACAATGCATGTTGATTTCTCCTATAATTAAGATTGGCAAACTTGCAATCAATTGGTCAAATCAGGATCTTTAAAATCTATAGTAGGGGATCTGGCCTAGTATCATGTTTTCATTTCTCATATGATTAATATTGATGAACTAGTTGTCAATTGGTTAGATCAAGATGAATAAATATGAAGCATTGTCACACTTCTTAAGAATTCATAACAAGATTATAATGACTCTACAACCCAATGGAAGTATACTAGTCTATAAAACTAGAGTCTAAAATACTTTTCTCATTCTTTAAAGTTTGAGGTCCCCAATCAGATCTAGATATTATCTTGATTTTTGAATGGTGGTAAATAATAATCAAGAATAGCAAAAGTCAAATTTGGTCAAGAATTTTTTTCCTTTATTCAAGACAATTTATCTTTGTGAAGTCAAGGGGTGAAAAATATTTCAAAAAAATTCTAACTCTACTTTTTTATGTTGAAAATTTGAAAAATCAAAAACACCAATCTCAGATCTTGAGCACCCTATTAACACATCTTGTAAATCCCATTAGGATTGAAAACATCTTCGATAGAGTCTGATATAATTGAAAACACTACCACTAGGACCTGATTACCCTACAAGCACCACCCTCAGATCCCAACGTATGTGAAAACACCTTCATTGAGACCCAACATGTTGCAAACATCATTATCAAATCCTAACACGTATAAAAACACACTTTAAAATTTTATATTTATTTTAGATAACCTCCTTGATTTCATCCATTAATGGCATATCTCCCCTTACACATGCTAACCTATTTACATTTTTGACCCTATCATTATCCCTCACTCTATGTTGTAGATTTGAAACCCTTCTTCATGGATCCTATTTTCTTCCATTTCATCCTTCGCTCATGTGCTTGCAACCACCCATCATTCACCAAGCCTTTGCAGTTGATTTTTAGGGTTTTGAAACTTGATCAGAGGTAAGTCTCTTCAAAACCTTGCTCACCTACTGCATAGAAAACTCATTCTTTAAAAAAAAAATCTTGCCCACTTTTATACGTAAAACACATTTTTTTAATATTTTTAAGGTCTTGTAGATTCACGATCACTCTCTTGAAAAACCCCTGAAACCCTAATTTTATATAATTGTCTCTTTTTCCCAAAACTTCATTTTCTATGTTAGGTTTTCCTACTTGGTTTTCACCTTCCCAAACCCCAACATCCTTGCCTGCACCTCAGACAGACCATGAGATACATGCTTATAAATCCATTAGACCCTGATGGTGTTGCATACACCACCGTGAGAACCCGATGGTGTTGTAAACACACCCATCAAAAATTGATAGTAGTGTTTGCTCTACCCCCAAAACTTGACCCTATTACAATCAACATCGTTAGACTACCCTACCTTTGGGAGCAATTTTTTTGAAAATCAAGGTTTTTACTAATTTGTCAACACATTTTCTCTATCAGCTATAATATAATATGGGTTCATTGTTGGGAGGAGGATATAAACCGGAAGCACACAATTTGATTACCAAACCAAGCAACTTAATATGCGTAAATTAACCAGATTCACCAAGTAACTAGAATTCAAAATAACACAGCATATGAGAGACAATACCAAATTGTATTAACACTTTATATAGAAAAGAATACAATAAAGAAGATGCCACTTCTTCTCCACCACCTTACAGAGGTTTCCCACACCTCAAGTGAACAGTAATTCTTCTCCCCAAAGCTCTCCCTCTCACAGGTCCCAACACCCAACTCAAATACAGAGTTGGTGTTCACCTCCCGTGCTCCACGCACACCACAAGTGCTCCACGCACTCCACAAGCACTCCACGTGCTCCACAAGTACTCAAGGTACTTCAAGTAGATCTCCCATGAATCTGCAACAACCTGCAATTCAACAGACCATACTTATGGAAGGAACTCCCTTGCCTTCCTCTTGCTCTATCCGAGTACACACCTGTACTCCAAGTAGATCCTGCCTGATACTGCTCCCTGTTGTGTTGCTGTCTATATGACCTTGCACACCTGCAAATCAAACAATGGTTCTATTCACCTGTGAACCTCGACCTTGCACACA
Source organism: Torreya grandis (assembly GCA_037957365.1). Lineage (NCBI taxonomy): Eukaryota > Viridiplantae > Streptophyta > Pinopsida > Cupressales > Taxaceae > Torreya > Torreya grandis. The sequence goes on from JARHVA010000101.1 coordinate 4,763,950, forward strand.
CATACACCTGCAGATCAACGATCTTACTTACCATGTAGATCTCCTATATAGGCCATGCAACTGTGACCAAGATCCTACACTCTTGAAGAACCCAGCTGGCTCTCCAATCCAGCACCAACACACCTGGTACTGTGGCACTAGGAGGAACGCACCATAGCTCTACCTCACACACAGAAGGAGCTTATAATTATGCTCTCTTACTCCCTAGCACACTTTTCCAATACAACCATGAGTCTATTATATAGATCTCATCCAAACAATGATTAGACATCTAATTACCATAATTAGATCCGCAGCTATGAGTCTAAAATTAGCGCTCATCATGCAAACTCTTGGTTCGTTAGCTAACTGCCCGTAAATAGCTCGCAGTCAAACCACACAGGCGATCGACGTCGGTCCCTGTCTGCCTGGGGTCGCCGACACCGACCGATATATGACCGACGTCGGTTGCCTTCCTGTCTTACCCTGCCGACGCCGGTTGGCCAGACCAACGCCAAACACTTCTGACACTTAGCAACTCATTTTGCAACCTCCTCCATGTCTGCATCAGTGAAGCTTTTAGCTCCACAATCCTAACAATCTCCCACTTGGAGATAAATAGCTGCACTGTACCTGTACCTGTACTCTGTCTAATATGTTTCCTGGTTTGTATCCCTCTTCAAGCTCCCACCTGAAGACAACCCACCACACAACCTGTGATGTACCACCTGTCATCTGAGTAACCTACCACATCCGAACCTACAACACCTGTAGTGAAGTCCTGACCCTGCATAGCAACACTTGCTGCCGGTCCCTCTCAGAAAACCTGAGAATCCACTTCCCCGAATTGGCTCCTAACTCTCTGACAGCTCCCACTGCATGGGAATACTCAGGTCTATACCAGACCTCATGTGATTTCAGACACTGTACCTGTCCAGCCCTTAGTGTGCTCCGGCTCTACACCCTGAACCTCGCCAACACCTGATTCACATCAGCTCCCACTCGAGACAAAATCAACCTGTGATCTCCATGTCTCCCATGTCAAATAATTCCGCTGCTCCAAACTCCACCTGACATGCCACTGAACTAATCTTACCCTTAGCTCAGCAAAACCCTGTATGTACACCCCTGCTAGCTAGCATACTATCCACATACAGCAACAGAATGATGTCATGACTCATCATCCCCCTGGTAAGATAAACCACAGTAGTTATCCTGACACTGACTGAAGCCATGCTCCGTCCTCCACCTGTCAAAACCTGTACCACTGTCCTGCAGCTCCACAAGACCATATACCTGATCTTCCGTCTCACGTATCCGTTCTCTCCATTCTTCTACTAAGGTATCCATTCGTCTCTGTGCTTTCATACCTGCTGGCATCTCCACCAAGACACACATGTCTGGTTCTCCTCCAAGGAATCACATCCTCATCCATGCCAAGCTCACACCTGTTTCCTGGATCCTTCCTGCTATAAAATCAGCAACAAGTATGAAGAAGAAGAACAACGAATTTGAGGGCCTACTTATGCCTTCAGTCCTCCGTATGGGTGTTTGAGACTCCTTGACAGCGTGCTGTCCACCCAAAATCCGTTTACAGTGACCGACCTCGGTCACTCCACAGTCTGCATCCGACCGACGTCGGTTCCATGCGTCTGTACCTGACTACCAACCTGCCTGCGCTGGTGTCCCTGCTGCCGACATCGGTCCTCTGACCGACATCGGTCTTACTACTGCCGACGTCAGTCTCCTGACCGACGTCGGTCTTACCCTGCCCGACATCGCCAGCTTCGGTCTGCACATGACCGACATCGACACCTGTCTGTTCGACGTCGGTTCCTCCTGACTGACATCGGTACCTGTGTTCGCCTGTGAGTGATGACTTTTTACTCACGAGCTTCTTTGAATCAAAACCCATGTCCAAACTGCCCTGCTCAGAAGTATCCAGCCACATCCACTGGGTTCTGTCCGCCATCTCCTCCATAAACACCAAGGCTTTCCAGTTCTTAAGCCTGTCAAATATATCTATCTTCCGCTTAAGAACATGCATCTCCTTCCTGCTCATGTGACCAAGCCTACGAAGCTACGTCTCCGCAACAAAAGAAGAATCAGTAATATAAACAAGTAGATAAAGGATACCTGTTTTCTTACCACCAGCTAATTCAAGTGCATCCGCTGTGAGAGTTCTTGTGCATCTCTCATCACCCAATCTTTCTGAAGAAATTAGCCATATCTCCAAACCTGGGACCTGCATGACCTTCATCAACACCTGTGTGTTGGTCGCCTGCAATTTCAGCTTCACTTCCCCTTTGCCAATTCTTTGGCAAGGCTTACCAGCTCCTCTACCTGGAACTGCATGGAAAGAGGCAACCGAATCTTTTATCCAAGATTCAACTTTATCCAAGAAACCTGCAAACACATCCTGTGCAACAACACCTGCTACATCTGTATCTTCAGTTTCTTCATGCTGATCTGTTACCAACCAACAATAATCTTTTACCTGCTCTTTCTTTCCATAGGACCGTGAGTGACCATCTATGCTTTTCAACTCCTCCATTCTTAGCTTACTTTGATCTGCAGTTGCTCTACTCCCACTCGATCAGAAACCCCTGAGAGTGCCTTGTAACCAAACACAAAACCTGCTTCCTCCAACCTCAGCTCTGATACCACTTGTTGGTATCAAGCTCAAGAACCTACAACCAAGGCTCTGATACCACTTGTTGGGAGGAGGATATAAACCGGAAGCACACAATTTGATTACCAAACCAAGCAACTTAATATGCAGAAATTAACCAGATTCACCAAGTAACTAGAATTCAGAATAACACAGCATATGAGAGACAATACCAAATTGTATTAACACTTTATACAGAAAAGAATACAATAAAGAAGATGCCACTTCTTCTCCACCACCTTATAGAGGTTTCCCACACCTCAAGTGAACAGTAATTCTTCTCCCCAAAGCTCTCCCTCTCACAGGTCCCAACACCCAACTCAAATACAGAGTTGGTGTTCACCTCCCGTGCTCCACGCACACCACAAGTGCTCCACGCACTCCACAAGCACTCCACGTGCTCCACAAGTACTCAAGGTACTTCAAGTAGATCTCCCATGAATCTGCAACAACCTGCAATTCAACAGACCATACTTATGGAAGGAACTCCCTTGCCTTCCTCTTGCTCTATTCGAGTACACACCTGTACTCCAAGTAGATCCTGCCTGATACTGCTCCCTGTTGTGTTGCTGTCTATATGACCTTGCACACCTGCAAATCAAACAATGGTTCTATTCACCTGTGAACCTCGACCTTGCACACACATACCCCTGCAGATCAACGATCTTACTTACCATGTAGATCTCCTATATAGGCCATGCAACTATGACCAAGATCCTACACTCTTGAAGAACCCAGCTGGCTCTCCAATCCAGCACCAACACACCTGGTACTGTGGCACTAGGAGGAACGCACCATAGCTCTACCTCACACACAGAAGGAGCTTATAATTATGCTCTCTTACTCCCTAGCACACTTTTCCAATACAACCATGAGTCTATTATATAGATCTCATCCAAACAATGATTAGACATCTAATTACCATAATTAGATCCGCAGCTATGAGTCTAAAATTAGCGCTCATCATGCAAACTCTTGGTTCGTTAGCTAACTGCCCGTAAATAGCTCGCAGTCGAACCACACAGGCGACCGACGTCGGTCCCTGTCTGCCTGGGGTCGCCGATGCCGGCCGATATATGACCGACGTCGGTTGCCTTCCTGTCTTACCCTGCCGACGCCGGTTGGCCAGACCAACGCCAAATACTTCTGACACTTAGCAACTCATTCTGCAACCTCCTCCATGTCTGCATCAGTGAAGCTTTTAGCTCCACAATCCTAACATTCATCTACCAGGAGGTGTGATTCCCCTAGATGTCGACATCTAAGACTCCTACCAAGGCTACTTGGAAGAAAAATCCAAAAAAAAATTGTAGGGATAGGAAGAATCAGAGATGAAGTACTTATTTCAAGGCGTCATTCCTTTGTGAGTCTAGACTCAAATGTTGAGAACATAACTAAAATTTATATAGGGCATATCAACATGAAATATTTCTTGAATATAATTAGTGGAGTGCATAAGATAGACCCTGACCATAACATACATGATAGTGGATTAGCAAATGCAACTACTTTTCCAACTTTAGTGTAGATCCCATAATTGGTCTTGACCATAGCTGAACACTGTGACCCGTAAAAATGACGAGTGCTGAATCCTAAAGGAGAATATGTCATATGTTTATATCCAAGAATATATTAATAAGTTATTATAATTTACATAATGGGAATCATATGTTAACCTATATCTTGCTTTAGCTCAACCAACAATGATTACACTTGTGAAAGCAATAAACGCGGAAATAAATCAGATAGATAAGCAACTAGAATGATAAATAGCACAGAACAAGAGATACAAGAAACCACCCTAAAAACTTCTATTAAAACTCTTTACAAAAGGAATACAATTGAAGAAACTTCTTTCTTCCACACCTCTCTCAGATGCACAAGATCTCTCACTAGATCTCTATTCCTCAAGAGCTCTCTCTCTCAAGTACAATCAATTCCAACAACCTGGATTGATACAACTCTGTACTGTCCTTCAAACATTCACAATGTTCTACTAATACAATTCAACTCACTAAGCTAAGAACATCTTTCCTACATATAGAATTAGGAAACTTGAGCATGCACTTACAACAAACAGTTAAGCCTCTTGAACAAGGGCTCTAAAAACAATCTTGCCAATAATAGAAATGCGAACTTAAGACTAAGGCTTAAACTCATCATGCAAACACTCGCTTCTGTCCTCAGAAATAGCATTCTGGACACACACGTAACCGACGCCGGTTCCTGCCAGTCTGCATGTGACCGTCGTCGGCCGATCCTCTGCTGACGCTGGCATTCCTCTAATTGCTTCTGATCGACGTCGGTCGCTCCTGACCGACGCCGGTGACTGTGTAAACCCGAACATGTTTTAGTATGCTCCTTGGTGAAGCTTTTAGCTCCACACCCTAACATTTATATCCAAGAATATATTAATAAGTTATTATAATTTCCATAATGGGAATCATATGTTAACCTATATCTTGCTTTAGCTCAACAATTTTGGGATGATAATACCAATTCTTGTGTAAAATCGGTGAATAAACAATGGTTGACAAAAGGATTCCCAAGAATATTTCTAGGTTTTAATTCATGAATGAAACAAATGACATGATTACACTCTTACACAAGGTAGTTGGAAGCCCAGAGATAGGTCACTTCTAGACTTGAATGTATAGATAGATATGGATCATTCATCAAAACAAATAATATATCAATATGGGGAAATTGATCAGTGACTCAATCCATAAGTAACTAATTGAATCAAAATAACTTCCAAATTCTACATGACTTTATATCTAGTTTATGCAGTTTGTAGGAGAAGATTCTATAGTGGATTGAATTATGTGGGGAACATCAAAACTATAAATATATATGAATTTTACCCTCAATTTACCCTAAAGGAAAGTACTCATCATTTCAAAAGGGTAAATGATGCATTCATTTAGTATGTCATTCAAATGTTTGAAAAATAATCCTACAACATGAGAATATCTATGGAAGCAATGATAAATATTATAAAGTGGGAGTTTGGTTCAATTAGTTTCCAAATTTTTCTTATCTAAGGGTTTACGGATGCAAGTTGTCACCATACATGCTCATCATTAATTGAGGAAGAGATGATACATTTCAATATAAGGCCATTTGAAAGAAGGGCTTCATTTGATATAAGAGGCTTAATGACACACATCTTGGGGGATTGATATCAACATGTACCTCATTTTGAATACTATTGGCTTGATTGTAATGATGAAAAATATATAAGAATTAGAGATTACTCATGATTCACAATAAAATAGGCTAATGAATTTGGAATTGTAAAAGTCCCTAAGAAAATGTTGGATGATGAGGATACATTGGATCCCAGTCTTCAAAAAGAGAAACTTGGATTTAAATCAATTCACAAAATTAATTGAAGTAAGAAAGAATCAACATCTCTTGTAAGAAGAACTCAAGGTGTACTTGAGAGAGCATTATGATGGTTAAAATCTAAAGGAGTTGATGTTGACCAAGCAGGTTTCCCACAACCACCAACAATATAAGCTAATCTAGGGAGCTCTCACAAACAAGTAGAAACTAGGACATCTGAAATAACTAATGAAAGTGAAGATATACCTAAGATAGAAGAATAAGTTGAAAAAAAAAACATCTCCACAACTGCTTCAAGCTCCAGGCCTCTCAAATTTAAAATCAATAGGTTGGGAAATAAATCTTCTTATTTTTTAACTACCTATATTTTTGAAGATGTTCCTTTTCATATTTTTGTTCAATCTCAAACATTGGTGATAAACACTACTCAATATTTTCTTATATCTGATTCTTTATTATTTCCATCACCTTCTGCTCAACCTGATAATTCATAGTTTCTACCTCCTTTACAAAATCATAAATTACCACTTGAACCTTCACCCAAAACTTTGAGTCATTTAGTTGAAAAAGAAAAAAATGAGATAATATCAGAGGAAATCCAACCTTTAGAAAATACTCTTCCTTCTCTTGATTTCTTCACCAAATCTGAGTCTTTTCAAATGCAATAATCTTTAGTTAACACTGAAATTCATAATTTACTTGATGAAGTGGTCAAGAAAAGATAGAAGGTTGTAGAACCATAAGTGATTGATTTTAGTGCTATAGCTTCTTTCTATCCATGGATAATCAAGAAGCCCAAAACTATGACAAGAATAATTAGAGAAAGAGGTGACAAATATCTATTGGCACTTTATTTGAAAATATGGATCATGATAAAGTGACTAAATATTAACTCAAAGAGAAAGTTGAGCAATTGACAATAATGGTCCAGAAATTGATAAAGCTAAATCAATTTTCTTCTTTAGTTTTTCATCAAAATTTAGATATTGAAACATTGAATGTGGCAAAGGAAATTGTAACCATGGGAAAGGCAACAAAATATTGGTTAGAATAAATTCTACAACTTGGAATTAGTTATATCTAAGTTGAAAAAGATATATGTTTTGAGATCCAATCAAAGTATGATAATGTAACAAAATTAGAAGACACATATAATAAGGAAGTACATAAATGGGAAAAGTTGCTTCCTAAGTTAGAAGAATTTTCTAATGTTGATTCAAATGATCTCATTAAATCAAAAGTCATTTAGAAAGATGAAGCTATATATCTCAATGAATTTCTTGGAGTTACAAGGTTCAAGATTCATATCATCAAAGAAGTTTTCAAGAAATTCTACAATTTTAAATCCATGGGAGTAGATTCTATTATTAAAATAGTAGGAAGTCTCCAAAAATTAAATTGTTCAATTAATGATGATGATAGTAAAGTGGTCTATCCATATAATATCATTAACTAATTCAATAGAAACATCAAGGAGATTCTAACTCCTATATCTACTTTCAATTTTGGGTCAATTTGATAATTGGTCAAATACCAGTTCATCTTAGATAATATCAATGCAATAGTGAAGAAACATCATTTGATAACTAATAAAATGGTGTAACTACATTATGATGTATAGGTGGCTTTCACGTATTTAGATAGTCTAGACAAAGAAAAGGTACTTTAAATCCTACAAAAAATTGATAAGTATGAGGGTGCACAAAAGAAGCTGCAAAAATAGAAAGAAGAAATTCCTATTGTTCTCAGTGAAACATAATCAAATTGATTTATCAAATATCTTTGGCCCAATTTTCCAATTCAAGATTTTCAAATCGTATAAAGTATTATTAAATTACACAATATACTTCATGCAATTGTATTGAGATATTTTTACAAAATTTGAGTTGTGCAAATTTGCTATTACACTTTTTATAGTCATTTAATTTTGATAACATGTATTTGTAAGTTGTGAAAATCCAAAAGTAATTTTACGAGTTATGCAAATTGCTCAATGCATTTTTACAAGTTTTTAAGTGCGCAAAATCACTAATGTATTTTTACAAGCCCTTAAAAATGAAAAAAAGGTGGTTATACATTGTAACCACCCAATTCAAGCTATAAATATAAGTCAAGGGATCATTTGTAAGGATATTGACAGTTAGAAACATTTGAGAAAAAAAAATTGTGTTCAATACAAAGTAGATTTTTGCAAATTTTGTGTTCAAAGATTTCTATGTAGATAATTTATGTATCTATTATTTGCATGTATTTGATTCTTTATTTTTAGAATGTTGTCATAGTCATTATGAACTAGTCAGAAACCATGAAAAATTCATTATAGTATTTATTTTTGAATCTATATTTGCCATTTTCATCTCAAAGAAATCTCAGTGGAGTTAGAGAGTAATTATTTACTTTTTAGAAAGGAAATATAGAGGGATCATTATTTTGTATTATCAGTTATATGGTTGTTTTGGTGTATGTCATGTGTTTATATAAATACACACGTCTTTCCTATCCATTGAATGAGAGAGGTTTCACATTAGACATTATACCAAAATTCTTGACATTTACAATAGGTTTCTGAATTTCGCTGATTGGTTATGTTATCTTTTCATCTTTAAAAAAACATATTTTTCCTTTAAATCTCTCTGTCAATTTTTTCTTTCTCCAACCTTTTCATACTTTCAAGTTAAAAGTACTACCCTGATAAAAATCATTTTTGTTGTTGTAAATATTATATTATACTACATCATTTTGGTTTTTAATAAAGGTATCTCCACCTACTAATAGGAGGACTTTATCCCCTGACTATTGATGAAAAACATCTATTTGTCCCTTGAGAAATTTTCACACCAACAAGTCAACAAAACTGAAAAAAACATGAGTCTTTTGCTTTAGCAATATACCCAAGTGCACCTCAGAAGGTCATCAATAAAATTAAGAACATAATGGATATTATCAAAATAAAGTGTTTTAAAGGGCCTTGAAATATCATTGTGAACAAGTTGAAGAACCTCAAAAGTTCTCCATGATTTCCATTTCACATAGATATAAACTAGATCTTTACGAGAGGCACACCTTAGACAAAAACCCTTATAAAATGTAATGGAAGGTGGATCAATGATAATGTTGTGCCGATAAATTTGATATTGATATTGGTATTTCAAATGGCTAAACTATTCATTCCATAACTTACTTGATTTATCTTTGTGAGTAATTAATACATGGGAAGAAGAATTAATTACAAAATGAGAAAATGTATACAATACTACATGATGATATACCTTTCCCATTAGAATAATTTTATAAGGATATTTTCTCTCTCAAATGATAGTTGAATCAAGTGTCAAATCAATCAATTTACCTACTTGAGTGATTTGATAGATAGAAACAAGAATTGTTGAGAGAGAAGGCACATAAAAGACATTTGTGGAAGTGACACTTATCATTTCAACACACCCTTATCCTTGAATATTCAAAGAATAAGAGTTAACAATAAGTATATGTTATGTAGAACAAGTATCAAGAGAAGAAAAAAATTGTAGATCGATCCATGTGGTGAGTGGCTCTGGATTCAAGTAACCATTCAGGGACGGATGATGAAACAAAAATAATGGTAAAGAGGGATTTTAACTTGCCCTTGCCATAAGAAGAAGACATTATTGGAACATTAAGTTTATGCTTCTCTATTTTCTCATTAATAATATAAATTTTTTATAAATATCTAGATTTATAATATTCATTTACTCCAAAAAATTTATATTTTGTCACACGACCATTCTTTTGCTTAAAAACATTAGATGAAGAAGAAGAATTATGCCTATGTGATTGTGATTTTGGACCTTGATTATGTTTTTTAGAGGTATTTTTGTATTTTTTGTTTGGTTTACAAAAAGAGTATGTGATTTGGTATATTTTGAAATAATTGTCATTTGAATAAGCTTATTTTGCTTGAGTCAACCTTTTGGCAAACTCATCACATGTGGGCATTTTAAGAGTAGTACCCTAATAATTTTGGTTAGAGTAGAAGTTAGATACAAAAATTGAGTATTTTTCATCTAATTTGAAAAAAACCTGATATATAAGCTATTCATCTTCTTTTTTGATATACCAATATTGAGGTTATAGTCTTAATGAGTTACTTTTTAAAATATAATCCTAAATGTTATCAAAATCAGTTAGATTGAGAGAAATAGGTTATGATTAGAGTTAATGAACCCTAATTTTATCACTATTTTTAATAAGTCTTTTATCTTTGATCATACAACATTTACAGTAGCGAGAGTTGAGAATTGGAGGAGCCAAACACATAATTAATTCATGCATAGAGAAGTTGATGATACACAGACAAATTATTTCAATAAAAATAATATACTGCTCTTCAATTCTAATTGATTTATCAATATGAACATATTACAAATATATAGGAATAATGTTTCCTATAATAAGGGATTCCCAAATCCCTATAAACTCTCAACCTCTTTACCCATATAATAATAATATAACAATAATATAATCTAACCTATATCATAATATTGTTTATAATAATATTTTGGTTAACCAAATATTAACTAATAAATAATAATTAACCTATAACTATTTACCTCTTGGTAAATACCTCAAATATACACAATGTAAAAGTTAGATTTCCTAACATTCCCCCCCATAGTTTTTACATGGTACAAAAACATTCACACTCTTATTTGCAGTATGCTCACCCACTATAACATGCCCTATTTGGTTCATGACTTTGATACAAAGAGAGACTCACTCCTCCCATAGTTTTATAGGTTTACCACAAACCATGACATGAACATGAACACCATCTACCTCTAAGAATTAACACGAATAGAACTATATGCCATCGCATACTCATAGGTCTACATACTACTAACACAATCTTGTTGCACATGACCACTATTATGCAATGGAACACATCCAAAATTTATATCACGTGACCATAATGGACATGTCACTGAGAGTCATCTTCATAAAGAAGTAAGGCAATCATATGATCTCTACAGTAGCTACTCTCCTAACTATTGCGAAAACATTGTTCACCTCTTTTGGTTTTATGAATCTACCACAAACCCTTTCAAGATCCATGCATTCACTTACATTGGTGCTTTTGTCTTTTCATATTGTTTTCACATTAGGGAATCATGTTTGAAATTTTCACAAAAATTACATATCATGAACAGGCATGTACTTATGTTCTCATTCTGAAAACACACAATAGAATTGAAACACACACACACACACAAGTCACCAAAACATTGATGCATCCCCATTGTTGGTGATTGATGAGAGGTCATTAAAAGACCTCCATCCTCCATGTATCCTCCATCCTCCAGTATGTCACTACTCACTCAGCTGGTATGTCAATGTAGCTCAAGTGCATGATTTTTTGAGGGAAATCCCCCCCCACAATGTGGATGCCACGTATAAGTGAAAAAGCATCTGTAAGGATTTTTTTTTTAACAAACTTTGACTATATATGATATATGACTTTTGATAGAATGACTTAACATAAAAAAATATTCTTGACTCATTTTTGACACTTTGACAATATGAATATCTTTGATATATAATAAACAAATGACTTTTCCACTCATTTTAACAATACACAACTACTAACTCAAAAAAGGACTAACACTTTTGCTTGATTTCCATTTTTGATGATATTGACATATAAAATAACTCTTATATAGACTTAAACCAAAATATAAATACTTTTAATAAAATGATATTGATATTGATCAACTATTTGATCAATCTAAATACCTTGGACTTATATTAAAATATATAAATAATGACAAAAATAAAAAAATTGACATAGATAATAGAAAATAAGAGTTTAAAATTTACTCAATAAAATAACCTATTGACATGACATATGATAAACAGAGAGACGTTGGTCTAAAAACTTGTTTTAAATGATAACACATAAAAATGACTCAATGACCTTTTCAAAACTTACGACTAGACCATAAACATTTAACTATCTTGAAAATAAGTGTAACTTGATATAAAACAATAAACTATTAACACAATTTGATAAAATAAAATAATAAATGTAAACTAAGACATTTAGATACTAGAAAATCTGCATGCAGTTGTGATCAGACTTGCACAAAATGATAGAAAAACATAAATTTTTGATTCAATAAAATCCACATGAATCAAGAAGATAACACAACTTTAGATAATGTTCATAGGTGTGAATAACTACCAATCCCAAGAATTTCTAGGTATTGTAGATATTATATTGTGAGTTTGCAAGGATGACAATAGGTGAGAAGAGGAAAAGCTGTGGATGGGGATATACGATGGTAATGGAGTTGGGACAATAGTTGTAGGTTGACAGTGAATGATGTGCGTAGGAGCTTTGATATCTGAGTAGGAGGATCTCAAGGTGACTATTGTTGAAGAGATCAATGTGGAATTGGGTGACATGGAGAGAAAGGCTGGAACTATCTACAAATATGAGCTGAGCAGGGTTGATATGTGGTTGATAATAGAGTTGTTCGATGCCAAAAGCCTCTTTTTTAATGTGAATGCCAAGTGAAATAGAATTTTATGTAGATTTCAAATAATGTTTTGTATGAATAATATCACCATTGAACCAATACACTAACAGGGCTATTGTTTCACAGACTGTATGATAGAAAAATGAGATCGATGAATAATTAAAGAAACCTACACTAATGTATGAACTCAACAAAGGATTCAGCTCATTAATCTAAGGTAATACCAAGTTGTTTTGATACCATTATTGAGAATTAGAGGAGCCAAACACAAAATTAATTCATGCACAAAGAAGTCAAAGATATATAGACAAATTATTTTAATATAAATAATATACTATTCTTTGATTCTAATTAATTAATCAATACACACATATTATAAATATATAGTAATAATGTTTCCTATAATAAGGGATTCCCAAATCCCTATAAACTCTCAACCTCTTTACTTGTACAATAATCATATATCAATAACATAATCTAATCTATATCATAATATTGTTTATAATAATATTCGATTAACCAAATATTAACTACCAAATAGTAATTAGCCTATAACTATTTACCTCTCGATAAATACCTAAAATCTACACAATGTAAAAGTTAGATTTCCTAACAGCGAGAGACTCAATGTGAAATATTAACTCGGGTGATATAGAAAAATATATGAGACCAAAGGCCTCGTCACACTAATTAGACCATTTTAGGCTTCTCAATATCCTTGGTAGGTTCTAATTTTATGCCGATTGTGAATATATATAAACATTTAATTCTTAGTATGTTAGTCATTTATTATCTCTAAGTGTATAAGTTATAAGGAGTTATCATTGATGGATTATCAACTATAGTGTGCAAATGACAATGATGAAATAATATAACATAAGCACGAAAAAAAAGAACCACAAGTGTATTTGGTGTTATGAACTCAAAGAAGATAACACTAAAAAATGCTTTAGTACAAACCTCAAGTGTGAAAAAAAGACAAGTACCCCCAAAAGGCACTTTATACTTAGTGCATTGACAAGAAATGCTCCCCCTTCTAAATTGCTTATAATTACATAGTTCAAAAACAAATATGCGTACTTACAATTTAAATGAAAAAAGAATCTTCAAAATATAAGTTTATGTATAATATAAAAATATTCTAACCACAAATTTGTAATCTATGTGTAAAAATATGAACTTTAAAAAGATGGCCTTGAAAAAGGAGCTCCAGCTACAAAGATATGTCCAGTTGAATTTTTGTGCAGAATACAGGCCAAGGAGGTCAGCAAGAAAAAAATAAAAGTTTTGTGTGGGGGGTGTAACCATTTATCAAAATGGGTCTGCTCCATAATTTTCAACAACATCCCATGTAAAAAATGATGCTTGGAAAAAGTGATTTGGAGAAGCTTTAAACTCTTGACTTTGTTGTAATTGTATGTGTTAGCCCAAACTTTTTTTATTGTGAATAAACCACTTATAGATTTTAAATCATTTAAAAGTAATATATTATAAGTCTTATTCAATATAAGTCTTTTATGAGATTGAATCATTTTTATCATTGAGATCAAATGTTTATGAAAATGCTACCAACCACTTCCCCATGCATATACTTGGTAAATGTAATGACAACAAAGTGCTTTTGTTGTTAAAAATAAATTTTTAAGCTTTATGAAAAGCGCTAAAAGATAGATAAATAAATTTATCCCAATATAATTCAAACCCTTGACCTCTTTAACAGAGAGTTTTTACTAAAAATATGATCATCAATGCGCCATTTAACATTTTCAAATTGTAAAATAAGATAATTTAATTTGGTTTGAAAATAAAGGATTGTGTTTTAACAAAAAAATAAAATGTCACTTGGCTATTGAGTGTAGTGGTGGCTGGGTCTATGTTATATAGTAGGGAAGTGTGGTAGTAGGCATCGAGAGTGGAGACGTGGTAGGGCCAATGTAGGATGTAATGGGGATCAGTAGGTTGACAAGTAAACAAGGAGAAGTTTTGGGAGTAATGTGGGTCATCAATGGTGACCAACGTAATGGAGGTGGTCATATGTGGTGGTTGGGAAGGTGGATGGTTGTGAAAGTGGCCAAGGTAGCTGATTTTTTGGTAGCACTCAAGGTGATGGCCATTTGTCAGCCATTGACCTTCACAAAGGCTTACACTATAACAAATCCTTCCCACAAACTGTTTATAATTTTGTTTAAAAAAACAAAAATAAATATAAATAATAAATCAAAGTGATCCCCTACTTTTTTTCTTAAACATCATGAATAAAGTATGAAAATTTATAGATAAAGCAACCCACCCAAAAAATGAGAATGACCTCAAAATTATAGAATAACAAATTTAAGTCACACATGATATTCTGTCACACAAAATTTCAAAAATAAATTTCCCTAAAGCCACAAAATTAGAGTTAAATAAGGAGATAATAAGAGTGGATTCAAATAAGATTTAAAATTAAATAATTCAACCTTAAATATGTGGAACACCGATTCTTCCTCTTTTTAAATCACAAACATGATGGTTGTTTAACAATGGTGTTCTTATACCATATTAGAGAAGAGGAGATTCAGGATAACACACAAGCTCTCAACACTTCTACACTTTAGGGCCACACTCTTGTATTAAGTCACACATGATATTCTCCAAAACAAATTTGATAGAATAACAAAACTCACTTTTATATTAATCTCATAATAGATTTTACATAAAACTTTCCATTGCCCAAATGGGTGAGGAGAGGCTTGATATTATAAAACATTAAGAGCCTCATATATACAAATATTTGCATAAATATAGGTGGTTGCATAAATGCAGGAGGTTGCATAAATGCATGTGGTTACATAAATACTAATAGTTACATAAAGTTCATGCTAGTGTGAAACTTGGACTTTAAGTTACCATGTGGGTGTGCAACTTGGACTTTGGTGTAGGTTGCATTTTAAATGTATTAATTACTAAATATAATAAAATAAAAAATCTTAGCATAATTACGTACTAACTAGGTTTACTTAAGTCCCAATGGTGTAATTATAAAATTTACACCAACAATGCCAATGAATCGAATAAAAGATAAAGTTTAAGATATACCCTTTGATGTGGATAGTAGATATTTAAGAGCTCATAATTTGTTTTATTAAAATTAATGAATTAAGAAAATGTTTATCTAATTATGAAAAACTATTGAGTAAAATCAAAGTATATAATATATTTAATAAAACACTTAAGACTTATTTGGAACTTACTATTTATGGAAATATTTTAAAAGTGAAAAGCACAAAAGACATATAACTTAATTGGACAAACTATGTGATCAACTATATGACAATGTGAGGTTGTTGTGAATCAGAAACAAGGCTCCATTTGAATCTAGTATAAGGTCATGCTATTCAAACAAGGTCTATCTATGGTATCATTTATAGGGTGTGTCGATATCTGGTAGGTTTTTTTCCCCTGTGTAAATTTAGGTCAGTGTGCCTTCACTTGTCAATTTTTTGTGTGTGATCAGGGTCACTCGATTCATTTCAAAATTTTGTGTGTGATTGAGGTTGCTTGATTTGATGTAGAAGCCATTATGTACCTTCTTTTTCACTTAGAACCCTAGCTTAATAGATAATTATGGATAACTATGATAAATGGGGAAAAAAAGGTTAGTGGTTGAATTTGTGCTTGGCCATAATGTTCCTTATGTTGAGCCTTACCTACATACCAATACTCTGAAGAGGGATAAAACTCCATGTAGTTCTTCCATTCTACGGTGATGCATGTGAAATACTAGTGTAATGTTATATGTTCATGTAATCTAATGTAATTATGTGCTTCAACAATGACTTGTGACCTTGGAGGTGTATTCAGACTTAGTTCATGTCTACTTGGGTTGTGTAGACTCTTAATTTGGAATAATAAGTGCTTTCCTCTTAGTATGTATACAAGATAATTATGGTGTTTAAATATAGAAGCCTCTTTCCAACTACATAATAAATGAATGAGATATGTGCTTATATAGTGGCCTTTTTACATTTTCCTTGAATGGGACTTAAGAAACATGTGGGATGACCCATTCATTAAATTTTAATTTGAGCAATTAGTCATTGTTTGGCAAGAGGATGAAACTAACACCTTCAGACACTACTAGCAAGTGGGATTATCCTAAAGGAGTGACCTTGTCTAATGAGTAGAGACAACTAAAATGGAAATGTAGATCAGTCTAATAATGAGTTTAGGCTACTTGGAACAAATAATATTAATATCAAGTATCATAATTATTTAAGGATAAGGATATTTCATATAGAAGTAGAGGAATAACAATTTAGAACTATAGAACTGAACATCTGCTAATTGTGGATAAGGAGTGGTCAAAAGTGCATTGTTTTAGCATTGATTGTTAATTTTAATGACTACATTCCCCCCCCCCCTTTATTATATAAAATTATCAAAGCAAGAGTATTATATTAAAAGAGAGAAAGCTACATCTGAGCTTACCTATGTTGAGTAGGCTTGGATGTAGATCACATATTAAAATGTGTTTCACGCAAAACTAGAATGAAACATGTATAAATTGGTCTTTATTTAAGAAGAAAATATAAAATTAAAGACAAGAAACTTATATATTAAATAATAAGGAATTATTATACCTTTTCATGTATGCAAATGCTTGTGTTTTCTAGTGCAAAAAACTAGTGACTAGAGAGGGTTAAACCCTTGGAGATTTATTTTCGTTGAAATAATTGGATTGGACTATACATGCTCCTATCCTAATTGGTGGGATAATGTGATTAAGAAATAAATATGAATTTTAATCCATCAAAGTAATATATTAGCTTGGAATCTCTGTATGAATTCTAATAAATCATTCTGGTGTAAAACTGGTGCAAAAATAGTATGGTCTAAGTCTAATGTATACAACATAGAGAACATCTGTTTATAGTATTTTAAATTTTTTTGCACTACTCCCTATGGTTGTTTAAGGTGTTTTTGGGTTTCTGTTACATTTTGGTTTTTTTTATGGATGGTACTACCTCGGGCAGTATCACTAGGCCCAGACCCATGTCGGTAGTTGACTGCCCTGAGGGATGGAAAGGTGTTATGACAGGACAAGAGATTTTTTCTCCTAAAAGTACCACTGCAGTTCTTGTTCAAAAGGAAATAGTGAAAGGAACAATGCTAGACATACTAGATGATTTGGTTGAGGAAATCATGGCCTTCATGGATCTTACTCTTGTGGGTAAGTTTTTTTCCCTTCATCCTAATATTGAATCGATTCGAAAATGGGTTTCCAATCATTAGAAGATCAAAGGTAGTATCTTTGTCATTGCAATGGTGGGAGGGTTGTTTATTTTCAAATTTAATAATAAATAATATATGATTACCATTTTGGTGGGAGGGCCATGGATTTATGGTACACATTGACTGTTACTTTGTGTATGAAGCCTGGGTTTGATCCCAACGCTGATTTGAACTGGACTACCCCGATCTGGGTGAGACTACCTAGGTTTCCTTTTGAATATTGGGATGAGAAATCTTTTTTACTATAGATAATAATTTTGGTTAGTATGTCACTCTTGAAAATACTACATGGTCTAAATCCCATTATGTTTATGCTAGATTCTATGTTAATGTAGAAGTTCACAAAACTCTCCCTATGTCCATTGAGTTGAGATCTAAGTATGGGATTTGGATGCAATCAATCCTATATGAAAAATCAACTACATTTTGTCAAATTTTCAATAAGAGGGGTCATTTGATCACTCATTTTAAGCTTAAGAAAGTATAGGTAAGCCCTAACCTAGAGAAAGAACAAAACACTACTGCCATAGGAGAAGTTATTCCTAATTCTCAGGGAATGGGGGGTAATGAGGAACATGGCTCTAATCAGATAGGTGAGAATAAGGATCCTAGATTTTTAGATAGAGATATGGGAGTGATGATCAGTGAGTAATAGGTCCTTACTCATGAAGGCGAATGTTGAGATAACCCTAATCCAAAAATTTTGAAAGTCAATGAGGAGCTTGTTTAGCAGGTTTCTATGGACCTTCTTGTGCTAGAGGAAGGAGAGTTTCAATAGGATAATATTAAGGCACCCTCTATCCCATTGGATAACATTCAAATTTTATATGTAGTTTTCAATAACAAAGACATGAATGTTCATCCCTCTACAGGATAGAGTCCAGCTATCTCCTCTAGAATTAGGATTAATGGAAATTCTAAGTCACCCAAAGTAGGGTTTACTGTGTTTCAGCCAAGTGGGTGTAAGAATGATTAGGATGAATGGAAAACCCCTAAGAAGATGAGCCACAGGCCTAAGAAATCTACTGATCTTGGAATAGATCCTAATTCAAGGATATCTTCTTTAAGGGAAACAAGATAAAAAGAGGCAGTCGGTGAAATCATCAGTGGTAAGCAAAAACCACTGGAGGTCCACTCCCAAAAATATATTAAATGAGAGTCCTATCTTGGAATATGAGGGACCTTAATATCCCCTCAAAGTAGTTTGAAGTCAAGATCTATATTTTGGATCTTCAAATCAATATTCTTTTACTTCGGGAGGTTAAAATGTCTAAGGAAAATTTTAAACTGGTTGCTGACAGAATTTGGCCTAATGCTACTTTTCGTATCAGTCTTGTTGTGGGTACTTCAAGGGGTATTGTTACTATGTGGAATAATTCAAGAATCAGTGGTAATTTCACCATTTATAATAAGTTTTATCTTATTATCATTTTTTCTATGCCTTCTTTTCACTGGTCCTTAATCAATATCTATGCCCCAAATAGAAGGGTTCTAAGGAAAATGTTGTGGATGGATCTATCTACTCTCCTCTCCACTTCCCCTCATTCATTTTAGATGTTGGTGGGAGATTTTAATACCCCCTTATATCCCTTAGAGAAACTTGGGGGTATTTTAGACTAATCTGATAGTATGTTTGATTTAGCTGACTTTATTAATAGTTTTGGGTTATTGGATATTGAGCTATAGAATCAGAACTTTACTTAGTCCAACAAAAGAAGTGCTGATAAAATGATTCAAGTCAAAATAGATAGATTCCTAATATCCAACAACTAGGTTAATCATTCTAATATTATCCTCTCAGCTATCCACAAAATAGTCTCTGACCATAATCTTATTCTCCTTAATTAGATTAACTAGCAGAATCGGGGCCCTTTCCCTTTCAAGTTTAAAGCTATGTGGATCAAACATAAATATTTTAGGAGTCTCCTAACCAATTTGTGGTAGATTCCTATCCAAGGCACTCTTATGTTTAAGCTGGTTAAGAAGCTGATACATATTAAATAGGAGGTGCATGGTTGGAATAAATATAGCTTTGGGAATGTGTTTATGTAGAATAAGGTTCTTTCTAGAAAATTAGCTGACATTCAATCTAAAATAGCTCAAGGAGATTCTATGGAGGATATTTCTCAAGCTAAAAATAATTTAAATATTGATTGGAAGAACCTAATGAATAAGGAAGATCTTTTTTGGAAATAAAAAAGCAGGATTCAATGGCTTAAAGAAGGGGATCGCAATACGGCTTTCTTTCATCTCTCTACTATGAAACATAGGAAAGCTAATACAATTTCTAAATTGTGTATGGAGGATGGTAATACTATCACTGATGACATTGAGATTGGGAATCATGCTGCTCTATTTTTCTAGAACTTATTGATAGAACAAGCTGACAGTGCTGCCAGTGGGTAGATAATGAACTAGTTCCTCAATAATATTCCTACTTTGATCATTGAAGAGAACAATATTGAAATGTTAAAACCCATATCTAAAGAAGAAATTCATGGTGTTATTTCTTTGATGGGACCATTTAAAGCCCCTATCCCTGATGGTTTTCCTCCTATATTTTTTTAGGAGTATTGGGATATTGTGAGATATGATGTCATTATTGTTGTTAGGGATTTTTTTAGAACTGAGAAACTTTTAAATCAAGTTAACAATACCTTTATTGTTCTTGTCCCTAAAAAGCCAAATCCTAAGTTTCTTGAAGATTTTAGACCTATAAGCTTGTGTAATACCATTTAAAAATTATGCACCAAACTTCTTGTTTTGAGATTTCAACCTTTCCTTGATAAAATCATTTCCTCTTCTCAGAAAGGTTTTGTTCTCGGGAGGTATATTTTAGATGTGGTCATTGTCACTCATGAAATTGTCCATTCTATGGCAAAGAGCAAGAGTCTTGGTATGGTATTCAAGCTTGATATTTCTAAGGCTTATGATAGAGTTTCTTGGGAGTTTCTTTTCAAGGTTATCCAAAAAATTGGTTTTAATGATAAAGTTTCCTTACTCATCTGGGAAGCGGTTACGACAACCAAATGTTTTGTTCTAGTTAATGGGATTCTTAGAGTTTTTTTCTCTCCCATGAGATGGATTAGATAGGGTGATCTTGTTTCTCCCTATTTGTTTATCATGATGGCCAAAGCCCTTGGGAGATATGTCCACTCTAAGGTTCTTTCTAAGGAAATTATAGGGATCAAACTTGCTTCTGTTCTACAACTGATGTCTGTTCAGTAGTTTGTGGATGATACCATCTTATTTGGTATCTCTTCAGTTATAAAAGCCCATAATTGGAGGAATATCCTCAATGATAATGCTAAATCCTCTGACCAACACATCAATTTTTTAAAGACTGATGTTTTTTCTTTAACACACAAGAAGATCTCAAAATAAAAACTATTAACATCCTTGGTTGTGTTGCAGCTGATCTACCTATTGTCTACCTTAGCCTTCCTCTAACTATTAAAAAATTATCTCAAGAATTTTGGAATGGTATCTTGGAAATAACTCAAAAGAAGTTGATTGATTTGAAGGGTAAGTTCTTGAGCAGTGCTGGAAAATTGTAGCTTCTACAAGCTTCCTTGCAAGGAATTCCAACTTACTTCCTTTCCCTTTTCAAAATGCCCAAGTATGTTGTTGACAAACTAGAGTAGATTCAAAGGAATTTTTTATGGATAGGTGTGGAAGAAAAAAAGAGAATGTCTCTTGTCAAATGGGAGAAGGTTTGCCTTCTTAAAAGTCATGGGGGGCGTAATATCATATCTATAAGAAACATGAATAAATCCCTTCTTTACAAAATCAATTGGAATTTTATTAACAATAATAAAGACTAGGGAACTATTATGCAAGCTAAGTACCTTTAGGGTGCTGACAATCTTAATGTCCTTTATCAGGAAGGGCTCCCCTAGGGTTCGGTGATTTGGAACAAAATACTGAAATCTAGAAGTTTGGGCTTAAGTGGAAATTGGGGAATGACAACCTTGTTAATTTTTGGGAGGATCCTTGGGCTGATGATAAGGCCCTAGCTAATTATGTGGGTAATGAGGCTATTGCTATTATAGCTAAATAGTTTTTTGGGTCAAAGGTCTATCATTATATACATCATGAGAATGGTATTAGATGTTAGAAAAATCTTCTTAATTTTTGTATTAATCATCCTTATTCTGAGGATGATATCTATCCAAAAATTGTTGGGGGATATCAAAATTATAATTTTTCCTAGAAAAGATGAGCTGTATTGGTCACCTAACATAGGAAGATACTTCACTATTAATTTTGCTTACCATCTTTTGATTCCTGATACTTATATAAATGAGATTTAGCATAAAGTTTGGAATCATAAACTTATTCCTAAGGTCAATATGTTCCGATGGGATGTTGCTCATAATAAGATCTTAACCCAAGACAATCTACAAAAAAGGGATTTCTCTCTAGTTAATCGATGTGTTCTTTGCCTCCAAGAGGAGAAAACAATTCCTCATCTTATTCTTTAGTGTGCCTTTACCATGGAAATATGGAGTATTATTCTGTATAAGTTTGGCATCTAATAGGTTTACAACAAAGATATTAGGGAGATGATTTTTAATTGGCTTCCTACTTTTTCTCATCCCTAGCTTAAGGAGCTCTGGAACCAAACTCTTTCTTTTCTTGGTTGGTCTTTATGAAAGAAAGGAACAATAGAATCTTTAGGGAAGTTGTCAAATATTCTTTTCAAGTTTATCAGTCTTTTGTTGATTCCCTCATTGAAAGTGTTGTTAGTTCCCATATTAAAACTACTAAAAAATCCCTCACTCAAGAAGAGAAAAACATTGATGGCAATTGGAGAATTCTTAACCAAATCCCTGTCCATGATAATTCAAAACATATTTTGAGATCTAACATTAAATGGATCCCTCTGACATTTGGTTGGCTCAAGCTTAATTTTGATGGGGCCTCTAAGTCCAATGGCACGACCAATGGTGGTGAGATTATTAGGGATGATAGAGGGGTGCTTATTATTGCCTATGTTGGTGGTTTAGATACTCAAAGTAACAACTATGTTAAGGCCTCTGATCTCCTATGGGGAATCAAATTGGCAATTTCCTTGGGCATTTCTAATCTACACATACAAGGGGACTCTAAATTTGTCCTTGATGTTGTTACCAATTCTTCAATAGTTGGATGAAGACTTAAGGATATCATCATGGACATCCAAATTCTTATCTGGAGAATTTATAGAGTGGAATTTTCTCACATATTTAGAGAAGGGAATGGTGTTGTTGATGCCCTCGCTAATTATGGTCAGCAGTTTATGAATTGATGATGTTGGCACCAATATACCAATGTTCCCATTAACATAAGGGAACTCATTCAGAAAGATGATTTGTCAAGGATGAATCATCATATCTACTATCCTAGATGGTCATATGTTTTTATTATAAAAATGATGTGGATGATTAAGTACAAGGGAATTATGAGCTATTTTACATTTTTGACTAATGTCATTCTAGCATTATTATTATTTACACGTGTTCAGCTGAGTGGGATAAGTGATTTTGATAGCAAGTTTCAAAAAATCATTTTTGAGCATGGGAGGAAAGGGCATCGATTGGATATTGTCAAGGTGTATCAAGTTATTGATGGCTCGCGAATGTTGGGTTATCTTCCCAATTATTGTTTCATTATAATTTTCTACCTTTCTAGAATTAATTTGCAAACTTATAGAGTAGAAATTTGCTTATGCTCTCAGTATCTTTGGCTCTATAATCTTAAGGGTAAGGTGAGAATGGGAGGAGATAGAATTTGCACATAGCCTATATCTTACTATAAATTTAAGGATAATGCCTTTGTCTATCATTAATGTAAGGAAGGGGGCATAACTCCCTTTTTGGAATGCCTCAATGGTTTTGATGAAAACTTATCTATGTAATGCACTCTTTCATGGCAATAGGGTTACCATTGGCAAAATTAGTTTCAAAATCTTCAAAGAGGTCATTTCCATGGTGATTGGTCTTTCAAAAAAAGGGACTAAGTTACAAAGGAATACTAAGGTCGCTGACCCTTAGAACCAAAATATTTTCTTGGGTGAAGGTGAGGAATTAGTCCCATTCTAGGGAGGGTTTGAGCATGCTAAGCTGCCTGAGTCATGGGATGAGATGTGTTTTCTCCTAATGGAATACTTCACCTTGAAGGTATGATTCACTAGGTTTCCATATGAAGACATTGAGATTCAGGAGATTTTTGAAGGGAGTGAAGGTGGGGGAGATAAGCAACAGACAGAGGATTATAGTGGTGAGGGGGGTGAACCTGTGGTTAATGTTGATGAAGGGAGAAGATTATTTTGGAGGAATTTGAAGAGGAGACTAAGGAGAAGGAAGATGACTAGGAGAATGTTATTGTTGATCTCAGGGGTCATGTGGAGTATGTGGAGTAGAAGGTTCATCCCTTGGGAGCCTCTATTAGTAGTATGCTCTATTGCTTGGCTTTGCTCAACTTAAATCTACTGGTGGAACATGAGTCATTGGTCAATGGCGAGGATGATGAAAAAGTCAAGAAATTAGATGAAATTGTGGATTTTTTGGATAAAGGCTGGGAGGTTATTTCTCCTTAGTCTAGTTTCTTTTTATACTTTGTGCTATTTTTTTTTATACTTTCTGATGTTTATTGATTGTTTATGTTGTTTATGATGTAGCTGTCTCTAGTGGTTCTTTTTGTTTATGAGCCTTTCTGTTCCTTTTTCTACTTCTATTAAGGGTTCAGCCCCTAGTTTTTGCCACCTTATATTATCAAACACATAGATAATGACATGAATTATCATTACTTCTATATACAATGGTGCAAAAAATAATCAATAAAGTGATCAAGTTTCAGACACATGCCCCCAATCTGATATCTAAGTATATTGATTTTGATAACTAAGTAAAATCAATTGAATCTCTGAGTAAACCTATGTAAATTTTTGGAACACATGTGCATGATGCCCCTAATTTGAACAAAATTGTGTGATAATCATATGTATAAATATGAAAACTATTTTTGATCAATGTTGAAAATTGTTCTGTAGACTTAGTATAATTTTGAGAAATTTAGAAAATGTTTTTTGTTAATTTTTGGAATAAAAATGCATTGTTATAGACAACAATGACCTATGTTATTGTCCAAATGGTGTGGTTATGTTTAGTTATACTTTATAGGAAAAAATTAAGTATGCATTATGTACTATCCTTTTCTCTATATGTAATGATTGTTTTAACTTAGTCCCTAAGATAAGCCATTGTACATGCCCCCTCTTTTAAGGTGAGTTGTGAAGCTTGTGCAATAACTTGGCTCAAAAGAAAAAAAATATGTGAATAATGTTATAGAAAATATTGAAACCTGGATTAGTAGTGATGACATTGGATATCATGGAATCATATTGATAATCTAAGCAAATAGTAGTGTATGATACATTTAGAACCAAGCATACCTAATGTTATGTCTACATATACATTATCAATTAAGCACACAGTTAATAAATGATCAAAACTGAGTACTTGAAACTAATATATTACTAATCAAGAAAGATACATGATATTGATCATGGAATTATAAAATTATGGAGATGCATGATATTGATCATTGCATCACAAACTAAGAAAACATATCAAATAAGATTCATGGCCATGATATATAAAGAGCACACATAAAATCACATAAAACACAAAATAAGTCTAAGGGGTTGCATACAAGGGACATGTTCAAATGTCACTCACACACATAGAAACACATAATAATTCTTAGAGCCACAAACAAGTAAATATTCAAATGTCTGCAATCTAAAGTGATGAATACACACAAAACATGAAACAAAGAAATAAACATGATAAGCATGCATGAAAATGGTGAATTGATCTACATAAATAATTTTTAACATTAACATATTCAATAAGTTGGGTATCCAATAAGATAGTAATGTGAAAGTAAGTGAGAAAAAATGGGAAGGTTTTATGTAATGTATTATACTATAGTAGGAAAAAAATTGATAGTCATAAAGTGATAAACCCTGAGTAAATGATGTCCAAATGAACTTTAAGTGATGTACAAAAGTTGTAGAAGGCGTATGATTGTTTTGGATCTAAAAAAATAGATCATGAATTCACTAGGATGATTTTTCTAGAAGCAGATAAGAGCGTAGTGTGTTACTATCTGGAAAAGAATGGTTTTGTCTATGTAACTTTTTTGGGTCTGAGATAATATCACCACCTGAAATTGTATCTAAAAGTGACAACCTATATTTTTTGAAACTCACTCTAATGCACTTGTGAATCATATTTGATATAAAACTAGATATATAGAAATACTAAATATATTAAGCACAAATCAATTGATGTAAATAAGCTACACAGATCATGCATAGGTCCTTATTTTTAAAATTTTAAATTTTTTTTAGAACATTTTACTTTTTTTTGTATTTTTTAATATATATAAATAAAAAAGGAATAACTAACCAATGAATCCTACAAGAGCCTCACAATCATTAATTCATGTATCTAAAATTATAAGGATGACCTTTTACGAATGGAAAGTATCATGCCATTGTGAAGTAATTGGTCTCAACTCATAATTTAAAAATGAATCTAACTCTATAATATAAGTGCCACTATCATGATGATACTTTGTAGTATGTTGTGTATGTTGTTTAACATTTTGAACTCTATAAATCTTCGTAAACCATCATGGAGTGTATGAAATTTACATTGGTGTTCATTGTGGAACACTCTTAATGCCCTATAATATCAATCTAGACATGTTAGAGTAGAGAGAGGGTTTTTAGAATCTCTAAAAAATTGTTTATTAAGTGAATTTTCAAAGATAGGTCTCCTTAGAAAGTTAGCCACTTTTTTATGAAAGTTTTGTACAGGTTGAAACTTTTTAGATTGCTTAATTGATATCTATGATGTAGGATCAATAACCTTGGGTGGGATGGAGTATTCATATCGAATACCATGAATTTTGATAACCTTTTTATTGAAATGTATTTCAAACAACTATGTACTATATAAGGTACTGCATGAAGTTATTGAATATAAGGACATCTCAATAACATATCAAAAACTCTTACACTGGGTAATATGATAAACTTGACAGCCAGATGTATTAGATGAACCTATAGTGGTAATGTGATCTCACCAATAGAACTCTGCACATGGGCATTAAAACCCTTAATTATTGTTATTATAGGAACTAAATCATTATCTATATATCCAAAATGAGAGATAAGTGTGAAAGTGAACATATTCACACTTGAACCATTATCAACGAGGACACTCTATAAAAGTTGATGATCAATGTAAGCTCAAATGAACACAAAGTGCAAATCAAAGACCATCGTTGACTATCTCATGCTCTATGAATGTGATAAGTGGTCTAGATGTCACTTAAACATGATATATACTAATGATGTCATTCAAAAGATGTTGTGACTCTATATGAGGATGATAAGAAGCTGGTAGAGGGTGTGCAATATATGTGTAATGCACTTCTAATTTATTTGTTGTTTTTTGACTTATGTGCTTAGGAAAAGGATCACTGAATATATTCATGCTTCTACTCTCACTTGGTTGTGCCTTTTTACTATTAGTAAATGTACCCACATTAATGATGTTCTTATTTATCAAATCTTGTATCTTATGTATCAAATTGATGCATCTATTGGTACTATACCCTGGTGCTCTATGTAAATCACAAAAACATTTTGATCAAATCATTTTAAAAGGTGTTTACTCATGTCAACCTCTTTAATGGGAGTGAGTGATATGAAGTTACATTCCAATATTTTTTTAACATCTTGTATGGATATTCTGGAAAGTTAGTAAATTATCTCATTAGAGGAGCAAATAACACAATACATAGAATAGGATTTGAAACCATGTTCATTATTGTCTTTTGATCACTCTTATTTTCACTTGGCTTGACTTTGTTTGGTGGCTCACTCAAATTATTTATATGAGAATCAAAATTTGGTTTGGCTGAATACTTTGTTTGAATAGATTCATGTAGAGGTGGAAGTAAACTTTGTTTGAATATGACTTGAAATTCTTTGTATGCCATAAGATTATTCATTTTGGATAACCTGGTATTATATTATAATACATAATATGTGGCAGGCTCATTGGATTCAAGTTTGAGTTGAGAAATTTGAGCATATGAAATCCTTTCACTTATATTTATTGAGAAACGTGCAAGGAACAAATTTGTCAAAGGGTTAAATGCATGAAATGACTAATGTGGTAAATCGTAAAACTACATTAGAGCATACTCTTTTAAACTTTTGGTAAATAACTTGGTCAAAAACCTATCATTGGATGCATAGTCCAAACATGTTACATAAAATGCTCTTAAATATTGCTAGGGGTCACTTTTTCCATCATACAATGTAAGCTTAGGTGCCACAAAACCAAATTGTAAAGGATATGCTAAAATATGCTGAGCCAATGGAGTATGCAATAAAGAATATGAATCAAATGCTTGATTAGGTTTATAATCACTTTATTCCATTTGTAACACCTTAGTTCATAGAGCTAAAATAGTTTTCATAATTGATTGTGCATCAAGAATAGAATGTGTTTTAACCAAAGATGGTGTAAAAGGTGATTGAGTAGAGATTGGCATATTAATTTTTTGAAACCTCTAGGTTGCCCCCATATTATAGGTTGGCACAAAAGTTGTATTGAGTGATGTAGAGAAAGGCAAGGAATCCATTGCAATATATGTCTTATATGATTGAACAATGCTTACAATTTTTATTTCCAAAAGTGTTTGCAAGATCTTATGATAATCTTGAGGTTGCTCATAAATTATTTGTCAAAATTATTAATAACTTGCCCTTTATTAGGCTATGCAAATTAATCATCAAGAGGTGAAAGTACATCTTGATGCTCATCTTAAGAGTCAATGTTGTCTTTATTATATTGTTCATGCTATGAAGTATTATCATGCACTTCTTCATATTCAACTTGTTCAATATTATCTGAAGGTCCTGATATACCCTTTTTATTATCCATATCATATGCCTTATCAAAATAAATTGGGTACCACTTAATCTATCACCTCTAATATAGATTTAAAAAACTCTCTTATATTGTATAAAATATGAAATAGAAACTTGGAGGATTGTTGTTGATAAAGAGTTTATCAAATATAAAAATCCTAATACAATAATAGGAAATAATAAAAGAAGGATATCAACACTATCAACATGGATGGTTAGGGTTTTCAATATTCAATCAATAGATGGGTTCACCAATATGTTTATTCAAAATTAGTGAATTAATCAAATGTTAATCTAATTATGAGAAATTACTGAGTAAAACCATAATTTTTAATATATATAATAAATCACACAAGACTGATTTGGAACTTACAATTAATGGAGATATACTAAATGGGGAAAGTACTAAAGACAAATAACTTAGCTATCACTCAGATCTGAAGGAATACAATGAGACTATGTGAGGTCATTGTGAATCAGGGACAGGGCTATGTTTGAATTTGGGACAAGGTCACCTACGTTGTCATCTATAGCATGTGCAAGCATCCAGTAGGATTTTTTCCCTTTATATAAATTATATCAATGTAATTTCACCTATAGGTCATATGTGTGTTATTTGGGTCACTTGATTTGCTACAAAAGCCATTGTGTACCTTTTTCTTCACTTGGAACCTTAGTTTAATAAATAATGAAAGACAAATGCAATAAATGGGGGGAAAATGGTTAGTGGTTAATGTTGTGCTTGACTTTAATGCCCCTTGTGCTAAAAAATACTTACATACCAATACTTTGAATAGGGATCAAATTCCATATAGTTCTCCCATGCTACAGTGGTGTGTGAAATATTGGTGTAATGTTATATGCTAGTGCAATCCTGATGTAATTATGTACTTCAATAATGTCTTGTGATGTTGGAGGTATATTCATACATAGATCAAGGTTACTTGGGTTGTAAAAACTCATAATTTATAAAAATAGGTCTTTCCTCTCAATGTGTAGTTAAAATAATTTTGATGTTTGCAATATAGAATCCTCTTGCCAAATAGTGAAAAAATAAATGAAAAATGTGCTTATACAGTGGCCTTTTTTCCTCAAACAAGACTTGTGAAATATGTAGGACAACCTATTAGGTGAATTATAATTTGAGAAATTACCCATTGTTTGGTAGGAGGATGAAACTGACAACTTCATACACTACTGACGAGTGGGATTGTCTTGAATGAGCAACCTTGTCTCGATTAAGAACAACTAAACTAGAAGTGTAGATTAGTTTAATAGTGAGCTAAGGTTGTTTGGAATAAATAATAGGAATATCAAGTATCATAATTTATTAAGGATAAGGAGCATATGCAAATAAGTATAAGAATAATAGTTTAGAATTGTGGAACTAAGCATAGGCTAAGTGTGTATAAGGAGTGATCACAAGTGCATTTTTTAGCCTTAAATAGTAATTTTAGTGACTAAATAATCATGAAAATGTTATTAATTAACCACCAAATCCTTTTCATGATCAATTTAATAAATACTAAAAGAAACATTTTCAAGGGATGGAAAATATTATGCATATCCTAGATCAAGTGTTTAGATTATCTCTTGAAGTAATAAATAAGATAAATTAAAAGTCATATATCATATATTAGTTGATTATATGACATCACATGAGCTACCATATCTTGAACCATTTTAATATTTTGTTAGTAATGTGGACTTGCATACATATCATCATAAAAATAGATTCCCTTTTACATTGAGTGATCATGTTTATTTTGGGGAAAGTGATCCCTTGCATAGCGATGAAGAGATTACCTTGGATAGTTTTTATACTTTGATTACTACACCTTATTTATAGGATAAATAAACCTATTTAATGAATATATGACTGATATTAATTTTAAATTCTTGTAAAGATTTTTGGTTAAAACTACGTCTAAGTTTTTTAGTCAACATTTCAATTCACACTCCATGAACCATCATTAGGATGAGAGAATGAAAAAATTGGACATGATTTTTCATTCTCTCATCCTGATGATGGTTTATGGAGTGTGAACTGAAACATCGATTCAAAAACTTGGACATAGTTTTAACCAAAAATCCTTACAAAAAAATTATTTCATGGACTGTGGAAACACTATTGCTTTGATATTAATTTTAACATGAATGTCACAACTAAGATATTGAATTTGGGTGTCTCCTTAACTACTGAAGAACAAAAAACATATAATGATTTATTGATATAATATGAAGACATTTTTGCATTGTCATGTGTTAATAATTTTGGTGTGTCTACTTTTATCAGAGTAAATACTATTATTGTGAATATTGTTTCCAAGATTGTAAATGTGAAAGATTAGAAAGATACATCTTAGAGTAGATTTATTAGTTGAGGAGGAAATCCAAAAGTTCATTAGTGTTGGTTTTATTAGACGTAGTTATTACTTTGACTAAATTTCCAATATTATACCAGTTGGAAAATCAACTGGGGACATCAGGATATGCACGTAATTTTGATATATAAATAAGTTGTGCCATAAGAATGAATTCCCACTACCCAATATTTATATGATTTTTTATTTTAATTTTATGTAAAATATGTTTTTTTATAAATGGGTTTTCTAGATACAATAAAATAAAAAACAATTCTATTAACCAACATAAAACTACATTTAATACACCTTGGGACACTTTTTGTTATGTGGTTGTTCCTTTCATAATTAAGAATGAAGGAGACACATATCAAAGGATATAACTCATAAATTTCATGTTTATATACATGTTAATATAAAATATTTTATCAATTATATTCTATGAAAATAAAAAATCATGTGCACAACTTGAGAAAAATATCTAAAAGATTAAGGAAGTATATGGTATGGTTAAACCTGAAAAGTGTATCTTTAGTGTCACCTCAAGTACATTGTTCGGTTTGATTATTTATAAGATGTGAATATAATTGGATTCAAAGAAAGTGCAAGTAGTTATTGAGATACCTCTTTCTTAGAGGCTTAAGTAATTAAGGAGTTTACAAGGGAAAATTCAAGCTATAGGAGTATTTGTTGCTCAACTAGCTGATAGAACCGAACCATTTTAAATATTATCAGGGAATGACACTAAATTTTAATGGGATGAAAATTATCAAAGATATTTTGATGTAATAAAATAATATCTACCCAACCCTCTATATATGATGCCACTTATCCTAGATCATTTATTATTACTATATATTTATGATACAAAATTCATTTTGAGAAATTTTCACATGCAACATGATGATTACAACACAAATATAAATCTATATATCAATAGAAATTTAGTGGATTATAAAAAAAAAATTAAAACTTGATGGAAAAACTTTGTGTGGTTGTTATGTTTAAAACACATGAACTTATACATTATATGCATAGTAAGGAAACATATGTCATTTATAAGATTGGTCCTTTCAAGTACATGATGTTTAATCCA
Source organism: Torreya grandis (assembly GCA_037957365.1). NCBI lineage: Eukaryota > Viridiplantae > Streptophyta > Pinopsida > Cupressales > Taxaceae > Torreya > Torreya grandis. The sequence goes on from JARHVA010000101.1 coordinate 4,796,195, forward strand.
TGTTTATCTTAGAGATTAACCAAGTGGGTCATGTTTATATTAAAGTTTGGCCTCAAATTTATATCAGATAAATTAGTTAAAGGGTAAGTTATTGCAAATCAATTAGTTGAGGCTCACTTGTTAGACTGTTCTCCTATATATGAAACTTTTGTGGGTGAGTTTTTAATTCACATTGATGATAATAAGACTTGAATAATGTATTTTGATGGTTATAAATGTGATTCATGTGTGTGTGTGTTAGAATTGTATATTTAACCTTATTTTAGCCAATCAACTATCAATCCCACTCTTCATCATGAGATCTCACACTCATGAATGTTTTATAGTTCTCTAGAATAGGTCTCTCTTACTAGTTACATTTATGTTGTTACAACATAGAAAACCCATGTGTATACAAATTTTACAAAAATACATTAGATATTATGGTTGGCCTTTAGAGTTGACAAAACCAAGATGCATATTTTATGCCTATTTATGTGTTAATTAAGTCATAAATCAACATGAATGTAGTCTTAAGTGAGGGTGTTATGAATGATTCAAATGCAAAGAATAATGAAGAATGAAAAAAATGAGCCAAAGAGAGTGAAAAAAACCTTAAGTTGATGACTTTTAATTTTGAAAACAATGTTAAATATACAAGGATAACAAGCAAGAAGAGGTATTTCATACCTAATATATAATCAAAATGATAAATAAGATCTAATGGTGACCAAAGTGAATAAGGTTGGAACCAAACTTAAATAAGAAAAAATGCTAAGAAGAATCAAGGAGAAAAGTTTATGATAAAAGGGAAGTGAGAAAGTAATGTTTTTATATGTTGTTAATAAGATCAACTAAAATTGAAATATTGAAAAACATGCTGAGAACAACAAGCAAGATGAAGAGAAAATGTGTAAAAATACTTGAAAGTGATGGTGAAGCTCAGAAACCCATGTAAATTTTGTGAAACAAAGTACAAGTTGAAATTATGTTATTACAAGAAATTAAAATAGAAAATCAAACCTTAGAAGAAAAACATGATGTAAAAAGGGACCACAAAGATGTGAAAGGCTTGAAAATGCTCTAAAAAACCTTGATAAACCTTAAATCTTATCAAAGAATATTGAAATTTTGTAAATAAAGAGAGAATTAATGTGAGGGTTTTCATTAAATAAGTAGTACACAAGCTAGATATAAATGATACCAAAGAAAAAAAATGTCAATACAAATTGAGAAAGAAAGGGGGATAAATAAGAGTATGAGGTATCTATCAAGACAAGTGGCCCTTGAACCTTTGTAAACCTTTTGTGAAATAATAAAATATCAATATGTAAGAAAAAGAGATTGATAAAGCCTTACAAAAAACTAGATGTAATGCTTCTAACTACTCAAAATGAGATGCTAGAAAGTAAAGATAATAAAAATAATAATTAATTGTTTGTCGACACCTAATTTTGGTATAAGAACCTTTTACATTATGTATTTGTCATGATTTATCATCTTTGACCTATTTGTGTACACAGCTATTTCAAAACACTTTCCATCCACACTTGACCCTTAACAACCTTGCATCATCCAAATTTCCTCATAAACACCTCAAATATATTAATTGTTTGCATCAAGATCCATCCAAACATCCTCAAGCCATCTTGATATTTTCTTTGAGAATTTTATGTGACCTGACCATATTCATGGGTCCCATAGATTAGGTTGACCATATCTATGGATCCCATGAGTCTAGTCAACTAGCCTTTATAAGTCCTTTCATCCCAAATTGATTTATCATGCCTTGATTGTCAACTCTTACTAATTTTCATGGTTAGCCTATGTGCAATTTTTTTCTTGGGAATATTGTATATACAAATGTACCCTACACCATTTCATATCTTTTGTAACTCGACATGATCTCTGATATTTCCTTCATTAAGTTCCACAATTAATATATCCATTACAAATTTGTCAAGGATCATGCACATTGAGCCTACATTGTAGTCATCATCAATTTGAGTATTGAGTGTACACAATTGTACTAAAATAAGGTCATAACAAAGCATATAGTTACATTTTATTATCTAGGGAGAGGATACAAATCCCTTTCTTTCATTGGATTGGGATCACTCATAAAGCACTAGAACTAAAATCAACTCTAATTTTGAGTGTTAAGGGTATGTAGTTGTAACCCATCAAGAGAGTGCTTAGGCCAACTAACCTTTCACATGTTATATTCTTGTAACATTATGGAAAATTAGGGCTAATTCAAAGTAAAAGTGATTTAGACGATTTTACACATCATCAAATTACCTTTGTCAAAACATCTCTAAAACTCTTAGACCTAGAAAATTAGAATTGTCATATTCATAGAAGAGAACCACATTCAACGTAAAATTATCACATTTGGTAGCATGAATCCGGTTAGCCACACTTGTCAGACCTGGGTCCCATAATTTTTTTCATTTTTAATATTGAATTCATTTTCTAGATTTTTAGTCTGATCAGTCTTAGAATTTTGTTTATAATTTTAGAGGGTGTTTATTTTAGTCACTTATTTATCACTTTCCATATATTTGTCTTGTTTTTTAATCGATCAATCATTTGAGCTTTCAATTCTTAAGTTTAGGCATTGATTACTAATATTTATTACAGTATCTTATAACTCCCATATGTCATTTCATACTATCTTGTACTATCATTTTACCCATTGTACCACTATTTAGTAAAACATTTTGGTGAATCTCTCTGCTATCGAACTTATCAACCTTATAGGGTTAGATGGTTGTTTTCCTTTTCCCTCTAGGTTTTTATTTTACCTTTCAAATTTTATTTTTCAGATATTGGTCACGCTCACTAATTCATCTTTAACCCTATATTTTAATGTACATTCACCTTTCAAATCTAATTCTTATATTTTGGTGTATTTTTTTCCACCGATTATGCAACCCTTCGGTTCTTAGTTATTCAACATCTAGGGTCTAATTTTCACTTGTTAAATCTAATTTTTAGATTATGTTTGTTCCTTATTACTTTGTCATTATCCCTACCTCTTTACATGCTTTCTATGTTATACATGCTTACATCCTATTCAAATTAAAGAGTAAACCTACAAACCCTAATAAGTGAAGTGTTATATTGAGTGGTGATGCTAGTGATTTAATTGAACTTCCTTTGCTTGGTACTTGTTCTTATTTGAAAAATAAAATGGAAATTATTAGCGACATTCCTACTCCTTATGTTGATGAAGTAATTGATCCAAATTTGAATGATGAACATGATTATGACTAAAATGCTTACATTGATGACATGGATAATTTTGATGATGTAGATCCAAAAAAAATTAAAATAATTGCTTTTCCTATAGAACTAATTCATAAAAATCTTGAAAATTTTAAAAAACTATTGCTCGCACTAAAAAAAATGCAAAATAAAGCTTTGGCTAAGGAATCCACACCCAAGAATGGACATGTTACCAATGACACTTTAAATGTTTCTAATCCTTATAATATAGGCTCCCCCTCTAAATTAAGTGGTGAGACTAGTTCTCCTTGTGATCCTAATGTTTTTATGCCTCCACCTTCTGCACCTTCTCAATTTAATATCCTTATTCCCACTCAACCAAATGTTTCTTAAATGCCTCCTCTTATTACTAGGGCATCTTAGCCTGATTTTAATGTTATATCTAATGGCCTTGGTGTTGGTCATAATCCTCAAACATTTATTCTAACACGTATAGTCATACTATGGCTCATACACATGTTCCTACATCTCAAAATGTATTAATTCAAAAAACTCTTCAAGATATACAATTAAAAACTAGACATCTTTCCTAAAGATCTCAAAGGCCTAGCCATGTGGTCACTTCTCATGATTTGATAAAATAAATGATTAGCTCATGAGGTCCTCATTTACCCTTTGCCAGCTAGTTTCATTGTACCTAAATTTGAAATAGATAATGACAAGGGTGATCCTTCACATCACATTCAATTGTTCTTTTTTTGTGTTTTGGTTTTGTGCATGACTACCTATTGATGACTAAGTTGTTCCTTAGAAGTCTCAATGGGTATACCTTATATTGGTTTTATGCCCTACCTTCAAGCTTTGTGTATTATTTTAATGATTTTGATGATACAAAAATGTCTCAACAATTACCTAATAGTGATATATAGAGTATTTTCTCAAAAAATTTGCTTCAACCTCTCAAGGACATGTTTAAAATGTATATACATACATACATACATACATATACATATATATATATATATATATGTATATATATATATATATGTATATATATATATATATATGTATATATATATATATATGTATATATATATATATATATATATGTATATATGTATATATGTATATATGTATATATATATATATATGTATATATATATATGTATATATATATATATATATATATATATATATATGTATATATATATATGTATATATATATATATATATATATATGTATGTATATATATATATATATATATGTATGTATATATATATATATATATATGTATGTATATATATATATATATATATGTATGTATATATATATATATATATATGTATATATATATATATATATATGTATGTATGTGTGTGTGTGTGTGTGTGTGTGTGTGTGTGTGTGTGTGTGTGTGTGTGTGTGTGTGTGTGTGTGTGTGAGTTGATGAGATTTTCCATGAGTTTCTATTTTAGAAGCCAACATGATTAGATATGGGTCCAATGATCTTATGTCTACTAACTCCAAATATCAAGGTAAATTATAAGTCAAAGATAAGGCTAATGATAGTCCTACTTTTCAAGCTAAGAATAAGGCCAGAAATTTTTAATCATAATATTTGAACCATTTAATAGATGAGTTCCTAAATAGTTTATGAGGTTAAACATCCTCACCTCATGGTTAAATTATTTCTTGAATGCAACATGATATCTCTACCTCCACGACATGATTTAGATACATCTCAACCTTTACCCAAGACCTATGATGTGAATGCATATAATGAGTACCATATACCTTGAGGATATACTAGCAATAAGTCTTCTATCTTGACACATAAGACACAAGATCTAATTGATAACAATTATATTCAATTCTAAGTACATAATAAAACATTGAATGAATTAGTCATTCAACTTAATAATCACTCGAAAATATTTAACATTCCACTTCCAAATCTTGACACTACAAATCAACACAATGTTAACATGGCAACAAATATACATCAAATAATGATTCTAATGCTTATATCTTAGATGGTATTATCTAGGCATGGTTACAAGTTCACAAAAATAAGTGCCATCTATGAAATTATATGACAATGAGATTCCAATGGGAAATTATAATAATAATTCACTATAGTCTAGTATGGACTAGACTAGACTCTCTTTGTAATATCTCTACATAGATTCCCCACATATCTCTATACAAACTTTTTTTGACTTGCATTCTAAGATTACAGTGGCATTATGATAGAAAATGGTTAAATTCAAAATTATATAGAATGTCATTCCTAGCAAGTAGAGGGTACACTCAATATGAATTACTTGGTATAATCATGGTTCTTAAGAGTTATGATGGTCTCAAATGGAGACCTCTCATGGGTATCATATTACCTATCACCATAGGTCCTAAGACCCTTTTAGTTGTTTTTTTTTGTACTGTTAGATAATGGGATATATGATATATTACTTGGATGCCCATAGATAAATCAAACAAGAGATATCCCTTCAACACTACACCAATGTCGTAAGTTTTTGCACAAAAACAAAGTATTTACTATCTAAAACACACCTTAAGAGTTATATATTCAACAACAATATGAAATATTACCCAAATTGATTTCAAAAAAATAAATCATATAACCCCATATAACATCTTCCAGATTTAAACATCATATAGTTTGGTTTTTACAATTACAACATCTACAATTTCAGTTCCTCGAATTATAATTACTAGAGTTACAATTTATACAAATATAACTCTTAGAGTTACAAATCCTAAAATTACACCATCAAGAGTTACAACTCATAGAGTTACAATTATTGTAGATACATATTTTAGAGTTATAACTCCTACAGTTACACCTAGATTTAAAACTCCCAGAGTTATAGTTTATGTAGCTACAAAACTTAGAGTTATGCTCTCATAATTCCACCACCTAGAGTTAAAATATATACTCATCCATTTCATTCTATTCTATTACCACCTCTTTCAATTTTTTATGCCAAAGCACCTACAAAACATTTGAACTAATATATGTGCTTCTTTTAAGGTGACTCCTCTAGCCCATCTCCATGCCGTCTTTATTAATGATGATGATTCAAGTTATCATCAAACTTGTGATTATATTTTTGATGCTTATATTGATTTATTTGACTCCAAAAAGTATTGGAATTATCCTTGTATAGTTTTATATAGGATTATTAGGTAGCCTTTTTACCCTATCTTACGAGCTTCAATGATATAATATACCATACAAATATTCTTTTTATTCCTTACTTTATGTGTCATGTCTTCCATGTGACTTATTCTAGTGTCATATATTCACTTTTGGGGTGAATAATGTTTCCTTATAGATTTTCATTTCCTTCTCTCCTTTAATACTTTTCTTTGCCTCATGCTTCCTCCACATTGGACATATATACCCTTGCATCGATTTGCATTTAAATTCTTATAGCCCCTTGATTTATGATTCTTGTTTTGTTGTAATGGCCCTTGCCCCTCTTGATTGTTGATCTCATTCCAAACACTAATGTGGAGTTACCAATGATGACAACACACACACACACACACACACACACACAAATCAAGGCATTATGCCTTAGCATGCACTAATTTTTGAGGGAAATTATAGGTTAGTAGGAATCCTCCTCTCATTAATTATTCTCATTTTCTCCCTTGTTTTTCTTCCTCTTATTTCAACCCCTTTGCCTATTTCTTACTTTATTGAGCTCAAAATTGCTTATTCTTATTTACACCCCTTGGCTTCCTCCTTTCTTGGTCCATTCCTCTATAAAATCATAAAATTCAAAACATAAAAAAAATGTTTTTTCCTTTTATATGTGACCATGGATACATATCATGCTTATCTACTTATGCTAGAGGTTTACATATACATGTTACCCGCATGCTTCTCATGGTATTCTTTAAGTGGGTGAGATGCAAGATATATAGGTTACATATGATCATGGATTTACTGATGCTTTGTGACTTCATTATGCCCATGCCTAGGGACATTCTCACATTGGAGGTATGCCTATACTAGAGACATTTTTTTGGTGGGTCGCATAGTCCATCATTCCTAATTTTCATTTGTTATATAGAACTACTTATCTTTTTAATACATATCTTACTATAGTGTACATCTTATATGTGTTATAGTGAAAATTTGTCATCCAAATTTAAATACCCATTCATGTTAATTTACATTGATTTTAATTATTTTACATGACTCTATAACTTGATGCACAAGGAAACACTACTAATAATTTCACTTGGAACAAAATGTTAAGATGATGTTCGTTGGCCCAATCTGAAAATTAAATGACTTAATTAAACTATTAATCATTTTGGAATTCATTATTATACTTAAATTCATACAAGAACATAAAAAGGAGTGCCAATAATATTTATACATTTGGAATCATTAATCAGATTATTTATTTTAACAATTAATTATTTTTAAATGCAAAATGATGATTGCATTTAATTGTGTAAAAATGCACAACTAATAAACTCAAATATGGGCAAAATTTAATCAAAGTCAAATAAGATCTAGGTTGAGTTAGTGCAAAGGTTGACTTTCCAACTTTCTTTATGGTTGAAAACATGTTCAAAAAAAATAATCCAACTTATGAGAGGGGTTCTTCTTTCTTTCAATCTCTTTGGTAAGGGTTAGTTGCAACTTTATGTGTGTTATGTAAGTTTCTATATTTGAGAAATGGAATATGAACAAGTGGATGAGACCATTATTTGGCTGTGTGGGTTTAAATACTCATTGCATATGAAATTTATATTAATGTTCCTAAATAGAGAATCCATTAATTTTTTGCAATTTTCATGGTTGTGTACAAGTCATGGTGTTTTCCAAAATTTGTGTTGAGAAACACATACCTCATGAGCTTCATGGATCCTATCTATGTATTTACTTTGGTAGAATCATACCCATACATCCCTAGACCTTGTTACCTATATCTTTCCATAGAGGGAATGATGAACCCTTGTGTTTATTGATATTTCACTAATTCTATCAAGATGCCCAATGCCATCTATAAACCTAGCCACATAGTAGTCACTTTACTAGATATTATATTGTCGTGTCTTAACCATATTGGGGCAAATCCTTTGTCCCTATTTTATAGATACTATTGAGGCATCTCACTTACCCCTCATTCTTACAATTACACCATCACATGGGTTAAAAATTCATTTACCACCCTCACATGGATCAAATGTTATTTTTAAGCCTTACATGATGTTATATTTCTATAGTTACATACATGTGTTACAAATGGACTTAACAACTATGCTTACTTTTATATGTTACAAAGGGTAAACTCAATCATTTTATTTTTGGATGAGTGATTTTTTAGACCATCAATAACCTTAAAAAGGCATAATATATCCAAACATTCTATGAATGTATCCTAGTTACATATTCTAGACATGTTCCTATTGTCATGTAGAGAGACCATATATGTTAGCTTCTTTAGCCAAGAAGTAGAGTGTTCATGTCATTATATAGTGAGATCTATATAGATAAAATATTATGCCTACTTTTTTTAATCAAGAAGTAGAGTTTCACACTTTATTATAAAGTTATAATAGTGGTACTTTGGTTTTTATACTACTACATGTATTCATTCTCATGCTCATTTTCAGTTTCTATTTCATTTTATTATAGTCCCACCGATTTATTGAGACATTGAATACTAGATGGCATTCTTGTTGTCTTATAGATACAAATGATTTATTAACACCTAGACATTGAGTGAGCCAAATCATATTCCAAAATATTCACCCTTCCATACCTATCAAGTAATACTCATGTATGTTCTTGATTTTATGTTTTAAGTTTGATGTGCATACATGCATTCACATGCACATCAAAGTGAGGAATTATGTAAACACATAATTTTGATACAAGACCTTTTTCCATTTCATCCTTGTAATGTTTTATCTTACTTGACCTATTTGTGTATATTTGGATTTTTTCAAACACTTTCCATCCTCATTGGACTCTTCATAGCCTTGTGTCATCCAAATTTCCTCATAAGCACCTCAGATCTATCAATTATCTACATCAGGATCCATCCAGTCAACCTCTATCCATCTTAATCTTTATTTTGATCCTTTTATATGTCTAACCATATTTTTAGGTCCCATGAATATAGTTAACCAAATCCAAAATATGGTCACTTTCCCTTTATAGATCCTGTCATCCCAAACTTATTTCTTGTGCCTAGATTGTCATTTCTCACTATTATTCATGCTCAATCTTTATGTGATTTTTTCTTTATGAAACCTATGTATACAAATAATATCTTATACAAATTGACAATACCTTTTATATTTCCTTCATTTAATTTCACACTGAATATATCCATTACATATTTGTCAAGGAACATGCACATTATGCCTACATTACACTCATCATCAATAGGAGTTTTGAGTCTCCACACTTGTACAAAAATAAAGTCACAGTGAAGCATTTATTTGTATATGATTATCCTCTAATTGGATTTATATCACTTCTAAAGCTATATAATTACATCTAGGCCCGATACTGAGCATGTGAGATATGTAGTTACAATCCCTTAAGATGGTGCTCAGGCCAACTAGCCTTGCACATATTCTATTCTCGTGAAATTGTGGCAAATTAGAGCTAAGTCAAAGAAAAAACAATTTAGATAGTTACGTACAACATTAGATAAATTAAATCTAGATTCCTAGTTATCTGCCTTTGACAAAACATCTTGAGAAGTCTTAGATGTAAAAATTTAGAATGATCATATTCTTAGTAGAGAACCACATTCACATGAAACTACCACATTTGGGTCATATAAATCTGGTCAACCATATTCGTGGGTCATATGATTTTTTTCAAATTCTAGATTGTAATAATTTTATAGGGTTTCAGTCTGATCAATTTTAAAAGTTTGTTTCCAATGTCAGAAGTCAAATATATAACCTAGGTGTGTTTGTTTCAATCATTTATTTCTCTCTTTTGATATATGTGTTGTTTTTTGTTTATCAACGGTTCAAGATTTTGATTCTTAATTTTAGGCATCAAGGTAGGGAAGAATATTATTATTTACTGTATTAACTTAGATATCCCCCATGCCATTATTTTGGTAAACTGTGCGTAGTGTAATTCATCCTAAACCAAAATTCATCAAAGCATTTTCAAATGTTGTAATGACAAACTAAAATGAAGGAAATTTAAAAGTTAGAGTGAAATGCTCTCAAAAGTTGACCTCTTGAAGAGTGACTCTTACATATTAGTTTGAAAGAGACTTGTTATGTGATTAACAGTAAAACTATAACAAAGGTGACTTGGATGATTGATAAAACTATGAATAAATAACTACAAAAAACTATGAATAAAGCACTACAATCATTGATATGCCCTGCAAAATCATAAGAATGGAAGTGTAAATTATGCTCCTTACATTTTTTTCCTTAATAACCTCTACAACCTGTGTATTAAAGGACTTAGATGACAATAGGACTTATTGTGCATATATTGAAGGGATGAATAAGTCAAATTACCCCCTAAGGTTGTCAATGACCCTTTATCTCCACTTCATTGTCCCTTCAATTTATTTTGAGTGAAACATTTCCGAACCAATGATGCCACCAACGTGATCAACATCATAGTTATGCAATTGCTAACATAAATGCATAATTGTTGGGGTAATCACATGACCATTAGGACACTTAAAAAATTACTAGGGAAAAATGAGCACTTAGCACTAATGATCTTGCCTCCCTCAATCAAAATTGAAGAGGAAAGAGAATTCAAGGGGAATACATATCAACTTGACACTCTCTTGCAACATGTCTATCAATTGTTTTAATTTAAATATTTATCTTATAATATAAGAAAAGATTAAAATCTATAATTTAATAATTTGACAAATGAAATGATACAATATAAATAGAAAATATCATAGTGAAACAAAATTTTCAACTTAAATGTCACTAAATTTTTTAAATCAAACTTATGTAAGATATGTCACTTCATTTCTAAACAATAATAATGAAGATAAGAAGATTTACAAGATATAATTGAAAATTATTCATCGATAAATAAAACAAAAATTCATTTTAACTATCTTAATAAATCAAAATATTCAGTAGCTAAAAATACTCTATTTCATTATTAGTACTTGCACAACAAGTATCTATTGTAATCGATTTAACCCAATAATTTGCATAGGGCAATGTGCAACCAATTAAATGTGAGAACTTTTTAATTTTAACATTAGGTTTGAAATAATCATATTTTAATAAATACAAAATAAAATAGTTTATTGTATTTCTATTGTTTAATATAGAGTGATGTGACTAATTTCCCAAGGAAACTATTTTATTTTAGATTAATAAAAGAAAAAATACTTGAACCATCTAATAAAATAAAAGCAACCTAGAGAATTAAGCATGTACTATAGTCTATTTTCTTGAGCATGCGATATGATTTTGTCCCCAAAAAGTGAGACAAAAAGTGAGATGAAATAAAGATGTGGGTCCTAGTGGCATGTGAATATGGTTTGGTAGTGTATATCATTCTATTTGATTAGGTGATGTGTTATCTAGGGACATGGGTCATGTTGTTATAGATCTTCAAATTTCATCACTATTTTATTTTAGGCTAGGTAAGGGTTGTGGTGGTGATAAGTTCATTTTCATACTAGTCAACATGATGCCTCTTCATTTAATTGGGTTATCCCAATCTCTGACATATATGACAAGTTGAGGGGCTCACACACTAACAAGTGGCAATGTGTCACCTTTTCATTTAGACCAGCTTTCTCAGAGCTTGATATCTCTAAGAGGTTTAGGGGACTAGCCACACTAACAATTAGAGACATGGCACCTCTTTATTTGATCATTATTTCCTTGGCTCTGATAGCTTTGGTAGGTCTGGGAGACTGGTTACACTAACAACTGATGAAGTGCCATATTTTTATTCGACTGGGCTCTCCCCAACTATGACATGTCTAATATGCAGATGAGGTTGGTAGTCTATATCATTCTCTTAGAATGGGTGATGTGTTTTTTATGTATATGGAGCATGTTATTATAGGCTTTTGAGTTTTATGGTGAGTATTGTCATTGATGTCAAAGGTGCATCTTGTATGAGGTTGATGTCATTGCAAGTGCCTAGTTGGTAGTGTGTTGATGTGACAAGGGGCATTGATAGAGTTTTATCATTAAAGTATGTTATCATGAAAGAGAATTTGAAGGTAAAATAGATAATTTAAAGGTAATTAATGCCTTATGGCTACATGAAGGTATAGATCTTTGAGTTCAAGTGCTTAAGTAGCCTAAACCTAGTCATGGCATGAAGAGACCTTGTGAAAAGGTATGAGTATGGTGGCTTGGTGAGATGAGTACACATAGGCATGAGTGGTTTTATGAGGTTTATTGAGTATGTGAGTGAGGTGGAGATTGCATGGAAAGAGGCATGAAGGTCATTTTTAAGGTCTAATGTGGTTTGTAAGTCAAGGTCTAGATAACAAAGAAAGAGAGTGTGGCCTAATGAAGGGTCATGATCAGATTTCAAGGTTTTTGAGCTCATGTAAGAATTTTAAAATTTGAGGTATATTTTTTCATGTTTTTTATGTAGTTTAAGGTCATAGTGTGAAGGAAAAGACATGAAAAGTTGTTTGGAGATCTCTTGAGTGCTTAGAATGAAGGGTTCTCAACCCAAGAAGTATGTTATTGTGCTCATTAGATCATCAAATATTTTCATGGGAACCTAAGAAGTTCATGGGATATGGGTAAGGGTCCTAGCTCAAAATTCTAGGCATTAGTTTTTGGATTGAGGGGTTATTCATTTTAAATGATAATTAAGAGTGGAAACTGGTTTAAACCCTCTTAGGACACTAATGAAGACCTAATGTTTAAGATGTTGCTCAAAAGTGATCAATATGGATTTAATTGCTTAGTTAATTTATTGAATATTTTATTTGAATCTTCTAATTGCCTCCATGTGGTATTGGTTAGAGAGAGAAGAGAGAAAATGTTGAGTTACATGCTTATTTATGAAGAAGTTATTGTAGAAGTCAAAAGTTGCATTGAACATAGTAAGAAAATGGATAGAGGAATAAGGTATATACTTATACTATATTTCCATTAATATTTTTTTATATTTTCCACCCTTCAAGTGCGTTAAACTAGGCATCCAAGTTAGCTAGTTGCTAATAGACCTAATGGTGTAAACAGTGAAAAACCCAAGCACTAGTGAGAAGATGAATTGGAATGTGTTTTCATGATAGAAAAATTAAACCAAGTGCATAGAGATGTTTTTTACAAATTTTAAGACATTTTAATGTTTTTTATAAGTTTTGGAGGTCAGTGAATATGGTGAAAAAGTTGCTCACAAGTTGACATGTCTAGTTCAGATAAGACAGTGAGATATAAGGTCATGAGATTGGTCTGAAAGACCACTATATGCCATTAGAAGATATGATATTTTTATTTTAGGATGGTATATATATATATATATATATATCTCATATTATCATCTAAATTCATCATAATTCATGTAAATTTTCTATACAGGTGTTGGAGTTCTGAGTCCCCATGACTAGTCTTTAAAGTAAACTAGCAGTTCTGAGTAAATTGCAGAGATGTTCTTGAGATCTTATCTCCTAAGTGAAAGTGTCTAATAAATTTTATAATGTCAAAAAGGTAATATATAATTTTTATATATAATTTTTTTATCATATTTGAGTTCCTTAAGTATATTTTAGCTTCACTTTTGCAAGACAAACTTTTGAAGTACATAGGCCTAATTGGATAGTTTATCCTAAAAGAGGTTTCATGGTATGAACGAAAGATAAAGGTCTAACAAAGCATGGAGGAGGTAATTAGAGGTATATTTATAATTATTTTAATGGTTTTAAATTTTTGGATAAATCCATCTAGTCCCAAGAGAATCGAGTTTTAGAATTAAGAGATAAACCTAATGCAATTAGGTATCCATGAGACCTAAAAGTGAAGTGAGGCCTAATTGACTCATGTCAAACAAAAAGGGACTCAAATATAATTTTATTTATGTCCAAAATATCTCATAAGACCTATTATATTTCTGACCTAATAGGTTAAGGTTGTGTGACTGACTAAGTGGTATATGAACAAGGAATGGTATATATACAAGGCAGTTTTAGGCCTATTTGAGTAAGTGAAGAAGAAGCAAATGAAATAGAAGATCCTTGAGTGGAATGAGGTCTTATAAAAAATAAAAAGAGATTAAAGGTATTATTATGAATATATAATATTAGGTTTGAGTATGAATATCAAGGTTATATGACCTAATCAATTTTGAAGAGACCTACTTGAGCGAAGAAGCCTAGAAGGTAGTTTGAGAGGGATGAGAGTGTGAAGAGATAAAGAAGGTGATTATAATATATTGTGTGAGAAACATAGTGTTATGAAGGTGATAAAATAAATCATGTGGTTTATTTATTTTTGAGTCATCTACGGAGTTAGTGCCTCCTTGAAAGTAGGTGCTTGCTAAAGCCTAGTCAAGTGGGTGCTTGACTAGTTGGGGTTGATGCTCCATGTGGAGTTGGTACTTCACTAAATTTGGTTTCTATCTTATAATATTATAGTCCATTTTTAAATATTAGTGGTTTTTCTTCTCCTTGAGTTTTTCCCACATATGTGATGTGTTCTTGTGTTTCATGCTTATGTGAATAGTTGCCTATGCTTGCTAGATCTATATGTTTGTTTGAATGATTCATGATAACTTAAGTGTAATTGAATGAAAGTTTTTGAAGACTGATTCACCCCCTTTTATTCATTATACTTCCAAAATTTTATGTGTATTTTATTCTAAGTTATTCAAGGTCTTGGGTGATAATCAGATCACCCACATATTAACCCACACAATGCCTTTTCATTGGGTTGAGTTCTCATAGTCGTGACATATCTAGCTGGTGCAAGAAACACACTAAGATAACAAGTAGTAATGTGTCATGTGTTCATTTTATGCAAGTTTTTTAGAGCCTAACATCTCTGATAGGTCTAGATGATTGGCCACACTAACAACTATGGATGTGGCACTTGTTCATTTCATTGGTTTTCTCCTAGCTACATATTTGCCAAGTGGAGTGATTGGTCACACTAACAACTACTGATGTGGTGTATCTTCATTTGGCTAGGTTCTCCTCAACTTTGAAATATCTATTAGGTCTAGGTAATTGGTCATATTGACAACTAGTGAGGTGGAAAAATTTTATTTGGTTGGGCTTTTCCTAGTTGTGTTATCTCTTTCAGGTCCAGGGGATTGGTCACATTGATAACTAGCAATGTGGCATGTTTTTTTAGTTGGGCTCTCCACATCCATGACATTTGTGATAGGTTTAGGGGACTCATCATACTAACATTTTCTATCTCAGTGCCTCTTTTTTGGTGGGGCTCTCCCATCCCTTGAGATCTGTTAGAGGTTTAGGTGGTGGTGACATTGACAACTACCAACCTATTGCCTCTTATGTGGCTAGGATTTTATGGGCCCTGACATCTTTGACAGGTCCAAATGAATGGTCAAATTGATAAATAATGACTTGGTGCCTATTAATCTCACTAGGATTTATTTGGATCTGATCTCTATGATAGGTCTCAAAGATTGGTTGGTAATGTGGCACCTCTTGATTTTGTTGTGTTTTCCTAGGCCTTAAAATCTTTGACAAGTCTTGGGGAGTGGCCACATTGATAATTGGAAATGTGTTGCATGATCATTCGATTGAGCTCTCCCTCACCCTTGAATCTCTAAAAAGTATCTATTATGATTAGTTGAACCTAATATGATTGCTAGAACTTGCATGGCATTATGGCAGTATTGAGCTAAATGGGTTTAACTAGTTATAGGCAATGAAAGTTGAGTGGTTTTTTATTTAACATTGGGTTTGAAACATTTTTTATGTGAACATTAATCAAAACAATTACTCTCACATGTGGTTATTTTTAAGATATTAATCATAAATGTTTGTATTAGTTGGGATAACTAAGACTATTTATTGCATTTTGATATGAACATTAATATGAGAAAATACATAATTCCTATATTAAAAATATAGATTGTTAGTACATGTGTAGGAGGAAAAACATAAAGACATTGGATAAATAATTTACAATAATAATATGTGACACGCAATAGTATTGATCAAAATAATTACTCATACATGCAGTCACTGGTAAAGCTTTAATCAGACATGTGGGTATTAACTAGAAAAATTAAGACTATTTAGTAATTTAAAGAACCATTGTAGAGGTGTCAATTTAAACACGGAGGGGGGTTTGATGTTTAATAAGGCATTGTTCTTCTATTTATTGTTTTAGTTTTGGATGCAAATTTATATGATTGAGGGAAAAAGGGGGGGCTACTATCAATGTGTAATAATTTGGGCTAATCTAGACTGCCATTTTTTTTGTCAATTTGTAAGGTTTATAGGATTTTTCTGCATGGTCAATATTTGGGTTGAAAAGGTATGTGATGCAGATGTTTTGGGTATGGAATTTTTTTGTTGACATTTTCCTTTAAATAAATCGATGGAGAAAATGGAAAGAATAAATATGAATATTGGTTAATTCTAGATTATGGTATTAGGATTATTAGGTTTCAAATTATATAAGAATATTTGTGAGCTTGAGTTGGTTTTTTTAGTGTTTTCCATTTGTATTTATGTTTAGAAATGTTTGATTTTGAGTGATTTGATTTTTTTTAGATGTGTTTTATTCTCACTGAATCTTTGTGTGTTTGTTCAAAAATAGAATATGGTATTTTTTGCTATGGTGTTTCAGGTGCTTGCAGGTGGTGGGTTTTGTGTTTTTTAGCTTACCAATCTTATTAGCGGTTTCTTTGCATGTAGTTCAAGGTGTTGATATAGTTTTGAGGGTGTTGTGAGTATCTTCGTCTCTAAGGCTCCTCAATGGGTTGTTAGGATGATTGAACAACTTTTAAACAATTTGGTGCTAGGTTTTCTATTATTCTAGTGAGCAATGTTTGGAATTGGTTGTAATTTATATTTTTCATGAGCTTGAGGAATGTTATTTTATTATACTAGAGATGGTTTTCCTATGTTTTATTTATCTAGCTATGGTTATTCCCTTGCTATTATGTTTGGAGTATTGACTGGTTCTGGTCTCTTTCTTAGACCTTGTACTGGTTTGTTTTGAATCTGTGAGACTACTGACATGTCTGATATGCAGATGAGGCTCGGTAGTCTATAATATTTTCTTAAATTGGATAATGTGTTGTCTACAAACATGGTGCATGTTTTTATAGGTTTTTTAATTTGTGTTTAGTTTGTTCTAAGCTAGCTAAGGTCTTGGGCAGTAATTAGTTCATCCACATATTAATCAATGTAGTGCCTTTTCGTTGGGTTGGGTTCTCCCAGGTTGTGACATATCTGGTAAGCGTAGGGAAATCACCAAGATGGAAAGTGGAAATGTGTCATATCTTCATTTAATTTAGGTTTTTTAGGCCTTGACATCTCTACCAGGTCAAGGGAATTGGTTGTACTGATAACTAGTGACATGGCACCTTTTCATTTGATCAAGATTTTCCCAGCTAAGTTACCTCTTTCATCTCTAAGGGATTGGTTGCATTAATAAGTGGTGACATGGCATCTCTTTATTAGGTTGGTCTTTTCATGGCTATGAAATTGATGATAGGTCTGGGGACTCACTGTATTGATAGTTGCCAATTTGGTATCTCTTTATTTTGTTGGGCTTTCTTAGGCCCTCATATCTATGAGAGGTCTACGGGATGGCAACATAGACAACTACTGACCTGATACCTCTTCATTCAGCTAGGAGTTCTTGGGCCCTAACATATTTGAAAGGTGTAGGTAAATGGTCACATTGACAACTAGTGACTCGATGCCTCTTCATTCGATCAGGCTTTCTCAAGATCTGGTTTCTATAATATGTCTCATGGATAAATATAGATTTTTAGTATTTTTGCAAGGGTAAAAAACATAGGGACATTATATAAATAATTTATAATAATAATTTATGAACTGTAACAATATTAATAAAAATAGTTACTCGTACATGTGATCATTGTTAAAGTTTTAATCTAACATGTTTGTATTAACTAGAAAAATATGATTATTTATTAATTTGAAGAGCCACCATAGAGGTGTTAATCTAAACATGGGAGGGGGAGGGGTGGTTTATATT
The DNA here is from genome assembly GCA_037957365.1 of Torreya grandis. Taxonomy (NCBI): domain Eukaryota; kingdom Viridiplantae; phylum Streptophyta; class Pinopsida; order Cupressales; family Taxaceae; genus Torreya; species Torreya grandis. The sequence goes on from JARHVA010000101.1 coordinate 4,814,601, forward strand.
TAATAAGGCACTGTTCTTCTATTTATTATTTTTTATTTTGGTTGTGGCTTTATATGACCAAAAAAAGGGAACCATTGTCAATGTGCAATAATCTAGGTTAATTTGGACTTTTTTTTGTGATTTACAAGGTTTATGCGATTTTATAGGTGGTCAAGATTTTGGTTGAAAAGGTATGTGATGCAAATGTTTTGCGTATGGAATTTACTCATTAACATTTTCCTTTGAAGTAATCAATGGAAAAAAAGGAAAGAATGCATGTAAATATTGGTTAATTCTAGATTATGGGATTAGGATTGTTAGGTTTCAAATTATACAAGAATATTTATGAGCCTCGGTTGGTTTTTCTAGTGTCTTAAATTTGTATTTGTGTTTGGAAGTGTTTGATTTTGAGTGGTTTTTTTGCTATGTTTTGATCTTGTCGAATCTCTGTGTGTTTACTCAAAAGCATAAGATGGTATTTTTTCTATGTCATTTCAGGTGCTTGTCTATGATGGGTTTTGTGGCATATTTGGTTGCCAATATTATCAATGATCTTTTTGTGTGTAGTTCAAGGTGCTACTACAAGACTAAAAGAGGTGGATTTAACCCTTCCCAGTTTCACTTCTGGAATTGGTGTTGAAACAAAGATCCAAGATGGTTGTAATGTCTTTGTTGATGAAACATATTATGTGATATGTTTAAGAATATAATAAGTTATATTTTATTGTGACTATCTAGTTTCAAAATTATAGTTAAAATATATAGATATATGGACATGTGTGTGTGTGTGTGTGTGTGTGTGTGTGTGTGTGTGTGTGTGTGTGTGTGTGTGTGTGTGTGTGTGTGTGTGTGTGTGTGTGTGTGTGTGTGTGTGTGTGTGTGTGTGTGTGTGTGTGTAATACAACAATATTTTCTCATTTGTGTATCTGATGCATTCATCGATCAATACGTAAAGTTGGTGTGCATGTCCTTATATTTTGATTTGTGTGATTGAAATCATAAAAAAATAATGCTAATTATATTAATTTAAAAAAAATAGTTTGTGTGGTTTATGTTCTTTTTATAATGCTTTGTGAATAGATGATTGGAGTTTTTAACTGGGGGGATGGAGGAAAAAGAGAGAGGGGGAAAGAAAAAGAGAAATGAATTTTATTTTATTTTTTATTTTTTTCGACTAGTGGCAACTAGTTCATATGCTTATTAGTTAATGTAGTGTATTTTCATCTGGTGAGGTTCTCTCAAGATCTAACATATCTGGTAGGTTTGGGGACTTTCCATGCTACCAAATGACAATGTGTTGCATTTTTTATTGGTCTAAATCTATCAGACCCTAACATCTCTTATGGGTCTGTGGGACTAGCCACACTAAATAGTGGTAATGTAATGTGTCTTGAATTGAATGGGGTTTTTTTGGTTCTAACATCTCTACCAGGTACAAGGGACTGGCCAAATTGACATTTGATAATGTGCAATGTCTTCATTTAGTCAAGATTTCCCCAGTTATGACATCTTTGTCAGGTCTGGGGCATTGATTATGCTAACAAATGGCAAGGTGGTACCTCTTTATTTGACCAGACTCTTCCTACCTTTGACATTTTTGACAGGTTTAGGGGGACTTGCTATGCTAACAGTTGATGGCATGATGCTTGTTCATTCAAACAGGCTCTCCCAAGCTTTGACATCTTTGAGAGGTTCAGGAGACTATGGACGATGGGGAGTGGGTTTATTGTGATCAATGTGACCAGATTTTGTTGCTTTTTTTTAAATTTATTTTGAGACAAATAAAAAATTAAATGTTTTTTGTTGTTTTTTTTAAATTTCAAGGGTCATTAATAATGTATTTTTTGAAACATGTAAGTTTTCTTCTCATGGCAGACATCTGAGGATTTTTCCATGTTCTAGAAAAAATGGGTAGGTATTTTGTAACTATGTGAATATGATGGTCACTGGACTTTTTTTTTTAGTTCTACAATGATAATGTAAATATCCTGTTGGGTGGTTTTTTTTCCTATGACAATCAAGAGTGCTATAAATTTGATGTTATTTTGGAGTTGATATTTCCTTTCTTGATAGTTTACCCTATTCTTCATTGTTTGCAAAAAAAAGATAATAAAAAAAAAAGAATAAAGAATAAAATGAGGAAATGAGGAAAAAAAAGGTTAAAAGGAAAAATTAAAATTAAAATTAAAATTAAAAATAAAAAATAAAAAATGGTAAATAGTCATGAAAATCAAAGCAAATGTAATTGAATTCTATTATTCGGGGGGAAGCATTGATGTACACATATCAACAAAAAAATACAAGCATTTGTAAATATTGAGGATGCTTTAAAACATGAAAATAATTTTAGGATTGCACCGTTCAATTATATTATTAGTGATTGCCTCTTTTAAGCATTTCATGTTGTTGCATTTTCATTACACATCGAGAATGTTACAAACTAGAATCATTGACTATTTTATAAATTCTTTGAATAATGGGGATGTAGAGGAAAGATACTCATATGCAACCCAATTGCATCCAGATATATTATATAATTTGCATCAAAAACATGATACAAGTACATACTTTCATCAAATGAGAGTTTTTGCAAATGAGCTTATAGAACAAGGCAAGATTGGTTTATGGGGTGGCATATTTTGTATTTAGTGGTTGTGCAAATGGTTAGACATTCATGTTTTTGTTTGGTCTATGACAAGAAGAAAAATGTATCTATATTTCAACAAAAAAAGTTGTATTCCACTATATTCAATCTTATTCCATGACATAAACCTTACACATGGACATTTTGAACCATTCTTTTGTAAAAAAGTATGCAGTCAGAGCATGATTTCTAATACAAAGCTCTCAAATATTTATAAAAATCCTTGTTTGTACTGGGATGTTATTTTTCATGACCTGGAAGCACATGGCATGTACAAAGCAAATAGTTTAGGCTCTAGCTATGGTGAAAGCTTATTTGATGCTATTAGTTTGTTAATTAAATATGAGTTTGATGGTCATGTTCTTTGTCGATATAGGTGCAATATTTTTTGAATGCTATTGTAGTGCTAGATAGATTTCCAATGAATTCTTTAGGGATTTGTGAACAAGAACTATGAAAACAAGAGCCTGAAATACTTTTAACTGGAAAATGTATGTTGTAAATATTCGAATGCCATGTCGAGAAAGTAAACTTGAAGGTAATGCATTTTTTTGTTTGTAACTTTCAAACATTCTACAAAGTAATATTTGATTATGGTTATCAAAAACTAAAACATTTAAAAAATATTTTGTAATTATTATGTTCGAGAAAAATTAGCATTATTTTTTTGAGACAGATACATTTCATATTCATTTCAAGCCATTGTAAACAATTCACATGGATCAGATTACATATGCATTACAAGTAGATATTTTGATAGGGTTATCGGATTGGGATAAATTCAAAGGTTTAGAAACAATAACGAGGTCTTTTTAACTTGCCAAATAATGTGCAACCAAACCTTTTGTTATAGAGATGTCTAAAACTATAAAGATGCATCATGCTTCTTTATGTTGCTTGAAATAAGTAATGCATGAGAAAAAAAAAACAAAAACAATGTAATGAAATTTTAGAGCATGTATTTCTTATGTTTGCTAGTTTATTAGCTAGGTATTTCATCTTTTTCATAGTTTATCCTATGTGAGGATTTATCCCACATTGCTTAGTTATGTTGGTTCTTTGTTTTTCCTTGCCTACTTATGCAAGGGCTTGTTATTGTACTGCATCTCATTTTAAATAATCATTTGACTTGCCTTGTTTTGCATCTCATTTGTTTACATCTTCATATGTGGCGTTCTTGTTGCTAACTCTTTAGATCTTATATTCTTGGAATGTTTTTACCATTCCTAACATGGTACCAGAGCTTTGAAGGGTTTTAACCATCCTCTATTGGAATAATTTATTAGATAATTCTATTTTATTTATACTTTCCTTGCCAAAGTTACTACTTCTTCTTCCAAATCTACAATGGCATTGGAGAGAGGTTTTGAAGTTTTAAAGAAACCAAGTCTATAGAGGCATTGAAAGTTTGTTTTTTATCTCCTAGACAATGTCCCTTCTTCCTTAGACCAATGTTAGGATATTTTGAGGAGGTGTTGGGGTCTCTAGGGGCATTGGATTAAGGAGAGAGGAGGTGTTTGGAGTCCTCCTTGCAGCTTGGCATTGCATTTTTAGATTGGCATTGGAGGAGAGCAAAAGCCTAGTGTTGGAAGACCAGGATTTGCATTGGCATTAGAGATCAGAAGAGATTAGCATCTACCATACTACATTTTATTATTTTCCTTATCTGCCAGGTGTTGAAATTTTTTTGGTCTACGTTGGGGTTTGAAGCATGGCATAGGAGAATAGAGGTGCTAGTAAGTGGGAGACAATGCATTTTTTTCATTTGCATTTGGTATATTGTGCACTTCTCTTTGTCTAGCTCAACATCCCAATTATCCCAGGTCTACATTCTATCATCTATTCTTCTTTTTGGCATAGTCTATATCTATAATGCCTGGATAGTATCTATGTGAAGTTCTAGTCTTATTGATTCTACTTGGTGTTATCCATTCCTTTCCTACATTGGATTTCTTTTTTTTATATATGTAGTGAAGAGGTGTTAAAAAGGAAGACTAAGATGTTGAGGAGACCTGGTGTTATAGTGTTGAAAGGAAAAGTGTAGATCTTTAGTTGGAAAATATCATTTTTTGGGTCTAACTTGGCATGGAAGGTTGCACCCCTACATAAAGGAAGGTTGTTGCAAGGCATTGGGAGGGAAGACAAGATCTTAGCAGTGCTGGAATAAAGTTTTTCTTGTTTGCCTTTGACAAGTCTAAAATCCATCGGGACTATTATGAAGTATTTCAAGTCTGATGGATAGTGGTCATCCACTCTTTTCTCCTCTCAAAAATAGTTAAATATTTCATTATTTGCTCTTACAAGATGTTTTTTTCCCTTAAAGTGAAGTCAATTTTGATTGTGCAAGCACGAGGGTCACTCGATTGATCTTTTTTCACTTTGGTTGACTTTTATAAGTCTATGGTTTGATTTCAATTCTAACTGATGGTTGGACACCTACCTTCAATTTCTTTGTGGTCACTAAAATATGTTTCTAGTGTAATTTTTATTATTTTTGACCCATTTATGGGAATTTGTACAGCCTATAACTTTTGAACCATAACTCAAATTTGAGTTATATTTTTTTTAAAGTGTATTGTTTTAATTTATCTATCCATTGGTGTCATTGATTTTTAAAAATACACTAATTTTATAAAGTGCCAAATTGGGGGGTTATCTTGGTGTCGATTTTTGTACCCATTTTGCATTTTTTCTCTCTTTGGTGATTTAATAGTATGGAGTCTACTTATGGTATTGATTATTGTGAGCCTTTGACTATACATAATTACCATACATGGAGACCTAAATGGAAATAATCATAAAATGCAAAGGATTGTGGTCCCTAATAAATGAAATTCAACCACTATTCACAAGAGAGTTTGAAAATTTTTAGCACCAATGTAAGTTTGAAGAGTGTATGGGTTTGATAGGGACTTATGTGAGTGATGGTTTGTTGTTTCATTTGGATGGATGTGATACTTCATTCAGAATGTGAGCTAAGTTAAAGGTTTTATTCACATGAGAGAAATGTATCTTGAAGTGGAACTTACTTCACTCAATCTAGATGACTTTTCCTCTATTGTAGACTACCTCATTAAGTTTAAGCATTTTTTGACACAGTTGAAGGGGAATGGATGAGATAAAAAAATATGAAGAGTGTGTGTACTTGATTTTATCCAAGTTAAGTGGTCTATTACAGATCTTTGTTTCTACCTTTTTCTCTAGCATGGATGCCTTAGGTGTCACATTAAAATGCCAAATTTAGAGTTGTTCTAAGAGAGAATTACTAGGGAGGAATCTAAATTATCTCACCTTGAGTCTTCCACCTCTAAAAAATTATTAGTAGCATCACATCCTAAGAATAAGGGGAAAAAAAAGACTAAAAATAACACTCCTCCTCCATCTCCAAATACACCTAAGCCCAACACCAACACATCTAAACCAAAATCATCTTCCAAATCCAAGAATAAGTCTAACCTATCTTGATCCTATTGTGGGGGGACTGATCATGAAGAGTTTAGGTGTTTTAAGAGAAAACAAGCCCTAGAGGATGCCATTAGGAAACATAAGATTTCTATCTCCACTCCTTATCCATCTCATGAGCATCAAAAAGCACTTAATATTGTTAGGAGATCACAGTCACCTATTTTAGACAATTGGGTTTTAGATTCTAATGCTTCAAACCATATGACTTTTTTTAAGGAGTCCTTTATACTCTTGGTTTGAGTTCTACTTCCAAAATTTAGGTTGGATATTCTTCCTTTATATATGTTAAGGGGAAGGGTGACATACAACTAGATGGTGGCCACATCAATGATGCATTATATATTCTAGGCATCACCACCAATTTACTTTCAGTTTATTAGATTTGTCATTTTGGTCAGGGCAAGACAATGACTTTCACACCATAGGGTGCTAAAGTTTGAGCTTTGTTAAAGCCACACACACTTATTGCATAGGGTGTTGTTTATGATAGTTCTTGACTCTATTATTTTAAGGGTTTTGATGATATTCCTCCTTTAGGGATGTGTTTGGTTTTTCATGCAGATTCTGAGAGTAGGATTTGGCATGAGAGGTTTGGACATCTCAATTATAAATACTTAAAGGAGTTGAGCATTCATAGTATGGTAGATGATCTTCTTATAGTTTTATGTCTTGATGGAGTTTGCCCTGGTTGTGCATTAGATAAATAACACCAATATCTATCTCTTAAGGGTATGCCCATGAGAGCTTATTCACCACTTGAGCTTCTGCACAATGATTTGATGGTCTTTCCTACTCCTTTCAATATAGCTAAGTATGCACTAACTTTCATTGATATTTTTTTGAGGTGTACTTAGGTTTATTTTATAAATTAAAAAATTGATGTCTTTTCTCACTTTAAAGTCTTTAAGGCTTTTAGTTAAGAAACAGTCTTCTAGTTTCATCAAGAAGCTTCATACAGATAATGGGGGGAGTACTTCAGTCAAGAGTTCTCTAATATTTTGGTAGCTCATGATATTATTCACCAGTATTCTAAAGCACATACTCCAAAAAAAATGGCTTTGCAAAATGGAAGATCCAAACTTTAAAGGATATAGATAGTTACATGATGCATTCATGGGATTTACCTCCGATCTATTGGGCAAAGGCAATCAATTATGTGAAATACATTCATAACTGCACACCCCATAAAGCACTTGAGCATTTGACTCCAGAGGAGGCTTGGTCTAGAACCAAGCTTGATGTCTCATTTTATGAGTCTTTAGGAGCCTTACTTGGGAATTTATACCAAAGAAGAAAAGGAATTCACTAGATAAGAAGAACAAACCTTTGATTTTTCTAAGGTATTGTGAGAATATGAGAGCTTATCATCTTTTAGATCATGATACTCATGATGTTAATTTTTGAACACATGTACAATTTGATGAGCACTTCAAATCTCATTACTTTTCATATTGTTCCATGCCTTCTTCTTCTTATTTTGATTATTCATCACCTCTTATTGAGGATTCATTCTTTAAGGAGCTAGTTCAAGAGGTCCTTGAGGAAGTTATACAGGTTGAGGATCCTATTCCCACTTATGTTTCCACTATGCCATTATGGGATTGTACTACAATTTTTGAGGCGACACCTTTCATACAAGATCTTCCATCCACTCAACATCATCATGCACATTCTATAGGTATTGGGCTTTTATGTCAGGCATTTTTTAGGGATCCACAGTCTTTTTTATAGGCTCATGGGATACAAAAGTGGGATGATGCGATGACATATGAGTATTCTTCTTTGATGAAGAATCACACTTGGGATTTGGTATCTCTTCTTAATGGAAGAAATTTGGTTAGGTGCAAGTGGATTTACCACACCAAGTATGTAGCTGATGGGTCCATTAATAAGTATAATGCACCTTTTGTTGTAAAGGGGTTCTCACATGTCAAAGGTATTGATTACTCAAACTTTTGTACCCATTTCCAAGATAGATTCTATTCACCTTATACACTCTATAGCTACATGACAAGGTTGGGAAATGTATCAGATGGATGTTAAGAGTGATTTCTTGCATGGAGGTTTAAATTAGGGAATATATATGGAACAACCTACCAGGTTTGTTCATGATTCTTCTCTTGTTTATCGACTTAGAAGGTCTCTTTACAATCTCAAACAAGCCCCTAAGAGAATATGAATTAAATTATTCTCTCCATTAGCTTTGTTTGCTTCAATTATGATCTCATAGTGTATATTTAGCATATTGGGGAGGACATTGTTATACTAGGCTTGTATTTTGATGATTTACTTTTCACAGGTAGTTCCTCTCCTCAAATTTAAGTTATTCAATAGGCACTTTCAGTGTAATTTGACATGATAGATCTCAGTCTTTTGCACTTCTTCCTTGGTTTTCAAATTTCACAATCAAATATAGGGATTTATTTGAGTCAAAAAAATTACACCTTTTATCTTATTCAACATTTTGGCATGGTTAATCATAATCCAAGTACTTCTTTTTAGTCTGAAGTGACTCTCACTACCACTTGTACTATTCCACTTTATGATCCTACATTGTACAGGTAGATGGTTAAGAGTCTTATGTATTTGACCCATACTCACCCCAACATTTCATTTACAATTAGTCTTGTATCTATGTTTGCACATGCCCCTTGTAACAGTCATTGGTAGGCTACCAAGAGTACTTTATGATATTTATGAGGCACTACTCATTTTGGATTACATTACACCAAGGGTTTTACTTAGTTAGTTAGGTACAATGATTTAAATTGGGTAGATTATCTTGATGAAATGCATTCCAATTTTGGTTACATATTTTATATTGGTTCTTCACCTATTACTTGGTTATGTAAGAAGTAATAAGCTATTTCACTTTCATCTACAGAGGCTAAGTACAGGGCAATAATTATAATTAGTCAACAAGTTCTTTGGCTTCATTAGTTATTGACAGAGTTTGGATTCATGCAAGATTCACCTAATGTACTTTAGTGTGACAACTAGATTGCAATTCACATATCTCATAACCCAGTTGAACACCAGTAGATAAAACACATTGAGGTACATATGCACTTCATTCATCAACACATTTAGGATGGAGTTCTTAACTTGGAGTACATTCTAACTCAGTAGCAGATTACAGACATATTCACGAAGCCTTTTACATCACCTCATTTTTGTGAGTCATGTGGAATGCTTAGGGTTTCATAAGTTATTCTTATGGGTGTTTGTGAGGACATATTCCTTCTTTATTTCATGGATACATATTCTACATGATTACCTTATCAAGCCTAATTTTTGGGACTCATACTTTGGATATGCAACTATTTATTTTTTTACTATTATTATCCCCTAGTTTCACTTGAGGAGGGGTGTTAGAGTATGTATTTTTATGTATTTATCATGTTTACTAGTCTATTATCTAGGTATTTTATCTTTTTCCTAGTTTATCCTATGTGAGGATTTATCCCACATTACTTAGTTAGGCTAGTTCTTTATTTTGCCTTGCCTATTTATGAAAGGGCTTCTTATTGTACTAACATATCATTCTGAATAATCATTTGACTTGTATTTTTTTACATCTCATTTTCTTGTAGCTTCATGTGTGATGTTCTTGTTGTTAACTTTCAAATCTTGGATTATTGAAATTTTTTTTACCATTCCTAACATGAAAACATATATTGTAAACACCAAAAAAATAAATTAAGTAGATATGGAAAATCATTGTGGTCAATGAAACCAATGATACGCTATCAAAAAATCAATAGTTGGTATACACCTAACATGATCAGTAAAATATCAGGGTAAAAAACAACTACCTAAAATCAATCAAAGACATACCAATTCATTCTTGTATAGTTTTTGAACAATTACATTTCAAAAAAGATATCGTTCTGGTTGACATTGACATTGGCAAACCATTTGATTGTGTTTTTACACATTTAATGTTGAAAATTTTTACATTGGGTGAGAATTATGTAAGCAATGCAAGATATCTATTGAAAATGGAAAAGTGCCAACATTTGTTGTTCCTTTCAATATTAGGAGAAATGAAAAAAATGTTGTTGTGAAGAGACTAACACTTTTAGAAGAAAGATTGGTTGCTTTGTGAATTCCATTTACATAAATGCAAGAGCTTGGCTATAAACATTCACCATATGGCATGATAGGAATGATTATAAATGTCTTGACGAACTTTGATCAGGTGCAAAAAGCATTGCCTAAAGAAATGAATGACACAAAAACAATTTTAATAAATATAAAACATGAGCTAGAATATAAAAATGCATATTTGATAGGAAATGTAAGGTCTTCATACATGATGAAAGCATTGTCTCAACTTTGTCAAGCCCCATTGTATAAGTAATAGAATATTACTATTGATAGGTTTTGGCAAAGTAAATTTGAGGAAACAAGAAAAAACATCATTGGTGAGGTTGTGCCTATTAAGAACAAGACATCTGATACTTGTGAAAATAAATCAGAGCTTGTTACTAAATCTTTGGTGCATGTTTTTGCTAACATGTAGTCAATACATGATCTCTAGGAATAGATCATTGAGATTGCCCCATTGAAATGTGTAATATCCCCATGAAGGAGATTGCTAAATTTGAGGAGAGGCACTACCACTTCACATGAATAAATCATTGACAAAGAGCAGTGCTACCATTTAATACAATAATCATTAAACGAATATGAACAAAAAAATCAAACATAATTGTTGTCGAAAGTGTCGAATGAAATTGTTACCAGAAGTAAATGGAAATGTCAACAAAAATGTTAATATAAATGTCAATGAAAATGTTAACATAATTGTAGATGGTAATGTTGATGAAAATGCTGATGAAACTGTCAATGGTCACATCTTTTGGTGAAGAGGTGCCTCTTGGATGGGACGCCTACTTTGGGAGAAGTTTTTAAAGACTATATAAAGGAGAAAATATGTGGAAGTATGAGGCATTGAATAATTAATTCAAATATATAACTTGTATAAGCCACCTTTTTACAATGGCATTTAAGGATGGAACCCCTTAAACTGCATAATCTAGATACAAAGATGAAAACCCTTGTTATCAAACCCAAGGATGGAACCCCTAATGGAATTATATTTTGTTTGAGATCTAGAAACTCTATATTAAATTTAAAATAATTATTTAAATTATTACTTCAATTATAAAATCTATATTTTATTTAAATGGAATTATGGGAAATCTAAATTTTTGTAAACTATTTTGATTTGAAATATTACAGTGGTATCAGAGCTCTCATCCTACCATCCTGTGAAATAGATTTCATATGAAAAATAACAATAATTTATATTACAAAAGAAGAAATAAAGCCAAGAAAGTAAATCAACTAATCAAGAAAATGGAAAAATATATGGAAGAGAGGAATGAAAAAGATATTTGTAACACCATGAATTAATTAGCTCTCGTAATGTAATCTATGACAAATCATAGATATCAAAATGATGGAAATGGTCATTCTAAGACTAGTCATTATAAAATATTTCATAAAACAACCATGAGTTCTTCGAATAGACCCTTTTAACCAAAATTCATTGCAAGAATGGAATCAAGCATAGAAGAGGAATCCCAAACATCATTTGGAGATGAATTTATAGTAGATTTTGAAGAATTTTAAGCCCTTTCGGATGATTTACAAAGTGAAATTTCACTCAAAAAATTCATGTACATGAAAATGAATCATAACGGCACCAGAACAGAGCATAAACCCCAAAATAATCAAAAATATCTTCAACATGCATTGGGTAAATTAAACCTAGCAAGTTTTGATGATACTAAAAAATGCACAGCTTGAACATGGATCCAAAAATTAAATACCTATTTATCTCTTCAACCCATGATGGAAGAAGAAGTGATCAAATTTGTAACCCTTCATCTCAAAGCCTTCATGAATGGTGGCACCATGGGTGGATTACACAAGGGCACGATCTTATCAAATCTTATGATGAATTTAATAAAAGGTTGATTGAAAGATTCGATATAATCAACCCCAAAATCCATTTTAGAGAATTATCATTACTAAAACATAATAGTAATGTGGAAGAATATGTGGCAAAATTCCAAAGACTCTCTGTGACAGTCCCAGATATTATGAAAAAGGAGGCTTATAGTATTATTCATGGAAGGATTGATCAAACCACTCAAAGGTTTAGTCAAAGCCTTTAATCCTCCCACCCTCCAAGAAATGATTAAAAAGGCGTTAGATTTGGAAACATCAACATTAAAAAATAAAAAATTTCCATCTTTACAACCAAGCATAGCCAATAGTAGACAACCATGAACTATGCCTTCAAAAAAATAAGAGACAACACCATATGGCCAAAACAAAGATCAAATCAATCAGGTGGATTCCAATAAAGAGATCCACTTAAATTAGGTAAGAAGGTGGAAACAAGAAATGAGCTAAGGAGGAAAAACTTATGATTCACTTGTAAGGAACCTTGGGTACTAGCTCATTGTTGCTTGGGAAAGGGGAAAGTCCATTACATCGAAGTTGTTTCAGATGGTGAGCCCAATGTAGAAGAAGTTGAAGCTAAAAAAATAATATATGAACCAAAAGAAGTTAGAAAAGCATGGGGAAGTACTCTTGTGACATTATCAGGAACCCTGAGGTACCATCTCTTTAGAGTAAGAGGAAGTCTTCAAGGCCAAAAAATCACCGTATTAATAGATGGTGGGGCCACTCATAATTTCATTGATGAAGAATTGGTGACAAAAATGGGCTTAAAAATAGGAGAATTTCAAGGTTATAAAGTAACCGTTGAGGATGGTTTTACCATACCATGCACTTGAATAATCCCACTGCTTTGTCTCACTTTAGGAAGGCATCAAATTAATGATGATTTATATGTGGTGGGAATTGGTAAAATAGACTTGGTATTAGGAGTGCAATGGTTACATTCTGATGCAGGAGCATCTACGATAGTTTCAAATTCTAGTGTGAAATTTCAAATTCTGGTTTTCCCTCCAAATTGTGTTAGATTTCAAAATTTCACCTTAAGAGTAAATGTAATTGTCAAAAGTGAAGAGTGAAAAGGTAAAAAGTGATGGTTAGGCTGTTGAGGAAATCAGGGGGGAATGGTTGAAACTATTTTCAACCTTAGTATATTGTTAAAACCTACAAACAACATTTGGTTTTGCCTTAGGCCCAAATTGGGCGTAGAAGTTAGAGGGGAGATTATTGAAAAGAGAAAAAAAAGAGAATTCAAAAAAATATATAGGAGAAGAGAGAGGATGAGAAGAGAAGAGAGGATGAGAGGGGCGTAGAAGAGAAGAAGGATAGAGAGGAAAGGTCCTCTCATTCAAGGAAGAAGATAGAATGAAGAAAAGAGAGGAGAATTAGTGAGGGAGGACCTCACTCAAGAAATGTTAAAGGAAAGAGAAGGAGTAGGCAAGAGAATGTGTGAAGAAGAAAACAAGGATTTGAAATCCATGGACTTTGATATTGAATTGTAAGTCTTCCATTTGATCTAAGAAAGAATTAATGTTTTGTTTCATGTTATGGTTTCTTTTATGCAATTCTAGTGACAGGCCTGTGTAAGTGTGTGTATGATGTTTCTCTATGTAATATTGAGAAATATTGGTTATTTGGCATGTTCATAATAAGTTAAAACTGATATTATGTGACCAAGAGGTCTTAGAAAGCTTTGAATGTTATAAAAAGCCCAAACAGGCCTAAACAAGGTATTCAGACATTTAAACATACAGTCCACTATCCAAGGGAAAACCCACGTATAAATGTTTGCATAAGATTCATTATGGTATGGAAATAGGACTATAAGGTAATCATAAACCTAAATGAAGGAGAAACAGGCTTAGAAACCCCTTTGATATCTCAAAAACTCCAATTGTTGGTTCTCGGCCTGTAGGTGACAGTTTATAGACAATGATAAGAAATTTGCATGTTTTGCATAGTAAGTGAATTAATAAGCTCATATTTGATAGAGAATATGAATGGGGAGGTCATTTATATTTTTACATGTTTTTATATCACCTTGAAAGGCCTATTGATCATTTTGTTTAAGAAGAAAACCAAGAACCCTGCTAACTGTCATGCAAATACAGTCAAACCCAACTGAGATACTAAGCATTGGAAAGTATAGGAGGTTGATATGACCTATGGATTGTTTATAGAAGGTGTAAGGAATCAATACAGACCCTATACAAGTGATTGGAACCCTTGAAATAGGGTAAAACACTCCCATCCAAAATTTATATGCTCTCGGCCTGTGACAGTCATTGGAAAATCATGAATTAGGGTCTAGCCCTCAAAATGAGTTTAAATGCTTGAAACCTCTTGAAAATTTTCAATATGACCCTTGATGATGTTAAAAAACTATTGGAATTGGTTTCAAGGTGTTACAATATGGATAAATATGGAAAAAGGACAATTGCCAAGTGAAACCTAGGTGCATGTGAAGGGAAGAGCATAGGCCAATATAGGAAAAGTAGATTTCTCCAAAGAAGTGCACTAAAAAATTATTGATTCACCTGTAAGAAGGTAATGGGTATCTGGAATGATGCTTTATTTGAATAGAAAGTCCATACTTTACTCTGGACAAGACATTTTGCACACAAGGAAGGCTAATTAAAACAGGGCTTAAAGAAGAAAGTACAATTCCATACAAAGTAACCTCAGGAGATTTCTCAATATGTTATATAAGGGCTTAATGGGTATCCATAAATTGTTTTACTTTCATTATTAAGCTAACCTACAATGATTTATGGCCAATAAACAATAAAAACAAGGTTAAAGAATGATATCACAGCCTATAAGTCAAAGGAAGAGTTTTAAGTTTCCACTAAAGGAATGATTGATCTGAATAGGTCTGTATAAGCATTTTGAAATGTATGGAACCTCTATAATAATTTATCTCACAATATGATGGTTATAGAGCAGTCTAAGGACAGTTGCATCATTTGGTATCAGAGCTTGAAGCTCTTGGGAATTGATAATTTGTTGATGGTTATAATTTCTAATGAGTTGTTACAGGATTTGGTAAGAGAATCTGTAGGACAAAGCACTAGAAGACCCTGGGGAGAAAAGTTATGAGTAATCTTTGCTATTTGAGTTAAGTTTATTGTGTTGAGAAGCAATCAAGTGAAGAAGTTTCAGGTTCAAGGCAGTCAAGCCATTGAGGCTTAAGAGGAGAAGAAACCAAGGAAGGCTTAGTGAAGAGAAGCTTGGAAAGCTCAAAAGTAAAGGAGAAAGTGGATGCTTAAGAAGAAGATCCGAAGCAAGGTAAGCTTGGATTTGTGATTTGTATTTGATGAAGTTTTATATAAAGAATTGCTGTAGGATTGAGAAAAGGATCAAAAGACTAGGATGCAAAAGGCCTAGGTGAGATCAAGAAGATTGTCAAAAGACCAGTCAAGGAGAAAAAGCTTGGGTGAGACAAGGGATCAAGAGACCAGGGTGAAAAATAATTGGGTGAAGATCTCAGAAATGGAAGTACTGTTGAAGGCACTACAGAGCAGCAAGGTACATGAGGGCACCAAGAAGAAAGCAAGCATCAAAGGTATGGACAGTTTTGTAATTGATAAAGAAATTGCTAATTTGAAGAGAGAGTTAGCTAAGATTAAATATGAATATGATTCTTGGATGCAGATGGATAAGCAAGCATGGGTGTGGCCAATGAGGAGGAGGTTGAAGTGGCCAATAGATCTCCTAAGGAAGAGGAGAAGAAGGCAAAAGAAGATTGCCATGAAGAAAGAAGCCCATAGAGGCTTGAAGAAGATAAGATGGTTGCCAAGTGAGCAGCAAGAGGAAGTTGTGAAGAAGGTTCTCATTGTGGAGGACAAGAGAAGATAAGAAAGAAAAGATGAAGTGCCAAGAAGAGCACTTGAGAAGATGAGAGTGTTGATGAAGAGAGCACTCATAGGGACCTTGTGGTCGCTTGTTTTTATTTCTAATATTGTCTTTGCATGGGTAATTTTAGGTATGAGCAGCCTTGTGAAGGTTGAGAGAAAGGCCTTAGAGAGTGAAGAGATTGGTGCAAGAGAAGACACCAAGTACACAAGTGAATGTGTAGGAGGAAAGAAAAAGTTTGTTGTTGTTGATAAGGAAGAAGAAGAGATGCATTGGTTAATGTATGAGGGAGGTGTTGAAGAACCCATACAAGTAAGAGAAGAAGTAGAAGAGGAAGTTGAATTCCATGATGCCATTGAAGGCCAAGAAGAAGAAAGAGAGCAGCCAAGCACAAAGGAAGATAAAGATTGCTACATAGAACAAGCTATCAAAGAGGTAAATGAAGTGTTAATACCTGATTTTAATTGTTATTATGAGCATGAAGCTACTAATGTACAAGTGCAAGAGTTAAGAAAGATGATAGAGCCCTCAAAAATAGAATTTAAGCATGGGTATGTGATGCCTAAATGGTGGAAGAAGCAAACTCCCAAGCAACAAGAGGTGCTGGTACAAAAGCATAAATGCAGGATGCCTAAATGGCTTGTGAAGTCAAATGATAAAAAGAAGAATCAGATTTGGGTGCCTAAGAAGGCAAAGAGTGAAGAAGATGTGAGTGTTGAGACAGAAACACTAAGAAGTCAATGGAAGAGGATTGAAGGTGATTCCAGCAGCCAAGAGAATGAAGATGAGAAAGAAAACTTCTCAAAGAATAATGAGGTAGAACATGAGGATGCAAAGATGAAAGGTAAACAAATTGTTTGTGATGATGTTTTTGAAACTTTCAATGATATTTTCATGAGAAATGAAAGATGGAAAGTGGCTGTAAGGACTAATATGCAGCAAGGAGAGACTTCCAAATGGATGGATGATGAGGAAAGGGCAGAGTATGCAGCAAAGCAATGCCTCAGTGAAACCAAAGAACAAACAAGATGGCTTCAAGCAAATATTGAAGAGAGCAAAGAAACACAAGGTAAGAGTGCTTCAATTGTATTTGATGAGTATAATGAAGAAGTTGGTTTATGTGAAGACAAGCTAAGAGAAGAAGAGATAAGCGGTAAAGGGCAAGTAAGCTTTGTGAGTGATCAGCCCAAGTTTGATGAAGAGAATAGTGAGATAGATGAGATCTCACTAAAGGAAGAATTGAGAATGTTGGAGGAGCTATTTGGTAATTCAAGAGAGATGAAGGAAGGTACAAGCCATGGTGAAGATAGCATTGGGAAGAGTGAAACAAGAAAAGAGCAAAGCAATGAGGCAAAGGCAGTTTTGATCAAGGAACAAGAACATGGAGACAACCAAGAGGCTTCATGGCCTAAAGATTTTGATTCTAAGGTGGCTTTGAATGTTTTGTAAATAGGTATGAAGGTAGCTAAAGTAAATGACATACATGAGTCAGTGGAAAAGCTCCCAAAACAAGAAGAACAATAAGAAGATCTAGAAGATATGTATGAAGATGAAGAAGCATGGAAGTGGGAGATGGCAGCTGAGAAAGAGATGAGGGGAAGAACATACCAGAAGAGGAAGAATATCAAGATGAAGGACAAAGACTATCAAAGACAAAAACAAGCATTGGTATTGGTAACAAGACCTTGGGATCCAGGTATACAAGTGAAGGCTAAAGCATGGAGAAAGCATCTCATTTGAACTAAGGTTCAAATCTTTTCTAGAGGGAGAGTATGATTCAGGAGCATCTATAATAGTTTCAAATTCTAGTTTGAAATTTCAAATTCTGGTTTTCCCTCCAAATTGTGTTAGATTTCAAAATTTCACCTTAAGAGTAAATGTAATTGTCAAAAGTGAAGAGTGAAAAGGTAAAAAGTGATGGTTAGGTTGTTGAGGAAATCAGGGGGGAATGGTTGAAACTATTTTCAACCTTAGTATATTGTTAAAACCTACAAACAGCATTTGGTTTTGCCTTAAGCCCAAATTGGGTGTAGAAGTTAGAGGGGAGATTCTTGAAAAGAGAAAAAAAGAGAGAATTCAAAAAAAGATATAGGATAAGAGAGAGGATGAGAAGAGAAGAGAGGATGAGAGGGGCGTAGAAGAGAAGAAGGATAGAGAGAAAAGGTCCTCTCATTCAAGGAAGAAGATAGAATGAAGAAAAGAGAGGAGAATTAGTGAGGGAAGACCTCACTCAAGAAATGTTAAAGGAAAGAGAAGGAGTAGGCAAGAGAATGTGTGAAGAAGCAAACAAGGCTTTGAAATCCATGGACTTTGATATTGAATTGTAAGTCTTCCATTTGATCTAAGAAAGAATTAATGTTTTGTATCATGTTATGGTTTCTTTTATGCAATTCTAGTGACAGGCCTATGTAAGTGTGTGTATGATGTTTCTCTATGGAATATTGAGAAATACTAGTTATTTGGCATGTTGATAATAAGTTAAAACTGATATTATGTGACCAATAGGTCTTAGAAAGCTTTGAATGTTATAAAAAGCCCAAACAGGCCTAAACAAGGTATTCAGACATCTAAACATACAGTCCACTGTCCAAGGGAAAACCACATATAAATGTTTGCATAAGATTCATTATGGTATGGAAATAGGACTATAAGGCAAGCATAAACCTAAATGAAGGAGAAACAGGCTTAGAAACCCCTTTGATATCTCAAAAACTCCAATTGTTGGTTCTCGGCCTGTAGGTGACAGTTTATAGACAATGATAAGAAATTTGCATGTTTTGCATAGTAAGTGAATTGATAAGCTCATATTTGATAGAGTATATGAATGGGGAGGTCATTTATATGTTGACATGTTTGTATATCACCTTGAAAGGCCTATTGATCATTGTGTTTAAGAAGAAAACCAAGAACCCTGCTAACTGTCATGCAAATACAGTCAAACCCAACTGAGATACTAAGCATTGGAAAGTATAGGAGGTTGATATGACCTGTGGATTATTTGGAGAAGGTGTATGGCATCAAGACAGACCCTATACAAGTGATTTTAACCCTTGAAATAGGGTAAAACACTCCCAGCCAAAATTTATATGCTCTCAGCCTGTGACAGTCATTGGAAAATCCTGAATTAGGGTCTAGCGCTCAAAATGAGTTTATATGCTTGAAACCTCTTAAAACTTTTAAATATGACCCTTGATGATGTTAAAAAACTGTTGGAAATGGTTACAAGGTGTTAAAGTATGGATAAATATGAAAAAAGGACAATTGCCAAGTGAAACCTAGGTGCATGTGAAGGGAAGAGCATAGGCCAATATAGGAAAAGTAGATTTATCCAAAGAAGTGCACTAAAAAATGATTGATTCACCTATAATAAGGTAATGGGTATCTGTAATGATGCTTTATTTGACTAGAAAGTCTGTACTTTACTCTGGACAAGATGTTTTGCACACAAGGAAGGCTAATTAGAACAGGGCTTAAAGAAGAAAGTACAATTCCATACAAAGTAACCTCAAGAGATTTCTCAGTATGTTATAGAAGGGCTTAATGGGTATCCAGAAACAGTTTTACTTTCATGATTAAGCTAACCTACAATGAGTTATGGCCAATAAACAAGGAAAACAGGGGTAAAGAATGATATCACAGCCTATAGGTCAAAGGAAGAGTTTTAAGTTTCCACTAAAGGAATGATTGATCTAAATAGGTCTGTATAAGCATGTTGAAATGTATGAAACCTCTATAAGAATTTAGCTCACAATATGATGGTTACAGAGCAGTCTAAGGACAGTTGCATCACATTCTTTGGGAGAATTTACTCAAAAGTACCAAACTCTAGAACTAAAATTTAAAGTAGATGGGAAAGAAGTGGTACTCCAGGGTATGGCCAATGGATCCCCCCAAGTGATCACATCCAAGAGGATGGAAAACACATTCAAGAAATACCATTGTCATTGGTGGTACAACATTTTGAAGATACAAAATAGGAAGAAGCATTACTTCATGAACACCTCAATTTTCAATTACTTGTGGACAAGCAATTTTTGGAAGGGAGGTCTATAATATCCCAAAGAAAGAGATCACTAAATTCAAGGAGAGGCATTGCCACTTCACATGAAGAAATCACTGCCATTTAATACAACAATCATTAAATGAATATGAATGGAAATGTCAAACAAAAATATTATCAAAAGTGAATGGAAGTGTTGTATATAATTATTACTAGAAGTGAACGAAAATTTCAATGGAAATGTTAAGAAAAATGTTGATGAAAATGTCGATGAAAATGTCAATGGTTACATCTTTTAGTGAAGAGGTACCTCTTGGATGGGATGCCTACTTTGGGAGAAGTTTTTAAAGACAATATAGAAGATAAGAGATGTGGAAGTATGAGGCATCGAATAATGAATTCAAATATATAACTTTTATAAGTGGCTGCTTTACAATGACATTTAAGGATAAAACCCCTTAAACTACATAATCCAAATACAAGGACAAAAACCCTTGTTATCAAACCCAAAGATGATACCCCTTGTGGAATTGTGTTTTTTTTGAGATTCAAAAACTCTATATTAAATTCAACATAATTATTTCAATTATAAAATCTATATTTTATTTTAAAAAAAGTATGGAAAATTTGAATTCTTATAAAATATTCTGATTTGGAATATTATAGGACTCAAACCATTAAGTATATTTGAAGACAAATTCTTGGAAGAGATGAGATTCCCAACTCTATTCTATGGTTTTAGTCATCCTCGGTATATGACAGATAGAGTGTCATACCAAAAAATAGTAAAGTGAGAGATTTTGCACAAGGAAAATGACATTGCAACACACATAACTGATATCTTTTTCAAAACTATTAAAATCATTATATGTCAAGTGTCATCATGTGCTTGGATATGTATGCAAAAGTGAATTTAAAGATAAAAAAATCTATGCCAAAGATGTTTGAAATGGAGCTAGCATAGAAAAAAATCCTAAAATCACCCATAGCTTATAGATATTTCATAAGTATTTGAACATCACCTAACTATTTTGAAAATTCAAGAAAGAATATTTTTCAATGATTAGGAAATTGGGACCGCCAATGTTTTTTACAATTATAACAAGTGTTGAACATTATTGGGATTCTTTGTACCATGCATTGTAAAAAATGGCTCCAGTGTCAAAAATAAACACAGAAAAATAATTGAAGAAGATAATACTGATACGATGATAAGACAAAATCATGTTCTTTGTAGTCGCTACTTTCACCATAGATATAATGCCTTCAAAAATATGTTATTGCAGGATGAATAATTATTTGGAAATGTTTTGGATTTATTTTTTATGATAGACTTTTAAAATTGAGGAAATGAGCATTTACATCTCATGCTCTGGGTACAAGATGCACCTGTATATGGCGATTTTTGTAATACTGAAATCGAGGATTTTGTAGATAGATACATATCTTGTGATTCAACATTACTTGATAGTGCTTTGACTAAAATGGAAACACATCATCATACAAGCTCAAAAAATCACATTATAGATTCAATTTTTCATTGCCTCCAATGCAAAAAATGAGAATATTAGAGCCATTGGACAAAACCAATGACCTATACAAAGAGAATGCCACATGATTTTTTTCTCATCTTGATTAGAAAAATATATCAAAGACATAACATCATATGTTTTTACAAGATGTAAAATTGTCTAAAACAAAATACATACTTTCATTGCAATCTTATATTTCATGATTGGTTATAATGCTAAAAAGACATCCATCTGATGCTTGGGTGAATGCATTTGCAAAAAAACTTCTAACATTATGGTATGTTAGCATAGATGCACAATTCATTCTTAATGCATATGTTGCTATAACATATTGCTACTCCCATATGAAAAAATTTGATCGTATGTTGACAAATGCATTTTAGAAAGTGTGTGTTGAAACTATTCATAGCAATGACAACAAAGTACAAGCTATACCAAAATTAGGAAATATGCTCTTGCAACATCCACAAATGTATAATCAGTAGGCCATTCATATTGTATTGGCATTGCCTTTACATCAATGTTAAAGAAAAAAATCATAAACACATTACCAATGATAAAAATTACTTATATTTTAAAATTTTCAAAGTTGTTAGCACAAGAACTGGACACTTCAGAAGATGTGATATGTGCTTCTCCCATAGAGAAATATGTTGCAAGACCATTGCAGTTAGAACATGTATGCTTAGCTAAATTTATTATGTATTATCTAGGTAAATACCTAAACAACAAGAAATGTAAATTTATCATGCATTATATGACATGTTAGATACAATATCCATATAGATCCTAAGAACTACTGTAGAGAAAAAATGATGTTGTTTATACCTTATCATGACAATGAAAACACATTGAAGAAAAACTTCAACATGTGGAACGACGCATATCTTGCTCATAAAAAATAAGTAAAGAAGAATGAAAGTATGTTTATTGCAAAGACATTAATAAAATGGGGTGACATTGACATTGTTGTAGAGAATATAGAAATTAACTCTAATTTGTTGTTTACTATTGCTAAGGATGGAAAGAATGATCAAATCGAGAACAATTTTCATGCATATAACATAGCCTCTAATTTTCATTGCATAAAATATCATCAACTAGTCAAAACTCAGCCTTTGAAAATGTTTCAGGCAGCTAAACATCTTTTTTTGACGAGTAAAGAAGAATACCTGGTCTTGTAGAAGCAACTGAATAGAGAGCAAGAAGCCATTGTGAAGGACAATGCAATTAAAAAAATCCTAGAACGAGACAAGCCAATCTATTTGTTCGTAACGGGAGGAGTAGGTAAAGGAACAATATTTATCATGAAAGTGATATATGAAACTTTGACATGCATCTATAACAAATAACTTGAAAGTGATCCTTTGAAAATCAAAGGCCTAATTATTACATACACTAGCAAAGTGGCATACAATGCAAACAACCTAAATGCACATCATATTTTTCAACTTCCATATACATCTACCCAAATGTTGTCATTGGATTCAATCACTTTGGGCACATTTATCAAACGCTATTAGCAATTATGTGTGTTGTTTATTGATGAAATATATTTATTGGGAAGTTGAATGCTTTGCAATATTAACAAAAGAATTTGACAAATAATGCAAACACTAACAAAGGCATTTATAAATATTGATGTTATATTTGTTAGTGATTTTTACCAAACATAGCCTATTCGAGATAGATGGATTTTTTAAAAGATGGTATTGAATGGAGAAACAACTTCATATACTTTTTGGCTTTAAAATGTAAAATATTTTCAGCTTCGACAAGTTGTTCATCAAAGTAATATTCAATTTGTTTGCATCCTAAACCAGATCAGAGCTTGTCAATAGATAATATCAAATATTGAATACTTGAATAATTTATGTTGTAGATCTCCTCCTTATGAACCAAAATTTTCATTCTTGTTTCACAAGAATGATGATGTTAAAAAACATAACACGAAAATGATTTCTCTTGTCAATGAATAAAGCTATACTTTAAATGTTGTTGACAAAAAAAAGAATTTATATAATGAAATCGCTATAAATAATGAAAATAATTGCTTTCCTGATACAATAATTTTGAAACCTAACATATTGGTGGAATTGATTGGGGGAAACTATGATATACAATATAGATTGGTGAATGGTGTTGATATAATTATCAAGCATTAGACACTTGGAAAAGTAGATATAATTCAATGACATTAAAATTGGAATGTTGTAAAGAAAAAAATGTAGAACTTTTACAATGACCAAATTGTCAAAAAATGGAATCTAATAACAAGAATCTTAAGAAAAAATTTACATTAGAAAAACTATGGTCATGGTGCGAGAGCATTTTCCAGTATAGATAGCACATGATCAAACAATACATAAATCACAAGGACTCACAATGGAAGAATTAGCATTTGATCCTACCGGTGTTAATTGACATGGACTTGTCTATATTGTGCTTTCATGAGTAAAATACATTAAATCATTGTATCTTGTGAATAATTAGAACCTAAGTTTTTTTTGATGTGCAATAAAGTAAATGATGAGATGCAAAGACTAGAAAATTTGGCACAGTGTTTATCATTTTCTACAAATATTTCTCAAACATGTGATAGCCTTAATATTTTCTCATTGAATACACAGAGTTTGCGATTGCATTTGGAATGCATAACACATGATTATGAGCTCATGGATGAAAACATTTTATGTTTCTAAAAAACAAGAACTATGCTTGTAGAAAATGCTTTAGTTCTTCCAAAAAAATTTGACTGTTGCCTGCTAATGAATGTGCATGGAATAATGTCATGCTTTAGAAAAAACATTGTGTTGAGAAACAACAAAGTGTTTACTATGATATATATGGAAACTATGACCCATGATATATCATATTTAGATACATTGATACAAATAATTAATATTTACTTGGTACTAAGTGTACCAATAGATGATCTATTGGTATTTATAGGTACAATAGCTATTATATTTCCACTTGCAAGCAAATTCATATTTGTTGGTGATTTTAATATTGACATGCTTCAGGAAACAATATCTAGATGATGACTTTTAAAAATATTGCATAGACATGGTTTTTATTTGATATTAAATATACCAACAACAAATGTAAGCACTTTAATAGATCAATTTTAGAAAAATATGAATATTTAGAATACTCAATTCAGTGTTTGTAATGCATATTCGATAGACCATGTAACAACTCTGTTGGGTTAGACATAGAAAAATATGAATTTGTTTTTATTTAATACACATATACCAAAATAGATTACACCATGATAATATAAATAGACCATAAGAGATATTCAAGGTGTAATAATAGTAATAGGTATAATACATCACATGTCACCGATCTCTAATATCATGATAGAACACGTCACAATTGTAAAAATAGAAAGTAATCACATTAAATCAACTACAACTGAAACAAGTCTACAGCCACTACTGTGTAAGGTATCTAATAAGTAATTACAACTCTTCATGACAATAGTCAATGATAAGTACAAAATAATACAATGTTCATATAGATACATGGCTCTCTCAGAGTATAGTTCTCAAACTCAAGTATCTATGGCAGTCTCAAGTGTTGTCTCGATAAGTAGCATTGTTGTAGGGAGGGAGAGCATCATCTAAGCACTTTTACACACCAACCACAAACCAATGATCGCTCAAACTAATCCCATTATAAAATGGCTCTCCCTTAATGTATGAGTAAATAATGATGATGCAAGCATCTAGAGAGACAAACAAGTACCCATTTGTTGTATAGTTTCTAAATGAAACATGCAGTGTATCATAGAAACTATTCTATTGCAAGATATCACACAAACATGTAAACCATACTCATAAAATGATAATGTCTCACTAAACATACTTTAGCCCAAAGTTTTACAACTAATAAATAATAACGATCTAGATCAATCAAATTCATACACACCACTTGATCAGACTGCATTCATCTCTCATTGTGACACTAGTAATCCAATGAAGTCCATTTCACTCCTTACTCCATATCAGAAATGTAGATTAGTCAAATATAATTTAACCACAAGATTCATTTAATTTACATCCTACTAGAAAACACATTATACAGCATGCTAAACATATGAGTAACCAAAGAATACATTTATTTCATCAAACGTATGAATGAATCTTACATTATTTTCTATCCCATACTAGAAATAATGACTATAATTTATACCACCCAAGTAATATACATTTAACTTTAGATTTTCAATATCATGATTAGTTTCAAAACATACTACACCCTATGATAACCCATATTATCATAGTCTAGTATTCTATGGCATAATTACACGGAAACACAATTTCCATTCAAGCAACTAAATATAAAGAAGTAAATCATAGTTTTCATAGAACACAATAACATACTATCATAGCATTCATTAAAATCTTAAGGTTGTATTCATGTATACCTAAATTCCTTCTACCTGTCACAAACATATTATTCATAGTAATATCTAGCATTTATACATATAATCAATCAAGTGTAGATATGAGTCTAGGCATAACAATTTTAGTATGTACCATCCAGGTATAACATACAATTATTATGTACTACTCTATGATATCCCATACTATCATAGGTTCTCATCTACATAATAACATAAAATCCAACTTATGATTTCAAGAATCAAATGATCACATACATAACAACAAGCAAGCTAGTACAAAATTATACCACCCAGGTATACATTAAGATTAACCTACTTACTAGCATCTTAAAGTAACATAACATATCAACACGCAACATAACACATCATTTTATACTAGATATATCTAAGTATTTATTAACACTTTCGTAACATGTATTGTACATAAGTATTCAATACTATATACATATAACATCCAGCTAATCAATCATTCATAGAGAAAATAGTGAATTTATAACCTGTTATAACATTCATTTAAACATCTCGTTCTGTTCTCCTAGAATATTATTTTAATATGGTCATAGTTTGAGTCCACAGAACCTTTGACTCATTATAACCATCTCATAATTATAGATATAATATATATATACAAGTACTTGTACATCATCATATGCACTATATGTAAGTACTCAAATGCCATGTAAATACGTTACAAATTTCATTTATATCTCTTAATCAATAACTTTTTATGGTTTCATAAATCCTGATGAACTTTCATGCTCACAGAAAATATTGACAATCCTTATAAGATAGGGGTTTATAAACTGTAGTTCTCTTTTATGTTTAAGGAAGTTGGGTAAACATGTAATTGGTGTCTACTTTTGTGGAGTCCAAGACTTAGTTGTGATAACTAATACAATTAAGGGCACACATCACTATATGCCAAGACATAAGTGTACAAGTACCTTTGTATAATTTAGTCTACCCATAGAAGACACTGTACACATACCCTCAAATAATAAATATTGTATAAGAACTTTCATAGTCATTTATAACTCTATCTAAGAAATTCAACAATTACTTGATGGAAAAGGTTGACCATCCAATATAAATCATATTACCTCTGAAATATTAATGAATAATTTTTCATAGTTAGTAGTTTATTAGATTCACTAACAATCATCTTTCCATTATCATTAAGTATGATCTTTGTACATGGAAAGAAATAAGTGATGAGACCATCACACTAATGCTTCTAAGCTAAACCCAAACTTAGGAGTCTAAATGGGGTCTATTTAAGGAAACCACAATAAAAAATAAATCCAAATTAATTATCACATATATTGGAATAAAATAATATAACCCTCGTGGCCTATTTTATTAAAAAAGGTAGAAAAATTATGTTCACATATTCTATTTAACCCTCACGATATGGTTATGGTAATCTTTAAACAAGCACATTCTACAAGGATGGTTATTTTCATTATCCATGATGGAAAATCTAAAAGCACATAAGATAATTAATTCAACCATACTATCAAATATGACAATTCAACAATCTATAAGTATAGTATTATCACATAATACAATTAGTGAACATAAAAGTGATGCATCATCTTGTCACAGCTTTTGTAAGACATACAATTAGTAAACATATGAAAATTCTACTTTTGTATATTCAATGTATCTATTAATAAGTAAATGGTTCAATTATAGAATGGGCATTGCTTAGCTATAAATGTAAAAGTTTTATTATGTGGGTTTAGGTGGAAAAAAAAGTGATGCCATGGTATGGTTCTAGTCTATCTGACTAACCAACTATGTATTCAAGGCATCTGTAATCAGTGATTAACCTATACATAACTATATTTGTATTTATTACACTACAGAATAGGAAAAACAATGATGCCTAAGAGAAATAAATTCCAGCAATCCAATGATAATATTCAAGCTAAAAACAAAATAGAATGACTTCAATACTATCAACTTAGTGATTACAGCATTTAAAAGTTTGATTTTTGTTATAGGTCAATGCCTAAATCAATAACAGTGACTCAGTAATAATGACTATATATTTTAGTTTCTAAACATGCTGACTATAATGACCCACTAACATTAACCAGTTGTAAAAAAATAAAACAACATAGTGTCTTCAAATTATGTGACGCCTTATTTAAGGTATGCTAGGAAACCATAACAATGATTCCAAATGATAATATCTAGGGAGAAACAAAATAATACGCATCGACTCTTTGATTACATCCTTTAATAGTCTAATTTTTATATAAAAAGTCAATGCCCCCACAATTTAAGCGATCCAAATAAGTTACACTATTAATTACACATATAGCGTCTCTGATATATAATCACATATTTATTATACATAATTATGTAATATATATAGGATATTAGAGAAATATTATATATATACAAAACTTTATATATATATATATATATATATATATATATATATACACATACATACACACACATAAGCTATCTAATATATAATTATATACATACATATATTGATGGCATTATTAAAGCATAGTTACAATAATCTTTACTACAACGCATTCCCATAGGATTGACATCAAGAAAGTGTATAGTTACAATGGTAAATTGACGACAAATCAAATTTTATTGGAGCTGTATATCTGATATTAGTATATGGTTAAAACTACACACATGATATCAGTATATGGTTTTTCTTATTATATATCATAGTTTTAAGGGACTTCAAAATGTTTTCATTTCCTACAGGGAATTACATGAATAAACGGTGGCCCAATAGTATAGAAAACAAATATTCTAGCACTCCACCAAACACACAAATCAAATAGACTGAGAAAAATAATTAATAAATGGAATTACAACACCTACTTGACAAAGTTGTTACTGATTCTCTATGTTCTTTTTCAATGTTGCATCCCTTACTTCTCCTTCTGATCTTCTTCCTCTCCAATGCATCAGATCATGATTTTCTCCAACTTTCCTATGCAAAAATAGGCACGGCTTCCTCCTTTCAATATTTTTTATTTTTTTTGTTTTATTATTATTTTTGTTTTTTGTTATTTTTAATATATTTAGCTCCTTTTTTTAGATTTTCTAATTTTTAACTATTTCCTTTCTTTTTATCTTATTTCTTTATCTTTTTCTATTTATTTTTTTCAAGATAATTTCCATTTTCTAATATATTTTTAATATAGAATGCTAAAATTCCATAATTTTATTAAATCAAATTAGCATCCAAATATATTATAACAACTTTAAATGGTAATTTCAAAATTTACAAATAATCTGTATTTTAAATTTATTTTTGCCAAAAATGTTCCTACCATTATTAATAACAAAACCTACCAAACACGTAAAAGAATCCATTATGATATTTTTACCTACTCTAGCAAACCATAGAAAGCAATATTTCAAGCAAAAAATAAACACACCATAAGCAATTATTTTAATATATTTCTACCATGTACTAATTAATATGGTGTGTACAAGGTTCTTACCAGATCTCTATCGACCTTCAACGTCTCTATCTATGTCATCCTTTTTGATGATGCTCTCCCTCCAGCATGCTCTAAGGGATGAGTTCTCCTTTCATCCACCTCATAATAAGTAGGTAATTATATCATATCACATGATAAATATATAACAATAAATATATCTGAAATAATATATTAATATGCTCAAAATTTAAACGCATACATTAACCAACTCACAATAAGCAAACATGTATCATCATGTATCTAAGAAATATTCGACTATCCCATAATAGCATAAATCTCAAGCTTAGTAATAAATATAACCAAATCTGAATTTGTTAACTATAGATATCCATGGATAATCTAGTAAATTTTCTTGGTGAGTAATTAGGATGTAATATCCTTCCCCCTAAAGCTAGTCATTATCTCCATTGACTTGTATTCAAGCATAAGTTATGAATTAAGAAAATTATTTAGAAAAGTATTAACATGGTATAAAATATCAAGTTAAGAAAATAAATGGGAAATTGCCTGTATAACTCACCGTAGTTCCTTCCAATTGTATTATTCTCAGAGTATTGTTCCCACAAGACCTTGCTTTATGACATTGCCTTATTAAAAAAACATGGTTTATGAGTAATACTTATTATGATTGAGTTTGTCATGACTACCCTGGGGTCTAGAACCATAAGTACAATCTTATATACTATAAGGATGACCACTTATGTTACCTTAAATGGTCCTACATATCTTAGTGAAAGTTTTACTAACTTACAAAATACATGAGATCATTATATAACTCAATATAAATAATTAGGGAAAGCTCCACAAAATCTTCCATCCCTTTGCACATTTCTTTAACCTAGAGATTATTTTATCTCTTTTTGGACAAAAGTGTTTAGGAATCCTGGAAAGAATTCTATGTATAAGTTAATACTATTGCTACCCCTCATAACTCCTGATAAGTATAACATGTCAGTATTGTCACTTCTCCATATATCTTCTGACAAGTATGATGATGAATAAGAACTATAAATACTACATTTTTAATGTATACACAATCATAAAATAAACATTCCATCATACACATGTGTATGGCCATACAACTTAATTTGAAAAGTTTGTCTATCAAATCCTATATTTGATAAGTTCATCTATCGGATCCAAACTCAGTAACATCTGAGTTGATGTGAGTATAAATAAGATACCGTCCTATCGCTTAGAACTCATGTTCCTATATCACCACTCTTCTCTCAGGTCTTCATGACTTAATGATCTCCACAATGTGTACAAGGTTCAATGAACCATAAATTCATACTAATAGATCATAGAAATCAATAATATGTGTTAAATAATTCTAGATGTATCAACATACATACAAGAGAAATGGCATACAATCAATCTGTAATTATATTAAGTTACCACTATCCAAACATAGCTAGTATCATATTTCAGAGCTTAACTTAATATGATACAGTCATGGTTAAGAGGAATTAATGTTAAAATTAACATATATACAAGGTCCAAGGATCACACTGTCCCTTCAACCTTATAAGGAAACAAAAATAATAATTTCTCCCTGCTTGCTCAGCTAGAATGCAATCGATTAAAAGTTTATCTTAACCCTTAGATTGACAAGATGTTATGCACATCCTATACCATACTCACTTCTAGTAATAGGTATAAAATAACTCTTAAAAACAACATGATTTAAGATAAAAGAGAATAATATCAATCTAATCAAGTGTGAAAATAACATAATAATTCCTAATATAAAATTTAATATGTAATTCAAGGTTTGCCACTCCATGTGGTCAAAAATCATAAGATTAGGTAAAATAGTGACCCTAAAGAATCACAAGTGAAAATCTAAGAATTAACATCTCAAAAACTCCTACATATGCTCACAAGGTAAAAATAAATCACTATAACCCAAGCTACCAAAACACTACCTACTGTAAGTATAGTTTCACAATCTATTTTCACAATCGGGAGAAGTAAAATACTAATCAGAAAGATGTATCAATCCATCCAATCCTATAACTTCTATCTCAACAAGAAGTAGAAAACATTCTCCCACAATCATTAAGGGAGTATATTTAAATATCATGAAAATATGAATCCTCTCGATAGCTTAATGTTATTAAAGGAGAATGAGGTAATAACAACTCACCTCTAAGATAACTAATAGAATTGACACTCTTTTCTAAACCAAATAACTTAAGGGTGACAATCCTTAAATAAATTCCTAACACATAGGAACTCTCAATCAAAACAACACTCTACTGCGAGAAAATTCCCACCACACTAGGTGGTACCAAAACTAAAATTGATCTTATAAAATTTTCCATTCCTAGGATTAGTGAAAATAAAGCACAAATATATATATATATATATATATATATTAAGTGAGAAGCATCCTGAACTTATAAACACTCACAACACAGAACACAAATGGTGAAGGTGACTTGATTACCAAGAAAGATGTAATCACACTCGAGATGTTCAATCTAAGTGATCAAACTATGGTAGAAATATTTTGTTCATAACTCATGAACTATGTTACATGCTCACCTACTCAAACCTCATATACAACCATCACTGTTGGGAAACTCAATAAATAAATCTCCTAAATAACTCAAAGGGGTATGAGTGCTCTTAAGGATACACACTCAATGTTCCACACACATTTCATGAATGTCACAAAAATCCAATCATGGTGTAACATGGTTCCGCACTGAGGCACCACAAATCTAAAATACCAGTGCAATACTTCATGTCACTAGGTTCACTCTAGTGAATATAAAGGCACAAAAAATCTAATGAACTCACTAGGTCCTAGAGTTTAAGCCACAACTCTGATACCACATGTAACAACTCCACTAGGTTAGACATAGAAAAATGTGATTTTTTAATTTAATACACATATACCAAAATAGATTACACCATGATAATATATAGAGACCATAATAGATATTCAAGGTGTAATAATAGCAACATGTATAATACATCACATGTCACCTATATCTAATATCATGAGAGAACACGTCACAAATGTGAAAATAGAAAGTAATCACATTAACTTAGCTAAAACTAAAACAAGTCTACATCCATTATTGTGCAAGGTAAAATAATAATTAATTACAAATCTTCATGACAATATTCAATGATAATTACAATATAATATGATGTTTATATAGATACATGGCTCTCCTAGAGCATAGTTCCTAAACTCAAGTATCTGTGATAATCTCAAGTGTCGTCTTGATAAGTAGTATTATTATGGGGAGGGAGAGCATCATCCGAGGAATTTTACACATCAACCATGGACCAAATATCCCTTACATTAATCCTATAATCAAATGGCCCTCCTTTAATGGATGATTAGATAATGATAGTGCATAAATTTAGAGAGAAACAAGTACTCGTGTGTTGTTTGATTTCTAAACTAAACATGCAGTGTATCATAAAAAATTGTTATATTGCAAGATATGGCACAAACATGTAAACCATAATCATGAAATGATAATGTCTTACTAAACATAATTTAGATCAAATTTTTACAACTAATAAATAATAAGGATCTATATCAATCAAATTCATACACACCACTTGATCGGACTGCCTTCATCTATCATTGTGACACTAGTAAGCCAGTGAAGTTTATCTCACTCTTTACTCTGTATCAACAATGTAGATTGTTCAAATATAATTCAACCATAAAATTTATTTAATTTATATCCTACTAACAGACATGTTAAATATAGGAGTAACCAAAGCATATATTTTTTTGTGAAACATATGAATGAATCTTACATTATTTTCTATCCCATACTATAAATAATGATTACAGTTTATACCACCCAAATAATACATATTCTCCCTATAAAAATTAGTTTTCAAACATATTACACCCTATGATAACCCATATTACCATAGTCTAGTATTCTAACATATAATTACATAGAAACATTATTTATATTTAGGCAACTAAATATAATGAAGCAAATCATAGTTCCCACAGAACACAATAATATACTATCATAGCATTTGTTAAACTGTAAAGGATATATGCATGCATACATAAATTCCTAACTATCACAAACATACTATTCATATTAATATCCAAGATGCATGCATATTATCAATCAAATGTAGATATGAGTCTAGGCATAACAACTTCAGTATGTACCATCTGGGTATAATATACAGTTATTATGTAGTACTCTATGATATCTCATACTATCACAGGTTCCCAACTACATAATAACACAAAATCCAACTTAAAATTTCAATAGTCAAATGACCATATACATAACAACAAGCAAGCTAGTACAGAATTATACCACCCAAATATACCCTAAGATTAACCTGCTTACTAGCATCTTAAAGCAACATAACATATAAACATGCATCACAATGCACCATTTGATACTAGACATATCCAATTATTTATTAACACTCTCATAAAATGTACTACACATAAGTATTCAATACTTAATACATATAACCAATGACTAATCAATCATTCAAAGAGAAAACAGAGAATTTATAACCTGTTATAACATTTATTTGAACATCTCATTCTATTGCCCTAGAATATTGTTTTAATATGGTTATAGTTCCAGTCTAAAAAAACTTTGACTCATTCTAACCATCTAATAATTATAGATATAATCCATATATACGAGTACTTATACATCATCATATGCATTATATGTAAGTACTCAAATGCCATGTAAATACATTAGCAATTTCATTTATATCTCTTAATCAAGAACTTCATATGGCTACATAAATCCTTAAGAACTTTCTTGCTCATGAAAAGTACTGATGATCCTTATAAGATAAGGGGTTCTAAAATATAGTTCTATTTTATGTTTAAGAAAGTTGGGCAAATGTGTAATTGATGTCTACTTCCCTGGAGTCCAAGACTTAGTTGTGATAACTAATATAACTAAGGGCACACATCACTATATGCCAACACATAAGTGTAAAATTACTTCTGTATAATTTAATCTACCTAGAGAAGACACTATACACATGCCCTCTAATAATAAATACTATATAAGAACTTTCATATTCATTTGTAACTCTATCTAAAGACTTCAATAATTACTTGATGGAAAAGGTTGACTATCCAATATGAAACATGTTACCTCTAAAATATTAATGAATAATTTTTCATAGTCAGTAGTTTATTAGATTCACTAACAATTGTCTTTCCATTAGCATTAAGTATTATCTTTCCACATGGAAATAAATAAGTGATGAGACCATCACACGATTACTTCTAAGCTAATCCAAACTTAAAAGTCTAAAGGGGTTCCATTTAAGGTAACCACAATAACAAATAAACCCAAATTAATTATATCATATATTAGAATAAATTATTATAACCCTCATGGCCTATTTTATTAAAAAAGGTAGAAAATTTATGTTCATATATTCTATTTAACCCTCGTGGTATGGTTATGGTAATCCACAAACAAGCACATTCTACAAAGATGGTTATGTTCACTATCCATAATGGAAAATATAAAAGCACATAAGATAATTAATTAAACCATACTATCACATATGACAATTCAATAATCTGTAGATATAGTATTATCACATAAGATAATTAGTGAACATAATAGTGATGCATCATATTATCATGTTAGGTATGGAGCTTGATTGCTTCTAGGATCAGAGGTTAAAATTCTAATATTATTTCAGTTGGGTTTGGATCCCATTCTTTGAATCCCTCGTGGCATGGGGTGTTTCAAGGGGGGGTACCCCCCTTATAGGGTCTGGGGTGGGGGGTCCAGGGGCCGCACACCCCACATGGTTTTGGGGGTAGTGCCCCCAAAGCAAGAATTTTTATTAAAATTACCTTGTTAAATTGTAATTTTGTAATCAATCTAGGCCATTGATTAAAAGTTTTCAAATCTGATGGTAGATGTTATGTTTAGGTGTTTTTCACCCTAAAATGTATTGATATATAGATGAGATGTATGATTTTGATTAATGATGAAATATTATACACAAATAGAAGGAAGAAAAGATAGAGAGGTGTTATAAGGTTTTTTACAGAATTTTGTTTCTCCCTTGTATTACTAGAAATAATATACTAAATAATTTTGGTGGATGTAGCCCATCTTAGGTGAGCCACATTAAATTTAGCATCTCTTATTATGTGCATGTTTATGTTTATTTTTAGAATATTTGATTAATTTATTTCATTGTTTCTCTTGTATGTGATTTGGGGATAGATCTAGATTTAATTTATCCTAACAAGTGGTATCAGAGCAAAGATTTTTTCTGCATAATTTTAAATTGTAGGAAGAAAAGGGTTTGACCTCAAGTGGGAGCTATGGTGGATGAAAATAAATCTAAGTTGGATAAATTCAATGGATATAAATTTGGATTGTAGAAGATGCATATGGAGGATTACCTTTACCAGAATGACCTTTATTTATCATTGGGAGGGCAAGTTAAGAAGCCATTGACAATGTCAAATGAAGAATAGAAACTATTGGATCAAAAAGCCCTTGGAACCATATTGTTTTCCCTTACATCTTCTATATCATTCAACATATCACAAGAAAAGATAACAGAAGGTCTTATGAGCACATTAGGCAAGTTATATGAAAAACCTTTTGCCTCAAAGAAAATATTTTTGATGAAAAAATTGTTTAATATGAAAATGTCTAAAAATGGTTTAGTACTAGATCATTTAAATGAGTTTAACACAATTACTAGTCAGTTACATTATATAAATATTGGCTTTGATGATGAGTTTAGGGCTCTTCTTATTCTTTGTTCCTTACCTAAAAGCTAGAATAGCTTGGTAATGGCAGTAAGCAACTATGTGTCTAACAATGCTAAAATAAAGTTTGAATATGTGGTGGGTGTTATCCTAAGCGAGGAAATGTGAAGGAAAAGCACAAGTGAAACATCCATAGCTGGAGACATATTAACAATGGATAACAAAAGAAGGCAAAAGAATAGAGGAATAGAAAATCATGGAAAATCAAAAGGGGGTGCAAGATCTAAATCAAGAGGCAAGATGGAATATTGGATCTGTGGTAAGATAGGGCACACAAAGAAAGAGTGTTGATTTCAAAAGGAAAAATTGGGTAAGGATAAACAGGAAGATAATAGAGAAGCAAATGTAATAGGTGATGTATTACAAGATGCCCTTATACTTTTTTTTAGATAATATTGTTGAATCTTGGGTTTTCATGGAAAATCAAAAGGGGGTCCAAGATCTAAATCAAGAGGCAAGATAAAATGTTGGATCTGTGGCAAGATAAGGCACACAAAGAAAGAGTGTTGGTTTCAAAAGGAAAAATTGGGTAAGGATAAAAAGGAAGATAATAGAAAATTAAATGTAGTAGGTGATGTATTACAAGATGCCCTTATACTTTCTTTGGATAATATTGTTGAATCTTGGGTTTTAGATTCAGGTGCTTCTTTTCATGCTACCCCTCATAGACATTATTTTATAGATTATGTTCAAGGTAATTATAAGAATGTTTGCCTTGGTGATGATGAACCCTATAGCATTATTGGAAAAGGACATGTTCCAATTTTGAGGAGAAATTTGATCTCTACAGGGCAGTTGGGTAGTGAGGGTTGTATGATCACATTTACAGTCAAATCATAGAAGGTTACAAAGGGTTCTTTGGTGGTTGTAAAAGGTAAGAAGGTAGGCACTTTATATTTGTCTACGAATAATGTTAATTCATCATATATTATAGATGTTATAGGTAAAGATAGCTTTGTGGCATTACAGAATTGGCCACATGAGTGAAAAGAGAATGAAGACCCTACATGCAAAGGATAAACTACTAGATCTAAAATAATTAGATTTAGACTTTTGTGAGCACTATGTATATAAGAAAAAAAAATATGTGAAGTTTTTTAGGGTTGGGCCAGCTAAGAAGGAGTAGAAGTTAAAGCTTGTGCATACAAGATATATGGGGACCAGCTCAGGTATCTTCACTTGGTGGTTTAAATTATTATATTACTTTTATTAATGATGCAACTAAAAAAATTTAGGTATACTATATAAAAAGGAAGTCTGATGTTTTTGATACATTTAAGAAATGAAAAGCTTTAGTTGAAAATGAAACAAGGTTAAAACTAAAATGTTTTAGATCAAATAATGGAGGTGAGTACTGTAGTAACACTTTTAACAATTACTATTCATTAAGTTGAATTTGTAGACAAAAAATAGTTCCAAGAACACCACAATAGAATGGTGTGTCATAAAGAATGAATAGGACTATTTAGAGTGTGTCAGATGCATGAGATTGTATGTAGGTTTGCCTTTATAGTTTTAGGTATATGTTATAACTATAGTAGTTTATCTGATAAATACAGGAACTTTGAGTGCTTTGGATAGTGGAATACCAGAGGAGGCATGGACTAGAAAGAAGGTAGATTATTCCTTTCTAAGATTTTGTGGTTATGAGGCATTTTATTATATTGACAAAGATCATAAGAATAAGTTAGAAGCTAAGTCTCAGAAATGCACATTTATTGGTTATAGAACTGATGACTTTGGATTTCATTTGTGGAATATAGAAAATAAGGAAATAATTAGGAGTAGAGATGTTGTGTTCCATGAAAAAGTCATGTACAGGAACCAATTATAGGAAAATAAGCAAGAAGAATCCAAAAAAGAATATATAGTATTAGAAGACATTATAGAAAAACATGCCCCAAAGGTTCTTGATCAAAATGTGCAACAGGAACAGGTACTTCAAACCCCTGTTAGAATATTTGCAAGAGTAATTAGACCACATGATAATTTTCTCCTTCTTTATCTTATTTATTACTTACTAATGGTGGTGAGATAGAAAGCTATGAAGAAGTAGTGCAGATTAATACCAAAGATAAGTGGGAACAAGCTATGGATGAGTAGTATGATGCTCTAATGGAAAACCAAACATGGGATTTGGTGGAGCTTCCCAAAAAAAAGAAGGCATTATAGAATAAATGGGTATATAGGATAAAGGAGGAGAATGTAAGTAAAAATATTTAAGGCTAAAATGGTGGTTAAAGGTTTTACACAAAATAAATGTATAAATTTTGATAAAATATTTTCTCCAGTTGTTAAAATGACTTCAATTAGAACTGTTTTGAGCTTAGTAGCTATGGAATATTTACACTTAGAATAGTTAGATGTAAAGATTTATTTGCTTCATGGGGATTTGAAGGAGGAAATATACATGAAGCAACCACAAGGTTATGAAGTTAATGGTAAGGAGAATTCGGTGTGCAAATTAAATAACTTGTATGGCCTGAAATAAGCTCCAAGACAATGGTATATTAAGTTTGATAGTTTTATGATGGAATAGGGTTATTCTAAATGTCATTCAAATCATTATGTATATTTTAAAAGATTTAAAAATGGAAACTATATCATTTTACTTTTATATGTAGTTGATATGCTTGTAGTTGGTTTCAACATACACAATAATAATGTACTAAAGAAATAGTTAAGTGATTATTTTTCTATGAAAGATCTAGGTGATGCTAAATAGATCCTTGGTATGAGGATAACTAGAGATAGAAAGAATAGGAAGCTAGAATTATCACAGGAAGAGTAGATCAAAAAAGTGTTAGAAAGGTTTAATATTTAGGATGCAAAAGCAGTTGGGACACCTTTGGTTTCACACTTTAAATTAACAAAAGAATACTGTCCTAAAATACAAGCAAAAAAGAACCTAATGTCTAAATTTTCATACTCATCAGCAGTTGATATTTTAATATATTAAATGGTATGTATGAGGATGGACATTGCATATGTAGTGGGAGTGGTGAGTAGGTTCAAGAGTGATCCAAGAAAGGAACATTGGAAGGCAATAAAATGGATCTTTCATTACTTAAGACGGACCATAGATACAGTGTTAAATTATAGTGGATCAAATGTGACATTACAGGGATATATTTACTTAGATATAGTAGGTAACTTTCATGGTATAAAAAACACTATAGGGTATGTGTTTACAATAGGTGGTACAATATCTAGTTAGGTATCATGGTTACAAAAGGTTATGGCACTTTCAACCACAGAGGTTGAGTATGTTGTTCCTACAGAAGCAAGCAAGAAAATAATTTGGTTATAGAGGCTGATGGAAGAATTAAGACATGGTCAAGAAATATGTACACTATATAATGATAGTTAGAGTGTAATCCATCTAGAAAAAAACTTAGATTTTCACTCCATGACAAAACACATTCAGTTGTGGTATTGTTTCATTTGTTAATGATAGAGGAAGAACAACTAAAATTAGAGAAGATACTAGTGAAAATCTTGTAGATATGATGACCAAGGTAGTTACAAGAGAGAAGTTGAATATTTATTTAGCTTCAATTGGTCTTCATGGATGATAATTAGATTAAGAAACTTGTCCAAGTCTAGATAGTATAGTGGATGCAGTAGCGGTGGAGTTACTGCAATCAGTCTCCAAGTGAGAGATTGTTAGGTATGGACCCTAATTGTCTTCTAAGATCAGAGGTTAAAATTATGATATTATATTAGTCAGATTTGGATCCCATTCTTTGAATCCCTCATGCCACAGGGGGTTACAAGGGGGGTATACCCTTTGTGAGGTCCAAGGCAAGGGGTTCTGAGGGCCACATGCTCTATAATGAAATTACTTAGATGTTCAAACAGAATAATTTTATATCACAAAAAATAAGCTAATATGAGAGATCACATAGAAATAATTGACTGCAGAATAGAATACTGGATAATATAGCAAATCTACTTCGAGGGGGCAACCTCCACAATAATGCACTAATAGTAGAATACTTAACATAATAAATAAATAGTAACCACTACCTCCTATATATAGTCTACTTATCCAAAGTTATTATATAGTCCAACCTATCTAAGAACATAGAGAAATATAATAAGTAAATAAAAGAGGTACGTAAGCCACAAGTCAGCCACACATATCCCTAGACACATTAATGGTTAAGGGTGTAACAAGCCCCACCCCCTCAAAATAATATTGTCCTCAACATTGTGGTAACTCTAGATGTTACTTCACAAATGCTTCATCCTCCCAAGTGGCATCTTCACATGGTAGATTCTTCTATTTGATCAAGTACTCTATAATTGTTTAGGAACACAGCTGCTTGGTGCGCTTATGAAGGATCACCTCAGGATCAAGAACAACTCTATCTTCCTTATCTAATTCTGGTAACTATGTTTGAATGGAAAATCTATGTCTAATGACTTTTTTCCAGCATGATACATGAAATATTGTATGGATGGGAGTAAATGAAGGAAACTCTAACTTGTAGGCCACACTACCAATTTTTTATAAGATCTAATAAGGCCCATAATACTTACAGGATAGCTTGTTATCCTTTTTTTGATTTAATGGCATCTATCTATATGGCTAAAAGCAAATAAAGACCCAATCACCAATGTCAAAATGCCTCTCACTTTGGTGTTGATCTGCCTATTGCTTCATGCGATTCTGGGCCATAGCTAAATTTTCATGCAAACTTGCAAGGACCTCATGTTGATGGTGAATATGTTCTTCAACTGCATGAACCTTAAGGTGTAAATTTAATGTTGAAGTGATGGATGGATGGTGGTATCCATATAGTGCCATAAAAGGAGACATTTTGGAAGAACTATGAATATAAGTATTATACTACCATTTAGCAAGTGGTAATTAATGAACCCATTTATCCTATTTATCAAAAACAAAACAATAGAGATATCCTTTCAGACAATTTTTGACCACCTCAGTTTGTCCATCAGATTGAGGATGATAGGATGAAATATGAACCAACTAGGTGCCAAAACATGTAAATAACTCCATCCAAAAACTACCAATAAAAATGGGATCTCTATCACTAACAATGATCTTAGGAGTCCCATGTAGTTTTTGAATTGTATTGAGAAAAGCAACAATTATTATACTAGAAACAAATGGTTGGGATAAAGAAAAAAAATGAGCGTACTTATTGAGTCGATCCACAACAACCATGATAATATTTTGACCATCAGATCTTGGTAACCCTATAATGAAATCCATAGATACCTCTTCCCAACACTGGTTAGGGATGGATAAAGGTTGTAAAAGACCTAAGATTTTAGTGGTTTTGCCTTTATTTTGTTGATAGATCACACATTCAACCACATATTTCTAGACATCCCCCTTGAGACCTTCCCAAAAAAAATCTTGCTTGA
Organism: Torreya grandis; assembly: GCA_037957365.1. NCBI lineage: Eukaryota > Viridiplantae > Streptophyta > Pinopsida > Cupressales > Taxaceae > Torreya > Torreya grandis. Next base: position 4,856,144 of record JARHVA010000101.1, read on the forward strand.
TTATGTGATAGGTTTTCAAAAATCCTGAATGACCCTTAATTGGAGTTGCATGAAGTTTTTAAAGGATTTTTTATTTAAGAAAAGAATTCTTACATAGGTATAATTTGTCTTTATACCATAATGCATTACCCTTCCATGTGAATTTTTCAAATCCAACTAAACCTTGCTGAAGATTTTGAATCAAATCATGGGTAGCACTATCATGTTCCCATTCTAATCGTTCTCATCTATCCAATCTACTTACAAAATGGTTATGGTACATAGTAATGCCTCAACTGATTCATCTTTTTTGGATAGTGCATCTGCCACCACAGTATCCTTGCCTTTTTTTTAGACTATTTCAAAATCATGTTCCCATTCTAATCATTCTCATCTATCCAATCTACCTACAAAATGGTTATGGTACATAGTAATGCCTCAACTGATTCATCTTTTTTAGATAGTGCATCTGCCACCACAGTATCCTTGCCTTTTTTGTAGACTATTTCAAAATCATATCCTAACATCTTAGTTACCCATTTTTGTTGCTCTTCAGATAACAACCATTGTTCTAAAAAATATTTGAGACTATCATGATCAATCTTTACCTGAAAGTGACGACCCATCAAATAAGGTTTCCATTGTTTGATTGCATGCAAAATGGCCATCATTTCCTTCTCATAGATGGACTTGTGCTTATTTTTACCCTTTATTTGATGAATTTCAAATGCAAGTGGTCTAACTTCTTGCATGAGTATAGCACCCATACCATACCCAAATGCATCACATTCAAACATAAAAGTCTTGGAAAAATCAAGAGTGGTTGATACTAGAGTAGTGTACATAGCCAATTTCAATTGTTCAAATGCCTGGGTAGCTACATCAATCCACTAAAAGGAGTCTTTCTTTAACAAAGAGGTGAGTGGAGCTGCAATACTACCATAATTTTTGACAAACCTAAGATGCTAACTAGTAAGCCCCAAATATCCCCAGAGTTGCTTGAGTGTCTTAGGAATTGGCCAGTCCACCATTGCTTGGATTTTTTTAGGATCCACTTTCACTCCATAAGATGCCAGATGACTCAAATATTCAACCTCACAAGCCCCAAAATTACATTTGGAAGGTTTGGAATATAATTCATTGTGTTCCAAAATGGAGAATATCTGTTTCACATGTTGCAAATGGTCTTCCCAATTTTTACTATAGACGAGGATATCATCAAAGAATACCAAAACAAATTTTCTCAAAAATTGCCTAAGAATAGTATTCATCAAACTCTGAAAAGTAGATGGTACATTTGTTAGACCAAAAGGCATAACCAAAAACTCATAATGGCCCTCATGAGTCTAAAAAGCGGTCTTGGGTATGTCTTCATCATGGATATAGATTTAATGATACCCAGAACGTAGATCTAACTTGGTAAAATAAAAGCACCATTCAATTCATCTAGAAAATCATTAATGATAAGAATAGGAAACTTATCTTTGATAGTGTACTTGTTGAGTTCTCTGTAGTCAACGCACATCCTCCAGGTGTCATCTTTCTTTCTCACCATGACAACTGGTGAAGAATATTCACTTTGACTATAGTGAATGATTCATGCATCCAACATCTCTTGTACCATATTTTTAATTTTAATTTTTTGGGCATAGGGATACTTATATGGCCTAATGTCGGGTGGTATACTATCAAGAATAAGTGTGATAGCAAGATCATGCATGCAACTAGGTGGAAGTCCTTTTGGCATGTCCCCAAAAATAATAGAATGGGAATCAATCACTTATTTCAGATCAAGAGGTGGAGATGGTTGAGTTGGCTATACTTCCATGGTAAACAAGCGAGATATAAATCTCTCAGCACCCTTATGGAAAATATTTGTCATTTGATGGGAGCTAACAAGTTATAGAGATTTAGCCCTTAATCCCGTTAGCTCAAATGTCCTTTTTAAAAAATGAAAATTCATGAATATTCTTAGAAATTCATCTCAATAGTTCTCAAAGTGTTGAGCCACTAGAATCCTAGAACAATATCAGCTCCACCCATGGGAATAGCAAACATAAGAGAATCCAATAAGTAGTCTCCCATGGCTAGCTTAATACTATGACATTTTTCTGAATAGTGGATAATACCACCATCTACATTCATAATTTGAAATTTTGGAGCTAGATAAATGAAATAGTTCAAATGAGTAACTAACTTACTATGGATGAAGTTATGTGTGCTCCCAAAATTAATCAAGATAGTGACCTTCTATTTGTTAAAGAAACCCATCACCTTAAGAGTTTGGGGAATACTAATACCTGAAAGGGCATGACAAGAAATAGTAGGTTGAGAGTCTTCATATTCTTCCTCAGAAAATTTTGCATCCTCATCATGTACTTCTTCATTAGCTTCATCATCATTGGCACCTTCAATGTAAAACAACTTCTTTTCAGCACAACAATGGTCTTTGATCCATTTTCTATCACAACCATAACACAACCCTTTGGCTCACTTCTCCTCAATTTATCATTGTGTTAATTTGGTGGGCTGTGAAATGAGGGTGCTGAAAAAGTGTGATCACGACCAATAGTGAAAGTTTTCCTTTTGACCATCTCTTTTTCTTCTACCATACATGCCTTAGGGATAGCTTTTGATATAGATGTTGGGTTAAACATTCGAACCTCAAATTGGATACTATCTTTGAGGCCACTCAAAAATAGATTAGTCAATTTTTTCTTAGTGATATCTTGCACCCATAAAGAGAGATTCTAAAATTGATGAATATAATCCTTCATAGATCATGTTTGTTGTAGTTTGGATAATTAGCTAAAATAGTTCTCAGATACATTATTTTGATAATGAACCAACAAATCCTTAGTGAAAATAGACCATGTAATAGGAGCACCATTCTTTTTCTTTTAAGCACATAACTAGTGATACCAAATGATTTGTTTAGGTTCCAAATATAGGGATGCCACTATCACCTTTTGAGAACTAGGGGTTTGATGTAACTCAAATAAATTCTAAATTTAGGTAATCTAAGTGAGAGGATCCTTACCATCAAACTTACGCATGTCTATTTTTGGCAACATTAGTTTCATACCAGCATGGCAGTTGTTGATAGGAGGATTTGAATGTTGTAATGGAGGGTTATTGGGCTGAAACTGAGATGTAAGGGCAGCCAATTGTGTAGTGATATGTTGCAATTCATTATGAACCCCATTAATCTCTCCATACATCCCTAAAACATCAGCTTGGACTACAACAAATTCATCATGCCTCACCAAGTTTTTTATGTCTACTTGAACCTGAGAAATCACCAGATCTAAAGTTCCATATTTCATGTCATCGATAAAAGGAGTTTTAGGAGTTTCTTTCCCTCATTTTCTTCCTTGAGTACCCAGACCTGCCATATACAAACCCTTGGAAGGCTTTTACCCCAAAAAAGTGTACCAAAAAATGGTACCATTGTGATCACCTTGCCAAGATGAATCCAATGCTTACCTTTGTGCACTAAGGTAAAAAATTTGATACCAAAAAAGTGTATCAACATAATATACCATTGTGATTATCTCATTGAGATGAATCCAATGACTAAAATTGTGCAAAGGGAAATTTTCTTCCAAACTTTTTTTTATTTAAATATATATATATATATATATATATATATATATATTTAAAGCATTTTGAGCAATACTGTGTTGATGAAAAAAATTAATTCTACCGAGATTGCAAGTTATGTTTTTTTGCTCACACCACTCTCAGAAGCCACACTTCACTAGATTTAAAAAAAACATTATAGAAAACTTGCCCAAATCGAAACTCTGATACCACTTGTAATGAAATTACTTAGATGTTCGCACAAAATGATTTTATATCACACAAAATAAGCTGATATGAGAGATTACACAAAAATAATTGACAAAAGAACAAAATAATACATAATATAGAAAATCCACTTCGAGGGGACAACCTCCACAATAATTCACTAATAGTAGAATACTTAACATAATGAATAAAGACTAACCACTACCTCCTATATATAGTCTACTTAGCCAAGGTTATTCCATAGGCTGACCTATCTAAGAACATATAGAAATGTAACAAGTAAATAAAAGAGGTATGTAAGCCATAAGTCGGCCACACATATCCATAAACACACCAATGGTTAAGGGCGTAACATGATCTGATGGGGGTTTGGGGGTAGTACCCCAAAGCGAGAATTTTTATTAAAATTGCCTTGTTAAATTGTAATTTTGTAGTCAATCTAGGCCATTGATTAAAAGTTTCCAGATTTGACAATAGAGGTTATGTTTAGGTGTTTTTCACCTTAAAATGTATTAATATATGGATGAGATGTATGATTATGATTAATGATGAAATAGTGTCCATATAGAGGAGGTAGAAAAGGTAGAGATGTGTAACAAGGTTTGTTGTAGGATTTTGTTTCTCCCTTGTATTACTAGAAATAATATGCTGGACAAGTTTGGTGGATGTTTCCCATCTTAGGTGAACCACGTTAAATCTGGGGGCTCTTGTTATGTGCATATTTATGTTTATTTTCAAAACATTTGATTAATTCATTTCATAGTTTCTCTTGTATGCGATTTGGGGATAAATCTTGGTTTAATTTATCCTAACATGCCACAGCTTTTATAAGATATATAATTAGTAAACATATGACAATTCTACTATTTTATATTCAATGTATCTAATAATAAGTAAACGGTTCAACTATAGAATGGGCATCGCTTAACTATAAAGGTAAAATTTTTGCAATTTGGGTTTAGCTGAAAAAATGATCCCATGGCATGGTTCTAGTATATATGACTAGCCAAATATGTATTCAAGGCATCTATAATCAGTGATTAACCTATATACAACTATATTTATATATATTACACTACAGAATAATAAAAATAATGATGCCTAAGGGAAATAAATTTCAATGGTCCAGTGATAATATTCAGGCTAAAAAAAAATAGAGTAACTTGAATACTATCAACTTAGTGATTGCAATGTTTAAAAGTTTGATTTTTGTTATAGGCCAATGCCTAAGTCAATAACAATGACTCATTAACAATTACTATATATTTTAGTTTCTAAACATGTTGACTACAGTGACCCAATAACATTAATTGGCTGTAGAAAACAAAATAACATAGTGTCTTTGAATTATGTGATGCCTTATTTAAAGTATGTTGGGAAATCATAACAACAAATCCAAATGATAATATCTAGGCAGAAATAAAATAATACAAATCGACTCCTTGATTACAGACTTTAATAGTTTGATTTTAATATATCAAGTTGATGCCCCTACAATTTAAGTCATCCAAATAAGGTACAGTGTCCATTATACATATAATGTTTCCATTATATAATCACATATTTATTATATTTAATTATGTAATATATATACATATATTAGAGAAATATTATATATATACAAAACTCGATATATATACAAGCTATCCAATATATAATTATATACATGCACATATTAATGGCAATATTAAAGCATAGTTACAATAGTCTTTACTACAATGCATTAACATAGGATTGACATCAAGAAAGTGTATAGTTACAACAGTATATTAATGGCAAATCAAATTTTATTGGAACTATATATCTGATAGTAGTATATGGTTAAAACTACACACATGACAACAGTATTTGGTTTTTCTTATTATATATCATAGTTTTAAGGGACTTCAAAATGTTTTCATTTTCTACAGGGAATTACATGAATAAACTGTTGCCCAAGAGTATAGAAAACAAATATTATAGAACTTCACCAAACAAACAAATCAAATAGACTAAGAAAAATAACTAATAAATCAAATTACAACACCTACTTGATGAAGTCGTTGATTCTCTATGTTTTTTTCCAATGTTGCATCCCTTGCTTCTCCTTCTGATCTTCTTCCTCTCCAATGCATCAAATCATGATTTTATCCAACTTTCCTATGTAAAAATAGGTGCAACTTCCTCCTTTCAAGATTTTTATTTTTTTTTGTTTTATTATTATTTTTATTTTTTATTATTTTAAATATATTTAGCTCCAAATTTTTAGATTTTCTAATTTTTAATTATTCCCTTTCTTTTTATCTTATTTCTTTGTCTTTTCCTTTTTTTCCAGGATAATATTTTAATATGGAATGCTAAAATAAATTAGCATCCAAATATATTATAGAAACTTTAAATGACAATTTATAAATTTGTAAATAACCTATATTTTAAATTTATTTTTATCAAAAATGTTTCTACCATCATTAATAACAAAACATGTCAAACACGCAAAATAATTTATTAAGATATTTTTACCTACTCTAGCAAACCATAAAAAACAATACTCCACTTAAGAAATAAACACATCATAAACAGTTATTTTAATGCATTTCTACCATGTACTAATTATTGTGGTGTGTGTAGGGTTCTCACTAGATCTTTGTCGACCTTTGACATCTCCATCTACGTCACCCTCTCTTATGATGCTCTCCCTCGAGCATGCTCTAAAGGATGAGTTCTCTTGCATCCACCTCACAATATGCAGATAATTAGATCATATCACATGATAAATATATAACTAAAATAATGCATTAATATGCTCGAAATGTAAATGCATACATTAACCAACTCACAATAAGTAAACATGTATCATCATGAATATATACAATAGTCTATTATCACATAATAGCATAAATCTCAATTTTAGTCAGAAATATAACCAAATATAAATTTATTAGCTATAGATATCCACGAATAAGCTATCAAGTTTGGCTGGCTAGGAATTGGGATGTAATAAACCATCACGCATGTTACCTTCGACTTTTTCTTTGACAAAAATAATAATGATGATGATTTTGCAAATATGAAAATATATATATATATTATGTGCAATGTTGTTTGCATATGCCAAGTATAACTAAAAAATGAAATTTATCATCGTCAATAATCAATGGAAAATTAATGCATTAAGAACATAAGAAGGAATAAACATTTGAACAAAAGAGAAAAAAAGTGTTGTGTGTCATTTTCATTATGCATAGGTAGATTGTTTTTGCATTTGCATGAAATTTTCAATTGTTGATGCAATCCAATAAAACTCGCAAAAAAATTGGATATGGAGCTAAACATGTGCATTGTTTGATAAATAGAAGATGCATGATCAAACATGCTAGAATTGTAATACTTTGTTTCTGGACGTGATAAGTTATTGTTTTTTCATGCTCATGATTTTTTATTAATATATTTTTTCTATTTACCAGTTAGCAATGTTATATGTAGAAGATCTAAGAGCTTTTATATGATACAAATGTGAAACTATACATGTGAATAGAGAAATACATAAATAAATGGACAAAACACATCACTTCTATCATGCATCATGTTTTTTTTTCCTTTCTTTCTTTCTTTCTTTCCATCTTTTAGTTGAAAAGATACTTATGAAAGTTAAAAATATATATATCCAAGAAAGTAGATATGGATCTAGTAAAATGTATTGAATAAGATCTGCAAACAAGAGAAACTAGACCATCAAAATGATAATATTTTATTTTTTGGCTGTGATAAATTGGTTGTCTTTGGTCGATGACAATTTCTTTTTTGTTTCATTTTTTTCTCTTTAACAATTTTAAAATCTAGGATATTGATAGTGTTGGTATGCGGTGAATAGAAAAATGGATATGCAAGAGACTAAAAATGTTGATCAACAAATGTTGACAAATTAGTTAAATGTCAAATAACCCATAGAATCAAAACAACAAAGTCTAGATTTGGAAACAAAAATGAAGTAGTAAAGACCAAAAAAATGGTGATTTTTTCCTTTACACAACTTGTTGTGGAGATCTGCGATTCATAACAAGTAGTTAATTATTTTATTTACATCGAAATTATGATTTTTTTTTTAGTTTTTTTACTGAAACAAAGAAAAAAATGTCATTATATAGTATTATAAACTATTTATATTCATGGTTTTGATTTCAAAACCATTGTTGTAGTGCAAATGCAGGGTAGAACATACCAATGTCAATCATTGATATCTCAACAAAAAAAACTGGCAATGTTTTTGAAGGTGATGTATTGCTCGTCTATGGTCCTGGTTTCATCAAGAATCCACATTTGCCATAAAAAGCAAAGATAGTTCATGCAAATCTTATTGACAATTTTGGTCAATTGATAATAACAATAAATATCAATAACAAATTGATTGACAAGTTCTTGCCCTAATTTTTTGCTGACAATAGTCTCAACATTACAGACTTCATGATAAAAAAATAGAAGTCAATATAAAAGAAGGGATGCTAAGTGTTGTATTGTGTTGAACATGAAATCAACCATGGGTAACATTATAATTATGTGCAAAGAGTGTAAACTTACTCTAGATATCACCATACATGATCTTGGGTAATCAAATAATGTATAACCATTGTTGTGATAATTAGGTATCAAAAACATTACAACCAATATGAGCTTCATCTCAAAGATGGAGAAACTGAGGAAGACATGGCAACTGTAAGTGTTAATGTTAGAAGCTTATAGATCTTGTTTTTTCATCTTTTAAAAAGTTATTCACTTTGAGATAACATATACATATCAACTTTATTTTCCAAAAATTTTGACATTAAACAATTGCTTTGTAGATTGTCATAAATGACAATTACAAACATGTATATTATCATGTTCAGGATATATTGTCAACAACAAACACACCAACATTACTGTTCAAGAACATTATTAGAAACGGTATCAAAAGTACCCCTTTGCTTTGTGTAGGGAAGTCCACATTTTTTGATATATTAAATGACAAATAAACAAAATTTTATATGAAAAGTTTATCAAAAATCAATGTTGAGGCTAGTATCTATCTCTAAATAATTATTTTTGGTGAGGAAAAAAAAGGTTAGAAACAAAGAATAGAATTTTAATAGTTTGGGAATGTGATAGTTTTATATTTTTTTAAAGTTTAAAGGCCTCTTGAAAGTAAAAAATGTTTATGATTCACCTTTCCAACAATTATGCAACCATTACATGTTGGAGAGTTATCAGTGATGTAATGGATGTGTCTAGGGGAGTGAATAAAGTGTCTTGATAATCTAAGTGTCAATGACAAAGTGTGCAGTTTGCTTATCCTAGTATGCTTGAAGTAGGCTTGGTCGATCTTTATTTTTGGCATGATTACGGATGGGTCTTAAATATTGATCATGTGTGATGGGTCATATCATAGGTCAAGGATGATTGGAGAGCTTATGGAAGTGCATGGTATTCATTTGGTTCTTCATTATGTTCATCTGGCATAGTTGGTTTTGTGATAAAAAAATATGAGTAGGCATATTGATGATATTGTCCCCAAAGTCTACCACTCATTTTTGGGACAACACATGAACTATTTTTGGTCCTAAAAGTGAAAAAATCTCTGTTCCCTTCTCAAAAATTGTTATGAGCCTTCAAATTCTCTATTTTTCAAACTTTTTTCAGCTAAGGGACCCTACAAATAATTTCTACGAACTCCCCCAGTTCTACGAACTTGTTTCTACAGACTCCACAGGCAAAAATCTACAGACTCTACAGGCTTAAATCTACAAACTCCACAGGCATGAAACTACAGACTTTGTAGGTTCATTTCTACGGACTCTATTTCTACCGACTTCACAGGAAGAAATCTACGAACTCTGCTGGAAGAAAATCTACTAACTCATTTCTACGAACTCCCCCAGTTTTACGAACTTGAATCTACGGACTCTGCAGGTTAGTTTTTATGGACTCTGCAGGAAAGAAACAGGTTCAAAGGGTTTAATGACTTTAACAGGTAAATTCCTTCAAAAGAGCAAGTTTCCAACACTCAGACATTTCCAGTTTTGGTTCAATGCCTTGGTTCAACCGAAAGAGTTCATCGTCAATAGCTTCTAAGCAAGGATTGAACCATTGAACCGTTGAACCTTGAACCAAAAAGGTTCAAGGGTTTAATGGGTTCAAGGTTCAACATCGTCAGCAAGAGTTAAGTGCATTTGTCAAGGTTCAAAGTTCAACTATTTCAAAGTTTAATAGCTTCAAACAATTAGTGAAAAAATAAAGGCTTGAACCGTTGAACCTTGAACCATTTTGGTTCAACAGTTCAACGGGTTCAATGACCAATTGGTTCAATGCACTTGGTTCAAAATATCAAAAAGACTTAGCCAAATAACAAAAAATGAATCGATTGAACCATTGAACCAAAGTTGGTTCAATCAATAGGTTCAAGGGGCTGCCCCAAAGCCAAAAGACCAAGTGCCCTTGCGGAGGGCAGTGAGCAAAAGCGGACAAAGTTGGAAATCCTTCCAGAAAATGACTAAGTGAAAGAGGCTGAAAGAATTCTTTCATAAATGTTTTCCATGGGAAAATGACTAAGGCAAAAATCCTTTGGAGATTTTGTCCGAAAGAATTCACTTGAGAAGAAAGCTCAAAGAAATTGAAGGGAATGAGTGGCTAAGGAAAGGAACCTTTCCTTCAAACAAAATGTTTGAAGGAAAAGCCCGACTAAAAAAGCTCGAAAGCCAAAACCCAGCGGGAAAAGACAAGGTGAAGGAATTCCTTCAGACTTTTTGTTCGAAGGAAAATAAGGCCAAAGTCTGCCAAAAAAGGCAAAAGCCCGCGGAGAAAATATAAGCCCGAAGGCCATTCGAAGACTGACCCAAAGGGCATGTACCCTTGCAAGGGGGCTCTCCCCAAGCAAAAATTGGACCTTTCTCAAAAACCCAAAGGGCAGGTCCCCTCCAGAAAAGGATCAAATGACAAAGCTGAAGTAATTGCCAAGGAATATGATGGGCCCGCAAACGTCAAAGTTAAAACCATGAATTAGCTGTTGGGATCCAGACGTCTGGTGACGTCCTCATAGCCATCAAATTTAGGGAAAAAAATAGCCATTAGTTTCCTAACGATGACAGGCCTAAAGACATCAAATTCACAGAAATGATATAGTCGTTGATCTCTAAAAGCTTGAACGCAGACCTGAATGTAAAAGGCCAAAATGCCAAAGGGAAGAACCGCTGATGGAAGAGTGTAAGGAACCAAAAAAAATGAGGATATAACCCTAAGAGCTCAAATGCCAAGAAAAGACAAAACTAGAAAGGGGAAAAGATAGCCTGGGAGCTCAAATCGTAGCAAGAAGAGAAAAAGAGGAAAATATCTACAAAGAAGTTATTCGGGTAGCTAAAAATAGTCTGCAAAATAGATTTTTGAGCTTGCAAACATTGAAGGCGTGGCCTGTTGGTCCCCTTTGGAGTAAAGACAAAATGGATATCTATGCAAATGTTAGAGGGGACAAACCAGATGATCTAGACTCAGGAGAAGACATATGGGATGAAATGACATGCCATAGTTAAGACAATCACCCTATTTTCAACGTAGTCCTTTGACAAACCTGGAAATGCATTGAAGGCATTGACTACAGCGTGGTCCATCCCATGGAAAAGAGTGCCAAGCCTTGCTTGGTTGTTATACATTATGATTTCTCTCATTATGCCAGAGATCTTTTCCATTTTTATAGGAGCGAAACTCTACCCAAATTGAAAGGAGAATACTGAGACTTTGAGCTCAGATTATTGTTCATATCATTTAATCTGAATGAGAAAGCAAGTCATTTGCAGACTTTGTGCTGTTATAGCTTGTATCATTTTAGGAGATTGTTCTTATGTCTATCTTCTGAATGTGTTCTTGTTTATTTAATTTGATAGGCAGAACTAGTGAAAGTAATCAGGAAGGTGTCTTAAAATCAACTGTGATGAAGACTTTATGCTTTCATAATTGTTTTCAATGTGTGTTTTGTTGTTTTCTTCTATGTTGAGGATTCTAGGATGACTTTGTGCCCCTATAATCTTTTGTGTTTCACTCTTTGGGTAGTTGAGGTGGAAACTTTGTGTTCTATTTCATACTGTTGGTTACTACCCTTTGTTACTAGTTACATTGTCACTACCTGAAAGAACTCCTGTTGTTTCCTCCAAGAACACTTTTAAAAGAAGAGAAGTGCCTTCATTGTTTACACCTGGATTTTCTCATCTATTTGTTAACATCATCTCTGAAAGAAGAGAGATGGATGGCATATCCTACCCCTAAGTGTTATTTTCTGCTTATATATATAGTATATAGCTCTTCTATATTTATAGGGAACCTCCCCTTGATGAGAGGAGAGATTTGTCCACCTCTGATGTAGTAAACCTGCACACTGAGTTGACCAATCTCCTTTGTTGTGGATGATAAGACCTATTTTACTCATCAGTTAGCTGATTGATAAAATATTCACCCAATAGTCTTTTTGACGACTCCACTGGGGAAGGACAAGTAGTTTGAAACCTCAAGCTTCAAGCTGAAGCAAGACCAGTCCTTTTCCATTTTTGTTTCAAAATTTGGCAACTCCACACTATACCAGAAGCTAGAGAGTTTAAGGTGTTGTTGAACCTATATTTGAATTGGTGTAGCAAGGGAATTTCAACTTGTTCCCTCCCCAACTTCAAGTTCAACGATCTAGGAGTGTTCCTCCTACTCATACCAGGACACCAACACAAGGTAGAGCTACTTTTTTTGTTATCAACAAAGCTTTGCCTATAATTACTTCACCTAGATTTGTTGTCCCTCTTTTTCATAATCCAATCATGGCAGCTCAAGGCCCCTGGGGTAACTCTTTTGGTCCGCTCAATCTGACTCCACCTCTACATGAACTTTCACGCAGCTCAAGGAAGAATTTCCCCAAATTCTTTGGTGATGGGAGAGTTCATCCTAACAAACACATTACAGCCTTCACCATAGCTTATGACATAATAGGAGTGGAATTTGAAGATGTGGCAATTAGGCTTTTCATGAAAACACTATAAGGTGCTACTGCAGACCAGTTCTATCATTTACAAGCTAGATCAGTGACTGACTGAAAGCTAAATTTGAATCCAGGTTCAAGCCTACAGAAGATGCACATGTCTTGCTAGCCCATATCACACAAATGAAGAAGGAACCTCATGAACCTATGAGGGATTTCAAATCAAAGTTTGATAAGCTAAGAAATCAATTCCTGTAATTGCTCAGCCAACACTTGAAAACCTCAAATGCTTCTTCATCAACTCACAGCTGCCTGAAGTGAGTTTCTACTGAGACGAGATGGCCACATAGACCTTACTGCTACTCAAGATTTGGCTACTGAAGTAGAAGATGACCTTATCTTTGTAGGAAAGATAAGGAGAGATCCTAATAGAGGTAAATCCACTTTATCATCTGAATACTCACCTACGACCACCACTGATCAAATGGTGCAAAAGCTGGCAAATGAGTTGTTAGCCTTGAAAAGACAAGTGGCCCAAGGTATGTCTATTCCTCATTATTGGGATATGCCAAGGAGGACATTTCAAAACCAGTCATATCAAGGCAATGTTGCCAGAAGTCAAGGGCAACCAAATCATCTGCCTCCCCCACAGGGTAAACTTGTCATTAAAACAACACCACCCAACTCCGCAGTTGGATATCTAGAAATAAAACATGATTTATCTTTCAAACTTAAGTTTGATCAAGAAAATAATGTTGATCTCTTCACAATAGACCAAGAAGAATTAGCTGGTGACTCCAACATTAGTTTCCTGAATTACCAGGATGAACCCAGAAGTGAAGGTAAAGCAGTTGAGGGATCATATGCTGTGTTCACCCAGTCTAAGAACTAGTCAGCCCAGAAAGCTAATAAATAAAAAATAGAGGAGTGACCTCAACTTGAAATTTCAATTACCAAATGATGAATTACTCTATCTTTCCAGCCAAAGGACTCGGTGATTGCTAGAAAGCTAAATCCATCAAACATTTTTGCACCTTCAACTTCAATTTTGCAGATCAGTCCTCCCCCTCCCAAAAGCCAAAAGGATAAACTCCCATACTTTGTTCCTAGTTCATTTAAAAATTTTGAAATAATTGACCATGTTAAGAAAACCAAAATTCAAATGTCTAAATTTGAATTCTTACAAGCCAACCCTGAGCAATTGGACAGGTTGGTGGAATGTGTGAAGAATAAAACTGTCCCTACAGGACCATCTGTTCTAAAGGTGACTCCCACGTCCACCCAGAATAACCTTGTCATTTTTCCTCCCACTACTTCTAAAAGGACTGAACCATTCTATGTCTCCCTATTGATAAATGGTCACAAGCTGAGCAATTACATCATTGATTTTGGTGCATCAGACAATGTCATGCCTGACAAAGTGGCAGAATCTCTTGGTCTCACACTGACCAAGACATTTGGGAGATTTTTCTCCATGGAGAACAAAAAAGTGCCACTACTAGGACAAATCAAGGATGCATAATTTACATTTGCAACATTCCCAGATAAGAGAATCAAGATGATAGTCCTAGTGGCCAACATCCCAGCCTCATACGGCATCCTTCTTGGATGAAATTTTTGTAAGGATGTTGGTGGATAATTGAGTATGGACCTATCTGAGGTGAGAATCCCTGTCAAAGGCATTATGAAGAGGTTGCTCCTTGAAAAGGATGCAAAATATGTGGTCACTCAAACATCGACCCTTGAAGCTCAAATTATGTTTGAGTCTTTAGGAATGGGTAACTTTTTCTTGACCACAGAGGATGTTCATATTTTAGCAGATGAAAGTCCTACAAGCGGTGATCTAGGAATTGGTTTAGATAAGATAGCAGAAGGCATGAGAGAGCACAGTGCAAGCCCAAAGGAACTCTCCTCTCCAAATGAAGACAAATTTGAGAAAGGAGTAGTTTTTGATGATGTATGGATTTTAGAATTGGATGGTAGCTGCTCCTCAACTGGTTCAGGTGTTGGGGTTGTGCTGATATCTCCTCAAGGAGATATTTTTCCTTCATCCTACAAATTATAGTTCAGCAACACTAATAACACATCTGAGTATGAATCACTATTGCTTGGATTGAGGGTTGCTTGTGACAAAGGCATCAAGCTCCTTCATGCTAAAGGAGATGCTAAGCTAATGGTTTGTCAAGTATCTGATGGAGACAACCAAATCATGTGTTGGACTGAACCCAAAGAGCAACAAGATATGGTAGTGGACCATACTGCTTCACACCAAAGTTAGGAAAAGGAACACTTCACCAAGAGAGCAAAGATTTATGGTTTTCATATTGGATACCATGCCTTGCCATGGGGCAAGAAGAGAGAACCAAAAGGAGTGCATAGAAAATGTGATTCCTGGAGGAGAGTTCCATTTGCCCATCACCGATTCTAGGGAGAAAATGGTTTCTTACTAGTTTATCAGGATGGAATGCCATTTTCACTATCTCACAGTGGGTGGCATCTGAAGCGCTTCAAATCTTGAGGCATCAGATAAGATTACCTATACATATGTATATTTGTATAGCTTTTGTTTTTGTTGTGTGTTGTTCATTTTCATTTTTTGGAGCCTTTCATTTTTGGGTAGCATGAATTCATAGCCCAATGGCACACTTCAAGGCACTAGAGATTCTGGTCTCTACTCCTCTGAGTGGCTTCAAAATCTTAACTAAGGGAAGTTCCCCAACTGGAGCCAGCTGTTGTCCCCAAAGTCTGTCACTCATTTTTGGGACAACACATGAACTATTTTTGGTCCTACAAGCCAAAAATTCTCTCTTCCCTTCTAAAAAACTGTTATGAACCTTCAAATTCTCTATTTTTCAAACTTTTTTCAGCGAAGGGACCCTATAGATAATTTCTACGGACTCTGCAGGCAGAAATCTACAAACTCGATTCTACGGACTCTACAGGCAGAAATCTACGAACTTTGTAGGCTTGAATATATGAACTCCATAGGCATGAAACTATGGACTTTGTAGGTTCATTTATATGGAATCCATTTCTACCTACTTCGTAGGAAGAAATCTATGAACTCTGCAGGAAGAAAATCTATGAACTCATTTCTACGAACTCTACAGGGTAGTTTCTATGGACTCTGTAGGAAAGAAATAGGTTCAAAGGGTTCAATGACTTTAACAAGTAAATTCCTTCAAAAGATCAAGTATTCAACACTTAGATATTTCCAATTTTGGTTCAATGCCTTGGTTCAACCGAAAGAGTTCATCGTCAATAGCTTCTAAGCAAGGATTGAACCATTGAACTGTTGAACCTTAAACCAAAAATGTTTAAGGGTTCAATGGGTTCAAGGTTTAACATCGTCAGCAAGAGTTAATCACATTTTTCAAGGTTCAAAGTTCAACTATTTCAAGGTTTAATGGCTTCAAACACTTAGGAAAAAAATAAAGGCTTAAACCATTGAACCGTTGAACCTTGAACCATTTTGGTTCAACGGTTCAACGACCAATTGGTTTAACGTGCTTGGTTCAAAAGATCAAAAAGACTTAGCCAAATAATGAAGAATGAACCGATTGAGGCATTAAACTATTGAACCAAAGTTTTTTCAATCAGTCGGTTCAATTGGTAGGTTCAAGGGGCCGGCCCAAAGCCAAAAGACCAAGTACCCCTACGGAGGGTAGTGAGCAAAAGCGGACAAAGTTGGAAATACTTCGGGAAAATGACTAAGTGAAAGAGGCCGAAAGAATTCTTTTGGAAATGTTTTCTACAGGAAAATGACTAAGGTAAAAATCCTACAAACATTTTGTCCAAAAGAATTCACCCAGGAAGAAAGCTCGAAGAAATTGAAGGGAATGAGTGGCTAAGGAAAGGAACCTTTCCTTCAAACTTTTTGTCCGAAGGAAAAGCCCGATGGAAAAAGCCTGAAAGCCAAAAATCGATGGGAAAAGACAAAGCGAAGGAATTCTTTCAGACTTTTTGTCTAAAGGAAAACAAGGCCAAAGTGCACCAAAAAAGGCAAAATCCCACCGAGAAAATATAAGCCCGAAGGCCATTCGAAGACTGACCCAAAGGGCATGTACCCTTGCAAGGGGGTTCTACCCAAGTAAAAATTGGACCTTTCTTAAAAACCTGAAGGGCAGGTCCCCTCCTGAAAAGGATCAAATGACAAAGCCAAAAGAATTGCCAAGGAATATGATGGGCCCGTAGACGTCAAAGTTAAACACCAGCCATTGGGATCCAAATGTCCAGTGACATCCCCACAGCCGTCGAATTCAAGGCAACAAACTAGCCATTAGTTTCCTAATGATGACGAGCCCAAAGATGTCAAATTCATGGAAATTAAATCACTGTTGATCTTTGAAAGATTGAAGGCAGACCTGAATGCAAAAGGCCAAAATGCCAAAGGGAAGAATTGCTAATGGAAGAGCGTAAGGAACCAGCAAGACTGAGGATATATCGCTAAGAGCTCACATGCCAGGAAAATACAAAACCATAAAGGGGAAAAGATAGCCCAAGAGCTCAAATCACAGCAAGAAGAGACAAAGAGGAAAATATCTATGAAGAAGTTATTCTGGTAGTTGGAACAGTCTATAGAATAGATTTTTGAGCTTGCAAACATTGAAGGCATGACCTGTTGGTCCCCTTTGGAGTAAAGACAAAATGGATAGCTACACAGATGTTAGAGGGGATAGACCAGATGATCTAAACTCAAGAGAAGACATATGGGATGAAATGGCATGCCATAGTTAAGATAGCCACCCTATTTTCAACCTAGTCCTTTGACAAACCTGGAAATGCATTGAAGGCATTGACTACAGCGTGGGCCGTCCCATGGAAAAGAGAGCCAAGCCTTGCTTGGTTCCTATACATTATAATTTCTCTCATTATGCCAGAGATCTTTTTCATTTTTACAGGAGCGAAACTCTACCCAAATTGAAAGGAGAATATTGAGACTTTGAGCTCAGATTATTGTTCATATCATTTTATCTGAATGAGAAAGCAAGTCATTTTCAAACTTTGTGTTGTTATAGCTTGTATCATTTTAGGAGATTGTTCTTATGTCTATATTTTGAATATGTTCTTGTTTATTTAATTTGACAGGCAGAACTAGTGAAAGTAATCAGGAAGGTGTCCTAAAATCAACTATGAGGAAGACTTTGTGCTTTCACAATTGTTTTCAGTGTGTGTTTTGTTGTTTCCTTCTGTGTTGAGGATTCTAGAATGACTTTGTGCCCCCATTATCTTTTGTGTTTCTCTCTTTGGGCAATTGAGGTGGAAACTTTGTCTTCTGTTTCATACTGTTCGTTATTACCCTTTGTTACCAGTTCCATTGTCACTACTTGAAAGAACTCCTGTTGTTTCCTGTAAGAACACTTTTGAAAGAAGAGAAGTGCCTTCAGTGTTTACACCTGGATTTTCTCCTCTTTTTCTTAACATCATCTCTGAAAGAAGAGAGATGGATGGCCTATCCTACCCTTGAGTGTTATTTTATGCTTATATATACATATATATATAGTATATAGCTCCTACATATTTATAGGGAACCTCCCCTTGATGAGAGGAGAGCTTTGTCCACCTCTAATGTAGTAAACCTGCACACTGGGCCGACCAATCTCCTTTGTTGTGGATGATAAGACCTATTTTTCTCATCAGTTAGCTGATTGACAAAATATTCATCCAACATATGACATTATATATCACACGTGTGAAAGTTTTAAGAATAGATTCATATAAAAATGGATTACCCTATATGTGGGTGGAGATCATATGATCTAATTTTTAGGTCATGAGGTTGAGGGGAGAAAAATTTATTAAGGTGCAAAGTTGGCTTCTCAGACAGAAGTTCACTAAGTTTCCATACTTAGCCAATTTCAAAAAGGGAGATCTAATGGTGTGTATTTAATGACATTATAGATCTATGATGAAAAATTAATCTAACAAGATAAGTATATAATGGTGATAATTATACTTGTTATAAATCTAATAGTGTGCATGAAACTTATCAGATAGAGATAAATGGTGAGCGGATGTCCATACATGTAGATCTATGATGTGTATTAAGTCAAAGAGGTCAAAGTCTCTGATGTTTAATCTAGTTAAATTCCAAGATACACTCGAAGAGATAAATAGATTACATTTGTTCCAAATTTTTAGGAATCATTGAAATGATAACAAGTGTTTGATCTTTAATAGTGATCAAAGGTAAAGACTGAGCTACTTCTAAGAAGATTGACAATACATATTTAGTCAAAGTTGTCAGGAAGCATGAGATGAGGTCAAAGAAATAGATGTTTAGCATAGATAAAGATTAGGATAATTTTAAGGAAGATCAATTATTTTTATTTTTTAATCTATGAGAGGGCATGAGATATTGACAAAGTGTTTGATGTTTAACAGTGATCGTTGGCATTTGAATTAGCAAAGAGAAAAACCAATATGTAGTGTTTGAGCCATAACTTTTGATCTACGACAAATTTCTTGATGCAGTAAAAATAAAAGTTGTAGAGGACTTCAAGGTGCATCAAAATAATTTAGTTATAATGTATGAATAATTTTACAATTAAATTTATTAATCTCCAAAGTTGATTGTGTGTTTGACCATGGTCTATAAGTGACCCGAGAAGGATATTTTGAGTTATTTTATTGGTATTTGGATGTTTCAAGGGGACTTAACTATTGTAGAGTGTTTTATACTCTATAAGGATGATATATATGTAATTTTGAGGTTTGAACAATCCATATTGAGTATGAATAAATGAGTATAAGTTAAATGTGTGTTCATTCATGGTGTTTTTGTGTATAAGGTCAAATATTGATCCATTTGGCTTTAGCAAAGGTATGTAATGATCACTATAAATTTTTGAGGATGTGAAAGAGGTCATGTGGAGTGGACCCATGTATTTTAAAGTGATATTTTATTCTTTTTTCACTTAATGGAGTGTTTAAGGGGTGAATAGGTCTCCATGAGACCTATAAGGGCTACTAAGGCCTAATTGAAAGGCGTAGTTGCTTAAGTGTTACCCATAGTTACTATGGCTGACCTATGAGGATGGTATTGAGATATATTATATGCCTTAAGGGCTAAGGCAACTATTATGTCTGACCTAGACGATAATAATCATAAAGGCTCTATAAATAGTGAAATCAAAGATGATGATTTCTAGACTTGAGAGGAGAGGTGTATGTGAGTGTTGTGGAGTGAAGGAAATAAGAAAGGGTGTGTGCCCAATGGATGGGTTATTAAAGAATAAACTTGGTTGATGACTATGTGTATTATCTTATGTCATATTTATAATGTCAAAAATAGTGCTCTTGCAGGTTTGAAGATTGAGGATGAGTGAAGAGGTCTAGAGTGATCCAAAAGGATGTTTTAGATGCCTTAAATGTGAGCGAAGGATAGATGATGTCTATGTAAGTTTAGTGTTTGATTTGAGAGGAATATCAAAGCATGGAATGTGTGTATGACCATTTTTTCATGTTTTTTAGTTTATGACATAGTTGTTTCTAAGAAGTGTAGAGTGATCCAAAAGATGGTTTTGGATGTTTGTGGTTATGTAAAGAAGTGAAGGGTGTTGATACACATTGTATCTCCATCAAATTGGTAGGAAATAAATGTTCAATAGATGATCATATCATAGGTTTTTGGAGGGTGCTCAACATCTAGGTCAAAAGGACTTGATCATCCTAAGGGCAGTTGCTCCTTGTGGAATAGGTGTTTTACTAAATTCTGGTCAGAAGGACTTGACCTTCCTAGGAGCAAGTGCTCCTTATGGAATAGGTGTTTCACTAAATTATGCTTAGAAATACTTGACCATCCTAGGGGTAGTTTTTCCTTATAGAAAAATTATTTCACTAAATTTTGGTCAAAAGGACTTGACCATCCTAGGAGTAGGTGTTCTTTGTGGAATAGGTGTTTCACTAAATTCTGGTTAGAAGAACTTGACCATCCTAGGGGTACGCACTCCTTGTGGAATGGGTGTTCCACTAAAGTCTCAAGTTTGTAATAACTTATAAGACAAGTATTCCATGTTTTTGTAGGCTTGAAAGTGGGTTTTATTCCCTAAGAGGGTTTCTCACATAGATCTTGTGTTGTGTCTATGTGATATTGCATAATTTTTTATTCATTGCTAAAAACATCTTGAATGTTTCATGACTAGTTGTATTGAATGATTAAGAGTTTGAAGCGTTTAGAAATTGAATTGGATTGTTTGCCACCACTAATTCACCTCCCCCTCTCAATGGTTTGTACCTTTAACAATTGGTATCAGATCAAGTCCTTTGATAAAGGCTTGATAGCTTGAAGGAGATCTAAATTATAATATGGGTAGCCATCAGATGCAAGGAGGTTTTTCCACCAAGAAAGCACCAATGTTCAATGGATCTAATTATGCTTTTTGGAGTGTGAGTATGAGAACCTACATCATGTCCCTAACATTTAACACTTGGAAATCTATTGTGGATGCTTATTCTACACCTATTATTCCTCCATCCAATGTCATAGATAAGAAGTTGTTTGAGAACCATTCTAAGGCAATGAATTCTATCACTTTTAGTCTTTCAGAAATTGAATACACCAAAGTAATCCATTGCATATCTACTAAAGAAATGTGAGATAAATTTAAGACTATTTATGAAGGAGATTCAAAGGTTAAGTTGGTAAAGTTGTAGACTTGTTGAAGATAATTTGAGAGTCTTAAGATGAAGGAAGAATATTTTATGGCATCCTTTCTACAGAGAGTTGATGAGATTGTGAACATTATCAGAGGTCTTGGAGATAAGTTTGAATAAGCTATTATAGTTCAAATATTATTAAGGTCTCTCTCTCTTAAGTTAGATTCTAAATTACCTATTTTAGAAGAAAGCCATGATCTTACTTAGTTGAAGATGGATGGATTGCATGGCATCCTTACTGCCTATGAGATGAGAGTAAATGATGATATACCACCAAAGAAGAAAACACATTCAAGATAAAAATGAAGCCAAAGAAGAATTTCCAAGGTAAGAAACTCGAGGAGGATGATATATCTAATATTGATGAAAATGAACTAATTGCTTTGTTTATAGGGAAATTGAAAATAGGGTCAAGAAAATATAAGGGCAAACTACCCTTAAAATGCTTCAATTTTTGATAGGTAGGACATTTTGCTAATAAGTGCCCTCATAAGCATAATAATAATGATGATTAAGATCATGGTGAAGACCAAGATGAAGACAAGAAGATATACAGGTCTGATAATAGGAAGAAAGGATTCAGAAAGTATGACAATAAGAAGTTCTTTAAGAACAAGAAGATTCTCTACACCAATAAATATTGTAGCTCATCAAATGAGAGTGAAGATAGTGAATCAGAGTATGATCATAAAGATGATGGTATTTTTAAAGATGAAACTCTGTTCATTGCTAAGGAAAGAAGTTTTTCACATCAAAAGGAGTCTATTTGGAGTGATTGAAATGATGATAAAGATGAGGTGGACTGTGAGAATGAATTGATGATTGCTCTTGAAGAATTTGTTAAGTTGTGGAGCTAAAAGCTTCACTGTTAAGCAAATGGTGGAGGTTGTTGGGTTACAAAGTAACTGACATCGATCAGGCAGGAACCAGAATCTACCGACATTAGTTATGCATCAGTCGACATCAGTCATCTCCAGACAGATAATGACTAACATCGGTCATCTGTGCGTTTCCAAAACTATTTTTCTAATTTTAGACGAACAGTTAGTTTGCATATAAAGACTAATTTTAGTCTTGAGTCTGCATTTATAATTATTGTTTGGTTTAGGATCTATTTAAGAGACCCATGGGGCTGTATTGCAATCAAGAATAAGAAGGATTAGATCCTCAAGTGTAAGATCTAGAAGGTCTGCAAGAGTGCAAGATCAGGAAGATCTACAGGTAAGCAAGGTCAGTTGATCTACGAGGTAGCAAGATCAAGAAGATCTATGGGTGTGTATGTGCAAGATCAGTTAGATCTATGGAGTAGCAAGATCAAGAAGATCTGCAACACACGGTGTAAGCAAGACCAATTAGATCTGCAGGGTGCAAGATCAAGAAGGTCTGTGGATGAGAGTAGGCAACAACAACCATTGGGTTGATTGTCACTGAAGGGAACAACTCAGTGTTGAGTTGGTTGTAATTGATTGAGAGAGAGAAAACTCTTGAGGGAGAATTACTGTACGCCCAAGAGGTGTGGGAAGAGTGAGATTTCTTCATTATATTTCCTTTTGGAAGAGTGTTAATGCAGATTATATTGTTTCTTGTATCACCTATTCTTTGTTGTTTCTGAATTCTAATTACTTATTACTTCTGGTTTAATTCTATGTTTAGTTGCTTATACAAAGGTAATCAATTGTACTCTAAGGAGGATCCTGACAGTTGGTATTAGAGCTTGGTTCACTAACAAGTGGTAGAGCGGGTTAGTGTTTGTTGATTACAGGTTCACTCTCAGGGGTTTCTGTTTGAGTGCGAGTAAAGCAATGGTAGAAGAAAGTAAACTAAGAATGGAGAAATTCAATGGCAAGAATTATCAATTATGGAGGATGCAGATAGAAGCTTATATGTATCAGAAAGATCTGTACTTACCATTGGGTGGGGTTTCAAGTAAGCCCACATATATGAAAGATGAAGAATGGAATATTCTTGATAGAAAGGCTCTTGGCGCTATAAGGCTGAGCATGTCATTGTCTGTGATTTCCAACTTATCACAGGCAAAGACAACGATAGAGTTAATGGAATCTATGGCAAATTTATATGAAAAACCCTCAGCTTTGAATAAGGTATTTCTTATGAAGCAATTATTTAATTTGCAAATGCAGGAAGGTGGATTTGTATATAGTCATCTTATTGATTTCCATGGATTAGTAAATCAGTTAATATAGTTTTTGATGATGAAATTAAGGCTCTCTTAATCTTATGCTTTTTACCTAAATGTTGGGATAGTTTGATAATGGCAGTTAGTAATACTGCATCTGCTTCAAATATCTTGAAAGTTGATGATGTTGTTAGTGTAATCTTGAATGAAGAAATTCATAGGAAAAGCACAGGGGAAACATCAGGTAATGCTTTAAGTGTTGAAAGTAGGGGAAAGCAAAGAGAGAAGATGTTAGGTTGTGGAGCTAAAAGCTTCACCTGGATGCAAACATGGAGGTTGCTGAGTGTCACAGTCACCGACGTCGGTCAGGCCAACCAACGTCAGTCAGGTGGAGGCAAGAAGCTACCGACATCGGTCAAGGATCAGTCGACGTCAGTCATCCCTAGATAGACAGGGACCAACATCGGTCGCCTGTGCAATTCCAAAACTATCGATTTCACAAACAGTTTGTTAACGAACTGGTTGTTTGCATGTTAAGGACTAATTTTAGTCTTGAGCTGCGGTTTCTAATTATTGTAACTGGAAAGTCTAATTATTGTTTGTATGGGATCTATTTAATAGACTCATGGGTTGTATTATAAAGTGTTCTAGATTGAGAGAGTAAGGTTAGCTCCTTCAGAGGGAAGAGAGCAAGGTTAACTCCTCATAGTGCCACAGTGCCAAGTGTGTATGATCAGGTAGATCTGCGAGAGAGCAAGATCTGATAGAAGATCCACAGGGGTACTAGTGTGGAGAATTAGAAGGGTTCTTCATGTGTGTATGATCTAGGTCAGCAGGTGTGCAAGGCCAGGTTGATCTCCAGTATAGCAAGATTAGGTGAGATCTACATGTGTAAGTAAGATCAGTTTGATTTGCAGGTTGTTGCAAGTTCATGGGAGATCTACTTGGAGTGCGTTGTGTACTCGATTGAGTATGTGTGTATACTCAGTGGTACTGGCAGTAGTGATACTGACTGGTGGAGGTGAACAACAACTCTATGTTTGAGTTGATTGTTATGACCGTGATTGAGAGAGAGAAATCTTGAAGAGATTTATTATTTGTACACCCTAGAGGTGTGGGAGCCCTAGAGGAGTGTGAAGAAGATTGTGGCATCTTCTTTGTTGTATTTCCTTCTAGAAGAGTATTAATACAATTGGGTATTGTCTCTCATAGTCTATGTTATTTCTAATTTCTAGTTACTTATTACTTTTGGTTAAATTTCGTGTTTAGTTACTTATACAAAGGTAATCAATTATGCTCCTAATCCTGACAAAGTGGTATCAAAGCTTTATGTTCTAGATTCCTGACAAGTTGGTATCAGAGCGAGGTTGTAGGGAGTAGGTTTGTGTTTGATTACAGGCCACTCTCAGGGGTTTCAGATTGAGTGGGAGTATAGCAATGGCAGAAGAAAGTAAGCTAAGAATGGAGGAACTCAATGGCAAGAATGGTCAATTACGGTGTTATGGAAAGAAAGAGCAGGTAAAGAAAGATTGCTAGTTGGTAGAAGATCAGCATGAAGGAGCATGTGTTGCAAGTATTATTGCACTAGTTATTCTTATATGTTCCTTGGATAAATAGAATCTTAGTTTATAGATTCTTTTGCCTCTTTCCATGCAGCCCCAAATAGAGTATTTTTCCATGTTAAGGTCCATGGAGACTTTGGAAAGATTTATTTAGGGGTTGGTGAGCCTTGTCAAAGTATTGGCAAAGGGGAAGTGTGGCTGAAATTGCAGACGGCCAACACATGGGTGTTGAAGGATGTCATGCAGGTCCCAGTTCTGAAGATGAGACTAATTTCTTCAGGAAAATTGGGTGATGAGAGATGCACAAAAACTCTCACAGTGGATGCACTTGAATTAGCATGTGGTAAGAAAGTAGGTACTCTTTATCTACCTACTTGTATTACTTATTCTTCTTCTGTTGCGAAGACGTGGCTTTGTAGGCTTGGTCACATGAGCAAGAAGGAGATGCATGTTCTTAAGAGGAAGTCAAATGTGTTTGACAAACTTAAGAACTGGAAAGCCTTGGTGTTTATAGAGGAGATGATGGACAGAGATCAGCGAATGGGACTAATTAACTCTGAGCAGGGTAGTTTGGACAGGGTTTTGATTCAAAGTAAGCTCACAGGTAAAAAGTCATCACTCACAGGAAAACACAGTTATCGATGTCAGTCAAGAGGAATCGACGTTGATCAGATAGGTACTGACATCATTCATATGCAGACAGGCAAATTTGGTAATGTCGAGCAAGTGGTGACCGACGTTAGTCAGGGAACCAGTGTCGACAGTCAAGTCAGTCGCATGGAATTGATGTCGGTCAGATGCAAACTAGGTGGTGATCGACATCAATCACTGGTAAAACAGATTTTAGGCAGACAGCAAGCTGTCAAGGAGTCTTAAATGTCCATGTGGAGGACTAAAAGTGTAAGTAAGCCTCAAATTCATTATTTCCCTTCTTTATACTTGTTGCTCATTGCAGAGCAAGTAGGATCCAAGAAACAGTGGGAGCATGGCATGAATTCTTCAGAAGAGAACCAAATGAGAGATTTGGTAGAGTTTTCAGTCAGGATGAAAGTACTGAGAGACGAATGGATTCCTTGGTTAAAGAAGAGAGAGAATGGACACGTGAGACAGAAGGCCAGGGTATATGGTCTTGAGCAAGCTGCAGGACAGTGGTACAGGTTTGACAGGTGTATGACAAAGCATGGCTTTAGTCAGTGTCATTGTAACCATTGTGTTTTCTTTACTAGGTTGGATGATGATTGCAACATTATCTTGTTACTATATGTTGTATGTATGCTTGTTGTAGGGTCACACATGCAGGGTTTTGCTGAGTTAAAGGTAAAGTTAGTTCAGTGGTATGTCATGAAGAATTTGAGAGCAACGAAATTCTTTGGCATGAGTTTTTCTAGAGACATGAAAGGTCACAGGTTGATTTTGTCTCCAGATGATTATGTGGATAAGGTAGTGGCGAGGTTCAAGATGCAGGATGCAAAACTAGTTTACACACCTATGGATGGACAGTTCACAGAACAGGGTCCCAATTCACATGATGAGGTTAAGTACATGTGTATTAGACCTATTGTTGCCCTAGTAGCAGGTGTTGTTAGCAAGTTTGTAGTCAATCTGAGAAAGAAGCACTAGAGAGCAGTTCAGTGGGTTTTCAGGTATCTAAGAGGGACCAGCAGCAGGTTAACATGTTATGCAGGGTTAGGGACTTCTCTACATGGGTATGTAGATTTGGATGTGGCAGGTTACTTGGATGACATGCGGTGCACCACAAGATATGTGGTGGTTGGTCTTCAGGATTGATCTTGAAGAGGGATACAAGCCAAAAAATAGATTAGATGATGTACAAGTATAGGTACAGGTGTAGATTTTTATCTCCAAGTGGGAGATTGTTAGGTTGTGGAGCTAAAAGCTTCACCCAAATGCAAACATGGAGGTTGTTGAGTGTCACAGTCACCGACGTCAGTTAGGCCAACCGACGTCGGTCAGGTGGAGACAAGAAGCTACCAACATCGGTCAGGGATTGGCTGATGTTGGTCATCTCTAGACAGATAGGGACCGACGTCGATCGCCTGTGTAGTTCTAGAACTGTCAATTTCACGAATAGTTTGCTAACGAACTAATTGTTTGCATGTTAAAGACTAATTTTAGTCTTGAGCTGCAGTTTCTAATTATTGTAATTAGAAAGTCTAATTATTGTTTGTGATCTATTTAATAGACTCATGGGCTGTATTTTAAAGTGTGCTAGATAGAGAGAGCAAGGTTAGCTCCTTCAGAGGGAAGAGAGCAAGGTTAACTCCTCATAGTGCCACGGTGCCAAGTGTGTATGATCAGGTAGATCTGTAAGAGAGCAAGATCTGGTAGAAGATCCATAGGGGTGATGGTGTAGAGAATTAGAGGGGTTCTTCATGTGTGTATGATCTAGGTCGGTAGGTGTGCAAGGCCAGGTTGATCTGTGGTATAGCAAGATCAGGTGAGATCTACATGTGTAAGTAAGATCGGTTTGATTTGCAGGTTGTTGCAAGTTCATGGGAGATCTACTTGGAGTGCATTGTGTACTCAGTTGAGTATGTGTGTATACTCAGTGGTATTGGCAGTAATGATACTGACTGGTGGAGGTGAATAACAACTCTATGTTTGAGTTGATTGTTGTGACCGCGATTGAGAGAGAGAACTCTTGAAGAGATTTACTGTTTGTATGCCCTAGAGGTGTGGGAGCCCTAGAGGAGTGTGAAGAAGATTGTGGCATCTTCTTTGTTGTATTTCCTTTTAGAAGAGTATTAATACAATTGGGTATTGTCTCTCATATTCTATGTTATTTCTGATTTCTAGTTACTTGTTACTTCTAGTTAAATTTTGTGTTTAGTTGCTTATACAAAGGTAATCAATTGTGCTCCTAATCCTGACAGAAGATTGAGCAAGAAAAATCAAGGTCAAAGATAGGCAGTAGATCCAAATCCAGAAATGGAGGTATAACCTGCTGGAATTGTGAAAAGAAAGGGCATGTAAAGAAAGATTGTTGGTTGGTAGAAGATCAGCATGAAGAAAATAAAGAAGCAAAAGATGCAGGTATTGTTGTACAGGATGCTCTTATATGTTCCTTGAATAAAGTAGAATCTTGGGTCTTAGATTTTGGTGCCTCTTTCCATGCAACCCCAAATAGAAATTTTTTTCATGATTATGTGCATTGAGACTTTGGAAAAGTTTATTTAGGGGATGGTAAGCCTTGTCAAATTATTGGCAAAAGAGAAGTGCAACTGAAATTGCAGACTGGTAACATATGGGTGTTGAAGGATGTCATGCATGTTTTCATCTTGAAGAGGAGTCTAATTTTTGTAAGAAAGTTGGGTGATGAGGGTTGTATAGTAACTCTCACAGCAGAATCTTGGAAAGTTTCCAAGGGTGCACTTGTATTAGCAAGAGGTAAGAAAGTAGGTACACTTTATCTATCTACTTGTATTACTGATTCTCCTTCTGTTTTATCTACTTCAGATGTAGATGCAAAGATGTGTCATTGTAGGCTTGATCACATGAGTGAGAAGGGAATGGATGTTCTTAAGTCAAATGGTAAGCTTTCAGATTTGAAAAGCATAGATTGAGATTTCTGTGAGCATTCTATTTTTGGGAAACAAAAGAAAGTGAGGTTTCTCTCAACTGGGTCAACAAAGAAGAAGCACAAGTTGGAGCTTGTTCACACAGACGTGTGGGGACCAGCTCAGGGAGCTTCTATTGGAGGATCACAGTATTATGTTTCTTTCATTGATGATGCTACAAGAAAGGTATGGGTTTATTGCATAAAGAGGAAATCTGAAGTTTTTAACACATTTAAGAATTGAAAAGCCTTGGTTTTCAAGGAGAAGATGATGGACAGTGATCAGCTCAAGAGGTTGAATAATTTGAGTAGGGCAATGTTGATTTGGACAAGGTTATGATCCAAAATGAGTTTGTGGGTAAAAATCATCACTCACAAGAAAACAAAGAAACTGACGTTGGTCAGGCAGAGACCAATGTCAATCAGACAGGAACTGACATCGGTTCGATGGAGACTAAATTCAGTGATGTTAAGCAGGTGGAAACTGACATCGGTCAGGTGAGAACTGACGTCGATAAGGTCGGTCAGGTGGAATTGATTTCAGTCGAGTGCAGACTGAGAGATGACCAGGATTGGTCACTGTTAGAATGAAATTTGGGTGGACAGCAAGCTGTCAATGAGTCTCAAATGCCCATGAGGAGGTCTGAAAGGGTAAGTAAGCCTCAAATTCATTATTCCCCTTCTGTATACTACTTGTTGCTCACTGATAGTGGAAAACTAGGAAGTTTTGAAGAGGCAATGCAGGTAGAATCCAGGAAACAGTGGGAGCATGGCATGAATGAGGAAATTGATTCCTTGGAAGAGAACCAAATGTGAGATTTGGTAGAGTTGTCAACCGAAAAGAAAGCACTGAAAAATGAATGGATTTATAGGTTAAAGAAAGGAGAGAATGGACAAGTGAGACATATGGCCAGGTTGGTGTTGGAGAGGTTTAATATGCAGGATGCAAAATCGGTTAGCACACCTAGACCAGATATTGCCCAAGCAGTGGGAGTTGTTGGCAAGTTTATGGCCAATACAGAAAAAAGCACTGGAAAGCAGTTCAGTAGATTCTCAGATATCTGAGAGGGACTAGCAGTAGGTATTTATGCTATGCAGGGTTAAACACTTCTCTACATGGGTATGTAGATTCAGATATGGCAGGTGACTTGGATGGCAGGAGAAGCACCACAGGATATGTGTTCACTGTTGGTGGAATGGCGGTTAGCTGGATTTCAAAGTTGTAGAAGGTTGTTGCAGTCACAGAGGCTAGCAAGGATAAGAACCCTACAGATATGTTAATAAAGCTGAGAACAAAGGAGAAGTTGAATCTTCATTCAACTTTTATTGGTCTTCAAGATTGAACTTGAAGATGGAGATACAAGCCAGAAACAAAATTAGAGGATGTTGTTGTATAGGTACAGGTACAAGTGCAGTTGTTTATCTCCAAGTGGGAGATTGTTAAGTTGTGGAGCTAAAAGCTTCACTGTTATGTAAATGGTGGAGGTTGCTGGGTTACAAAGTAACTGACATCAGTCAGGCAAGATCTAGAATCTACTGACACCATTTATGCATCAACCAACATCGGTCATCTCTAGACAGACAGTGACTGACATCGGTCATCTGTGTGTCTTCAGAACTGTTGTTCTAATTTTAGACGAATAGTTAGTTTGCACGTAAAGACTAATTTTAGTCTTGAGTCTGCATTTCTAATTATTGTTTGGTTTGGGATCTATTTAAGAGACCCATGGAGCTGTATTGTAATCAGGACTAAGAAGGATTAGATCTTCAAGTGTAAGATCTAGAAGGTCTACAAGAGTGCAAGATCAGGAAGATCTACAAGTAAGCAAGGTTAATTGATCTGGGGGGTAGCAAGATCAAGAAGATCTATGGGTGTGTATGTGCAAGATCAGTTAGATCTGCGGGGTAGCAAGATCAAGAAGATCTGCAACACACAGTGTAAGCAAGACCAATTAGATCTGTAGGGTGCAAGATCAAGAAAGTCTGTGGACAAGAGTAGGCAACAACAACCATTGGGTTGATTGTCACTGGAGGGAACAACTCAGTGTTGAGTTGGTTGTAATTTATTGAGAGAGAGAGAACTCTTGAGGGAGAATTACTGTATGCCCAAGAGGTGTGGGAAGAGTGAGATTTCTTCATTGTATTTCCTTCTGAAAGAGTGTTAATATAGATTGTATTGTTTCTCATATCACCTATTCTTTGTTGTTTCTGAATTCTAGTTACTTATTATTTCTGGTTTAATTATGTGTTTAGTTGCTTATACAAAGGTAATCAATTGTACTCTAAGGAGGATCCTGACAGAATTGAAGATTGAGAAGAAGATTAACAAGAAGATGAATTCTCAAATCAAGAACTATGAGGAGCAATTCAGTGTGTATGAAGCAAGAATGAATTAAGACACCAAGAAGCATGAAAATATAGTCAAGCATCTTTGTTGTCATTTGGAAATCTTGCCCACAATCCTGAAAGATAAAGAAGATGAATGTTAAAGGTATGTAATTGAAAATGAGTCATTAAAAGTTGAGTTAGAGAAGACATCTAGTAAGATGCAATCATTTATGAGATGTGAAAAGAGCTCAAGTGATCTAGATAATATTTTGAGTGGTCAAAATCATGTAAGTGATAGAACTGGTCTTGGATACAAAGAAAAAATAGAAAATATTACTCAAGACAAGATGAAGACTAATGTAAATCAAACCTTGAAGGGAAATAATCAGTTAAGGAATGAAGATGTTGGTAGATTGAAGACAAATCAAATCAGAAAACCAAATGCCATGAGGTATCCAAGTTTTAATGGTTAATATTACATATGTAATCAGTTTGGGCATAGAGCTAGAGAATGCAAGAGACATGTTAGAAATGAGTTTGTATGGAACTATGATGGGGGTCATCAATCAAAAGGGGAGTCTTCTTCAAAAGGAGTAGTTTTTTAGTTGTCCAAAGAATGGACATATTGTAAGATTTTGTTCTAATCAAGAAATGTGGGATAAGCTTCTTGAAAAAGGTATAGGGTGTTTCAACTGTCAACAGAGAGGTCACATTGTTAGATTCTACAAGCAAAGGCTTATAAGACATAATAGGTTTAATCAAAGTCTTGGAGTGAAAGAAGGCACTTTAACTCATGGAAAACAAAGTTGGTAAGTGTGAGTCATGATGAGTCTTCAGTTCCAAGAAATCTATTTTCTATGGTGGAGAATGCTACAAAAATTGGAGAGTGCCAAGAGCTCTCATTATCCATTCATGTTGTGAAAGAAGAGACCAAGATTAAGGAGAAGACCAAGGTTCTAGTTGAGGCTAGTTATGAGGTATGTTTGGATGCTAATGAGCAACCTATTGTGTGTGAGCAAGTTTTAAGCTTGATTCATATGTTATCAAGGTTTGAAGGTGATATTCTAAAATGCAAAGAAGATACTTCAATGATCAAGGTATGTAAAAATTCCATAGTTGCTCAAAATATTGTATATCCTATCATAGAAGAGAAGAGAAAGTGAGTGATGAAGAAAAAGAACAAGTTGTCAAAGTTTAGACTAAGGAGAAGGAGAACAAGAGCAGGAAGCCTTATATCTATAAAAGGATTCCAGTGGTTACTGAGGAGATGTGGGCCATTCCTAGCTTCACTTTGTTTTAGAGCATTGTGGTGTAGAGGAGGTCTCCATCTATGCTTCTTAAGAAAATCCTTTCAATGGAGAATCAAGTGTTGTGTGGTGTTGTATATAAGGTCATAGAAAGGTAAGATATAAGTGTTTCCAGTTGGAGTTAGTGTGTCAAGATGGGAGAAGTGCTTTGATGAGGTTAGAGAGATGTCATAAGGTGTTTTTGTTGTGTATGCAGTGTCTGTAAGATTAGAATGGGTGTTTCCAAGTGGCATAATGAAATTTATGTAATTTTAATAAGATTTTGGTGCTAAAAATTTTATGTGCACTTCTTTGTGACATGTTTTAGGTGGTTTTATGGTCTAAATGTGTGTGTAAGTCAAATTGGAGATTTTTGAGTGCTCTTAGTTTTCTCAGTTTTGGATTAAGGGCAAGCATGCCTAAAATGGGTTATAGGATGTATGGGTTCCCAAAGTATGGAGGCTCAAATATTGGTCTAGAAGTGTGTGATGGTTTTCTCAAAGTGTGCAAGAAGTTTAATAGGTAGGCATTGACCAGAAGGAGATTTGTTGACCTTTATTTTGAGATTTTAGAGTTTTGGGCTATGCTAAAAAAGTGGTTTTACTTATGATTTGAGGTCTAAGGATTCTTAATAGGTTTAATGGGCCAAATGGGTTGTCAAATCAAGCTTTATAGATATTTTAAGGTTTGTGGTTTTCAAATTATTCAAGTTTTTGTTAAAATGGAGGCCTAATTAACTAGTGCATTTGTGAAGGAAGCATGTTGAAAAAGATGAGGTAAGTGATGAAAATTAGTGTGATTGAGGGGGCATATGAGAGTGCTCTAGATGTGAAATTTTAGGTCTTGAAAGTGTGTCTACTAATTTTTTTTGGATCTCTAAGTTTCAGGTAGTGTTACAAGGAGTCTAGATAGACCTAAAGTGAAGATATGATGGTTTTTCTTAGTTTATCCAAAATATAAAGGCATGAGTGTTTCAAGGTGATCTCTTAGGTTTATTTATCATGTTTCATATTTGGTAAATGGCATGAATCTCTATTGGTGGTCTTTGAGGTGGACTAAGAAATAAGGATAGTAAGCTTATGTGGTGGTTCTTCATGGTGTGTGGAGATTTGAAGATTCTCAAGAGGTAAAATGGCTCAAATATCTTAGGGGGAGTCTCTCTAAAAAATTTATTGGTGATTTCAATCATATTTTAGTTCTTTTGTGTGTTCTTTCTTCATTGGTTGTAGTGCTTAATTGAAGAGAGTGTTGGCATATAGCAAGAGGAAGTTTTCAAGGCAATAAGAGGTAGGATCAAGGTAAGGGGGAGTTCGTATCATCTTTATAAGGTGGTCCTCTCTTGTTAGTGGTCTTTTTAGGTCCTTAGGATCATTTTTTGCCCACTTTGTCCTTGTGTCAAAGGGGGAGAATGTTCCTATTATAAGAGTGCTTGAAGAGAGAGAAGGAAGGCGAGTTGTATGATGGGTGTTAACATCAATTACAAATGGGGAGATTGTTGGAGATTTTTTATTGATTTCATGGAGGCGTCCAAGTGAGTGACTAAAGTTTCTTGATAATCTAAGTGTCAATGATAAAGTGTGCAGTGTGATTGTCCTAGTATGCTTGAAGTAGGCTTGGTCAAAATTCAATTTTGGCATGATTAGAGATGGGTCTGAAGTATTGAGCATATATGAGGGGTCCTACCAA
Source organism: Torreya grandis (assembly GCA_037957365.1). Taxonomy (NCBI): domain Eukaryota; kingdom Viridiplantae; phylum Streptophyta; class Pinopsida; order Cupressales; family Taxaceae; genus Torreya; species Torreya grandis. The sequence continues at coordinate 4,890,126 of JARHVA010000101.1, forward strand.
AGGTTAAGGATGATTGGAGATCTTTTGGAAGTACATGGTATTCATCTGGTTCTTCATTATGTTCATCTTGGCATAGTTGGTTATGTGACAAAAAAATTATAAGTAGGCATATTGATGACATTATATTTCACATATGTGAAGGTTCCAAGATCAATTTGATATAAGGTTGGATTCCCCTATGTGTGTAGATCATATGGTCAAAGTTTTAGGTCATGATGTTGAACGGAGCAAAATTTATTAAGGAGCAAATTGGCTTCTCAGACAGAAGTTCACTAAGTTCCCATACTTAGCCAATTTTGCAACGGGAGATCTAACATTGAGCATTTAATCCCATCACAAATCTATGGTACAAAATTAATATGACTAGATAATAATATAATGATGACTGGTATAATTTTTATAAATCTAATTATGAATGTGAAACCTGTCAGATAGAGATCAATAGTGAGTGGGTGTTTGTACATGCAGATCTATGATGTGTATTGAGTCAAAGAGGTTAAAGTGTCTAATGATTAAGATAGTTAAATTCTAGGATACTCTCGAAGAGATAAATGGAGCACATTTATTCCAATTTATTAGGAAACATCAAGATGATAACAAGTGTTTGATGTTTAAAAGTGAGCAAAGGTAAAAATTGAGCTACTTCTAAAAAAGATTGACATTACATATTTGGTCAAAGTTACTAAGAAGCACAAGATGAAGTCAAAGTGATAGATGTTTCACATAGTTAAAGATAAAGATACTTTTGAAGAAGATTGATGATGCATATTTATTCAAGCTATGAGAGGGCACGGGATGTTGAGAAAGTGTTTGATGTTTAATAGTGACCGTTGGCATTTGAATTAGCAAAGGGAAAAACTAGTTTGCAGTGTTTGAGCCATAAATTTTGATATAGGATGAATTTATTGATGAATTTAAAATCAAATTTGTAGAATACTTCAATTTGCATTCATAAAATCTAGTTATAAGGTCTGAATGTTTTTATATAAAAAGTTATTGAGCTCCAAAGTTGACTGTGTTTGACCATTGTCTGTAAGTGACCAAAGAAGGATATTTTGAGTTGTTTTGTTGGTTTTTGGATGTTTCAAAGGGAATTAGATATTGAAAAGTGTTTTAGAATATTATAAGATGATCTTTATGGACTTTGGAGGTTTTACCAATCTATATTCAGTATGAACAAATGCTTATAAATTAATTGTGTGTTCATTCATGGTGTTTTTGTGTATAAGGTCAAAGATTGATCTATTTGGCTTTAGTAGATGTGTGTAATGATGACTATAATATTTTGAGGATGTCTAATGGGTAATGTGGATTTGATCCATGTATTTGAAATTTATATTGTGTTTTTTTACTCATTGGATTGCTAAAAGGGTGAATAGGTCTCCATGAGACCTATAAGGGCTACTAAGGCCTAATTAAAAGGCATAGTTGCTTAAGTGTGACCCATAGTTGCCATGACTAACCTATGTGGATGGTATTGAGATATGTTATATGCATTAAAGGATAAGGTAATTATTATGTCTAACCTAGAAGATAATAATCATGAAGGCTCTATAAATAGTGAAATCAAAGATGATGATTTCTAGACTTGAGAGAAGATGTGTATGCGAGTGTTGTGGAGCGAAGGAAAGAAGTAAGGATATGTGCCCAGTGGATGGGTTATTAAAGAATAGAGTAGGTTTATGACTATGTGTATGACCTTAGGTCATACTTATGATGTTATAAATAGTGCTCTTGCAGGTTTGAAGATTGAGGATGAGTGAAGAGGTCTAGAGTGATCCAAAACGATATTTTGGATGCCTTGAGTATGAGCGAAGGATAGATGATGTCTATGTAAGCTTAGTGGTTGATTTAAGAGGTATATTAGAGTGTATATTTTTTTATGACCATTTGTTCATGTTTCTGAGGTTGTGATAGATTTTTTGTTGAGAAGTGTAGAGTAATCCAAAAGATGGTTTTAAATGTTTATGGTTGTGTGAAGAAGTGAACAGGGTTGATATACATTATATCTCCATCAAATTAGCAAGAAATCAGTGTTTAGGATATGATCATATCATAAGTTTTAGGAGGGTGCTCAACATCTAGGTCAAAATTACCTGACCATCTTAAGGGCAGGTGCTCCTTATGGAATAGGTATTTCACTAAATTTTGGTCAGAAGGACTTGACCATCTTAGGGGCAGGTGTTCCTTACAGAATAGGTGTTTCACTAAATTATGTTCAAAATAACTTGACCATCCTAGGGATAAGTGCTCCTTGTGGAATAGGTGTTTCACTAAATTTTGGTTAGAAGGACTTGACTATCCTAGGGACAGGTGCTCCTTGTGGAATGGGTGTTCCACTAAAGTCTCATGTTTGTAAAACCTTATAGGACAAGTAGTCCATGTGTTTATAGGCTTGAGAGTGGGTTTTATTCCCCAAGAGGGTTTCTCACATAGATCTTGTGTTGTGTGTATGTGATCTTGCATTATCTATTGTTCATTGTTATAAACATATTGAATGTTTCATGACTGGTTGTATGGAATGCTTAAGTGTTTGAAGGGTTTGGAAATTGAATTGGATTGTTTTCCACCACTGATTCACCCCCACCCTCTCAGTGGTTTGTACCTCTAACATTACAATCTCATGATCACTATCAACACTACTTTAATAGATGATCATGCATATTGTATAAATTGTCAGTAGGATCAAATGTATTCATATCAACATTCATTGCAATGTGTTGTATAGATAAAAATGGACAAATAGATTGCATTTTGAATGGAACACTTCTAAGTGAAAAGCTTTCAAATCTCATAAAAATCTCTTTCAATCAATATAGGCAAAATATATCAGCTGTCATGTTTTTGCTATGATGCTTTCAACTACATGGTAGCTTTATACTTGTTGCAGACAATGTCATCAAATCTAAGTATTTCTTGCTTCTTGTATTTTGATTTTTGATTTTTTGATTTTTAAAAAAAAAGAGAAAAAAATATAGACAAAAAAATAGAGTAACAGATTTATTTCTCACATTGATTATAATATATTGTTATTAGTATAATTGGTTTCTTATAGTTGGTGATTTCAATAAAGACTGATGCTCTCCTTGTTTTTCATTTCTTTGCAGGGCACCAAACAACTAACTGTATGTAAGATCATGCATCTAGATTGCAAAGAATATAATAATTTTTTGAAGGCATAATCTAAATGAGCATGTTTACAATTATGATAATGACAGGGTCAACAAATTTAGAGATATTTTGTTTAGTGTAAGTAAGCTCTTCTTACATGTTAAACTTTTTCACCTTTATATATTTGTTCTCTTGTTTGAACAAGTTTTTCAATATCATGACCAATGGATTCGAGAGTCAAAACCACAAATGGTTGGGCCCATCTTATTCTTATTTTTCTTAGTTAATTGCACAAAAAAGTTTTAGGATAGTATTATTGTGTCTTTGTTTTTAATTGCACATGTGATCTTGTATTTGGTTAAAGCAATGATAGTGTTTGGATAATAATGACCTTATGGGGCATCATATAATTTTTATTGATCTTATCGAATCTATAATGTTTTGAATCTTATCAATGTGTGATCTAATTCACTCCTAATGTGGCCATATCATTTATATGGTGTGTGCCCATTATAGTTAGCTTTAGGTATGGATCAAAAGTTGGTTGATAAACTATTATTATATAGTTTATGTGGTGAGACAATTTTTTCATCTTGTATACTTTTTGTTTTAATTAGTTTAAGTGTAGTAAATTGAGCCTTATTTTAATGCATTTTCCTTGTTCAATATTATACTTGATCTTGGGAATGATGTGTTAATATGGTAATGACTAGTATATATTATTTTAACTATGATGTTTCCATAAACAAACTTAGTCTTAAACATTATCCCTGAATTTTATGTGATGGTTCAGCTTTTGTGATTTGCTTATTGTGTATGACTTTGTATAAATAAATTGTTGGTATAGTTTTTAATGTTATTTCAAGAAGATAACTTGATTATGGGTAATATTCATGGATTATGTGCTTTTATCTTTGGCTATGTTGAATTAACCCTTCTTAATACTTATAGATGTGGCTTTAAATGACAAGACTAGACTTGTAAGTGGTTCCTATAAGATGGAGTCATTTTTTGGTATCATGATTCTAATAATCTTAGTGTAAACTATATATTTAATATTGGTTGTTATGTTTCAATTATGATTTTGATCATGAAATAATTTTCAATGTTAAGAAATCATGAGAGTTTTTTAGATAGTTATTTGAATGTTTCATTCTTGTTCTCACATACTCCCTGTATAACTAAAGAGGCATGTATGTTAAAGTTTTGTTGTCAAAATAAAAAGGTCAGGAGTAAGCTAATACATGCATTGAATACAAATAACAATGATGAGATTCTTTCAATTGCATTTTTGATTTAGTTAAAGTTGACTTTTTTATAATGTGTCTTTTGGCTTGACTATGGTTTCTGTCATATGAATCAATTTCATGAGTATTTTTTTAACACTGTATTTCTATTTATCAAAAGTATCTACAAAAATTATTTTGATCCTTGATTCTTATTTATTTATCATTATCATTGTTTTTATAAACTTAGTGCATTGGTTCGATCATTGTTTGATAGGTCTAAGATAGCATGCAATTTTTTTTAGACGGTTTGTCATGGTCTGACTGAATTTATGGAATTAATTAAAGGTTATTGGGTTTAAAAAGTGGGACAAGAACTTGTCATTCATAGTAAAATCCTTTTTTTTCATTATGGTAATGTTGTGTGTTTGGATCTAGCATTGCATTTATCATAATTTGTGTATTCATTTCAAATAATTGAAGTGAAAACCCTAACTCTAGTTTGGTTTTTGTATTTTTTTTCTCTATGTTTAATTTCTCTTACTAGTTTGTATTTTATGAAGTTAATGACATCATGAAAGGTCCTTGATTTTGGCATATGGTTGTATCACATCATTATTTCCATGCTTAAAATATGGAAAATGCCTGGCCAGATGGGTTTATACTATGATATTTAACATCAGTCAAATCTTTGTATTCAGGTCATGGCTGGCATTGTTATTATTGTATTGCCATATATATGAAGGAACTTGGGTGTTTTCAAAAGGTTATGTTGTTTGATCAGTATATAAATACATGATTGTGGGGTTAATTATATCCAATTTTGATGGTAATTTTTTGATTGCACATTAAGTTTAAAATTTATGAGGTTATGAAAAAGAAATCATTTCAATTTCATTGTAACCATGCATAGATGCCAAAATGGCTTGAATTGCCTATTTGATTAATAGTTACTTCTAATAATAATATAAATCTGTTTGGATATTGGAAAAATCAAATTATGTGATTATCAAATAAGCAAAGTGGATATTGGAATTATTATCATGTTTGAGATAGTATTAGCACTCTTCCTAGAATTGGAATGGATTCACAATTAGGAAATGTAAGTTACTTATTTGTTTCAATGCATTGGATAAAATTAAAGGTTATGATTTAGATTAATTTTTAAATGGGGACATGAATTCATTTCATCTTTAAATTTTAATACTTCGTAAATCTGTGTTTATAATTAATTATATTAATTTCAGTGTCAATAAAGAAAAATATGTCTAGTTTGGATTATGAAATAATTGTATATACTTGGAACATGCATGGAATTAAGATAATTGTTGTCACCAAATCTTGCACCCTAGAAGAGGGTTTTCAATCCTCTTCCAGATTTGGGCAACATGGGAACACTTCTAGGCATGTGGGTGTACCTATAGTGGAAATGAGCCTCTAGATTTAAGGGCTAACTCCTTGAATGTATCTTGAAGTGCTTTTCACCTGTGTTAATTTTTGTTGTGGGGAAAAGAATTAGAAAATTCATAAATTGAACCTACTCTGAAGAAGGTGATGCACCAAGAATATCTTCCACATGAACATCATATTTTCTACCACACTAAAACAGAAAATACAAACTAGTCTCTAAGTTTTAATAGATTCTAACATGAGTATTTTGACATAGAGGCAAAATGTGAGCAATGACACAAGGTTAATGAAATACAAGACATATTACACACTCAAAGGAAAATTGTACACTTGAAAAGCTTTACACACTAGACTACACGTTATATGACCTGTTAGATTAAGAACTCTTGCTCAGACATAAAAGGATAAGGGACGAAAGGATATAGAGTTATTGCTTCTCATCACCATACATCACTTGTAAACTTAGACATTTATTTAAAACTTAGATAACAAAATTGTATTAATTTTCCAAGGGAAAATATAACATCAGTCCAGTAAGGGTTTGCCATACATGGTGTGGAACTTGTTTATAATAACTCAAGAGCTATATTTATAGATGAAAGGTCACAAGATAAAGGGGCCTTGGCACTAAAAAGGGGAATCAATCCATTCAAAAAATCCTTTGAAAAGTGGTTATAACTACATCTACAAATATGCTCATTCAAACCATTTGATTGATCCAGGTCATTCCAGTCCATTACATCATTACAACATCTCTTTTGTGATCCTCCCTGGTAGATGTAATGATGGAATCAAGTATTCCCACTAGGTTCAAGCATCCATCTTGTTAGAAAAACTATATCAATATGTTAGGGCTTTGTGTTGATGTTAAATCACTCCAAATTGGTTTATCATGATGCATGCCCAAGAGGGGAGAAAGGTCACTCTTATGCAACTGGATTTGGCAATGGTTGTTGAAGTCTATGTGTCTATCCTAAAAGTCTCCAAAAGTGTCATCTGATCTCAAAATATCTAATCCTGGCCCCAACTAAAATGTTCTCAATCTTGGCTCCATCATGCTTGCCTACCTTATTCAAAAATCAACTCTTCAACTTTTACCTAAGTCACTTGGATCCCTTTTATTTTGATTAGTCATCGAGAACTAGCATAGATCATTGATCCCATGACTCATCTCACTCTATTGATTTGCATATGCATGAATACCCATGAGCCAAAGATCTTATTCTAGTTGAATGCACTTGTGCCACTTGTCATACACCCATTCATCCTTGAGATTTACTAACCCTTTGACCTCTCACTCATCATTGATCTTCAATGTAAGATCAATCATGTACCATTAGATCAGTTGTGCCCATTGACTCTATATTTACTTGCACACCATTAGATCTAGATTTAAGCTACCATGATCTTGCCACTTGGCAACACCACATTAATCCTTGGGACATTTTATTTAAATGGTTACTTTATGGGGTTTAAACTTGACATTCACGTACTTGTTTAGATCACCATTCTATAGGCTATTTCTTTTGGACCCTTTTGTTGGATAATTATTTTGAGCTTTGTGTCTTGGCTACTTCCTCTAAAGGAAATTGTTTGTTTTATATTTGCCTTTAGCAATTCTTTCAGACAAAATGTTCGAAAGAATTCATGTCTTTGGGATCTTTGTTTTGGATAAAATGTTCTAAATAAATCATCTTTCAATAAAATTATCCTAGACAATTTTCTCAAAGGAATTATGCCCATAAAATTGCCCTTTTCCCCTAAAAAGTGTCCTTCAAAACTTTGATAAGTGCCCTTTTTGAAAGAAAAGTACCCTTTAGAAACCTTTAAGTGGACCACTTCACTAAAAAAAAGTACCCTTCAGAAGAAGTACATAGGAAAATTTGCTCTGAACAATTCTTTCAGACAAAATGTCTGAGAGAATTCTACCTTAGTCCTTTTCTTTGAGACAAAAGCTCCAAAATAAATCATCCTTTAGGAAAAATTCTGGGATAATTTTCCCAAAGGAATTATGTCCTTAGAATGGCCCTTCGGCCCTTTGGAAATGCCCTTCAAAACCTTATAAGTGGACCATTTCCATGATAAACATACCCTTCGAATAAAGTGCGTAGGACACAAAGTGCCCCTTTGGATTTTTATAAAGGGCCAACATCTTAAAAATATATCCTTCAGAACTTTTGAAAAGGTCCACTTCATCAATCGATGATCCTTCAGGGAAAGTGTATAGGACACTTCACTTGGAAAAGTGCCCTTCAAGATTTTTGTTTTAGGTCAACTCCTTGAAAAGATATCCTTCAAAACTTTGACAAGTGCCCTTTGGAGAAATTGTTTTGGATAAAATGTCCAAAATAATTCTTGCCACTTAAATAAAAGCTCAAAACATAACTCCCAAAATAATTAACACTTGGCCAAAACACTAAAACAAAGATTCTAAAGGAATTAGCATTTGTACATTTGTTACGAGCTTTATGTGGAACACTTCCTCCGAAGGAAATCTAAATGCTCTAACACTCGGCCAAAGTTGAAATATCTCCCAAATGTAACCTTAGGATTTTCTAGACCTACTCTTGTAGCTACTCAATAGCATGAAAATTTGCTACTTACATATATGATCAAAAAGATTATTAAGACACTAGAAGACACAAGGACTAAGATAAACCATGACCCACTTAAAATGGCATATGAAATGACATCAAACAAAGCCACAACATACCCTATGACATTATAAAAGGCCCCTATACAAGATTTTGGCAATAGGGGGTTGACCCATTTTGGCATGTGGAGAAACATGGTCAACATCTTTAGAAATTTCCTAGGGGTGATATGTTTGTTATGCCATGACTAGTTGTCTAATCGTATCCATTGGGATATGAAGTAACAAGTATACAGGCTAGAAATATGAACTACTTTTGAATAGTATACAAAACACAAGAAAATAATAGGAACAAAACACAAAGCAAGGAACTAAACAAAACACATTGTGCTCCAAAGCACTTATTGGGACACAACATAATAAGAAAAGAAACACACACCTAAACACTAACTAATCTGAGATGAATACTTCCTCTAGGATCAAAGGGGAAGTTTAACAATTTTCTTCCATCATGAGATGAGGGATTGAATGAGGTAAGAAACTCCTTGACTATTGGTCTTGATGCCTGCTTATTCTTTATTGTAATGGTCAACCTCTTTAGCATGATGTTTAATGAAAACCAAGCAGGTCCAAATAGGTCAGCTATGTGCATCCAAATAGCCTCAACCTTTTCATATGGTTAGCTATGACCTCCAATGGTGTTTGAACAAGGCTTACATTCTTGATCTCTATGGTGCTCTCAATAAGATTAGGTTTCTCTTCAGCTACAAGTTCCTCAAGCTCATCAAGGAGCTTTGAATAGTCCACCCAATATTGTTCATTGTCCTCCATAGAAATATTTTCCTCCACCTTCTCATGTACTTGACCCTCAACTTGGCAAAGATCTTCAAGCTCTTGAAAGAGCTTCATTTATAGCTACCAATCATCATTGGTAGAATGTGCTTGATTTTTAAGAGCATCAAGCTTCTCTTCTTCATGTCTTATATCTTTGAATATGGCTCAATACCATGGGGTTCTCTCAAATATTATTGAGGAATTTCAACCTCCACCTTACCCTCACTTTCCATGTCTACAACATCTTAGACACTAACATCACCAGATTACTCTATGACAATAGATTCTTGATCAATAGAATTACCTTCATCTCTATGCTTGAGATGGTCATCTACAACTTCACAATTGGACAAGGCATCTTCCTCAAAAACCTCTCCCTTTGGGTCTTGGCCACATTTCTCATGGACAACTGAAAAAGAGTCTTTAATAAGTTCCTCTTCTATATTAAACTTTGCACCAGTAGTTGTGATAGGATCTTCAATGTGTTTTTCTTCAACTAGGAAGGTAGAGTTGTACTTGTGGTCACCAAGGGGGTTCTCTATGGTGATTTACTCCTCATAATCACTCATAACATCTTCTTGGTCAGCTTTGGCTTGGATTTTCTCCCCTCCACTTACTTCCCTCAAGATGGGATCATGTGAAGGAGATGGGATATGAAGTGTAGTGGAAGGTTAGCGAGTTGGAGATGGAGTGTGGGATGGAGGCGAGGATTTATCAGTGGATTTAAGAAAGAGAAAAGAACTAGTAAGTTTATAGGGAAGTGACATCTTGGTTTGGTTAGAAAAACAAGCATCTACATAATTAAGAATTGCATCTTGCTAGTAACTTTCTATAGATTCTTCAATAGCAACATGTAAAAATTTAGCTATTTATCTTCCCACATACCTAGCCTATCTATTGATCATTGAAGGCACTTCTTTTCTAAGTTCATTTGTTCCATGATCTCCCATTGAGTTCTTCAAACATCTTCAAAGTCTGTATATGACTTTGGACAACATTTCTCAACTATTCCATGAGATGATCAGGGAGTATATTGTTGTCCCTAAAAAATGTCATTCATTTTTGGGACAACATTTAAACTATTTTGGTCCTGCAGGCCAAAATTCCCTCTTTCCTTCTCAAAAATTGTTCTGGGCATTCAAATTCTCTATTTTCTAAAACTTTTTCAGCTAAGGGACCCTACAGATACATTTCTACAGACTCTGTAGGCTTAAATCTATGAACTCTATAGGAAGAATTCTACGGACTCAAACCTATGGACTCTGCAGGTTTAAATTTATGGACTTGTTTCTATAGACTCAAATCTACAGACTCTACAGGGGGAACTACGGACTCTTTCAAGGTTAGATAAATCTACGGACTCAGTTTCTATGGACTTCAAGGCTTGAAAACTATGGACTCGGCAGACTTAGTTTCTACGGACTTTGCCAGTTCTATGGACTCGAAACTATGGACTCTGCAGGATGGTTTCTCACTTTTATGGAGTCCCCCAGGTCTATGAACTCTGCAGGTTAGTTTCTATAGACTCTGCAAGAAAGAAATAGGTTCTCAACACTTAGCCATTTTTTTCAATCAAAAATTTCAAATGGGTCTTCCAAGATCCTGAAGGACAAGTGCCCTTGCGGAGGGCACTTTGGAGCCAAAATGGACCCTTGCAACTTTTTTAAAAGGTAACCTTAGAGGTCAAACAACCCTTACAGAGGGTAGGCAGGGAGCAGGTGGACCGTTTCAAAGGTTGAGCGAGCAAAGGAATTCCTTCAAAAGGAAATCCCACAAAAAATTTGTTAAGGACGTTTCCTTCGAACAAAAAGTCTGAAGGAATTCCTTTAGACTTTTGTCTGAAGGAAAAGCTCGAAGAAAAGCCCACTGAAGGAATTAAAGTCAGAGGCCACCCGAAGGATCCCGAAGGGTAGGTGCCCTTGCGAAATGCTCTCACCAAGGAAAGTAGAGTATTTCTCATGACTTTGAAGGGTAGTTCCCCTCTGAGAAAGGACAAAACAAAAAAGCTGAAGGAATTGTCAAGGAAAGTGACAGGCCCACAGACATCAAAGTTAAACACCATGAACTAACCGTTGGGATCCAGATGTCTAATGAAGTCCCCGCAGCCATCAATTTTAGGGTGACAAACTAGTCATTGGTTTCCTAACAATGACAAGCCCGAAGACGTCAAAGTCATAAAAATGAAATAGTCATTGATCTTTGAAAGCTTGAACGTAGACCCGAATGCAAAAGGCCCAAAATGCCAAAGGGAAGAACCGCTGATGGAAAAGCGTAAGGAACTAGAAAGACTGAGGATATAGCCCTAAGAGCTCAAATGCTAGGAAAAGACAAAACCAAAAAGGGGAAAAGATACCCTAAGAGCTCAAATCACAGTAAGAAGAGACAAAGAGGAAAATATCTATGCAGTAGTTATTTTGGTAGCTAGAACAGTCTACAAAGTAGATTTTTGAGCTTGCAAACATTGAAGGTGTGGCCTGTTAGTCTCCTTTGGAGTAAAGACAAAATAGAGAATTGTGCAGACATCAAAGGGGACAGACCAGATGATCTAGACCCAGGAAAAGACATATTAGATGAATGGACATGCCATAGTTAAAGCAAGACACTATTCCTAGCATGGCCCTCTAGACAAAATTGAAGGTGCATTGAAGGTGTTGACTACAGCATGGGCCATCCCATGGGAAAGAGTGCCAAGCCTTGCTTGGTGGCTATACATTATAATTTATCTCATTATGCAAAGGAGATCTTCCCGTTACCAGAAGCAAAACTCTGCCCAAATTGAAAGGCGAATATTGAGACTTTGAGCTCAGATTGTTGTTCATATCATTTTATCTGAATGAGAAGCAAGTTGTTTGCAGACTTTGTGTTTTTATATCTTGTATCATTTTAGGAGATTGTTCTTATGTCTGTCTTCTAGATGCATTCTTGTTTATTTAATTTGGCAAGCAGAACTAGTGAAAGTAATCAAGAAGGTGTCCTAAAACCAACTGTGAGGAAGACTTTGTGCTTTCACAATTATTTCAGTGTGTGTTTTTAGTTCCTTTCTATGTTGAGGATTTTGGGATGACTTTGTGCCCCCATTATATTTTATGTTTCACTCTTTGGGTAGTTGAGGTGGAGACTTTGTGTTCCATTTCATCCTGTTGGTTCTTACCCTTTATTACTAGTTCTTTGTCACTACCTGAAAGAACTCTTGTTGTTCCCTGCAAGAACAATTCTGAAAGAAGAGAAGTGCCTTCAATGTTTTCACCAAGATTTTCTCCTTTGTTTGTGAACATCATCTCTAAAATAAGAGAGATGGATGGTGTATCCTACCCCTGAGTGTTATTTTCTACATATATATAGTATATAGCACCTCATACTTATAGGGAACCTCCCCTTGATGAGAGGAGAGATTTGTCCCATTTGGATGTGGTAAACCTGCAACTTTAGATGACCAATCTCCCTTATTATGGATGATCAGACCTATTTTACTCATCAGTACATTGGTGACAAAATATTCACCCAACATATATCATACTCATCATCCCATGTTATCATTTCATCTTCAAGAACTAGTAAATGTGATATGGATTCCAACAAAGACTTGATATAATATGGAAAAAATGAAGGACGAGGGTAATGATGATGATCAAGACCAGCTTCAACTTGTTGTATTCAAGCCTATATGAATCTATATCTTGCCTTCCAATACCTTTATATAGAGTCCATAGTAACATTGTGTTCCTCATGGCAAGACTCATAGGAGTACTCTTGAGGTTATTGGTATCATGGTATGGTTGATAGGGTTCATATTGGGACTGACAGGGAGGCATTTCTTGATAGGTTTCTTGGTATCCTTCCCCATAGGGTTGTCTAATAACATGGTGTCTATTTAGTGGGGAAAATAGAGAGTTATAAGGTTGTCATGGCTCATAGGACTTATAGCCATTTTTATAGGGTTGTTGGGGAGTATATTGTAGTTAATATCAAGGCTGGCAAGGAGATCCATGGTAGGGATATTCACCATGGTTGTTCATGTCAACCTCATGCATAAAGGGAAATATAAAAATTGATCAAAAATTGAATAAGATATACCTAGGTTGCTTACAACCAAGTGCTATCATTTGGAGTCACCATTGATGCTAGATTACTTGCTTCCAAAAGCTAATAGAGGAAAGGCACACCAACAATCTTCCCACTCTCTTAGACCTTGGTCCCACTAGGCTTGAAAAAAAATTTGTCACCAAATCTCACACCCTAGAAGAGGGTGTTCAACCCTCTTCCATATTTGGGCAACATGGGAACACTTCTAGGCATGTGGGTGTGCCTATAGTGGAAGTGAGCCTCTAGATTTAAGGCCTTGCTCCCTAAATGTATCTTGAAGTACTTTTCACTTATGCTAATGCTTGTTATGGGGGAAAAGAGTTATAAAATGCATAAATTGTACCTAATCTAAAGAAGGTGATGCACCAATAATATCTTCCACATGACCATCATATTTTTTACCACACTGAAATAAAAAATATAAACTAGTCTCTAAGTTTCAATAAATTCTAACATGAGCATTTTGATATAGAGGAAAAATGTGAGAAACAACACAAGGTAAATGAACCAAAGGGTAGATTGCACACTCAAAGGATAATTGTACTCTTGAAAAGCTTTATACACTAGACTACACTTTATATGACCTGTTAGATTAAGAACTCTTGCACAAACATGAAAGGATAAGGAAGGAAGGATAGAGAGTTATCACTTCTCATCACCATACATCATTTAGCAACTTATAAAATTATTCAAAACTCAGAAGACCAACTTGTATTACTGTTCAAAAGGAAAATATAATATCAGTCTAATAAGGCTTCACCACACATGGTGTGGAACTTGTTTACAATAGTTCAAGAGCTATACTTATATAAGAAAGGCCATAAGAGAAAGAGGCCTTGGCACTAAAAAGGGGAATCAATCCATTCAAAAAACCCTTTGAAAAATGGTTACAACTTCCTCTACAAATATGCTCATTCAAACCATTTGATTTATCTAGGTCACCCCAATCTATTGCATCATTATGATATCTCCTCTATGATCCTCCTTGGTAGTTGTAATGGTAGAATCAAGCATTCTCACTAGGTTTAGGCATCCATCTGGTTAGAATAATTACATTAATTTTTTAGGGTTTTGTGTCAATACTAAATCACTCCAAGTTGGTTTTTCATGACGCATGCCTAAGAGGGGAGAAAAGTCACTCTTATGCAGCTAGCTTTGGCAATGGATATTGAAGTTTGTGTGTCTATCCTACAGGTCTCCAATGGCACTATTTGATCTTGAAATATTTGTTACTAGCCCCAATTAAAATGTGCTTGATCTTGGCTCCATCATGCTTTCCTGACTTAGTCAAAAAAGTGACTATTCAACCTCTACCTAAGTCACTTGGCTCCCTTTTATTCTATAGAAAACTGGCTCAGATCATTAATCCAAAGACTCATCTTGCTCTATCAATTTGCCTATGCATGGATACCCATGAGTTATTGATCTTATTTCGATTGAATGTGCTTGTGCCACTTGTCATGCACCCATTCATCTTTGAGATTTGTTAACCCTTTAACCTCTCACTCATTATTGATCTTCAATGTAAGATTGATCATAAGTCATTGGATTGGTTAGGCCCACTAACTCTATCTTTTCACATATGTTGTTAGATCTAGACTTAAGCTCCCATGATCTTTCCACTTGGCATCACCACATTAATCCTTGGGACATTTGAATTTAAATTGTTACTTTTTGGGGCTTGAACTTGATGTTTGCACACTTATTTTTTATCACCATTATGTAGGGTATTTATTTTATACCCTTTCGTTGGACAATTCTTTCAGGGTTTGTGTCTTCGCCACTTCCTCCAAAGGAAATTGTTTGCTTTATCTTTTACTTGAGAAATTCTTTTGGACAAAATGTTTTAAATAATTCATGTCTTTAGTATCTCTATCTCGAACAAAATGTCTGAAAGAAATCATCTTTTAGAAAAATTGTCCCAGATAATTTTATTGAAATAATTGTGCCTGTAAAATTGCCCTTTGCCCTCTAAAAAGTGTCCTTTGGAACATTGACAAGTGCCCTTTCTAAAAAAAAGTACCCTTTGAAAACCTAGAAGTGGACCACTTTGCTGAAGAAAAGTACCCTTTAAAAGAAGTACATAGGACACTTTGCTCTAAACAATTATTTTGGATAAAATATTTGAAAGAATTTTTCCTTAGTCCTTTTCTTCAGGACAAAAGCTCTAAAAGAAATCAGCCTTTGGGAAAAAATCCTAGACAATTTTTCTGATGGAATTGTGTCCTTATAATGGCCCTTTGACCCTTTGGAAATGCCCTTCAAAACCTTTGAAGTGGACCATTTCCCCAAGAAACATACCTTTTGAAAAAAGTGTGTAAGACATTTTTATAAAAAAGTGCCCCTCGGTATTTTTTTAAAAGGCCAACATCTTGAAAAGATATCCTTCAAAACTTTTGAAAAGGCCCACTTCATCAATTGATGATCCTTCAGGGAAAGTGGAGGACACTTCACTTGGAAAAGTGCCCTTCATGATTTCTATTTTGGGTCAACTCCTTGAAAAGATATATTTTAGAACTTTGACAAGTGCACTTTGGAAAAATGACCCTTCGAGGAAATTGTTTCAAACAAAAGGTCCGAAACAATTCTCGACACTTAAATAAAAGCCTAAAACATAACTCCTGAAAGAATTAACACTTAGCCAAAAGACTAAAACAAAAATTCTAATGGAATTAACACTTGTACATTTGTTGTGGGCTTTGTGTGGAACACTTCCTTCGAAGGAAATATGAATGCTCTAACACTTAGCCAAAGTTGAAATATCTCCCAAGTGTAACCTTAGGCTTTTCTGGCCCTGCGCTTATAGCTACTCAATACCATGAAAATATGTTACTTGCATAGATAATCAAAATTATTATTAAGACACAAGGACTAAGCTAGACCATGACCGACTTAAAATGGCATATGAGATGACATCAAACAACGCCACGACATACCCTATGACATTATAAAAGGCACCTATATAAGATTTTAGCTATAAGGGGTTGGCCCATTTTGGCCTGTGGGAAAAATTGTCAATAATAACACTATGAATAAAATATATGTAGGGGATAAGAACTACCTGATGTCATTTTAAATGGGACTCCTTCACATTTTGGTTAAATTTAAAATACATTAAAGTTATAAGAATATAGAGTGATTGAATAGCAAATTGAACTAATGTGTTTAATTGAAGCTGGATTTTCTTATATCTATCATAGCTATATCTCTCCAAACCAAATTTAACTAAAGTTATATCTCCAAAAATATACAGTAAAGAGAGCTTGATAAAAACTAAAGTATGGTTTCAATTTCAATTCCTATCAAACATAACACTAGGGCTTTATTATCAAAAACACATAAATGCCATATGAAAACTTGTAGGTA
Source organism: Torreya grandis (assembly GCA_037957365.1). Classification (NCBI taxonomy): domain Eukaryota; kingdom Viridiplantae; phylum Streptophyta; class Pinopsida; order Cupressales; family Taxaceae; genus Torreya; species Torreya grandis. The sequence continues at coordinate 4,906,749 of JARHVA010000101.1, forward strand.
AGCACATGAATGATCAATAATTATCAAAATAAAAGGAAAGAACTTACATAAAGTGACAAAGTGACAAAGTGTTGATTCAATCAATCATAGCATTATTGATAGTTTAAACATACAAATGAAATAAAATTGAACACAAAAAAGATGCTTTTGTAGAAATAGAACTTATATCTATTAAAAGAATGAAATTTTGATACAATTATCGATCTAGATCACCATTATAGATTAGAGTGCAAAGAGGAACTGGCAATAATTAATGAGCACTTTGGACCATTTTTTCTCATCCTTAAAATATAATACGATTCTTCTATAAATAGACAAGGAATGAGGCTCACCTCCAAAAAGCATGAGATCCCGCCCTGGGTAATGATAGCCACTCACTACAATCACAACCATATTTCAAAAATAATACAAAATAAATTATAATAAACCCATAACAAATCTATGATAACCATATCCAAAAATGCAGAGGTGGCTAAGAGGTGTTGACTCCCAACTGTCTTGACTAAGCATTCTCAAATTCTAGTACGATTGATACGAGATCAAATTCCTTATCTAACTTGGTCAGGTACATTGGAGGCTCTCTGAAGATCACCTTTGCCTAAGTTATCAATCTTGAGAGACCTAAAAAATTGCATCCATTGAGGCCTAAAATCTTGAAACATGATTGATGCTCGCAGTACATTAGGTTGATAGGTTCAACACTGCTTGGGATCCTTCTTGATTTTCACTAGTCATTTTCTCCCTCATAACCTAGTCTAATTGACATATGTGGACTCCAAATTCACCTTGGTTGAGTAGACCACCATTTGGGTGGAACAACACTAAGATATTGACCTCTCATAAGTATGTCATTATCTTTTTCTTTCCATCTTCCAGGGGTTTTGTAGAAGTACAAGCCAAGGCTATCCACTCCTCTATCCTTGCTCTCATGTTTATGACATAAGTTTGGTACAGTGCCAAATCTGAAGTAGGCATCAGATTCAGCTATGGTAACATCCCCCTGTTGATCATGAGTTATAGCTTTTATCACTTCTCATCAATCTTTGTGATTCTTCCCATGTAAACATATGTCCTTTGTATAATTGAATTAGTCTCAACCTAGGTCTACATTACTTTTTTCGAGATCAAGAAAATCAATAGAAGGGCATCCTTGACCTATATAATTAATATAACTGGGAAACTTATTTTTACTTTACCCTTAAGAGTTTGGACTTAGCTCTTCATGTCCTCAAGAATTTTCTCTACATGGGTAGCTCGCAACACAAATAATGGGTCGTTAGCTATCTTCTCTTCCCTAGTAGTAGTCCTCACCTTGGTAAGGGAAAATAGATCTTGATGGGTCTACCATATCACTAGGCTCCCCTCTTACATAAACCTTTGAGTCAATGTCCTCTTTTTACTCCCAAAGGCTCTGTCAAAACTCCATTGCACATTTGGGTCAACCTAGACATCCATCTATGGAGTATGTGATCTTGACATCATCCCTTGAGGTGTTGGGGTTGTAGGAGGTATCATTGAAATGGTGGTAAAAGGTAGAGAATGAGGTGGAGGAGAGATGGAAGAAGTGGAAGTAGTGAAAGAGGAAAGGAGTGGAGCCTAAGGTAGCATGGGAATGAAGGGATGAAGAACAAAATGAGAAGCCCATGGGAAGAATTGAGCTCACCATTGTTCTTAGGTCAAGTTGACCTAAAACAAGATTGGTCCTAGGAATGGATTGTGGAACTATAGAGATGAGATGGGTTGATTGAAGGTGAATCCAATGGGGGCTTGGGTGAGGGAGAGAGTGGGTCCAAGAGCCAGTCATCAAGCCCCTACTAATGGAGCTAAAGGAGTCAAAGGATGGGTCACTTTCTGCTTTTTCTTTAGCCTCTTTTCTAGATTTGCTACAAGTGTTAAGATGAATGGCCCCGCTTTGATATCCAGAGTTGTAAGAGCTAGTGATAGATGACTTGGATCCATAATAGGAATCACCAAGCTAACTAGAGTGGGGGTCAGGAGCATCTCTACTAGAGGGAGTGGAATCTCAGAGGATGTAGCCACACTTGTTGTCGAGGGCATGCCCAAAAAAGGCACTAGGAAGACTCTAGGATGTGAGAAGGTCAGAGTGGGAGGGAAAACAAAAGTGATAATGCCCATAAGAACTGATCCCAAAGGGTATTTGGGTGAAAGATGAAGTGAGAAGATTGAGAAATAACAAAAGTAAAGTGGAAGTAGTGGGGGTAATAATAAAGAGTTGAAACGTAATAAGGGAAAGCAGAGGAAGGAAAATAATAGGATATGGATAAGAGAGCAATTGAACTTGGATAGGTGCCTACTAAGTGTCATTTTTAGGGATCGCTATCGAATTGACCTTGATATCAAATCTTATATACTATGGCATTATTGATTGAGTAGACTACATTTGCGCTGCCTAGCACCATGTAGTCTGAGATCATGGCTATTGGGGCTTGGTGGAAGTCATTACTAAAGTAGGTGGATTCCAAGTAATAGAAACATATGGAAGAGATGGAGGCAAAGTCAAAGCTTGAGTAACCTAGTTTTTTGATGGAAGCAAAGCTTGAGGAATTGTGACTATCAGTGGAAGCAAGACTTAAGGAGCAAGTGGAGGAGGCAAAGGGATAGCTTGAGGAGGAGAAGGTGGTGTGGTGCCCTTCAAGATATTGCATGAGATCCCTAGAGTGAAATATGAAGGAGTTGAAGATGGAGCTTGAGGAATTGGGACTACTACTGGAAGTGAAACTTGAGAAAATAGGGCTACTACTAGAAGTGGAGCTTGAAGAAAAACTACAAGAGGCAAAGGTACAACTTGAGGAAAAGAAGGTGGTGGGATTCCCTTCAATATTCTCTATGAGATGGTTAAAGAAGTTATAATTCAATCTTTTATGGGTTGAGCAAGAGATGGAGAGGTTATTGAGGGGCTTGTCTGAGCCTTTTTCCCTTAGTTCTTTCTATTGGCTGCTATCTACAATCGCACTTCCTGATCAGCAACATTCAGGTAAAGTTTATCATCATCTTTAGCCTGATGGCTATAGTTGATGTTCAATTAGGGTCCATATTGTGCCAAGTGGACCTAAATCACCCTTTTAGGGTCCCATTATTTAATCTTGCATTTTTTTAGAGTGAAGGAGTCTTAACCACTCGTCATCTTTTATATGGAGGGAAAAGTCTAATAAATGTACCCTCATGTCTTGATGGGGAGTGGAGGGCACATATTTTGCTGACATTGTATGTAGTGGTTGAGGATGTCATTCACTAGTTGATAGGTGATTTTCTACTTTGCTAAGCATTCAAACACATAGTATGGTAAATGTAAAGGTTCTATCAATAAACTTGCGACTTGGATCACTATGTATTTTTTATATAACTAATATTCCCCTATGACTGTGATAAACTCCCACATTATTTTTGAAATCTAGGGCATGGGAGCTTTATTGATCACTTGGTACACCACTGGGTGGAAATACTCATAGACCTTCTGGACATGTTGGGGGAACTAGTAAACATAGAGCTTGAATAAAACCATGTGGATAGTTTAGCCACCAGTAATCCAAGTAGGAAAGATTGATAGATTGAACAAGAGCATTCCACAGATGGCATCGAGAAAATAACTCATCATGTAGAAATTACCCCCATTTTAATCATATATAATGGCCTGGATCAAGTTAAATTTGATTATTACTCCAAGGTCTAGGATGTCAGAGTGAGTCAGTGTCATGAGCAACAGGGGCATCCATAACTCATTGACATGCTGGCAGCCTAACTCTCTAAACAATTGATTCAAAAGGATCATGCCTACTCATATCTCCTCCTAGAACATGCATACCATATAAGCATTGATATTTTCTTTGTTTACCCACTTAGAGTCTAGGTTCTTGATCCAGTCCTAGAGGACAGTATAGATCTAGTGATCGATCATCTAATTCGATATTACTGCTACATTATATGTAAACAAGAAGTCTAAGAGGGAGTATTATACCTTAAAAGCATTCCCAGATATATCAGTAATATGCTACTGAGAAGTGGGTGAACACACCCAATAACTAACACCATCTTGTACATGGATGCCCTTGTCAACAATGTCACCCAACATGTCGACATAGGGAAACATCTCTAGTCTAGACATAACTCTATGAAGTTTGCATCTTTTATAAGACTGAAGGGCATCTTCGTATTCGACCTCTTAGTCAGCAAGATCACTAGAGTCCTTAGGGACCTGCTTGATCGCTTTGTACATGTCTTATGGAGTCAAAACTCCATAACTCTCACAAATATAGCTCTTAATTCATGGATCTCTCAAACATATAATCTTCTCATATATTCATCTCATAAAATACTTATAGTTCTCAATAATTCTCAAGACATAATCCTCACATCCAAAGCTTCAACAATCTATCTCTTCCTCTCATACATAAAGCTTCAACAAGCTTCTCTCTCTAAGCTTCACCAAGCTTATTCTCACACATACAAATTTGGCCTAAACATGCCAAGGAGGCTTTCAAAGCTTCACACAAGATTTCTTCTCTAATAATAGCCTTCACACAAGGTTTTTTTCTTTCTAGCCTATCCTACTCTACAAAGTAAAGAATACACTCATTTATAGAATTACATGAGAGAGAAATAAAGGAAGCCCAAAAATTCAACCTCCTCCACTTGGAAGGACTACTCATCAATATTAAAAGGTGTTCCACCATATGATCGAATTTAGTTTGGACCCCTATAACAAGTGGAATCTTCCAAAGGTGTTCCCCACTCCACATGTACTTCCAAAAACTAGTAAATCTCCTTTTGACATAACTTAAACCCATTAATTTTGATCCCCAAATGGAATTCATTCCACTCTCATAATAGAGGTCAACATCAAGCCCTTTGTGTGTCTTGCAAGTAGTGTGGCACCCCATGCCACCTATACATTATGATTAGTGTCTGATACCTCACCAATGAATAGTGTCTACCACCTTATTAGTGAATAGTGTCTGCCACAGCATCAATGATTAGTGACAACTTGAATAGTGTTTTTTCACAACATCATTCTCCTCCAATTGAAAACAACTCAGCTCTTATGAGTTACCTTGATTGTACCCTTATCATTTATTCTAAAAAAATAGAAAGTGCAAACCACTCTTTTTTTGGTTGATGCAATATTTATCAAACCCTTTGATGCTTCTGCATTAGACACTCAAGGTATTATAATGTGATCTCTTGATCACATAGATGGGGTAAGTAGTAAAACCACTCTTTTGGTCATGGAGTTTGATGACCATGGCATCCCCTTCCAACACACCAGGTACTCTAGGAGAATGTTCTTTTTCCTTCTCCACTTCTAGTTTATATATATTGGCCTTCTTGAAACTATCCTCCTCTACCAAAAGCTTATCTATATCCTAATGGATTCACATGTGAGACTGTACCCACTACAAACCATCTTCCTCCACCTAGATGATTTATCATGCATCTTCTCTTCCCATGTGAGCTATAGCCCACCAAATTCCATCCACCTCCACATAAAGCCCTCTTATCTTTCTTCATAATTCATCCAACCATCTATTGGATCTTCCACAACATCATAAACCAAAACCACTTGAAGCTCCTCTCTCATGGTTGTAACATCATCCATCTCACTCTCCATAGGTGTACTATCTTGTAAAAAAATCTTCTCCAGTGTTTCTTTCAAAAAAACATGCAACTCATCTTCAATTTTAGCATGTTCCTCATGCTTTTCACTCTCACAATGAGCTCTCAAAATCTCCATATTAGCCACCTCCTATTAGAGGTATAATCACTGGGGGGTGAATCAGTGAGCCAAGATATTTCAATTTCAATTCCAATCCTTTCAAACTATTAAACAATCAACATATATCAACTTGATCAAGCAACATTAATAAGAAAGCTCATTTATTCAATACATACACAAGATCAAACACACAACACAATTCCTGTGGGAAACCCTCATGGAGAATAAAACCCACTCTCAATCCTGTAACACATGGACTACTTGTCTTATAAGAGATGACAAACAAGAAACTGATCAAGTCTTTCTAACTAGGATTTATTGAAACATCAATTTCATAAGAAACATCTACCCCTAAGATGATTAAGTCTTTTTGAACACCTTTTGGTCAAGTCCTTTTGACCAACAACCTTGGTCAAGTCCTTTTGACCTAAGGCCTTAAGTAAAACACTTGTTTCACAAGGATCAACTAACCCTAAAGAGGATCAAGTCCTTATGACCTCCTATGAGCACTTCCACCTTTGAATTGATGTCTTCAACACTTGATGATGGACCTCTGATAACACAACCCCCTTTACTTATTCACACACTCTCTCAATGCATCCAAAGCCACCTTTTGGATCACTCTACACTTCAATCATCCTCAATCTACAAGAACTCTATTTTGAGATCATAAATATGATGTACATGTCATAAACATAGTCCTTAATCTTATCTACTTATCAACCCATCCACTAGGCACATCTACTCTTCTCTGTCCTTTTCTACAGAGCTCACTACGCTCACACAAACATATACAAGCCTCTCACCAGTCTAGAAACCATCACATTTGGTTTCACTATGTATAAAGCATTCATTAATTATCAAGTCCACAATATTTCTTTGTCAAATACAATACATGCCTTCACCCTTAAGGAATCTAACATGGGTCACACTTAAGCACAACTCTCTTTCAAATAATCCTAAGTCACTTTTTAGGTCCTATGGAAAACCATTCACCTCTTTGATACTTCTTCGAGCAAAATAAGAACACATGACCATTTAAAAATTCATAAGTCCACTCCATATGACCTCTTTGACATCCTCAAATGATCATAGTCATCTCTACTCACCTCTGTGCATGTTTAACAACTCAAATAATGACCTTGTATACAGGAACACCATGAACAAACACACAGTCAACTTATTAAGCATTGTTCATAATCAAGATAGATTTATCACACCTCCAAAATCCATATATATTATCTTCATAGAGTCTACAACACTCTCCAATAGCTTAGACATCATGAAACATTGAAATATCAACAAGCACAACTCAATGACTCTTCTCGGGTTACTTGCAGAGTAGACACAAAAACACTATCAGCTTTGAACCTTCATAATGTTTATTGTACACACTTTCAAACCTTAAAATATATATTTATAGATGCATCTTGTCATCCTCTACAAATTTTCTTTTTATACCATGATCAAATTCTACCTGTATCAAAATATATGGCCCAAAAACCAAACACTGGTATTTATTTTGTTAATTTGAAATATTTGAATTCAAATAGTCACAGTTAAACTTCAAACACCTAGTCCTCATATCGTATCTTCACATCTCAAATTAAACATGCACTATCAATCTTCTTTGAACTTTAACTCATAGTGTGCCACTTCCAAACATTAAACTTTAAACATTTGACCTTATCTCATGTAATATTGCAATCTTGACCACATATGCACCATCTATCTCTTGTATGTAGCTCGGTCTTTATCTTATAGCACTCATTATTTGATCTTGCCCAAAACCCCTATGATCATGACACTTAGAACCCTCACATGCCTTCTGAGCACTTTGACCTCTTTGACTCAATTCATGTTGTTGATCTCAATTACTATAAACTCCCATGAACTGTTGGATCTCCATTTGGTCCTGAACTTTAATTTCATGCAGATTTGGTTAAGAATGGGAACCATTGCAATATGCCTAGAAGGCTAACTTTGCACATATATATCTTTTTCCTTGACCAAATGCATGTTCTAAAATTTACACAATAAAAACTATGCCTAATACTGAATAAACCCATATGACCATTTCTTCTTAAAACCTTCATGTATACGAGATATAATACCATTAATCTATTCACTCAGATTTTTCTGCCACAAAGCCAACTATGTCAATAACTGTCTAAAAAGGCCAATTTTGTACATGCATATCTTTTGATGCACTTTATTATATGAACTAAAACTTAAAATATATCAACTATGCATAAAACTAAATAAATGCATTTGACCATTTCATTTTGAAACTGCCACACATGTAAAATTTGACTACATCAAAATGCCTACTCAACGTTTCTTGCCACATGCAAATTTGGCTAAGTATAGGAAAACACTGTCAAACTATTTGGTAGCCAAAATTTTCACTTGCATATATGATCCAAAACTTAGAATTTTTGGTTGAAATATATTTCAAGAACACAAAAATAACACAGTAATAATGAATTCTCTGAGAAGAGATGTTTTATTATTCAAGATCGCAATACAACTATATGTTTATCTCTTGGGAAGAGATGTTTGATTTCTATTTTGGGTTACATATTCATTTATATACATTTTGAAATTAGGGGGAGGATGTATAAGGTCACCAATCTCGAGGGAGATAAATTGGTTCAATTTTCATGATTTAAAATAATACAGAATTCGAGGAATTACTATTTTTAGAAACTTACTATTTTTTAGACTACACCACTAAAATTGAAATTTAGGGCACTTCTATTGAGTTTTCAAAGGTAAAACTTCATCAAGTAGAGCTCCATGCCATCTCACCATGTTCTCCTATCTTTCCAATGGTTCAAATGGCGATTCAATTGGAGCTATGGTGCAAAATTTATGGCTCCTAGAAGTTTCATCATCAATTGGGGTAGAACCGTCACCCGAATTGTCACCTGAATTATTGCCTGGATCATTCCTCCCTCCTTGAGAAGAAATGGTCCCCATTACGTCAATGTTCCTCATCAGGTGTGGCAGTTATGTCTTGATTTGATTCTCTATGAGCCACTCACCTTGGTGGCTAAGCTGGCCCCTTTTAACCACCCGATAAAGCAGAATAGAGCATCCTCTTGTTGTCTTCATCCAGGTGTCCACAATCTCATCCTCCTCCACTAGAGAAAAACTCTGTGGATCAAGCTCATCAATGTCTAATTGTTCTTCTATGAATAAAGTGTCCAATAAAGGTGGATAATATGGTTTGAGGAGCTCCACATTGAATATTGGATGTAGACCAAGGTAGGCTAGTAGGTTCAACTCAAAAGCATTTTCTCCAAATTCTTTGGTGATCGTGTAGGGACCATATCATAGAGGCTGAATTTTTCTATGTGGGCCTATAAGTCATTCCTTCTAAATCCCAAACCAAACCTTGTCACCTAAAACAAAATGGTTTGCAATCTTATGTTTGTCATGGCATTGCTTATACTTCTGATTCATCTTCTCCAAGATGTCATGAACTTGCTACTGGATGTGTTGCATTTGTTTAATGAACTTTGTTGATTTTACTGCCTTGGATCTTTCATGAGGTGTGTATTCTATGGTGTATAATGGAATAACTATATCAATTAATTCCATGGGTTGGAACCCGAAGCATACTTGGAATGGACTATGCTTGGTCAAGCTGTGCAGGGCCCGATTGTATCCACATTGTATGAAAAAAAGACCCTCATCCCATGTATGTGGATGTTTGGAGTGATACATCTAAATCATGTGAACAATCAAGTGGTTCACCACCTCTGTTTAGCCATCAGTTTGTGGATGGAAGGCTGTGGACTTCATCAGCTTGGTACCTATCATCTTCCATAGAGTGGACTAGAAGATGCTCAGGAATCTGTTGTATCAATATGAGACAATGGACTTGGAGAGACCAAAATGGAGCCATACATGACTAAAATATAGTTGAGTAGTTTCTTCAGTAGATATATTTTTCTTACAAGTAATCATGATAGCCATTTTTGAAAAATGATCAACTACAACAAAAATACAGTCATTGCCATGTTTTGAAGTGGGAAAACTTGAGATAAAATCCACTGAGATAGATTCACAAGGCCAGGTTGGTTTTGGAAATTGTGTGTACAATCCTTGCTTCTTATGTTTTGGCTTGGCTATCATACATGGGGTGAAATATTTGAGATACCTTTCCGCATCCTTTCACATATGGGGCCATTAAAAGTGTTTCTAAAGAACTACCAATGCCTTTTCTACACCAAAGTGTCCAGCTATCCTACTAAAATGTGCTTCCCATATCATATTCTATTGCTCTACAGTTGGAACACAAAAGTGCCCCATATGATAGAGGATATTATCTTGCAAATAGAAATCAAAAACATGTTTACCTTTTTAAAGCACTTGATATGTATCAGCAAAGGTAGGATTTGCTTCATACAGAGCAGCCCAAGTGGTAGTCTCATGTCCACATAGGTCAAGAACTATTGTGAATGCAGTAATTGGTGGGTAGCTTAGACAATCTACAGTTGTATTTCAGCTCCCTTTTTTGTGTTTGATTATCAGATGGAATTTATGAAGATATGTGGCCCACTTTTGGTGCCTCTCATTTCATAGTTTACTCTATGTCTAGATGAATTCCAATAGTCTATGGTCAGTGTGGATGACTGTCTCTTTCCCTAAGATGTAGTGTTTCCATTGATTGCATGCTTACACAATGACATAGAGCTCCTTATCATATGTCAAATATTTCCTAACTGTATCAGTGAAAGTTTCACTATGATATGAAACATGATGGCCATGTCGCATGATGACAGCTCCCATAGCATATTCAGATGCATCTGTCATCAACTCAAAAAGTTGATGCAAATTTGGCAAGGTAAGAATAGGGTCTGAGCAAACTTTGTTCTTCAAATTATCAAATTCCCTTTGTTGTATTTCACCCCCCTGAAATGTATCTTTAGCTCCTCCTTTAGTCACTTGGGTTAGTGACCAAACAACATGTGAAAACCCAAGAACAAACCTGTGATAGAAATTTGTAAGACCCAAGAAGCTACGAAGTTCTGTGAGGGTCCTTGGTGTAGGCCATTCTTGAATAACCTAAATCTTTTCTAGATCAACATGGACCCCTTCTTTATTCACAACATACCCAAGGTACTGAATTATTGTCATCCCGAATGTGCATTTGTTGAGATTTGCATACACCTTGTGCTCTTGAAGAGTTTAAAGCACCTTATGAATATATTGCAGATGTTCATCCCATGTTTTACTATAGATGAGTATGTCATCCTTGTAGAAAGACATGGATGAGTTGGTGAAGGGTCACATGATGTCATCCATCATCCTCATGAAGGTTGCAGATGTGTTAATTAAGCCAAAAGGCATAACCAACCATTCAAAGAGCCCCTCCTTAGATTTGAATGCAGTCTTCCAAACATCGGTGGGATCGATGGGAATTTGGTGATAGCCAAATTTGAGATCATTTTTGGTGAAGAAATTTACACCACAGAGTTGGTCCAGTAGGTCATCAATCTTGGGGAGAGGGTAGCAATTCTTCACAGTGATTTTATTCAGGGCTCAATAGTCAATGCAAAGCCTCCATGTTCCATCTTTCTTTGGTATTAGGATAATTGGGTTGCCATAGGGTGAAGAGCTTGGCCTGATGTGACCCTTTTGGATCAATTCTTAAATCTATCTTTTTATCTCATCATTCTCTAAAACTGATCTGTGATACACAGGGATTTAGGCAAAGGTGACCCTAGGATCAAATTGATAGAATGTTTTACCTGAAAATGTAGTGGAAATCCTGTGGGTGACTTGAATAAGTCATCATATTCTCCTCTAATTTGTCCCATCTACTTTTGTTGTTGTGTTGATTGTGTAGTCAGGACTACAACATCAGCCTTCTTGGATTTATGTGGTTTGACCACCATAAGAACAAATTACTTTGTCTTTTCTACCAATCTCTTACATTGCTTGACACTAATAAGGGAGATAGATGTGAGAGGTGGTACCTTTGGTACCCTATAGCACCATGTTCCAAGAGTGAGGGTGATTCTTCAAGTTCATGATTCATAGATGCCATGTTGATCATACATGAATGTCTAACCAAGGAGTACATCACAAACATCTAGATTGACCACATCACACAAAACTTCATCTTGGAAAGGTTTTATTGCATATGAAAGAAGACATTGATGGGTGACACAGAGGTCTCTCCCTGGGCTCAACCATCTAATACTATATGGCTTTGGGTGAGGCTTCATGAATAGATTTATACTTTTCACAACTTTATCAGAGATTAAATTCTTTTGATTCCCACTATCAAGAATAAAATGCATAGGCTTACCTTTTACCCATAATTTGGAGTGGAAAAATCTTTCCTTGTCATCTGGCCTTTCCTCATGGGTCTGTGATTAAGTGATGATGGTGTCAATCTCAGCATCTACAATATCTTCTTCATCCTCTTTAACTATAGGTTGTGTATGAGATAGAGTAATAGATGTCGAGTATTGTGACTCAGATAGCAGTGACTTGATGGCTCGACATTCTTCTTGGAGTGAGTTCCAGTTTTGTGGTAATCACACAATTATTTAGCCTTCCCCTTCTGGGGTTTCTTATCTTGAAACTCCTTTTGCTTCTAATTTTGGCCTCATGTTTGACCTTCCTTGTCATTTTTCCATTTTGAGGGTTGACACTTCGTATTCTTTCTACCATGCTTCTACTCAATCTTCACTGCAAACTTGTATGCCTTATCGAGGGTTTCCAAATTGAAGAGTTCCATTTTCCCCCATATGTACCATTGTAGTCCACCATGATATTTGAGAGTCTTATGTTTATCACTTTCTTGGATGCCCAATCTTGAAGATAAAGAATGAAAAATGTTTGTGTAATTTTAAATAGATTGGTCCTTATCTTGGTGAAGTTGTTGCCACTATATGTATAGATCATCATATACTCCAATGGGATAGTATTCTTATTTTACCGCTTCCATGAAATCATCCCAAGTAGGTTCCACCTCAAGGCCAATGTCATCTATATTGAACTTCCTTTTTAATACTTCCCACCAATTTTTCATGGGAAATGATGCTTTCAAAAGAGCAAAAGTGATCTTTTCTCCATCGGTGAACTTATTTACAGAGAAGTAGGAAGACAATTGACTCAACTAATTTTCTATTGAATCAGCATTGATTTTTCCTTAAAATGTAATAATATCAAAATTTACCTAAACCTTGAAGGGTGTTAGGGCACTAAAAGGATGGTCCATGGATGAGGAGCAAGGAAGTGCAAATAAGGAGCCAAAATTTCCCATCAAAAATTGTTGGATAAATTGGGTAAATTGTTGTAGCATCTAAGCTTATTTCCATTGGAGGGATTCATTCACCATTTCCTTGAAAGTATTGGATGTCTCTGTGCCCTCCACCATTTGAAGTCATTTGGAGTGAATAGGTGGATAGTTTGAAAGCTCTATTGTTTTCCACCCAAGCTTCTTGTACCCTGACCTCATCCTCGGGATCATACACTCTCAAGACAAACCGATCTAATACCACTGATCCAAAACTCAAAAGTTTTGGTTGAAAAATATTTAAAAAACACAAAAATAACATGGTAATAATGAATTCTCTGAGAAGAGATGTTTTATTACTCAAGATCACAATACAACTATATGCTTATCTCTGGGAAGAGATGTCTGATTTCCATTTGGGGTTACATCTTAATTTATAAACATTTTGAAAGTAGGGAGAGGATTTTGAAGGTCACCAATCTCTAGGGAGATGAATTGGTTTGAATTGCATGATTTAAAACAATACAGAATTCAAGGAATTACTATTTTTAGAAACTTACTATTTTTAGACTGCACTACTAAAATTGAAATTTGGGGCACTTACATTGGGTTTTTGGGGGTAAAAATTAATATATCATATATAAATTCTATCTCATAATGTTATCCTCTTTCTTATCTTTCCAACAGTTCAAACGGTGAGTCAATTGGAGCTACAGTGCAAAAGGTATGGCTCTCAGAAGTTCTGTCATCAATTGGGGTGGAACCATCACCCAAATTATTGCCTAAATTGTTACCCAGATCAATATATTTTGTCACGCTTAGTCACGTAACCTAAAATTTAGTGCATAGAAAATAGGAACTAATTTTATCACAACCATATGACCAACTCCCCCTGACTCATCCACACATGGAAATTATGATGTTAGCAAATTGCCTACTCAAATTTTCTATCACTAGACCCAAAATGTCTAAATGAAAACAATGATCAACCAGATGAAATCCACTCATGCACATAAGAACTCAAAACATAAAAAAAATATTATGGGACCTCTTGCACATGCTAAATACTTTAGATTCATCCCTAATCATCTCTAAGCATACTATGACAAGCACATTGCACACTTTGTAATTGTCACTTAGACTATCAAGACATTTCATCCACTCACTTGGATACCTCCATGACAACACCATGAAATCATTAATAGTTATTCAACACTTTCAAGGCTATAATATCCTCATCTATAGCTCCATTTTTAGCTCCATCACATAGTTTAATTTCCATCACAATCTCTTCTTGTGCACTTGCTTGCACAACTTCTTCATCTAAAGCTTTCATCATGGAAACTTGCAACATTTTTTTTCTGCTCTCTTCCTCTATATGTAACTCAACATGGCTTTAATTTTATTCACTCTTCTCTCCATCATCCTTCACAAGGATGTCTGCACCTTCTTCTTCTCTCTATAACTCCTCATGACTACAATTTTCATCTTCATGCAATTTTACAAGGCTGAAATTTTGCTTCAACTTCTCTTCATCATCCTTCACAAGGATGTCTTTAACAATGGGATACTCACATAACAACTCCTCTCTCACATTTGATTTCATGGAAATATTTTTATTCTATTTCATTTTCTTTTCATTATACAACTCTCTATGGTTACACTCTTAACTCTTCCACATGGTTATCTCTCTCTTCAATACAACCACCTTTGATTTTATGGAGTCTATTATCTCCCACACCATGTATTATTCTTCTTCACTATCACATTATTTAAATATCTCAAGCAAAAAATCTTATAGTCTGCCCCAAGTCATCAGTTTCTTCTCTCATTCTCTCTAGTGGCATTCTTCCACTTTTCTTTGCCATTTTTTTAAACCTGCAAAACAAAACTCAAAACTCTCTCTCACATCCTCTACCCAATGAATCAAAACTTGATCTAATACCACTTTATGGAGTCAAAACTCCATAATTATCACAAATATAGATCTCAATTTATGGAGCTATCAAACACATAATCCACTCATAAATTCATCTCACAAAATACTCGTATTGCTCATTAATTCTCAACACATAATACTCACATAAAAAAGCTTTAACAAGTTATCTCTTCCTCACATACACAAAGCTTCAATAATATTCTCTCTCTAAGCTTCAAAAATATTATTCTCACACATACAAACTTGGCCTCAACATGCCAAGGAGGCTTTCAAAGCTTCACATAAGCTTTTTATTCTAACATTAGCCTGCACACAAGGCTTTATTCTTTCTAACCTAAAATACTCTACAAATCAAAGAATACATTCATTTATATAATTAAATGAGAGAGAAATAAAGGAAGCCCACAAAATCAACCTCCTCCACTTGGAAGGACTATTCATCAATAGTAAAAGGTGCTCCACTATGTGATCCACTTTAGTTTGTGTTACATTTTGATTCCTCGCTAAGCAAATTCTTTGATTATCCATAGATATATATAGTTGAAAATTTTGATTTGGTTATTTTTAACTAAGCATTGAGATACATATTGTTATGGGACAGTAGGATATTACTTAAGTTACATGATTACACTGCTATGAGTTAGTTGTAGTGTATATGTATACATTATGATCATGTTGATTCATTATTTAAGTTATATTTTATGATTTATGTATATCATGATGTTATGATCTAACTACCTGCTTCTTGTGAGGTTGACACAATATAACTCATCCTTCAGAGCTTGATGGAGGGAGAGCATCATCAGATAGGGTGACGTAGATGGAATTGATGAGGGATGGCAGAGAAATTGGTTAAAACTTTGCACACACCACAATGATTAACACATTAAATGCATAATAAATGGTTAGCATAATGCATTTTTACGTCATTTGCACTAGATAGTTAAACATGGTTGCTGACATAATTTAATAATTTTATGGAACTCATTTTGCATGATTTATGTGTGTGACCATTAAATATTGTTAGAAATGTGGTTTTTGTAATTAAATTTAAATTTGGATTTATTGATTGATTTATCATTAAACTGTTGTGATATTTGAAGAGTTAATTTAATTAGAAAATATATAAATTACTGTAATAAGCGATAAATTAGTAAAATATGATAAATTATGTTTTAAGAGAAAAAATAGAAAAAGAAAAAATAAAATGAAAAATAATAATAAATAAAGGAAAAAGGAAAAAGATTAAATATAGATAAAAGAAAAAATATATTAATAATATAATTAAATCAAAAAGAAAAACAAAATAAAATCCTTGAATAAAATAAAGAAAGTGCAACATTCCCAAAAGAGTAATAGATAGCTTTAAAGAAAAAGAGAAAAAAGAATATATGGAAATAGCCTGAGAGGGAGAAGTATCACACTGGGAAGAGGGAAGTTGAAGGAAAGAGGCACAATTTCTATAGAAGAAGGTAGCATAGTGGAAAAAAAACAATGATCTAAGTCTTCAAATATCCGATGTAGTTGCTCACATATTTTGTGTTAAGATGAATCTCTTTGCCATCGGTGAAAGCAACTCTGTGAGGCATGTTTTTTGTTATGTACATGTCCTTTCTATGAATTTAGTGGTGGTGACCATTTTTATGATATATATATATATATATATATATATATATATATAACACCTTTTGTATTTACAAAAGTATATCAAATTGGCATGTTTATAAAATAAAATAGACGTAAATATATTGAGATATATTCATAACATGGTAGTGGATATGTACATTTCCATAACCATTATAGGGAGATTTATACAAATATCGCCATAAGTTTCTATTCATATTTAATGACAACTGTCATGAATATGAACATAGTTATTTTAAAAGTCAAACCATTGTTATTAAACCATAGGTGAAGTAGAGATCCTATCTATCTTTACCTATTTACATGTTATTGACTTTTCATTTTATGATTATAACCTTCTATAAGTATATTTATTTGTTTTATAGTATTACAAAAAATTGATACATTCTTCAATAAGATGTCAATAAAGGGGAGAACCGTAAAAAGGCTATTGATTTCCTTAACCATATCTATATATATTGTTGAGTATAATTATATAGGAAATATACCAATCTGAGGATTTAAGAGTCATTTTAAGATTTTAACGAATATTGGGTATATCAGGTTGTATACCTCTAAGTGTTGAAAAATATAAACATATTTGGTTATGGGACTCTGAGAGTTGGAAAACCATGTCAATGTAAAAATAGACATCTAACTTAGAGTTTAAATACAATATCATGTTCATATAAAACCCGTAGTGTGGACATAGTACTATAGAAACTATGTGTTAGTGAATAAATTGATAGTATGTTTTAAAATAAAATAGGTATACATATGCCTAATAGATTATATGTGTGCATCAGGGTGTGTACCTCTAATTGTAGTCTCATTGGTGGTCCAAAACTATTTTGTAGATATCTGTATGGCAGGACCTTAATTATGCATTCATACAACCCCTTGAGAGTATAACAATGCTAGAATGAAGTATTATATGTTTCATGTGAATGGAGACTTTCTTTGTTATGTCTAGTTGCTTGAACAGAAGCTTATGCTTCCATTAATTTATAAACTACTTAATTTAAATGGTTAGGGTGTTTAGTAGTTATGCTTAAGAACACTAGATGATGATAATATGGGTTATCATAGGGTGTAGTATATTTGAAAATCTATCTAGATAGGGATAAAATCTCTGAAGGAGTATTAGATTATTAAATCCCTTATCTTATAAAGGTCATCAATATATTTTGATGAACATAGAAGTATAATGTTTGTTAAAATCATATGGAGTTCTTGATATATATATATATATATATATATATATATATATATATATATATATATATATATATATATATATATATATATATATATATCTCATTTATGTGTTTATATATGGTACTTATTATGTTGTACAAATATTTGTATATAGGAGACATATGTATTCATGGACTTATGTAATCATATGAAAATATTGCATATATAAGTGTATTGGATCATATGCCTAAGCTTGTAGCTAAATGGATGGTTATATTGAGTCATAAGGTGTCCAAGGGACCGAAATTATAACCATATGGAAGCAGTCTCTAGGAATAGAATTATATTATTTAAATTAAATCTTATGGTATAAATTGGTTATAGGATATCTGACTCTTTGAAAATAACATGAAAAATTATTATTATATATATGCATATAGTAATAGAAACTGGTAAGTGATAAATATTGCAAGTAGAATAAAATGTATAAGTGTTTAGACATTTATAACATATATTAGTGCATCGTGATGTGTGCCTATAAGTTATGTTTCTTTTGATTGCTAATATATAATTTAATCATTAGATATACATAGTTGGTATAAACTATACTTGTTTTCCTATTATTAAGATATGAAACATTTAATTTTTTAAATTATAATATTGATTGTTCATGATTGAGTAGTGTGCTCATGTATAATGATCTATGATATTATGAGATGTCATAAAGTGTTTTTATTTGTAAATTATAGTCTAAACGTATGTTATACTTGGGTGATATAAACTGTAATTAATATGTCTAGATTAATTCATAGGTTTGACAGACTAAATATATGCATATTAAATATTTATAAGAATAACATGTTTGATGATAGATGGTAGAAAGTACTGTATTCTATCTGCTTACAAATAATATAGTGTGTAGTCTAATATATATTATACTCGACCGGTATAATCTAAACATGTTGCTTATTATTTCTATTATGGGATAGATTTAATGTGAGATTCATTTGATGGAATAAATGTATGCTATTATATTATCCTATGCTTAACATGTTATGTGATATGATTGCTAGTAGGATATAAATTGTATGAATCTTTTGGTTATATTATGATTAGCCAATCCTGCATTGTTGATACTGAGAATTAGTGAGATGGATTTTATTATCTTACTAACATCATAATGTCAAATAAAAGCAATCCAATCAAGTGATATGTATGAATCTTGATTGATCTATAGATTGTTATTATTTATTATTTGAAAATTTTAGCCAAAGTAATGTTTAGTGAGATATTGTCATTTCATGAGTATGATTTACATGTTTTTGTGATAAATTACGATAAATTCTTTTTTATGATACACCACATGTTTAGTTTTAGAAATCATACAACACACTGGTACTAACTTATCTCTTAAGATTCTCGCACCATCACTATGTACTCATTTGTGAAGGGAGGGCCATTTCCTGATGGAATTAGTGCAAGAGATCGTTGGTTCATGGTTGGTGTGAAAAAATGTTCAGATGATGCTCTTCCTCCCCACAACAATACTACTTTTGAAATGACACTTGAGATTACCACATATACTAAAAAATCCAGGGAGCTCATGTTCTATGGAACCATGTATCTAATATATATATACATTATATTATGTTGTATTTATTATTATAAATACTATAATGATGAGCTGTAATCGCTTATGTACTATACAATGATAGCAGTGGCTGTAGGCATGTATTAGTCATGGTTGGTTGATTGTAATTACTTTATATATTTGTTTTATATGTTCTTTATGATGATAGAGATCAATATTATATGATGTAATATGCTTCATTTACAGTTATCACACTTAGAGTATTTTATGTGATCTCTGATTAGTTTCTCATGGTGTAATATATTTATAGTATATATGTTTAAAAAAATCATGTTTATCTATGTCAAACCCAATGGAGTTGTTAGAAGTGGTATCAAAGTTCTGGCTCGAACTCTAGGAACTAATAAGTCCATTAGCATTTTCATATCCTTCTGTTTACCATAAATAAGGATAGTGAAATATATGTGGTACATTAAGTGTGTACTTTAGGAGCATTCATACCCTCTTAGAGTTTCCAAAGAGTTGGTTTATCAAGTGTCTCAATGGGGATGGTTATATAGGATGTTTGGGTAGATAAGTGCATAGCATAGTTATTGAGTCATGAACAAGAGATTCCTATCATAGTTTGATCACTTAGATCAAACACCTTGAGTATGATTACATCTTTCTTAATAATCAAGTCACCTATGGTATTTGTGTTTTATGTTGTGAGTGTTTAAAAAGTATGGGACGCTTCTTACTTAAGTATATGTGCATTAGTTTTGTGTCTTATAGGTACACTAATATTAGGAATGTGAAATCCTTTAAGACCATTTTTAGATTGGCACTACATAGTGCCATGGGAATTCTCCTAGTAGTGGAGTATAGTCATTTTTATTAAGGACTCCAATGTGTTAAGAGATTGTTCATGGATCGGCACCCATATGTTTATGTGGATTAAGAAGAAGTGTCATTCCTAATAGTTAACATAGAGTTATCTTTCACCCTCTTTTGACATCATTATAAGCTCCCTACGAGGATGTATAGTTTCATGATGTTGATTTAGTGTTTCCTCAAACAAAAACTTGTTTTTGAAATGTTTTTTTGACCTTATTCCCTTGAGTTTGTGGGACAATGTCTTCTAATTTTTGTTGAGAAAGAAGTTGTAGGATTGAATGAGTTGATGCATATTTGTGGATTAGTATTTTTTTTCAGATTATGGAATCAAATTGTGATACTACACTTATAAATTTGGTAAGTGTGTAGTGATTATGATAACTTGGGTTACAATGTTTTTCTTTATACCATGTAAGGGTATTTAAGAGTTTTGTTTTTGAGATATTAGTTCTCTACTTTCTACTTGTGATTTTTTAGAGTCATTAATTTATTTAACATGTGAATTTAGACCACGTGGAGTGGCAAACCTTGAATTTATATTGGTTTTAGATCAAGAATTATAAGATGATTATAATTTTTATGTTATTATATACCCTTGATTAGATTGATATTATTCTCTTATTATTTAAAACATGTTTTGAAGAGATGTTTATGTACCTTTCATTGGGAGTGAGTAGGGTATAGGATGTGTGAAACATCTTGTTAGTCTAAGGGGTTGAGATAAACCTATAACTTGTTGTGTAACTAACTAAGCAAGTAAGGAGACATTGTCTCACTTGTTCCTTTATAAGGTTGTAAGGATGGTGTGATCCTTGGCCTTTATATGTTATGTTAATTTTAACAGTATTTTCCTCTTAACTATGAATATAACACCATAGGTTAAGTTGTGAAATATGATACTAGTTATGTTTGACTAGTGGCAACTTAATACAATTATGGAATGATTGTATGATTTTTATTGTATGTATGTTGGTACCTCTAGAATTATTTAACATATATTATTTATTCTTATGATCTGTTAGTATTGACTTATACACATCATTTTACTTTGTGGAACTCTCTTTGGTCATTTTTTTTAGTTTTATGATGATCTCGTGTGTTTTTGGGAAGTCAGTGAAACTTTCATCGAGATATGTGGGGCCCTTCAAGGTATCAGAAGTGGTCAATTTTGTATCATTTTGACTTTTCGTACTAGGTCTGGACCTCGAAGTGGTCATGACAGAACCATTCAAAATAAGTGACACTCGTAAACTTTGTTTACATAATATAGAGATGTCATCATGAGGGTATTGTGGGACCAATATTCTAAGAATAGTACTATATAGGAAGACTATAATGAGTTCTATAGGAAAATTTTACATTTATTTATTTAATTTGATATTTTATACTACGATATTTCTCTATAAAATAATATTTTCAATTCAAAACTTATGCTTGAATAAGATTCATTTAGGATGATGACTAGCTTTGAGGGGAAGGATGTTACATCCCGATTCCCCACTAAGGAAACTATTTGATTATCCGTGGATATATATAGTTGACAAATTTGATTTGGTTGTTTTTAACTAAGATTTGAGATATATATTATTATGGGATAGTAGGATATTGCTTAGGTTACATGATTACATTGCTATGAGTTAGCTGTAGTGTATATGTATACTTTCTGATCATGTTGATTCATTATTTCAGTTATATTTTATGATGTATGTATATCATGATGTTATGATCTAACCACCTGCTTGTTGTGAGGTTGATGTAGGAGAACTCATCTCTCAGATAGTGATTGAGGAATAACATCATCAGAGAGGGTGATGTAGATGGAGTTGACGGGAGACGATAGAGAAAATGACTAGAACCTTGTACACACCATAATATCTAGCATAGATTAGATGCATAATAAATCGTTAGCATAATGTGTTTTGATGTTGTTTATATTAGATAGTTAAAAATGATTTCTAGCATAGTTTAATGGTTTTATGAAACTTGTTTTATGTGATTTATGTGTGTGACCATTAAATGTTGTTAGAAATGTGGTTTTCATCATCACATTTAAATTTATATTTATTGATTGATTTATCATTAAACTGTCATGATATTTGAAGAGCTAATTTAATTAACAATATATATTAATTATTGTAATTAGTGATAAATTAGTAAAATATGATAAATTATGTTTTAAGAGGAAAAAATATAAAAAATAATTTAAAAAAATAAGGGAAAAAGGGGAAAGTTTAAATATAGATAAAACAAAAAAAAGATGTTAATAAAATAATTAAATTAAAAATAAAAACAAAAGAAAATCCCTGAATAAAATAAAGTGCAACATTCCCAAAAGAGTATTAAATAGCTTTAAATAAAAAGGGAAGAAAAAACAATATATGGAAATAGCCTGAGAGGGAGGCGTATCATACTAGGAAGAGGGAAGCAAAAAGAAAGAGGTTTACTTTCTACATAAGAAGGCAACATAGTGGAAAAAAATCAATGATCTGAGTCTTCAAATATCCACGTAGTTGCCCACATATTATGCTCTAAGATGAATATCCTTGTCATCGATGAAAGTGACTCCATGAGGCATGTTTTCTATTTTGTACATGTCCTTTCTATGACTTCAATGGTGGCGTTCTTTCCAATGATAAAACTTTGTTGACCAATTGTGTCTTAAATGAATTTGATGGAAATGATTTTTTTTTTATAAACCAATACACACACACACATATATATTCCCTTTTGTATTTGAAAAAGTATATCAATTCGACATAAATATACTGAAATATATTCATAACATGGTATTTGAATATGGTAGTGGATATGTACATTTCCATAACCATTAAAAGGTGATTTATACAAATATCGTCATAAGCTTCCATTGATATTTAATGACAACTATTATGGACATGAACATAGTTCTTTTAAAATTCAAGTCATTGTTGTTAAACCAAAGGTGAAGTAGCGATCATATCTATCTTTACCTATTTATATGTTATTGACTTTTCATGTTATATCTCTAACCTTCTGTAAGTATATTTATTTATTTTATAGTATTAGAAAATTTTGATATATTCTGCAATAGGATGCCAATAAAGGGGAGAATTGTAAAAAGGCTATTGGTGTCCTTAACCGTATCTATATATATTGTTGAGTATAGTTATATAGAGAAAATACCAATCTGAGGATTTACGAGTCATTTTAAGAGTTTAATGATTATTGGGTATATCAAGTTGTATACCTCTAAATGTTGACAAATATAAATACATTCGATTATGAGACTTTGAGAGTTGATAAATTGTGTCAACATTAAAATAGACTTCTAACCTAATGTTTAAATACAAGATCATGTTCATACAAAACTCGTAGTGTGAACATAGTACTATAAAAACTATGTATTAATGAATAAAGTGATAATATGTTTAAAAACAAAATAGGTATACATGTGCCTAATAGATTATATGTGTGCATCAGGGTGTTTACCTCTAATTTTAGTCTCACTAGTGGTCCAAAACTATTTTGTAGATATTTGTATAAGAGGGCCTTAATTATGCGTGCATACAACCCCCTGAGAGTATAACAATGCTATAATGAAATATTATATGTTTTGTGTGAACTAAGGCTTTCTTTGTTATGTCTAGTTGCTTGAACATAAGCTTATGTTTCCATTAATTTATACTACTTAATTTGATTGGTTGGGGTGTTTAGTAGTTATGCTTAAAAACACTAGACTATGATAATATGGGTTATCATAGGATGTAGTATATTTGGAAATCTATTTGGGCAGGGATAAAATCTATGAAAGAGCATTAGATTACTAAATCCCTTATCTTATAAAGGTCATCAATATATTTTGATGAACATGGAAGTATAATGTTTGTTAAAATCATATGGAGTTCTTGACTTAGAAATATAATTGTCCACACACACACACACACACACACACACACACACACACACACACATATATATATATAAAATTTGTGTGCTTATATACAGTACATATTATGTTGTCCGATTATTTGTATATAGGAAACATATGTATTCATGGACTTATGTAATCATATGAAAATATTGCTTATATAAGTGTATTGGGTCATATGCCTAAGCTTGTAACTAAATGGATGGTTATATTGAGTCATAAGGTATCTGAGGGACCAAAATTATAACTATATGAAATTAGTCCTTAGAAATATAATTAAGTTATTTAAATGAAAGCTTATAGTATAAATTGGTTATAGGATATTCGACTCTTTGAAAATAGCATGACAGATTGTTGTTATATATATGTATACAATAATAAAAACTGGTAAACAGTACATATTGTGAGTAGGTTAAAATGTACAAGTGTTTAGACATCTATAACATATATTAGTGCATCATGACGTGTGCCTATAAGTTATATTTCTTCTTATTGTTAGTATGTAGTTTAATCATTAAATATACCTGGTTGGTATAACTATACTTGCCTGCCTATTATTAGGACATGAAAATTTTGATTTTTAAAATTATAAGACTGGTTATTCATGATTGAGTAGTGTACTCATGTACAATGATCTATGATATTATGGGATGTCATAGAGTGTTTTCATTTGTAAATTACAATTTAAACATATCTTATACTCGGGTGGTATAAATTGTAATTAATATGTCTATATTCATTCATACGTTTGATGTTCTAAATGTATGCATATTGGATGTTTTTAGGAATAACATGTTTTATGATAGTCGGTAGAAAGTATTGTATTTTGTTTGCTTACAGAGAATAGAGTGTGCAACATAATATATATTATACTTGGGTGGTATAATCTAAACGTATTGCTTATTATTTATATTATGGGATAGATTTAATGTGGGATTTATTCATACGTTCGATGGAATAAATGTATATTGTTATATTATCTTATGCTTAGCATGTTATGTGACATGATTGATAGTAAGATGTAAATTGTATGAATCTTTTGGTTATATTATGATTAACCAATCTCCTATTACTAATATTGAGTAGGTAGTGAGATGGACTTTATTGGCTTATTAGCATCACAATGCTAGATGAAGGCAATTTGATCAAGTGGTGTGTACGAATTTTGATTGATTTATAGATCGCTATTATTTATTATTTGAAAATTTTGACCAAAGTAATGTTTAATGAGACATTGTTATTTTATGAGTATGATTTACATATTTATCTGATATCTTGCAATAGAATAAGTTTTTTATGATACACCACATGTTTAGTTATAAAAATCATACAACACACGTGTACTAGCTTGTCTCTCCAAATTCCTATGCCATCATTGTCTACTCATCTATGAAGGGAGGGACATTACCTGATGGGATTAGTACGGGGTATCATTGGTCCATGGTTGGTGTGAAAAAGTGCTCGAATGATGCTCTCCCTTCCCACATCAATACTAATTTTGAGATGACACTTGAGATTGCCACAAATACTAGAGAGTTTGGGGAACTCATGCTGCAGAGAGCCATGTATCTTATATATATACATTGTATTATATTATATTTATTATTGAAAACGTTATCATGAGGAGCTGTAATTACTTATTTACTATACATTGATAGTAGTGGCTATAGGCATGTATCAGCCATGGCTGACTAATTGTAATTACTTTATATATTTATGTTATGATATGTTCCTTATGTTGACAAAGATTATTGGTATATAATGTAATATGCTTCATTTGTAGTTATCACACTTAGAGTATTTTATGTGATCTCTAAGTAGTTTTTCATGGTATAATCTATTTATGTGTTAAAAAAATCATGTTTATCTATGTCAAACCTAATGAGGTTGTTACAGTTTGGACCCCTCCAATAAGTGGAATCTTTAAAAGGTATTCCCCACTCCACATGTGCTTGTAAAAACTAGTGGAATATCCTTTTGACATAACTTAAACCCATTAACTTTGATCCTCACAAAGAATTCATCCCACTCTCATAATAGAGGTAAACATCAAGCATTTTGTGTGCCTTGCAAGAATGTGGTGCCCCATGCCACCTCACTAATGAATAGTGTCTACCACCTCATCAATGAATAGTGTCTGCCATATAATCAATGATTAATGCCAATATGAATAGTGTTTTTCCACCACATCAATGTCATTACAATAATTGTATCTGGTTAAACTAGCAGGGAAAGTGGTGTCCCAATACTCAGGATTGAGCTTCGTGTTAGAAGATGTACTGACCAATGAAATGGAATAGAAAAGGAATTGGGAAGCTTTCAGGTGTTGAAGGTAAGGGATACATAAATTATTTGTGGATTTCAAAATAAGAAATGCAAAATTTCTTCTAAGTCAATAATGGTAACTATTAATAAGCTTCTTTTAGGCTTTAAAAGCTTGTGCATGCATGTCCCTGTATTAATGTCATTTGACAACTCGCTTACCATAAATTTGAAATTTGAGTTGGTGGCGAGATTTTCTCCTTTTAATTCCAAATTTGAAATTGAATTTGGAGTGCATGATCATCTACCACCAGCCACATATAGCTTTGGTGATGGGATGTGTTCCCAATTTGTCCAATATGATCTAACTCCCCATTCTATTAATGATGAGTACATGGCAGACACACGATCACATATCTTATAATTTCCTCGACCAATCCTCACTTTCTAATTCATGTCATTATTCTATTAGATTTTTATTAATAATCACCATCTAAGCATGGATTTGCACTCTGTGCCTTTACCCTGAATAAGATGATGTGTCACTCAGAGACACATGTTGTGCCTTGATTGGTCCTACTTAATAGCTCCTACTTTATTATGAGCTTTCCAAGTCACAAGTAACAACTAGTTCATCCTTTCATTATGTGATGCGATACCTTCCCATCAAGCCCAGCTCTCCCAAGCTCTAACATCTTTGATAGGTTTCAGATACTTGCCTTTTTCGATTTCCAAAACATAGTAGACATGTGATCACATAACTTGAAGTTGCCTCAGCTAGTCCCCACTTTCTAACACGTGTCATTGGTCTATTGGATTTTTATTGGTGATCATTGTCCAAACACAACTTTATACTCTATGCCTTTATCTTGAGTAGGATGATGTATTTCCTAGAGACACATGCCGCACCTTGATCAGTTCTACTTGGTAGCTCTTACTTAATTACAAGCATTTCAATCCACAAATGGCAAATCAGTTCACCTTTGCATTTTGTGACATGAAAACTTCCCATTGAATTGAGCTCTCCTAGGATTTGACATATTTGTTAGGTATGGTATACTCACCTTTCTCGCTCATAAGTGTATGGTAGGCATGCAATCACATACCTTAAAGTTACCTTGGCAAGTCCCCATTTTCTAACATGTGTCATTGGTCTATTATATTTTTTTGGTGGTCATGTTAATGCACACCTTTGCATTTTATGATTGACGATGTGTCTCCCAGGAACACATGTCGCATCCCAATCAATTATGCTTGACAATGCCTTCTTTACTTTGAGATTTTCAAGTCACAAGTGGCAATCAATTCATCTTTGCATTATGTGATGTGATAGTTTCCCATCGAGCCTGGATCTCGTAGGATCTAACATCTCTAAAAGGTTCAAGAGACTTGCCTTTCTCACTCTAGATCATAACTTGATCTGTCATTGAGTCCTGCTTTCCCAATCTCTGACATCTCTAATAGGTCCTCTGCACTTCCCTTTCTGAATCCAAATGACATGATGAGTGCCCATTGTAGTGGAATTTCATGAGATCTAAATTTTTTGATAAGTGGGAGGGAGTCACTTTTCTAATTTTAAATGACATGGTGATCTACCATTGGCCTTGGTTCTCCTGGTCTATGACATTTATGACAGGTCTAGGGAGTTGTTCATCTGACATGGAATCATGTGATGATTTGCCATTGAATTGACCTTTTTCAGGCTCTGACATCTATAATAGGTCTGGATGACTATATTTTTAGACTCCAAATAATAGGGTGATCTCCCATTGGGCCGTGCTCTCCTAGGCTCTGACATTTTTGATAGGTCTAAAAGTGTGGCCTTTCTGGCTTCGATTCACATGGCAAGTTCTTATCAGGCTAGGCTTTTCAAGATTCATGAGATGAAAAAGTAACAATAATAAAAAAGAAAACCATTCATTAAAGCTTACTTATCGGACATACAACACTCCTCGACTACTTTGAATATGTTATTGTAATTCTTGCACCTGGTTCTTTATTCTAAACATGATGATGTGTCACCTAGGAACACGTAACACACTATAATTGATCTTGGTTAATTTCTCATACTCTATTATGAGCTTTATGAGTCAAAATGAACAACTAATTTATCTTTGCATTATATGACTAATAACTTGCAAGCTCCTGGCCACTCCCCTCCTTGAATTGAATGACGGGGTGAGTACCCATTAGGATGGGCTCTCTCAGGTTTTAACATCTATGATAGGTGGGGGAGTCACCTTTTTGGCTTTGAATTATGCAATGATCTGCCATTGGCTTGGGCTTGATAGGCCTCAGAGATCTCTGACAAGTTTGCATAATTGCCCTTTTTGACTATGAATGATGCAGCAAGTTCCCATTGGGCTAGGCTCCCTTGGGCTATGACATATATGATAGGTTCATGGAACTGGCCTCTCTAACTTCGAATGACATAGTGATCTATCGTTGGGCTGCACTTTTTTGAGATTTAATAATTCTGATGAGTACGAGAGATTGGATTTTCTTACTCTAATTGATGCGGTGAGTTCCCATTGAGCTAAGCTTTTCTAGATTCACAAGACGACAAACTAATACCAACAAAAAAGAAAACTATTCACTAAAGCTTTCATGTTAGTTATAGAGCACTCAATTTTACCATAAAGGATAATGAGTTTTTTACTTTGGGAAAAAAATGGATTCAGGGAACATTTTTTCATGAAAATCAATTTGCAGTGTTATTGACATGAATGCTAAAAGTGAAGAAATACTATTTGGTTATTTTTTGAAAAGTTAAAAAAGTTTGTTACTGCTTGAGTAAAATCAAAGTCATCTTTATTTTGAAGTTTCTAGCAAACATCATGGTATATTAGGCACAACACATATTTCTTTTACAAACCTAGTGATTGTTTTGAGTCTTTTTTATTGATTTAGTTTCCATAGTTTGCTAATTGTTAATAACTTGGTCAAAATTTGATCAGCCCACTCTATTCATTGGTGCAATGTTTACGGTTTTTTTATCATTTATATTTTTAATATATAGATTTGACTTGTTTATGACTATTCACCTTTTCTCATTATAACATTTAAATTTATAATTGCATTTTTAAAAAAATAACACATTATGCTTATACGGTACACGTAATTTGATTTTTTTAGTAGTTAAAACATGTTTTTCTCATCTGTTTGTGCACTATATGGATGTACATGCAAAAAATCCAAGGCAACGACCACCTAGATTTCCATATTGTTATATGCAACCGTTAATGGACCTTGTTTAGGCTTTTAAGGCTTGTGCACACAAAATTTTGCGTTAATGTCATTTGATAACTCACTTGTTCTAAATTTGAAAATTTGAGTAGGTGGTGAGATTTTATCATTTTATTTCCAAATCCAGAATTAAATTCATAACCCATGATCCTCCACCGCTAGACAAATATAGCAATGGTGATATGATATTTATCAAAATTGTCCAATCAGGTCCAACTTCCAAATCTATTAAGAGTAAGCACATGGTAAGCATGCGACCACATCCCTTGGAGTTTCCTCAGCTAGCCCATGCTTTCTAACACATGTCACCCCTCTATCAATTTATTTTGACAATCATCGTTTAAGCATAGTTTTGTGTTCTATGGCTTTATGCTTTGCAAGATGATATGGCACCCAAGGAGTAGTGGTGCACCCTGATTGGTTTTGGTTAACAACTAGTACTTCATTATGAGCTTTCTGGGTTAAAAGTGGTGACTAATTCATTTTCACATTATATGGCACTATAGTTTTCCATTGAGCATGGTTGTCCTAGGTTCTGATATCTCTGACAAATCTAGAGATCTTAATTATCTGACTCTGAATGACTCGATGATCTTCTATTCAATCGAGCTTTCTTGGGTGCACACATTTTTAGTAGGTTTGGGAGATTGTTCTCTAACAATAAATGATGTGGTAACTCCCCATTGAGTGGCACTCTCCCGACCTTTGACATATTTGATAGCTTCCAAGGACTCATCTTTCTGACTCTAAATGACGTCGTGATCTCCCATTGGGCTTAGCTCCACCAGGATTTGACTTCTCTGATAATTCAAAGAGACTACCCTATCTGACTCCGAATAACATAGCAAATATGTTTAAATTCAATCCATGTCATGGGAACCCTTTGTTAGAGCATTAAAGACTAATAAATGAGTGTTAACTAAATTCATTACGTTGAAATCTACCAAATCAATAAAAAAAAGTTATCATATATATTATAAATGTCATTGCACATGTTGTAATAACATAACTTAATAAAAAGATAAGATTGCAAATGCTTCGGTGAATATTGCAATCGACTAATCGATAGATATTGTAATTAATAATCGTAGTTATGCTTTGCTAATGACATTAGGCATTTATACTCGCAATCAATTTCTTTTTTTCTCTTTTGTTGCCTTCATTGCCACCATATTTTGGTTATGATTTGTTCGTGTCTATTTATTTCATCCCCAACGTTGTTTTCTTTCGATAATGTGGCTTTCAACTCTTTGTTCTTGTCATCTGATTCTACTCAAAGTTTTATGGACCCAACTATGCAAGAAGCTTTACCTCATCCTTTATTTATGTGCTCTTGCCAAAAACCATAAATGGCTTTCGTTGGCAGAGTCTCACCCCATCATTTGTATAACATCTTCTAGATTTTTTCTAAGCAAGTTTTCAATGCTATTGTTTTTATCGTCGGGGAAGAATCTCTCCGTCGCTAACATGATCAACATTGGTTCCATGGTTGTTTCTGTATTTGCTACCAACATAATGTTCCTTCTCTCTGACAAGGAGAAGGTAAAATCCTTGGTTGAATTCTTTGTTAATTCAGTGTTCAGGGTTGGTTTGGATGAAGCTACAACAACCATATATGATGATCAAGGAGATCCTCTGCCTTTCTTTGGTAGAGACAAGTTTGGGTTCGTGCCAATCGCTGTGTTCAAGGATCTAGAGAGGAGATTCTCTCTTCTTCATTATTACATTCAGTCCCAAGTTTTTGAGATGAAATCAGATAGGTTATTTGGTTTTTTTTTTCCCCTACCACCTTTAAACAATGCTTTGTCGCCTCTCCCTGCTATGAAACACATGCATGCTATCTGGGATTCCCGTCAAAGGATTGAATCATTGATATTCTTGGCCAGGTTGGTGTTTCATGGCATTTCCCCTTCTCCTCCATGTTTGGTCAGACGAGCTCCGACAATAGTTACCCTGGCTTTAGACAAACATTTGGCTATAGACAAATGCAAGTCCAAGCAGTTGGACACTTCATCTGCATCGGTGGTTCTTGGTTCTAATGTGGGTGTTGTTGATTCAAATTGTGGGAAGCGTCCTTGATAGTTGACGATTGTTCCAGTGTTGTCTCTACTTTCAAGTTTATCGAAATCATACCAATTGACTAGACTTCATTTTTTTTTTCCTTTTTTTTTGGCACTTTGCTAATACAGTTTAAGTTTTTTTATAACTTGTCATGTGTTATGACAAGGAAATGAAAATATCTTGATTAGTGTTTTTTATTTTGTATATATTCTTATTTTTGGTATAGGGCTCATAAACCCACTATTTATCAAAAAAACAAAAACAAAAAAAATAATCAAAGTTGTCAATTTATATATAAAATATATTAGAACATGTATTATAAAAATAAATATTTATATCTAATATATAATATTTATAAAATAATTAGTATTATCTTATTTAATAAATGATATACATTTATAATACTACGTATAATATAAAATATATTACTAGTTATGATATATTTATATTAATTATTATTATGATTTATAATATTCTATATGTTAATTATAGACACTAAATTGTAAATTTTACGTATTATATTTTGTTGTTCCAAATGTAAAATCATAATAAATGTCATTAGAATTATTTATCATAATAATAAACTTTATTGATATTATTACGATTTTATATAACCCAAAAAAAAATTACATATCATACTTTACATTATAAACAAAACTATTTCATAACTAAATGTAGGGGGGAATCAAAGAACAATAACACCTGTTCTGATTCCTTTTGTTAGGATCTTGCTCCTCAGAAAGAGCACAGTATGATTACCAAATATAAGCAATTAAATATGCGAAAATAACCAGAAACACAAGTAACTAGAATTCACCAATAGCACAGAATATGAGAGACAATACACTATCTTGTATTAACACTTTACAGAAAAGAATACTACAAAGAGCCGCCACACTCTTCCACCTTACAGAGGTTTTCCACACCTCAAGTGTACAGTAATTCTTCTTCACAACACTCTCCTACACAAAAAACGGTCCCAACAACCAACTCACACACAGAATTGGTGTTCACCTCTCCAACCAATCAGTAATAACCCTGCCGGTACACCAAGCACTCTATAGCACTTCAAGTTGATCTCCCATGAACCTGCAACCTGCAATTCAACAGACCAAACTTACATGTAGATCCCCTATGAGCTTGCAACAACCTGCAACTCAATGATCTTACAATTGGAAGGAACTCTTCCTTTCTATCTCATACTTATACAATACATGCCAATGGGTCTATAAATAGATCCCAGACTTAAACAATAACTTAGACTCTTAATTTAGATAATTATCCTCGCAGCTCAAGACTCTAACTGGTCTTTACATGCAAACTCTTCGTTCACTTAACTAACTGTCCGTGCAACGAACAGTTCTGGAACACACAGGCGACCGACGCCGGTCCCTGCTTGCCTGGTTCTGCCGACATCGGCCGACTTTCTGCCGTCGCCGATGGCCTTCTGCACTGGTCACGACCGACGTCGGTCCTGATGCCGACGCCAGTGCTCCTGGATCTCAACAACCTTCTGTTCCTACTGCTTGTAAAGAGTTGAAGCTTTTAGCTCCACAACCTAACAATCTCTCACTTGGAGATAAACAACTGCAACCTGTACATGTACTCCGTCTAGTTTGTTCCCTTGGCTTTGTATCCCTCCTCAAGATCACTCTTGAAGACCAACCACCACAAATCCTGTAGTGCAAAACCTGTCATCCAAATTACCTGCCACATCCGCATCTACAACCATGTAGATAAGAACTTGACCCTGCATAGCATGTGCACCTGCTGCTGGTCCCACTGAACTGCCCTTCAGTATTACTTTCCCAGATTGACTCCAAACTTGTGACAACTCCCACTGCTTGGGAAAACTCAGGTTTAGTACATACCATGCACTCAACCTCATTATGTGAATCAAGACACATGTTCTGTGAACTGTCCAACCATCGGCGTGCTAACCGGTCTCACACAATCATCCTGAAACAAAGTCAACAAGACCTTTCATGTCTCTAGAACACACTCATGCCAAAGAATCTTGCTGCTCCCAGATTCTCCATGACACACCCCTGAACTAGCTTTACCTTTAGTTCAGCAATACCTGTATATGTAACCCTGCAACAAGCACATCATACAGAAATAGGATAATGTAGCTAATATTATCCAACCTAGTAAAGAGAAACACAATGATCAAACCTCCATTGCCCTGCAGCTAATACAAGACCATATACCCTGATCTTCCATCTCACGTATCCATTTTCGCTCTTCTTCATCCTGAACATCCATTCGTCTCTCAGTGCTTACTTCCAGCTGGCAACTCTACCCAAAACACCTGTTTGGTTCTCCTCCAAAGAATCACATCCTCATCCATGCCAAGCTCCCACTGTTTCCTGGATCTACCTGTTCTGCTTCTTTAACAACTTCCTGGTCCTATACCATAAGTGAGCAACAAGTAGTGTAAATAAGGGAAATGACAAATTTAAGAACTTACTTATGCCTTCAGTCCTCCATATGGGCGCTTGAGACTCCATGACAGCTGGCTGTCCACCCAAAATTCGTCTCAGTGACTGATGCCGGTCACATCTCAGTCTGCAGCCGATCGATGTCGGTTCCCTACGACTGCCACCTTGCCGACGCCGGTTTCCCCTGGCCGACGCCGGTCGTTATCTACCCCGAGTCACCGACGTCGGGCTGCACATAGCCGACATCGGTCCCTGTCTGGATGTCGACGTCGATTTTCCTGCCGACGTCGGTCTCTATGTTTTTCTAGTGAGACCTGACTTTTTTCTGCGAGCTCATTTTGGATCAAACCCTTGTCCAAATCACCCTTGCTCTGCTCAGAATTCCTCTGCATCTTGTGCTGAACTCTATCCGTCACCTTCTCCTTGAAAACCAAGGCTTTCTTGTTCTTGTCACTAACATTGAATTCCTCAAGAAACGTCACCTTCTTCTTCTGCATACAGAAACCACGATCCATGCCTTCCAAATCCGAAAGCATACTCTTTGACTCAAGAACAAGCACCTCCTTCTTATCTATGTGACCAAGCCTATTAAGCCACATCTCCGAATCTACAGCTGAAGTAGATAACCCAGAAAGAGAATCAGTAATACAAGTAGATAGATAAAGCGTACCTACTTTCTTACCTCTAGCTACAACAAGTGTACCCTTGATAACCTTCTAAGAGTCCGCTGTGAGAGTTACTGTGCAACCCTCATCACCCAAACTTCTTACATAAATCAAATTCCGCTCAAAAACTGGGACATGCATGACCTCCTTTAACACCCATGTGTCACATGTCTGCAATTTCAGCTTCACTTTTCCTTTGCCAACAATCTGACAAGGCTTACCATCCCCTACACAAATTTCTCCAAGGTCTCCTTGGACATACTCATGAAAAATTTTCCTATGTGGGGATGCATGAAAAGAGGCACCAGAATCTAAAACCCAAGATTCTACTTTATCCAAAGAACATACCAGAGCATCCTGTGCAATGTAATCCGCAACATCTGCTTCTTCTCCATGTCCTTCATGCTGATCTTCACCCGATCTGCAATCTCTCTTTAAGTGCCCTTGCTTTCCACATTTCCAGCAGGTTATTCTGCCAAACCTGGACTTGGATCTTCTGCCTATCTTCGACCTTGATCTCCCACGCTCTATCTTCTCTCTTGGCCTTCCTCTGCCTTCAACACTCAAAGCATCTCCTGATGATTCACCTGTGCTTTTTCTGCGTATCTCTTCATTCAAGATCACACTCACAACATCATCCACTTTTAAGACTTTTGAAGGAGACACAATATTAGAAACTGCCATTACCAAACCTTCCCAACTTTCAGGTAATGAACACAAGATTAAGAGAGCTCTAATTTCATCATCAAATACAATATTGACTGAACTTAATTGGTTTACCAAACCATGGAAATCACTAAGATGGCTATGAACAGATCCACCTTCCAACATTTGTAAATTAAATAAACGCTTCATAAGAAATACCTTATTAGAAGCTGAGGGTTTTTCATATAAATTTGCCAAAGATTCCATCAACTCCACCGTTGTCTTACACTGTGATAAGCTGAAAATCACAGATGATGCAAGACTCAATCTAATAGATCTCAGAGCCTTCCGATCAAGAACTTCCCATTCTTCATCCTTCATATCCGAGGGTTTGCAAGTAACCCCACCCAACGGTAAGTATAAATCTTTCTGATACAGATAGTCCTCAATCTGCATCCTCCATAATTGGTAGTTCTTGCCATTAAACTTTTCTATTCGTAGCTTACTGTCTTCTGCCATTGCTCAACTCCCACTCAAACAGAAACCCTGTGAGTAACCTGTAATCAAAACACACTACCCAGATCTAAACTAATCTGTTAGTATCCCAACCAAAAGCTCTGATACCAGTTGTAGGGGGGGAATCAAAGAACAATAACACCTGTTCTGATTCTTCTTGTTAAGATCTTGCTCCTCAGAAAGAGCACAGTATGATTACCAAATATAAGCAATTAAATATGCGGAAATAACCAGAAACACAAGTAACTAGAATTCACCAATAGCACAGAATATGAGAGACAATACACTATCTTGTATTAACACTTTACAGAAAAGAATACTACAAAGAGCCGCCACACTCTTCCACCTTACAGAGGTTTCTCACACCTCAAGTGTACAGTAATTCTTCTTCACAACACTCTCCTACACAAAAAACGGTCTCAACAACCAACTCACACACAGAATTGGTGTTCACCTCTCCAACCAGTCAGTAATAACTCTGCTGGTACACCAAGCACTCTATAGCACTTCAAGTTGATCTCCCATGAACCTGCAACCTGCAATTCAACAGACCAAACTTACATGTAGATCCCCTATGAGCTTGCAACAACCTGCAACTCAATGATCTTACAATTGGAAGGAACTCTTCCTTTCTATCTCATACTTATACAATACATGCCAATGGGTCTATAAATAGATCCCAGACTTAAACAATAACTTAGACTCTTAATTTAGACAATTATCCTCGCAGCTCAAGACTCTAACTGGTCTTTACATGCAAACTCTTCGTTCACTTAACTGTCTGTGCAACGAACAGTTCTGGAACACATAGGCGACCGACGCCGGTCCCTGCTTGCCTGGTTCTGCCGACGTCAGCCGACTTCCTGCCGTCGTCGGTGGCCTTCTGCACTGGTCACGACCGACATCGGTCCTGATGCCGACGCCGGTGCTCCTGGATCTCAACAACCTTTTGTTCCTACTGTTTGCAAAGAGTTGAAGCTTTTAGCTCCACAACCTAACACTAAACACTTTTTCAATTAGACACTACATGCTAAAACCACTTCCTGACTCATATTTTTATTAATATTATAAATTATGATAAAAAAACAAATTGAAAATGTTAAAAGATACCTACCAGTGATCTTTTTATTGTGAAACAATTTTAACATATATATATTTAGAAAAAAAAAAAAAAAATAAAAAAAATGATGATGCATATCCAATTGAAGAATGTATTTAGAAATGCAGCACTTTGAAGTAAAGAAGATTCCCCACATGGAAGAAGAATACGAATATGGCCAGTCACGCTTTAAAAGTTAAAAAAATCATTATATATATTTTTACTCAGTGGAAATAAAAACAGATCTGTTGGTGTAGCGTTAGCGGTGTAAAGCAAAGAAATCTGCGCTTCTCAAATTCAATCTGTACGCGTTGGGCAATTTCTCTGCTTCAATCGAAATAAATATTGATTTGAACTTGTTTGTTGGATTTTTTTAATTAATTTTAAAGATTAAAGATGGATGGAGAAGCGGTTGTGAGAAGGGTCATTCCCGCTGATAACAGCTGCCTCTTCAATGCTGTGGGGTAATTCTTCTTTTATTTTTTGATCAAAGGATTAATGTTTTGATTTTTTACAGTTTTCAAACATTAATTGATACTCTGTACTGTTTAGTATTAAATATGATGGGGTATTCATTCTATCATATTTGTGGAACTTAATTTTTTATTTTATTTACTTTTTATCATATTATGATTGTTTGATTTGTAAGTAATCGGATCATAATTATTTCTGTATTGATTTGGATGCAGCTATGTGATGGAGCATGACAGGAACAAGTCCTCAGAGTTGAGACAGGTTCTTTCCCCTTTCCTTTCCCATTCTCAAACGATTATTCTTGTATACTGGAAATTACTAATACTCTCCTAAGCTAATAAAAGTTTCAGATTCTTCTTTTCTTTCTTTATTTTTGTTTTCTTGAAGGGGGTTGTTCTGTTAGGTAATATTGAAGTCTGAGGATGATAGAATCATTTTTTTAACTAACCCAATTTATTTCTTCATATATATGTGCACACACGTAGAAATTGCTTTAAATGGGAACTCCCCCAAGTGTCATGTTCTGTATTACCAAATTCCATATTGGAAAAAGTGTTATCGTGCAAGATCTTTGCAATTATATACTAGCAAAGCCTTGCAGAACAATAAATCTCAACAGACAAGTCAATGCTTAATAAAATGCCAATAATTAAGTACATATGATTTGTATTGAGCAATCACGTTCCTCTTAATGGGAACTCCCCCAAGGGTCATGTTCTGTATTTCCAAATGGGCAAATGCCATGTTGGTAATGACTGTTCTTGTGCAATAACCAGGCAAACACACTGAAATGTGTATTGTGGATCATATATAAATATATAGTCTTGCAGAACCAGGAACCTTCAGGGGCATGGGAATGTTTGAATCAAGCACAAAAGGAGTTTTATTGAGCAATCTTGTTTTATAAACGGGAGTTCCCCCGAGGGTCATTTCTGTTTTCCCAAATGCGATGTTGTTGATAATGTTCTTGTGCAATTATTCAAAAAATAAGGAAATGGGTATTGCGGAACAAAGATACACGACATATACTTGCAGAACTAGGAGCCTCGACAGGCATCTGAATGTTCAATAAAATGCTATGAGTTGAGTATGGCAAATTTTGTGTTAGAAATCATGTCTGTCTTAGTGGGAGATTCCCCAAGGGCCATGTTCCCCAAGAGCCATGTTATGTTTTCCCAAATTCTGTATCGGTGATAAGTGTTCTTGCACAATGACCCGGCAAACAGTGAAATAGGTATTGTGTATCATATTTATATACATATATCATCTTGCAGAACTAGGGGCCTCAAACGCATCTGAATATTTAATGAAATGCTAAAAATTGAGCACAGCTGAATTTGTATTGACCAAGCATATTTGTCTTAGTGGGGACTCCCAAGCCAAGGGTCATGCTGATTCAGAAGGTTCTACCAACAACGGTTCCATTAACACCACCAAGCCTGCTCTCACAACTTGCGGTAATTGTGGTTCCTGCTAGGTGCTCTGAGGTACTCTAGAGAAACCTCCAGAGGTCTGCGGTACCTCCAAAATCATCAATCCATCTCCAACAGGTGCCACACGAACTCTTGCACGAGTGCATTGCAATCTATGCAGATCAGGCTTGGCACCACCCATTCGTGTGTCCAACCTTTTGCGGTACCTACTATTGGCTTCAGTAGGGTTTGACACACCTTTAGGCCAAACCACAAAGGTTAACCCACATTGCACGGCACTGAGCTATTCTGAGTGTTACATTTATGAGGTCAACTAGCACAGTTTTTGCGCCACGCCAGTTGGCACTCCTAGGGCTCACATTATGCTAGAGCATTTGTCAGCATATCATGCACCTCTCAACGAAGCCCTGTAACCATAGTTACCAAATCCAGCCGGATCTAGACAAAATCCGGCCGGATCTACATTTTTTGGCCGGCCCGGATAAGTTCCTCTGGGTCGGGTGGGCCCTGTTTTTATTCAAAAAATTAAATTTTTTATTTTTTTATTTTTAAAGATTTTTTTCGCAAAAAAATGCCCAAAAACTATAAACATGATATAATATTAACATTTTATATTATTTTATTAATATTTTTCATCGTATTTGTCAATTTTGCATATTTTAAAACTATGCTCACATATATATCTGTATCTATTCCAGATCGGATTTTTTCAAATTTTTTCAAGAATTCCGGATTTCGGATTTTTTTGCCCTCCCGAATGGATCTGGATTTCCGAACTTGGTAACTATGCCTGTAACGTTGGAAGATGAAGAGTCACCAATGGAAACGGTTCAATTTCCATAACAGTTCTTCATGCCTTCTTGGCTTTGTAATATATGTATACACATCCATATCTTTAGTAAAGTAATCAGAGTAGAAGATAGACAACCATACATCTTTCTCAACAGAATGCTATGTATAGGATGCACAAATAAATAAAAAATTTAATTTTCCAATTCTATTATCTCTCTCTTGATTATTTGCATATTATCTAATATAGCTTCCTCATATGCATGTAACACATTTAGATCTTCATTTAGAGTGTTGTCCATTGGGTCACCTCGTTGGCCTCAAATAAGTGGTATTAGAGCATTTCATCTTATTCATGCATTTCCCATCAAACTCAATTAGAGTATTTGAAACTCAATGTCAAACCACGAGACAATACCTATCGTGTCATTTCAAACAAGTTCAGATGGTGAAATACTCACAAGATGCAATTCAAGACATGATCAACAACAATATCGATAAAGCACTTCGAGAGCAAAAGACATCTGTGTTCAACTAGTTCGTTGAAGTAATTGAACGGGTCGTTCCATTCACTTACAAAACAGGGAAAGCTTTTGTTGGTCGAGCCCCCCTAGGTTTCAAGTAAATCTAGATATCCCTGTGTTTGAGGGTAAAATAAATACAAATGCAATGGATAACTCGTTAGATCAATTAGAGTCATATTTCTCTAGGAATAACTTTTCTGAGGAAGAGAAAATCAAGATTGCACTTTGTAAAGTCTCTTCCCCTGTCAAGAAGTGGCAGAAAGCCCATTCTGTGGGAGAAAGATCAGGCAGAAGAAGAATTTGACCCAACTTGGGATAAATTCTTCGAAGCCTTCAAGGATGAATATTTACCTGAAGATGTCTACGATGATTGCTACATTTAGTGGCAACAACTTTGTCAAGGACATGACTAGTCAGTCCAAGCCTACAACGATGCCTTCCATGACCTGTAGGCAACATTGGGTTCATTCGAGTCAGAGCAACATAGAGTTCTCAAGTACCGTTGTGGCCTACGACCATCCATTCAGTCCAATTTAAAGTTGGCTAAGGTTGAGACGATAGGAGAAGCCTATTGTTATGTTGCAACCATTGAGGAAGAGTTCAAGTAGGAGGACAAGTGGGACACATTGTTTGTGCCAAAGAAACTACCTTTGGTAGACAGAAAACAATCGTAGTCTAAGACAAGTAAATGGCGTGACAAACACAAAAGGAACAACCACTCCAATGCATAGTGCCATGCTCAGAAGAGTTTGCATACACAGCAAAAAACAAAGGATTGTGGAGTCAAGCCCTATGATGGAACCATTGACACAAATACAAATGTTTTAGTAGCCACTACACAAGCAACACCAATAGCATAAGATGGTGAAGCAGATAACCTATTCCATTCATAGTTGTGGGTGCAAGGGCAACCATTGGATTTTCTGATTGACGGTGGTAGCATGAAGAACCTCATCTTTGAAGCAACCGTCAAGTGATTGAATCTGCCAACCATGTCTCATCCACAACCTTACAAACTGGGGTGGTTTAGTTCATGCAACAACAAAGGTATACACATTTCTCTCCAATGTCGCTTTTCATATTATTTCCATTCTTTTAAAGAGGAGCTAGTTTATGATGTAGTGCCAATTGATGTTTTTGATGTACTCCTTGGGCATCCATACATGCATAGTCACAAGTTTATGTACATCGCCAATCCTCAAAGCATAGTTGTATTAGTGGGTAGTAACATATATTGGATTCCTGAAGTGATTCCACATTCTAATCATGTTGCGCCAACTCCTAAGAAGATTTTGCCATACAACTATGCATATGTAGCATTCAAAACTTCACCTCTTGTTGACATGTGACCTCAACTGACAAAGACAGATCAGATTTTGGAAACCATGCTTACACAATTGTTCTATGCCTATGTACAAAGTTGTTAGAGTAGGTCAACTCCCACAACAAGCCAAATGGTTCATAGAGTATCAATTAGAAGCAAAGGTTAGAAACTTGCTTCCTAGACTTAATGCAATCACGACTATTGCTTTGCAAGGAGGGACGATTGATTTAGGAGGATCTACCAACATTGGTTCTAGTAACATCGCCAAGTCTGTTCTCACAACTTGTGGTAAATGTGGTTCCTAGTTAGTGGTCTACAACACTCCAAAGTAATCTCTAGAGGTTTGTAGTACCTCCAAGATCATCAATCTGTCTCCAATAGATGCCACACACACTCCTACAATGGTGCAGTGCAATCTATGTAGATCAGACTTGGTGCCACCCATTTGTGCCCAACCTTTTGCAGTACCTACCATCGGCTTCAACAGGGTTTGAGACGCCTCTAGGCCAAACTACAAACCTCTAG
Organism: Torreya grandis; assembly: GCA_037957365.1. Taxonomy (NCBI): domain Eukaryota; kingdom Viridiplantae; phylum Streptophyta; class Pinopsida; order Cupressales; family Taxaceae; genus Torreya; species Torreya grandis. The sequence goes on from JARHVA010000101.1 coordinate 4,948,878, forward strand.
GTTGAACTGCAAAGAATAACTCACATCATGCCTAGTTCTATCTGCCCATAGTGCATATTTCAACAAGAGATGCCATTGTCTTGGTTTGTCTTGTGCCGACTTCTTAATGGCATCCATTAGATTTTTATTGGTATACTCAACTGCTCCATTCCCTTGTGGATAATAGTTCGAAGAGAACTTGATTGTGATTTGATTATCAGAAGCCCATTTTGTGAATTCAAAAGATTGAAAAATTGGACCATTGTCACAAACTAAGGAAATGGGAGTGCCAATCCTAGTTAATATATTTTCTTCTAGAAACTTTATGACATCAATTGCTCTAGAATTCTTTGTTGCTACAGCTTCTATCCATCTGGTGCAGTAATCAGTTGTTGTGAGGACAAACTTGTGCCCTGCTGAAGAGTTTGTGTTTATCACTCTAATAAAATCAAGGCCCCATTGGGCAAAGAGACGTCCTTCAATGACTGGCTGCAAAGGCATGACAACATTTACTTCTCTTTTTCCAAATACGTGGCAGTCATGGCAAGTCCTGACACGGTTATGTGCATCCTTTAAGATGGTGGGCCAATAGTATCCCATCCTCAAAATCTTGTGAGCTGTGACGTTTCCTGAGGGATGCCCACTATCTATTTTTGATGTAGGCTATCCAGGGTATTTATAGCTTTTTCTTTTGAAACACATGCTAGGTAGATACCTTCATAATTCTTTTTGTATAGGACTCCCTTCTTGATCATATAATGAGCTGATTTTAGCCTGAGGGCTCGTCTCTGCTCTTTGTTTAGCTCGGGGGGGCATGTACTTGTGAGCAAGTAATGGATGATTAGAGTGTACCACTCTCCATCAATTACCTAAGTCTCATTAATTTGTTCAATACTGATTCATGGATCAGTCTTGGTCATCAGTTGGATAATACCTTGGCCCCTCACCATCTTGGTTGGCTTGATTTCAAGGTCAAACTCTTGAAGTTTGGCCATCCAATTGCCTCTTTTTTTTTTTAGTTCATTCTGGCCAAGCATGAGCTTTAACAACGGGATTTAGAACAATTGTTGGAACACAACTATCTACTGAGAGGGGGGGTGAATCAGTAAATTGACTTAGTCTTTTTTATAACTTTTTAATGCAGATTAAAAATATATGCAGAGATTACATACACACAAATAGACACAACACTAGATATACCTTGAAAAACCAAATATGGAAAAAACCACTATGAGAATCGCTGCTAGAATATACTGTTCTAATCCAACCTCACAATCAAGAACCTCACTGGTTACAATGTTTAAGGGCATCGACCCTAAGGAGACACCAATCTCCTGATTTAAGAGCACCTACTCTAAGGAAGCACCAACTCCTTAACTGAGCACCAACTCAGCATATCTGATGGCACCCACCAATCAAATCTATATTCAAAATATGGAGCTACAACTCCAAATTATAGTATTGATTCATAAATGAATCCAATTCCAATTTATTTTTACAAGTGTATTCAGTAACTGCTCAAACTTTGCTCTTCATCTTTCTCTTCTCTTCTCTTCTCTTTCTCTCTGCCCCTCCGTCTTTGTGTCTTTATGTTTCTATATTTGACACACTTCATCAATCTCTTGCTCTCTACCTTTCTCTCTCTCAATTCGACTTTGTTCAACAGTAACAACAACAGTGACAACAAGCATTACTATATCCTAGATCACACACACACACACACACACACACACATATAAGCATTGGATCTAGGTTTTCGCATCTTCTCTATGTTCACACTTATTTGTTAACACATCACGCCAATTTTGGACTCGGTTCATATTTCTTGAACAAGTTTCTCGTGTCTTGAACTCATGATCCACTGCCATGATTCTTGGTCTCATTACTATTTCTAGCATATATTGGGCTTTGGTTTTGATGCACATGCCATATTGCACAAATTTGATCGATCACCGCAATCAATTTCATTGTCTGTGTCATATTTTATGGCTTACTTGCATGTTCTTCCGCTTGACCATTGTGATGAACAAATCTTTTAATACTGACCATTGATCTTAGGTTTCGTGCCATGATTGGATGATCCTCATTCAATTTGTTCAACTTTAAAATGCGTCTGTTAGATCAAGTTCTGAGAGGCTAATACTCGTTGTTGGATCCTTGTACGCTTCCAAACTTTAATGTTCCAACTTTAAAATGCATCTGTTGGATCTTTTGATCCGAGCTCTCACATGCCGTTAGATCTTCAAAGTTGCATGAACTTTACCTTTGTCTAAGGTTAAACTTCGAGCTCTTAATCTCATCTTGTTGCTTCTTGAGTCTTTGGAACAAATACGCTTCATCAATCTCATCAAACTAGCTCAGTCTTTAAGTCGCCTCTGTGTCGTTAAACATCGAGCACTTGATCCCATTGAGTCCACTCGCTCCATTAGATCTTCATTGCACGATCACATGCTCACTGTTTGATCTTATGACAAGCTCAAACTTTATCTCTGACACGCTCTTTGAATGTGACACTTGGCATTCTCATGTGGCTTCTGTATACTGCTATTAGTGCCCATGCTTGTGACACTTGGCATCCTCACGTGTCTTTTGTACATTGTTGTCAGTGTCTGCGCTTGTGACACTTGGCATCCTCACTTGCCTTCTGCACCTTTGTTGTCAGTGCCCGCTATTGAGACACTTGGCATCCTTGCATTAATCCTTGACCATTTGCCTTTGCTACACTTCATTGGATCTTCAACGTATGATTAAGTGCTAATCGTTGATCGAGCTGGGACAAATCTTAAGTCAAGGACTTAGGAAATATAAAGTCTTAGAACATTGCTTGAGCCAGTAATTACTAGGTCGAAGGGGCCGGTTGCACAACGACAAGGAAGACTTAAGTTATAACTTAAGTAATTGGTTCCCGTCTATAGCCAGTCAACATAAAAATAGAACATGTCTGTAAACGCCATGGCTTAAAACCTTAGGGTTTAACTGAGAAACCCTGTAATGTCCGAGAGCAAAGGTAAATCATTTATGATCTCATTTCTTCTCAAATGAACTTGCGGACCATATATTTAGAATGCTTTTGAAAAAGCTATAAGAGATCTTATATTAATTGCTCTTCAAGTGGTCCAGAAATGGTCTTTGTAAAAGCATGACAACTTTGCACTGTGCAACTTTAAAACATGCTTTTCTCTCCATCAATCTTCTCTGATCCTCTGACATCAATGACATCCATAATGCCTCTTTTGACATCAATGACAATTATATGGCCAACAATCTCCCCCTTTGACATTGATGGCAAACTAAATGCTCTGATCTTATAATACTCTGTTCCTTCTCTGGCATTGCTTGCATTGGCTTTTGATGAACTTGAGCTGAAACTGTTCATACCAAACTTGCTCCTCCTTAGTGAATGAAACATTTGCCTAAACTCAACTTGGACACATGCTTTGCTCTTTCAAACTTTTACAGAGAGCATTCGCACCTTTTCTCCCCTTTTGACATCAATGGCAAAGGGACTCCAACTTTCTCACAGTTTGTCCAAAATTTTTCTCTCCCTTTATCAGATAATGGAGTTTGTCCAAGAATCTGCAACCATCAACTCATTAGAAATTTTCAAAAATATGCATACTTGAGTTGCCTTTTCTCTCTTCTTCCAAGGATTAACAAGACTTTTGTGCTACTCCCTCTGGACTCATGCCCTATCACTAGGATCTAGTGATGTGATGTAGGAGCCACCACTCCCAATTTCTATCTCAGATATTCAAATTGTTCCTTGGGAAGAGGTTTGGTGAATATGTCTGCAACTTGTCCTGAGTTGGCACATACTCCATTGTGACCTCTTGATCTGCAACCTTTTCTCTTGAGAAGTGATACTTGATTGATATGTGCTTAGTTCTGGAATGCATCATTGGATTTTTTGATATGTTTATGGCACTTAAATTATCACAAAGAATAGAGTAGGTGATGTGTACTCTACCTTGATGTCTTTGAGTGTTTGCTTCATCCACAAGACTTGAGTGCAACATGCCACTGCTGCCACGTACTCTGTTTTTGCTGTAGAAAGAGTAATCGACTCTTGCTTTTTGCTCAACCATGAAACAAGTCTGTTTCCAAATAAAAATGCACCACTACTAGTGCTTCTTCTGTCATCCACACTTCCTGCCCAATCAACATCTATATATGCTGTCAAAGTGAAATCTTCACTTTTAGGATACCATAGACTATATTCAATTGTGCTCTTGATATATTTAAAGATTCTTTTCACTGCATTGACATGTGATTCTTTAGGAGCAGCTTGAAATCTTGCAACCATGCACACTGTTTGCATGATATCAGGGCTTGATGCAGTTAGGTATAACAAACTACCTATCATTGATCTATACAAAGTCTGATTTGCATCAAGGGACTCATCATTTTTGCTCAACTTACATCCAGTTATCATGGGAGTACTGACCGGTTTGCTATCTTCCATTCCAAACTTTTTAAGCATTTCCTTAGCATACTTGGTTTGAGATATAAATATCCCTTCATCAGTTTGTGCTATTTGTAGACCAAGGAAGAAAGAAAGTTCTCTAAGCATAGACATCTCAAACTCACTTTGCATTTGTGTAGCAAATTCTTTGCATATTTTGTTGTTGCTACCACCAAAGATGATGTCATCTACATATACAACAACAATCAACATATGCTTATCTTCTGATTTGAATTATAGATTGTTGTCTGCACATACTTTATTGAATCCTTGTTGTAGGTATTGGTCTAATCTTGAATACCATGCTCTAGGTGCCTGTTTGAGACCAGACAAAACTTTCTTCAGTCTGTACACATAATATTCTTCCTCTGACAACTGAAAACCTTCAGGTTGTTCTATGTAGACTTCCTCTTCTAAGTTCCCATTCAAGAAAGCAGACTTAACATCCATTTGATAGACTTTGAACTTCTTATAAACAAAGAATGCTAGAAACATTCTTATGGATTTCAATCTAGCAGCTGGAGCAAATTTTTCTTCGAAATCTATGCCCTCAACTTGTGCATATCCTTTGCACACCAATCTTGCTTTATTCCTTATAACAACTCCACCCTCATTGAGCTTGTTTCTAAAGATCCACTTTGTACCTATTACATTCTTGTTTGAAGGTCTTGGAACTAATTCTCAAGTTTTGTTCTTTTCAATTTGGCTTAGTTCTTCTTCTATGGCTTTTATCCAATTCTCATCCTTGGTGGCTTCAACAGAGTTCTTGGGCTCAATTTCAGATATTAGAGCAAAACTTACTTGCTCTTTGTTCATTGCAACTCTTCTCCTTGTCTGAACTCCATTGTTATTGCCAATAATCTGCTCTATAGGATGATCCTTTTGAACAAATCTTGCAGGTGCCTTTTCATTTACTTCCTCATGCTCTTCATTAGCTGCTTCCTCTTCATAATCTGATTCTTCAATACAGATTTCTCTGTCGAGTTTAATTTGTTTCAAGCCTTCTTCAACTTTGACATTGATGCTCTCTACAATCTTATGTAGCCTTTTGTTGTAACATATGTAGGCTTTGCTTTGAGTGGAATAACCAAGAAATATCTCTTCATCACATCTTGATTCAAAGCTTCCCAATTTGTCCTCTTTTCTCTTGATGTAGCATTTGCTACCAAACACTCTGAAATACTTCACAGAGACAGGTTTTCCATACCATAGTTCATAGGGAGTTTTATCACCGTTTACCCTTAGTTGAACTCTGTCCAATATATATACTGCTGTTTGGACTGCTTCTCTCCATTATCCATCAGGTAATTTGGCCTCTTTTAACATTGTTTTGGTCATCTCCTTGATTGTCCTGTTCTTTCTTTCAACAACTTTATTCTGCTGTGAAGTCCTTGCTGCAGAGTAATGCCTTTTGATTCCATGCTTCTCACAATACTCTATAAACTCATTTGAGGTGAATTCTCCACCTTTATCAGAGCTTAAGCATTTGATTTTTGTCCAATCTCATTCTCTACCATGGCTCTAAAGATCCTAAATCTTTCAAATGCCTGAGACTTATCACTCAAAAAGGTTATCCATGTCATTCTTGAGTAATCATCTACAAATAACATGAAGTATCTCTCTCCTTTAGATCCTCTTGTCTTAGTAGGACCACAAAGATCAATATGAACTAATTTTAGAGGCTTTGTAGTTGCATACTCCTTTGTTTGAAATTTGACCCTTGTCTGCTTGCTTTGTTGATATTCTTTGCAAGTAGTGTCTACAGCTTTGGTTATCTTAAGCATGTGTGTAACACATTTATTTGAGCTCACCTTTACCAGGTTGTCAAAATTGACATGACTCATTCTTCTATGCCATAACCAACTCTTATCAATATTTCCTATCAAACAGTTATTACCATTCACTTCACTAAGATTATAAATGTTGCTTTCAGTTCTTTTTCCTTCTGCAACTAATCTTACAGATCTCCTTATCTTGCAGCCTTCTGCATTAAATGTGACCTTATATCCATTATCACATATTTCACTGACACTTAGCAAATTATGCTTCAATTCTTCGACATAAAAGACATCATGTGTAGGCAGTTTTTCATCTATGTTCAAGGTTCCTTTACCTCAGATCTTTACTGCAGTGTTGTCTTCCAAGCTGACAGATCCTTCCTTACATTTGCTCAGTTTGATGAACTTGCTTTTATCACCAGTCATGTGTTTTGAGCAACCACTGTCTATTACCCACAAATTCTGCTCCTTGACATGGAGTGCAGTTTGAGCAATCATAGATTGATCTTTCACTTTCCACACGTCCTTGGGTTTCCATTTTGGCTTATTCTTCCCCTTTTTCAGAGACTTGTAAACCTTTGTTTACACTAGGAGGCATGCCTTTCTTTTCACTTTGTATTTTTGATCTTAAAAAGTTTGTTCTACATTGTTTAGCTATGTGACTAAAATTATTGCAATTATAGCATATTACATTTGTATCTAACAAGGGTGCAAATGAATTTTTGCTTACAAAATTTGCATAGAAAGATGAGGAATACCTGGTCATAGCATTTATTTGTGCAAGATAAGGAGCTCTTCTATAACTCTGGGTTCTTCAAGTTTTTCACTCGTGTAACCATCTGCATCAGCTACCTTTGTGTTTTGCATCTTCCTTGAGTTTGCAGAGATTTGCTCATTGCTCTTCTTCCTTTCTTCAGGCTTCTTTTCTCCTTCAGCTTTCTTCACATTAGCAGTGCTTGTGTCTTTCTCTGTATTCTTGCAAGCTTTCTCTTTCTTTGCTCCTGATTCTCCTTCTTCTTTGAAGTTGTCATATAGGTTAGCAAATGTACTGGTTATGAGACTTTTCCCTTTTTCATAACCAAGACCAAATCTTTCTTTTGAAGGCTTTTGAGAGTTGATTAAATCATCAAGAATATCTGATCCTCCTTTCAGCTTTAGACCGTTGTCTATTTGTTTTTTAGTTTTATCAAGTTCTTTTCTCAAAGCCACTATTTTTGCTTCTAACTTCATGCACTCATCAAATTTAGATTGTAGTTCAAGTTTGACTACATCTATTCTTTAGCCTCTTCAACTTGTGGCTTTAGGCTAACCACCATTTGATCAGATTTTTCAAGACTTTTGGACACTTTTTCAATTTTCTTTTGTCCAAGCTTCTTCTGTTTTGAGTTATTTTTTCTTAGCTTGTCATTTTTTCTAGAGCACAGATGAGTTCACACTCTAGATCCACTTCTCATTCATGTTCTTCATCTAAGCCTTCAACTTCTCCTTGATCCATAGACGCTGATTTTAATGTCATGAATAGGACTTCCTTTTCCTCAGCCACAAAAGCACAATCATGGTTATCATCAGAACTATCACTATCATCCAATGAATCACTATCTTCTTTTGTGTACAACATTTTCTTGTTTTTTAAGTTTTTTTTCTTAGAATAATGGGGTTTCATCTTTTTACTATCTTTTTCTTGCTCATAGTTATCCTTTTTATTATAAAGGCATTTAGCAGCGAAATGTCTTTACCACAGTTAAAGCATTTAAAGGTTAACTTACCTTTGTACTTCCCAGACCCTTTTCTTAATTTTCTGACAAAGTTGGCTTCTTCTTCATCAGTCTCCTCAGATCCGGATGTAGGTGCTTCTACCTTTACTGGTTTGGATGCTTTGAATGTAGCTTATCTCTTGAAGGTATCTATTTTTTCCATTCTCATCTCATAGGCTGTGAATTTTTCGTGCAACTCATCAACAGTGAGTTTATTCAGATCTCTTGCTTCCTTTATTGCAGAGATTTTTGAGTCATACCTTGATGACAGGGATCTTAGGACCTTTTTGACAATGATTGGATCTTTCATCTCTTCTCCAAGGCCTCTGATTACATTGACTATTTCATCTACTCTGAGGAGGTAGTCTGCAATTTTCTCTTTTTCATTCATTTTAAGACTTTCAAACTTGCCTTTGAATGTTTATAGCTTGGCCTGTTTTACGTTGTCATCATCTTCATAGACGATCTTTAATTTGTTCCAGATATCTTGTGCATTTTGACAATGTATCACTTTGACAAACTTTGAATTAAACAATCCACATAGAATAGCATTCTTTGCCTTAGCATTGCTATCATCTGCTTTCTTTGAAGCCTGATCAATAAGAGTTGTAGCAGGGGCTGTATATCCATTTACAACAAACATCCATACATCAAACCCTAATGAAAATAAATATGCTTCCATTCTAATGCTCCAAAATGCATAGTTTGATCCATCAAAGAGAGGTGCTTTGTTTGAGGAAGAGCCTTCTTAACTAGCCATTTGTGTTCACTGTCCAAGATCTACTTGAGCTGATTAAGTTTCTTCTAAGGAACCTCGGCTCTAATACCAATTGTTGGAACACAACTATCTACTAAGAGGGGGGGTGAATCAGTAAATTGACTTAGTCCTTTCTATAACTTTTTAATGCAGATTAAAAATATATGCAAAGATCACACACACACAAATAGACACAACACTAGATATACTGTGGAAAACCCAATATGAGAATAGTTGCTAGAATCTACTGTTCTAATCCAACCTTACAATCAAGAACCTCACTGGTTACTGTTGACAATTCTTCCACAAGTCAGATTGTCTCTTGCTATTTAGAAAGTTCACGTCTCTAGCCAAGGAAGAAAGAATACATTGCTTTTTTGGTAAGGGCCTTTGCTACAAAATGATGAATTCCTTCGGACTTTTGTCCGAATGAATGGTTCATCATGTTGTCTCTAAAAAATGTCTTCTCATTTTTGGGACAACATATGAATTATTTTGGCCCTGCACAGGCCAAAATTTCTCTCTTCCCTTTTCAAAATTTGTTCTGAGCTTTCAAATTCCTCATTTTTCAAGCTTTTTCAGTAAAGGGATTAGCAGGTTCAAAGGTTTAACGTCATCAGCAAGAGCTAAGCGCATTTGTCAGAGGTTCAAGGTTCAACCATTTCAAAGGTTCCACGGCTCCGAGCACTTAATGAGTTTCAAAGGCTTGAACCGTTGAACCTTGAATTATTCTGGTTCATCTTTTCAACGGGTTCAACATTCAAACGGTTCAACGCGCTTGGTTCAAAGGTATCAAAGAGACTCAGCCAAATCAAAAGAATGAACCGACCAAACCGTTGAACCTTGAACCGCTTCAAAGTTCAATGGTTCATGGGTTCGAAGGTTCAAAGGCGGCCTCAGTCAAAGAAAGAAGCAGTGAAACAGATGGTTCAACCGAAGCGCACGCAAAAGAAAAAGACGAGCGAAAGCTGCCAAGTGTCATCTGCTAAGACACATTATACTTTGTTTCTAAAAAGCGATGGATACTGCCACGTGTCCTTTTTGAAGCTTGTCGGAAACCTCCAAGTGTCAATATCCACATCCCCTTCCTTTAGCTTCACTGTATTGAGCAAGGACTGTGGTGGGTCCCGGGCGAATGACTAAAGTAGGCGGACGCCGACAAGTGTCATCGTTCGTGAGAACTCAAATGAGCCCCAAACGTTTCTATGGTGTTGCAAGAGCCCGAGAGCGGAAAGCGCCAAGTGTCAATGACGGAAGGTTTCAATATGATGCAGCGGAAGATGCCACGTGTCTTTGGTTAAAAGCGGCGGAAGGCGCCATGTGTCAAAGACGGAACACTCTCAAATGCAGAAACACAGAACCAAGGAAAGGTCTCCTTCGGACAAATTGTCCGAAGGAATTCCCTCGGACTTTTTGTCCGAAGGAAATAATGGAACAACAGCCCGCCGAAGAATGAAAGTCAGAAGGTTGTCCGGGAGATCCTGAAGGGTACGTACCCTCACAGAGGATAGTCGACACACATAAAATGGACCTTTTTCAAGACCCCGAAGGGCAAGTCCCCTTTTGGAAGGATCAAGCCTCAAAGTGCAACAGAAGCTGCCAAGTGTCACAAGCCGAGACACAGCCTCTAACAGTTTCAAAGCAGTGGAAGCTGCCACGTGTCTGCATCCGCGCCTCCAGCTTCTAACAAGTTTCAAAGCCTATTCCAATAAGCTTATTTCAAAGCCGCGGATGCCGCCAAGTGTCTTCACCCACATCACAGTAGAATGACAGGCCCGCAAACGTCAAAATTAGGGCGACTGGCTAGCTGGTAACTTTCAAAAGATAAAAGACCCGCAGGCAACAAATTTGCTGCGAGGAAGTGCCTGTTGAGCTTTGCAAATTTAAAAATGCAGACCCGAATGCATTCAAAGACCCAAAAGCTGGAGCCAAACGAGAAGAGGCAAAGAGGGAAACTCAGCAGGAGTTAATTCCAGTAGGTGAAGCAGTTCGTCGAGAAGATATTTGGGGCTTGCCAACATTGAAAACGCAGCCGGTTTGACCCCTTTGAAATAAAGGTAGAGTAGACAGTTGCGCGGCTAGCAGGTGATGGAATGAGTGATTCAGGCTCGGGAGGAGGTACTAGAGATGAATCAACACGCCACAGTTAAGGCAGTCGCCCTGCTCCAGCATGGCCCCCCCTGACAGAACCAAGAAATCATTCAAGGCATTAATGCGTCGAATGGGTCGCTCCATGGGACAAAGTGCCAAGCTTCCCTTAGGCCTCTATATAATGTAATCTCTTGTATCATTTGAAAGAGATCTTCCCCTTACCAGAAGCGAAACTTTGCCCAAATTGAAAGGCATTACTGAGACTTTGAGCTCAGATTGTTGTTCATATTTCTTTGATTGAATGAGAAAGCAAGTTACTTGTAGACTTTGTGCTGTTATAGCTTGTGCTACTTTAGGAAATTGTTCTTATGTCTGTTTCCTAGAAGCATTCTTGTTTATTTGATTTAACAAGTAGAGCCAGTGGAAGTGATAAAGAAGGTGTCCTGAAGCAAGCTACTTTCAGACTTTGCGCTGTCATAGTTGTCTTCAGTGTGTAATTTTCTTTTTTGTTTCTGTGTAAAAGGCCTTGGGACGACTTTGTGCCCTAATTGTCTTTCGTATCTCACTCTAGGGCAGTCAAGGTGGAGACTTTGAGCTACATCTTAGATTGGTGGTTGCTTTGTACCCGGTTATCAGTCACTTGTTACTAGAAAGAGTCCTACTGTTTGCAAAAATAAGCACTTCTGAAAGAAGAGAAGTGCCTTCTGTCGCTTCACTAGGATTTCTACTATCCAAGAAGGGATCTGGTTCTTGGCTGAATGTTACTTCTGAAAGAAGAGAAGTACCTTCACCAATCACTCAGAATTTCTCCTTTGTTTGTTAACATCATCTTTGAAAAAAGAGAGATGGATGGCTTATCCCACCCTTGTGTCTTACTTTCTACTTATATATATAGTATATAGCCTCTGTATATTTAATAGGGAACCTCCCCTTGATGAGAGGAGAGATTTGTCCCTTGTTGATGTAGTAAAACTGCACACCTGGACGACCAATCTCCTTATGCTGTGGTGATAGAAACTATTTTGCCCACCAGTTAGCTGGTCGACAAAATATTCACCCAACAGTTTTTGGTGACTCCGCTGGGGAAGGACAAGCAATTTGAAGCCTCAAGCTTGAAATTGAAGTGAGACCAGTCCTTTTTCATTTTTGATTTACAATCTGGCAACTCCACGATATACCAGAAGCCAAAAATCTCAAGGTGTTGTTGACCCTGCTTTTCAGTTGGTGCAGCAGAGCAATTTTGAGTTGTTTCCTTCACAACCTCACCTTCAACGAACTAGGAGTCTTCCTCTTAGCCCTACCAGGTCACCAACACAAGGCAAAGCTTCTTTTTCTGCTGCTAGCAGAGCTTTGCCTATCCATTCTCCATCCAGATTTGTGATCCCACTTTTACATAATCAAATCATGGCTCAAGGCCCTTGGGGTAACTCTTTTGGTCCACTGAATTTAACTCCACCTCTGCATGAGCTTCCACGCAGTGGAAGGAAGAATTTTCTCAAATTTTTTGGTGATGGGAAAGTTCACCCTGATGAACACATTGCAGCGTTCAGCATAGCCTGTGGCGTAATAGGGGTGGAATTTGAAGACTTAGCAGTAAGGTTATTCGTGGAGACATTACAAGGCGCTATTGCAGACTAGTTCTACCATCTGCAAGCTCGGTCAGTGACTGATTGGGACACTCTGAAAGACAAATTTGAAGCTAGGTTCAAGCCTGCAGAAGATGCACATGCCTTGCTGGCCCAGCTCACACAGATGAAGAAAGAGCCCCATGAACTTATGAGGGACTTCATTGCCAAATTCGACAAGCTGAGGCACATGATTCCCATGGTCGCCCAGCCGACACTTCAGAATCTCAAGTGTTTCTTCATCAACTCACAACTCCCTGAAATGAGTTTTTTGCTGAGACGGGCTAGACACATAGACCTTGTTGCTGCTCAGGCTTGGCTACTGAAGTAGAAGATGACCTTATCTTGGTTGGAAAGATAAAGAGGGACCCTAATAAAGGTAAATCCTTTTCATCTTCTGAATATTCATCTACAGCCACCACTGACCCAATAGTGCAAAAGCTGGCAAATGAAGTGCTAGCTCCCAGAAAGCAAATGGCGCAAGGGATGTCATCTGCTCCTGCATACAGAGATATGCCCAAGAGGACATTTCAAAATCAGGCGTACCAAGGCAATGCTGCCAGAAATCAGGGACAACAAAACCGCCTTCCTCCTACACAGAGGAACCTCGCCCTTGAAGCACCTTCAAACAACTCAGCAGTTAGATATCTTGAAGCTGAATCGGATTTCTCATTCTAGCCTGAGTTCAATCTTGAAGATGACGCTAATCTCTTCGCTGAAGAAGAAGAAGAATTAGCTGGTGACTCCCATATTGGTTTTCTGAACTATCAGGATGAAACCAGAAGTGAAGGCAATGCAGCTGAGGGGTCATATGCTGTATTCACCCGGTTCAAGAATCAATCAGCTCAACAAGCTGATAAATAGAAAGCAGAGGAGCGACCTCAACCAGCAGTTTCAATTGCTAAGCAGGGATCCAGTCTTCCTTTCCAGCCAAAGGATCCGGTGATTGCAAGAAAGGTAAGTACTCCAAATGCCCCTACACCTATTTCAAATTTGCAGTCCAGTCCTCCCCCTTCCAAAAATCAAAAAGATGAATTCCCATCCTCTGCTCCTGGCTCATTCCAGGCATTTGACATAATTGACAATATAAAGAAAACCAAAATTCAAATGTTTGAATTTGAATGTCTGCAGTCCCATTGTGAGCAATTAGATAAATTGGTTCAGTGTGTTAAAAACCAAAACGTCCCTATTGAACAAGCAGTTCCCAAAGTGACACATGATCCACCTAAGGATGCACCCACCAGGAACAATCTTGTCATTACCCCTCCTGCTGCTCCTAGTAGGACTGAACCTTTCTATGTCTCATTGCTAATAAATGGACAGCAGCTGAACAATTGCATCATTGACTCTGGAGCTTCAGACAATGTCATGCCTGCTAAAGTAGTTGAATCCCTTGACCTCACACTGACCAAGACGTTTGATAGATGCTTCTTCATGGAGAACAAACAAGTGCCACTGCTGGGGCAAATTAAAGACGCCCAATTTGCATTTGTTGCCTTTCCAGACAAAATAATCAAGATGACTGTCTTGGTAGCAGACGTCCCAGCATCATATGGCATCCTTCTTTGGCGGAATTTCTGCAGGGATGTTGGTGGTGAATTGAGCATGGATTTATCAGAGGCGAGGATTCCAGTCAAAGGTGTTATGAAGACGCTGCTCCCTGAGAAGGAAGCGAAATACGTGGTTACTTGGACCTCAGCACTTGAAGCTCAAATTCTGTTTAAGTCTTCAGGCATGGGTAACTACTTTCTATCCACAGATGAAGTTCATGAGGCATCTTATGAAGTTCCTACAGGTGACAACCTGAAAATGCATTCAACTGAAATAGTAGAGGAAGGGGCTGAGCGCAATGCAAGTGTGGAAGAATCCCCTCCTCCGAATGAAGAAGGTTTCAAAGAAAAATCAGTATCAAATGAGGTATGGATTCTTGAATTTGATGGCAGCTGCTCCTCCACTAGTTCAGGAGCCGGAGTTGTGCTGATATCTCCTCAAGGAGACATTTTTCCTTTGTTCTACAAGTTACAGTTCGACAACACCAATAACATAGCTGAATATGAATCTCTGTTACTGGAATTAAATGTTGATAGGGACAGGCATCAAACTCCTTCATGCTAAAGGAGATGCTGAATTGGTGGTTTGTTAGGTGAGAAACCTGTATCAAACCAAGAATGAAAGATTGCGCCACTACCGTAATCTAGTTTGGGATCAACTTGAAAACTTTGATGCTTTCAACATCTCTGCAGTTCTCAGAGAATTCAATGACCGGGCTGATGCACTAGCTGTTTCAGCTACTCTCTTGATCCCCCACCCAGACTTCAAAGGAGACATGTATATTGTTGAGCTGGTCTTTAGACCAAGTGTGCCTGATAATGCCAGTCATTGGCAAGTATTCAACAATGACAATCAAATCATTGCCTTCCTGGAGTAAAAAGACAGCTTCGAACCGCTGCATTTTGAAGGCAGCGAACTTCAAAAGCTTGAACCGACCCCTGAATCAAGTTCAAACACAGGGGAGGAGTTCTTGCAACTTAAAAAGAATAAGATTCCCAAACGCTTGGTTTCTCTTGAGAAGCTGTTTGATAAGCATGATAGATTCGTCAAACAACAGCAAACGAATTCAAGCTCCTCTCACGAGTTTGATCAAGTAAATCTGGGAACCAAGGAAGACCCCAAGATGGTGAACATTGAGAAATGCTGTACTCCTGAAGAGCGTTTCAAGTTCACCACTTTGCTCAACAAACACATGGACGTCCTAGCGTATTTCTATGATGCCCTAAAATCACTCTGGCCTGATGAAATTCGACACGACATTTCTCTCTAGGCTGATTCAACACCTTACAGGAAAAAGTCTAGGCATTATAATTCGAAAATATCAGGTACTATTTTATCTGAGATACAAAAGATGCTAAATGCCAGGATAATCTTCCCAATCCATCATTCCACATGGATTGCCAATATAGTGCTTGTGAGGAAGAAAAATGGTGAAATTCGCCTCTGTGTTGATTTTAGAAATTTGAATCAGTCATCTTTGAAGGATAACTATCCTTTGCTAATCATGGATCAAGTGTTTCAGACTGTGACAGGTTCGGAGATGTTATCAATGCTAGATGGCTTCTCAAGATATAATCAAGTTGAAGTTGGTGAAACAGACTAGCATAAGACTACTTTCACCACACCCTGGGGCACGTTTGCGTATAGAAGAATGCCTTTTGGCTTGATAAATGCTGGCGCAACCTTCCAAAGAGCAATGGACCTTGCCTTCAAGGGTGAGATGGGTAAGGTCATTGTAGTTTATCTTGATGACTTGACTGTCTTCTCTAAGCATCGCCCAAATCATGTGAGCCATTTGCAACAAGTGCTGGAACGCTGCCACTAGAATGGCATTTCCTTAAATCCCAAGAAGTTAGTTTTCAGAGTAACAGAGGAAAAACTTTTCAGACACATTGTGTCCAAAGGAGGCATAAAGATTGACTCAGATAGAGTCAAGTCTATCCAAGAACTTTCCTTGCCCACAAGATTGATGTTCACTCTTTCTTTGGAAAGGTGAATTTCTTTCGGAGGTTCATCCCCGAGTTTGCTGAGAAGACTAGGCACATTGTAAACATGATGAAGGGAAAGGCCACCTTTAGCTGGACTGAAGAAGGCAAGTCGACATTTGAGGATATCAAGACTACCATTGCCCATGCTTCAATTCTGGCTTGTCCAGACTATAACAAAGAGTTCACCATTTACAGCTATGCTTCAGAACATACGCTTTCAGTAATTCTGATTCAATAGAATAAAAAAGGTATGGAATCTCCCATTTCCTTCATGCGCTGTCCTCTCAAAGCTCATGAGCTGAAGTACTCGAACATGGAGAAGCATGCTTATGCAGTGGTGAAGGCAGTGAAACATTTTCGTTTTTACATCCTCAATTCTCGAGTTACTGCCTTGGTTCCTGATACCACTGTCAAATCCATACTGACTCAACAGGAGTTTGGGACAAAAAGAGGCAACTGGGTCGCTAAGATCCAGGAGTTTGATTTGGTCATCAAGCGCACAAAGCTGGTGCGTGGGAAGGGGATATGCCAACTGATTGCTGATAACAAGTCAAGAGGAACAGAGCATGAAGAACCAGAAGTGGATAACACACCAATAGTCCTCTTTGTCTCCACCATGAATGAGTGGTATTCAGGTATCGCTCATTTCCTTACTTATGGTGTGTCCTGCACACCTATCTTATAAAGAAAGGAGAACCATCAAGCTGAAAGTCGCTAATTTTGTCCTCTGAGACAATGGCCTATACAAGAGGAGCCTTAATGGAACGTTCCTTCGCTGTGTGGACAAGGAGCAGCAAAGCCGACTTCTGAAGTCCTTCCACAATTCGGCCTGTGTAGGAAATTTTTTCGCTTCTGTGACTGCTCATAAGATCCTGCGAGCCAGGTACTACTGGCCAACTCTCTTTCAGGACGCATACAAGTGGGTCAGGGGGTGTGAGCTATGCTAGCAGTTTGTCAGAAGACCCAAGTTAGTTGCCCTGCCTCTTAAGCCAGTGGTCATATAGGAACCATTCCAACAATGGGAAATTGAATTTATTGGTGCTGTAAACCCATCTTCAAGTGCTGGACATGATTATGTCCTTATAGCAACATACTACTTCACCAAATGGGTGGAAGCTGTTCCAACCAAATATGCTACTTCGAAAGTAGTATGCAATTTTCTCAAAGAAAACATCATATCCAGGTTTGGGGTCCCAACCAAAATTGTCATTGACAATGCAGCTTGTTTCACTTCCGAGATCACTCAATTCTGTTTCTACTATGGAATTACACTCTCCCACTCTTCTAATTACTTTTCACAAGGGAATGGACAGGCTGAATCAAGCAATAAGAACCTGGTGACTATCATCAAGAAGCTGGTGGATGACAACCAAAGGATGTGGCATAGAGCTTGGGTTGATGTTCTATGGGCAGACAGAATTACACCCAAGAGGGCAATTGGTATGTCTCCCTTCCAACTTCTTTATGGTGTCAATGCTGAGATACCAATTACCTTGGAATTGCCAGCATTGAAATTGGCTAAGGCAATTGAAGATCAAACGTATGATAGCACCCTTGATAAGAGGATCATGTGCCTTGTTGAGCTGAATGAGCAGAGAACTACAGTGGTGGACCGAATTGCTGCCCATCAAAGTCTAGTGAAGAAGCTCTTCGACCAAAAAACAAAGAACCGTGATTACCAGAT
Source organism: Torreya grandis (assembly GCA_037957365.1). Lineage (NCBI taxonomy): Eukaryota > Viridiplantae > Streptophyta > Pinopsida > Cupressales > Taxaceae > Torreya > Torreya grandis. The sequence continues at coordinate 4,966,547 of JARHVA010000101.1, forward strand.
TGGAGATCAAGTCCTGCTGTGGGACACGAGAAGAGAACCAAAGGGGATGCATAGAAAGTTTGATTCCCTGTGGAGGGGCCCTTTTACTATTCATCAGCTCAACGGTGAAAACAATTTCCTGTTGAAGTACCAAGATGGCACTTTCTTTTCTTTGCCTCACAATGGGCAACATCTGAAGCACTTCAACTCTTGAAGTATCGGATGAGTTCCCCTGTACATAGTATATTTGTGTAGTCTTTTGTTTCTGTTTTGTTCTTTTCATTTTCGTTTTTTGGAGCCTTTCTTTTTGGGTAGCACAACTCCATAGCCCAATGGCATAATTCAAGGCACTGAAGATTCTGGTTTCTACTCCCTTCAGCTGCATTTCAAGTTTTCAACTGAAGGTAGTTCCCCAACTGGAGCCAGCTGTTGTCCCCGAAAAATATCTTCTCATTTTTGGGACAATATATGAATTATTTTGGCCCTGCACAGGCCAAAATTTCTCTCTTCTCTTTTCAAAATTTGTTCTGAGCTTTCAAATTTCTCATTTTTCAAGCCTTTTCAGTAAAGGGATTAGCAGGTTCAAAGGTTCAACGTCATCAGCAAAAGCTAAGCGCATTTGTTAGAGGTTCAAGGTTCAACTGTTTCAAAGGTTCCACCGCTCCGAGCACTTAACGAGTTTCAAAGGCTTGAACCGTTGAACCATTGAACCTTGAACCATTTTGGTTCATCGGTTCAACGGGTTCAACGTTCAAACGGTTCAATGCGCTTGGTTCAAAGGTATCAAAGAGACTCAGCCAAATCAAAAGAATGAACCGACCGAACCGTTGAACCTTGAACCGCTTCAAAGTTCAATGGTTCACGGGTTCGAAGGTTCAAAGGCGGCCTCAGTCAAAGAAAGAAGCAGTGAAGCAGATGGTTCAATCGAAGCGCGCACAAAAGAAAAGGACGAGCTGAAGCTACCAAGTGTCGGCTTGTAAGACACATTATACTTTGTTTCTAAAAAGCGACGGATACTGCCATGTGTCCCTTTTGAAGCTTGTCGGAAGCCTCCAAGTGTCAATATCCGCAACCCCTTCCTTTAGCTTCACTGTATTGAGTAAGGACTGTGGTGGGTCCCGGGCGAATGACTAAAGCAGGCAGAGGCCGACAAGTGTCATCGTTCGTGAGAACTCAAATGAGCCCCAAACGTTTCTATGGTGTTGCAAAAGCCCGAGAGCGGAAAGCGCCAAGTGTTAATGGCGGAAGGTTTCAGTATGATGCAGCGGAAGATGCCACGTGTCTTTGGTTAAAAGTGGCGGAAGACGCCACGTGTCAAAGACGAAACACTCTCAAATGCAGACAAAGTGCCAAGCTTCCCTTAGGCCTCTATATAATGTAATCTCTTGTATCATTTGACATTGGCATCACTCAGCTTTAACTCAGCTTTCAAACGTTTCAACTCGGCATTAAGCAAGCTCACGTAGAGTTCTAAAATTGACATTGGCGTGGATTTCCATGCGAAGAGAGGTGGGTGGTTCAAAACAAAGACAAGTTCACTTCCTCAAGCACAAGAAGCTTCATGCAAAGACAAAAAAGAAAATATATTTTATTGAAAGGCCAAGTCAGCCTTGAGTTAATCGAAGTTAATCTTCTCTTCAAATTTTCAACGCCAATCTTCGGCTCTTGTAATTTTCTATAAAATGGCTTTCAACGTTGATTAAAAATCATCCAATCCCTCTCTTGGCTAGACCAGACTTTGCCATTGGTGAGTTGTGTAACCTTTGCAATCAATAGGACTATACTTTCAGATTTCAAGCGTTGGCATAGTGTATATTCATTCAACAATTTGCATAAGTGGTAGATTTCTCTCCCTTCCCAAATTCTGATTCGTACCTAGTTGCTAGATTATCCTTATGCAGGTCATGTTCAGTGTTCTTTATGTCTTTTGTTGAAGCTGTAAGTGGATGTAAGGTGGCTGCAAAGTGTCTTGTATCAGACCTCTCTCCATCATTTTCCCTCATGTTTTGGTCATTGGATCGAATCTCTTCATGAAATATTTATGCATAAGTGATTGATTGAAATCAAAGGTCTTCCTCTTCCCTTGTTTGTTCAGTGTTCAAGGTTCCAAGTTTAGTGGATCAATCTTCTGGTGTATCGCCCTTTTTAGGTAAGATTTCCCCTTAAAGTTTCCTTCTCCCTTTTCCATGGTAGTTCGCAGCATAGAGTAGAGATCCTCATTGATACATCATACAAGAACCAGCCTTCTTTGGAGGTTCTTCTCATTGTTGAGGCACCCACTCTCGTGAGAAGATCCCATTGTTTTAGCCGGATAGAGGACTGGCCATTTCACGCATGTCTTCGATTCAGGGCGCAGCTTCAGGTTGACAACAGTTACAATGTTTAAAGGCAATGACCCTAAGGAGACACCAATCCCTTGATTTAGGAGCACCTACTCTAAGGAAACACCAACTCCCTAACTGAGCACCAACTCAGCGTATCTGACGGCACCCACCAATCAGATCTATATTCAAAATATGGAGCTACAACTCCAAATTACCGTATTGATTCATAAATGAATCCAATTCCAATTTTCTGTTACAAGTGTATTCTATAACTGCTCAAACTTTGCTCTGCATCTCTCTCTTCTCTTCTCTTTTTCTCTACCCTTCTGTCTCTGTGTATTTATGTTTCTCTATTTGACACACTTCATCAATCTCTTGCTTTATGCCTTTCTCTCTCAATTTGATGCTGTTCAGCAGCAACAACAACAAGCATTATTGTATCCTAGATGACACATATAAGCATTGGATCTAGGTTTTCGCATCTTCTCCGTGTTCATATTTATTTGCTAACACATCACGCCAATTCCAGACTCGGTTCATATTTCTTGAACAAGTTTCTCGCATTTGAACTCATGCTCCACCACCATGATTCTTGGTCTCATTACTATTTTTAGCATATATTGGGCTCTGGTTTTGATGCACATGCCATATTGCACAAATTTGATTGATCACTGCAATCAATTTCGTTGTTTATGTCGTATTTTATGGCTTACTTGCATGTTCCTCCGCTTGACCGTTGTGATGAACAAACCTTTGAATACTGACCATTGATCTTAAGTTTTACGCCATGATCTGATGATCCTCATTCAATTTGCTCAACTTAAAATGCATCTGTTCGATCAAGTTTTGATAGGGTAACGCTCTCCGTTGGATCCTTGTATGCTTTCGAACTTTAATGTTCCAACTTTAAAACACATTCGTTGGATCTTTTGATCCAAGTTCCCGCGTGTCGTTAGATCTTCAAAGTTGCACGAACTTTACCTTTGTCTAAAGGTTAAACCTCGAGCTCTTAATCTCATCTCGCTGCTTCTTGAGTCTTTGGAACGAATACGCTCCGTCAATCTCGTCAAACTAGCTTGGTCTTTAACTCGCTTTTGTGTTGTTAAACATTGAGTACTTGATCCCATTGAGTCCACTCGCTTCATTAGATCTTCATTGCATGATCACACGCTCACCATTCGATCTTCTGACAAGATCAAACTTTATCTCTGACAGGCTCCCTGAATGTGACACGTGGCATCCTTGCGTGTCTTTTGTATACTGCTGTCAGTGCCTGCGCTTGTGACACTTGGCATCCTTGCATGCATTTTGTACATTGTTGTCAGTGCTCGCGCTTGTGACACTTGGCATCCTCGCGTGCCTTTTGCACCTTTGCTGTCACTTCCCGCTATTGAGATACTTGGCATCCTCACATTAATCCTTGACCATTTGACTTGCTATGCTTCATTGGATCTTCAACGTACGATTAAACGCTAACCGTTAATTGAGCTAGGAGAAATCTTAAGTCAAGGACTTAGAAAACATAAAGTTTTAGAACATTGCTTGAGCTGATAATTACTAGGTCAAAGGGGCCGGTTGCACAACGACGAGGACGACTTAAGTTATAACTTAAGTAACTGGTTCCCGTCTATAGCCAGTCAACTTAAAAATAAAGCATGCTTGTAAACGCCATGGCTTAAACCCTTAGGGTTTAACTGAGAAACCCTGTAATGTCCGAGAGCATAGATAAATCATTTCTGAGCTCATTTCTTCTCAAATGAACCCGCGGACCATATATCTAGAATGCTCTTGAAAAACCCATAACAAATCTTCTATTAATTGCTCCTCAAGTGGTCCAGAAATGGTCTTTGTAAAAGTATGACAACTTTGCACTATGCAACTTTAAAACATGCTCCTCTCCATCAATCCTCCCTGATCCTCTGACATCAATGACATCCATAATGCCCCTTTTGACATCAATGACAATCATATGGCCAACAACAATGACATGTTTTGTTTCACAGAATATAGTGTCTGAACTTTTTCACCGCTTTGATCAAGGCATAAATTTGCTTGCCTATCATAAGTATTTCAACTTTGCATCCTTTAGATTGGTGATCATGAAGGCATTGGGATGTTCATTGTCATCCAACTTTTATGTTAGTACAATAGCTTTAGTATATTTTGAAGTGAACGAATAAAGATAGAAGTCATTAAAGTCTGGACTAATCAAAATTGGGGCTTGAACAATAGAAGTCTTGATGTCTTAGAAAGCTCTCCAGGCTTCTGTCGTCCATTCTATCTTAGCATCTTTCTTCAGCATAGTGTTTAATGGTTTGACAATTTTTGCAAATCCAAAAATGAATTTTTTGTTCAAAGTTTATCTTACCAAAGGACTTGAGTTCCTTTTTGTTTTTGGAAGGTGTCAACTTGGATATGGCATGAACCCGATCTAGATCAATGGAGATCTCATCTTTGGTGATGACATGTCCCAGCAGCTTTCCTTTGGTAACTCCGAAGATGCTCTTCTTTGGGTGGAGCAATATCCCATACTTCCTGCACCTGTCCAACACCTTTCCAAGATGGTCCACATAATCAACTGTCTTTGGATAACATAATAAAGTCATCCATGTATATGATGATGCACTTGCCAACCGTCCCTTGGAAAGCAAAGTCCATGGCCTTATATAAATTTGCTCCTGCGTTAATTAGGTCAAACAACATCCTCTTATATGCAAAAGTTCCCCACTTTGTTGTGAAGACAGTCTTCATCTAATCCTCTAACTCCACCAATACCTGATTGTAACTAGAGAATCCGTCCAAGGACATTATCTCTGATCCACTCACCATTTGAATTACCTCATCCAGTGAAGGCAAGGGGGAATTGTCTTTCTCTTATGCTTTGTTCAAGTTCCTGAAATTGACACAGTGTTTGATTTCTCTTCTATTTTTCTTGACTGGTACCAAATTGGCTACCCAAGTAGATTGCCTAATTGGGAAGACAATTTTGGAATCTAGCAACTTCTGCACTAACGTTTAAATTAGAGGTTCCAGAATTGGATTTATTGGGCTTTGTCTCTACATGAAAGGCTTCTGCTCTTGTTTCAACGTGATAGTGTGTGTAATGACTCTAGGGTCGAAGACTTTCAAGTCTTCATATGTCCAAACTATCACATCTTTGTATTTTGTCATCAAGTCTTTCAGCGTTAGTTTCTCAATTTCAGCGCAACTCAGGCCTACATTCACATGTTGAGGGTGCTAGTTAGTTCCCAAATTTTCTTTTATGAAAGCTAATTCAGTTGCCCTTGGTGGTTTTTGCTTCTGAGCTTGGGGGTCTAAATCAAAAGCTTGCTCCAAGGAGACCATGCCTAAAGGGATGTGATTCTCCTTCACTTGCAAGACGCCATCATCTCCCAGGTCTTCACCATGCATTGGTTTGACATTTTTCTCATCTATTATCTAAGCCTCGAAAGCTCCAGAGTTGTTCATGAATTGCACGATTTATTGGTCATTCTTGAACACCTGGAAGTTGTCTACATTATTTGGGATGAAGGGGCAAGGAACCAGCTCCACTAAGAACTTTTGCATCTTCGACTCCTAGAGTGGTGCCAGATTAGCAACTGAAGATGCTAGTGAGTCGGCTATCTGGTTCTGCTCTTTGGTGATGGCTTTGATGTTGAATTCTTCAAAAGACTCGATCATGGCCCAAGCTTGCTGCTTATACTTCTTTAAGTAGGTGAGCTTACACTGTGTAATATTCCAAATCAGATTATTTTACATTAATTTGGATTTTTCGGAATTCCTTTTAATACTATTGTATAAAATAGTAATATGAATAATAATAAAGTCCAATTAGATTACTTGTCTATTTCCGAATACAGTTTTCGAATATTATAAAGTTACACCACAAGGGGTTTCGTCCTTGGGTTCAATTACAAGGGTTTTCATCCTTGTAATTAATTACACGATTAAGGGATTTCGTCCTTAAAAGTGGTTATAAGCATAATGCTTATACACGTTTGATTGTTTTATACAAGAGTTGAATGAATGCTTTTTCCCACCGCAATGAGTGAATATAAATATAGCATAATCTTGCGTCAAAGGTGGTGTCCCATCCAAGAGGCACCTCTTCACCAAAAGATGTGACTGTTGACATTTCCGTCGACAATTTCTGTAATATTCTGAGCCAATTTTTTCGATTTTTACAAATTGCAAATTACAATCAATGCACCCGTTAAGGTTAGAGGATAAACCAAAACGTGCAGAAAGCAACTCTAACCAGAATGTACACCAGTATCCCGATGTGGGCCAGGTGTGAGCATTGGTCAGAGGATCTGAAACAAAGTGCTTATGCAGGAAGTAACTCTAACCAAGGATGGCGCCGATGATGGCGAGCATATGGTCAGAGGATCTTCTACTTCTAAATGCTGAAAGGGAACTCAACGTCAAGTATGTGCTACCCAATCCAATGCGGAGTGAGGGGCGACCATCTGACGGAGTGATGCTGAAAGGGAACTCAACGTCAAGTATGTGCTACCCAATCCAATGCGGAGTGAGGGGCGACCATCTGACGGAGTGATTACAAATAACAGTGTTTGAAAGAAAATGCTGAAAGCTGGAAATACTCAACACCCAGAATGTGCTTGCTAACCCAGAGTGGGAGAGTAGCTACCATAGGGCGGAGATTTATCTATTACAAACAATTACTGAACGAGACGCTGAACATTACAAACTATAATGAGCAAGAATAACTATACTGTCAGTACTACTGCCAGTTTACAATATGAATAATAAGATCTTGCTTTGAATGTGGATCAACATATAAATCAAGCTGCAATAATATGTATTGAACTTCCTTCACTGAATAACAAGGATTAGATCTGAAAGTACAACAAACAGACCAACCTCAAATTCTGATTTATGACAGTCCAGATTTCCGTGTGCACGAACAACAGCCTTGTACTTCACAATTTTACTCACAACTTGCTCAAACTTCATCAACCCTCATGAAACGAATTGCACAATGACTCTAGTATGATGGCTACCAAATCAGAACACTGAAACTCACTCAAAAGATACTATTTATTTGATGCATGCAGCCCAATGCAGATCTGAAACAGTACGGACCAACAACCTATAAATTTACTCATATGCTCATAACTCTCTCATTTTTCACCTTAATGATCTCAAATTTGATGCAATAGACCCTCAAAATGATGGCGCCTAACTTAGTAATAAGAAATGGCATCTAAATATGGTTATTAATTACTGACACGAATCCCAATGCACTCTAAAAAGTACAGCCTTCAAAGAATGACGGATTTGCATTATAAAATCATAAGCTTCGTATTAAAATCTGCAAATATTCATGAAGGGGCGCCCTTACCAATAAGATGCAATGACACAATACCCAGAACAATCTTTTTGGTATTTTTGGATTTACAAATTAAAATTCGAATTTGCTGTAGCTAAAATGTAAGATCTGGAAACCTCTAATATGCAAAATCAGAATACTAATTAGACACAATGCAGATTAAATGCACAAAACCCAATGAACTCACAAAACTAAACTAAATCACCACTAGTTGTTGTCTCTCAAACAAGAAGCGATGCCCGAGCTAGGAGGCCTTCATTCCTCGAAGCAATCCCAAAGCCAATCTGGCAGCAAAACATTCCTGTAGACCCAGATGATGAAATGAGAGCACTCCTCCTCCTTTTATACTTTTCCAACTAGGAGTCTCTAAAATCTTCTTGTATATGGGATAAAACATGAGAGGGAAAATAATATAATCCTCTTTAATTCTTTTTCAAGCTCAACATTAAGTCGTTGAGCCTAGGCACCAAGGTCCAAAATTAAATAATAATGTTTAATTTACGGACTTTAAAACGGAAGCCAAGATGATGTCGGAAACCAATGATCTATAGCTCGTTGGAAAGGTCTTGACAAGACGAATCCAACTCCACTCTCAAAATCCCGTTACGGTGCCAATTCCGAACTTACTAAAAATAGTAAATTCCTGAAAGTGCTCTGAATGCCGAAATGAACATACCACTGCGAAGCTCTCTGAAAACCCAGAAAGAATCCGCCATTGAATCCACCAACTCCGAGCAAAGACATCCTTAAAAATAGGAAACCCTAATTTTACCTTCCGACTAGCCTTTGGGTCTCTAGAAAAAGGCCAACGGTCACTGGAAAGATCAGGTTTGAGAAGGGGATATTACAAATTGCTAGATTTAAGTCATAAATGTGTAGCCTCCTTAAACGAAGATTGATCGGTTGGATCAATCATTCTCGAGCTCCGTGTAGACATTTCGAGTTCATCACCAGTTTTGTTTGTTCCTCCACTTGACCATTAGAACATATTAAATGCAGGCCTTTGATTTCTTTCTTCATGCCATCTCTAAGCTCTTTTGCTCTGTCAGATCCTTGTATGCATTAGTTCAACTTTTGAAATGCATCCGTCGATCTCTTTACCACAAGTCGTTGGATCTCCAAAATAACATGTATTTTATCTTGCGCTTTCATTAATTGTCAAGCTCCTTTTTGCATCTCGCTATCTCTTATATAATTGGGTTGCTTTTGCTCCTTTTGATTTACTCGAACATGCTCGATCCATAATCTCCTGTTGTGTTGATAATCTTCGATCACCTTGTTCCACTGTGTCCTCGCGCTCCATTGGATCTTTCTCATCCAAATTTTCACGTGCCGTTCGATCTCTGAAGATGCATGATCTTTATATTGGCTTAGTCGTTAAACTTTGGCATGTTGACCTCATCTCATTTTCTTCGGTGTCCATGTATTGCTTTCGCTCCTTTGATCTCTTCAGTCTTGCTCGACCTTTAACTCGCCTTGATCCTTCGGCACTTGTGAAAATGCCCCAAGAGACTCCACACTATCCTTCGATAATATTGCGAGTGACCTATACTTCCTCCGACATATCCTTCAGAAACTTTGTAAGTGTCCACTCCATCCGAAAGTATCCTTCGGGACTTTAGTTGCAGGTCCTGCCTTAGACAAATTATTCGAAAGAATTCGTTAATGCCCTTCTTCCGAAAGTATCCTTCAGGACTTCTACAAGTGACCTATTCAGAACTTTTGCTCGAGACACATCTTTCGGAACTTGTGTAAATTTACCATTTAGAGCCTTTGTTTGGGTCACAAGCCCTTCGGAGGTTTGGCAAAGTACCCTTCGGAACCTTTTGTTGCGGCCTTTTTATCTAAGGGGCTTCGGGACAATTTCCCCGACAAAATGCCAAGTGTCTTTTTCTTTCAACATTTTTGCAATGTACCTTTCGGGGCTTCTCAAAATGCCCTTCGAAAACTTTGCAGGATACCCTTCGGAACTTTTGTAAATGTACCCTTCGAAAACTTTGATCGGGTCACTCTTACCCTTCGGCATTTTTGCAAAGCTCCCTTTGGAACTTTTGTTCGGGACACATTTCCGTTGGGACTTTGTTGCGGACAAATTGTCCGACAAGGTCCAGACCATTTTCTCGAAAGAATTCCAAAGCTTCAAATAATTGTTGCGGGCTTTCTGTCCGAAGAGTCTTCAACAATTTTCCGAAAGAATTTCCTTTACCATCCTTTACCATTATTTCCGAAAGAATTGCCCGAGTCACTTCTTTTGAAATAATTCCCCAGACAAATGCAAAGGTGCAAAATCGACTAAGTATGGAAACTTAGTAGGCTTTTAGCTGAGGGACAACCTTATGCATTTGTAACATTTGCTCTACTCATCCTTAACACATGAAACTTGAACGTGTTGGCCATTTTTTCGCCCACATGTGAAAGCTTACCAAGTATGGAAAGGAAGCTTTCAGGCAAGAAAATGGTAAGCCTTTGGGAGAACTTCGGGTTTTCCAGTAGTGACAACTTCGAGTTTTTTGAAGGCACAGTGCAAATCGGGTTTCCAATAGTGCTTAGCTTCTAAATGTTTCATAAGTAGAAGTAATTCGGGTTTACAAACCTGAATTACTCATAGACAGTGTATTTCGAGTTCTCCAAGGGGCACTACTTGGTTACTTCATAAGTTGTGAGCAGTGAGAACCCTGAAATAAGTAAAGGGGCTTGACAAACCCGATTTGGTCTTGAAAAATGGTACTTCTCGGGTTCTTCAAGAGACGAGTCTTTTTCAAAAATCTGAAGGGCATTTTCAAAATGCCGAAGGGTCTTTTAGGGCAAAAAGGGACTAGTCAACTTTCCCGAAGGTACACTTCAACTTTTTTGAAGGGCTTTTTCTTCTCCAAGTGGACAGTTGCAATTTTCCTGAAGGGTATGTTACCTTTCGGGAGGACCATTTCAACATTCCTGAAGGGTATCTTTCCCTTTAGGAGGGTCATTTGCAAAAATCTGAAGGGACATGTAGAAAGCCCATAGGGTCTCTTACCCTTTGGGAAAGTCCATTAGGAAAAGCCCGAAGGGTAGTTTCCAAAGACAAACGCGGACAAAAAGTTCGAAGAAATTCCTTCAGGAGATTTGCTTGAAAGAAATAAGCCGAGAGAGAAGCCTGAGACCAAGTGTCCGAAGGAAATGACGGGCCAATGGATGTCAAAATCAGGATAAGTGACTAGCCGTTGGAAGTAACTGGGTTTGAAAAGCCTGAAGTCTTAAGGCTTGGGAAGCAGCAAAGTGAGAAGACTTCAAGATGGACAAGCCCAAAGTAAGTAGGCTTAGAGAACCCGAATTACTCTGCATAGAGTAAATCAGGGTTCTCCAAGGGCTTGACTTAAGCTTGGTCTGGCAACGCTAGATTCATGATGCAACGAATGGAATGCTGCCAAGTGGCGCAACTGGACCAAAAAGGGCCAATCAAGAGAGCTCCTCATGAAGTCATGCAAGACTTCAATACAAGATTTTAGAAGGCGTGGGATAGAATCCCAGCTGCTGTTAGACCATCTCTAAACTTTGCTTTCTTGTATTACTTGAAGGCTCTCAACAGTGACATAACTGTAATGATTCAGTCTATGGGAAGAGACATACTGTTGGATGCATACGAAATGGCCATCAAGGCAGAGAATTGCCTAGTTCAGGCTGGCAAGCTTACTCCCAGACCTCCAATGCCTCTTTTTCCAGAGATCAGACCACCTCCTGCAGTCATTCCTTCACTCAATGTTACACTTCGAATGCCAAAAATTGCTGCTGTACCTTCACCTAAGCAAGAGAAGGCTTCTATTAACGGATCCAACGACTCCCAAGAGCGGAGGAATTACTTGGAGTTGAAGAGCATGCTCCAATCCTTGGGAAATGATGTGGTCAATGTTAAGAGGCAAGCTTACAACAAGCCTTATCAAGCTCCATATCAGCCAAAGCAACAATCTTATCAAGCAAATAGGCCACCCTACAAAGGAGGTTTCCAAGGACAGGGGTAGCCTAACTATGCTAGGCAACATAATTACAATCCGAATGTTGCAGGCCCTTCCAACTCCTTGGTCCTAGTTCAGAATAATGTGGCTTGGGAAGCTGAGGGGACAATGCCATGGAATCATTCTTTTGGTCAATCCATTGTCTCAACTAATGGCTCCAATTAGGGGTTTAATGATCAATGGCAGCAAGCTATTGCTTATGGATATATGGCCCAAAACATGGAGGTACCCACAATGATGAGACAAGAGCAGCCTCCACAAGAGCAAGGCTTGGATCAAGGATTACACCAGCCAGAGGCCTCAATGGTCATTTGTGAGCAAGAGGAGTGCTATGCATCCAATCAGCAGGGCACTCCTAGTCTAGCTCACATCCTCGTCTCAGCAAATACAAGGTTCAAGAGAAGGAATATGGGTGACAATCAAGAAGCTTTCAAAGAACCTATTGTCACCATTCATTGACAAAGCCAACAACAGTAGCTCCCAAAGTTCAGGTAAAAGTTGGTGGTACGTCAATCAACATTGTGGACCAAATGAAGAAATCCAGTGTGAGTGTGCCGATGTGGGACATGCTGTCTCTGCCTAGCCAAGTAGACATTCTGTAAGAAGGATTGTCCAAGATGGGTGTTACTACAGCTACAAGTAAGCAGCCAAGCAAGGCAGCTGAAGTCCTCACTAATGCAATCAAGAGTCATGCGAGAGAAGGGTCAAGTATTGTGACCAAGCCCCCCCTTTCTATGTCTCTTTGATCATTGACGATTCCTTGGTGCACAACTGCTTGGTGGATAGTGGGGCCAGCACCTCAGTCATGCCAAAGTCTATTGCTGACCAGCTGAACCTTAAGTATGAGCCTCACACTAAAGGAGTCCTGCAACTTGATGGTTCTTCCACAAAGTCATTAGGCATCGTCAGGAATTTGAGCCTAACCTTGCATGCTTGTCCTAGTGTATCCGTGGTGCAAGACGTGTTGATTCTAGATATCACTCCTCACTTTGCCTTGTGTCTTTCCAGAGAGTTCACAGCCAGGATTGGGGGCTACCTTGCAGCAGATTGGTCTTACACGGCGTTCAGAACAAGGTATGAGTCTAAGGTCTCAATCAAGGCTGAACCCATGACACAATTCCATATTGAACCCCATTAGCTAGATAATATAAGCCTCAATTGTGCCATCTTTGATGAGGATGAGTTTACAATTAGCCAAGAGCTAAACACTCATCCTGAAGAAGTTCCATACTTGTTCTTGGATGAGTTATGGGGAGATAATCAATTTTTCAACCTTTTGGAAGGTGTTGAGGAAAAAGACATGGGTGTCCACTTGTTGCATGAAGAGAATCAACCCATGCCGTTACTCATTAGACCTAAAGAAGACCCCAATGGTTTATGGAAGTTGTTTTTTGATGGTTCAAGGAGCAATAATGGCATAGGTGCTGGGGCAATGTTGGTTTCACCTTCAGGTAACAAGCTTTTCTCTTCTTACAGGTTTCATTTCAGCTGCTCTTCAAATGCAGCGGAATATGAAGGCTTGATCTGTGGCCTTCAATGGGTCACCAAGAGAGGAATCAAACTGCTGCAAGCTTATGGAGACATCGAGCTCATAGTTAACCAAGTCAGAGGCTTGAATGTCACAAAGAATGCTTTGATGAGGTCCTACAAAAATAGAGTGTGGGACCTGATTGAAGATTTTGAAGCCTTTAACATTCAAGCTGTCCCAAGAGCTCAAAACCAGCATGCTGACAGGTTGGCAGCCGTAGGAGCTCAATTTGACATTCCAAGTGAGTTGAAAGAAACCAAGGTTCAACCACAAGTCAAGGTGGTGGTGAGACCGTCAGTGCTAGATAATGAAACCCATTGGCAAGTTTTTGAGAGTGACAAGCAAATTGTTTGTTTCTTGCAGTAGGTAGCCGAATTCTCTTCCTCCAACCAAGCTAAATTGCAGCATCAGTATGAGGATCAGGTTGTTCAGCTGAAGTCAAACAAACTTCCTAAGGGGCTGGTTACACTTGAGGGCCTTTTTCATGAAGGAGACCATATGAAAAAAGAGAAGGCAGTAATGTCTACTAATGATGAAAACTATGAGAGAGTCCTCATCTTCAAGGACAAACTTCTCAAGCTGGGGAAGGTAAGCAGCAACACTGAGAGGCATGCTTTCATAGCACTTTGCCAAGAGTATGCAGATATTTTTGCTTGGGAGTATAGTGACCTAAAAGGTTTTGATCCTAAACTAGCCCAGCACACCATAGAGTTGGAGGCCAATGCCAAGCATGTAAGGAAAAAACAAGGGCCGGTTAACTCCAAGATTGAGGAGCTGATGAGGAAGGAACTAACCAAGTTGATCGAGTCTAGGATCATCTTTCCCATCAAGCACTCATCAGGGTTAGCCAACTTGGTGCCTGTAAGAAAAAAAGGTGGGGAGATTAGGCTTTGCGTGGATTTCAGAGATTTGAACAAAGTCTCCTTGAAAGATCACTATCCCCTGCCATCCATGGAGCAGCGCCTTCAAGTAGTTGCTGGTTCAGAACGCTTTTCCTTGTTGGATGGTTTTTCTGGGTACAACCAAGTCTGGGTGAAGGATGAGGATCGGTACAAGACTGCCTTCACCACCTAATGGGGCATGCATGTGTACCAAAAGATGCCTTTGGTCTGTCAAATGTTGGCGCTACCTTCCAAAGAGCCATGGACATGGTTTTCCAGGGGTTGCTGAACCAAATGGTGCTGGTATACTTGGATGACATCACGGTTTTCTCCAAGAAAGCCAGCGAACACATGGACCACCTGAAGCTGATTTTCTAAAGGTGCAGAGTATGGGATTTCATTGAATCCCAAGAAGTGCGTGTTTGCCGTGCATGAAGGCAAGTTGTTGGGCCGCATCGTCTCAAAGGAAGGGCTGTCCATTGATCCTGAGAGAATAAGTGCCATATTGGCCTTATCCTTGCCCAAGCATAAGAAGGGACTCCAAAGTTTCTTTGGAAAGATAAATTTCATGAGAAGATTTATACCTGGTTTTGTAAGTTTAGTCAGACCCATCACTGCTATGCCGAAGAAGAACCGAGTGTTCACTTGGTCAAATGAAGGCAAGTCAGCATTCAAAACTATCAATCAAGCTATTGCTTAAGCACCCACACTTATGAATCCAGATTTCACAAGGGATTTCATTTTGTATGCTTTTGCCAATATTGATAATATATCAGCTATGCTGATGCAAAGAAACGGTGAAGGACTCGAGCAGCCATTAGCTTTTTTCACCCAGGGGCTTGAAGGGTATGAGGTGAGATACACTTTTGTAGAAAAACAAGTCTTTGCAGCAGTAAAGAGCCTCAAGAAGTTCAAGCCAATGCTATCCAACAACATAATCCACCTTATGGTGTCTCATCCTGGAGTAAGAGACTTCCTTCTTAATAAGGATTTGAGCAAAAAAATAGCTGATTGGATTACTAAAGTTGTGGAGTATGACGAGGAAATCAAGGTCACTAGGTTAGTAAGAGGTAAAGGCTTATGTGAGCATATGGCTGAGGATCTTCATGAAGACAAAGAGGTCATCTTGGTGACACAAGATAACCTACAAGCAAATGCACCTCCACCTCACACTAGCTGGTTCCATGATATGACTCACTTTCTGCTAACATGGGAGATCCCTCAAGGCATGGACAAAGCAAAAAGAAGTATTTCAGACTTCAGTCCATACCTTATGTTTTTTGTTGACAGGGTTTTGTTTAAAAGAGACCTCAATGGAGTGCTCCTGAGGTCCGTAGATGATGATCAAGTTGCCAAGCTTTTGGAGCATTTCCATGATGGGCTTGCAGGAGGTCAATTTGCCCCAAAGACTACTGCAACAAAGATCATGAGGGATGGTTACTACTGGCCCAGCCTCTTCAAGGACGCTTATTTATGGGTGAGGAAGTGTCAAGAATGTGCTCTCTTCACAGAAAAGCAAATGTTAGTAGCTCTTCCTCTTATCCCGATTCAAGTGGAGCAACCATTCATGCAGTGAGATTTGGATTTCATTGATATGATCAACCCCCCGTCAAGTGCAGGGCATAAGTGGGTGCTTACTGCAACCGATTACTTCACCAGGTAGGTGGAAGCCATTGCATTAAAGGAAGCCAACGAAAGTGCAGTCTTAGACTTCTATGACAGCATTGTGACCAGGTTTGGTGTTCCATCCACTATCATATTTGATAATGCATTGGCTTTCTTTGGTTTGAAAATAAGTGAATGGGCTCTCAAAATGGGTATCTACCTCAGCACTTTCCCAAACTATTATCCTCAAGGCAATGGGTTGACTGAGTCCACAAATAAGAATTTGTTGAGGATCATCATGAGGACTATGGAGGAGAACTCGAGGACGTGGCACACCAAGTTAAAGATAGCCTTGTGGGCTGACCGGATAACTCCTAAATCCACTGTTTGCAATTCTCCATATGTTCTAGTATATGTAAGGGAGGCCATGTTACTCATTTCTCTTGAGCTGCCTGCATTAGAGCTAGCCCATCCGCTGGAGCTGCTGGAAGATGAACCTATGAATGTGAGATTGACAGAACTCATTGTGCTTGAGGAGATAAGGGACCTTGCAATGAAAACATTGGAGGCACATCAAGCTCGGGTCAAGAAGGCTTTTGACAAGAGAGCTACAACAAAGACTTTCAAGGAAGGAGACCTAGTTCTAAAATGGGACTCAAACAAGGCCAAACCAGGCAACCATACCAAGTTTGACAGCTTATGGAGTGGTCTTTACTTGATCCACAGATGCAAACAACATAACGCTTTCCAGCTTGCCCAATTAGACGGAGAGGTATTACCAATCCCAGTCAATGGGATCCATTTGAAGCCTTGCTATTGAAAGTTTGCGGCCGTTGTATATATTTCTGTACACTTCTTTTAGTTTTCTTCTGTGTTTTCCTCTAAGTGCCTGGTGCACATCTTTTTCAGTTGTGTGTTTTCCCTTCCCTAAGTGCCATGGGCACAGTTTGTTTCGTTTCAGTTGTCTTTGTTGCTTCAAGGGAGATTTCCAGAAAGAGCTAGCTTCGTGCAAAAGCAACGACTCCACACCCAATGGATTGAACAAAGCAAATGAGTTGGGTTCTCAAGCATAGCAGGATGCTTCCCTGTGAATCGTCAGAAATGTTGGCCATTTTTTGGCCCACATGTCAAAGTTTACCTAAGTATGGAAAGGGAGCTTTCAGGCAAGAAAATGGTAATCCTTTGGGAGAACTTCGGGTTTTCCAGTAGTGACAACTTCGAGTTTTTTGAAGGCACAGTGCAAATCAGGTTTCCAGCAGTGCTTAGTTTCTAAATGTTTCATAAGTAGAAGTAATTCGGGTTTACAAACCTGAATCACTCATAGACAGTGTATTTCGAGTCCTCCAAGGGGCACTACTTGGTTACTTTATAAGTTGTGAACAGTCAAAAACCTGAAATAAGTAAAGGGGTTTGACAAACCCGATTTGGTCTTGAAAAATGGTGCTTCTCAGGGTCTTCAAGAGACGAGTCTTTTTCAAAAATCTGAAAGGCATTTTCAAAATGCCGAAGGGTTTTTTTAGGGCAAAAAGGGACCAATCAACTTTTTCAAAGGTACACTTCAACTTTTCCGAAGGGCTTTTTCTTCTCCAAGTGGACAGTTGTAATTTTATTGAAGGGTATGTTACCCTTTGGGAGGACCATTTCAAAATTCCCGAAGGGTATCTTTCCCTTCGGGAGGATCATTTATAGAAATCTGAAGGGACATGCAGAAAGCCCAAAGTGTCTCTTATCCTTCGGTAAAGTCCATTATGAAAAGCCCGAAGGGTAGTTTCCAAAGACAGACGCAGACAAAAAGTCCGAAGGAATTCCTTTGGACAAATTGTCCGAAGAAATTCCTTCGGGAGATTTCCCTGAAAGAAATAAGTCGAGAGAGAAGCCCGAGACCAAGTGTCCGAAGGAAATAACAGGGCAATGGACTTCAAAATCAGGGTAAGCGACTAGCCGTTGGAAGTAACTGGGTTTGAAAAGCCCGAAGTCTTAAGGCTTGGGAAGCAACAAAGTGAGAAGACTTCAAGATGGACAAGCCCGAAGTAAGTAGACTTAGAGAACCCGACTTACTCTGCATAGAGTAAATCGGGTTTCTCAAAGTAATCTACTTATAAGGCTTAATAAGCGAAAGATCTGAGAAAGTTTGAAGTTGGAGAGGTTAAAGAACTCGAATTACTCTGCATAGAGTAAATCGGGATTCTCCGAGGGCTTGACTTAAGCTTGGTTTGGCAACGCTAGAATCATGATGCAACGAATGGAAGGCTGCCATGTGGCACAATTGGAGTAGAAAGGGCCAATCAGTAAAGGACAAGTGGCACAAAGATGTTCAATAAACATGGGAGAGTCTGAGTGGCTGGTAGCTGGAAGTTATGAAGGCTCCCATCCGCCATGGTTCATTGCTCGCAATCGTCGTTCGACGCTTAAATGTGTCACCCCGAGAAGAAACATTCCAGCGGCTCATAGCATGACTTTTCAGACTCGTCAAAGAAAGTCTTAAAGATGGGAGGGGCTTAAGAGTATTGGGCGGCGATTTGGAATGACGCATTTATGAACATCAGGGAAGGACAACAAGAGGTGCCATCCATCTGTGACTTCTTTCCTCCCTTTCTCTTTTTCCCCTTTCCTTATAAATAGAGGCCTTGGAGCCTAGAAATGTATCCTCGCACTAGTGATAAAATCACTCTGTAGAAATTGCTTTGTAAAAGACTCTTTTGAAGCAATATAAGGAAAATTTTTCTGTTTCTAGTCAAAGAGAAATGTGCATTTTTGGTTTTATTTGCAGAATGTATGATTATTGTTCATCACTTGCGTTAGCACCTTGCTTTTGACTCTTTCAGTTTTATGTGGGATTGTGTGAAGTGTCTGTGTCTAGTTCCCTTTGAAGTCTAATAACTTAGTGTTTCTCGTAGACCTATTTTGTTTTTCTTCAAAGCGTAAAGCTTTCCTTCGACCTCCACGCAAAAGCTCCCTGCCTATGGCCCTAAGATAGAACCAGAATAAACATGCATTTTGTTTAGCTTCATCAGTAGTTTGCTCTTTTCCAGACCAAGTGGATCACTCTTTTTTGGTGCATCACCTCCCATTAGCTTAGATTTCTTTTAAAATAATCCTCTTACCCCTTTTTCTTGGCCATTAGTATAATTTAGTGTAGAAATCAAGGATTTGAAGTGAATCACCTGAAGAACTAGCCTCATAAAAAGTCTAGAGGTTCAACCTCATCGTAGGACAACCACATCCTGAGGTTGTTCCCATGCTTATAGCTGGAAGTGAGAGAGCCTGAAGAACTCTCTCACAAGGGTGCAAATCCAGTTTATAACAGGACCACCAAGACTAGGCACAAACTTGAGTAGCTTGGTGTGATTGTTTCCTCCAGATGCTGCCATAAATGCAAATGCAATCACCAACATACTGTGTACTCAGCGATAGTCAACAAACTAGCAAAGGCATTCATATGACTGATCTTGGAATTCAAGGTGCACATACAACTCCATGAGGACTCTACGACTGGGCTGTTCAGCTCAACACCTTTGTCATTAATGCTTGATAATACATTCTTCATTTGACATCAATGACAATATTTCAGACATCAATCTCCTTTTAGACCACATCTATTAATGATACTCAAATTGCCAACAATCTCCCCCTTTGTCATTGATGGCAAAACATTCTCAGAATGACTTCTCTTCTTCATTTTGCTCTCTCCCTTTGACATTATGACAGTCTTTGCCATAATATGAAAACGGGTTGCCCCTGTTCTGGTATCTTGGCTGTTCTGATCCTTGGACCTGACAGGCTAGAACACTTTGAGAGAAACTCCCCCTTAGGCAATGGCACATCTGCTTGAACTCTTACTCGGACACATTCAAATTCTAGCTCCCCTGGCTCCATTATTCTTCAAAGGATCATTTATATAGCATTGGTCTGAAAGACCAATCAATAATCTACATATCTCTATATAGATAGGCATAATGATCTAGAGCCAACACACCTTTTTCTCCTCCTTTGACATCAAATGGTAAAGGGACTGCAACTTTCTCACTAGATTGCCTTTACTCTTAATCTAGGGGTTAAGAATGTTCTTGAAATGCTCCCCCTGGACTCGTGCCCTATCACTAGAATCTAGTGATGTGGTGTGGAAGTTACCACTCCCAAACTTTTCTCTTAGATACTCAAATTGCTCCTTGCAAAGAGGCTTGGTGAATATATTTGCAATTTGATCTTTTGTTGGCACATACTCCATTATGACCTCTTGATCTGCAACCTTTTCTCTCAAAAAATGATATTTGATGGATATATGCTTGGCCATGGAATGCATCACTGGATTCTTGGATATGTTTATCGCACTTGAGCTATCACAAAATATAGAAATAGGTATTTGGTATTCTACCTTAATGTCTTTGAGAGTCTGCTTCATCCACAAGACTTGGGTGCAACATACTGCTGCTGCTACGTACTCTACTTCTACTGTAGAAAGTGTAATTGACTCTTGTTTTTTGCTCAGCCATGACACAAGTCTATTTCTAAGGAAAAATGCACACCACTAGTGCTTATCTTGTCATCCACACTTCCTGCCCAATCAACGTCTGCATATGCAATCAAAGTGAGATCTTCACTTGTAGGGTACCACAGGTCATAATCAATTGTGCTCTTGATGTATCTGAAGATTCTTTTCACAGTGTTGACATGTGATTCCTTAGGAGCTGCTTGAAATCTCGCAACCATGCATACTGCTTGCATGATGTCTGGTCTAGATGTAGTTAGATACAACAGGGTACTTATCATTGATCTGTACATGGTATTATTTGCATCAAGGGACTTATTTTCTTTGCTCAGTTTGCCCCTAGTTATCATGGGAGTACTAACTGGTTTGCTGTCTTCCATTCCAAACTTTTTGAGCATCTCCTTTGCATACTTGGTTTGAGATATGAATATCCCTTCATTGGATTGAGCAATTTGTAGACCAAGAAAGAAGGAAAGTTCTCCCAGCATAGACATTTCCAATTCACTTTGCATTTGTGTCGCAAATTTTTTGCACATATCACTATTGCCACCTCCAAAGATGATATCATCTACATAGACAACTGTAGTATCCCTTGCAAAATCTGCCCTTAATTTTTTGATTTGTATACTTGAAAATTTTGTCAACACTTGTCTTGCAAACTGATATCAAAATATAATATCGTCTTCTTGTTCCAATGAAACTTTTAAGATGCAAAGGATAACTTTCTACTTCAATGCCAATGACAACTAATAACAGAAGATGAAATGCAAATGTATTTTGGTATTTTTCAATGCCAATAGATGCCTAAATAGTATGCAAATGTGTAGCTGTTGTCAACCTGGAGTTGCACCCTGAATCGAAGACGTGCTGAAATGGCTAATCCTCTCTTCGATTAAAACAATGAGATCTCACGAGGGTGGGTGCCTCAATGGTGAGAAGAACCTCCAGAGAAGGCGGGTTCCTGTAAGATGTGTCAATGAGGATCTCTACTCTACACTGCGGACTACCATGGAAAAGGGAGAAGGAAACTTGAAGGAAAAATCCTACCTAATGATGGTGATACACCAGAATGTTGATCCATCCTACTTGGAACCTTGAACACTGAACAAACAAGAGAAAAGGAAGACCTTTGATTTTAGTTGATCACTATGCATAATTATTTTATGAGAAGGTTTGATCCAATGACAAAACGTGAAGGAAAACGATGGAGAGAGGTCTGATACAAGACACTATGCAGCCACCTAACATCAACTTACAGCTTCAGCATAAGACCTATAAAACACTGAATATGACTTGCATAACATGATAAGCTAGCAACTAGGTACAAATCAAAATTTGGGTAGGGAGAGAAATCTACCATGTATGCAAATTGTTGAATGAATGTACACTATGCCAGCATTTGAATCTGAAAATACGGTCTTTCTATTGATTAAAGAGGTCACACAACTCACCAATGGCAATCTGGTCTTACCAAGAGAGGGATCTTTTTTACAAGGCTGAAAAACCATTAATATAGAAAATTATAAAAAGCTAAGAGATTGGCGTTTGAAAATAGAGAGGGAGTAAACTCAAACCAACTCAGCCTTTATAAAAGTCTATTTTGTCTTGCATGAAAATTCCTTGCGTTGAAAAGTGGACGGTGGGCTCAAACGTTTGACTTTGCTTATGCATGATCGGTTGATTCATGTCTAAAATTAGAGACTAGCTCTTTGGCGTTTGAAAGTGGATGGCTGGGCTTGTTAAAACGTCCACCTCTCTTTGCATGGAAATCCACGTTAAGAGTCAATAGATGAGCTCGACTCTGACTGTGGGAACGTTTGGAAGAGCGTGACTTTGACTAGTCAAACTGTGGGTCAACTGAAACTTAGAAATCTGTCAAAAATAGCCCTTGTTCGCATGTATTTTCTCTTATTTTGGTCTGCTTGTTCGTGTCTATTTTTTGGTGGGATTCTATTTTTGGATTATTTTGTCTATATTTCCTCGGATTTCTTGGCTATTCCCTTAGCCTAATTCTTTCGGATATTCTTTTTTATCTATGGATTTCCTTTGGTCTCGGATTTTCTTCGGATATTCTGCTTTCTCTGTATATATTATCTTCGGATTTTTTGGCTATCTCCTTGGTCTTATATTCCTTCGGATTTCTTTCTTGCCAATTTTTCCAATTTTATTCTCTTTGGCTCTTATGTCTTGCCCCCTGGATTTACCTTTGGTTTTCTTGCGGACTTTTATTATCTCCTTGGCTTTATTATTTTTTAACCCTTTTCGTTGATTTGTTTGCATTTTTTTCAAAGGAATCCTTCGGACAAAAAGTTCGAAGGAATTTCTTCGGACTTTTTGTCTGAAGGATATCTTTCCTTCTAAATTTTTCTTTTCCTTCTTTATTCCCTCGGCTTTTTTTGCTTTGACTTCCTGCGGTCTTTGTTTGGTCCATTTCCTTTGGAATTCCATTGACCCTTGGTTTATTCTTTCATTTGGACTTTTATCTTACGGAAAAAATGTTAGTCTCCTTTGTGTTTGACAATTATTCCAAATGAATCCTTCGGACTCTTCATTGGCACCTACTTTGGATTCTTCATTGCTTGTTACTTATAAAAAGAGACAAGTCATTCACCTTGGGAAACTCGAAATGCACTATCCTGAGTAATTCGGGTTTCTAAACCCGAATTACTTCCGCTGATAAAACTTTCATAAGCAAAGCACTTCTCAAAACCCGATTTGCACTGTCAAGAGTAATTCGGGTTTTCCAACCCGGATTACTTTTGCTGATAAAACTTTCATAAGCAAAGCACTTCTCAAAACCCGATTTGCACTGTCAAGAGTAATTCGGGTTTTCCAACCGGGATTACTTTTGCTGAGGGGTTTCAACTGTTGATTACTCATAAAGTGAAGTAAGTTGCATCTCTTGTAAAACCTGAAGACTTCTTCCAAAAAACCCAAAGTCTTCTGCTGTGTAAAACCCGAAGGCTTGCTTGAATGCCCACCCTCTCACACTTAGGCAAAATTTTGGTATGTAGGCCAAAAAATGGCCAACAGTAGCTACAGCCATGAGACATTTTGACAAACAATTAGCATGCAAATTAAATGCTGATTATGAATGCTATAGAGATGAACATTACATCGAACACATGGCATGCAACTTATAACTCCTTATTGAATGTAATTCCAAGTACAATGATAATCTGAATAGCCAAGACTCTTGGCTTACAATGAATATCCAATACAATGCCAAATCTGATTGAGAATGTTACCTACAACAACAAGACTAAATGACTGAAATGATAATGCAAATTACTTCAGAATTACAAGAGGAACCTGATTATGAAGTCTTCTAAATCGATGTAGAGAAAACAGCCTTTGGAGGATGTAATGACGGTTTCTTGATGCCAAACCAAGCCTCTATATGAGCCGCTCGTGTTTTCAGACTTGCCCTCTGAGATGAAATAATATGCAGCCTTAAAGACCCCACTTAAGCACTGAAAATGATTGTAGGGCCCTCAAGAATGGAGCGCCCAACCTAGGGAATAAAATTGCTGCCTTTTGTGGCCTCCATGAATAAAATTGTGGCTTCTAGGTATGCTGACATAAGGTCTGAAATTACATCAAACTGCTATTATTAAAAATCAGACTTTAATCTTCTTCTCAAATGCCAAAATTGATGCCAATGCCTAGCTGAAAAAATAATACCATTTATTCTCCCTAATTGCCCTAAACAAACTCTAAAATTTGTCAATGAAGAACAAGTAGAAAGTCTGAAGTAACTTCCTTAACTTTGCAACCCTTCGGAGGATCTTTCACAACCTCAATTATGCCAATCAAAAAGAGTTTTCGTTCTCAATGATCGAATGTAGAAACTGCAAAAACTCTTGGCTCCACAATGGACATATCAAAAGCAAAGATCAATTCTTAAATGATTAAAAGCTTAGCCAAGCCCTCTATTTTTTTTTTCCATCCTTCAAGAAGCTTCTAGAATATTAAATTATTTTATTTAAATCACTTTATTAAAGCTCCATCCAATACACATTATATAATTTCAGATTTTAAAATAAACATGAAGATGATGTCGGAATGCCTTGATCTTAGCTCGTCGAAAAGGTCTCGACGAGACGCATCTAACCCCACTTTGAAAATCTCGATCCGACATTGAACCCGAACTTACTAAAAATAGTAAGTACCTCACAAAGCACCCAAAATTGCCACTGATCATGCCAACTGGATCCAAACCAAAACTACACATCCAAATGGCCCATCCAAGGCCAATTCACCATGGTTCCCTAACCAAACTGCTAGTCCACGGAAAACCAATGATGGACTAACACTGTATCTAGAAAGGGGACATTACAACAACAATAATCAACATATGCTCACCTTTTGATCTAAAGTATAAATTGTTGTCTGCACATCCTTTGCTGAAACCTTGTTATTGCAGGTATTGATCCAATCTTGAATACCATGTTCTAGGTCCCTGTTTCAGACCATACAGTGCCTTCTTCAGTCTACACACATAATCTTCTTTATCTACTAGCTGAAAACTTTCTGGTTGTTCAATGTAGACTTTCTCTTCTAAATTTCCATTCAAGAAGGCTGACTTACATCTATTTGATATACTTTGAACTTCTTATGAACAAAAAATGCTAAAAACATTCTTATAGCTTCCAGTCTTGCCACTGGAGCAAATGTCTCTTCAAAGTCTATGCCTTCTACTTGTGCATATCCCTTACACACCAATCTTACTTTGTTTCTTATAACAGCTCCATCTTCATTGAGTTTGTTTTTGTAAACCCATTTTGTTCCTATCATATTCTTGTTTGATGGTCTAGGAACTAATTCCCAAGTTTTGTTCTTTTCTATTTGGCTTAGTTCTTCTTCCATGGCGTTTAACTAGTTTTCATCCTTGTTGGTTTCACTAAAGTTTTTAGGCTCAATTTCTGAAAATAGAGCAAAACTTACTTGCTCCTTGTTCATTGCAGCTCTTCTCCTAGTCTGAACTCTCTCATTTTTGTTGTCAATTATCTACTCCTTGGGATGTTCCTTTTGAACAAACCTTGGAGGTGCCTTTTCACTCTTTTCTTTCTCTTCTTCACTATCTTCTTCATTTTCTGATCCTAAATCTTCAATTTTGATTTCCGCATTAGAGTCAACATGTTTAAAACCTTCTTCGACCTTGACATTGATGCTCTCAACTATTTCATGTAGCCTCTTATTGTAACATACATAGGCTTTTACTATGAGTGGAGTACCCAAGAAAAATTCTCTCATCACATCTTGACTCAAAACTTCCTAGTTTGTCTTTTCTTTTGATGTAGCATTTGCTTCCAAACACTCTAAGTACTTAACAGATGCAGGTTTTCCATACCACAGTTCATATGGGGTTTTATCACTCTTCACCCACAGTTGAACTCTGTTCAAGATGTATACTGCTGTTTGGACTGCTTCTCTCCAATATCCATTAGATAGTTTGGCCTCTTTCAACTTTGTTCTGGCCATCTCTTTAATAGTCCTATTCTTTCTCTCAACAACTCCATTTTGCTTTGGAGTTCTTGCAACAGAGTAGTGCCTTTTAATTCCATGCTTCTCACAATATTCTATGAACTCATTGGAAGTGAATTCTCCACCTTTATTAGATCTCAAACATTTGATCTTTCTTTCTATTTCATTTTTAACCATGGCTCTAAAGATCTTAAATCTTTCAAAGGCATGAGATTTGTCATTCAAAAAGGTTACCCATGTCATTCTTGAGTAATCATCTACAAACAACATGAAGTAATGAACTCTTTTAGATCCTCGTCTTGATAGGACCACAAAGATCAGTATGAACTAATTGTAGAGGCTTTGTAGTTGCATATTCTTTTGTTTGAAACTTGACCCTTGTTTGCTTGCTTAATTGGCATTCTCTGCATGTAGTATCTGCGGGTTTGGTTATCTTAGGCATATGTCTTACACACTTATTCGTACTCACTTTGACTAAATTATCAAAATTGACATGACCCATTCTCCTATGCCACAACCAGCTTTCATCAACCTTTTCTATGAGGCAACTATTACTGTTTACATCAAGAAGATTGTAGATATTATTCTCGATCCTTCTCCCTTCTACGACTTTTTGCCAGATCTCTTTAGCTTGCAGCCTTTGGCATCAAATATGACTTATATCCATTGTCACACATTTCGCTGACACGCAGTAGATTATGCTTCAGCCTTTCAACATAAAGGACATCATGTGTAGGAAACTTACAATCTATGTGCAGGGTTCCTTTGCCTTTGATTTTAACTGCTTTTATCACTCCCAAACTGACAGTTTCTTCCTTGCACTTGCTCAACTTGGTGAACTTGCTCTTGTCACCAGTCATTTGCTTTGAGCACCCACTATCTATCACCCACAAATTATGCTCTTTGGCATGGACAGCTATTTGAGCAATCAAGGATTGATTTTTCACTCTCCACATTTCCTTAAATCTCTCATATGTCCTTTTCTTTTCTTTATTAATGACTTGTTGGTCAAATTCCACCCCCAAGTTTGCACTTTTCAAATTTGGTCAAGTCCAGTACTTAGCTTTTCTTTGGAAGAAATGTTCTTTGACAAGGCCCACAACAAATGCAATTCTTTTCCTTTCAGAAAGTTCATTTTGGTCTTTGCTATCCCTGTGCCAAAAATTTTCGGGTTTTTGTTTTAAGCCTTTGCCGAATTTTTTCAGACTTTTTGTTCGAAGCTTTTTTCTTAAGTGTATTTCTTTCGGACATTTCGTTTTCAACTTTCCCGAAGGATAAGTCTCCGAGCAGTTACCCTACACATTTTTTCGAAAGATATCTTTTCAAACCCGAAGGGTACTTTGCAACTTCTCTAAAGGCACTTTTCAAGCAGGGTACATTTCAAAAGGTCCGAAGTGTACATTTCAAAAAGTCTGAAGGGTTCTTTTGCAAGAAAATGGATCAAACAAAAATTTTGAATGGTACTTTGCAACTTTTTCGAAGGGTACCTTGCAGCTGAAATGGTCCTCCGCAAAGTTCCGAAAGGTATTTTTCGGGCAAGTGTCCTTTCCAGACGGTCCATTTCACAAAGTCCAAAGGAATTCTTTTGGAAAGATTGTCCGAGGAATTCTTTTGGAAATTTTGTCCAATAAAAAGGGTAAGAGACAAAAAGTCTGAAGAAAAGATCATTTCAGAAAAGTCGAAGGACACTTGCAACTTTTCCGAAGGAATTCTTGCGGAGAAAGTGCCTGAAACAATTTCCCGATGGGCGCTTTTCTAGGTAAGTGTCCACCATAGTTTTTCTGAAGGGTATCCCTCTGCAGCGAAGAGGACCAAACAAAAAAGCCGAAGGAAATGTTTGGGAAGATTGTCCGAAGATAGCCGTTGGGATTCAAACAAAGATGATGGCCTGCAGGAAGTCAATTTTAAACTGCGGAGAATAGCCGTTATTCAAAAAAAGGATGACGGCCTGCAGGAGTCAATTTTAAACTACGGAGAATAGCCGTTGCTATTCAAAAAGACTTGACGGGAACATGAAAGCAGACATGGAGGTAACAAATGGTTGAATCCTGAGCATCTGGTGCAAACAAAACAAGCAAAATGGACAGGTTGACGGTGCGAGTCATTGCTTCCACGAAATCGACAACTACAGGTGTCTGGAGTATAGCGAGCAGTTAGAAAGAACATTTTTTAACTGTCGTCATGAGTTCCATTTCCTCAGCAATGCAATATGTCGGCTTCTCTATTTTCAGTTTCAAATGCTCATGGATGATCTTTGATAGAAGCAGTTCCCTGTGCCACTCTTGAAGGTTTTATGCCCACTTGCCACCATTCTCATGACTTGTTTTGGACAAGTAGAACTATTGGCATGGCATGGCTCGCTCATCCATTTCTCTCATGTATCTGTAACCGATTTTCATGTCGATGACACATGTCTTTATGTCTCTTCAACATCTCTTCCATCCTCTTCCTCAAAGTTCTATAAATTGAGCCATTTCGGCCATTGCAGGGTGACCACATTTCTGGTATGGCGAAGCCCTGCTAAAATGACATTGCACTTTGCTTTTGAACATTGAATACAAGACCAATTCTGAGTTGTGAACTTTTGTCTGAGTATGTGAGTGATGTATAGTGGAGCCAAGTGATAGCATCATTCTTACTCCCTTTACCTTTTATGTTTGAACAAAAGTTCTGATTTTAATAGGTCATGTGAAGTGTGTTAAATGCATTAAACTCTCTTTCAAGTATGCAGTTGTATCTATGGTGTGCAATCTACCCCTTAGGTCGATTATCTTGTTGTCTCAAGCATGTTACCTTCACATTGAAACACTATGTTAGTATCTTTCAATGCATGGAATTAGTCTTGGAAAGCATTGTTATTCAGTAGAAGTGTGATAGTCAGTGGGATAAATTCTTGGTGGATCACCTCTTTAGCATAGTTTTTTGTTTTATGCAAACTCTTGACTCTTTTCATGAACAAGCATTAGATTAGGTGATAGACACTTAGAGAAGAATTCAGGGAGCTAGCGCTTTTCAATCCTAAAGACTCATCTCTCCTACAAGTTCCCACAAACTTGAGGGATGATTCAATGTTGCATCAAATTGAAGGAGCTTTATAGAGCGTCCTAGGGTGCACAATTTGATGACAATAGGACCTTTGTTCTCATTAGGAGACTTGCCTTTTTTTACATTGTTTATTTTTGACATTGCAAAGTTAGTCCTACAATACATGGCTATGTGACCAAAGTTATTGCAATAGTAGCATATCGTACTTGAATCTAACAGAGAGCAAATGAGTTTCTATTTACAAAATTACTTCTCCTCGTAGGTACAACTCTACATTCAATAGCCCTATGACCAAACTGATTACAACTGTAACAATAACCATAAAAGGATGAATACAACCCGATCATAACATTTTTTGGTGCAGTATATTGAACTTTCATACGATTTTGTTTCTTCAAGTCTACCACTTTAGTATATCTTTCTGCATCTTTGATTTCAGGTTTCTTTTTATAATTTTTTCTCCTCACCTTATCTTTGTTTGGATCATTCTTAGTGTCCTTGCTGACCTTCTCTTTCTTTGCTTTTGCTTCTCCTCCTATCTTGCAATTATCATATAGGTTTTTTGACGTACTAGTTGAGGAACCTTTTCCTTTCTCATATCCAAGACTTGATTTTTCATTTGAGGGCTTTTGAGTGCTAATTAGTTCATTAAGAATGTCTGATCCTTTTGTCAAATTTAGACTTCTATCTAATTGGCCTTTTGCCTTCTCAAGTTCTTTTCTCAAGGCTACTATTTCTGCCTCAAACTTCATCCATTCTTTAGATTTGGACTGGAGATCCATCTTGACTACTATTCTTTTAGCCTCCTCACATTGAGTTTTTAGAACCACTATCTTTTGTTCAGATTTTTCAAATTTTTTTTGCCTAAGCTTCTTCTGTTTTGAGTTCTCTTTTCTTAGTTTCTCAATCTCTTCTAGACCACAAACAAGTTTATCTTTTAAATCAATTTCACCTTCCTCTTTTTCATCCTAATTCTCATCTTCGTTTTGTTTTTGATTTATGGAAGTGGATTCCTCTGTTATGAACAGGAATTCATTTCCCTTAGCTACAAAAGCACAGCCATGATCATCATCAGAGCTATCACTTTCACTATCTTTCATTGAGTCGCTGTCTTCTTTTGTGTATAACCCTTTCTTACTCTTGAAGAAGTTCTTTCTTTTTGCATAGTGGGGTTTCACCTTTTTGTTGCTCTCTACTTGCTCAGAATTGTCTTTTTTATTATAAGGACATTTGGTAGCAAGTGTCCTACCTTACCACAGTTAAAGCATTTGAACGGTAGCTTACCTTTGTATTTTCCTGATCCTCTCTTTAGTTTTCTGACAAAGTTAGCTTCTTCTCCATCAGTCTCCTCAGATTTAGACATAGATGTTTCTTCTTTTACCTGCTTTGCTACTTTGAATGCAACTTCTCTTTTAAAAGTGTCAGTCTCCCATTCTCATCTCATACGCTGTGAATGTTCCATGTAACTCATCAACAGTGAGTTTGTCCAAATCTCTTGCTTCCTCTATTGCAGAAATTTTCAAATCATATCTTGATGGCAACGATCTTAAGATCTTCTTGACTATGGTTGACTCTTCCATTTTTTCACCAAGACCTCTGATTGCATTCACTATTTCATCTACCTTGAGGAGGTAGTCGGCAATCTTTTCCTCTTCATTCATATTAAGATTCTCAAACTGCCCTTTGTATGTTTGTAGCTTGGCTTGTTTCACCTTGTCATCTCCTTCATAGATGCTCTTTAACTTGTCCTAGATGTCTTTTGCACTCTGACAGTGCATAACTTTGACGAACTTTGAGTTTGACAGTCCACACAGAATGGGATTCTATGCCTTGGCATTGTTCTCATATGCCTTCTTGGCAGCGTGATTAGTAGGAGTTATAGTAGGAGCTGTGTATCCATTTATCACAGACATCCATACATCAAACTCTAATGAGGATATATATGTTTTCATTCGTATACTCCAGAAAGCGTAGTTGGATCCATCAAAGAGATGCTTTGTTTGAGGAGGATCCTTCTTGACTAGCCATTGTGTTCGCTAACCAAGATCTACCTAAGACGATTAAGCTTCTCCTATGTTAACCTAGGCTTTGATACCAATTGTTGAACACAACTATCTATTGAGAAGGGGGGTGAATCAGTAGATCATTTAAAATTAGTTTTTTAAACCTTTTAGAGAAGATACAGATGCATATGCATATTAAAGAACAGATGCAAAGATCACACACACACACAAAAACACATTACATCAGATTTATATGTGAAAAACCCAAAGGGAAAAACCATGGTGAGAGTAACTGCTAGAATCTATTGTTCTAATTCACCCTCACAGTTAAATGCCTCACTGGGAAAAACACACTGGCTACAAGATTTAAGGGCACCAACCCTAAAGAGACACCAATCCCCTAACTGAGCACCAACTCAGTTTGACTGACGACACCAACCGATCAAAACTATGGAGCTACAACTCCTGTATACAAGATAGATTCATAAAATAAAACCCGTTTTTTTTCTCTGTTACAAGTCTGGTGTGTAATTGCTTAATCTCTGCACATTCTCCATGTGCCCTTTCTTCCTCTCTACCTCACTCTCTTTGTGTCTGGATATACCCTTTTAGACACACTTCATCTCTCTATCCCTCTAAATTTTACTCTGTGTTTGCATACGTCTCCAATTGACACACTTCGAGTCGCTCTAGTAACACCTTTTGCAATTGCAACAACATGTGACAATGTTCTAGATGTCATATAAATAGACAATGAATCTAGGGTTTCATGTCTTCAATGTGTTCACACTTCGACTACATTCATTTATCCCCCTTTTGGATTTTTCTCCATTATGACTTGCCCTGCTAATTTCCCGCATCTCAGTTCATACCTCACGTCGTAATGTTCAAGTCTCTTTTACTATCTATGGCAACTGCTGGATTCAAGTCATAAATGCGCAGCCTCCTTAAACATAGATTGATCGATTGGATCAATCATTCTCGAGCTCCGTGTAGACATTTCGAGTTCATCATCAGTTCTGTCTGTTCCTCCACTTGATCGTTAGAACATATTAAATACAAGCCTTTGATTTCTTTATTCGCTCCATCCCTAAGCTCTTTTGCTCCGTCAGATCCTTGTATGCATTAGTTCAACTTTTGAAATGCATCCGTTGATCTCTCTACCACAAGTCGTTGGATCTCCAAAATAGCATGTATTTTACCTTGCTCTTTCATTAACCGTCGAGCTCCTTTTTGCATCTCACTATCTCCTATATAATTGGGTCACTTTCGCTCCTTTCGATTTACTCAAACATGCTCGATCCATAATCTCCCGTTGTGTTGATAATCATCGATCACCTTGTTCCACTGTGTCCTCGCGCTCCATTGGATCTTTCTCATCCAGATTTTCGCATGCCGTTCGATCTTTGAAGATGCATGATCTTTATATTGGTTTGGTCGTTAAACTTCGGCATGTTGACCTCATCTCATTTTCTTCAGCGTTCATGTATTGCTTTCGCTCCTTTGATCTCTTCAGAGTTGCTCGACCTTTAACTCGCCTTGATCCTTCGGCACTTGTGAAAATGCCCTAATATTGTGAGTGACCGATACTTCTTCCAACATATCCTTCAGAAACTTTGTAAGTGTCCACTCCATCCGAAAATATCCTTCAGGACCTTAGTTGCAGGGCCTTCTACCTTACACAAATTCTCCAAAAGAATCGTCAATGCCCTTCTTCCGAAAGTGTCCTTCAGGACTTCTACAAGTGACCTATTCGAAACTTTTGCTCGAGACACATCTTTCAAAACTTGTGTAAATTGACCATTTGGAGCCTTTGTTTGGGTCACATGCCCTTCAGAGGTTTGGCAATGTACCCTTCGGAACCTTTTGTTGCGGCCTTTTCGTCTATAAGGGGCTTCCGGACAATTTTCCTGACAAAATGCCAAGTGTCTTTTTCTTTCGGCATTTTTGCAATGTGCCTTTCAGGGCTTCTCAAAATGCCCTTCGAAAACTTTGCAGGATACACTTCGGAACTGTTGTAAATGTACCCTTCAGAAACTTTGATCGGGTCACTTACACTTCGGCATTTTTGCAAAGCTCCCTTTGGAACTTTTGTTCAAGACCCATTTTCTTTGGGACTTTGTTGAGGATAAATTGTCCGACAAGGTCCAGACCATTTTCCCGAAAGAATTCCAAAGCTTCAGAATAATTTTTGTGGGCTTTTTGTCCGAAGAGTCTTCAACAATTTTCCGAAAGAATTTCCTTTACCATCCTTTACCATTATTTTTGAAAGAATTACCCGAGTCACTTCTTTTGAAATAATTTTCCAGACAAATGCAAAGGTGCAAAATTGACTAAGTATGGAAACTTAGTAGGCTTTTAGTTGAGGGACAACCTTATGCATTTGTAACATTTGCTCTACTCATCCTTAACACATGAAACTTGGACCACCAAGACTAGGCACAACCCTGAGTAGCTTGGTGTGATTGTTTCTTCCAGATGTTGCTATTGTCAACTTGGAGCTGCGCCCTGATTCGAAGACGTGCGCAAAGCGGCCAGTCTTCTATCTGGTTGAAACAATGGGATCTTCCCACGAGGGTGGGTGCCTCAATAGTGAGAAGAACCTCCAGAGAAGGTTGGTTCCTATATGATGTATCAATTAGGATCTCTACTCTATGCTGCGGACTACCATGGAAAAGGGATAATGAAAACTTAAAGGGGAAATCCTACCTAAAAGGGTGATACACCAGAATTTTGATCTTACTCAACTTGGAACCTTGAACACTGAACGAACAAGGGAGAAGGAAGACCTTAGACTTCAATCAATCACTTATGCATAAGCAATTCATGTAGAGGTTCGATCCAATAACTAAAACCTGAGGGAAAACGATGGAGAGAGGTCTGATAAAAGACACTTTGCGGCCACCTAACATCCACTTACAGTTTCAGCAAAAGACGATAAAAAACACTGAACATGACCTGCACAAGGATAATCTAGCAACTAGGTATGAAACAAAATTTGGGAAGGGAGAGAAATCTACCACTTATGCAAATTGCTGAAGAAATATACACTATGTCAACGCTTGAAATCTGAAAGTATAGTCCTTATTGATCGAAGAGGTTACACAACTCACCAATGGCAGTTTGGTCTAACCAAGAGAGATTGGATTTTTTTTAATCAAGGCTGAAAGCCATTATATAGAAATTTACAAGAGGCCAAAGATTGGCGTAGAAACTTGAAGAGAAAAATTCACTTTAGTTAACTCAAGGCTTTACTTGGCCTTTCAATAAAATATATTTTCCCTTTTGTCTTTGCATGAAGCTTCTTCGCTTGATGAAGCGAATTTATCTTTGTTATGAACTGCCCACCTCCTTTTGCATGGAAATCTACACAAATGTTAAATTTAGAACTCCACGTGAGTTGCTTGATTTCCAAGTTGTAGCGTTTGAAAACTGAGTTAACCGTTATTTAAGCTGAGTTGGACGAAGAGACCATTTTCCTTCGCATGGAAAGCTTATAGTGGATGTGGCGTTTTAATCAATTAGTCAACTCTAAATCTGGAATAGTCAACTCGTCATTCGAATTTGGGACTCATGTTGAAACTGATTTAGACCTTCGTATGCATGAGTTGACTGGAGATGAACAGGGCTTTAATAATCAGTCAACTGAAGCTTTGACTGATGTTCAAAAATAGCTCCGATGTTCGAAAATAGCTCCGATGTTTGCATGTATTTCGTTCTATTCTGGTCTTCTTGTTCTCGTCTATCTCTGGCAGGATTTCGTATTCAACTCTTTCGTTGGATTATCTATTTTCTATTCTCTTTTGCATAGTCAGCCTCCATTTATTTTGGATTTCCTGTTGTCTCCTTGGTTTCAACGGTTACTTCCCGCGGTCAAAATTTGACGGCTTGCGGGACGTCACCGGAAGCTTTATTTCTTCGGACTTCCGCTTGTTACTTTCCCGCGGCTTTCTTTCCTTGGCATCTTTCCCGCGGACAAAAAGTCCGCAAGAATTATCTTAGTCTCTGGCCTTCGGAATTCTTTCGGGTTTTTTGGTCGGTCTTTTCTCCAAATTTTGTCCGAATGAATTCCTTCGGACAAAAGTCCGAAGGATATCTTCTTGCTTGCACGTCATTTTCTGCGGCCTTCCTCATTTCTTCGGACTTTTTGTCCGAAGGAATTCCTTCAGACAAAAATCCGAAAGAATTCATTTTCTTTGCCTTTGCTCTTTGAAATGTCTTTGGTCTTCTCTGTATATTTTTCCGAATTCCTTCGGACTTTTTGTCCGAAGGATTACTTGCCTTTTCTTCCGAAATAGGCCTTTCGGGATTTCAAACGTGCCTTTCCACCGACCAAGTGTCTTCTGCAATCGACCAAGTGTCCTCTGCCCGTGCCCTTCGAAAAAATTGGAGGGCACCTAGGCATTTTGCAACGGTCTCTGATTTGGTCTTGTGCCTGCCCGAAGGGTAGGTGCTCTTCGGGAATATTGGAAGCGACCCTTCCGAAGAGTACCCTGTCCTTCAGAATTCTTGAAACTGCTCCCTTCCAAATTAATCCTTGGCCTCTTCCTTGTGCGGACTTTCTTTGTCTTTTTGGTCTTCTTAATTTCTTCGGACTTTTTGTCTGAAGGAATTCCTTCGGACAAAAGTCCGAAGGTCTCATTATCCGAAGTAAAAACCTTTTTGATGAATCATTCCGAAGGAATTCATGGATCTTCTCAAGGACCCTACCAAAACAATGTACTCATCTTCCTTGGCTAGAGACGTGAATTTTCCGAATGGTGGAAGACAATCTGACTTGTGGAAGAATTGTCAACAGTTGCCATAAATGCAAACGCAGTCACCAACAAACTGTGTACTCAGCCATATTCAACAAACTAGCAAAGGCATTCATATGACTGATCTTGGAATTCAAGGTGCACATACAACTCCGTGAGGACTCTACAACTGGTCTGTTCAGCTCAACACTTTTGTCATTAATGCTTGATAGTACATTCTTCATTTGACATCAATGACAATATTTCAGAC
This sequence comes from Torreya grandis, assembly GCA_037957365.1. NCBI lineage: Eukaryota > Viridiplantae > Streptophyta > Pinopsida > Cupressales > Taxaceae > Torreya > Torreya grandis. The sequence continues at coordinate 5,002,237 of JARHVA010000101.1, forward strand.
ATCAATCTCCTTCTAGACCACATCTATTAATGATACTCAAATTGCCAACATCCAGGGCAATCATGTGTGAAAAGTCAGTGGCCATATACCCATTCAGTGTCTTGGACCAATCCCGGTTCAGTAACACGCTGTATCCTTTTGGAATGTTGACGACCAAGATATCGATGGTACGCTGCACACGTGGTTCAGATGCCAACTGAATGTGCACATTTGTTAATTCTCCAACACATGGGACGGAAGACTTGTCCAATTGTAGGACCACCCTCTTTGACTTATTTGGAGTCAAACCAACTTGCACACAATTGTTGGCATCACATTGGCCAAGGTGTCCGAGTCAATGTAAAGACCCCTGTTGAATTGGCATTTAATTTTCTGTTTTGGGCATTTAGTAATTTCGTCAAACACTTTGTAAACTTGTTCTTGGTTGGTAAGTGTTTTCAGTTTGACTTTCACTTTGAATGATGATGATGAAGGGCTTATAATGTCTTTGACTAACAAAACACTCTTTAACTTAAAAAACACAATGTCTCTAAGTGGAATGAGAATGTTATGCAAGATATACTTTGATTTGTCAATGCAATAAAATCGCTGATATGCATCTACAACTAATAGACATTTAGTCAAACATTTGACATGCATCCTAACTATGCAAAGGAACACCTATAGTAAGCATTTCGACAAACGCTTTGTGTGCAAACTCTTTATGCAAATGAGAAGCTAAAGCCATGAGGAATTATGCCAAACACTTAGCATGCAATCTCTCTATGCAAATAAACACCTACAACAATATGGCATTAAGACAACTAGTTGCCATGCATACTCCAAACTCTATCATGACTGAAACCTGAGCAAATATGAAGCTATAGCAGAAAGGTATTTTGACAAACATGTATTATGCAAACTCCTTTTAATTTGAGATGCTGATGTAACATAACTTGAGTACAAATCAGATTACAATGCTCAACAAAATGACTGATTTCTCACTATATTCATGCCTACAAAAATGACAAAGTCTGCAACTTAATTTCAGACTTGTACTCAGACTTTACAATGCAAGAATAGCAATGAAAAACTTGGTATGAATGCTGATATGGACTGCAGATGGAGTGGCAACAACCTCAGATTTTAATTAGTATTTTTGGAGCCCTCTAAGCATGGAATCGCTCTCCAAACTCCACAAACTTTATTGCCAAGGTCTCCTAAGTGGAGTGCTTGAGTCTCCTAATGAAATCGATGCCAATCAGATATGTCAACTGCCAAAAATTTGATTACTCCATGCTAAGTCGACCTCCATGAATGTTTGCCAATAACCACAAGTTATAGCAATGTGAAAGACTTAAATATCCTCACCCAAACAGCTGCAACCCTTCAGAAGATCTTTCACAAGGTCAATTATGCCAATCAATGGGAGGTTTCATTTCCAATGATCAAAGAAAGTAGAAATTGCAAAAACCCTTGGCTTCCACTTCTCCACAACAACACATCAAAGCAAATATCAAATCCTGGATGATTAGAAGCTTAACTTGACCTTCTTTTATACTCTTTCTCCACCCCTTCAAGAAGCTTCTAGAAATAATATTATTTCACTTAAGTGATTTATATGGTTTAATATTTTATTTAAGTTACTTCAATTATTAAATCCCAAAGTCCAATATTTAAATAAAAATATTAATTTACAGACTTTGAGGCCCAAATGAACTCGGAATTCAGTGATCTATAGCTCGCTAGAAAGGTCTCGACGAGACGCTCCATCTCCAACATTGAAAAACCCAAAACGGATAGAAACCCTAATTTGCCAAAAATAATAAGTCCGAGCCCAGAGTCCAAAATCTCTTTGAAAAGTGTCATACAGGTCCATTGGGTCACCCAAACACCTTGGTGACATTGAAATGCTCTTCTGATTATGTTGTCACCAACCCAGAAAGTCAACTCTAACTGTGCTGCAAGTGAACTCGAAAATGGGGACATTACAGTCTGCCCTTCCCAAAGATTGCTTGTCCTCAAGCAATGCCAATACAACCTCCAATCAATAGACTGAACTGAATTGAAACCAAAAGTGATCCTAGGGTCCCATGTTATTCTCAAAATAGAACCACCACGCCGACGTTGCGCTACTCTGATAAATCCTTCATGCAAGGAGTGGTGAAGCAACTCATCGGAATCCAACTAAACTGTCGTGCCAACCCTGTTACCATCTGGATCCCATACCATAATGTATCCAATCATATCCATAAGGTGCATATAGAAGCCAATTATAGTGCCAACCAAACTGAAAATGCCTTTAACACTGTATAGTAGCTTGGATAACTGTTGGATGACAAACGTAGATACATATGAAAGTGTATCTAACTCTGATATGTCGCTGCCATAGCTTAGAACAGCAACATACGAGCTGAAAATGTCATCACTAATGGTGTCCAACATGCCATCTTGAACCCAAGATGATAGATCATTGGCAAACCAATCCTTATCAAGATAATAGTGAATTACATCATGCCAATTAGCCATTAACACTGTTGTATCATCAATGAAATCAACACATCTATAACTTTACAATGTAGGACAGTCCTCTAAGCAAGAATGATGAATCAATAAACAATGGGTTAGAGCAACATGATCACTATCCATATGATCCGGTAAGCGAGTCTCATTAAAATCAGATTGTGCCCTGTCAATAGCATGTTGTTCCAGCTCTCTAATGGAGTCTAATTCATCACACAAAACTGATTTCCTGTCATCAATATCTTCACTCACATATACCTCTTCATTAGCTAGCCCATGATGAGTGTTTCCAGCTGATTGCCTTCTTTCCTTGACCATTGCCAAGTGTTTTTTTGCTTGGGCAGCCAACATCTTTGCCTTCCTAGCTCTTTGTAACCATCCATCACACATATCTTGTGTCCTCTTAACATCCTCCATGCTATGATGTATAAAATCAGAACCTTTGTGGCTTGAATCCACAATACATTCCTCATGTTTAACACACAAAACTTGAGTGCTAACATTGGAATACTCTATAACATGATCATCTTCATGTGTAAGGGTTGCCAACACATGATTTTGCAAAGATAAGGAACTGCTGTTCCAAATCAGAAAATCTGGACTTGTCTCATACCTTTGTATAGTGTACTCAACATCCTCAAGCATCTCTTCCTTCCTTGAAGCATCTTCTCCATCAAGTGTTGATTGAATATCTGTTTCCCAATGCAATTCACATGTCTCAAGGTTAGATTGATTCTTCACATCATGCCTCTTCTTGACATCTTCAACATGTTGTTCTTTAATGTAACTCTGATTTTTGCTCTCCATAGGATCAGCGATATGCTGGTCACTAGCTGCTGAAAATTCATTGAAAAGATTTTTAGATACTTCACCTGTAGAGATCTCTTGTTTCTCCTTTTTGTTTTGTGATGTAGACCCTTTAAAAATGGATAACATATACCGTGCTAATCTGTCTATGATTGTAGGGTGTGAAAGCAATTCACCCATCCTTTCCTGACTTTGTCTGAGTTTCTCCAATTCTTTCATCATGGCATTTGACTGCTTCTTGGAAATAGTCATGCTGTTCAATTGAACTTCCAAACTGTCGCTGAAACTTACCCCACAGGTTGGAAAGGAACCACTCTGATACCACTGTAAAGACCCCTGCTGAATTGGCCTTTAATTTTCTATTTTGGGCACTTAGTAATTTCGTCAAACACTTTGCTTGTAAACTTGCTCTTGGCTGGTAAGTGTTTTCAGTTTGAATTTCACCTTGAATGATGATGATGAAGTGCTTATAATGTTTTTAACTAACAAAGCACAATGTCTTTATGTGGAATGAGAGTGTTATGCAAGATATACTTTGATTTGTCAATGCAATAAGATCGTTGATATGCATCTACAACTAATAGACATTTAGTCAAACATTTGACATGCATCCTAACTATGCAAAGGAACACCTACAGCAAGTAAGCATTTTGACAAACGCTTTGTGTGCAAACTCCTTATGCAAATGAGAAGCTAAAGCCATGAGGAATTATGCCAACCACTTAGCATGCAAACTCTCTATGCAAATAAACACCTACAACAATATGGCATTAAGACATCTAGTTGTCGTATATACTTCAAACTCTATCATGACTGAAACTTGAGCAAATATGAAGCTACAACAAAAGGGTATTTTGACAAACATGTATTATGCAAACTTCCTTCAATTTGATATGCTGATGTAACATATATTGAGTACAAATCAGATTACAATGCTCAACAAAATGACTGATTTCTCACTATATTCATGCCTACAAAAATGACATAAAGTCTGCAACTTAATTTCATACTTGTACTCAGACTTTACAATGCAATAATAGCAATGAAAAACTTGGTATGAATGCTGATATGAACTGCAGATGGAGTGGCAGCAACCTCAGATTTTTATTAGCATTTTTGGAGCCCTCAAAGCATGAAATTGCCCTCCAAAGTCCACAAACTTTATTGCCAAGGTCTCCTAAGTGGAGCGCTTGAGTCTTCTAATGCAATCGATGCCAATCAGATATGTCAACTGCCAAAAATATGATTACTCCATGCTAAGTCGACCTCCATGAATGTTTGCCAATAACCACAAGTTATAGTAATGTGAAAGAATGAAATATCTCTCACCCAAACAATTGCAACCCTTTAGATCTTTCACAACCTCAGTGATCCCAGTCAATGGGAGGTTTCGTTTCCAATGATCAAAGCAAGTAGAAATTGCAGAAACCCTTGGCTTCCACTTCTCCACAACAACACTCAAAACAAATATCAAATCCTGGATGATTAGAAGCTTAACTTGACCTTTTATACTTTTCTCCACCCCTTCAAGAAACTTCTAGAAATAATATTAAAATAATATTATTTCACTTAAGTGACTTTTATGGTTTAATATTTTAAGTCACTTTAATTATTAAATCCCAAAGTCCAATATTTAAATAAAAATATTAATTTACGGATTTTAAAATGGAGGCCCAAATGAACTCAAAATTCAGTGATCTATAGCTTGTCGGAAAGGTCTCGATGAGACGCTCCATCTCCAACACTGAAAAACCCAAAACAGACATAAATCCTAATTTGCCAAAAATAGCAAGTCCGAGCCCAGAGTCCGAAATCTCTTCAAAAAGTGTCATATAGCTCCATTGGATCACCCGAACACCTTGGTGACATCGAAATACTCTGATTATGTTGTCACCAACCCAGAAAGTCAGTTTTAACTATGCTGCAAGTGAACTCGAAAATGGGGACATTACAGTCAACCAAATAGTTGTGCACTTTCTTTTCGAACATTTGGATCGTCAGTAGAAACAGTGTACTTCAGGTTTATCTTTAAATACCATCACGTTTGGATGCATAGCTTTGGATTTGTTCAATGTAGAGGATCTCCCGATCAGGGCTTTGACCAATAACTCCCTCTTTTCAATGATCTGAGCTAGTTCATGCAGGGTGATATTGGCCTTCATTTTCTTCATGTCATCAACAATGTTGTACCCAACTCTGCCTTGTGGTTCTGTGCTCTACAACTGCTTGTCTCTCCTAGGGGGAGGTGGATTGTTATTGCCCTGAGAATCTGGAGTAGTAGCATTATTATTGGGACGGCTTGAAGTAGTAACAGGTTGATTGCTTCACATAATGTAACTTTTCCTCTAGAACTGCTGGAATGCATGGATCTTGTTTGTATTATCCTCCGGTTCATTATAATTTTCTTCTAGAAATGGGAGATCATAGGTCTCAAAGACCATTGCTATACTGGAATGTCTGGAATCAACAGAGGAAGAAGGTTCTATTTGATGTGCAATGTCTTCTTGCCTCCATCTCCTTCTGAATGATCTCGAACACTGTGCAGAACTCAATACAGTCTAGCTCACCATGTTGTGCAGTGCTATGAACTCGGCACCAATTTGGAAGGGTTGCTTCCATGATGTTGATCTCTGGCATCCTGTTAGGTGGATGTTGTTTTGTATTGTTCCCAGCCTGTTGAAAGGTCTGTTGTACCTATGGAATTCGAAGCTTTGATTGGTATTTTGTCCTCCGGTGTTATCCATGTGTTTCCGCATGTTTAGAAACTCATTGCTTAATTTTTGGACCATCCTCTGGATTGATTCCAATTCTATTTTTGTGGAATCAAAATTAGTACTCTGTGTTGTAGTAGTATTAACCAATATTAGGGACTGGTTCTAGTTTTGTTGGTTAGGCACAAAATTGTTCAAAGAGTTGAGATGTTGATTGAGTGGACCCTGAGTTAAAAGGCAATTGATTATACACCTAATTTTGGTTTTGGGCAAAGGTATTCTGATTTATATTTGGAATCGGACTAAAAGCCGAAAAAAATATGATCAAGACTGAGTGGGGCCAAAGATTGCATCCTAGGGTTCAATTGTTTATCTATGTTGATAACTTCGGCATAAGCCAAAGGCAATGTATCAACATCCATAGCTTTGCATATAAAGACAACAATCACAGGGTCATGAATGTTCTTGTACATCTTGAGAGCCAACGCCTCATTGGGTTTGTAGGCAATCTCAAGTCTATTATACATTTTTTGAAATCTAGCATTGAAGGCTCGGATTGGCTCTCCTCATGCTTGCAAAGTGTTGATAAACAACACTTGCATTGGTGACTTGGCCAAATTGTGCCAAAAAAGTGTTTTGACATTCTTCCTAAGAGATGATTGAACCTTCTGAGACATTAAGAAACCAATCATATGTTACATCTAGCAAAGTGAAGGGAAATAGTTTGCATGCCATGTCTTCGTGGATTACATTCAATATCCCTAAAGTAGTTTTAAAGGCCTTAATATGTTATTCAACAGTCCTTCCTCTCGAGGGCGAAAAGGGAGGAAGATTGTGATGTCCCCTTTTCATATAATTTTAATAATTAATAAAATTGCCTTAATAGTGATTTTAATTATTCGAAAATATAAGGCAATTTAATTAATTATTAAAATAGAACTATCTTGGATAATTATAGAATTACCGAAAAAGTGGTTTTAACCATTTGAAAAATTAAGGTAATTTCAATAATTATTGTAAGGGGTTTTATAATTAATAAATTGTTTGAAAAGTGATTTTTATCACTTCAATTATTAGAGCAATTTAATTAATTATTAAAGCAAGGACCTAATATAAAATAATAATTTAATTTGCCAAAAAGTAATTTTAATTACTAATTTATCGAGGCAAGTTATTTAATTAATTCAAAAAAGTCTAAAATGAAATTAAACGGAATGTCGGCTCAGGAGTTAAAGCAAAGAAAGAAAAAGATATTCTAAAAAAGGCAAGTGAAGCTTATGAGGTATTTTACCTTCCCAAGGTGGTTCGCCCCCTTTTGAAAGTGTTGGCAATTTGAGTGTTATGGTGTACAAGGAGATTGTTGTCTATGATATTGTCATTGATGTCAAATGATGAATGTTCCATCAAGCATTAATGACAAAGGTGTTGAGTTGTGTTGAGCTGAACAGATCAGTTGTAGAGTCCTCATGGAGGTTGAATGTGCATCTTGACTTCCAAGAGCAGTCATATGAATGTCTTTGCTTGCTTGTTGAATGTGGCTGGGTACATAGGTTGTTGGTGACTACACTTGCATACATAGCAGCGTCCGGAGGAATCGATCACACTAAGCAGTTGAACGGTATGTGAACACTTAGTCGATTTCACAAGCTTGGTCAATTCTTTCAGAAATATTGGTCTAAGTTCTAATGCATAAGGTTGTGTGTGCAATGTTTCAACACTTAGTCGATTTTACGAGCTTGATTTATTCTTTCGGAAAAAGTATCTTAGTCATTTCTTTCGGAAAAATGTGGTAGTCATTTCTTTCGAAAAAATGTGTTGAGTCATTTCTTTTTGAAAAAATGTGTTGAGTCTTTTCTTTCGGAAAAATGTGACGAGTCATTTCTTTTAGCGATATTGGTGAAGGCAATTTTTTTGGGAAAATCGGTTAAGTTCTTGTCGGACAAAAGGTCCAAAGAAAATAGGTCAAATGGTTAAGTCAATTCTTTCAGCGATTTTGGTGAGTCTTTATCGGACAAATTGTCCGCAACAAAGTTTTCGAAGGGCAAGTGGACCATTCAAATGTGCTGAAGCGTGTTTTGCAAAAGGCCGAAGGGTATGTGGACACTTGCATAAATGCCGAAGGGTAGTTTGCGAAAAGTCTGAAGGGCAAGTGGACCGTTCAAATGTGCCGAAGGGTAGTTTGCGGAAAGTCCGAAGGGCAAGTGGATTGTTCAAATGTATCGGAGGGTAGTTTGTAGAAAGTTCGAAGGGCAAGTGGACCGTTCAAATGTGCCAAAGGGTAGTTTGCAGAAAGGCCGAAGGGTATGGGGACCTTTATAGAAAAGCCGAAGGGTATGTGGACGTTTACAAGAATTCTGAAGGGAAATCGAACAAAAAGCCCACGGAAATTGTCCCAAATGGTACTCAGAGAAAAAATCCGCAGAAATTGTCCCAAATGGGACTCAGACAAAAAATCCGCAGAAATTGTCCCAAAGGGGACTCAGACAAAAAGTCTGCGGAAATTGTCTCGAAGGGGACTTGGACAAAAAACTCGCGGGAAATTGATTTTGAAGGGAACTTTGACAAAAGGCTGCAACAAATTTGTCCGAAGGATAAAGTTCGAATGAATAGAGGACACTCGCAAAGGTTTTCGAAAGGCATATTGGCAAAGATAAAGATCGAGCATATCAAATATAATTGAAATGAGCGAAAGCGAACCAATCATATAGAAGATATCGAGATGCGAGAAAAAGCTCGACGATTAACACAAGAAAGATTGACGGTTTTGAAGAAATAGGGCATACATCTGATGGTTCAAGATAGACAGTGATTGGCGCCAAAGACAAGATGAATAATCCTTAATTAAAGACATGACCAGACAAACGGTGAGCTCGAAAAGTCTACACGGAGCTCGAGATTGATTGATCCAACTTGATTAAGGAAATGGCGTAGTAATGACCTGAATCCGGTAGTTGCCAAACATAGTAAAGGGACTTGACCATTGCAATGTGATGCATGAACCGAGACACGAGAAGCGTGCTAGTCAAAGTTGCATTGAATGAGAATCGATTAAGCGCAGCTGAAGTATAAATGCAATTGGAGACTTAGAACCCTAAAAGTTCAATGTATATACACGTTTTAAAAAGCATTGTTTCATTGTTGCTGTGATTGCAATTAGAAGAGAGTCAAACGCTGTCGATGAGAGATATAGGCAGATAGAGCAAAAGGCTGTTATTTTGTGTGATTGCTCAGACTATCGTTGAACCAAAACAAGTGAGCAATACGAAGTGTCTAATAGAATATACAGACACGGACCATGATAACATAGAGACCAAGCAGAGGACGTGGATGTGTCAAACAAAGAATATATAAAAGACACAAAGGAAGAGATGCTGAAGCAACAGGTGTAATTGGACTATGTCAAACAAAAGATATAATGACATAAAACCAGTAAGGTAGAAGAAAGAAAGGGGATTGAAGCGTGTTTGAGCAGAATATGACCAAACGCATGCAGACAAAGTAAAAGGCAAAAATGAAAGGAAATGAAGTGTGTCCAACTGAAATATAACTAGACACAAAGAGATTGAGCAGACAGAAAGAAAGAGCACACAGACACTGAGCAGTGAGTGAGCAGTTACAGACTAGACTTGTAACAAAGAAACTGAATTGGATTCATTTGTGATCTGTCTTGTATACTGGAGTTGTAGCTCCATAGTTTTGATTGGTTGGTGCCTTTAGAAAAACCGAGTTAGTGCTCAGTTAGGGGATTGGTGTCTCTAAAAGATAGGTGTCCTTGAATGTAACCAGTGTGGTTTTACCAGTGAGGTGATTTACTTATGACACTGGATTAGAACAGTAGATTCCAGCAACTATTTTCACCGTGGTTTTTTCCTTTGAGTTTTCCACGTATAAATTTGATGTAATATGCTTTTGTGTGTGTGATTTTTGCAACTGTTCTTTATTATGCATATGAATTGATATCTCCTCTAAAAATTTTAATCAACTATTTTAGCTCATCTACTGATTCACCCCCTCTCAGTGATATGTGTGTTCAACAATTGGTATTAGAGCCTAGAGTTCTTTAGGAAGAAGCTTAATCAGCTTAAGTAGATCTTGGTCAGTGAACACAATGGCCAGTCAAGAAGGATCCTCCTCAAACAAAGCACCTCTGTTTGATGGGTCTAACTATGCTTTTTGGAGCATAAGGATGGAAGCATATTTGTCCTCATTAGGATTTGATGTATGGACGTCTGTAGTAAATGGATATACAGCTCCTGCTATAGCTCCTACTGATCAGGTTGCTAAGAAGGCATATGAAAATAATGTTAAAGCAAAGAAAGCTATTCTTTGTGGACTATCAAACTCAGAATTTGTCAAAGTTATGCACTGTCAGAGTGCAAAAGACATTTGAAACAAGTTAAAGAGTATTTATGAAGAAGATGACAGAGTGAAACAAGCCAAGCTACAAACATACAAAGGGCAGTTTGAGAGTCTTAAGATGAATGAAGAAGAAAAGATTGCCGACTACCTCCTCAAGGTAGATGAAATAGTGAATGCTATCAGAAGTCTTGGTGAAGAAATGAAAGAGTCGACTATAGTCAAGAAGGTGTTAAGATCGCTACCATCAAGTTATGACTCGAAAATTTCTGCAATAGAGGAAGCAAGAGATTTGTACAAACTTACTGTTGATGAGTTGCATGGAACATTCACAGCCTATGAGATGAGAATGGGAGAGACAAATATCTTTAAAAGAGAAGTTGCATTCAAAGTAGCAAAGCAGGCAAAAGAAGAAACTTCTATGTCTGAATCTAAGGACTCTGATGGAGAAGAAACTAACTTTTTCAGAAAATTAAAGAGGGTCAAGAAAATACAAAGGTAAGCTACCATTCAAATGCTTTAACTGCGGAAAGGTAGGACACTTTGCTGCCAAATGTCCTTATAATAAAAATGAGAATTCTGAACAAGAAGAGAGCAACAAAAAGGCAAAACCTCACTATGCAAAAAAGAACTTCAAGAGCAAGAAAAGTTTATATACAAAAGAAGACAGCGACTCAGTGAAGGGTAGTGATAGTGATAGTTCAGATGATGATCATGACTATGCTTTTGTAGCAAAGGGAAAATAATTTCTATTCATGGCAGAATAATCCACTCCCATAAATCAAGAACATGAATAAGATGAAGATTGGGATGAAGAAGAGGAAGGTGAAGTTGATCTAGAAGGAGAGCCAGTTTGTGCTCTAGAAGAGATTGAGAAATTAAGAAAAGAGAACTCAAAACAGAAGAAGCTTGGGCAGAAGGAACTTGACAAATCTAATCAAATGATAGTGACTCTAAAGACTCAATTTGAGGAGGCTAAAAGAATAAAAGTAGTTAAGATGGAACTATAGACTAAATCCAAAGAATGCATGAAGCTTGAGGCAGAAATAGTAGCTTTGAGGAAAGAACTTGAGAAGGCAAAAAGCCAAATAGACAAAAGTCTAAAGTTAACAAAAGGATCAGACATTCTTAATGAATTAATTAGTGGTCAGAAGCCTTCAAATGAAAAATTTGTCTTAGATATGAGAAAGGAAGTGGTTCATCAACTAGTACGTTGACCAACCTTTATGATAATTTCAAAATAGGAGCAGAAGCAAAGAAAGGATCAACAAGGACACTAAGAATGATCCAAACAAAGATAAGATGAGAAGAATGAATTTTGAAAAGAACCCTGAGATCAAAGATGCATAAGGATATACGAAAGTGGCAGATTTGAAGAAATGAAAGTATATGAAAGGTCAATAAACTGTACCAAAGAATGTTATGACCAGGTATTATTCATCATTTTATGGTTACTGTTACAACTGTAATCAATTTGGTCATAGAGCTTTTGAATGTAGAGTTGTACCTACAAGGAGAACTAATTCTGTAAGTAGAAACTCATTTGCTCCTCTGTTGGATTCAAGTACAATATGCTACAATTGCAATAATTTTGGTCATATAGCCAGGCATTGTAGGACTAACCTTGTAATGTCAAAAATAAGCAATATAACGAAATACAAGTCTCCTAATAAGAATAAAGGTTCTCAAGTCATTAATGAAGGGAAGAAAAGGGCATCTGAGAGACCTAAGAAGATATGGAAAGTGAAAAATCAATTCTTGATTGCTCAAACAACACTTCACGCCAAAGAGCAAAATTTGTGGGTGATAGACAGTGGGTGCTCAAAGCACATGATTGGTGACAAGAGCAAGTTCACCAAGTTGAGCAAGTCCAAGGAAGGGACTGTCAGCTTGGGAGCCAACACAGCAGTAAAAATCAAAGGCAAAGGAACCTTGCACATCAATGATAAGCTTCCTACACATGATGTTCTTTATGTCGAATGATTGAAGCATAATCTACTGAGTGTCAGCCAAATGTGTGACAATGGATACAAGGTCATATTTGATGCCGAAGGCTGCAAGCTAAAAAGATCTGGCAAAACAATTGCAGAAGGGAAAAGAACAGAGAATAATATCTACAATCTTGTTGAGGTAAACAGTAATAGCTGCCTTTTAGGAAAGGTTGATGAAAGCTGGTTGTGGCATAGAAGAATGGGACATGTCAATTTTGATAATCTAGTCAAAGTAAGTTCGAATAAGTGTGTAAGAAATATGCCCAAGATAATTAAACCCGCAGATACTACATGCAAAGAATGTCAATTAGGCAAGCAAACAAAGGTCAAGTTTCAAACAAAAGAGTATGCGACCACAAAGCCTCTACAATTAATCCATACTTGATCTCTGTGGTCCTACCCAGACAAAAGGATCAAAAGAAGTTTATTACTTCATGTTGTTCGTAGATGATTATTCAAGGATGACATGGGTAAGCTTTTTGAAGAACAAATCTCAAGCCTTTGAGAGATTTAAGATCTTTAGAGCCATGGTTGAAAATGAAATGGGAAGAAAGATCAAATGTTTGAGATCATATAAAGGTGGAGAATTCACCTCCAATGAGTTCATAGAATATTGTGAAAAACATGGGATTAAAAGGCACTACTCTGCTGCAAGAACTCCACAACAAAATGGAGTTGTTGAGAGAAAGAATAGGAATGTTAAGGAGATGGCCAAAACAATGTTGAAAGAGGCCAAATTATCTGATGGATATTGGAGAGAAGCAATGCAAACAACAGTAGTCATCCTGAACAGAATTCAACTGAGGGTGAAAAGTGATGAAACGCCATATGAACTGTGGTATGGAAAGCCTGCATCAGTTAAATACTTCAGAGTGTTTGAAAGCAAATGCTACATCAGAATAAAGGAGGACAAATTAGGCAGCTTTGAGTCAAGATGTGATGAGGGAATCTTTCTTGGTTACTCCACTCATAACAAAGCCTATGTATGTTACAATAAGAGGCTGCATAAAATAGTTGAGAGCATCAATGTAAAGGTTGAAGAAGGATTTAAACATGTCAAACCTGTTGAGGAGATCAGAATTGAAGAATTAGGAGCAAAAAATGAAGTAGAAGATGGTGAAGAGGAGGAAGAAAAAAGTGAAATGACATCTGCAAGATTTGTTCAAAAGGAACATCCCAAGGAGCAGATAATTGGCAACAAAAATGAGGGTGTTCAGACTAGGAGAAGAGCTGTAATGAACAAGGAGCAAGTAAGTTTTGCTTTATTTTCATAAATTGAGCCTAAAACCTTTAGTGAAGCCAACAAGGATGAAAACTGGTTAAAAGCCATAGATGAAAAATTGAGTCAAATAGAAAAGAACAAAACATGGGAATTAGTTTCTAGACCCTCAAACAAGAATGTGATAGGAACAAACTCAATGAAGATGGAGCTGTCATAAGAAACAAAACAAGATTGGTGTGCAAAGGATATGCCCAAGTAGAAGGCATAGACTTTGAAGAGACATTTGCTCCAGTGGCAAGACTGGAAGCCATAAGAATGTTTTTGGCATTTTCTATTCATAAGAAATTCAAAGTATATCAAATGGATGTAAAGTCAGTTTTCTTGAATGGAAATTCAGAAGAAGTCTACATTGAACAACCAGAAGGCTTTCAGCTAGTAAATGAAGAAGATTATGTGTGCAGACTGAAAAAGGCATTGTATGGTCTGAAACAGGCACCTAGAGCATGGTATTCACGATTGGATCAATACCTGCAACAAGACTTCAGCAAAGGATGTGCAGACAACAACTTATACTTTAGATCAGAAGGTAAGCATATGTTGATTATTGTTGTCTATGTAGATGATATCATCTTTAGAGGTGACAATAGTAATATGTGCAAAGAATTTGCCACACAACTGCAAAGTGAATTTGAAATTTCAATGCTGGGAGAACTTTCGCTCTTTCTTGGTTTACAAGTTGCACAAACCAATGAAGGGATATTCATATCTCAAACCAAGTATGCAATGGAGATGCTCAAGAAATTTGTAATGGAAGACAACAAACCAGTCAATACTCCCATGACAACTTGATGTACGTTGAGCAAAGAAGATGAGTCCCCTGATGTGAATAATACTATGTATAGATCAATGATAGGCAGCCTATTGTACCTAATGACATCAAGACCAGACATGATGCAAGATGTATGCATGGTTGCAAGATTTCAAGCAGCTCCCAAGGAATCACATGTCAATGCTGCGAAAAGAATCTTCAAATACATTAAGAGCACAATTGATTATGGACTGTGGTACCCTACAAGTGATGATCTCACCTTGATTGCATATGCAGATGCTGATTGGGTAGGAAGTGTGGATGACAGGAGAAGCACTAGTGGTGGTGCATGCTTCCTCGAAAATAGACTTGTGTCATGGTTGAGCAAAAAGCAAGAGTCAGTTACGCTTTTTATAGTAGAATCAGAGTATGTAGTAGCAGCAGCATGTTGCACCCAAGTCTTGTGGATGAAGCAAACTCTCAAGACTTCAAGGTAGAATACAAAGAACCCATTTCTTTCTTCTGTGATAACTCAAGTGCCATAAACATATCTAAGAATCCAATGATGCATTGCAAAACCAAGCATATATCCATCAAATATCATTTTTTGAAAGAAAAGGTTGCAGATCAAGAGGTCAAAATTGAGCATGTGCCAACAAAGGACCAAATTGCAGATATATTTACCAAGCGTCTTCCCAGGGAGCAATTTGTGTATCTAAGAGAGAAATTGGGAGTAGTGGCTCCCACACTACATCACTAGCTTTTAGTAATAGGGCATGGATCCAGGGGGAGTATTGAAGGAATATTACTAACTCCTGGATTAAGAGAAAAGGCAGTCTGGTGAGATAGCTACAATCCCTTCGCTATTTGATGACAAAGGAGGTGACAAGGCTATGTTGGCTCTAGATTACTATGCCTATCTATAGAGAGATATGTCAATTATTGATTGGTCTTTCAGACCAATGCTATATACATGATCTGCTGATGTAATGTCCCCTTCTCAAACCTGATCTTCACAGTGACCGTTGGCCTTTTTCTGGAAATTCGAAGGCTAGTCGGAAGGTACAAATTAAGGTTTTCTATTTTTTAGGATGTCCTTGCTCGGAGTTTTGATGGCGGATTCTTTCTGGGTTTTCAGAGAGCTTCGCAGTGGTATGTTCATTTCGGCATTCGGAGCACTTTCAGGAATTTACTATTTTTAGTAAGTTCGGGATTGGCACCGGAATGGGATTTTGAGAGTGGGGTTGGATTCGTCTTGTCAAGACCTTTCCAACGAGCTATAGATCATTGGTTTCCGACATCATCTTGGCCTCCGTTTTAAAGTCCGTAAATTAAACATTATTATTTAATTTTGGACCTTGGTGCCTAGGCTCAACGACTTAATGTTGAGCTTGAAAAATAAAAGAATTAAAGAGGATTATATTATTTTCTCTCTCATGTTTTATCCCATATACAAGAGGATTTTAGAGACTCCCGGTTGGAAAAGTATAAAAGGAGGAGTGCTCTCATTTCATTATCTTTTGTCTACATGAATGTTTTGCTGCCAGATTGGTTTTGGGATCGCTTCGAGGAATGAAGGCCTCCTAGCTCGGGCATCGCTTCTTGTTTGAGAGACAACAACTAGTGGTGATTTAGTTTAGTTTTGTGAGTTCATTGGGTTTTGTGCATTGTAATCTGCATTGTGTCTAATTAGTATTCTGATTTTGCATATTAGAGGTTTCCAGATCTTACATTTTAGCTACAGCAGATTCGAATTTTAATTTGTAAATCCAAAAATACCAAAAAGATTGTTCTGGGTATTGTGTCATTGCATCTTATTGGTAAGGGCGCCCCTTCATGAATATTTGCAGATTTTAATACGAAGCTTATGATTTTATAATGCAAATCCGTCATTCTTTGAAGGCTGTACTTTCTAGAGTGCATTGGGATTCGTGTCAGTAATTAATAACCATATTTAGATGCCATTTCTTATTACTAAGTTAGGCGCCATCATTTTGAGGGTCTATTGCATCAGATTTGAGATCATTAGGGTGAGAAATGAGAGAGTTATGAGCATATGAGTAAATTCATAGGTTGCTGGTCCGTACTGTTTCAGATATGCATTGGGCTGCGTGCATCAAATAAATAGTATCTTTTGAGTGAGTTTCAGTGTTCTGATTTGGTCGCCATCATACTAGAGTCATTGTGCAATTCGTTTCATGAGAATTGATGAAGTTTTGAGCAAGTTGTGAGTAAAATTGTGAAGTACAGGGCTGCTGTTCGTGCACACAGAAATCTGGACTGTCATAAATCAGAATTTGAGGTTGCTCTGCTTGTTGTACTTTCAGATCTAATCCTTGTTATTCAGTGAAGGAAGTTCAATACATATTATTGCAGCTTGATTTATATGTTGATCCACATTCAAAGCAAGATCTTATCATTCATATTGTAAACTGGCAATAGTACTGACAGTATAGTTATTCTTGCTCATCATAGTTTGTAATGTTCAGCTTCTCGTTCAGTAATTGTTTGTAATAGATAAATCTCTGCCCTATGGTAGCTACTCTCCCACTCTGGGTTAGCAAGCACATTCTGGGTGTTGAGTATTTCCAGCTTTCAGCATTTTCTTTCAAACACTGTTATTTGTAATCACTCCGTCAGATGGTCGCCCCTCACTCCGCATTGGATTGGGTAGCACATACTTGACGTTGAGTTCCCTTTCAGCATCACTCCGTCAGATGGTCGCCCCTCACTCCGCATTGGATTGGGTAGCACATACTTGACGTTGAGTTCCTTTTCAACATTTAGAAGTAGAAGATCCTTTGACCATATGCTCGCCATCATCGGCGCCATCCTTGGTTAGAGTTACTTCCTGCATAAGCACTTTGTTTTAGATCCTCTGACCAATGCTCACACCTGGCCCACATCGGGATACTGGTGTACATTCTGGTTAGAGTTGCTTTCTGCACGTTTTGGTTTATCCTCTAACCTTAACGGGTGCATTGATTGTAATTTGCAATTTGTAAAAATCGAAAAAATTGGCTCGGAATATTTCAGTTGAGGAATAATGGAGCCCGAGGAATTAGATTTGAATGTGTTCGAGTAAGAGTTAAGCAAATGTGCTATTGCCTAAGGGGGAGTTTTCTCTCAAACGTGTTCTAATCACTAAGAATTTGGTCTTTGGACCAAAAACAAGCAAAAGGTGGAATACCAGAAAGAGAAAGTGTCCCTAAAAGAAAAGTAATGCCTGTAATTGGCATATATTTTCTCAAACCACCCATAAGAGCCATATTCTGACTTTTATCGAGACAATATCCAACAATGGGTTCCATGGAATGGATCACTGATCCAGATCCTAGAAACAATAATGCCTTAGAATAAAGAGCAGATTGTTGACATATTATGGCAGAATCTGTCATTAATGTCAAAGGGGGAGAAAGCAAAATGATGAATGAATGAAGAAGGGTAGTCATTTTGAGGATGTTTTTCCATCAATGACAAAGGGGAAGATTGTTGGCAATTTTAATGTCATGGTGTACAAGGGGATTGTTGTCTGTGATAGTCATTGATGTCAAATGATGAATGTTCCATCAAGCATTAATGAAAAAGGTGTTGAGTTGTGTTGAGCTGAACAAATCACTTGTAGAGTCCTCATGGAGGTTGAATGTGCATCTTGACTTCCAAGAGCAGTCATATGAATGTCTTTGCTCGCTTGTTGAATATGGCTGGGTACATAGGTTGCTGGTGACTACACTTGCATATATAGCAACATCCGAAGGAATCAATCACACCAAGCAGTTGAACGGTATCTGAACACTTAGTCGATTTCACAAGCTTGGTCAATTCTTTCGGAAATATTGGTCTAAGTTCTAATGCATAAGGTTGTGTGTGGAAATGTTTCAACACTTAGTCGATTTTACGAGCTTGATTTATTCTTTCGGAAAAAGTGTCTTAGTCATTTTTTTCGGAAAATGTGTTGAGTCATTTCTTTCGAAAAAATGTGACGAGTCATTTCTTTCAGCAATATTGGTGAAGGCAATTTTTTCGGGAAAATCAGTTAAGTTTTTGTCGGACAAAAAGTCCGAAGAAAATAGGTCAAATGGTTAAGTCAATTCTTTCAGCAATTTTGGTGAGTCTTTGTCGGACAAATTGTCCACAACAAAGTTTTCGAAGGGCAAGTGGACCGTTCAAATGTGTCGAAGGGTAGTTTGCATAAAGTCCGAAGGGTATGTGGACACTTGTATAAATGTCGAAGGGTAGTTTGTAGAAAGTCCGAAGGGCAAGTGGACCGCTCAAATGTGCCGAATGGTAGCTTGCAAAAAGGCCGAAGGGTATGAGGACCTTTACAGAATAGCCGAAGGGTGTGTGGACATTTCCAAGAATTCCGAAGGTCAATCGAACAAAAAGCCCGCGGAAATTGTCTCGAAGGGAACTGAGAAAAAAAGTCCGCGGAAATTGTCCTAAAGGGAACTGAGAAAAAAAGTCCGCGGAAATTGTCCTAAAGGGAACTGAGAGAAAAAAGTCCGCGGAAATTGTCCTAAAGGGAACTGAGAAAAAAAGTCTGCGGAAATTGTCCTAAAGGGAACCGAGAAAAAAAGTCCGCAGATTCAAATTAGAGCAAATCTAGAGCAGATTTAGAGCAGAAATATATGTGAAAGATTTGCAAGTAGATTTTATGAAGGAGATATAAGTGTGGATCAATGACATGAATAGAATATATATAGAGAACATTCAAAGAGAAGGTGATCAATGAGAGATAATAAATGTGGAATCAAGTGGAGCAAACGAAAATGTAAGAAGATCATTCGAGGAGATATATATTGAGAAGAAAAAATTGATATTTTATCAAGGGCAGATTTTGTGAAGTTGTTTACATGAGTATCATTCATTGAAGGAGTAAATTCAAGAAGGCGAAATACTTTGTTTATTTTGGAGGTTGGTGCCTCATATCAAAGAGATTTGTGTCTCTTGCTAAGTTGGTGATTAGTGGTGGGGATTGGTGTCTCCAGTAGGTTGGTGCCTACAAATTTTGTAAGAGAATTCTATATTGTGGTTTTATTCCCAAAAAGGGTTTCCACGTAAATCTCGTCTCTTAATTGTGTTATCTTGTGTGAATGGTGTTATTATGGTTATTAAGTTTTATTAAGTAAAAGATTAACTTATATTGATTCACCACCCCACCTCTCAGTATAAGTGTGTGCGTAACAAAACTGTGCTGCCATAGCTAGAGGCAATCAAATTCTTTTTTGTTTTGTAGTCGGAGCTAAGCCTTTTATGACCAGCCTTGCATTATGTTTGTCAAGTGTGGCATCTGCTTTATACTTGACCTTATATACCCATTTGCAGCCAATGCGTTTCTTCCCATTAGGTAGCTCTTGTAGAACCCATGTTTGGTTCTTCATCAAAGTTTCATGTTTGGCTTGCATAACTTTCTCCCATTCTAGTTTTCCTTTGGTCTTTTCATATACTTACGGTTCAAAAAAATGTTGAAGGCTAGCCTTAAAAGTATAATTCTTTGCATCAGATGTCTTACCTCTTTTTGATATTCCTTCCACTCTCATATAAGGGAGCGCATCTTCCCAGACATTGCCATAGGTGTTGTACTACTATTTTAGTCTCTTCTTCTATTCCTTACCCTTCAAATCAGCACTGGTGTCTTGCTGATTTGAGGAACTTTCAGCTTTTTCTTGGCTGAAATTTTCTCAAGATTTATACTCATGGGCTTCTTTGTCCTCATGCTTAGTATCCCCATCCATCTCGCCTGCAAACTCAGTGATATCATTTGTACTTGCTGCAACTTTCTGATATAATTTCTGCCCCATCTTTGTCTGGAACAGCTATGCATTCTCATCAACTACGACATCTTGACCAAAGCATCCTTTGTTAGTTGCCAAATTAACTAACCTACATGCTTTATGGTGGGCATTCTATGATGCGAACATTAGCTTATTTAGCCATAAAAAGAAGATATTTCAAATTTAAGTGCCCATACCTTTGATACCACAATATGTAGTTGTCTTGACCACTCTTGGCCATCCTAGCATGCTCTTTTTCCTTCCATGTATCAATCAATCAGAATAGCCCATGTTCATGAATACCAAAACCAACCACCTTCTTTTTGTCCTTATAAAAATTATGAACATTTATTATTGCTGAAAATCACATTCAAACTAGGATTGTGGTTCATAATTTTACTGACTGGAAGCAGATTCTTTTCCAACCCAGGAACATAGAAGACATTCTTCAAGAACAATTTTTTATCTCTTAGTCTTATTTTCACATTTCCTTCGGCTTCAATGTTATATTCCTCTCCTCCATTAAAAATCATAGAGTTAGAAGTAGATTTATCTGCTACAAAGTCAAGATGCCAATCTCTCATGTTTGTGAAATGCTTGATGGCACTAGAATCTATATATCAAGCAATCTTGTTCACACATCTCCCTTATCTCCAGCCATAAAAACATAAAAATCATCTTCTTTAAAATCATCATTTTATTTATGTTTTGCAATATTGGCCTGCTTCTTAGTCCCTTGGTCATTTTTCTCATCTCTTAATTGTTTTCTACAAAATTGCTCTTATGACCTACTTTTCCACAATAGGAACACTTGTAGCTTTTGGTTTTTTGATTACTTGAATCCTCCATCTTGTTGTTGTCCTTTTTGTTTATGCCATCATTCATCTTAGTAAATTGGCCCTTGCTGTTGAAGTTTGCTACCAAATTCATCTTCCTCATTCCCACTGCCCAAAGTGTTTTTTCTATATGTTTTGCTGCACTAATTTAGTGCTCAACTCTTCAAATTTTAGGGCAACATCAAGAGTAGTAATATTTCGGGTTTCAATAAAATGCTCAAACGAAGTTGGTAAACTCTTCAAAGTGATTACCCCCATATCTTTTTATTCCATCTTCCACCTGGTGGCATTCAACTGTTCTCTTATATCCCTCATCTTTACTAAATGATCTTGTAAAGACTCACTTTCATCTATTTATCAAAGATTTCATGCAAATCTTGTAACTGCTTCCAAATGCTTGATGTGTCATTGTCAGTGTGCACTTCTCGTAGCATTTCATCGGTCACAAATAGATTTATTAATATCATTGCTTCTCTAGTTCGCTCATCAAACTTGTTCTGGTCTTTCTTTGTTGTAAGTTGCGTTTCCTTCCCTAAAACAAGCTGCTCTAAGTATTTGTAGTAAACAACGACTAACATTCTTTGTTTCCAAGTATTATAGTTCTTTTTGGAAAACTTCTGGTTACCTTCCAATATTATATTTTAGATAACTAGCCATTTTTAGCAAAAAAATTTCAGCCAAGCTATTGCTGAAAAAAATCAAATTTGCTGCTGATATAGACATTTACATTAAAATAATCTGTGTTACGAAGCGAATTGAAAAATACTTCCTAAAAATTGATGAATCTGCTGGAAAACATTAAAATTTTTGAAAAATACTGAAAATCGTTAAAAAAATGCAAAAAATTGCTGAAAATCTGCAATTTGAAATTTCCAAAAAATTGAAAATCATTATTATGTATAGTTCTATACAATTCCATATGATTCTACTATTCTGTACAATGGTACGGATTCTATATGGACACACTTTATTGTTATGTATGGCTGTCCTCTACTTCTTTGTACGGTCCTATGGGGCTTGATTTTCCTTAATTTGGGATTAAATAGAAAAGGTCTAATATTTCTCTTAAAATAATAAACTTGGGTTTAAATTGAAAACATAGATCTTGGTTGAAACCAAAAAAAACAAACTTAGCTTTCTTTCCTTGAAAGCCCATTTGCTTTCTTGGTTTGTATCATAAGCAATCCCTCTATTTATCACTGATTTGGGCACTGAGTAGGCTTTCAACCATTACTTCCCAGCTTCTCTTCATCATGTCTCTAATACCATATTATGAAAACTGAACACAAAGAAACTCATCAAGAACAAAAGAGAGATCTTGAAAGAGAGAAATATTTCTTGGATATATTATTGAAAGAGCAATCATCATTTTATAGGAAAACAACATAAACCCTAATACTTGGGCAATATAAACCCTAACCCTAAAATCACTTAAATGAACATTAAGTCATGTTTACATTATTTGATATAGCAAATTAAAGTCATAAAGTGACTTTACCACTAAGACTAGTATGACCATTATAACTTTTTGTTGCAATAACAAAATGTGCTTCTAGGGGTTTTCCCTTCAAGTTTTTCTTTGAAATTTTCTGGGTCCATCTTCAATCTATCTTGGGATACAACAAATCCCAAGTATACAAGCTCTTTTTGCATGAAAGAACACTTCTTCACATTGATCATGACTTCTCTTTACTTAGCTGCTCCAAAACATGTCTCAAATGCCCCATCTGCTCTTCCTTTGCCTCGCTGAAAATCAGTATATCATCAAGATATACAATCACAAACATAGCAAAGGTGGTTTCAGCATCTCATTCATCAATCTCAATGAAGATGCTTAGTGCATTTTTCAATCCAGATGGCATAACCGACCACTTATATAAACCCTCCTTTGTCTTGAATGTTGTTTTCCATCCATCACACTCTCTAATCCAGATTTGGTGATACCACTCTTCAAATCTAGCTTGGGGAAATACTTTGCTCCATTCAAACAATCCATAAGGTCATCCATTTGTGGCAAAGGAAACCTGTATTTGACAGTTATCTTAAAGATGGCCCTTGAATTTGTACGCATCCTCCATTCTCTTTTTTTTTTGTTAATACTGCTGGTATTGCACATCCACTCAAGCTCTCTCTCACCAGTTTTCTGTTGAACAACTCTTGGACCTGCTTTTTTTAATCTCTTCACTCTTTGTTGGAGTCAACCTATGGGATGCCTTATTCGGCAAACTGGAACCTGGAATCAAATCCATGTGGGTGATATACTCCCCATTGGTGGTAAGCCGACTAGCATAATATCTGTCATGATCTCATCATATTCTTTTAGGAACTCTTTCACCTTTACTGGTATATCCTTCTGCTTCTTTTTTGAAATTTAACAAATCTTAGACATTTTCACCTCCTTCATGAACCCTTTGGTTGAACACAATATCATTTTACTGTTTTCTCCTTCCTGTTCTTTCACGGGCTGTGATTTAAACTTCTTATCATCCTTCTCAATTTGATGTGTATTCTTCATACTATTATGAATCACATTCCTCTCAGACTGTCTTGGTATCTCAAGCAAGATATGACAAGCATCCATGTGTACAACATCACATAAAATCTGATCTTGATAACCTATTATGTGGAAATTAACTATGCATTGTTCTGAAATAGTCACATGATGTCCCTTTTGCAACCATGATACTCTATATGCATTTGGATGGAGTGTACAATGTAAATTTAATTTCTGCACTACTTCAGTTGAAACCATAATTTCTATACTAACACCATCAACAGTTACTGTGCAGCACTTACCTCCAACCCTCCACATGTTTTTTTAAAGTGTCTTTCGCTGCAATGGTTCCTCTTCTTGTTACTTTTCCGCTCTCAGTAGCACTCTACGAAACATCAAGTTCTCTCCATGCTGTGCTGCAACATTTGCAATGCTTCCAACTCTACATTTGCAGCATGTGCCACCTGTGTTTGTGCATCCTGTTATCTTTCCTCATTCTGATGTTTTGGATAATCAAATGTTCTATATCCATGCTGTCCACACTTGAAACACATTAGAATAATTATTTAGATCATAGTCTAAATAAATGTTGGTGATAATATTAAATGTAATAAGTGATGGTGCAAATATTAAATGTGCACTTATAGGATAGTCACATGTGTCACCACCTTTTGTAAATGCCACCATTAGTGTGGCCAATAAGAAAATGAGGGATAGCTCTTGTTTAAGCTATATATACCCTCATCTCTATGTACTTTTGTTATCATGTTGAACACAAGCAATTATATTTTTACTATCAAAACATACCCCACTAAATCCTCTATTGTGGCCTCTACCACCATAAACACGTCCACGGTATGTATTGTAGCATCCTCGAACATGGCTATGTTGAGAACTACCTGTACTAGACTCTCCTTGTTTACCACTTGTTTGTCCTTTTCTAGATGCATCTGACACTCTTCCATATGGTTATTGTCCTTTTCCTCTCATTCAAGATTACTTCCCTGTTGTCTTCTGGACAGTTTCTATTCTGCTCTCAATACAAGATGATATGCCTGTTTACTGAATGCACTCTAATCATGCACAACTCATCTTGAATGGAAATCCAAAGACCATTCATGTATCTAGCTACTTTCTCATTACCATCCTCTTTCTGACCCGATGTAATGGTTAGCCTATAGAACTCTTTAATCTTTCACAAACATTTTTTTTCCCCTTGTATTCTGCTATCTTTTCGACAATTTAATGAATAATCAGAGGGTTAAAATTTACCTTTCAGTTTAGCAACCATTCACTGCCATACTTTGCTTCTTTCCTTGCCTTGTCTCACTCAATCCATCTGCACCTCTTTCCACCATAGTGCAACATGTCGTTTCAACTTTGTACTTGCAATCCTCACTCTTTGAGGGTCTTCAATCTGTTCAAACTCAAAATATTCCTCCATTTCTGTTATCTTGTCTATCAACTCTTCTGGATTTAAATTCCTTGAATATGTAGGAGTATCCATTTTAGGCCTTCCTCCCATCTTGGAAAGAGCTTTAAGGAACTGATCTTCTGGTACTGCTTGTTCCATTTCAACCAATGGTTCTTTGCCATCATCACTTTCTCCTGATTCTGCAAAACATCCTCTTCGTCTTTCCGCTTCCATGGTATTTATCCTCTCCTGCATTGTTCTCTTCATCTCTACGAGGTCAATTACTCCAGGTGCTCGACCCCCTCTTCCTCATCCTCTTACAAGGATTCTTTGAGCCTTTTGCTCCAGTACTGCAATCCTCTTACTGCATTTCGATGAAAAAAAACTTCAAGCTTGCTGAAAAATTTCATGCAAATTTCTGCAAATACATTGCTCTGATACCATAAGTGATGCAGGGGTGTGTGGATAATTAAATACCACTCCCTTGTTGGGATCAAAGAGTGCACAACTTATAAATGGGAGCACTAATTTAAGAATTCAATTCAACAATAAGAGTCATTAATAGAAACACACACCAGTGTATAATTGTTTCAAAACTCAGAAAATTTTAGAATTACAATGGATGCCTATTGACATTGGCATCAAGCATTCCAATTTCAGTCACAAGATTAATTTGTTCTTCAGTTCATTTCTTCAGCTCTATGTCTCTCCTCTGCTGAAACTCTGTCCTTTTTGTCATTCTCCTTTTGTTTTTATTTTAACTACCTTGTTTTTTCCCTAAGCTTGTCTTCTTGTATGGTAACTGACCAACAGAGTTCTTGATTGAAATAGATTGTTAGCACTTAGAACATTTAGAAACTCCCACTGAAGATGAGTGCCCAATGTCATATGAGGAATCTAACTCCTTTGGCACCATCACCGGTCTATCAACAAGTGTCGAAAATGTCACATTGTCTATGAATGACAAAATAAACATTTCTGTACCATTGGATGGTCTTCTAGACCCTGTTCTTGCCTTCAAAACTCCATTTGGCCTTCTTAGTTAAAGACATTTGGTTTGGTCACTGTGAAAATGCACTAAGGCCTTAAGCCTCAACACTAAGTCTGCTTAATTGAACACAAAGAAAACCAACTGAAAGCAAACACTCTATTTTTGGTTATGCAAAATTGCTTGTGAACCAAGGATACTCCTGCATCAGTAAGCCCTTACCCAACCCATCCTAACCCTTTATACTTACTTCCCTAACCCCTTGCAATTAAATTTACATAATAATAATTTTTGTGAAAATAGTCAAGTCGCGTGAAGGGGGACTGGTCAAAGGAGAAGCATTGGTCAAAGGATGAACGTCTGTTGGGGACCAAGCACAAGATGGAAGAAGGAAAGGGCCCGTTTTAGGGAAAAACAAACAAAGTGGGGGCTGTCCAAAGTGGAACAGCCCTGTCCAAGGGAATCTTGAAAGGGTTTATCCAACACCATGGATGGACTTTTTAAGGCACGGGGAATCTTGTCCAAGGATGGGCATGGGCTCCACTGAAGACACACAATTGGGCAGTTCAAGATTTGAATTTACAAACTCAATTCATCCATGGCTGGCAATTTTGAAGACAAATCAGTCCAAGATTATTTTGAAGACAAAAATGAGAATTTAGATTCAGTCAAAGACAGTGTTTGTCAAAAATTCGAAGAGCCAAAGGTGAATTTGACAAAGGCAAAAATGCATTCATCATTGCAGAAATTTATAAAAGAGGAAAAAAGGGAGGACTGCTGTTAATACAATTACATATTCGAAACAGTATTTAGAAAATGTTGAAATTGAAGGTGCCAAATACCCCAACGACAGAAAACCAGATTTGTATTAGTCGAAATGGCAAGATGGAGTTTGGAGGAATGTATTTTTGAGTGCAAATAAATTAATGGATGATTATAGTGAAGCAAAAGTCACAAATCAGCAAAGATGAAGGCTGCATGTGAATTTTTTGACAAAACATCAACAGTCCTAAGACCAAACCAGCAAAGGAAGTGATTAAATTCAGATTTTTGCTGACTAGAGACAATGCGAGAAGAATTTGGAAATTAAAAAAAAAATCCGGAAGACTACCGTTCATTGCATAACAATTATATGACGAAGTGCCAAAGCTAGTCTGCACAAAAAAGGTCCGCAAAGATCCAAGAGGAGTTTCAGTCACACCATAGAGTGGGAGGTGAGAGCACTTGGTTTCACTATACACAAGAATCACCCCTCTTGAAAAAAAAAATTCTTGAAGGAGGGTGGGTTATTTCATGAAGATTTTAAAGGAAAGATCCCTTTCTATTGACGGGAAGACATCAAGATAATACTGACAGGTTGGCACTGAGGTGAAGACGAAGTGCAGAGAGAATGATTTGTACTGCTTGGAGGACTCCAACTCAGATTCAAATAAATCAAAGAGGTACATCTCAGCTATTTCTCAAGAAAAAGGCAAGGCTCCTATGACCAGTAGTGTCTTGGGTATGACACATGCTCCTAATTTTGGCATTGTTATTCGCAACTCCCCGAAGGGGCAGAAGCGATACACCATGCTCCTGAGGGTAGGCTCCCAGCCACAACAAAATAAGAAGAGGCTAGACAAGAACAGGAGCTCAGGGAAGAAGATAGATGAAAACAACCCAAGGAAATGGAGTTCTGTCTTTCTACAGGTAACTGAATTTATCATTGGTTGAAGGGAAATCAAAGCCAGCAAATGGCGAGAATCTATCCACTATTGCCCAAGGATCATGATCCATTTGGTAAAACACCCTATAGGAATTGTCATGCTAAGAAGATGTAACAAAGTTAACATGTTGTTGCAACATTAATAAAGGAGCTTCTTGGTTTTGAACACCAACGCCAGGGATTGCTTTGTAGTAATGTAATGTTAAGCTTATACTCAATCAGAGTGTAGCTAATAAATTATGTGGTATGCAAAGTGGCAAAGGTTAATGGTTCAAAGGAAGAGAAAGAAAAAAAGCATTGGGAAGGAATAGTGTAACCTTTTGAGAAAGAACAAAGGCTTTGTGAAGGAATAGTGTAACAATGTTTGTAGTGGATGGCGTTAATTATATATATTTGCTCCTTTTCTTTTAGTCATCTTCACCAGTAGATCATCATAATCGAAGCTCAATGATAGACACTCTTGGATCTTGGTCGCTCTTGTTTATCATTGTTATCTTGTGGTGGCTTTCTATTGCAGTATGTCCAACATTAATTGTGTCTTACATGTAACTGGATGACTTATTTGTTATTACTTTTCCAATGCAGTAATATGGCTACAAATTGCAGGTAATTGCAGCAACAGTTGCAAGTGACTCTGAACATTATAACGAAGCGTTTTTGGGAAAGACAAATGAAGAGTATTGTGCATGGATTCTTGAACCAAAGAATTGGGGAGGTATTCAATTATTGTCCATTTAAATGTTTTTCCTATGTAATCACATTACCTCTACATCTTTTTTATGCTCACACTTTTGAACATTGTTGTTGATGATTTATGCTCGCTGTTCATGGCTGATTACATTTCTGTTTTCAGTTCTGCAGTTCTATTTTATATTTCCAACAGCATACTACACTAATTTGAAGTCTTTAGAGCATTCCAAACTGCCATTTTGAAGTAAATTCAGAGCAGGACAGCATTTTGTGATTCTATCAATTCCATTAAACAATTGAACTTAGGAGTTTACAGATCTTTAATCTGGAAAACCCCTAGCTGGGGAAAAACCAGTTGGAAGTGGCAATTGCCTAGCTTTCTGATTCTTCTTGTGGCCGAAGATGGATTACAAAGATATCAATAGAACAGGTACAGCAAGCATCATGCTATCTTGCTCACTCAGTGCCTCTCTGCTCCTTACTCTTACAACCAACTAAACACCGACTCTGTCTCTTACATTCAAGTCTTCAATTGTTTCCGTGCCTCTTTATTATACTGCTTATGAGTGTCCTTTCCTGAACTGAAGGACTCCCAACTGTCTGGAAACTGAAGAGACATCACTTCTTTGTTTTCACCTAGGCCGTACAGTGAAAGCACATGAAACCACCTGATAATGCAAACTGGCGGTTTTGAAACAGTCACTTTCGGAACTGGCAGCGGTTATGGATTGGCCAGTCTGTATTAAGCTGTGGTTTTGTCACCATATGAGAGATACCCTGTTTAGAGCCTTGTTGCTGACTGAAACCGGATTTGTTCTAGTTGGATGACGAAAAGGATTGATTTCCTTGATCCCTATGGATCAGGAGGTCTCATAGCTGGTGGTACTGACCTGTTTAGGAGATCAACTGAATACAAGGAGATTCAGCTCTAACCATGTAAGGGTTGCAGCATTTGGTTCTGTTCATTGGTCTTTGAGTACAAGTATGTTGCCTGAATGTGAAATAATACCTTGATCTCATAATAAACTGAATATCTAAAATTAAGAGCTCTTTAATTTCCACTTTTTGAATAGTGCAAATCTTGTCGATGATATCATCTTGTGGGATGTGGTGAAGAGGGATTCCAAGACTGGGTGCCCAGTGTTGCCTCAGATAATAAGGGCAGACAATAGGGCACCCTAAAATAAGTTGGAAATGCTTAGAGTGAAAGGCATGCTTGGGGATGAGAGGCTGAAGACGAAAGACCCAGGGCGTTTGGATCTCCCATTTTGAAGGGAAAGGCATGGGCGGGCATTTAAGGAATAACTGTGTGGAAGGGGATGGTCAATGGAAACATTCAAAGATTAAGGCCTTGCTATATGAACTTTGCCTTTTGCCTTCCTAGGTTTGTGGGAGGTAAGGTCTTTAGAAGAACATAGAGCTAAGAAGGATATGTTTTGTAACCAGTAGGTGAATAACCGAAAGATCAAACCTGTAAAGATATGTGATTAATAAAAAATTAATTTAGATGGAATGGTCTATCAAATATCACATGAACAATATTCTTGGGGTCCATTCATTACAATTTGATCATAAGCTGTAGTGTAATGGTTGTTACTCTCTCAAATCTCAGACTCCAGAGCCATAAAGAGTTGTGGGTCTGATAATGATACCTAAAACCTAGAATGTGCTATCCATCTTCGAAAAGTCATGATGTTGCTGCTGTAAGTTGATGCTCTTATAGGAGTAGAATGGCACTGAATGGAGAATGGACCACTGCTGCTATGGGAAACAAATTCACTTCCTTGCTGAAATACATTGCTGTGCCTTGGAAGTATTTCATCTGCAAAAGAGGGTGAACTGGTAACTAATTACAGTCGCTGATTTGCTGTAAATGCAGTAGAATGTGTTAAAAAACTGGTTGTTGATAAGTGAAGTTGATTTCCATATATTGATTTTGAGTAAATTCAATTTTTGGCCGCAGTTTTGCCAAGAAGCAAGTTGACTTACTCTTTGGCTTGAAGGGTAGTTATCAAGTCCAGGTTGTGTGACTCTTTGCATGACAACACATTCCAGTATTAAGTAGAAAGAAAGAAATACATCAATGTCTACGTATGACCAAAATTGATTAATGTACAAAAACTTACAATCTCAAGTAGAAGTAACTCTAAGAGCTTATGAAGTAACTAACACTAAAGAAGTAAAGAAAGACATAGTTAAAGGGGGGTGAACCCAAAACAGGTAAACCCTAGACAAGTTGGAATGATGCAGGAGCATTTGGGTTCACTTATAATCCTGCATTAACTAAAAAAAGAAGCACCAAGTCAAAAGTAAATATTTTTGCAGTTTTGCGCAAGTCTGATTTGTGCGCAAGTTCTGTATTATTTTGCACAGCGTTTACACACACGCATTTGTTGTTATTTTGCACAACTTTGATGGTGCATGCAGTTACAGTTCTAGTTTGGATCAGCATGTGAAGCTTTGTGCAAGTTCATTTTGAAGGTCTTTGTTTTGTACCACACAAGTACAAAAGATCCACACAAAGAATTGAGGTTGAAGTCTTGCGAGTTCTAGTGCACAAGCCTACAATGTCTTATGCAAGATGTTGGTGCACAGTATTGCAAACATGAGGATCATTATGTAAGGAGTCTTCTGCACATCCTTCGGTTGCAAAGTGTTGTGAATTTGCCTTGCGAGGTTGCAACTTCATCACAACTTTTCCTATGCGCATTCACTTTTGCGATGTGTTGTGGGTAAAGAGCCATTGCAGTTCCTAACCATTTGCATTTAATTCTTTGGATTACGAAAGGTTGTCATAAATTCATTTAATATCACTTTGTGATGTAGTATGTCATGATGTGATGTGTTAAAGTGCATTGAAATTGTAATGAACATTTAATGTTTGTGGTGTATAGTAATGTGTTACAAATTTTTAATGATGATAGTGGGTTGTTGAGCATTATTGTAAGCAGGTGGGTCTTGCGCCTATATAAACATGCTACTATGCTTGAGCCAACTAGTTAGTGAGCTGAAGGATAGATCATAGTGAGGGTATTTTGAGAAATAGCTATACTTGCAAGGACCGCGAGTTAGAAGACATAGATCTGAGGATTTATTGTAACACTGTAGACGATATTTATGGATTATATAGCACCTCAATCTTGCACATTTGACAAACTCAAACTTTGGTTGTTCCTCTCAGTTCTGGACCTTTCTCACTTTTGGAAGTCTCGCATCTACTCTATCTTGTGCCCCTTGGCCTATCTCTTGGTCCGACCAGTCTTATGTTGATGACCCAGACCTGCTATCTTGCCTAGAATGCTTAAAACCTACTTATCTTCTACCTTTGCAAATTTTGACCCTGTACCTACTTTCTTGTTCCCTGGACACTAGCATCCATGATAGACACCTATGTCAACATAGGTGTCATGCTCTGATGCAAGTGTCCAGTGCCCTAAAGTCATATATTTGCAAATGAAACGTATCCTAATGGTCAGCCTAAATGCTTTAATGCAGGTTATTTCTCCAAAGGGATTGATATAAATACAGGATCAATGTTCATTTATTCCTCACCTAGAAACTTCTTCCTACTCACCAGGCAACTTACAAAAGGCATTCAATCAAGCACTCAAGTGAATAAAGCTTCCCTATTTTCTTTTATTTCTATATCAGTGATAGGGACAACACATACATAGGTTTGAAGTATTGAAGGAGCAGTGCAAGAACTATATTTGCCAAGTTACAAGCTAGGTCAATGTTGTACTTGCTTTGCACATATTGCATGATTCACATGCAAGCCAACACTAGGGGATAACCACATCAGTCTGAGGCCCTTTTTGAAGTATTGTCTATGTAGGCAGCGCTCATTGACTGAGGGATTTTTGGGGTCAGCTCGACACCATGTGTCCACTAATTTATTTTCCCCCAAGGTCACTATGAAGATGAAGAACTAGGGTTTTGAAATTTCATGAGTGACAGTCAATAACCTAGATTTCAATGCACCAAAGCAAAGACAAAGTCAAACCAAGAAGTATCCAGGTGATCACATCCTTTTCCAACAGGTATTTAGTACAACACACCTACGTTAGGTTCAAATAGTAGTATCGATGCAAACATCCCAAGCTGACATTAGTGTTTGTAGCTCCAAAAGCACCCAATCCAGAATCTGACAAGTGTTCTAGAATCCTATTTCAGTTTGCTTCCTACCTGTTCCATATCCAGAACTGTGTCAGCATCGGAACCAACTATGTACATTTATTTTTTGTCATTTCATATCGAGCATAGTTGTACTTACTATTTTTAGCCTATTTTAGTTTACTGAATTTAACATATGTTATATCTGAGTTGAGCATCTAATTGGTCTGTTATAGAGATAGTTTATCACCCTTGTACCTTAAGCTATCTCTACCCCCTTTAACCGTAGATAACCCCAATCTATAATTTTTAGGGTTAAACATTTGGTGACCTTGATCTTTGAACTCCAAACCCTAGGTCAATTAGGGTTTTCTGATTTTTTCTATTGCTGATCCCTGATTGCTATACAATATGTGCAGCATGGATGCATCTATCACCCATTTTGTGTTCCAATTTGTCATAGTTATGGTTTGCTATACCACATCCCTTGTCAAAATTGTTAAGCAAATTCGTAAACATCATGAGAGGGTTTTAAAGCAGAAACAACACTTGATCTCCCTTCAAAATTCTTTTTGCAATGTTATAGAGCTAGTATCTAGACGCCAATGTGCATGCTCTCAACCATTTGTTATCCCTGAATCTTATTTGAATGATGACTACCATCTCGCACCCATTATTTGCCCACAACTTATATTGGATTCCGCGGTCCATGTTTCTACTCGAAGAGGTAAGGTTGCTCAACCCATTCTGCCACCTATTAATACACAACAGGTGCCTCTTAAATCTAAACTTGTAATAAAATCTAAGGGATATGACATTATTGTCCAATTGAGCAACACATGCTAAAATTTCAATCCTTGAGCTCCTAAAGCAATCTAATGTTTATATGGATATCCTATACGAGGCATTGCATGAGACACAAGTCCCAAGTGATATTGAGCCTACTTATTTTGTGGATATCATAAAAGATTTCAAGAACAATGCCAAGCTCATTACCTTTGATCCAACAGATTTACCATCCAAAGATATTATTGACCAAAATTTGCCTTTGTTCATACAAGTAACCATGCAAAATAAAGCCATCAAAAGGGTGCTTGTTGATAATGGATCAGGCCTAAACATTTGTAGCATAAAATTCCTAACCACCATGGGTACAAGCACCAATCTTATTCAAAAAATGGTTATGCACATAAAAGGATTTGACAATTCACTTAGCCCTCTGATTTGTCAAATCACATTGGATGTGACTTTAGGACCAAAAATAGTTCCAACTACTTTTCAGTTAATGTCTCAATCATTACAATATAATTTATTCTGGGTAGACCTTGGATACATTCAATGGAAGTTGTCCCATCTAGACTTCATCGATGTGTAAAATTCATACATAAAGGGACTTTATTATTCATGCTTGTTGATAACAAACCTTTCAAATTGGCAAAATGATACATTTTGAAACTGAAGACATTCCCACGGTGGTACACCCTAAACAATGCATTCCTCTTGAACACTCACACATGTATGAAATAGGTGAGTCAAGTACAATGGCTCTTTTGTCTTCAAATGTAAATAAGGCACAAAATACCGAGGTACACATATATGTCGATCAAGAGCAAGAACCATTACTAAAGGAGCCAATAGAAATACAAGAGCCCCCACCATTTGAGCTTCCTTTATTGGTCAATACTGAGTAGACAAATGGCCATGTTTTAGATTTTTATGACAGTGATGATGATACTGCTTATGATATCACAGATGAGAAAATGCGAAACCTAAAATTTGATCCACTTGATCATCTTTCGCATAACCTATTCAAATCTACAAGTCGCGGTACATATAAGCTAAATCCACTTTCAGAAGATACAAAATTGAATCCAGATAAGGGAAAAACAAAAGCAACAGACAAACATGTAAATGGTTGTTATTCCATACAACCCTCTTGGCTGAAAACATTGAGTCGACCTTACAAGAGTCAAATGCAAATTCATCATGTGAACAATGTGGAGTCTTCTCAAAAGTCTTCACAACAAAGTTTATAGATCACGACACAGTAAGATACTCTAGATATTATGTTATCTAAGTTACTTGAACATAGAATGATTTATTTACCTTCTACTAGACACATATCACACAGTAGACTTCTACCTACAGAAGACAAGGTACTATATTATAAATATCATCAAATCATTGGCCATAATACCAATCAATGTGAGGTATTGAAGAAACTAACTCAAAAATATAAGAACGAAGGACGCAACACATTGTGTCAGACATGATGAGAAAAAGGCAAAAACTTTCATATATTTTACAAAAGAATTCTCTCCAAACGGTCAAAGTACGAAGATTTAACCATTACTGCAAATATTGATGGGCTATATTGCTACCATCTCTAGTTTTATATTAACAAGTGGGATACAACTTGTGGCTCCACATTTCTTGCCCAATTGGGACATACTACAAATAAACTAATATACTTTCCATTAATTTCAGAATCTTGAGGATACATTCGGTTACCTATAACCTGTGACCCACGTGTGGAATCTTCCACCATATGGATATTGGACCGTGAACCACATTTGAAACTAAAGTTTGGATGAAATTGGCTAATCGAGTGGAATTCTAAGCTAGATACTACAAACATGTATGTTTTCTTGATATGGATATAGAGATTTGCATACAACATGATGGGTATGGTTATTTGCCTACACCATTGGCTTCAAGTAAACCATTAGATAAAAACATTGAAGAAGTGGCATTACATCGATATAAACAAAGCTTGAGAAATTTTCTAGGTGGTCTTACATCTTTTGATGATGAGGACTTCCTTGATTAAACATTTTCAAATATTCCAAAATAAATAAATAAATATTCAAAAAATCCAAAAACACTTTCGGCACCTACATACTCTATTGGCTCCTTGGCATCTATGTGTTAGTTCCATGTTGATGGATGGCATGTCAGTTACTCCTACATACACGTGTTTCATGCTTCTATTTGAGTGTGATATAGGCATACACAAATACATGATTTATTCCTATTTCGGATGTTGGGCATTCTCTCTACCATGTCATATCGACATTGGGGGATCCACCTCTATGATCACGATACTTTCAGGTTATATCATTCTATTGTCATTCTACATTATCATGTTTTGAGCTCATATATGTACTTACACGTCTTTATCTATGATTATATCTTTCACATGGTACTTGATATGCTATGCACTTGACGTTTTTGGCTAACACATTAGATCCGTAGACTACTATGATATGTTTATGCTAGTTGCTCATGCTTTTCTTTATGTGCTTCCTTGAGTGTCTTGCCTTGTTATTGTCTTGTTTGTTTGAGCATTTGCTCCTTTATTTGCAGTCGCCATGCTTATGTATACTTTATTTGACATTTGAATATGCTATTGTTTGTTGTATAAACATTTGAATATGTCATTATTGTTTTTATGGACACTTAACTAAGTCATGTCCCTTCGATTGTGCAGAATTTAAACATACCCCTTGTTTGTGATCTCCTTAGACCATTGCCTTTTGACTTGCTTTTGAATGCTCTTGTGTGTGTGCTTAATTTGCTTGTTGAGCTTGTACTGTTACTATCTAAATGCTACCATGATATTTATCATGCATCTTAGGCCTTCATGTAATCACATTGTATTATGGGCTTCAATGCTACATTTATCTATACATGTTATTATATATGCTACATGGTTCCTATTGACAATTTTGCCCCCCATAGGGCAAATTGTCACCCCTACTATTCGGAACTTTGCTATGGTGCCAAGTTTGTCTTGTGAATCAGTTTTGGGTTCCTTAAATGAGCATTTACAGCCACCCAAGTGGCCATCTACAGCGATGTGAATTTTAGTCATTAAGAGGTTTCCAAGGAGCTGGCTTGATTACAGCCAAATGTGCAAATACAACCAAGACATACAAGCTGTAACTTTATTTATTTTGTCTTCCCAAGGATTTTTTCGGGCTATAAGAGGTGGACTATTTCTTCGGACATTTTGTTCGAGAGAAAGAATTCTCAAAGGACTATGTAAAAGTCTGAAAAAATGACTAAGTGGCAGTCGTTCAAAGCTTATTTTCTTCGGACTTTTTGTCTGAAAGAAAAAGGGCAAAGCACAATTGAGAAGACCCAAAGGGCACCTGCCCTTCGGAAAGGTCCAATTCAAAAGTCCCGAAGGGTATGTACCCTTCGGGTTGGTTCATTTTATGGTTTTCAAGTCAAGACGAAAGTTTCGAAGGACAGTTTCAAAAAGCTTGGGTGCCCTTCAAAAAGTCCGAAGGGCACTTATGAAGGTAGACATACCCTTGCGGAGGGCATTTGGTTAGTGGCAGGACCCTTTCAAAAGTTTCGAAAGGCACTTTTGAGGATGAAAAGCCCTTGTAGAGGACACTTTACAGTGAAGTGGACCTTTACGATTCTTTCGAAGGGCACTTCTAGAAGAACATACCCTTGCGGAGGGCACCAAAGCCAAAGACAGGACCAAATCAAAAAGCCCGAAGGGCATTTTTGGGAAGTAGAAGCCCTTGCAGAGGGCACCTTCATAAAAGCAAAGGACACTTCAAACGGAAAAAAAATTCTTTCGGACTTTTTGTCTGAAGGAATTCCTTCGGACAAAAAGTCCGAAGGAATTCAAGGAAAAGGTCTGACGGAGGTATACCTAAGAAAAAAAGCCCAATAGAAATAAAACAATAAAGGCAAAGGAAATGAAAAAATTTAAGGAAATCCTTCAGAATAATTGTCAAATAGGAAATCCGCGGGAATATGAAGTCAACAAAAGTTCGAAGAAAATCAAAGGGCAATACATAAGAGCTTAAAAGAATAAAATTGAGAAAATTGGCAAGGAAACAAATTCCTTCGGACTTTTGGGAGGGACAAAAAGCCCGATAGAAAAGACAAGGGCATAAGCAAAGGCCAAAAAAGAGAAAGGAAAATGCTAAGCCCGGGAAAGAGAAGAGACAGAGAGTCCTTCGAAAAATTTGTCCGAAGGACAAAAACTAAAATAAAGCTTGAATCCCGATTTTTAGCGAAACACGAAAAAAGCCAGAGAAAACACGAAGCAAAACTGAGCATGATCAATAGCATGAACAACGAATAAAACAAATGCAGAATAAAGACAAAAGCAGGATGACAAAAATCATGCACAGACTAACGTGAATGACTCCAATGAAGTGAACGCGTTTAAAAAAGCAAGCAAGCTTCAGTTCTGAAAATAGAGTTGTCTTGCATGATGAACGGGCAAAGCGTTGAACGTTTCAAACAAAAGAAATTCCATGCATGCACTCTCGTTTGTCTCAAATCTCAAAATGTTCTGGTAGTTCAAATGTAATTCTTAATTTGGCATTTGCATTGATTTCATGCAAAGGGGAGACTTTCAAACGTTCTAGCAGTTCGAGTGAATTTGACTTCTCTTGTTTTGGAGTTGACTGGTTTTCAAGTCAAGACATCTACTCGTAGATTTCATGCATCCAAAGCTTGTCTTCTTCTGCTTTTTCAATGCCAAGGATTCTTCATGCAAGACAACCAGGGACAAGCCAAAGAAAGACAAATTTGGATGACTCATGCAACGCAATTTGGACTTGGGCTAATGAAGAGTTAACTTCCTCTCCTATTTCCAACGCCAATCTCTTGACTTTTTGTAATTTTCTATATTAATGGCTTTTCAGTCTTGTAAAATCCATCCCACTCTTGGTGAGACTAGACTCTGCCATTGGTGAGTTGTGTAACCTCTTTAATCAATAGAAAGACTGTACTTTCAGATTTCAAGTGCTAGCATAGTGTACATTCATTCAGCAATTTGCATATGTGGTAGATTTCTCTCCTTTCCCAAATTTTGATTCGTACCTAGTTGCTAGCTTATCGTGTTATTCAGGTCATGTTCAGTGCTTTATGTCTTTTGCTAAAGCTGTAAGTGGATGTTAGGTCGCTGCAAAGTGTCTTGTATCAGACCTCTCTCCATCGTTTTCCCTCATGTTTTTGTCATTAGATCGAACCTTCTCATGAAATACTTATGCATAGTGATCAATTGAAATCAAAGGTCTTCATTTTCCCTTGTTTGATTCAGTGTTCAAGGTTCCAAGTAGAGTGGATCAATATTTTGGTGTATCACCGTCATTAGGTAGGATTTTCCCTTCAAGTTTTTTTCTCCCTTTTCCATGGTAGTCCTCAGCACAGAGTAGAGATCCGCATTGATACATCTTACAGGAACCAGCGTTATCTAGAGGCTCTTCTCACCATTGAGGCACCCACCCTCGTGAGAAGATCCCATTGTTTCAACTGGAGAGAGGATTAGCCATTTCAACATGTCTTCGTTTCAGGGTGCAACTCCAGGTTGACAACATTCCATTTACAGATTATACAGTTGTCTTATGCTTTTGAGGAGAGGTAACTACTGGTTCCTATTCTTCTCTCACCTCAAAGTGGGGCATGTCATAGAGGCATGTTCTCCATATTTGACACAATTTTTAGATTCAGTGG
Source organism: Torreya grandis (assembly GCA_037957365.1). NCBI lineage: Eukaryota > Viridiplantae > Streptophyta > Pinopsida > Cupressales > Taxaceae > Torreya > Torreya grandis. The sequence continues at coordinate 5,041,137 of JARHVA010000101.1, forward strand.
AGGCATGCTTTGGAAGCATGTTCTCCACATTTAGTATTTGACACTTATATCTATTTTTAGATTCAATAGGGGCATGTCATATAGGCATGGCTTTCACACGTTCACAGTTTTCAGATTCAGCAGAGGCATGCTTTGGAAGCATGTTCTCTACACTTATTCAGTATTTGACACTTACATTAGTTTTCAAAGTTAGTGGGGCCATGTCATATAGGCATGGCTTTCACACATTCACAATTTTCAGATTGAGTAGGGGCATGCTTTGGAAGTATGTTCTCCACACTTATTCAGTATTCAATACATCCAGATTTAGTGGGGACATATTTTGGAAACATATCTTTCACATTGATACTTATTTCAGTTTTCAGATTTCTCCATATATAGTGGGGGCATGTTGTGGGGCCATGTTTTGGAAGCATGTTCTTCACACTTACACATTTTTCAAATTGGCTAAAGCACACAATTATATAATTCAAATTCATAGTTGTGACAGCATTCTATACATTGGTACCATTGTTATATACAATTTCAACATGAAACATATCTAAAGTGCATATGCTATGCAATATGCACCTAACATTGCAAAATCCAAATCAGTTTCAGATTTCAAAACACTCTTAAGGACTGTCATCACCCACCAAGATGTACTATTATGGATTGTATTGAGTCAATCTAGTGCAGTAGTTGGTTCGCTTTTGATATGGTTGAGGTGATTAAATCACTCAATCTTGCCAAGTTTTTAGGTTGGACTTGATTGTATCGTCCAACCTTACCAATTTGATAGTATGAGTTGACTTTGTTCACTCATGTTCAACTGGTTATAAGTATGATTGGGTTGCATGGTTGAGCTAATCTCAACTACCGGATGGCAACTCATTTTTAGTTAGGGGTATGTGCCTTCCAATCTCTCTCTATCTCTTTAGATATATGCACTTTTTAGATTTATATATATATATATATATGCCCTAATCTCAGTTTCAGAACCTTACAATGATACATATTTCAAATCAACTTGTCAATAGACAATGTGCTGTTACATCGATACACAGGGGTACTCCTAAATCTTGTTCTTTCAATTTCAATCTTTTCAATACTTTCAATTTTAGATTATATACACTGATTATGTACTGTAACATGCTCTTGGTTGCAAGTCAATCACCAGAAAAGCACTCAAGTTGGACTCATGCAAATGCAAGGTATTTTATACACATCCAGGTACCCATTTCTTCTCCTTTAAACCAACAATTCCATTACTAAATTAAAGGGGGGCAAATGTAGACGATATTTATGGATATATAGCACCTCAGTCTTGCACACTTTGCAAACTCAGATCTTGGTTGTTCCTCTCAGTTTTGGACCTTTCTCGCTTTCGAAAGTCTCGCATTTGCTCTATCTTGTGCCCCTTGGCCTATCTCTTGGTTCGACCAGTCTTATGTTGATGACCCAGACCTTCTATCTTGTCTAAAATGCTTAAAACCTGCTTATCTTTCATCTCTACAAATTTCGAGTCTTTACCTACTTTCTTGTTCCCTGGACACTAGCGTCTGTGATAGACACCTACGTCAACATAGGTGTCTTGCTCCGACGCAAGTGTCCAGTGCTCTAAAGTCATCTAATTTGCAAATGAAACATACCCTAATGGTCGGCCTAAGTGATTTAATGCGGGTTATTTCTCCAAAAGAATTGATATAAATACAAGATCAATCCTCATTCATTCTTCACATAAAAACTTCTTACCTACTCAATAGGCAACTTACTAAAGGCATTCAATCAAGCACTCAAGTGAGCAAAGCTTCCCTATTCTCTCTTATTTCTATATTAATCATAGTGACAACACATACACATGTTGAAGTATTGAAAGAGCAACCGAAGAGCTATATTTGTCAAATTGCATTCTAGGTCACTGTTGTACTTGTTTTGTACATATTGCATGATTCACTCACAAGCCAACACGTAGGGGATAACTACATCAGTTTGAGGCCCTCTTCAAAGTATTGTCTATGTAGACAATGCTCATTGATAAAGGGATTTTTGGGGTCAGCTCGACACTGTGTGCCCACTAATCTATTTTCCTTCAAGGTCACTATGAAGATGAATAACTAGGTTTTGCAATTTCATGAGGAATGATAGTCAATGACCCAGATCCGAATGCACCAGATCGAAGACAAAGTCAAACCAAACAACATCCAGGTGGTCGCATCCTTTTCCAGTAGGTATTCAGTACAAGACACCTGCATCAAGTTCAGACAATAGCATCGATGCAATTGTCCCAAGATGACATTAGTGTCCACGTCTCTAGAAGCACCCAATCAATATTTTGACGATTGTTCCAAAATCCTCTTCCAATCTACTTCCTACTTGTTCTAGATCCAAAATTATGTCAGTGTCAGAACCAACTAAGTACATTACTTTTTTTTTATTTCCATATTTAGCATAGTTGTACTTACTATTTTTAGCCTATCTCAGTTTAATGAATTCAGCATATTTATATCTGAGTTTAGCATCAATTGGCCTGCTATAGAGATAGTTTATCACCTATATACCTTAAGTTATCTCTATCCCCTTTAAACCTAGATAACCTCAATCTAGAATTTTTAGGGTTAAACAAACATATCTCATTCAAGATTGTTGTGTTATTGCCCTTGTGGGTGCAAGCTCCATTTCTAACCATTGAAATTCAATAAAAGAACACTGGTGTTTTGTTGTTGCATATTATTACATTATTTCGTTGTGTAATTATGAATGTTGTGTGGTCTAAGGCATCTCTTCATTGAGACCCCTCACCGCAACTGCATCATTTGGTATTCATTTGGTATTAGAGCAAGGTTTTCTTCCTTGCTAGTGAGCACGTGGATAAAAGTTTATTTTGTATGTTTGTGAGGGTAGAGAAATAGTGGGAACATCTTCCAATAAGTGTTTGGTCAAAGGTGTAAGTGATTGTTCTTTGATTTTGAGGAAATGGCACATGGAGCAGGGTTTGCACCAAGAATGCCTAGAATGCCAAGACTTGCCGACTTGGTTGGATCGATGAGTGCAATATCCCCTTTTTGGGCTAAAAGACCAATTAAGGGTTTTCCCTAAATTTCCAATATTATGCAAATAAATTATGAATTTTGAAATTTAAAAAATCAACCAACCCTAACTAAAAATTGAAGCTTCAACACACACCCAATCTCACCAAACCCTTGGCACTAAAGTACAAAGGATAAATAAACAATTTCCAGCAATTGATTCACCTTTAATTCACCTCAAAACATGCAAATATGAGTAACAATTGAAATTCAATGAAAGTGTACCTTTTTTCACTTGAATGAAAATAAATTTTTGATAAATGCTTGCTGAAAAATATCTGAATTTACTAAAAAACAGCAGTTGTTCTCTCTCCAAAATCTTCCTCAAACCCTTGCAATCATCATAGAAAAAATGCCAAAATTATCTGAATAATTCTAGCTCCTTTTTAGGGCACCCAAAGTGATCAAACAACCTTCCAAGTGAAGTCCTAGATCAAAAGATTGAAATAAAATTATAATTAAATATTCATTACAAACTAGGGTCTAGGGCATCCTCAAAGACCTTCCAAGCTTGCCTAACCAAATCGCCACAATGAGAAAAAATCATAAATTATTTATGAAGCCCAAATCAACTTTTCACGAAGTCAAATTCACCATAAAATTATGTCAAATAAATAAATAATAATTCAAAAAATTATTATTTATTTTTTCAATTAAACAACCCTTGACAACCTTGCCAATCATCCAACAAATATAATGCCACACTTTAGAAAATTAGCAATAAATTCAAGCAACTAGTTTTGAGCAATTGGACATCAATTTGTCCTCAAAACCCTCCCCAAAGATCACCAAAGCAAATCGCCCCATTCTTATGGCAAGCAACAAAATATTCCTTTGTAAGGTGGTGTCAAATCAACTCAAGACCATGGGAGTAATTATTGGGCATACATCCCAATCATTCTTCAAGCATGAAGATTCATAAAATAATATTCAACATGTATAGAATAAGATCACTTTGTATTTGTACCCTCCAAAGGGGGGCAAATCACTTTGAGGGGGTAAAATACCTCATAACACTTCCTTGCCAACTTTTTAAGATATCTGTTCTTTTCTTTATTCATCTTCTAAGTTGACATTCCTCTTCTTCAAAAAATAATATTAAATTAATTGTCTTAATAAAAAATATTAATTAAAATTACTTTTAGGCAATAATCCAATAATTATTTATCTTTTTAATTGCCTTAGTGGTAAAAACCACTTTTTAAAAATATTCTATTAATCAATTAGAATTGTCTTATATGGATAAATAATAAAAATCACTATTCGATCAATCATAATTAATTAATAAAATAAAACCCCAAAAGTGATCCCTTAGTCTATGAGGAAAGTAACTAAAGATCTAAAATACCTATTCATAAGTGATCTGAAAATGGGGACATTACAATGAGAGATATGCAAGCCCATTTAGAGGCTATGAAGACTGCACAACATTGAGATATTGGGGTAGTGGATGGTTAAAACAACAATGAAGCCATAGAAACAACACCTTAGAACCAAGTTGTAGAAGAAGAGGTTGATGAACTTGAAGATAGATCCCTACATGCAGTTACGAGAATAACTAGTAAGCCGAAGTTGGACCCTCCTAATTATTTAGGGATTTTGAGTCTTGAAGAGTCATTGATTGGATCACTGAATCAGATAAATACTGAGTATGAAGGTATGGAAGATCCCAAGAAGGTCAAATTTGCATGTGCAAAGTTGAAGGGTCGCACATCCTTGTGGTGGGAGCATGTGCAGGTGAAAAGAGTTCGTAAAGGTAAGGATAAGATCAAGACTTGGGATACATTGGTTGCAAAGTTGAAGGCTAAATTCATACTTTTTAATTACTAGCTAACGTTATTCAAGAAGTTGCAAAATTTGCGATTGAGAGAGCTGAGTGTCAAGGGTTACACTGAGGAGTTTATAGACTCACCATTACAGTAGGTCATGTTGAAGATGACACTAATAAGATTTCAAGGTACCTAAATGGGTTGTGAATTGCCATTCAAGATGAGTATGGTATGATCCGGTTGTGATCTATTGAATAAGCCTATCAGTATGCGCAGAAGGTTGAAGAGAAGTTGTCACGCAAACAACATGACATAGTGCGAGGGAAAATAAAAGTTTTCGCACATGCGAGGACAAGTGGAAGTGACAGAGGTTATTCTGCACAAGGAGAAGATAGTAATTCTCAGTGCCATGATACAAGTGCACAAAGAGGCAGAGGAAATCCTGTCATGGGTAGAGGATCCTATGGACAAGATAGAGGAACAAGGTTCATGCGTACATGTTTCAGATGTGGTGAAATTGGACACAAAGCATTTGTGTGTCCACATGTGCATAATGAAGTAGGAGAACGAATGTGAATGCACATATCACGTAAGCCAACGAGGAGAATATTGTGTCAATGTTTCAAGGTGAAGAACTAGAAAATGGAGAAGTGCTCATGATGAAGAGGGTGATGTTGAAACCAAAAAGAAGAAGAGAAGAGAATAGTCCCGCGCAGAGGAAGAATCTATTCATAACCATTTACAAATCTGGAGGAAAGTGTTGCAAGTTTATTGTTGATCGTGGCAATACAGATAATCTTGTTTCGCAAGAGATGGTAGAGAAGCTTGGTCTAAAGAGAATTGTGCATACAAATTCCTATAAAGTATCTCGGTTGCTAAAGGGACACATCAGGGTTTAGTAAATGAGCAATGTTTGGTATTTTTCAGATTGGTGCATCAAATGAAGTCATGCACGACATAATGCCCATGGATGTTTGCCATGTGTTACTCGAAAGGCCTTGGTAGTTTGACAAGAAGGCGCAACATGATGGCCACACAAACACCTACACTTTGGTGAAGGATGGAAGGGAGTACATCTTAAATCCTTGAAGGATAAGAGTGAGGAAGTGGACAAAATTCCACCAATTTTGATGATTTCAGGAAACCAATTGCTGAGAGAAGTAAAAGAGTGCACATGTTGTGTTAATAACAAAGGCCATGCAAGTTGTGAGCGTAGGTGCAATAGGAGCACTTTTGTGTGAAGGACTTGCTGAGCAAGTTTGCAAAGATTGTTTTTGATGATCTACTAGATGTGTTTCCACCTATACAAAGTATAAGTCATCAAATGGATTCGATTCCAAGTTCGAGTTCACTGAACAAAGCAGCATATAGGTTTACACCTAAGGAGAATGCAAAGATGCAAAGACAAGTTCATGCGTTGTTAGATAAAGGGCTGATAAGAGAAAGCTTGAGCCCGTGTGTAGTTCTAGTGGTGTTAGTGCCTAAGAAAAGTGGAGAATGGAGGATGTGCACTGATTCCAAAGCTATCAACAAGATAACTATTAAGCACAGATTTCCATCGTCTCACATGGATGATTTGATGAATTGCTTAAGTGGACCACAATTCTTCACGAAGATTGATTTGAAAAATGGATGTCACCAGATTTGTATAAGGGGAGGTGATGAGTGGAAGACTACGTTCAAAACACAAGAAGGATTGTATGAATGGTTAGTTATGCCATTTGGACTAACAGACCGATTACATTCATGAGACTCATGAATGAAGTGATGAAACCATTTTTAGGTAAGTTTGGCTTAGTATATTTGGATGACATATTGATTTTCAACATAAGGAGAACACTTGTGTATTTGAGAAAAGTGTTGCAACGTTTGTGAGATGAAAAGTTGATAAATTTGAAGAAATGTAGCTTCATGGAGGAGGAATTAGTTTACTTGGGATTTGTGATTTCTCGAGAAGGATTGAAGATGGATCCAAAAAAGGTACAAGCTATACTTGAGTGGCCTTCGCCTAGGAGCATGTTTGAAGCGCAACGATTTCATGGCCTTGCGAGTTTTTACAAGTATTTCATTAGGAATTTCAGTGGGACATGCACAACGATCACTGAGGTGATGTGCAAAGATAAGAAAGAATTTGTATGGAGTGTAGAAGCTGAATATAGTTTTTAGTAGTTGAAGAAGAATGTGACTAAGCAACTAATGTTGGTGTTGCCAAATTTCAGTAAGGTATTCTATGTAGATTTTGATGCAAGTGGCGCAGCAATAGGAGTGGTGATGACTCAAGAAGGTAGGCCTATATCTTACTTTAGTGAGAAATTGAATGATGCAAAGGAGAAATATTCAATGTAAGATTAAGAGTTCTATGCCATAGTGCAAGCACTCAAGAAGTGGAGGCATTATTTTTTGTCTAAGGAGTTTGTGTTGCACACAGACCATCAAGCACTGCGATTCATAAACAGTCAGAGAAAATTGAACCAAAGATACATAAAATGGGTTGAATTCTTACAAAGCTATTCATTTGTATCAAAACATAGAAGTGGTAAGTCAAATAGAGTTGCAGATGTGCTAAGTAGAAGAGTTCTTTTGTTGAACGAGATGCGAGTGGAAGTCGTAGGATTTGATTCTATGAAAGAGATGCATGAAGATGAATATTTCAGAGATGCATGGAAAACATGCATAGAACTAGTGAGTGGCGACAAAACACCATGGTTAGATGGTTTCTTGCAAGAAGGATTATTGTTTTGAGGAGCACAATTGTGTATACCCATTGGTTCAATGCACGAGAATTTGATTAAGGAGAACATAGTGGATTTTTAGTAGGTCATTTTGTTTATGACAAAACATATGCGCAGTTGGCTGAAAACTATTATTGGCCAATAATGAGTATAGATATGCGCAAGTATGTTTAGGAGTGTAGAGTTTGCCAGTTGGCAAGAGGGAGAAGTCAAAATGCAGGGTTGTATCAACCATTGCCTATTCTAGAGAGACCTTGGGAAGATATCAACATGAATTTTGTTTTAGGATTGCCTAGGACACAGATAGGAGATGATTCCATATTTGTGATTGTGGATAGATTTTCAAAGATGACACATTTTGTTGCTTGTTAGAAAACTAATGATGCAACACACATTGCTAACTTATTTTTGAGAGAAATTGTCTGATTGCATAAATTGCCGCATAGCATAGCATCAGACATGGATGTGAAATTTGTTGGACATTTGTGGAGTGTGTTGTGGAAGAAGCTAAATACAAAGCTACAGTTTCATTTCAACATATCATCTTTAGATGGATGGACAGACAGAGGTAGTCAATAGAGGTCTTGGTAACCTATTGTGATATTTGATTGAAGGAAAGCCAAGAATGTGGGATTCAATTCTAGCACAAGCTAAGTTTGCTTATAACAATTTAGTTAATAAGAGTACTAAAAGGACACCAATTTAGATAGTTTATGGGTCAAGTCCAAGAGGTGTTGCAAAATTACGTGACATCAAGGATGAAAGAAGGAAGAGTGCTGAAGCAGAAAGTTTTACTGAGTGTATGCACAACTTACATTATCAAGTGCGTGAATAGTTGGAGAGAAGTAGTGTGTAGTATAAGCAACGCACAGATGTAAAGAGAAGAGAAGAATAATATCAGGTGGGAGACTTAGTCTTAGCACACCTAAGAAAACAAAGATTTCCAAAGGAAACTTATGACAAGATAAAATGTAATAAAATTGGGGCATGCAAAGTGTTTCAAAAGTTTGCGACAAATGCATATGAAATAGAGTTACAAAGGGATAGGCATATTGCCTATTTTCAATGTGGCAGATTTGTATCTGTATCATGAAGGGTAGAGTAGTGAGGAAAACGCAAGCACAATTTTTAAAGTTGGTTGGAGAGCACAGATGTCTGAGAAAGTGCGTGAGGAAGCAGGAAGGGTGATTGATTCTAGATTCAGCAAAAAAAGTGCGACAAAGAGTATAAATAATATTCGATAAAATGGAGAGGCTGAAAATTGAGGATGTGACATTGATAAGCACGTCAAAATATGCAAAACAAGGAATATCGATAGCAGAGCTCTTAAAAGGCACATGAGTAGGGGCTCATGTTTCTTTTGTCACTCAAGGTGTAAGAGTAGGAGCATCCAGGTTCACTTGTAATCCTACATCAACCCAAAAAAAATACTTAGTAAAAAATAAGCATTTTTGCAGTTTTGTGCAAGTCTAATTTGTGTGCAAGTTCTATGTTATTTTGTACCACCTTTGCATGCCCACATTTTTTGTTGTTCTTTTGCGCAGCTTTGATAGTTCACTCAGTTTTGGTACCAGTTTGGATCAGTGTGTGAAGCTTTGCACAAGTTCATTTTGAAGGCCTTTGTTTTGTCCTATGCAAGTACAAAAGATCCCCACAGAGAATAGAAGTTGAAGTCTTGCGAGTTCTATTGCGCAAGCTTGTGATGTCTTATGCAGGATGTTGGTGCGTAGCAATGAGAATACAAGGATCATTGTGCAAGGAGTCTTTCGCACATCCTTTGGTTGCGATGTGTTGTGACTTAGCCTTGTGAGGTTGTGACTTCCATGTAACTTGTCCTATGCATTATGGGTAAAGAGACATTTAGTATGCCATGATGCATTATGCTGCGATATGTTAAGGTGCATTGAAATTGTAATGAACATTTAATGTTTGTGGCACATAGTGATGTGTTACAAATATTTAGTAATGATAGTGGGTCGCTGAGCATTATTGTAAGTAGGTGGGTCTTGTGCTTATATAAACATGCCCCTATGCTTGAGCCAGCGAGTCAGCAAGCTCAGGATGGATCATAGTGAGGTTATTCTGAGAGATAGCTATACTTGCAAGGACTGCAAGTTAACACGTAGAGATCTGAGGATATATTGTAATGCGTCTCATTCAAGATTGTTGTGTTATTGTCATTGTGTATGCAAGCTGTATTTCCAATCATTGAAATCTAATAAAAGAACATTGGTGTTTTGCTGTTGCATATTATTGCATTATTTCATGGCGTAATTTTGAAGGTTGCGTGGTCTAAGGTATCTCCTCATTGAGACCCCTAACTGTGATTGCATCATGGAAAGACAAAGCCATGTGATGCAAGTACGGGGAACTGTATGGAAGGAAAGTCCTGTAATGAGTAGATGCATTTTACAATAATATAGTGGTGTTTTTTGTACTCTTTGATGTAAAATTTATAGAGGGAGTATATCATGTTTTGGGGGTCTTCACTAAAATCACCTTTAAACCCCAAAGTCTTCATGACTTTAGCTGTGAATGCAGGAAAGAAGATAATTTAGGAGTGGTACAATCTTTTCTTTGATTGTAAGTAGTTGGATACATTAAAATTTATTTACAGGTCAAACGTGTCTTTAAAAACACTTTTAAGCCACAAAATCCAACACATTACTTTGAAAACGAGTCGGCCTTTTTCCACTTAATAGATTCAGCAGAAAATTTATACCAAAATGCAGCAAACCTCTGGGTGACCCACTTCTCTATGCAGGACAGTAGTCAAAACTTATTCGGAAGCCGTTTTTGGACCAGCCAGAACCCAATGTCCTCCATAGGAAAGTAATCAGCCCTCTTAAATAATATATGCACAGAAAGTGACTGCTATTAACGTTTTTCACCTCTTCCATAGATAAACCTTAACTGCCTTCTCATTCCAAATCATAACAAAATGAAGAGTTTGATGGGGTGTCTATACTTTTTGTGGTGGGGGGTGTAAGGCAGGAGGCAGAAGTATAGGTTTAAACCATTTCTGCATATGGCCATTTGTTCTTATCATTTAACTTGTTTCTAGATGCCCTATATGGGTCCTCATGTCCTCTTTGTAGATTTCGTCTAGTTATATTGTGATTTCTTAAGCCAATTGACCTCTTTTAGCCATTGGGATACTCTGTTTTTCTGTGAGAATTTATCCTTCTTTAGGTCTGAAGGTTCCTCGAAAGTTAGAACTCTGGCTGTAAAGCCAGTAGATGTTGCAGGCGATGAACTACGCCATCTAGAAAGAGGAGAGAGGTGATCAAAATTTCTTAGAGAAAGAAATGTTTCACTCTTGTAGTCTGTTTTAAGTAGTTTCTGTAACTTACCTACATATATTCTGAAGTGTGTCACAGAGAGAGGATGACACAACTTTAACTCCAATGGTACTAAATTATAATTACAGAGACTTAAAAGCGAAGAGAGTATGGTCTAGTCTCACATGTAGAAGGCATTTTGGTTGGTGCAGTCTGAAGATCTTTGTTATTATGACCTTGGCAAAAGTTTATAGTAAACCCCATAACTAGTATATTAGATGGTAAGGAATGTAGTTGCTGTGTGGTGGTTCCCTCTCTCCCTTTACACCATAACTATAATTCACAGTGATGTACTTAACGGTATAAAAATGGCTTTGTATTGTTAGTTATGGGTTTTATATGTTGGACCACCAAACGTGTTATCAGAGCCAACATTCTCTATATTACATCTTTCATTAGCATTCCTAAATGTGTTTTTCTTGTGTATTTTGGCGTTCTCATTTCCATCATTATGTCCATCCATCTCACTCCCTTGTGTTTGTCTGTTTTAATGTTAGTGAGAGCAGCTTCTATTGTTTCCTTCAACTCTTCATTGTCTGTCAATTTTGGCAGGTATTTCTCTCGTATTATTGGCTATGTCATGGTATATAGCACGTGGTTATTTGCTTTGATTACTTAAAAATTTATATTGTTTTGTGAATGGGGTAGATAGTATGAGTGATCCAAGTTGTAGCAAAACCTGAATAAGAATAAACTACCTCGTTAAATTTATCTGGAATAAGGTCAGTGGTAGGAGAACTGATTTAAGAATTCAGACCATATTCTGTCAGTCTTACTCTTGCATGTTCATTGCAAGACTGGAGCCTTTAATGACTGCAACTTAACTGGTTTATAATTTGTACAAGCTTCATGGAAGAAAGGTTAGGGATTAATTTGAAGTGCGAAGGGCTTTAGGATTGGATGGCAACATCTAGATGGAATAGATGATTACTGTTTCTTTCCTTAGAGGATGTCTAAGGTCACAGACCTGTCATCGCAAACAAGGTGATATATGGCATGCGAACTCTCACTGATGCATGATTCTTTGTTGTTAAGGAAAGTAAGTTCAATATGAGTTTTTTCTCACCTTATGTTATCCTCAATTTTACAGGTGCCATTGAGCTTTCAATTTTAGCAGATTACTATAGCCGTGAAATTGCTGCATACGATATTCAAACAACCCGCTGTGACCTCTATGGCCAGGTATGCTCCTCATTCATATTAGAATGTTGTTTTACTCCGAGTGGAAGATAAGATGGCATTTCTAATCTGGGATTGCAGCTGGAACTGCACTGGTAGTCCAAAAGAACATTAAAAGGATTAATGAGTTTCAATGTTGCTTGACAGGGAAAAGGCTATGAAGAACGAGTCATGCTGATTTACGATGGTTTGCATTATGATGCTTTAGCTGTATGGTACAATTGACCCAGTTTGTAGTAGTATATTTTTGGGCATGGTCTCCATTTTTTTGATTCAGATCAGATCTAAGTTATTTCATTACAAATTACACAAGCATTAAGGCAACCTAACTGTTACTTCCTATTTTATATTTGTATTCTACTAGTGACATGACATAAGTATTAATCCTTTCGATTGCAGATGTCCCTTTGTAAGAATGCCTCTGAAGAAGTTGACCAGACAATTTTTCCAATTGATAGAGATGGTAACATTGGTGTTGCCCAAGTGCTGGCTGAGAGCCTGGTTGAAGAAACTAAAAGGTGTAATTGTACTGTTTGAAGGATACTGTTTTTGAATTTTTTGTGAAAGCTTTCTATGATCTCAGCAATAGACAGGTTTGTTTTGGCTTTTGTAACAGGAATATCGTGTTTCCTGATTATTGTTTTTAGTGGGATGAAACTTTCATTAATTTTTTGGAGAGTATTTTTACTAAAAATTGTGTGCAGGCAGAGGAATTTCACGGATACTGCAAATTTCACTTTGCGTTGTGCAGTCTGTCAGCAAGGAGTAGTTGGTCAAAAGGTATAAAAACAAATTTTACACTTCCATCAAGTAATATACTGTCTTCAGTTTGAATTACTATCTTCAAATGATGATTTTGAGATGTTAATTTCCCCTTTTTAATGTATTTGGTAGGAAGCTTTGGAACATGCCACAGCTACTGGTCATGGAAACTTCCAAGAATTCTGATGGCAGGTGCTGGTTTCCAAGTGACTTTTTGGTCTCAAGGAATCATGTATCGCTGCACTGCTTTGTTGTTGAAGAAAAAGACATCTTCTATTGCATGTTTCCGGTGCGATTTGTTTTTGATTGAAAGAATATGATTTCTTTTTCTGTTGTTTTTCAAATGAGAGATACAAAGGTGGATTGAATCATGTTTTTATGGCAAGGCTGAGATGTTGGTTATCTATATCATGAAAAGTGGCATTGTCTGAACAAGTCTTGTGCAACATCATTTGCTTTTCCTGTCAAAATAATGCTATTCTCCCTCCATGGAAAACTGTACTTGAAATCGTAATAAAATTGATTCTTTTTAATAATATTAGCGATAATAATAAATTCTTAGGAAACTACAATGGTGGCAGGATGATATGAAACCTACAATGGCATACAGAAAGCACTTGCTGAAGTCAAAATAAGACAGGTTTCCTTTCAAATTGTAGTAAAAACTATTTTTCCTATTGGGTTTACCATGTTGACCATGCTTTTAGCATTCAAACTGCATTGCCTCAACTAAAGGGCGGAAAAAGTCTGATCAAATTTTGAAATAATTTCGATGTTCTACAAAAGATTACTTACTCTCGCAGTGCAAATAAACACTTGCAAATGCGTAGAAGAAAATCATAAGAAACATTAGCAGTTTTTAAATTTTGTATACCATATAATCTTTATAGTGAATAAACCAAAAAAATACTGAAGCAAAAAAGACATTCAAAATTGAGATGCATGGTAGGAACTAATACAAGCATTCTTTTTCAAATGCTTTTATGGGTAATAGAACCTATGTTACTAGAAACGGGAAACAGAGACTGAAACGGCGACGACAACATGATGGGAAACGGGATTATGGATGTTCCGCAGAAGAAACAAATCTTATATACACATGCTTTTCTAGAAATTTTAGATTTTCACATATCAAATTCACCTCTCTCACTACCTATCAACTTTCACCTCTACATTAAATACATTGTATCGTGGGAAAATACAATGTTTTTTTATGATTTAAAATAGTGAATAATATATTAAAAGAAACTATTTTGTACTCAGGTTGCATTCCCAAGCCACCTTGGAGCCATTGCAATCTGTGAATTTTTATGTTGTCCAATGCTTGGGGAAGGAGTACAACATTGAGAATGGCCCTACAACGGAGCCAAAATGCAACCATTGCTGCAGCCTTTGCTGGGCAACGTTGCGGGCTGAAAACATGCCATAGGAGGCCCAAAAAAAGGCTGTTGGAAACAGAAATGCCGTTTCCGCTCGTTAAAACAGGAAATGGGGCCAATCCATGGCATTTTTTATAACTAGGAATAGAACAACAAAGAGCATGGTACTAGGAGCATTATTGCACACAATATGCTGAATTTAATGTTTTGTTACTCTTTTAGAAAATGGAGATTTTTTATTCAAACAATCTTAAATAATAATACTATTTTAAGAAAGGGTAAGTGCAAGCTAACCGCTAAACAAAAGGAGGTTTAAGTCATCATTTTTTCCCAAAAAGTAGGGATAATTAAATTTGGATAGATGATTTGAGCTTTATATACTTGGAATTTGAAAACTCTTTAAAAGCAATAATTGTAGTGTTTCAAGTCTAGTTCTAATGTTTTTGAAAATGGTGAAAGTTAAGTGGGTAAAATAGTTGAATTACAAAGAGGTACATCTGCCGTCTGAGTGAAACATAGTTGATAGGCCGCTGTGCTTCCCCTTATTTTTTGAGCATCGTTTTTTTTTTAAAAACCTTTGGTTGAAAGTTAAAAGATAATTGAATTGGATGAGAGTTTTTGGCTCTGCTAGGGTTTCTTGTGCGGGTCTAGGATTTTATTGCATGGCTTTTCAAGGCATCATACTGATTTTGCAGGACATTCCTGCATTTCGCCCCGACCTTGGGCGCTTTAGGCTATAAGTTTGGATGTAAACCAACCTAATGTAACTTTAGTTACAAAAAGTGGGGAGCATGTTACCAAAGCGAGCATGAAATATTGTTCCAAAAGTCTACAAGGTAATGATTCAAATATTCACTTAGTATGTAGATGTGCTCTTAGCTTTTGATGTTGTTGATTCCATTTATAATCGGTATGAAAGTAATAGATCCATTACGTATTCTATCAGTTGTATCTCCTTCAATCAATCTCTCACCTCTTGGGTTAAGTTTGCTTGGGAGTTGTATGGTATTAGGCTCTTGAAGTTTGATATTTGACCAAAGGATTTTTTGTTTTCTTTTGCCAAAGCTCAGCGTGTGCAAACATTTTTTCAACAAATCTTCTTGTTGGTTTACCTGAAACACCTTGATGGTGTTATCGTATTGGTCTCGTGATTTCATAGTCTCAAAGCATGCATCTCTCAAAGTTCCCATGTGGGTTGAGCTGTTAGGGTTGCCACTTCGATTATGGGCTTTCCTTGACCAAATAGTCAAACTTTTAGGTCGTTGTATATGTCATGAGCCTAATAAATTTTATTTAGCCCGACCCAACAAGTGGATTTGTGTGGTGGAGGACCTCACGAAAGACTTGAAAGAATCTTTGGACATTCAAGTGGGTCCCATCATTTCTCCTAAAGTTGTCTACATCAACATGCTCAACACTTAATTTTGTTGTCAATCTCTAGACTGTATGATACAAGTTTGCTTGATTATGGCCCACCCTGGTCCCAAAATGACCTCTAACACGCCTTTAAATTTTGAAAAAGAAGAGGGTTGGATTAGTACTGATGGAAAAAATCTATAGTGATGCCCAAAAACCCTAAAACCTGGGTGGGATCTTCCAACATTGAACTGCCACAACGAGTTTACAAGAAGGTTGGGTCTAGTGGTCCTCTATCAAGTCTTATCCCACAAAGCCAAATTTTGCAAGCTTTGACAATTCAAGGAAACCATTCAAGTGTTGGGATATCTTCTACAATTCCTCCACCTTTGAGGAGGTCTTGCAACCCACCTTGTGGCGGTGACGACTCTCCAAGGGGAGATAATGGGGGCCAACACCATTCCATGTTCATCGGTGATTTTATGCGTCCAAACCAACATGCCATCCTAGGTAATCAATTTGTTGTGTTTGTTAGCTTTGAAGATGGTCAAGAAGAACTATTATTGGAGGATTCTTCCACATGAATATTTTCTCAGGGAATGGCGTGGCCTTACATAAAATTCTTTTTTAGGACTTCTTTTCAGTGGCTAGTAACCTTTGACATTATGTCTTCAAGAAGTTAAAGTTTTTGATTTTCTTTTGCAAACTTCATGAAAGTGCATTTGGAAGGATGCAATGCAGTTCACGACCTCTCATGAGGATGAGTGTGGCAATGGTGTTTTTTCATTTCCCATAAGATTGCCTTTGCATTAATTTCATTGAGGGGAGATCCAATGTGTCGTTGTGTTAGTCACACTTGATATCTATGGAATATCTGTGCTTAATGATGCTCTAGAACAAGTGAAGTCATCACGTTGGTTTGCTGAGAATTTCTCCATTTCTAACTGGGTCATTTGTGATGACTTTAATATGATTGAAGCACTTGAGGACAATGGAGGAATGTGTTGGCAAGCTCGAGGCTTGGTTTTATTTAAAAATTTGTTGGTGCTTGTCAGACCCTAACTTTTGGCATCAGTTTGATAACAAGGATTCATTGTTCATGTGGTCCAACTTCCACACTAACTCTAATCATGTTCTCATACAATTAGATTGTGTCATGCTCATTGAAAAACACTTGTATAACTTTCAAGTCAACGATAGTCATGTTGTCAAAGCTCACTCGGAAGCGGTGCTTCGTTACCACAACCTAATCATTTTTTGGGTTTTTTGGGGCAACGAGTTACAAAATTTTCCCCATACTCAAATTTTCATGAACACCTGCTTCATTGCGCATGAAGGCATTGTTTGACTCAATGCGAGAATATGGAACCTGGGGCACCGTCCTCCTTGTGCCGCCAACTAGATTATTTGGTGGAATGAAGCCATTTTGTGTACTTCTACTTTCTTAGGCAATATGGCAAGTAAGTGGCTTAAATTTTAAAAAGGGTCGATGGTGCCCTTGCTATGGAATTTAATAGGGTTTCTTCCCAACTTGAGCTCACCCTGTTTGATGTTCAGTTGTAGTCCTTTGTTGCTCATCTAAAATACAAGCTTAAGTTAGTGGTGATTCTTGAGGCTCGAATTTGTGCTCGCCTACATTGGCTCTAAGAGGACAAGACCTCTAATTTTTTTTTAAAATCGTTGTGGGCCAAACAATTGAGAGAACATATCAAAGCACTCAAAAATTTCCATGATTGGCTAACTGAACGTCCTAAGTTTTCCAATGCCTTTTTGGATCATGACAAATTAGTGATTTAGGTGTAGGATGACTCTCAAGAATGGACTCCAGCTCTTCATGAGTGTTTAGATGTCATTCCTTGCAAGCTTAGCCCTTTTGATAATCAATGATAATCCACTCTTTTTAGAAGAGTTACATGTTGCCCTACTCTAGATGGATAATGATGAAACCCTTGGGCTTGATGGCTTCCTTGGTGAAATTTACAAAGCCCCTTGGCCTTTTGTGGGCCCAAACTTGCTTCAAATTTATAAAGAAACTTTGCAAAGTAAGTCCTTAAGGAAAATTATCTATCAAGCAATATCAAATTTAGTCCTGACATTGGTATTCAAAGTTAATTACCAGTTGAAGGCTCATCACCTTATCGAATGTTTCCTACAAGATCCTTGCCAAATCTCTCATTCTTCATTTACATTGTCTTCTCCCTGCAATTCTTAGACCAAAGTAAATAGGTTTTATCAAAAGTCGTTATATCCTTTGATAATATCATTGCAGTTTGGGAAGGTATGGAGTGGGCTCGTGCCTCTAAACAATTTTTTCGTAAGTTGGATTTTGAGAAGGCTTATGCTCATATTGAGTAGTCGTTCATTCTTGACGTGCTCATAGCTTTAGGGTTTCATTTTTTTTTAATTTTGTCATCCAAACACTTTTTTCTAAGGCATTAGCTTCTCTTACTATTAATGATAATAAGTCTAAGAGGTTTGGCCTTTTCTGCTTGATCAAACATGGATGCTTGCTTGCTCCTATATATGCTTGCACAACCGAATAAGGGCTTATCAAGGGATTTACTCTTCCTTGTAGGATTCAACTTATCAATACTCATTTCAGTAAGGAATCCTTTATAATACTAACAGATCACAAGGCTTTGTTCTATGAAGTCTTGTCTTGCATTGATAGTTTTTGCAAAGCTTTGGGTTTGAACATTCAATGGGGTAAAACTCAGTGCTATTGACAAAGTATGATGCACATACCTGATTGGTTAGAAAACTTCAAGTTGATATAGATTGGAAAGTGGTAGGTGTTTAAAATTTTAAGCATCCCTTTTGCTTTTGAAAGCACTCTACTGCATTATGTAGATATGTCCTTCAATGGGTTGAGAAGAAGATTTTCTATTGGATCACTAAGCCCTTGTCCTTAGTAGCTAAGTACTAGGTTTGTACCAAAATTATTGGATATACTCATGTCTATTATTCCCCTTGTTGGGCTATGTCTAAAGAAGATTATGATAGGCTTGCCAAACTTCTATGAGATTTCTTATGGGTTAATTCTAAGTAGACCCAAGGCTTTCACATAGTTTCATGGGACATATGTTTCCTTCCTCAAGAAAAAGGAGGAATGTTCATAATCGATGTCCATAAAAAAGGTATTCCTTATGTGCCAAGTGGGTTGTTTGAACTATTGTTGGGTCTAAACCCTAGAAAATTCTTCTCAAACTTTGTATTTATGTCAACCCCCCCATACGATAATAAGATTTTGAATCAGCTAGGGTTTATAGTTTGCTTACCACTAATGCCCTTGTTAAAATCGAAGGCACTTTTGTTGCTCGTAACATTTGGAAAGATTTCAAGCCTATCAAACCAGTCCTCAAATGGATTGGTGATGGATTCAATGATGGTCTTTCTTTGATTAACCATGACATGTGGTGATCTTCCATCATTAGTAGTAGTTGCTTCTTGTTGGCAAAAACCCTTGGAGTCAAGGCTCTCTAGGCCTTTAAAAATGGAATTAAGACTGTTTGTGATCTTGTATCTTTGTGAGATTGGAATCCTTGGCCCATTTTTAGAAGAAATACAAGTTACTTACCTAATAATTTACCTTCAATCCTTTAGATTCAAGAGCTTATACCAAATATTATGCTAAACAAGTTGGTTTTGCAACCACCAGTTGCTTGGTGGAAAGAATGGTGATGGAATTTTGACAATTTGTTTAGAAAGTATTCTCCTTGGTTTTTATATAGAATTCATAGCTCCTTCTCCTTGGTTCTTTGAATTGCTCATGTAGGACTTTTTTTTTTTTTTCTGCCTCAACAACATTTGGGAGGCTAAGCTTGAGTTGAAGCTTGCACATTTTTTATGGTGTTTAATTTATAAAAGCCTCCCTTTGGAAAAAAAACTACACCACATGGAAATTGCTTACCATAAATTTCCTGCTTGTGATAGGATATAAACCATCAAACATCTATTTTGGACATGCCATATGCCTTCAGTGCTTGGAAATGGATACTCACTCTTTTCTCCTTTTCATCCTTAACCCATTCCCTGGCAGATTGCTCTATTTTGGGACTACATGCAAAGACCTAGATATGTTGCATTTAATTTTCATTTCTTCATGGCTATTATTCTCTTTTAACTTTGTAATTTCAAGATTTCTTATATATTCAATAGCGAGCTTATATCTTATTAATTCTCTCTTGGTAAAAAAACTACATGTGGCTCACCTATGTGTTTCTTCAAATCCAAGATCAAGCAGAGAAAGTCAACCTCGAGTTTCAAAATTTACAAGAGCTTCACAAACACTAGGGGGCTGCATAGTGCACCATGAATCGGGTTCCCCTAGATGTCCCACCATAGGGTTCTCCTATGACAATACCTCGTGGTGATGGTGTTGCTTTCATAGTTGCCCACATTCTTGCCCTATCTTTGCATCATGCACATTCTTGTGATCTCATAGTTACCATGACTCATGCAAGTTTGGAGAGCATGGGAGTTTATGTGATTCCAATGCTACCACTAAATTTGGAGGCAAGCCACCCAACAAGAAGGCCTTCAAAGTCGACACCACTAAGCTACCAAAGCTTGCAATATTAAGCTCCTGAAGTTTGATATTTGACCAAAGGATTTTTTGTTTTCTTTTGCCAAAGCTCAGCATGTGCAAACATTTTTTCAACAAATCTTGTTGTTGATTTACATGAAACACCTTGATGGTGTTATCGTATCCATCCCGTGATTTCGTAGTCTCAAAGCATGCCTCTCTCAAAGTTCCCATGTGGGTTGAGTTATCAGGGTTGCCACTTCAATTATGGGCTTTCCTTGACCAAATAGTCAAATTTTTAGGTCGTTGTATATGTCATGACCCTAATAAAATTTATTTAGCTCGACTCAACAAGCGGGTTTGTGTGGAGGTGGACCTCATGAAATTTGAAAGAATCTTTGGACATTCAAGTGGGTCCCATCATTTCTCTTAAAGTTGTCTACATCAACATGCTCAACACTTGATTTTGTTGTCAATCTCTAGATTGTACGATAAAAGTTGCTCACTTATGGCCCACCTTAAGCCCAAAATGATCCTTGACATGCCTTTAAAATCTAAAAAAGAAGAGGGTTGGACTACTACTGATGGAAAAAATCTATAGCGGTGCCCAAAAACCTTAAAATATGAGTGGCATCTTCCAACGTTGAACTGCCACAACAAATTTACAAGAAGGTTGGGTCTAGTGGTCCTCTGTCAAGTCTTATCTTGCAAAGCCAAATTCTACAAGCTTTGACAATTCAAGGAAATTATTCTAGTGTTGGGATATCTTCTACAATTCCTTTACCTTTGAGGAGGTCTTGCAACCCACCTCGTGCTAGTGAAGACTCTCCAAGGGGAGATAATGGGGGCCAACACCACTCCATTTTCGTCAATGATTTTGTGTCCAAACCAACATGCCATCCTGGGTAAGCAGTTTGTTGTGTTTGTTAGCTTTGAAGATGGTCAAGGAGAACTATTCATGGAGGATTATTCCACATGAATATTCTCTCAGAGAATGGTGTGGTCTTGCAAAGAATTCAAGAAAATTATTTGTTAGGGCTTCTTTTCAATGGCCAGGAGCCTTTGACATTATGTCTTCAAGAAGTTAAAGTTTCTGATTTTATTTTGCAAACTTCATGAAAGTGCATTTGGAAGGATGTGATGTAGTTCACAACCTCTCATGAGGATGAGTGTGGCAGTGGTGTTATTCGTATTTCCCCTAAGATTGCCTTTGCATTAATTTCATTGGGGGAAGATCCAATGTGCAGTAATGTGTTAGTCACACGATATCTATGGAGTATCTATATGGTTAATGATGGTCTAGAACAAGAGGAGTCATCACATTGGTTTGTTGATAGTTTCTCCTTTTCTAACTGGCTCATCTATGGTGACTTTAATATGATTGAAGCACTCGAGGACAACAGAGGAATGTGTTGGCAAGCTCAAGGCTAGGTTTTATTTAAAAATTTGTTGGGGGTTGTCAGATCTTAACTTTTGGCATCAGTTTGATAGTAAGGATTCATGGCTCATGTGGTCCAACTTCCGCACTAGCTCCACTCGTGTTCTCATGCAATTAGATTGTCATGCTCATTGAACAACACTTTGTATAACTTTCAAGTCAATGATAGTCGTGTTGTCAAAGCTCACTCGGAAGTGGTGCTTCCTTACCACAACCTAATCATTTTCAGGGTTTTTTGGGGCGATGACTTACAAAATTTTCCCCATCCTCAAATTTTCAT
The DNA here is from genome assembly GCA_037957365.1 of Torreya grandis. Lineage (NCBI taxonomy): Eukaryota > Viridiplantae > Streptophyta > Pinopsida > Cupressales > Taxaceae > Torreya > Torreya grandis. The sequence continues at coordinate 5,062,966 of JARHVA010000101.1, forward strand.
GAACACGTACTTCATTACGCATGAAGGCGTTGTTCAACTCATTGCGAGAATATGGACCCTAGAGTCTCGTCCTCCTTGTGCTACCAACTGGATTATTCGATGGAATGAAGCCATTATGTGTACTTATGCTTTCTTAGGCAATATGGCAAGCAAGTGGCTTAAGTTTTAAAAAAGGTTGATGATGCCCTTGCTATGGAATTTAATAGGGTTTCTTCCTAACTTGAGCGCAACCCGTTTGATGTTTAGTTACAGTCCTTTGTTACTTGTCTAAAATACAAGCTTAAGCTGGTGATGATTCTTGAGGATAAAGAGGCTCGAATTCATGTTGGCCTACATTGGCTCAAAGAGGGAAACAAGGCCTATAAAGAGTTTTTTAAATCATTGCGGGCTAAGCAATTGAGAGAGCATATCAAAGCACTCAAAACTTTCCATGATTGGCTAACCGAACTTCTTAAGATTTCCAATGCCTTTTCGGATCACAACAAGATAGTGTTTTAGGTGTAGGATGACTCTCAAGAATGGGCTCAAGCTCTTTAGGAGTGTTTATATGTCGTTCCTTGCAAGATTAGCCTTTTTGATAAAATATTCTATGATAATCCAATCTCTTTAGAAGAGCTACATGCTGCCATGCTCTAGGTGGATAATGATGAAGCCCCTGGGCTTGATGACTTGCCTGGTGAAATTTACAAAGCCACTAGGATTTTGTGTGCCCAAACTTGCTTCAAGTTTATAAAGAAACTCTGCAAACTAAGTCCTTAAGAAACATTATCTATCAAGGCAATATCAAATTTAGTCCTAACACTAGTGATCCAGAGTTAATTACTAGTTGGAGGCTCATTACCTTGTTGATTGTTTCCTACAAGATCCTTGCCAAATCTCTCATTCTTCGTTTGCATTATCTTCTCCCTGCAATTCTTAGACCAAAGTAAACAAGTTTTATCAAAAGCCGTTATATCGTTTTATATTATCATTGCAGTTTGGGAAGGTATGGAGTGGGATCGCGCCTCTAGACAATTTTTTTGAAAGTTGATTTTTTTGAAGGCTTATGCTTATATTGAGTAGTTGTTCATTCTCGACATGCTCAAAGCTTTATGGTTTCGATTTTTTTAATTTTTTTGTCCAAACACTTTTTTCTACGACATTAACTTCTCTAATTATTAATGGTAATAAGTTTAAGGGGTTTGGCCTTTTCTGCTTGATCAAACATGGATGCTTGCTTGCTCCTTTATATGCTCGTGCAACCGAATAAGGGATTATCAAGGGATTTACTCTTGTAGGAGTCAACTTCTCAATAGTCATTTCACTGATAAATCCTTTCTAACACTCATAGATCACAAGGCTTTGTTCTATGAAGCCTTGTTTGGCATTGATGCTTTTTCCAAAGCTTTGGGTTTGAACATTTGATGGGGTAAAACTCAGTGCTATTGATGAAGTATGATGAACATACTTGACTGGTAAGAAAATGTCAAGTTGATATGGATTGGAAAGCGGGAGATGCTTAAATTTGTAGGCATCCCTTTTGCTTTTGAAATTTTCTCTACTACCTTATAGAAATTTCCTTCAATGGGTTGAGAAGAAGATTTTCTACTGGATCATTAAGCCCTTGTCCTTAACAACTAAGTACTAGGCTTGCACCAAGATTCTTGGAGATACTCATGTCTATTATTCCTCTTCTTGGGCTCTATCTAAAGAAGCTTATGATAGGCTTGCCAAACTTCTATGGGATTTCTTGTGGGTTAATGCTAAACAGACCCAAGGCTTTCACATAGTTGCATGGGACATATGTTTCCTTCCTCAAGAAAAAGGAGGAATGTGTATACACATAATATTTGAAATTTTTATCAATTACTAACGTTCTTTATCTTGAATGAACCCGTCAAATCTCAATCTCTCTAAGTGCACGCCTTAAAGGGTGCACCAAGAAAGGGGTGGGTAGACCATTGGTGCTTCACAAGTTTGTTGTTCCTTTTGTCAATTGTTATCTACACACTTGTCTCCTAATAACCATTCCCCTAAGCTTGTTCTTCTCTGTTGCACACTCCTCCAATCATTTCCTACCTTTCATACCCCTTGTCCCAACCTAAAACCCCTTTTGGCAGTTTACAGTACTAGGTCGACCCTGTAATCTTATGGGTAAAATTCATTTAGGGTCTAGGTCAGCGCTTGGTTGACTTAGCTCGTGATCTAGTTAATCTTTGTCAATAACATTACTAGGTCAGCTGAGTAGACCCTGTCGGCCAAAAATTTCGAAAGGGCTTAGAGTCAAATCCACTTATATATACAAGATCATTTTGCCATTATTTAGAGAAGAGAAGTGAGAGCTATTGCGCATCTGCTTATCCACCATTTTACTTGAAGAACAACCTTAGGGTTTCATACTTTCTTTGGAGATATTGATCTTGTCTTGTGGAGAAGTCTTTTGAATGCATTGATAGGTTGTGTAGCCTAGAGTTGATTTATCTTTGTCATCTTTATATACCACAACAACCTCTTGCGAAGCACCTTGGCCAAGGGAGAGATTGAGGCTCGGTGGGTTCGTGTTCAAAGTTAAGCGTTCCTAACTTTGTTCCTCCTTTGTAAGAGTAGATAGATATGCATTTGTAGTTCTTTTCCATGCATTAGGATTATGTATACATTGACGTGAGTATATGTCTCTTATGCATGTTTAATTTTATTGTTTATTACCCTCACTTTGTGCCACAAGCTTTGGTGAGCACTAGATTAGACTTTACTTATTATTAGTTTAGTGAATATGAAAACATAGGGTTTAGTTAGGGTTATTGCTTGATTATGTTTGACTAGAGGCTTTGGAACCCTCCCCAGTATTGTTGTTGTGATAAGAGATTCCCTAATTGGGTTTATCGGATCTACATATTGGTCATGTTTTTTATTATCTAATGTATCCCCAATCGGAAGTGTAAGTAAGATCTATCTTCTCTAAGTTAGGATTGATTTATAGACTTGATGCATTTTTGATTGCATACAAAATGTGCATAATCGATGTCCATAAACAAGGTATTTCCTTTTGTGCGAAGTGGGTTGTTTGAACTATTGTTGTGTTTAAGTCATAGAAAATTCTTCTCAGAGTTTGTATTTTTGTCAAACCCCCTTATGGTAATGAGATTTTGAATGGGCCAGGGTTTCATAGTTTTCTTACAGCTAATGCGCTTGTTAAAAACTTTTGTTTCTTGTAACATTTGAAAATATTTCAAGTCTATCAAACCATTCCTCAAATGGATTGGTGATGGCTTCAGTGACGATCTTTCTTTGATTAACCATAGCATGTGGTAGTCTTCCATCATTAGTAGTTGTTGCTTCTTATTGGTAAAAAAACCCTAGAGTCAAGGTTCTCTAGACCTTCAAAAATGGAATTAAGACTATTTTTGATCTTGTAAATTTGTGAGATTGGACTCCTTGGCCCATTCTTAGAATAAATACAAGTTATTTACCTCATACTTTACCTTCAATCCTTTGGATTCAAGAGCTTATACCAGATATTATGTTAAACAAGTTGGTTTTGCAACCACTAGCGACTTGGTAGGAAGAATGGTGATGGAATTTCGATAAAATTTTTAGAAAGTATTCTCCTTGGTTTTTATATATAATTCCTATCCCCTTCTCTTGGCTCTTGATAAGGTTAATATATGGTGGGCTCTGAATTCCTCACCTAGTACTTGTTTTTTTTGCCTCAACAACATTTGGGAGGCTAAGCTTGAGCTGAAGCTTGCACATTTTTTGTGGTGTTTAATTTAAAAAGGCCTTCCTTTAGAAAAACAACTGCACCACATGGGAATCACTTACCATAAATGCCCTGTTTGTGATAGGATAGAAACCATCAAACATATATTTTGGACATGCCCTACATCTTGGATGCTTGGAAATGAATACACAGACTCTTTTCTACTTTTCATCTTTAACCCATCACCTAGTGGATTGCTCTGTTTTGGGACTACATGCAATGACCTAGATATGTTGCATTTACTTTTAATTTCTTCATGGCTACTACTCTATTTTAACTTTGGAAATCTAGGATTTATTCTATATTTACATTGAGCTTATATCTTCTTAATTCTCTCTTGGTGAAAAATTTCATGTGGCTAACTTGTGTTTCTTCAAATCCAGGATCAAGCAGAGAAAGTTGACCTCAAGTTCTAGAATTTGCAAGACCTTCACAAACACTAGGGGACTACATGGTGCACCATGACTCGAGTTCCCCTGGATGTCCCACCATAGGGTTCTCCTATGGTAACACCTCGATGGCGATGGGGATGCTTTCATGCTTTCATAGTTTCCCACATTTTTGCCCTATCTTTGGATCATGTACATTCTTGTGATCTCACAGTTACCATGACTCATGTAAGTTTGGAGAGCATGGGAGTTTATGTGATTCCAACGCTACCACTAAATTTGGAGGTAAGGCACCCAACAAGGACTTCAAAGTCGGCACCACTAAACTACAAAAGCCCGCAGTATCTATAATTTAAACCATAAAAACCCATGTCACATCATGCATTCGATACTCATGTGAACTAATATGTCACAAAGATATCTCAAAAATTGCATGATCCATTGACATCCCTTCAATGCCATCCATCATTAATCTCAATCTTAATCTCACAACCCTATGTGGAGAGGGTTGGTTGAAGGAGATACTAAACATTCCTATTACTACATGCCACCCCTTGTAAACTCTTGTACATATATTCAACTATTGTAGACATACGTTTCAAAGAAATCCCTTTCAAAGGGACTTACAACTTACTAAAGACATGGGTATCATTGGGACGCATTGACATTGTTTCATGAAATGAAAGGAACCCTACAAATGAACATTGATGCAGTGAATATGTTGGTCGCTTGCCTCTTCCCATTTGTCCAATGGATTTGACTTGTCTTTGTTTTACTCTTCCATGCTCATCCTGCTCATTCACAAATGTGTTATATAGTATGCAATCTTGTTAACAAAAAAATCCATGATTTGAGATGAATTTCTAATCTATCCACTTGGGAATATGTAGAGAAAATTATTTTTTTCTTGAGATCCATGCAAATGTTAATCATAGATCCTTTCAATCTGTGTTAGCCATGGATTTAGTTGGGATGTCAAAAGCTTCACTTGGATTGCCAATCCTTTCATGCCACAATGCATGTAGTTTTGGTGTGCATGGGATTTTACCCTACCCTAATACAACCGCCCCCCCCGCCCCCCCTTCCCCCCCGCCATCCCTCCCCCAACCCCCATGCCCCACTAAATTTGGAGGCAAATTGATCATCAATAAGGCCTCCAAAGTTGGATCTACCAAGCTATTAGAACCTATAATATCTATAATAACCACCTTAAAATCTCTTGTTAGATCTTTCAAATCCATTTTGTTCCTTTGAACACATCCATCATGAAGAGGACCTACAAAATTCATGTTCCGCCATCACCCTTGCAATGTTATCCATCACCAATATCAATCTCAATCTCACAACATTTTGTAGAGAGGGTTGGTTAAAAGAGCCACTAAAAATTCTACTCACTATACATTACCCCTGCAAACTCTTATATATATCTTCAACTATTGCATACCTGCATTTTGAAGAAAACCACTTTAGAGGGATATGCATTGGGACAATGTGTAAGGAACGAGATTTTTTTCTTCTTCTAAAACATCTAATTGTAAGCAAATATTTTTGGATTGAAAATTTTAAAAAAGTGCATAGTATGTGAGTTATAAAGAAAAACAAAGAATTTTCTATTAATACTTATATTTTAGTGAAACTATACAATTATTAGTTATTTAATTTCTATGTTTTTCCTTATAAAACATCCCCTAATCACCAAATGTACACTTTATAATAAAATTTGTTAAAAATTAGGAAATTGGCAAAAAATATCCCCTAAAAATTACCTCGATTTACAACTTATCGAAGACATGGGTATGAGCTCTTTTCTATGGAGAATATTACTCAAGATATAAGGAGACCAACAAGGGGTAAAGCACTAGACAAAATGAGTAGAAAATAGAATATCTAAAATGGGGTTTAGAATTCTTCACACCACACATCAAAATCATATTCAATGGAATCATTACGGAAAGCTTCCCAACAGACTGGGTGACCAATGTAATTATCCCTCTCTATAAAAGCGGGGATATCAATAATTTGTCTAACTATCACACTATCATGGTCAATCCCCTCCTTGGAAATCTATTTGGTAGCATGATGGAGCACATAATTAGTAGTTGGGTAGAAAAAAATGGAAAAAGAGCAAAAGGACATGCAGAGTTCTTGCTGAAACATTCCACTATCAACCACTACGTTACTCTTACACACTTTATTGAAAAAGTATTGGATACCCAAGGAGAAGAAGCTTTATGTTACTTATTTGACTTCAAAAAAGCATTTGACACAATACCTAAAGGCAAACATTGGAGTAGGATAGAGGAGCTCGACGTTCCATATGAGTATAGAGTGGTAGTTCATAGACTTTATGAGCAAGTCAGAGCCAAAATCAAAACAAGTGAAAAAATGTCAGAATGCTTTGGAAGTGACATTGGTGTCAAAAAATGATGTCCACTACACCCACCTTGTTTGGGTTATACATTGATAAACTAGAGGAGTGGATAAATAAAGTTGGTGGAGGGGACATTTACCTAGCTAACTATGCAGTAAAGCTACTCTTATATACAGATGATCTTATTCTAATCATAAAAACAACGCATAGTTTGAGAGAACCCTTGAGGGCTCTTGAGATCTTCTGCCAAGAGGTTAGAATGCAAGTGAATACCATAAAACCAAAGTCATGATCTTTTCACTACATAAAAAAATAAAATGATTAGTTTCGTTTTTTAAAGAAGCCCGTTGGAAATAGTGGAAAAATACAAGTATGACTTCCACAACAAGCTTAGTTGGGAAACATGCAGAGAAAAAATAATACAAGGGGGTGGAAGGATTTATACTCCCTACAAAATAGATGCAAGAACACAAAATTATGGGATGAGAAAACCAAGAGAACCTTGTTCAATCTACTTGTCACACCTATGGTTCTATAAAAATGTGAAGTTTGGGGAAGCAATGTGTCTGACCTAATATGGATAAAATAGACAAAATTAAAAAACATTTAATCACAAGTAGCCTCAAATTCAAAGCATTTGTTCCATATGAGATTCTATCAGCTGAAACTGGTACTTTCTCGTTAGAGACATCGACAATGATTTGGACGTTAAGCTATTTAAAGAAAACCAAAATGTGGAGACTCATCGATGGCCCGAAATGGTGATAGACAAAGAACTTAGCAAAAGAAAGAACACATGGATGGGATAAAACAACTAGTGGATGAGTAAATGGGATGTTGACATGCAAAAGTGTCCACCCACTAATGAGGAAATAAAAAAGTATGTGAGAGATAAATTCTTGATAGCCACATGGTCGAAGCGACTAGGAAGGAAGAAATCATACTATATCAAAGATTTTAATCCCACATCGGACCATGACAAAAAAGTCTAATAGGATCAGAAATAAAGTGAAAGGCAAAAATGTTGATAGCTCAGTTAAGAACTAGCTCACATCATCTTAGATGTGAGACCAACAGGTGGACAATGCCTAAGGAGGAGTAGGAAATGAGAATATGAAATTTTTTTAGCAACGGGATGGTGGAGATAAAATGGCACTTCATCATGGAGTTTGAAGTCTATAGTGACATCCAAATTAAGCACAATGACAATTTGAGAGTAGACAACCTAACCAAATTCTTTTAGGAGCCAATACTAGTCAAAACAACAAGGTTTTTTTTTAATCAAGATCCATAGTAGAAGATTTGACATCAAAAAAGGATTTGAAAATTTTCAACACTAATAAGGAAGCCCTTGTGTCAGCACTGAAGAATTGTGTTTCAACTCTTGGTCCCATATATTGCTTGGTTTCATGGATGATATTAAAATCATTCATTCATGATGCATTGATATTGTTTCACCGAATGCAATGAACCCTGCTAACAATGCATTGACACATTGATTTGGTTGGTCACTTTGCTCTTCCCCTTTGCCCAATCTATCCAACTTGACTTTGCTCTCCTTTTCAAATGCCATGCTCATTTCACTCATTCACAAATATGCTATGCACTATGAAATTTTTAAAATAAAAATCATGTTTTAAGCGAGACTTCTTATCAATCCACTTAGAAACATGTAGAGAATTTCAATTTTTTAGCTGAGATAAGTGTAAATGTTGATCAAAGCATTGAGAAAAATATTGCATACAACCCATCACCATCATCTGTGTCTTATTTTTAAAATGTAGAATGTGTAGCACCTCCTTCAACCAACCCTTTGTGATTGTTGAATGCTTCATTACCATCCAATGAACTTCTACACTTATCATACATGTGTTTGAACAATGAAAGAAGAAGTCAATTTTTTATGGGATTTGTTTTGGCCAATGTATGGGTTTAACTTGCAATGAATAAACTACAAATTTTATAAACATAGGTTACTCAAAGACAATGCGAAGGAGGGATTTAGATGATGATATTAATCAATTATTGTTAAAACCAACAAGTGCATTAGATCCATATTCTGTTCCTAATTTATAATAGTTACCATGATGATTTGAGGGATTAAAAGAATTAACTTAGAATAAAAGAACGTTAAGTTGTTTGGCTTATGAGTAATGTGTGACATGAAACTAAAATGACATGTTAGAAGGAATGCGAACCTTAAACATGAAGTTGATTTGGAAAAACACAGTAAAATTGGGTGTTTATGAATACAATGTGGAATTATAACTTGCATTAAGAATTTATTGATGTTTAACCCTAGATTGGTGATACAAGTATAAATAGGGTTAAGAATATAGAAATGATTAAACACAAGGGTGATAAATAGATCTATAGTAGGGTAATTAATTTGCAAACTCAGATAAATAATATTATGAATTTAAATACTGAGATATGCAAAAAAAAGAAAGTACAACTATTGATTGATATTGCAATAAATTAAAAAAACAAGATTACTTCGATGGTTTTTGTGTGCACGCATATTTGGGCTAAAAAATACTAGAAGTGGATTGGATCAATATCCTAAAACAATCATCATATCATGGAATTTTGCATTATGTGGCCTCGTACGTTTGCTTCAGATCTAGACAATGGCATCGATGCAGGTTTTTGATTTGGATGCAAGTGTTCTATACAGAATACTAACTGGATCTAGATGCAACCAACTGGACCCTTCTAGGTTTTTTCACCTTTTTTTTTATGTATATAAATCACACACATAGAATGTCAGTCTTTGTAAAATGATCAAACCCTAGCTTCTTCACCATTTGGGTGACTATAGAAAAATGGGTTAATGGGCTCACAGTGTTAGGCTACCTCAAAAACCCCTCTGTCAATAGAAGTTGCCTACATAGCCAATACTCCAAAGAGGGCCCCAAAATTATATAGTTTTTCTCTACGTGTTGGCTTGTGTGTGTATAAGGATGCAATATGTGGTAAGCAAGTACATAATATGACCTAGCTTTTAACTTGGCAAATATGGCTCATGGGTTGCTCCTTTATTACTTCAGATCTATAGATAAACTACTCCTATGATTGATATGAAATATGAATAAATAGGGTAGCCTTTCTCACTTGAATTCTTGATTGATAGTTCTTTTGTTGTTTTGTATGTGAGAGGTATGAATTTTATAGGTAGATTATGAATGAGGATTGATCTTGTATATATATCAATCCTTTGGAAAAATATCTTGCACTAAATCACTTAGGTAGACCATAAGGACACGTTACATTTTTAAATTGAATGACTATTGCGCACTGGATAGTTAGAAAAGGGACTCTTGTGTTAACATAGGTGTCTAGTTGGGACACAAGTGTTCAGAAAGCTAGAAAATAGCTACAAATCCAAAACTGACAAATAAGGTTAATGATCAGGTTTAAAACATTTTTCACAACATAAAAAGGCTTGGTCATTAGAATAACATATGTTCAGACTAAGAAACAAACAAATTAGGCACAAAGAGATAGTGAATGTGAGCCTTTTGACAATGGAAAGGTCTTAAAGATAAAGGGTGTTGACCACAAAGAATGGGTTTTATGAATTATGGGAGACACATTAGCCAAGAAGGAGAGGTAAATGGAATGAGCATTAAATGCTACCAAAATCCTTTTAGCCCATAAAATGACCAATCAAGATAGGAGATCCAGACAGATTACATCCCAACTACCCCATGATCGTGACAAAGGCCCTGAAGAGGCTGGCAATTGGAAATGGTAAAAGTAATAAATATTGGTAGTGAAAGGGATGGCAAAGAGATTGATGTTGTGATTAATGGTGAGAGATAAGTGGGAAAAAGAGGAGGGAGCATTCAAATTTCAAACTGGGTCAACGTCAGCAACCCTATCACTCCTCGTAGCTATAAATGATTAATCCTCAAGAGAAGAGGATGATGGCCAATCAATAGTAGTTGGTTGCTTGGATTATGCTCCAACTGCTATAAATTTTATTGGTGGTTAAGTAGTGTTATGAGGGTTCCCATGTATTATAGTTTGTAAAAAGTTTAGTCTTGTGTTGGTGACTAATACAATTTTGTGTGTTTTTCTATCATGGTGTTCATGTTTCGTTTTGATTACAATATTTGTTTGAAGGTACAAATCTATTGAGTCTGCTTGCATTAATATCATAAGTCTAGGGGTATAGTGGGTGTAATAGGAATACATTTAAGTTAGGTCAGAAGGGGAGTAGAAGTAGTATGAGCCACTATGTTCATCCCTAGACAACATCATTCCCAACTGACCCTGACCCGGCTTGACCATTCTACTCTATGCCTTGGGTGAGCATAGGGAGTGTCTTCTTCCTCATGAAATGCTAGCATAGGGAAGGCCTTCATTAGGTGCATGCTTTAGCATGCTAGTGCCCAGGCCTTGAGAATGAACTAGTACCAACATTTTGGTTCAATTGTCGAGACTGGGGTCGCATTTTGTTGGAGCAATGACGATGAGAAGAAATAAAACTAAATATTTGTAGAAAATATTGAGTGATGGCTAGAACAGACATAGTCGAAGTTTGCTAAAGAAAATCCTAGATGTAATAGTTGATAACCAAAGAAGTGGGTCAAAGAGAGCCTGAACGATGTTTTATACATGATATTCTTCTATGAGTTACCAAGACACTTATACTCTTGGTTGATAGCGCATGCTGTTATAAAAGAAGAAACTTGGGATGAAGATACCTATAGACAGATCAACAAAAAAAATAAGTACCGAACTTGGACATAATTTGGACCTGAGTTATGGACGTATGGTGGCATGGAACATTGAATAACTACATAGATTTTGCCTTATCCACGTACTCCTACCCTAAATAATTTGAGTTCCAGTTCCTTCGTGAACCTAGGGGTTCTTGTCTCAAAAAGTTTCCTTTGAAAATTTAATGGTATATAATGGAATTTAGGACCTACCAATGTCTGGCTAAGCAATATTGCACATGAATGGTGGGGCGAATGGATATGGAAAGGGCATAATAACTTGGGAGGTGAGAATCCAAGGAGATCCTAATAGAAGGAGGCCAAAGGATTTGGAATCAATAAGGTGTGAGCATTTGGGAGGAGCATTGAGGTACTTGGAGGAGAAGGGCAAGGTTCAAGTCAAGATATGCTGTGAGTACCCATGGAAGATGGGAAGGCATGAGGAAGACTCTTGCACATAAGAATTGCACCCTCACGATTAAAAATCCCCATGAAAATGAAGGAAAGGTAAGAGTTTGACCAACTAACAAAAAACTAGTGAAAGGGAAGTAATTAGGAAGCCCTTGACCCACCCCTATCCAACCTACCCACTCAAGCACATCCCTTCAAAATGTTATAAGCAAGAAACTGAGAAAAGGTAAGAGTTGACTATTTTGGTCCTTCAGGCCAAAAAAATTGCTCTCTTTTCTTTCCCTGTTGTCCTTTGCATCAGTCTTGGATGCATCCACCTTACTACAAATGCTCCATTTCCCTTTGAAATAGCCTTGTTCTTATGAAAAGTTGAAAGATCTAAGACCTGTAGGTTCTCGGCTTGATATGGGACTTATTTCACTTTGGGCAATTACCTTAGACAAGCCTTTTGGCAAAGGGATGGGCCAGTTCAAAGAATGCAAGTCTTTTACAAAGCTCTAAAGATAAAGTGCCCTTACAGAGGGCAGTCAGGTCACAAACTAGACCGTTCAAGCAGGATCCGAAGGGCAATTCTGGACCCAAGATGCCCTTGCGGAGGGCAGTAAACACATTCGAGAAAGTGAGCAAGGCAAAGGATTCCTTTAGACTTTTGTTCGAAGGAAATCCACGACAAAAGGCAAAGGTCCTACGGACAAAATGTCTGAAGGAAAATACAAGGAAGGAACAAAGGCAAATTCCTTCGGACAAAAGCCCAAAGGAATTCCTTCAAACTTTTTGTTCGAAGGAATTTATCAAAGGAAAAGATCGAAAGAAAAGGACTAAGACATGAAGGCAGGTTTTCCTTTGGGCAATATGTCTGAAGGAATTGAGATGACCAAGGGAGCCCGAAGGGCAAGTGCCCTTACGGAGGGCTCTCAATGACCAAAAAATGGACCTTTTCCAAGCTCTGAAGGGACACCTTCCCTTCGGGAAGGTTCAATTGAAAAAAGCCAAAGGAATACAAAAGGCTGAAGAAATTACCAAAGGGGTGACGGGCCCGAGAACGTCAACTTCAGTGTAGCAAACCAGCCGTTTGAAGTTTAAACATCCAGTGACGTCCCCGCAGACATCAAATTCAGGGCAATGAAATAGTTGTTGATTCTCAAATGTTTAAAGACAGGTCCGCACATGGAAATGGGTTAGAAGAGAAGCTGAAATAATTCATAAGTGCGAACCCAAAGGAATACAAAGGCCTTAAGGCCAAAAGGAAAAGACTGCCAAGAAAGGAGCCTGAAGAGCCAAGAAATGACAGAAAATAGCCTCGAGGGCCAAAGAGCCAAAAAAGGACAAAAGCCAAGTGCAGGAGCAGATAAAACAATCCAAGTGGCACAGAAAGCATCGACACAAGAAATTATTGCTGCAAATGAAACAGTCTCCACCAAGTGGCCACCAAGGGGAGCATGGGCATTCAATAGAATGGCCCATTTTTTTCTCATTTTACATTAATGAGCAGACAGTCACGTGAGACCCATGCTCTTGCAGTGACATTTAATATGGGTTAAGCACCAAAAGTCAAGACTTGTGACTGCCACAACATGGTCCCTTCAGCAGTTTCCTCTTTCTAATGTATTCAACGCAGCGTGGGCCGCTTATTCTAGAAAGTGCCAAAGTCTTTTCCTTCATGCTATATATTGTAACCTCTTAGTTGAGAAGGATATCTCTCATTTTGTAAGGTGAAGCCCTGTCAAAATTTTACCTTTGATTAATAAAAATGCATTTTACCTCTATCTCATTGGTTATACTTTTGAGTGTGTCTATATATCAATTTTGTGCTCAATCTTTTTAGCTTGATGCTTTCACAGATTGACACCAACATACCTAGTGTAGCCAAAGCACCATTTCTATAGGTTAACAGGAAGTGTTGCATCTGGAGTGTAGAGACAGAAAATGAGTTATCAGACAGTGTATTCTGTAGCGCCTGTGGTAAGTTTATTTTTTGTGTCTTTATTAAGCCCCTATTAAAGCTCTCTACAATCTGGTCTTTTCGTCAGATAAAGTGTTTTTTCGCCCTCTTCTGGTCTGAAGTGTTAATATAGCTAAGTAGATCAAAATCATTTGGTGCATCACCTTTTAGATATTCTTTATTTTGGTTATATCCTTCTCCCTTTTCAACCCCCCCCAATTGTTAGCAGTAGTAGTGAAAAACCTTAGAGATGCATCAAAGGGAGCTAGCCCTTATCTAGAGATTCTTCTCTCGGTTTTGCCAAACCCACAGCAAGAGGGGAGTCTCCATTATGCCATGTGGAAGAGAGAAGCTCAACGTTCTTTCAAGGGTGCAATCCACAGCGTCAACATTTTTTGGCACGCCTAGTGGGACAAATTTTAATACTGAAAAAAGTTCTAGGATTGGTGTTGGTCCTGTTACAACAAGAATGAACCACTAATCTAGCATCTGGCAACTCTATTTTCAAGAACATCAGTCTCTGGTCAAAGATCTGTCTGACATCCCATGCTTAAGGTCACCACAAGATCTTCTGCCAAGGGTGTCTCTTTTGAATACATTGAACTACCATTAAATTCAGCAAGGCGACTGAGATTTGTAAGGACCCATCCCTATACAACTAGTCATTTTCCCAGACCTGTTATAAATTATACTTACGCAAGAAAACCCTGACAGAACCTTATTATCACCATGGCTTTACTTTTTGTGGCCTTTCATGGTCAGATCCCTTTAAACCTTCTACATTATGACCCAATCCCAGGGACAACTCTTAAGAGTGTTCCTCTCTTTAATGGAGAGGGGCCTATTACTACTATTGAGCACATCATAAATATTGCCAACCTCTGTAATATTCACAATGTCACTGAAGATAACATTGTTATCAGGTTGTTGTCATTGTCTTTTATGGGTAAAGTTCTAGACTAGCATGGGATTTTACCTATGAATTCAGTCGGCACATGGAACAAATTAGGCACTCTCTTAACAAACAGATTCGGAGAGAAGAGTGACCACCTCTCGCTTGCTGAGCAACTAACCACCATGAAAAGAGCTCCACATGAATTCATGCAGGATTTTAATACCAAGTTTCAAAATCCCCATTTTGGTAAGGCTGACCCCAAGCTATGCTTTTCTCTATTAATTGAAATATTTGAACAATGACATTACTGTCATGATACAGTCAATGGGAGGACAAGTGTTGTCAACTGCCTATGAAATTGCTATAGCCATTGAAAATTGCCTAGTGCAAGCAGAAAAGATAACCCTAAACCTCATATGTTGCTCTTTTTTAAATTGCCACCTCCAGTTCAAACCGTTGCACCCACCTTAGCTCTTCTGTGTGGCATAGAAAAGCTGACTACTACCTCACCCAATGACCATGAAATTAAAAGCTTGTTACAAAATGTGACCAATGAACTAGTGGCTCTCAAAAGGCAATAGGCTCAAAACTATCAGCAAAATCAGGGATACCAACAGTTCAGACAAGCACGTAAACCCCCTTTTCAAAATTATAATCAAGGACAGGGTCAGTTTGCACAAGCTAGGCCTTATCAAGGGTATAATCTAGGCACTCCATCATCCAAAGCTCTTGTTCCCACTCAAAATAATCTGTTACAGGAACAACCAAACTTCCCACCCCTGGAATATAGTCAAGAACAGGTTGCTTATATAAATGAGACACCAAGTCAATATATGAATACAAAAGATAATCAGGCAGCTGCCCAATTCCCAAGCTTTGAGGTGTCAGTACAACCTGACATGGATAGTAGGTAGGCTCAATCTGATTCCACTCTCATGAATCACATGGAAGGTGAATTTTGTGCAGTCAACTATGTGGGCAGTATGAACAACCAAGGTGATTATGTTGTAGCCAACACAAAGTCCAAAAGGAGAGCTGTGGAGGAAGCTTAGGCAGCTGCCTAAACGTCTCTAGCATCTTCTTCATCACATATGAACCAAAAAAATTTAAATTATAGGCCGTTGATTACACCCTCAACTCCTCAGCCTGCACTTCAAGCTGCAAGCACCCCCAAAGAAAATTTAAAAGGTAACAACTTTCAGATCAACGTGGTAGACCAAATGAAGAAGCTGCACATGAATATCTCTTTATGGGATTTATTAGCAATGCCAGGACAAAAAGATATACTCTAGAAGGAGTTGAATGAGCTAAATGAACCAGCTATCCCAATAAAAGCTGATAACATTTTGATCATGAATGGGCACCCTTCAACAACATGCTAAGTAAAGAAAGATGAAAAATTTCCCCCTTTCTATCTATCCTTAGTCATAAGAGATTTATTGGTACATAACTGTATTATTGACAATGGGGAAAGCACCTCGATAATGCCTAAATACATAGTAGATAAGTTGGGACTCAAATACAAGGAGATGACCAAGGGAGTCTTGCAGCTAGATGGATCACCAGCCAAGACACTAAGAGTGGTACAAGGCTTGAATCTAACGCTACATGTCTGTCCCATTTTCTCAGTTTTCCACGACATGGTAGTGGCGGATGTTCCTGCCTAATTTGCTATCTACTTGTCTAGGAATTTTACATCCAAAATAGGTAGGTACCTAGCAGCAAACTGGTCTTACATGGTTTTTAAAACCAAATATGAGACTAAAGTCAAGATTGAGTCGAAGCCAATCCATGTAGATCATCTGGAGCCGTACTCACTCAAAGCAGTGAATATCAGCTATGCCATTATTAATAAAGAAGAATTCCAAGTGGATCAATCTCTGTCCTCTGCCCTTGAAAGAGTTGCTGACTTACTCTTAGATGAATGAGGAAGTGAAAACTTCAAACATGACCCATACAAGTTTATAGAAGAGGCAAGGCTTGGAATTTATTGTATGCATGAAGAAGGTACCCTTGTGCCAAATTTGATGAAAGCAAGCCAAGAGAGCTCGGGTTTATGGCAACTCTTCTTTGATAGCTCAAAAAGTAAATTAGGAGTTGGTGGTGGAGTGGTGTTAATTTTCCCCTCAAAGGAGAAATACTTCTCGACTTTCAGGTTCCAATTTTTTTGCACTTGCAATGTTTCAGAATATGAGTCTCTCATCCATGGTTTGGAGTGGGCAAGGAAAAGATGAATTAAAGCGCTGCAATTTTTTGGGGACAATGAGTTGATCATAAATCAGGTGAGAGGCTAAAATCTGACCAAAAATTCCTTGCTTAAGTCTTACAATCATAAGGTATGGGATTCATTGGAGAGTTTTCTTGATTTCAATGTTATTTCCATTCCAAGAAAGCAGAATAAGCAAGTGGACAAACTAGCAGCAGTTGGTGCCCATTTTGATGTCTCCAAAGAGATAGGCCAAGACAACAGTCTGCACCATTTAAAAGTGGTAATCAGACCCTCCGTGCCTGATAACATCACCAACTGGCAAGTGTTTGACATTGATCAATAGATAGTGTTCTTCTTGCAAGAGAAGGCTGAGTTTGCCTCTAGAAATCAAGCCAAGCTACAACAACAGTATGGCAGCCAAATTGTTCAGCTGAAGAACAACAAACTTCTCAAAGGTTTGGTCACTCTCAAAAGTATCAACGAGGATGAACAATTGAAAAATTACAAAGCAAGCATCACAATGAAGAAAGAGAACTACAAAAAAATTGAAATATTCAAGAACAAGTTGCTTACACTGAGGAAGGTATGTACAGATCATGAAAGGCAGGCTTTCATCTTGTTGTGCTAAGAATTATCCGATGTCTTCACTTAGGATTATAGTGACTTGAAGGGTTTTGACCCAAGTTTGGCCCAACATACCATTGAGCTGGAGGAAGGAGCCAAGCCCATCAAACAAAAACAAAGGCTTGTCAACCCAAATATTGAGCCTCTCATGTAGAAGGAACTCACCAAGTTGATTGAGTTCAGGATCATATTTTTGATCAAACACTCTTTCTTGGTTGGCCAATCTAGTCCCTATTAGGAAAAAGAATGGGGAGATCAGAATGTGTGTGGATTTCAAAGACCTCAATAGAGTCTCATTGAAAGATCATTATCCTCTCCCAAGTATGGAGCAGATCCTCCAAATGGTGATAAGCAGTGGATATTTCTCCCTCCTGGATGGGTATTTAGGGTAAAATCAGATCTTAGTGCAAGACTATGATCAATACAAGACAACCTTCACTACCAAGTGAAGAATGTTAGCTTATCAAAAAATGCCATTTGGATTGTCCAATGCTGGAGCCACTTTTCAACGAGCCATGGACATGGCTTTCCAAGGCCCGATAAATAAAATTGTACTGGTTTATCTTGATGATGTGACACTATTTTTTAAGGAAGCAGGCCAACATCTGAAACACCTTAGGCAAATCTTTGAGAGGTGTAGAGAGTTTGGTAACTCTCTCAACCCAAAGAAATACATGTTCGTTGTCCAAGAAGCTAAACTCTTTGGCCATGTTGTTTTGAAAGGGGGCTTGACCATTGATCTAGAAAGAGTTGGTGCCATCCTAGCGCTATCCTTGCCTAAGCATAAGAAAGGTCTACAAAGTTTCTTTGGCAGAATAAATTTCATCAGGAGATTTATCCCAATTTTTTTTGAAATAGTCAAGCCACTGACCTCCATATTGAAGAAAGATGAGAAATTCACATAGACAACATAAAGGAAGGATGGTTTTGAAGGGATCAAGTAGGCTATCACCCAGGCTCCTACCTTGATCAGTCCTAACTTCACCAAGGATTTCAACCTCTACACATTCGAAAATGAAGAGGTAATCTTCTCTATGCTTGCCCAAGCAAATGATGAAAACTTTGAACAATCGCTTACATTTTTTAACCAAGGTCTAGAAGGTTTTGAAATCAGGTATACATATGTTGAAAATCAAGTCCTTGCGGTCATACGAAACTTGAAGAAATTCAGACATACGCTGTCCAATAGCAAGGTTCATCTCATGGTGCCACATCCCAGCGTCAAATATTTCTTGATCAGTCGTGATCTAAATGAAAAGAGAGTGGGATGGATCACCAAAGTAATAGAATATGACGTGGACATCAAAACTACTAAGCTGGTAAGGGGAAAAGCCTTGTGTGAACACCTTGCTACATACCTTAAATAAAAAAAAGGATATTTTGCTAATCTATGATGAAGCTATAATAAAAAATCAGCAGTCATGAAGGATTGGGCATCATACATGAAACACTTCCTTCTCACCAGTGAGTGCCCACAGGGCCTTGATAGGATCAAGAGGAGATATTTCAAACTCCAATCTCTCTCTTATGGCCTGATTGATGGGGTGCTATTTAGAAGAAATTTTTTAGGATTACTCTTGAGGTGTATAGACCCAGGTCAGGTCGACAGGGTGCTGTCTGAGTTTCATGACGGGCCATCTAGTGGTCACTTTGCTTCTAAGCCTATAGCTATAAGGATTATGAGAGCTAGTTACTTTTGGCCCATTTTATTTAGAGACACCCATGCCTGGGTATGAAAGTGTCAGAAGTGTGCTCTCTTTGATGAGAAACAACGGCTAGCTGTAATGCCGCTACAGTCTATTCAAGTAGAACAACCATTCATGTAATGGGGCCTAGACTTCATAGGTATGATCAACCCTCCTTCTAGTGTTAGCCACAAATGGGTCTTGACTATTATAGACTACTTCACGAGATGGGTAGAAGCTGTTGTTTTGAAGGAGGCCAACGAAAGTGTAGTCTTGGAATTTTACGAAGGATTGGTGACAAGGTTTGGAGTCCCAGCTACCATCATCTTAGATAATGTATTGGCTTTCTTGGAACCAAAACAAGTGAGTGGGTGTTGGGATATGACATCTACCTTAGCACTTCTTCCAACTACTACCCACAAGGGAATGGGTTCGCTGAGTCCACCAACAAGAATTTGATCAGAATTATCAGAAGGGCAATGGAGGAGAATCAGAGAACTTGGCATGCCAAGTTGAAAACAGCCTTGTGGACAGACAGGGTTACTCCAAAGAGGGCAGTTGGCAATTCACCATACATGCTTGTGTATGGAAGGGAAGCTAGACTTCCTATTTCACTTGAATTTTCAGCTTTAGATCTTACCAACCAGTTGTAATTGGAGGAAGACAACAGCATGGAGGTCAGGCTGTGTGAATTGATAGAACTTCAGGAGATAAGGTAACAAAGCCATAGTTTCTATAACTAGTCATCAATAGCAAATGAAGAAGCACTTTGACAAGAAATGTTGGTCAAAAGGCTTCTCTAAAGGTGACATCATCTTAAAATGGGATGAGGACCGATTTAAACCTATAAAACACACAAATTTCAATGCCCTATGGAGTGGTCTGTATGTCATCACTCAGTGCAAGCAGCACAATGCATTCCAACTCTCCAGGTTGGATGGTGAAGAACTTCATATCCCAGTTAATGGGATATATCTTAAGCACTATCACTGAGCCTTCTCTCATTATGTATATATTTTCCTTATTTTTTTTCTATTTTCCTTAAGTGCTCTTGTGCATGTTCATAGTTTTTTAGCCTTGTATGTATTTTGTTTACCATTTGGGGTAAAAGCTTCATGATTGATTCTTGGATATCTCAAGGTTATTATCAACCTTTCAAGCTGTGTTTTGACTCCGTGCCCAATGAACTTGTAAGCCACTGGTTTTCCTAAAGTATAGTAGGCATGCTTCCCCTGGGAATCACCAAATTTGTTGACCATTTTGGTCCTGCAAGCCAAAAAAAATTGCTCTCTTTTCTTTCCCTGTTGTCCTATGCGTCAGTCTTGGATGCATCCACCTTACTACAAATGCTCCATTTCCCTTTACAATAGCCCTGTTATTATGAAAAGTTGTAAGATCTAAGACTTGTAGGTTCTCAGCTTGATATGGGGCTTATTTTGCTTTGGACAATTGCCTTGGACAAGCCTTTTGGCAAAGGGATGGGTCAATTCAAAGAATGCAAGTCTTTTACAAAGTGCCCTTGCAGAGGGCAGTCAGGTCACCAACTGGACCATTCAAGCAGGATTCGAAGGGCAATTCTAGACCCAAGATGCCCTTGTGGAGGGTAGTAAACACATTCGAGAAAGTGAGCAAGGCAAAGGATTCCTTCGAACTTTTGTCTGAAGGAAATCCACGACAAAAGGAAAAGGTCCTTCAAACAAAATGTCTGAAGGAAAATATAAGGAAGGAACAAAGGTAAATTCCTTCAGACAAAAACCTGAAGGAATTCCTTCGAACTTTTTGTCTAAAGGAATTTGTCAAAAGAAAAGATCGAAAGAAAAGGACCAAGACATGAAGGCAAGTTTTTCTTTGAGCAAAATGTCCGAAGGAATTCCTTCAAACATTTTGTTCGAAGGAATTGAGATGACCAAGGGAGCCCAAAGGAGCCCGAAGGGCAAGTGCCCTTGCGGAGGGCTCTCAGTGACCAAAAAAGAGACCTTTTCCAAGCTCCGAAGGGACACCTTCCCTTCGGGAAGGTTCAATTACAAAAAGCTGAAGGAATACAAAAGGCCAAAAAAATTACCAAAGGGGTGACATGCCCAAGAATGTCAACTTCAGCGTAGTGAACCAACCGTTGGAGGTTCAAACGTCTGGTAACATCCCCACAGACGTTAAATTCAGGAAAATGAAATAGTCGTTGATTCTCAAATGTTTAAAGACTGGCCCGTGCATGGAAATGGGTTAGAAGAGAAACCGAAATAATTCATAAGTGCGAACTCGAAGGAATTCAAAGGCCTTAAGGCCAAAATGAAAAGACCATTGAGAAAGGAGCCCAAAGAGCCAAGAAATGATGGAAAATAGCCCCAAGGGCCAAAGACCTAGAAAAGGATAAAAGTCAATAGAAAGAGTAGAGAGAACAGTCCAGGTGGCATAGAAAGCATCGGCACAAGAAGTTATTACTGCGGATGAAATAGTCTTTGGCAAGTGGCCACCAAGGGGAGCGTGGGCATGCAATAGAATGGCCCATTTTTTCCTCATTTTACATTAATGATCAGACAGTCACGTGAGACCCATGCTCTTGCAGTGACATTTAATATGGACTAAACACTAAAAGTCAATAATTGCGACTGCCACAACATGGTCCATTTAGTAGTTTCCTCTTTCCAATGTATTCGACGCAGCATGAGCCGCTTATTCTATAAAGCACCAAAGTCTTTTCCTTAATGCTATATATTGTAACCTCTAAGTTGAGAAGAATATCTTGCATTTTATAAGGCAAAGCCCTGCCAAAATTTTACCTTTGATCAATAAGAATGTGTTTTAGCTCTATTTAGCTAGTTATACTTTTGAGTGTGTCTGTGTATTAATTTTTTGCTCAGTATTTTTAGCTTGATGATTTCACAGATTGACACCAACATACCTAGTGTAGCCAAAGCACCATTTTTGTAGGTTAACAAGAAGTGTTGCATCTGGAGCGTAGAGACAGAAAAGGAGTTATCAGACAATGTGTTATGTAGTGCTTGTGGTAAGTTCATTTTTTGTGTCTTCATTAAGCCCCTGTCAAAGCTCCCTACAGTCTGATCTTTTCATGAAATAAAGTGTTTGTTTGCCCTCTTCTGGTATTAAGTGTTAATATAGCCGAGTAGATCAAAATCATTTGGTGCATCACCTTTTAGATATTTTCTATTTTGGTTATATCCTTCTTCCTTTTCACCCCCCCATTGTTAGCAGTAGTAGTGAAAGACCTCAGAGATGCATCAAATGGAGCTATCCCTTATCTAGAGATTCTTCCCTCAGTTTTTCCAAACCCATAGCAAGAGAGGAGTCTCCATTATGCCGCATGGAAGAGAGAAGCTCAGCCTTCTTTCAAAGGTGCAATCCACAACATCAATAGTAATAAAGAAGTGTGTGATATTTATTCTTTAAAAATGCAGATTAGAGGATTGACATATGAAAGAGTAGGACCGACACCCCCACTAGGCCGAACAACACAAAGTGGAATAATTGACGCTAAAGGAACTACCTCCATCCCTTAGAACACCTAAGTGATGATGGGAGAAATTGTGACACCCACAACAAGAATTTGTAGAGCTAACCTAAGTGCACAATTAGGTGCTCCAACACCAATGGTGTATGTTGTGTACAATATGTCTCTTAACCTACCCAACTATCTAGGGATGGAGAATGCCACTGAGCATGTCCACAAGTGCAAACTTATCTGGCATGTGAAAGGAATCATGTAGCCAAAACAAAAGGCATGCCACTTTGCTACAACCTAGAAAGATCAAACTCATAAATGGTATAGGAAGTACGATCCTACCCAAAGCATTGTGGACTATGATCTTCTGAAGACTAAATTTTTGAAGGAATTTGACATCCCAAAATTTGAGCAACAAAGTATTATGAAATTAAAGGAGATCAGACAAGATTCGATGGAGAGCATCTATGCATATGATGCCAAATTCAATAACTTGGTATCAAAGTTGTCTTATATGTTCCATTTGCTAAAACGTTCCCTATGGTTTATTGGAGGGTTGCTTGTCCCCTACCGATGCATTTTGGTAATGAGAAACATCACAGAGCCTTGAGAAGCTCTAGAGGAAATGTTGAAGGTTGAGATGGTGGGAAGTGTTGATCTTAGAATCAACCCGATTATGGAGGCATAGATTACACATCCATGAGTGCCATGTTACAAAAGGCAATGACCAATGGTGTGCTAGACAATCATGGTGGACTTCTTGTCAATCAGACTCACACCCTTGTGAAGGTAGTTTCAGGCCTTCACAGTCTGCTAAAACATGGAAATAATCATAGGTTATAGGTGGCCTAATCAGCGAATTGAATCTCTAGATTCTAAGGACTAACTCTCTTTGGTGTATCAATTAGGATCTCTACTCTACGCTACAAATTGTCAGATAAAATAGAAGAAAAAAATTAAGAAAAAATCCTTTCTAATAATGGTGATACACCTATATTTTGGTTCATCCACTCAATCTGAGCTCTTAAAAACACTGATTAAACAAGAAAAAGACTGAACTTTCCATTCCAATTGACTCCTATGCATCAGTATTTCATGAAAATGTTCTATCTGGTGATCAAATCTTGAGAGAAATGATGGAATAGGCTTGATTCAAGGCACTAACCAACCACTTACATCCACTATAACTTCAACCAAAAGACATCAAACATAGAACATGACCTACATAATTTGATCAACTAGTAACTAGGTAAGAATCAAGACTTAATAAGGAAGAAAAATCTATCACATATGCAAATCACTGACATAAATACACTATACCAGTATTCTAGAATTGAAAAAAAATAGTCCTATTTATTTGAAAAAGGTTACAAAACTGAAATTTTGGCATATTCTGATCTTGCCAAAAGAGGGATTCTCAAAATGGCTAAAAAAGCCAACTTATATAGAAAAAAACATACAAAAGCCAAGAGATTGGTGCTGAAAATAGAAGAGGAGATCAACTCCCACATCTCACAAGTCCAACTTCAGCTATCAAAAGATAACTAAGCCTTCATATAATTTTTTTTTGTCTTATGTCTTGCATGAAAAACTCTTTTGCATTGAAAATGATGGAGAGCCCATGCATTAATCATTATTAAAATCTTCAAAATTCATCAAACTTGCATGGATCTTCAAGGTTGGCATAGAAGTCTAGATGGTGGGCCCATTTTGGACTAATATGCTCCATGCATGGAAATCTATGCCAAATCTTCAAAGAGAAACTCCACTTGATATGCTTGGAAGGGATTTGAAACAAAATAAAGACCTTCTTTGCAAGGAAATCAAGGAAGGTGCATGACAAGTCTTGTCTAGTCAAGTCCAAGTAACTCCATGTTAACTCCTTGAACAACCATCCAATGCTATACTGCTTGAGCCCTTCTTGCATTCAAGTTTCCATTTTGGAACTAAGAGAACCATCCCTGAAGGTATCTGAATGTCTTTGCTTTTTGCACGTTCATGCTCTACCTAGATGCATCTATTCTTGTTTGGGTCACTTTGAATGATCTGAATATGAGCTGAGAACCATGTCATAAGAGTCCAAAAGAGAAGTTCTCATTGTCTTCTGTTGATTAAATCCCACTAAGATCCTTTTGAAAACCTAGCCTTTTCTCATCTATTGATCTTCCTGCTAGATCTTGACAAGTGTCAAGCTCACGATAATCTTGGTAAACCTTTTGAAATCTTGACCAACAGCTACTTGCAGGGGCTCAAACTTGATGTTTACGGGCTTGTCATTAATTCCTTTGGACTTATGTTTTTGACCACTTTTATGTGAAAAAGGTCTTTGGGTTTGCTGCCTCTGTCTATTTCTTTCAGATAATTTTTTGGCGGCTTATCTTTGTGTACTTTTCCTTTGAAAAAATTGTCCGAAGGCTTATCTCTTGCAAGAACACTTCATTCGGATTTTCTTTCTTTCAAGCAATTTGCTCGAAAGAATTGTTTCAGCATTTTATTTCGAAACTTATCTTTCTTTCGGATAAATTGCCTGAAAGAATTTCTTCCTTTCACTTTGAACAATTTATCTAAAGGAATTAGGTCTTTGAGTTTTTTGCAATGGACAATTCCTGTGGATAATTTTTTCGAAGTAATTTATGTAAATGCCCCTCAACGTTTTGAAATGTCCCTTCAAAATTTTGAATGAACCCTGTTTGTCAAAAATAACCCTTCGGCAATCTTGGAATGAAATTTTTTGAAGAAAAATGAACCCTTTGAAAAAATTATAAATGTCTTTTCAGAAAAGTGAAATGGTTGTAAGAGACCCTTCATAAAAGTTGTAAGGGACCTTTTAGAACTTTGAAATTGACCTTCGGGAAAGTTGAAAATCACTTTGAAATTATTTGAAATGGACTTTCCCAAATGAAAAGAGCCCTTCAGACTTTTTGAAAAGTCCTTTGGGTTAACTGGAATGGACCTTCGAAATAGTTGTTAAGTCATTTTGCCCTTCGAAACAATTGTAATGAACCTTTAGTCGAAAGAAATGACCCTTCGAAATTTTGGAAAAGTCCCTTCGAAAAATTTGGAATGGGCTTTTCCAAAGGGAAAGAGTCATTTGACAATTTTTTAAAGTGTCCCTTTGGCTTTGAACAATTCCTTTAGATAATTTGGCAATGCCTTTCAGAAAAGTGAAATGGTCCCTTTCGAAAAAGTGAAATGGACCTCTCCGAAGGAAAAGAACCCTTCGACATTTTGAAAATTTACTTTTCCTTCTAAAAATTTTCTCGAAAGACCAATTCGTCAAACTTTTTCTTCAAAGTCTTTTATTTTGGACCCAAATAACTTATTATCGAAAAACTCGAAGTCCTCTTTAAAACCTGTTCCTTTCAACTGCTCTGATCAACACCAACACTTTCTTGCAAAAAATAAGACAAGTGAAAGAAAAGACCCTAAATCACCTAAAAAAACTTAAGACCTATTAACCATGGATTCTTCAAGGACTTCTCAGGACCAATTACTGACTCACAAGACAAAACAACATGGTATGCAAAGTTTTGAATGGTAGATGTGACAATTTGACCTACAGGGTCAAAATTGTTAACATTTTGGTGACTCAACTAAGAAGCATGCCTGCTATGCTTGAGAATCAGACTATTTACATGACTCTTGAACTCACAAAATAATGACAAATTTGATTAATGACTGTAAACTCTCTTTTGACCTAGCATGAGACAACCTTCATCCTTCAAAATAAGAAGGGAAACACATAAAACATGAAAATTAACTAAACAAAGCAAATGTGCAAACAAAGCACTTATTTGGGATAAAATAGAATTAAACTAATGTGCTTGAACAAAACTTAGAGAAAAATAAACAAACTAACTATGTACAAGGAACCTAGCTCCTCAGTAGCAATGTTTTAAATGTATTCCACTGACTAGGATTGGAAGCTCGTCACCATCTATCTTTGCAAGTTGGAAGGCATTGTGGGATTTGCAGCTAGAGATTGTGTATGGGCCACTCCAAATGGAATAAAAATTTATGTGCCTTCCTAGTTTAGCTCTACCCTCATCCCACTTGAGGACCAAATCTTCTTCTTTGAAACTTCATGAAGAAGCTCCTTTGTCAAAAGCTCTCTTCACTTGTACTTGATGAATTTTCATGGCTAGCATGAACTGATTTCTTATCTCTTCCAACTCCATAAGTTTAGAATACCTAGTCTCCATAGGCTCATTCTCCAATAATTCAAGCAGATGCATTAGTTTTAAAACAAGAAATTCAAGAGAAATAGGTAACCTTGTTTCCTTACCATATACCAGTTTGTATGGAGAGTTGGTTATTGATCTTTTGTAGGCGATCCTATCAAACCATAGAGCTAACTTTAACTTGAGATGTCATGACCTCTGATTGTCTTTAATAGTCCTCCTTATGATTTTAAATAGATTTTTATTTATAGATTCAGCAATGCCATTGCCTTGTGGATAATAGTTTGATGAAGTGCTAAGATAAATTCCATGCTGGACAGCCCATTGACTAATCCTAGTTCCCACAAAAGACATTGCATTATCAAAAATAATAGTTGACGGAACTCCAAATCTATTATGCAAACCTTCATAAAAATCTAGAACATTGGTTTTGTTTGCTTCTTTCAATACTACTTTTATCCAACGTGTGAAGTACTTTGTAGTAGTTAAAATCCAATTATGCCTTGAACTTGAAGGAAGATTTATAAGACCAATGAAATCCAATCCCCATTGGACAAAGCATTGATCCACCGCAATTGGTTGAAGAGGTAAGGCTAAAAGTTTCACTTTTCCTACAAACATAACACACTATTTGCACTTCCTAGCCCATGCATGGTAATCACCAAATATACTAGGCGAATAGTACCCACCTCTCATGATCTTAAAGGTTGTAGTTCTTGCATAAAAATGTCCTCCACCATGTCCATCATGGAGTTTTTCAAGCAATCTCTAAGTTTGGCCTGGCTCTATACATCTTAGCAACATGCCATTGATATCTTTCTTGAACAAAACACCATCAATAATTGATTGCAACTTGAAATATCTTCTTTTTGAAAAACTTAGATGAGAGAGATAAATACTATCTTGAAGATAGCTTACCAAGTCATGAAAGCAACTGAAAGGTGAGGTATGACCAACTGTAACCTCTTCATCATTTGACACCAAAACAACTTCATTAATCTCTTGCAAGTCTTGAGCTAAATACTCACAAAGTCTTTTGCCTCTAATCAACTTTGTGACCTTAATTTTCACATCATACTCCATTGCCTTGATTATCCAACTAGCTCTCTTTTCATTTATAACTTTGTTCAAAAAGAACTCCTTGATGCTTGTATGAGAAACCATTAGGTGTATCTTATTGTTAGATAGCAAGTATTTAAACTTTTTAAGAGACCTTATAACTAAAAGTACATGTTTTTAAACCAAAGAATACCTTGTTTTATACTCTTCCAAGCCTTGATTAAAGAAGGCTATTGGTTGCTCCAAAGCCTCATGATTTTATTGCATAAGAATACCTGAAATGGTGTTCATGTTAACATATGTGTACAAAATGAAATCTTTTATGAAATTTAGATTTATAAGTGTAGGAGCAATAGTTATGGCATTCTTAATATCTTCAAAACTTTTAACTCCTTATTTGGACTAGCTAAAGCTCTGATTCTTCTTTAGCATGGATGTAAGTGGCTTAGCTAAAATGGCAAAATCTGAAATATATCTCCTTGAAATTAATTTTTTCAAAGAAGCCTTGAATAGCCTTTTTGTGCTTAAGTAAGGAGAGTGCAAGAATGGAGTCTACCCTTTCAGAATCTATGCTTAAACTATGCTTTGAAATAACATGTCCATGAAGCTTACCTTCATGAACTGAGAAGACACACTTTTTGAGATTTAGAGATACCTCAATTGCTTACACCTTTCAAACACTTGCTTGAGATGAACTATGTGATCCTCTGAACTATTTAAAAATACTATTATATCATCAAAATAAATAAGTACAAACTTATTAAGAAGGCCTTGGAATTTCATAAACATGGCTCTCTAAAATGTTGCTCCAGTATTAGATAAATCGAATGGCATCTTTATGTATGCAAAAGTCTCGCACTTGGTTGTGAAGGCTATCTTAAATTGGTCCTCTTCTTTGACCAAAATCTGATTGTAACCACTATATCCATCCGATAAAGAAAACCTTTTTGAAGCTGTAACCAACTGTAATATCTATTCTATTGACGTCAATGGATAGTGATCTTTAAGTGAAGCCCTGTTCAAATCATAAAAGTCGACACACAATATAATCTCACTGTCCTTCCAGACCAGAACAAGATTTATCATCCAAATTGAGTGCTTGATTAGAAATATAATAACTAAATTTATGAGTTTGTGAAGCTTAGCTCTCATCAAAGGCTCAAGCTTAAGATTTATGGGCCTTTGTCTTTGTCTTACAGGTTTAGTTTCAGCCTCTAACTCAATGGTGTGTTGAGCTAAACTTAGGTCAAATCTCTTGAGATCACTATATTTCCATGCAAATACATCAATAAAACTTGTGTGTATCTCAATGAAAGCTTCTTTTTGTGAAGGATTTGCATACCTTACCCAACTTTAAAATCTTACCAACTGCAATCTCTACATTGGCATAGTGTTCTTTTTTTGTTGACAAGGATGACTTCTCCTTCCTTAACTCATCATCACCACTAAAAATGTTCTCAAGTGTGATCAATCTCTTGGGCAACTTATTTATTTTTAGTTGCACAACCTAATCACCATACTGTTATAAATACTTTGATTGATTTCTTGAATAAAACTTAGCCTCCTCTTGCAATAATCTCACAATTTGATTGTCATTTTCGAACACTTGCCAATTCTCATGATTATTTAGAATAGAATGCTTTATAACAACCTTTATATGTGACTAATTTTTTTCACTTTTTATATCAGATCGGATACTAAATTATGACCTAATGGCAGCCAATCTATCTAATTGTTTATTCTTACCCCTTAGTATTGCCTAAATGTTAAAATCTTGAAAATCTTCAAGTCCCATATTCTATGCTTGTAAGATTTAAGCAAAAAAAAAATTTACATACACTGAAACCTCTTACTTGGTAAACTATAAGTTCACTATCACCAAAAACTTTTAAGGTGTTGACTTTCATCTTTCTAGCTCACTACAAACTGTGAACTAGTGCTTCATACCCAAGAACATTATTTGAACAACCAAACTGAAATTTAATAAAAGAGAAATATATTTTCTTTGTTAGATAAACTAACATCATTCTAGCTTCGATACCATGTTTATTCATTGATCCATCAAAGTATAATTGCCACAAACTTTCACTAGATTCATCATCATTAACCATTGTTAGAATTGGTACATCATTCTCATGAAGGCAATACACACCGATTCCTTCAATTAGCTTATAAGGATCATGCTCATGCAAAGTGGAGGCCCACTCATAAAAAAACAAATCTAGAACTCTATCTAAAAGTGATCTATTTTTTACTCCACTAGTTTCTAGTACATCATCCAAGATGATACAGTTAGTGCTCACAATATTTGGCATATATGGCTCCATATGAAAACATGCAATAGGTTCATAATGAATCATTACCTTGGTACTATACCTAGTTTTAAATAACAAATAAGTCCAATCAACTGATAAATATCCTCCAATATTTGAGGTGAAGTCCCTTGAAAGACACATAGCAAAGTAAGGAGGCAAGTCTACCACAACAACATCTCACTGAATAGTAACATTGAGACAAGAATGTAATGTCAATTTCAGATCTTTGATGATGCCTACCTTCTTTGTTGGTAACCCATCGAATTGTAATACCCCCTTAGTGTTTGGCTCATAAATAAGGCCAAACTTATTCGCAATTTGTTTAAACATAACTGTACTATTAGCTCCACTATCCACCATACAGTTATGAACCAAAGTATCACCTACTATCAAAAAAAGGTAGAAAAGAAGAGTTTTATTTGTTTTTAACTTAGTTTTATCCACCTTTTCTATCTTATTTACTTGTTTTACTTGTTACTTAGTTGGCTGATCTGAATTAGCTAAGACAACACTTTCTTTCTCAACCAATTTTGGAGACAATTTGAGAGCTAAAAGCTCTTGGATGAGCATATCTTTTTGCCCTAGGATGAAAAGAGAATCCCACATGTTAATGCTGATATTAGACTTATTCATCTGATCCACTATATTGAACTGAGATCCACCAACCTTTGGTTGCACTTTCTGAAAAATTGGCTGCTCACAAACTAGAGGTATTCGATGAACTTTACTAACCTCCATATTCTGATTTTTTTTTAGTTATAGGGGTAGAAAGTTGTTCTTTTGTCCTCTTAGAAACAACATTAGGAGTACTTGAAGCATTTGTCACTTTTTGAGCCTCATCAATGGCTCTTCGTTTATCTCTAGTTGTAGCTCTAACTTGACCACTTGTATTGTTAGTTTCAACACCCTAAGTAAAAGCAACATGATCATTCACTTGCCAATTTACATTAATGACATCAGGCTGCCCTTGAAATTGTTGAGTCTCTCTTTGTGATGCCAATATTTTATCTTGGTATTGACCTCTTTGAAAATAAAACTCTTCTTGTGTCATTTATGGTGTTTTGTGATACCAAGGCTTGGTTTTGAGCATCATTGAGATTTAAGGATTGCCAACTTGAATCTTGCATCAAATTGTTTTGAGGTGGGGTGGGAATAATTGCCTTTGAAGTGGAAGGATCATTAGGATCAAAGTCAACATAAGGCTTAGCTAGAGTTATGGTTCCTTGTATTTGATAAGGTGGTTTATTTTCTCTGAAATCTTGATAAGGAGGCCTTTAATCTTTGAAGGGTTGATAGGTGGTCTGATTTTGTTGTTGATAGGGTCTATTAGCCTGATATTGTTGTCTCTTGAGTTGCACTATTCCATTACCAAAGGATTGTAACAAGCTTTTCAACTCTCATATCTCACTAGCTTGACTAGTAGGGGCTGCAATTTGAGCTTGAGGTGATGGAATAGGAGCTAAGGATAGGATATGAGAAATTTAAGGGTTTGATATGGACTTTATTTCTATAAATATAGGCATTAGAGGTATTGGAGAAAGCTTATCAGCTTGTATCAAATTGTTCTATGCCTTTATTGTAACCTCATAAGCATTTGGCAAGGTAGTACCACCCATTGACTGTATCATCACACTAATGTCATAGTTAAGGGATTTCAAATAGTATATAAATGCATATTCAGGGGATGGCCTAATCAACATAGGTATTCTGGTCTATGTCTTTTAGAATCTGAGGTTAAAATCAGGCATGAACTTATGAGGAGCTCTATTTATGGTAGTTAATTATTCAACTAAAAATAGATGATCAGATTTGTCCTTAAATTACTTGACTAAGGCTACACCCAATTCATCCTAGGTAGAAATAGAGTTTAGTGGGAGGTTTATATACCATTGCAATGCTTTTCCTTTGAAGAAAGCAGAAAGCAATCTAATAACAACATTATGGACTGAACATAGATTAGCTACATCTTAGATATGCTCAATAGGGGTTGTTTGATTTTCTCTTGAAAAGAATGGGATACTTTTGAAACCAGGCACAAGAATGTCATCAAACTGGGCTAGATTCAGTGAACTACCTCTATTTAAGGGAACAAACACCTGGTTTTTGGTGGCTATTTGTATAGTGGAGATTCTAGTGCCTAGAACAATAGGATAACGAAGGGACAAATATTTCTTTTGAGTATATGGATTTGCCCTCCTAAACATTGATCTCTTATATGATATAAATTCAAAATAAATACCTTTACTAGCTAACCTTATGTTAACCTTTGGCATGAAAGGATTGCCTGAATGGTGTTATGAATCTTACAACCTGAAGAATCTTTAGCTTGTGATGAAGATGAATATTGTCTTCTGCTGCAACTGCTTCTTCTTAGCTTCAAACTTATTCAAATATGCAAATAATTTCTTCGATGTCCCACTGAACGTGCCAAAAATTGTTGTTAATCAGACTCACACCCTTATGAAGGTAGTTTCAGGCCTTCATAGTCTGCTGAAACATGAAAATAATTTGAAGTTGTGGGTGGCCTAATCAGCAGATTGAATCTCTAGATTCTAAGGGCTAGCTCCCTTTGGTGTATCAATTAAGATCTCTACTCTATGCTACAAACTTTCAGGGAAAAGGGAAGAAATAAAATTTAAAAAAAAAACTTCTAATGATGGTGATACACTTATATTTTAGTTTATCCACTCAATTTGAGCTCCTAAAAATATTGATTAGACAAGAAAAAGACTTAGCTTTTAATTCTAATTGACTCTTATGCATCAATATTTCATGAAAAAGTTATATATGGTGATCAAAGTTTGAGGGAAATGAGAGAATAGGCCTGATTCAAGGCACTAACCAGCCACTTACATCTGTTGTAACTTCAATCAAAAGATATCAAACATAAAACATGACCTATATAATTTGATCAACTAGTAACTAGGTAAGAACCAAGACTTCATAAAGAAAAAAAATCTATCACATATGCAAATCATTGACAAAAACACATTATATCAGTATTTTGAAATAAAAAAATAGTCCTTTTATTTATTTGAAAAATGTTACAAAACTCAAATTTTGACAGAGTCTAATCTTTCCAAAAGAGGGATTCTCAAAATGGTTGAAAAAGCCAACTTATATAGAAAAATCAAATAAAATCCAAGAGATTAGTGCTGCAAATAGAAGAGGAGATAAACTCCCACATCTCACAAGTCCAACTTTAGCTATCAAAAGATAACTAAGCCTTCAAATAAAAACTTTATGTCTTATGTCTTGCATGAAAAAGCTCTTTGGCATTGAAAATAATGGAGAGCCCATGCAGTAACCATTATTAAAATCTTTAAAATTCATCAAACCTGCATGGATCTTCAAGGTTAGCGTAGAAGTCTGGATGGTGTGCCCATCTTGGACTAATATGTTCCATGCATGGAAAGCTATGCCAAATCTTCAAAGAAAAGTCCACTTGATATGGTTGGAAGTTGAGTTGAAACAAAATAAAGACCTTTGCATGGAAATCAAGGAAGGTGCATCATAAGCCTTGTCTAGTCAACTCCAAGTAACTCCATGTTAACTCCTTGAATAGCCATCCAACACTAAACTGCTCAAGCCCTTCATACATTCGAGTTTCCCTTTTGAAACTAAAAGAGTCGTGCCTGAAGGTATCTACATGTCTTTGCTTTTTGCATGTTCATGCTCTACCTAGATGCGTCTAATCTTGTTTGGGCCACTTTGCATGCTCTGAATGTGAGCTGTGAACCACGTCATAGGATTCAAAAAGAGAAGTCTTCATTATCTTTTGTTGATTGGCTATCGAAATCCCACTAAGATCCTTTTGAAAACCTAGCCTTTTCTCATTTGTTGATCTCCCTACTAGATCTTGACAAGTGTCAAGATCATAGTAATCTTGGTGAACCTTTTAAAATATTGACCAATGGCTACTTGTAGGGGCTCAAACTTGACGTTTGCAAGACCATCATTAATTCTTTCAGACTTATGTTTTTGGCCACTTTTTTGTGAGAAAGGTCTTCGAGTTTTCTACCTCTATCTATTTCTTTCAGACAATTTGTCCATGGCTTATCTTTATGCACTTTTCCTTCAAACAAATTGTTTGAAGTTTTATCTCCCGCAAGAACACTTCATTCAGATTTTCTTTCTTTCAAGAAATTTTTCTGAAAGAATTGTTTCGACATTTTCTTTCAGAACTTATCTTTCTTTCGGGTAAATTTCTAGAAAGAATTTCTTCCTTTTGCTTTGAACAATTCCTTCAAACAATTTGTCCGAAGGAATAAGGTCTTCAAGTTTTTTGCAATGGACAATTCTTGCAAATAATTTGTCCAACGGAATTTATGTAAATGCCCCTCAGCCTTTTGAAATGTCCCTTTAGAATTTTGAATGAACCATGTTTGCCGAAAACAACCCTTCGATAATCTTGAAATGAACTTTTCTGAAGAAAAATGAACCCTTCAAAAAAAATCTAAATGTCCCTTCAAAAAAGTGAAATGGTTGTAAGAGAACCTTTGGAAAAGTTGTAAGGGACCTTTCAGAACATTGAAATTGACATTCGAGAAATTTGAAATTGACCTTTGGGAAAGTTGAAAAGCACTTCAAAATTATTTGAAATGGACTTTCCTAAAGGAAAAGAGCCCTTCAGACTTTTTGAAAAGTCCTTTGGGTTAACTAGAATGGACCTTCAGAAAGTTGTTAAGTCCTTTTGCCCTTCGAAAAAATTGTAATGAACCTTCGACCGAAAGAAATGACCCTTTTGACTTTTGGGAAAGTCCCTTCAAAAAAATTGGAATGGAATTTTTCAAAGGGAAAGAACCCTTCGGTAATTTTTCAAGTGTCCCTTTGGCTTTGAACAATTCCTTCAGACAATTTGACAATGCCCTTTGGAAAAGTGAAATGGACCTCTCCGAAGGAAAAAAACCCTTTGACATTTTGAAAATGAACTTTTCCTTCTAAATTTTTTCCCAAAATACCAATTCCTTAGACTTTTTCTTCAAAGTCTTTTCTTTTGGACCCAAATAACTTATTATAGGAAAAACCGAAGTCCTCTTTAAAACCTGCTCCTTTCAACTACTCTGATCAACATCAACACTTTCCTGCAAAGAACAAGACAAGTGAAAGAAAAACCCTAAATCATGTAAACAACCTTAAGACCTATTAACCATGGATTCTTCAAAGACTTCTCAGGACCAATTACTGACTGACAAGACAAAACGACATTGTATGCAAATTTTTGAATGGTAGAGGTGACAATTTAACCTATAGGTTCAAAATTGTCAACAGGACTATGGTGCATAACCTATAGAACAGAGAAATATTCGAGGTAGAATTACCCATGAAAAGGTGTACATGCACTCATGATGTCTTATGAGTTGTGAAAAGAAGGCCATGACATACGTAATTATCCTTTCTACCCCAAACAACTCAAGCAAGATGCACAACACACTATAGGTGTGAGACACCTCTTTACATGATACAACAACCTATAAGGTCCTAAATAACCTAAGGGAGCACAATGTAAGACAAGAAACAACTCTAACATTTGGCCAAACATTTGAAGAGTATGGCCCACCAAGAGGACAATGAGGTTGTGAAAATGGAGAAAGGTTCAATAAAAGGCTTCCAGTTCGAGGATGTTAGAAGTGTGGGTTGTTATATCACTTCCAATGGGATTGCCCCACACACCCTACTTGCACCTATTGTCAAAGGAATCATAAGATCAAGGACTGCCTTGACCTATACAAAAAACTCACCAAGAGGGCAAGACTAGAAAGAGAGGATGGAATGATTAAGTACGACCCAAAAGAAAAAAATGGACCCTAAAGAACCAGGAAAAGAATAATCAAGCTATGTAGGTCCAAGTAATGATGAGAAGTGGGTTCACCACTCAAAATACCATCCATCCTATTAAAAAGGTCTAGCCAAGATATGAACCATGTAGAGATGAGGCTACTCCAAGAAAACACTTGTACCCCCATGGAACATCATATCCAGTTGTGATATAAAATAGTGCTCAAAGAAGCACTAGATTTTATATATACAAGGTGAACTTCAACATGCTCATGACGTAGAAGAAAAGTAAGGCGTAGCCACCAATTCAAGTTAAATAACCCCAACACTAAAGAGGACCTATCTGAAGTATTATCCTTATTACAAATATAAAGAATGGCACACATGCTTAGAGAGTTGTTCATTGAATCCCAGGCCAAGCA
Source organism: Torreya grandis (assembly GCA_037957365.1). Taxonomy (NCBI): domain Eukaryota; kingdom Viridiplantae; phylum Streptophyta; class Pinopsida; order Cupressales; family Taxaceae; genus Torreya; species Torreya grandis. The sequence goes on from JARHVA010000101.1 coordinate 5,099,170, forward strand.
ACATGCCAATGTATCTGAACCAACCATTACCAAAGGATGAGATCTCAAGAGGCAATAAATTATGGATATGAACGGGAATTATTTTTGGATGCAGGCATAAATGGATGGTAGGTCTGCTATATCTTGATAGATATATAAGCTAAGGTCAATATCCTAATTGGAGATGCTTGGATAAATATGCTAAGCCCACCTTTATTTCCCTCACCGCATGTTTTGTTCATGGCCAATAAGAAAAAAGCCCAGCCACTAAGGATATTACCCAATGCCAACCTGGGGGTCATGGGAGTCAAATTTTAGGATGACTTCGAAGTGATTGAGCTAGCAAAATCTGATAACTAGCCTACCTTACTTGGAATACCTTAGTGTTATGCTAACAACACAGACATGTGTTTCAAGCATCATTTTATGAGCTTTGAAAATGGAAAGGAGTGTGTGGTTATTTTGTTAACCACAAAGCTTGGACCTCCATATGTAAAATGTGTGTATAAGAAGGATGAAATCAATAATATCTATAATATCACAACTAGGGGAATTGAATACCTTGAACCAAATTCAAAAGGCATTCTCCATTGGGATGATTCACAATCAATCTCTAACACCACCACCATAACCTATGATCAATGGGTTCATGAGTCATACAAATGGATTGGATGGAGTTGCGACATCACCAAGATAGGATCCCATAACCAAAAAACTTGATGGAATAGAAACCAACAAAAGACTTGGGCCCCATGCACATGGAATCTAGTAAAAAGGGTCTTGCACATCAGTAAAGGGAGGCTCACGAAACTAGCCTAATTCACTAAGATAGTCGAACTTGAACCATACATTTAGGAACTTGAAGCTGGTGTCCTGAATGGAGTGTGTAGATACAATGGTATTTACACTTAAGAACACTTCCATGCACTGGTGGGATACCCACTGACCCAACCTTCCTACATAGGTAGGCATCAAGGAACCTATGTGTGCCTAGTTCAATCCAAAAAACTAGTACTAGAAATTACCAGTTTACAGTGGAAACTCGGACCCTAGCATTCATATAAAATCCTATGAGGACACGTGTGTAGGAAACCCTCCCTACCTACCCACCCAACTTTGTGTCGACTATCATTTCCTGAATGCAACAGACCCTTTTCCCACACCATTCACTGAAGAAATTCTTGAAGGGGTGGTAGGTTGTGAGAAATAAACCTTCACAAATGGATACTCAAGATACACCAAGTCCAAATTGAAGATTGGGACAAGCCCAATACCACCTTCGCCACCAAATGGGGATTCTTTGCCTACAATGTCATGCTTTTGGAGCTCAAAAATGCCCCAGTTGTATTATTAAGCATTGCAATCATGACCTTTAAATATTTTGCGCATCAATTCCTCTAGGTTTATCTAGATGATTGGACAATATATGGGCTTGTAAGGGACCACCATGATAATATAAGGCTTATGTTTGATTGGTTTTGACAGCTACATATCTCCCTCAACTTGAAGAATTGTGGGTTTGCCACACCATTTGGCAATATACTCAAACATGTCATTTGTAAGGAAGGTCTCTTGGTGGACCCTGTAAAAGTGGTAGTTATTCTTCAACTTAAAGAACCTATTATTTAGCAAGAGGTATGCACATTCTTGGGAAAAATTGTATATTATTGGAAGTTCATTCAACACTATGCAAAGATTATTGCACCCCTGGAAGAACTTATGCAAAAGGATAAAATGTTTGAGTGGGGAAGAGCTCAAAAGGAAGCTTTTGAGACCCTAAAACAAAAGTTGGATAATGCCCCTATCTTATAGTTTATGGACTGGAACACTCCATTCCACATCTATGTTGATGCTTCTAGGATGGCTATTGGTGTTATCTTATCCCAACCAAGGGAGAATAAAATCGATCACGTGATTTACTTTGCTAGTCATAAGATTACTACTGTAAGTATAACTATACAAACACTAAATGAGATGCTTTTGCTATGATTTATGCACTCCAAAAGTTTTGATAGTTCTTATTGGCCACCCCCTTTGTGTTTTTTATTGACTATGAGGCTTTGAAATATCTTTTCGATAAACATGTTCTCCATAGATGCATCTATCGGTGGATTGTGTTATTTCAATAATTCTATTTCATGGTAGTGGTCAAGCTAGGAAAGCATAATTATGGGCCTAATCACCTTTCTCGGCTCACCACTGACGAGGTTGTGAAATCTATTGAAGATGGAATGCCTGACACACACATATATATAAGGTACAATGCGTAACAGAACTTGTCATATTATGGCATTTCTTACTTCAGGGATGGCACAGAAAACCATGACCAGTAAAGAAAAGAATTAGTTATCCCTATGTGTCACCCCCTATCAAATCATCAGTGGAAAACTTTATAAATAAGGGCATGATGAGGTCCTGCATAAATGCATACTATCCTGCAAGAATCCCATGAAGGAACTATTGGAGTAAATTTCACCAAAGATGTAAATGCTCGAAAGATCCTCTTATTAGGACTCTGATGGCCAACTATCTTTCATGATGCCAAAGAATACAATCAATAGTGTGATGTCATCTAAAGGATTGGAAATCCAAACCACCAAGATGAGATGCCACTCATTTCAATCCTTGCATAGGCACCCTTTGAAAAATGGGTCATTAATTTTGTAGGACCCATTACACATGTCACATGATGGACTAGCACATGCTAGATTATTATTGTTGTTAACTGCTTCATTTGGTGGGATGAAGCCATGTCTACCAATAATTTCACTATATCCACAGCTTCTTGATTCCTATGCGAAAACATCATTAGTAGGTATAGATTGCCCCTAAGCTTGACTAGTGATATAGATACCTATTTCATCAATTAGATAGTATGGATCCTCCTATCAAAGTTCATGATTGCCCATCACAAACTTTCATCATACCATTCATACGGTAACGACATTATAGAATCCTTCAACAAAGTGTTAGGCTACTATCTGACAAGGATATGTGATGTAAGATGCATGCATTGGGATGATTGAGTATCAACCGTTCTATGGGTGTACCAGACCAACTACAAGTGACTTAAAAAATCTACTCCTGTTTTAGTTGGTATTCAACATGGAAGTCATCCTCCCTATCAATTTTTTGGTCCCATCCCTTTGCATAGCCCAAGTCAGTCACCTAGATGACCCCAAATCCCTCATAGTGTGCCTTGAATAACTACAAACATTGGATGAAAGGTGCATTCTTTCCAAATGAAACCAAGCCACTGAGAAGGCCTGATAAAAAGCATGGCATGACAGACATATCAAGGGAAAAGTACTAATTGAAGGTGCCCAAGTCCTTTTGTACAATTCTAAATAGCTCAATCACCCTAACAAGCTACAAATCTATTGGTTTGGGCCATACATCATCAAAAATATCTTGAAAATTAGTGCATGCAAGCATCATACTTTGAATGGATAAATGTTCCCTGGGCATTTCAATGGCAACATGGTCAAGTCATATCATGCTTAATGTATAAGATGTAAACCTAATAATAAGTCATATGCCATTTTTATTTAATTTTTTCCTTTTCACTATATTTGTATTTGTATAATTTTGGTGATGACATGATGATAAAAAGTGAGAGCTCACACACTCCTCTTAATACCTAGTTAGGTGAGCTGAGCGGGGACTTTCTCTAGAAAGTCAACACATTAGGTGTCTAAGTATCTTTGGTGAGGATAACAATGCACCAATTTTGTGTAGAGCCTTTTCAAGAGACCTTTGAGCAACAACATTTAAAATAACTCAAACTAGTATCTTTTCCCCATACTCCTAAAATGCCTCGTAAATTCCTATCTCTACATCAAAGGATTGGGCACATAATTTTTTGGGGTAAGGAAAGGAAACCCAAAAATAGAATAATTGAGTAAGGAATAAAAACAGAACATAAGTAGTCAAATCAAATCCCAACCTTAAAAATTCAAAATCTCAAACCAATCTAACAACTGGCATGAGTACCAAGGTAAGGAAGGGACATGCATGAACCATTTGGCATAGACAACAAAAGAGTCTTGGAAAAAGTGGCAATAATAATAAAGAGGTAAAATATGGAGAACACCCATCACACAAGAAAGATCCAAATAGAATATAAAGAACAAGGAAGGGTGAAAAGGTTGTAATCCTAGGGCTGACTAGGAAAGCCAAGAAACAGGAATATAAGATAAATCCAAAAAATACGACAATCAAGAATGAGATTGAAGGTGAAAGCAACAAAGAAGAGGAGCCACATCCCAAAAACTCAATTTAGAACCCCTATTATCAAAGAAATAGGAACTGACACCCACAGAACAAAGGCTAAATAACCCTCAATAATAGAAGTAGTAGGAACTAGGAGAAGTGAAAGGAGCCAACTAGCAAGAGAAGGAACTAGGGGATGAACTAAAGTAAAAACTACATCACAACTGAGGATAATGGATTAATTAGAGATGCAGTACCTGAACAACATGAAAATAGGGGAAGAATTGGAGTCCAAGATGGATGCATGCAAGATAGAAGATGCTAACCACTAGATCACAGACCATGGGGTTGAGCTGAGAAAGCATTACCTAGTGGACATGAGGAGAAGGGATGATGATGGGAACCCCATCTACGATGACCGCATTAGGAGGTGGATGGATGAATTCAACATGTTCCAACTTTGGGAACTTCCCTTCTTTGGCAAGGTAAAATAACTAGTAAGGTTCCTCATCTCCAAAATTCATGCATATAGAATGTATTTTATAGGAAGAAAGATGCAGATCACTATGAAATAGATTCACAAAACCACAAGGTTGGCACAATATAGTGTCGACATAAAGGGAATGTTGGGAAACCAAATCTACATCAACATAACAACACACTAGTTTAATTATAAGAAAGAAGGATATGATTTCCCTATCCCCAACATAAGTGACAAAATCACTAGTGCCGACCTGTTTAGTTAATGTGAGGTTTAATCCAACGAGATGGTGTGAAGAAATTAGTCAAAACTACCTGTACATAGCACATGAAATGGGGAAGGGAGTCTAGTTTAAGATAGCCAAGTATGTGGTATATCTAACTATAGAGGAGGCCTATAAGGCTTATAGGGGCTAGACAAGTTCACATTTAGATCCATCCTCATGGTAATGGTGTTTGATGAAATCAAAGTTCCTGAAGGAAGAAATGGGGGAGAAGGATGGAATTTCTTTGACCTCCACTGGTCCCCTGTAGTCAAATATCAAGAGTTCACATGCCCTGGAATAATAAACTTGAATTATAAGACAAGGCTCATGCAATGTAACATGCACCTGAGAGAAGCCTTGGAAATAGTGAAAGGCCAGGCCCATTTATGGTAATGCAACATTTTTCCCTAGAATAGGTTAGGATGAGTGATGTAATATGTCCCCTAGCTCAAATTTCCTGACAGATCCACTATGCAGTGCTTTTTGGATGCAGTCAACAACATCAAAGATGTGTAGAGGGTTAGGATATATGCCTAACAGATTGACACAAACATCCATACCATGCACACCACATATGTAAAATAGGGAAATATGGATATGAAAGAAGTAAATGGAGTGAAAAGGTGAGAATGTCCGATCCACCAAATCGTTGAGATTTATGAAAAGTCATACCGACTGCACTACTATTTAAATCCAGTAAAATGGTGTGATGATGTAAGGTTTGAAATGTTGAGGAGACCCTCCATCCTTGCAACCCAGTAGAGGGGCTCAAGTGCTCAAGAAAGCCACAAGAAATAGGGCGAGAGAAGGACATGAGCACCTTAGGCAACATCGAGAGGAACAAGAGAAGGAGAGTTAATGAGAGGCTTAAAAGAAGGTGAGGAAGGGAAGTGAGGAATGTAGTTTCCCCTTAGAAGAAGAAGCCAAAGATAATGGAGAGATGACTGCCCATAAAGAGCTTGGAAAGAACATAGATGATGGAGGAGGTCTTGGAATGAGAAGAAGCTTGAAGGCGAAAGAGGAAGGAGCAGGAAATACCGATCCCCGTGCCTGAAGAGGAGGATCCATCTTCAAAGGAAGTGCCTCTAACTAGGAAGATGACTAGGTGAGAAGAAATACCTTGACCACCTAGACAAAAATAGAATGACGAGAAACCCCAAAACCAAATGAAAAGGTGTCAACCCCACGAGCTCGAGAAGACATGGGAAAGAGCTAGTAAATGGAGATAGGATGGAAAGACTGTCTAGCCAACAAGAGGGAGAATGTGGGAGGAAAGAAGAAGACCATGATGGGAGTGAAGCCTAGATGGAAGATGCCTCAAGAAGGACCCTACCCATTCAAGAAAAAATACCAAGGGAACCCGCACAAGATGTGGTTGAGCACCTGAAGGAGGAGGATTGCCCTAACAAATTTGATGATGGGAAACTGCAAGAGGAGGAAATTGAACAATTAAGGGAAGAATTGGGAAGAGAGGAAGAATAAGAAGGGCAAGAGGATTATGAGGCCATCCTCGTAGAAGACAACCCCCCACAACACAATATAAAATCACCTCAGGGAGAATGCAACAAAACCATCTGAGAGCAATATCATAGTAGGACACATGATAAACACCTATATCTCTAAGATGCCTTGGTGGTAGAACAAGCCTCTTAGATAACTCAATGACAATTGTCCTTTTCCTTAGAATGATACAAAGATGAATCCATTCATGAGGTACCAAACTAAACTTAGGTCCCACTCCCTAGAACCCACCATCTTGGATCAGGGATGTTTATCGTAACCTCTAGGTCCTACACCAAAGCACATGCCAAGAATGCTCTCCTAAAGATAGCTACTGAGGTAACTCAAAAAAAATTGATAAGCACAAGGACCTGTCATCAATAGCAGTATACTACAAATGAGTTATCCAATGCCATCAAAGAGGAAGAAAGAAACCACATACTAATTGAGCAGGTCCTCAAATTGATCAAGAAGAGACAGGCCAAGGTAGAACACATGTTAAACAAGTAGTGGGCAGAACAAGAAAGGGTTGAATATTAACTTTAGGAAGTGAAATTCAAATCCCTAAGGTTATGTGACAAGATCCAAAACCTAGCCCAGTCTTCTAGATGCAATTGATGGTATGCACACTGACCCACTAATAAATTTAGCAGTTTTAGCCGATGCACTCATTGAAAGAGAGAAACAAATGTAAATGCCTCAGGATAGGCTAGAAGAGGTCCAAATAGAATGTGCCGAAGGACTGAGGGAATGTGAGGATACTATCAAAGTCCTCACTGATTGTGAAGCCAATGTAAAATGCGTATTCAAGAGTTTTTTCAAGAAAGCCATGATTATCCTATCACGCCTATCCTCCTGAGAAAATACATAGAGGGCCCTAGCCACCTTAGTTTACACAAATGAAAAAAGGAAGATAGATTCACCTTGCTGAGAAAGGCAGATGAATTATCCCAAGAAATAGGCATCTCCAAAAGGGAATTAGAGCTACAGTTCTTGGAACTACAGGGAAGAACTTTGGATGAGGAGAGCCTCTTGGAGAAAACTCTAAAGGATGGACTGGAGAAACTCAAGGAACTAAATAAACACATTGAGCCTCTCCCTACTAAAACCACCATGCTTCAAAGGATAAGTTTTGAATCAATCACAACATGGGAGAATATCCAGTCTTCCTTATGTCATTCAAAATAATTCTAAAAGGAGTTATGCGCTACTTGTTGACTATTTTGACCACAAGTCAAAATAGGTCAACCCCCTATATGGTCAAACTTGATACAGGGGTCTATTAGGGTCTTATAGGGTGCACCATGGTCTTAGGGAGGTCATTTAATGTGTCATTAGCTTTGTCATATTCATTCTTAGTCTTATGTCACTCTAAGGTCAATTTTGGGGTCATTTATGAACTTGTACGGTTTCTATAGATGGAAAAGTGTCTTTAAATGTCCTACATGTCATATTATTATCAAATATGGCAGTCATAATTGAAAACTTGCAGGTGTTATGTTGAAATCAAGAAAACAATTGAGAAAAGGCAATTTTTAGTTGATTATACAGCTTGTGCAAGAGTTGTGGCACATGTGGAAGGCTTCAAAGTGACCCTTCAGGTCCCCCCAACTCAGTTCCATGCTTGATAATCTTTGACAAGATCAAAAATGGCATAAAAATATTATGCTTTTCCATCGCTGTCCTTTGCATGTGAAAATGGTCAACCAGTTTTGGTTTAGTATGGACAATAGGGGATGAATTGGGTCAAATGCTTCTGAGGGATGAAAATAATCTTTGTTCATTCCAAGTTTATGACAAGATTTCTAATTTTGGTGAACCATGATTTATGAACCAATGCTAAGAAGTATGTTACCATTTTTTGCCTACTCGGTCCCATACCCTTCAGTTTCCTCTTTGTTTGCATAGTTCCATATGAACCAATTGTGATATTTGATTATGAAGAGTGTGAACATCCTTATAACAAGATCATTTGTCTAGTTTTCATGTGTGGTGTGAGTGACTTGGCATGAACATCTCAATTTGCTAGTTGAGGTCACCATTGGGGTTATAGACCAGTGTTTTCACTTCTTGTAGAGTTATTTTCATGGAAGTGGCTTTGGGATAGAGATAGAATGTTGTCTTAAACCTCTCACAAGAATGTGACCAATTTCCCTTCATGAAATTCCTTGTCTCAAGAGGTTTCCTTATAAGACTCAAGGCTTAAAAGTTGCACACAATCAGTTTTTTTTGTGACAGTAACTATAGTCAGGTGGAATTGAACCTTGCATAGTCATGGTGATGTGATGAAGAGATTTCAAGGTGGTGAGAAGTATCATAAAGTGTGAATAAACATGTTTGAACCTTCCAAACAGTTTGAAGATTGGTTGTGATAACCTACTTTGATACACTGCCTTATATCCTACATATAAACCTACAAGCAGTTTCCAACATGGTTTGAGTGTAAGCTATAGGGATCTGAGGGACTTGAAGTACAAGTGTTTAAGCTTATTTGAAATCTTCATTAAGGTTTGAGAACATTGAAAGTGTCATAGAAAAAATGGTGGAGTCTTAAGGTGGCAAGCATATTTAAGAGCCATGTCCACAGTCAAGAAAGTTGTTAAAGGGACACTTTATCCTCAACTTCCCAAAGTAGGGATTTTGCCTTGCTTTTGGTCCTTTCATAGTAGAGTATCTGAGGTCTAGACAAGTATAGTGATTTAAATATTGTGTCCCAATCATAGGGGCAATGACCTGTAAAATAAGATTGTTGTTTGGTCAAAGGATGATGATGTAATAAGGATGCCAATTCAAGCAATATTTCACTATAGATTTTCAGTGTCATCTACAGTACTCAAAAGCCTAACTATAATGCAATAGTGACATGAAATTTGCATAACTCATGACAAATTGGCCTAATTTGGTATGAGATATCCTTAATGACCTCAAGGAATATCAAATAAAGTTAAGTTCAAGGTTGAGAGGCACATCATCATGTACAATAGGACCCCATGTTTCTCAAATGAGGTGTCTATAGTCAGTCTGCAACTACAATGTGTTGGCATTGGAAATTGAGAGCATAGCCCAAAAAAAATGACTTCATTTGAATGGAGATGATCTATGACCTAAATATCAATCCAATGGATTAGATAACCATGATTTGACAAGGGTAAACACATACAAGGGTCCCTTTTATTCTCAAAAGAACACCTACAAACTAATTGTAAGCTGACAGTTCATGGAGATTGATAGTTCAAAGGTTAGGTTAGTCTTAGGGCATGATATGGATGTGTCCAACTATGATATGATCCCAGAGACTCCAAGGATAACCTAGACATGACACACATTGTTCATAACACCCTACATGAATCCTATTTGCTTGGGAAATACACCTACAATTAACATAGTTTGCAGACTAGGCCTAGTCAAGTGGAGAAAGGTGAATTGAGAAGGCAGTGAGGGTGTATGATGGGTTAAAAATGATTGAAACCACTCTCAAAGTGGTAAATACACATTATAAAATGCCCTCAAGAAGCAAGTATCTGAACTTACAGTCATAATTCAAGGCTCTCAGACCCAAACATAGTTATGTGCATAGTTCTCACAGTCATAGAAGTCTGTCTTGAGGTTTTGAGGTGTTAATGCTATAAGTGTGATCCAATTGTCAAACTTGGTACTAATAGTCACCAAGCCTTAATGAATCCCTCCATGACATTAGTTTGGTTAAGACAATAGGGGAGATTCCCTTTGTTCTATCTTAGACAAAGGGCACTCCTAGGTAATCTGGACTATAGGTTGGGTGAGTGAATGGCAAGGGAATGAGTTAGGAGTCTTAGAAAATTGAAATAAGGGTATGGAGATTTATCTTGAACATGAAAAAGCATAGGGGAGGCCTCACAGTTATGAGAAAGCATTTAGAGGTGGTGATAGGCCATGAACACAGTCAATCCTGTTAGGCCTAAAGCCCTAACGAGACTCGATATCATTTACAAGACAAAATGAACCTTCCCACATATTTGATGAATTTCATGGGGATGTATAAGGTTGTTTTAAACCATTGGTTTGCAAAGAGATCACACAAGTTGGTCATTTTTGACCCAATTCCATCACAGGGTATGTAGAATGCACTCAAGAGCTCGATAGGCCATCTTTGAAAGCTCACACCTATACAAGCACATTGCATGGAGACCTAAGAAGTTGGGGACATTTGAGGAGGGTCTTGGTCTTTGTTTTTGTGGAAGTTTTTGGGAGGTTGGATGTCAGTATTTTATGAACAATCCTTAAGAGTCCAAACCCTCTAAAACCATCCTAAACCCTTAGTTTTAACCTGATGGAGAAAATAAGGAGGAAGATGCATCCATATGAGATATTTTTTCCTAGAAGTGCTTGGAACTTGTGGAGGACTCTTTCAGGATCCTTCCCATCAGATTGGTCTATACCCTACTTATACATATAACATAAAAATAGGGTTTCTTGCAGGTTTTTGTGTGTTTTACAGGTGTTGAGGAGTTTTGAAGAAATAGAATCATTTGGGGAGGTCAAGTGGGACTTTTACTAAATCCCTATATCCATTTCTTGCCACAGTTGTAAATAAGGTCCTCTGCTAACTAATTCATCTCAGGCAGTTTTAGATAAATAGTGAACATGAAGAGTGATTACCAAGTGAAGAGATGAGAACTCCAATTAGGGGTCCTTTTAAGGTCTGATTCATGGATTGGATGGCAAAGGGTCTCTAGATAGATGTCATAACACCTCTTTCATGGATTTGATTAAGCAATGGAAGGTCACTTGAGTAACAAGTGTAAGGAATGAGTGAAAGAGGGATAATGAATGACTGCAAATGGTGAGAATAAGTGTCCAAAAGAAGGTTATGAGTTAGGGACACATATGATAACCATTATGATGTGTTTCTAACCTATACTTGATAGTGCATATGTGTCAACTTTCCCTAGTCTACTTTTGATCAGTCAAAATATCCTTCATGATTAGGGCAGTTTTAAGAAGGCATTTGAAGGGTCTTACACCAAGTTTGGAGAGTTGTCATGCTTCAGGTGGACATTTGTCCAAGAGGACCTTCCAAACCTCTATTCTCCACTTTATTCTTTTGCAATGTAACTGGTTTCCATGCCTTTACATGTGGCATTGTAACCCTTGAGCTCCACTTTCTTATGTCTCTTCTCACATTTTATAAATGCAAGCCATTTTGGCTCTTGTAGAGGAATCCCACACTTGGTATGGTGAAGCCATACTAGTTTGATATTGTACTTTGTCTTTGAAATAAGATACTCAATTTGGTTTTGAGTTCAAAAACTATCTTTTCTAAGCATGTGAAGTGATGTATGGTGAAAAGTTGAGTGATTGATATCCATCCTTGTTTTTTCTCAATCCTTCCATGTTTGATGCAAGTTATTCCACTCTAGTAGGTCACATAAATTTTGGCAAGTGTATGGGTCTATTTTCAAGTGTACAGTTATCCTTAGTGTTTGTAAATGATATATGATTACCTTGAGTAGTTTTCATTCATATCACCTCCATGTTTGAAATACTAATGTTAGAGCAATTCAAGATTTTAAGACTAGTGTTGTAGGTCATGCTTCTTAGTGCAATAATATGATAACATAGTGGAGATATTTATGGTGTATCACCCCCTTATAGTATCTTACTTTCATGTGTATTTCTATCCATTTTCATACAAGCAATCGGTTAGTGTATGTGATAAGCACTTAAGGATCAATCTAGGGAGCTAACCCTTAAACCTAGAGGTCTACCTCTACTATAGGCAATTCATAGGATTATAGGTATTCTAATGTTGCCCAAATATTAGAGTAGGCTTGAATAACCTCCTCTATGATGCAAGATTTGGTGACAAAACTAATATTCTATATATTTATGTTCCCCTCCCTAAATAATCAATACCTGAAGGAAAGAACCAATTGATCGATGATAGCTAACCAAGTTAGTGTGAGGTAAATGTTGACCCTGGAGAATGGATTTTGTAGATGATGGGAGACACATTATCTAAGAAGGAGAGGTAGAAGGAATGGGTGTTAATTGATACTGAAATCTCTTCAGCACATAGTACGACTAAAAAGGACAGGAGATCTAGGAAGATTACATCCCAACTACCCAACAACTATGACAAAGGCCCTGAAGAAGTTGGCAGTTTGAAAATGGTAAAAAGAATAAATATCAATGGCATAAGTGATGGGATTGATATCTGTAGAGTAAAATTTTTACTCTATGTTGCATGTAAATTTTTTGTCGAGCACTGTAGTTTTGGTTCTAGCAATACCTTGGTCGTAGCAGCAGAGTTGGAGAAGGGCGCAGGTTCGTCCTCCATTAAGTGTCGAAATACAGTGGAGGCTGCCAAGTGGCATCATTCGAGCATGGGCCTTTCTTTCTCTTTTGTTTCTTTGTCCCAATTTTGTGTTAAGTGTTGAGTTCGCTTAGATGCAGTCACGTATTGCCTTTCGAAGCATGAAGCCAACCAACTGGCATCTTCCGAGGCCCTTTTGTAACTTTCCAGAGAACCATAGAGCGTGCCACGTATCCATTAGCCATTAAGCAGAATGCACCACATGTCAGCATTCAAATCTCATAGAGGCACCCATGTTTCATTTTACACTTTGACAAAGACTTTCAACAAACCAAGCAGCATAGAAAGCGGAAAGTGTCAGGTGGCAGTTGCAAAGACCCTGAATTCCCCTTTTGAAGAAGTAGCAGAAGTCACCACGTGTCAACTACCGAGAGACTTGGTTTCAACGCTTGGGTCCAACGCTCTCCTTCAATGCATAAAGGCGTCATTTCATTTTTCTTAAATGCTAAAGTGCAGCGGAGGCTGCCAAGTGTCACTCTCTGAGTCTCTCTCTACTCCATCCCCAGCAGAAGTGGAAGGCGCCACACACCCCTAGATGAAGAAGCGAAAGATGCCACGTATCTTCCCAGAAGCAGCGGAGGATACCATGTGCCAATTTCTAAGAGACCATCTGAGTTTCATTGCTGAATAAAGGTTGTGGTGGGCCCCGAGTGTTACTTCAAAGTCTATAGAAGCTGCCAACTGTCGCCATCTGTAAAAGTCTGATATGAGTCCTAAATAAAACAATAGCACAATTAAATAAGGGAGGGAGCCACGTGTCTTTAATGGATCCGGCGGAAAGTGCCATGTGTCATTTTCCAATGCCTAGAGGATTTTCAGAAAATTGACTAAATGTCTTCTACCATTTCAAACGTAAGGGAGTGTTTCATGTATCTATTGCCGCAAAGCGAAATAGAGGGAAAATCGGTTGGAGTTAATTCAAGTAGATGGAAGAGTTCATCTGGTAGATTTTTGGAGCCCCACACAGCATTGAAAGCATCATCTGTTTTGTCCCCTGCGAGTGAAGGATGGAGTGGAATTGTGCGGGAAAAAAAGCAATGCAAGGAGACACCCAAAGCTATATAAGAAGATTTTGTAAAAATGAGGGAGGGGGAAATTTCTCATAGTTTAGACTTATTGTAATTTTGACCAGTAATATCATTTGCTCTTGTCTTAATTTTTTTAAGTTATAAAGTTGATGTAATCGTGCATGTTTTTGTGCTCTTTATGTGACTAAATGAATTAAAAAAATTTAAGCTCCATGCCTTGGTGTTATTTGTGTCATTTGCAAATTAGTCTATTATGTAGATCTTCTAGTGTTGTGATTGGAAATGTTATTTGCTTTTGTCTCATTTTATAGAGTCTGAAGTTCTACATAATTGTGCGTGACTTCTGCGCCTCTTATGAGAGTGAAGGATTCTATTAAGAAGATTGAACACTATGCCTTGGTTGACAATTCCTATATCTCAGCAAAAGACTCCCTTATTTTGAGCCTCTATTTTTGTTATTCCAATCTTTTACATTGATCATGCACTCGTCTGCTCTTAAATGTAATAGAATCATATAATAGTCTCATTGTGCTCAGGTTAGGATTAGGATTACACTCAGGCACATCGCCATAGTTAGGTTTTAATTCTTGCATTTTGCATTTCTGTTTAGTCTCCTATCCCTTTTCCCCAACACCTATAAAATAGAAGAGACCAGCTTCTTTAAAACCTAGAGGTTGTTTCAAGCCGCATTGTCCCACAGCTTGAAACTTCTCATTGTTGATTGGCTAAGACCTAACGCAATTTTACGCCATCAACAGTTTCTAGCACGCCCAATGGGACAAGTCTCGAAGTTTCTTTCAAGACCGCATGAACCAAAGAGCTACGAGGAGTCAGAGCTGTGGACCAATCACCCGATCACAATCTGTTGTAAATCCAAGTATTTTTTTGCCACCTCTGGTAATTAGTCCAAGAAGAAGAGCTAACCAGTTCGTACCGGTACCAAATATGGGAGCCAATGTCCCCCCAAGAAATTATGCAAGCTAGAATACTGGTAGCCCCTTAATCCTCCCAACACCACCAGCTGTTTGGGACCCTATTCCAGTAAATGCTCTAAAGGCTCTGCCCAAATTTAGCGGGCAAGACTCAAAAACACCCGTGGAACATCTTCAAGATGTATCAGATGTTTGCACCATACATGGTGTCATGGAGCAAAATGTGGCCCTAAGGTTGTTAGCAGCCTCATTCAAAGGGAAATCCTTAGAATGGTATCGGTCTTTGACCCTAAATACCATATCCACATGGGACCAGCTTGGAGATCTATTTTTCAAAAGATTTGCAGAGAAGGGTGATAAATCCTCCTTATTACAGCAGTTGATCACCATTCAGAGGGGATCGCAAGAGGACATGACTGACTTCAACACCAAATTCCAAAAAACTTGGGACAGAATCCCCGTTACAGCTAAACCACCACCTGGAATGGCCATAGTATTCTATCTCAAAGCTTTAAACT
Source organism: Torreya grandis (assembly GCA_037957365.1). Classification (NCBI taxonomy): domain Eukaryota; kingdom Viridiplantae; phylum Streptophyta; class Pinopsida; order Cupressales; family Taxaceae; genus Torreya; species Torreya grandis. The sequence goes on from JARHVA010000101.1 coordinate 5,114,440, forward strand.
TAGATATATCTATTATGATTCAGTCACTAGGGGGACATACTTTGCCAGTGGCTTATGCCCTCACGGTCAGAGCTGAGAATCATTTGATTGATGCTGAAAAGTTACCTCCAAGGCCCCCCATGCCTGTATTCCCAAAAATTACCTTGCCCTTACCCCAAGAGGTTTTAAGGCTATAAACCCACCTATGTCCATGTATGCTTACCCTCCATCATTTGTGAAGCAACCGACCCCTGCTCAGTCATCTGAAATGGATGATATCAAGAGTATGCTAAGAACATTCTCCAATGAGCTGATTAATATGAAGAGGCAGTAGAATACTTTCCCTAAGCCCCCTTATCAAGGCTATCAAGGGAATAAGTTTTCATCCCAACCAAACCAGTATCAACGCCCTCCAAGGCAGACCAACAATCAACCAACAAATCAATTAGTTGATGTTCCCACACCCTCACAAACCATTCCTCCCAACTCAAATAGGGAGATGGTTCCAGGTCAGAATAATTATGTGGATGATACTAATGCTTGGTGTTTCCCTTGCAACGATGCTCACACCCCCAGAGATTGTTCTAGAGACAATCTATAACAAATGGTAGCTGAGCAGAGAAGAATAGATGGTCAGTTTGCTAGTACCAGTAACAATCAAGCCTACCAGTCTCTCGACATGCAAAATTTAGTGCTAGTGGCCTAGATGCAAGGAATGTCCTTGCAATAAGAGGAAGAAATAGCCCCAGAACATGCTTTGTTCTCATGGGTTGAGGATGAGGAAGCAGTTTTCTTGAATGAAGCATCCACCTCCCAAAAGCCAGTAGTACAATCCAATTATTACACTAGATCAAAGAGGAGGATGGTGGAGCAGCCCGAGATTGCAAGTGGTCAGGTCAAGAGTAATCCTCCATCTCAGGGGCAAAGGAGTGTTGTTGTTACACAAGAAGTGTTGTAGCTGGTACAAGATCAAGGGATCCCTATCCATACTCAAGAAAGAATGAGGTATCCCTATTACCAAAAAACTCAGTCTCTGGGACCGATCAATATTGTGGACCAATTAAAGAAAACTCTGGCACAAGTGTCGATATGGGATATTCTAGCAATTTTTGAACAAAAGACATTACTGCAAGAAGCTCTGCAAAGGCAAGTAGTGCCCAAGGATGTTGTTACCAAGGAAGGACCTACTAGAAAGGAAAAGCTTAAAGATACGGTTCCTCCAAAGATGACAGCCTTTGTGAACGATGCAGCACAAGTAAGTAAATCCAAGCCATAGCCTTTCTATTTGACTCTAATCGTTGGAAAGAAACTTCTGCATAATGCATTGATAGATTCAAGAGCTAGCACAACTGTGATGTCCAAGCAAATAGCTGATGCCTTAAAAATAAATTATGAACCCCTTGCAAAAGGAGTTATGCAGCTAGATGGCAAAATGGTTCAAACCATAGGGAGGATTAAACAACTCCCCTTGCAGTTATACACATGTCCCAACGTAATTGTCAACTAGGATATATTTGTCATAAATATCTCTCATGTCTTTGGTTTATGTTTATCTAGAGACTTTATAGCAAAAATAGGAGGATACATGTCTCTTGACTGGTCTCACCTCATCTTAAGAACCAGATATGGTTCGAAGATGAAAATTCTATCTGAATCACTGTCCAAAGACCACATCACCAACAAGCCAACAACAAGATTAGAAGCAGATCATGCCATGTTGAATAAAGAAGAAAAAAATTTGTTGAAGAACTGGGCGACTGGACCGAGCATGATTAGGAAGAAGAAAACAACCAGTTGTGGGCTATGATACATAGTGACCCATATGGGAACTATGATTGTACTGGTTTAGGGACGTATGTCATTTTTGATGAGGATCAGGTGATCCCAAACGTTATAAGGGAGGAGGCACTTACTACTCAAGATTTAGAGGTCTGGACTTTGAATTTTGACGGAGCTAGAAGTAGACATGGTGCTGGAGCAAAAATTTGTCTTACTGCTCCAAATAGTGATAAGATTTTAAAAGCTATCCAATTTCAATTTGCTCGTACTAATAATGATGTAGAATATGAATCTCTAGTACATGGGCTCCTGTTAGCCAAGAAGAAAGGAATAAAGAACTTAAAACTAAAAGGAGATTCAGAACTAGTAGTGAAACAAATACGGGGAAAGGCAGCAGCCAAAAATGTGAGAATGAGATCTTACAGGCATATGATTTGGGATTTGATAGAAGATTTTGAAGCCTTCAATATTGAGATAATCCCTAGAAGTCAAAACTCTGAGACTGATAGGATGGCTCAGATTGGCTCACAGTTTAACCCAGCAACTGGCGTAATGGTTAACAATGAGTCAGTAAAAGTTATAGTGAGGCCAACCATCCCAGACAATGACCAAAATTGGCAGGTGTTTGAAAATGATGCCCAAGTGGTCTCCTTACAACAATTAGATGAGTTTGTGAATCAGTTGCAAGCTAAAATTGAAGAGGTATATGATGATCAGATTATTCAATTGAGGACTAATAAGCTCCCTAAGGGATTGATCACTTTAGAAAATTTGTTTGACCCAGAGGATGTAAGCCTGGAAAAGAAAAGGTTCCAGGCAGATAAATCAGACTATTCTGAGGTAGAGGTGAGCGACGGGAAGAGACTAAAGGTCAAAAATTCTATAACTCAAGAAGAGAAGGATAAATTAATCGAGTTGTGCCAAAGGTATGATAGAGTCATAGCTTGGAGCTATGAAGACCTTTATGGATACAACAAAGACATTATCCAGCACACCATAAAATTAACTGAAGGATCCAAACCCATCAAACAGAAACAAAGACCAATAAATCCAAGGATAGAGCCTCTAATGGCAGTGAGTTGCAGAGACTTCTAGACTCCAAAATAATATTTCCAATCAAACACTCAACTTGGGTATCCAATCTAGTCCCAGTTAAGAAAAAGAATGGGGATGTAAGGTTGTGTGTAGATTTCAGAGATCTAAATAGAGCATCTCTGAAAGACCACTACCCCTTGCCCTCCATGGAACAAATTCTGCAAACTGTGGCTGGACTGGAGAGATTTTTTTTACATGATGGTTTCTCTGTGTATAATCAGATTTGGCTAACGGAGGAAGACCAGTATAAAACTGCTTTCACTACCAAATGGGGGACATTTGCCTACGCAAAGATGCCATTCAACTTATCCAATGCAGGAGCCACTTTTCAATGGGCTATGGATATAGCCTTTGGTGAACTTATAAACAAGGTCATCTTGGCTTACCTGGATGACCTTACTGTCTTTTCAAAAAATACTGACAATCATTTAGATCATCTAGAGTCTGTTTTCAAGAAATGTCAATATTTTGGGATATCTTTGAATCCCAAGAAGTGTATTTTTGATGTACCTCAGGGTAAACTATTGGGTCACATAGTGTCTAAGGAAGGGGTTTCTATAGATCTCGAGAGGATCGCAACTATAATGGACCTACCTCTCCCAGCCAATAAAAAGGGAGTCCAATCTTTTTTGGAAAAGATCAATTTTTTCAATAAATTCATATCTGCTTTTGCAAGCTTGGTTAGGCCAATGACACTCTTGCTTAAAAAGGATCTGGTCTTCAAGTGGACTAAAGAAGGGAGGCAAGCTTTCGAGAGGGTCAAGGAGGCTATCTCAACAGCCCCAGTGCTCAAGAACCCAAAGTCAAGTATTGTTGTTGTCCTGACTCAAAAAAATGATAGGCTAGAGGGGGAGCACCCAATTGATTTTTTTTTAAGAACTCTCAGAGATTACGAGACCAGGTACAATTTTGTGGAAAGACAAGCCTATGCCATGGTGAAAGCCCTCAAGAAATTCAGGCACTTGATATCAGGGAGCAAAATTCTGATACTCATGGCTCACCAAAGTGTCAGAGAATACGTCATGGAGGGAGAGATTACTGAGAAAAGAGCCAACTGGATCACTAAGATCCTTGAATATGATGTAGAGGTCAGACCCACCAAGCTAGTCAGGGTCAGGGGTCTATGCCAATATATCACCCAAGAGCTGGAAAAGATGTTACCTGAGGAAGCAGATTCAGAAGAAGAGCTAGAGACAGTGCTAAAGTTACAAGAGGTTGAGCTGGAATCTTGGGTCACTAGCAGGATTCAATTCATGAAAAATGGGATTTATCTGAGAAAACTCCCTCGAAATAAGAGAAGGTATTATAGGATACAGGAAGTTCATTTTGTTTTAATCGAACAAGTCCTTTTCAGAAGGAATTTAGATGGAAAATTATTAAGATGTGTGGAACAAGCTGAAGCCAAGAGAATACTGCACGAAATGCATCATGGAACATCAGGGGGGCATTTTTCTACAAAGACCACAGCCATAAAGATAAGTGAGGTAGGATATTTATGGCCTACTTTATTTGCAAATTATTATTAGTTGGTTAGAAAATGTCAATCCTGCCAGTATTATGTGGGGATGAGGAAGAATGCAGCCATGCCCCTCAGTCCTATAGTTGTGGATGAACATTTTGCTCAATGGGGTCTTGACTTCATTGGGATGATAAATCTAGTATCCAGCATGGGTCACAAATGGATATTGACTGCCATAGACTATTTCACCAGATGGACCAAGGCAGTCCCACTTAAAGAAGCAACAAAAAATGTGATCCTAGATTTTCTAGGGGATATTACCACTCGCTTTGGGGCTCTTCACACCATCATATCAGATAATGTTAAAGCATTCTTGGAGTCTAAAGTATCTAACTTTGCCTTAAGACATGGAATATATCTAAAAAATTCATCTAACTATTAACCTCAAGGTAATGGTCTGGCAGATTCGACCAACAAGAACCTGATAAGACTCATCAAAAAGATAGGGGCTAACCATCACAAAGAGTGGCATAAAGTGCTTAATCTAGCACTATGGGCTGATAGAATCACGCCCAAATAGGTAATCAAAATGTCTTCATATGAACTGGTATATGGAAAGTCTGTCGTGATTCCCCTAAGCTTGGAGATCCCTGCCCTTTAGCTAATCAAATAAATCGAGATTAAAAAAAATGGCCCCATGCAGGTCAAACTCGCAGAACTTCTAGAAGTTCAGGAAAAGAGGGACATAGCCCATGATTCATTGATTAAGCACCAAGGAATAGTTAAGAATTGTTTTGATAAAAGGACTTCAAATCCTAATTTTGAAGAGGGCTCGATTATTTTGAAATGGGATGCAAGGGCTTCTAAGTCGGGTCAACATACCAAATTTGAAGCACTGTGGACTGGTCCATATAAAATTTGCGCGTGCAAGGAGAATAATTCTTTCGATCTAGAGTTGATGGAAGGAGAACCTAAAGAGATTCCTATAAATGGAATTTATTTGAAATATTTCTATTGACTTGGGTTTCTCATATATTATAGTTAGATAGTTTCCCTTCTTCGCATTATTTTTTCATTGTTTTCTTGCTTTGTTTTTGAATAAGTGTTGTAAACATTTGTCGATGGCTCTTTTGAAGCTATAATTTTAACAATTTTGATCTAGCAAAAGGTGGAGTTTCTTTTTGAGCAGTTTCAAAAGTCCTGAGGGTCGCCAATAATTGTAAAGTAAAATTTTTACTCTACGTTACACTTAAATTTTCCATTGAGCACTGCAGTTTTGGTTTCAGCAATACCTTGGTCGTAGTAGCTGAGTTGGAGTAGGGTGCAGGTTCGTCCTCCATTAAGTGTTGAAATACAACGGAGGCTGCCAAGTGGCATCATTCGAGCACGGGCCTTTCTTTCTCTTTTGTTTTTTTGTCCCAATTTTGCGTTAAGTGTTGAGTTCACGCAAATGCTGCCACGTGTTGCCTTTCGAAGCATGAAGCCAACCAACTGGCATCCTTCGAGGCCCTTTTTTAACTTTCCAGAGAACCACAGAACGTGCCATGCATCTAGTAGCCATTAAGTAAAACGCACCACATGTCAGCATCCAAATCTCAGAGGCACCCATGTTTCATTTTACCCTTTGGCAAAGACTTTCAACAAACCAAGTAGCATAGAAAGCAGAAAGCACTAGGTGGCAGTTGTGAAGACCCTGAATTCTCTTTTTGAAGAAGTAGTGGAAGTCACCACATGTCGACTACTGAGAGACTTGGTTTCAATGCCTGGTTCCAGCGCTCTCCTTCAACGCATAAAGGCGTCATTTCATTTTGCTTAAATGTTGAAGTGCAACGGAGGCTGCCAAGTGTCACTCTCCAAGTCTCTCTCTACTCCATCCCTAGCAGAAGTGGAAGGTGTCACACACCCCTAGACGAAGAAGCGAAAAATGCCACGTATCTTCCCAGAAGTAGTGGAGGCTGCCATGTGCCAATTTCTGAGAGACCATATGAGTTTCATTGCTGAATAAAGGTTGTGGTGGGCCCTGGGTGTTACTTCAAAGTCTGCAGAAGCTGCCAAGTGTCGCCATCTATAAAAGTCTGATATGAGTCTCGAATAAAACTACAGCACAACCAAATAAGGGAGGGAGCCACATGTCTTTAATGGATCCGATGGAAAGTGCCAAGTGTCATTTTTTGATGCCTAGAGGATTTTCAAAAAATTAACTAAGTGTCTTCTCCCATTTCATGTTAGGTTGTGGAGCTAAAAGCTTCACTGTTTGCAAACATGGAGGAGATTGCTAAGTTCTAGGGATACCGGTGTCGACAGCACAATCGACGTTAGTCAGGGGTGAACAGAAGGGCAACCAACATCGGTAGGAGTTGGTCGACATCGGTCACCTCCAAATAGACAGGGACCGACATTGGTCGCCTGTGCGATTCTAGAACTGCTCATTGCATGAATAGTTAGTTTGTTAAACTAATTGTTTGCATGTAAAGACTATTTCAAGTCTTGAGCTGCATGTCTAATTATTATAAATTAGAAGTCTAAATTATTGTTTAGTATGAGATCTATTTATAGACTCATTGGCATGTATTGTAATTAAGGATTAAGGCAAGGAAGAGATCTTTTCAATTGTAAAAATAGTTGATCTACAAGTGGCAGTAAGATCAGGGAGAAGTTCTACATGGTAAGTAAGATCATTTGAGTTGCAGGTTGTTGCAAGTTCATGAGAGATCTACTTGAAGTACTTTGAGTACTTGTGTACTGGTAGGGTTATTATTGACTGATTGGAGGTGAACATCAACTCTGTGTTTGAGTTGTGTGTTGGGACCATTTTTGGTAGGAGAGTGAACTCTTGAGGGAAAGAGATCTGTACATCTGAGAGGTGTAGAAGATTGTGGCATCTTCATTGTATTTCTTTTTGGCATGAGTATTAATACAAAATTGTGTATTGTCTCTCATATTATTTGTCATTTGTGCATTCTAGTTACTTGTTAATTCTGGTATAATTTTGTGATTAGTTGCTCATACAAGGTAATCATATGTACTCTTATTGAGGAGTAGGATCCTAACAAGTGGTATCAGAGCATGTTTGTTATTCAAGATTCCTGACAAGTAGTATCAGAGCTTTTGGTTGGGTTACTAATAAATTGTATCAGATCTGGTTAGTGTTTATTGATTACAGGTCACTCACAAGGGTTTCTGTTTGAGTGGGAGTATAGCAATGGCAGAAAAAAGTAAGCTACGAATAGAGAAGTTTAATGGCAAAAACTATCAATTATAGAGGATGCAGATTGAATATTATCTATATCAAAAAGATTTGTACTTATCGTTGGGTGGGGTTGCATGCAAGCCCATGGATATGAAGGATGAAAAATGGGAGGTTCTTGATCGGAAGGCTCTGAGATCTATAAAGTTGAGCCTTACATCGTCTGTGATTTCTAACTTATCACAGGCTAAGACAATGGTAGAGTTGATAGAATCTTTGGCAAATTTATATGGAAAACCCTCAGCTTCGAATAAGGTATTTCTTATGAAGTAATTATTTAATTTATAAATGTTGGAAGGTGGATCTGTTCATAGTCATCTTAGTGCTTTTCATGGTTTGGTAAACCAATTAAATTCAGTCAATATTGTTTTTGATAATGAAATTAAGACTCTCTTAATCTGATGTTGTGAGTGTAATCTTGAATGAAAAAATTTGCAGAAAAAGCACAGGTGAATCAGGGGAAGGCAAAGAGAATGCTTTGAGTGCTGAAAGCAGGGGAAGGCAAAGAGAGAAGATCGAGCATGGGAGATCAAGGTCAAAGATAGGCAGGAGATTCAAGTCCAAATATGGCAGAATAATCTACTGAAAATATGGAAAGCAAGGGCATGTAAAAAGAGATTGTTGGTTGGTTGAAGATCAGCATGAAAGACATGAAGAAGCAGATGTTGTAGGTATTGTTGCACAAGATGCTCTGGTATGTTCTTTGGATAAAGTAGAATCTTGGGTTTTAGATTTTGGTGCCTCTTTTCATGCATCCCTAAATAGAAATTTTTTTCATGAGTATGTCTAGGGAGACTTTGGAGAAATTTATTTAGGGGATGGTAAGCCTTGTCAAATGGTTGGCAAAGGGAAAGTGAAGCTGAAATTGCAAACGGGCAACACATGGGTGTTGAAAGAGGTCATACATATCCCAGACCTGAAGCGGAATTTGATTTCTATTGAAAATTTGGGTGATGAGGGTTGCATAATAACTCTCACAGCCGACTCTTGAAAAGTTTTTCAAGGTGCACTTGTTGTAGCAAGAGGTAAGAAAGTAGGTACACTTTATCTATCTACTTGTATTACTGATTCTCCTTCTGGTTTATCTACTTCAGCTGTAGATTTGAAGATGTGGCTTAATAGGCTTGGCCACATGAATAAGAAGGGGATGTATGTTCTTGAGTCAAAGGGTATGCTTTCGAATTTGAAAAGCATGGATCGAGATTTCTGTAAGCAAAAGAAGAAAGTGATATTTCTTGAGAAATCTGATGTTCGTGACAAGAACAAGAAAATCTTAGTTTTCAAGGAGAAGATGACAGATAGTGATCAGTGCAAGGGGCTGAATTTTTTTGAGTAGAGTAAGGTTGATATGGACAAGGGTTTGATCTAAAAGGAGCTCGTGGGTAGAAGTCATCGCTCACAAGTAAAACACAGAGACTGATGTCGGTTAGAAAACTGACATCGGCATCCATACAAGGATCGACGTCAGCTATGTGCAGTCTAACATCGGTGACTCTAGACAAATAAATATTGGTGTCAGTCAAGAAGAATTGACGTCGACAATGAGGCAGTCGCATGGAACTGACGTCATTCGGGTGTAGACTGAGATGTGACTGGCATCGGTCATTGAGACAGATTTTGGGTGGATAACAAGCTGTCAAGGAGTCTCAAGTGCCCATATGGAGAATTTAAAGGGTAAATAAGCCTCAAATTCATTATTTCTCTTTTTTACGCTACTTATTACTCACTGATGGTCAAGAACCAAAAAGTTATTAAAGAAGCAGAGCAGGTAGATCCAGGAAAAAGTGGGAGCTTGGCATAGATGAAGGATGTGATTCTTTGGAGAAGAACCAAATGAAAGTTTTTTGGTGGAGTTGCCAGCTGGAAGAAAGCACTGAGATATGAATGGATGTTCAGGATAAAGAAGAGCGAGAATGGACACGTGAGATAGAAGGCCAGGGTATATGGTCTTGTGTTAGCTGCAGGACAATGGAGGTTTAACCATTCTATTTTCTTTACCAAGTTGGATAATATTAGCTACATTATCATATTACTGTATGTTATGCTTGTTGCAGGGTCACATATGTAGGGAGTTGCTGAACTAAAAGTAAAGTTAGTTCAGAGGTGTGTCATGAGGAATCTGGGAGCAGCAAGATTCTTTGGCATGAGTGTGTTTTAGAGACATGGAAGGTCACAAGTTGATTTTGTCTCCAAATGATTGTGTGAAATCAGTTAGCACGCCGATAGTTGGACAGTTCTATGAACAGTGTCTTGATTCACATGATGAGGTTGAGTACATGTGTACTAAACCTGAGATTTACCAAGCAGTGGGAGTTGTCAGCAAGTTTGGGGTCAATTCGAGAAAGAAGCACTGGAGGGCAGTTCAGTGGATTCTTAGATATCTGAGAGGGACCAGCAGCAGGTGCACATGCTATGCAGGGTCAAGTTCTTTTCTACATGGATTTGTAGATGCGGATGTGGCAGGTGATTTGGATGATAGGAGGTGCACCATAAGATTTGTGGTGATTAGTCTTCAAGAGTGATCTTGAAGAGGGATACAATTCCAGGAAACAAACTAGATGATGTATAGGTATAGGTACATGTGTAACTGTTTATCTCTAAGTGGGAGATTGTTAGGTTGTGGAGCTAAAAGCTTCACTATTTGCAAACATGGAGGAGGTTGCTAAGTTCTAAAGATACCGGCATCGACAGCGCAACCGACATTGGTTAGGGGTGAACAGAAGGGCAACCAACATCGGCAAGAGTCGGTCGATGTTGGTCATCTCTAGACAGACAGGGATCGACGTCGGTCGCTTGTACGGTTCTAGAACTGCTCATTGCATGAACAGTTAATTTGTTGAACCGATTATTTGCATGTAAAAACTATTTCGAGTCTTGAGCTGCGTGTCTAATTATTTTAAATTAGAATTCTAAGTTATTGTTTAGTATGAGATCTATTTATAGACTCATTGGCATGTATTGTAATTAAAGATTAAGGCAAGGAAGAGATCCTTCCAATTTTAAGAACAATTAATCTGTAGGTGGCAGCAAGATTAGGGAAAAGTTCTACATGGTAAGTAAGATCATTTGAGTTGTAGGTTGTTGCAAGTTCATGGGAGATCTACTTGAAATACTTTGAGTACTTGTGTACTGGCAGGGTTATTACTGACTGGTTGGAGGTGAACACCAACTCTGTGTTTGAGTTGTGTGTTGGGACCATTTTTTTTAGGAGAGTAAACTCTTGAGGGAAAGAGATATGTACATCTGAGAGGTGTGGAAGATTGTGGCATCTTCATTATATTTCCTTCTGGCATGAGTATTAATACAAGATTGTGTATTGTCTCTCATATTCTATGTCATTTGTGCATTCTAATTACTTGTTAATTATGGTATAATTCCATGATTAATTGCTTATACAAGGTAATCATATGTACTCTTATTGAGGAGTAGGATCCTGACAAGTGGTATCAGAGCATGTTTGTTGTTCTAGATTCTTGACATTTTAAACGTAAGGGAGTGTTCCGTGTATCTGTTGCCGCAAAGCAAAATGGAGGGAAAATCAACTAGAGTTAATTTGAGTAGATGGAACAGTTCATCTGATAGATTATTGGAGCCCCCCATAGCATTGAAAGCACCATCTATTTTGTCCCTTGCGAGTGAAGGACGGAGTGGAATTGTGCGGGAAAGAAAGCAATGCAAGGAAACACCCGAAGCTATATAAGAAGATTTTGTAAAAATGAGGGAGGGAGAAATTTCTCATAGTTTAGACTTCTTGTAATTTTGATCAGTAATATCATTTGCTCTTGTCTTAATTTTCTTAAGTTATAAAGTTGATGTAATCGTGCATTTTTTTGTGCCCTTTATGTGGCTAAATGAATTAAGAAAATTTAAGCTCCATGCCTTGGTTGGTGTTATTTGTGTCATTTGCAAATTAGTCTATTCTGTAGATCTTCTAGTGTTGTGATTGGAAATGTTATTTGCTTTTGTCTCATTTTTTGGAGTCTGAAGTTCTACATAACTGTGTGTGACTTCTGTGCCTCTTATGAGAGTGAAGGATTCTATTAAGAAGATTGAACACTATGCCTTGGTTGACAATTCTTGTATCTTAGCAAAAGACTCTCCTGTTTTGAGCCTCTATTTCTGTTATTCCAATCTTTTACATTGATCATGCACTTGTCTGCTCTTAAATGTAATAGAATCATATAATAGTCTCACTGTGCTCAGGTTAGGATTAGGATTACACTCAGGCGCATCGCCATAGTTAAGTTTTAATTCTTGCATTTTGCGTTTCTATTTAGTCTCCTATCCCTTTTTCCCAACACCTATAAAATAGAAGAGACCATCTTCTTTAAAACCTGGAGGTTGTTTCAAGCTGCATTGTCCCATAGCTTGAAACTTCCCATTGTTGATTGGCTAAGACCTAGCACAATTTTATGCCATCAACAATATCAATGTTGTGATTAATGGTGAGAGATAAGTGAGAGAAAGAGGAGGAAGTGTTCAAATTTAAAATTGGGTTGACATCAATAGCCTTCCCACTCCTTGTAGCTATAAATGATTAGTCCTCAAGAGAAGAGCATGATGGCCAATTATTAGTAGTTAGTTATTTGTCTTATGCTCTAGTTGCTATAATTGTATTGGTGGTTAAGTACTGTTATGAGGGTTCCCATGTATTACAGTCTATAAAATTTTTTGTCTTGTGTTGGTGACTAATACAATTCCATTTGTTTTTCTAGCTTGATGTTCCTATTTCATTTTGATTACAATATTTGTTTGAAGGTATAAATCTAATGAGTCTACCTGCATTAACAACATATGTCTATGGTTATAGTGGGTGTAATAATAATAATACATCTAAGGTAGGAAGGAAGGGGATTATAATTACTCTGGGCCACTCTATCTGTTCATCCATGGAAAACATCATTGAAAACTAACCCTAACCTGACCCAACCATTGTACTCAATAGTACCTTGGGTGAATGGGGGGAGTGTCTTCTTCCTCATGAAATTTCAGCATAGGGGACACATTAATTGGGTGCATGATTTTGTGTGATAGCACCCCGACATTGAGAAGAAGCTGGTGCCAACAAAAGGTATAACTATGATTGGTATTTTCCAAGTGCATAAGACTAAGGTGCTATATAATTCATATTTAGAATCTACAATTGCCCCTACTTTAATCTATTAATGAAATTGTTAGTTTAAAAGAAAAGAAATGTGTGTTTGGGTGTGTATAACACACCTTGATTTTGTGTGAGCCCAACTTGAGTGCTTTGTTGGTGAATAATTTAGAACCAACAGCATGTTATAGTGTATAATCAGTGCATATAATATGAAGTTGAAAGTATTTGAAATGTTTAAAAATATAAAGAACAAGATTGAGAGTACATATATGTGTCGATGAATCCATTTTGTATTTTAGCAATTGAGTTGAATATATGCTTCATTATGAAGCATTGGAGCTGATATTAAGACAATTTTAAAACATGCAAGTGCATACATATATAAACATTGAAGGACAACATGCTCTTAATCTTGGTGAAAAAGTGAGTTTCCACATGCCATTGAACTTATCTCAATCATTCAACACAATCATGCTTATAACCTGGTGAGTGTGAGTGATCCAATCAAATCACATAATATATCTAGAAACTAATTTAATGATTTAATCACTTCATCCTATAAATCTTATGAAGTTAGATGATTTAATGAATTCTAGCTTTTAGATTTGGTAAGACTGAGTGATTTAATCATCTCAACCTTCCAAATGTGAGCCAACTACTGCAATAGATTGGCTCAATAATAGTCCATAAAAGTCCATCCTAGGTATGATAATAGTCCATAGTAGTATTTTAAATCTAGAAACTAATTTTATTTTTGTACTTTTAAGTGCCCTTTGCATGGCATATGCACCTTATATATGTCTCAAGCTAAAACTTTGGTATAATATAGTACTAATATATAAAATGTTGTCACAAATGTTTATCTAAATCATATAACTGTGAAATTTGGTCAATTTGAATTTTTTTCAAGGACATGTTTCTATGACGTGCCCCCACTGAATCTAGATAATCTGAGAACTGGTGTAAGTGCAGAGAACATGTTTCCAAAACATGCCTCCAATGTAATTTGAAATTATAAAAAACATGAAGGTCATGCTTCTATGGAATGCCCCGCTTTTTAGGTGAGGGGAGTAGGAATTGGTTGTTACCTTATCTCAAAAGGATAATATAATTACATAAGTTATGAATGGATCATGTAGCATATCGAAAGAACATGTCTAGGTAGATATATCATTGAAGCATGCAGAATGTTATCACATCAAGTCCTAAGATGCATGATATAGATCATGGTAACGTCTTGAGAGTAATAGCACAAGATCAACAAGCAATCAATCACACACCCAAGAGCACTCAAAATCAAAATAAAAGGCAATGGTCAAAGGAGACCTCATACAAGAAGCATGTTCAAATGTCATACAATCAAATGGACATAACTTAATCAAATGTCCACAAAGCATAGAATGACATATTCAAATGTCTACATACAAAAAACTATGACATGTTCAAATGTCATAATAGGCAAACAAAGACATGAGGGATGCAAGTAATGGAGCATATTCAAATGCTCAAACAAAAAAGACGATCAAAATAGGCAAAACCCTCAAAGAAGTGTAAAAATGAAATCATAAAATCATAAACAACTAGCATAAGCATATCATACTAGTCCTTAGATATATATGTTAACAAAAAATGTTAAGTACATAACATATCAAGTATATTGAAAAAGATATAAACATTGATAAAGGCATGTGTAAATACATAAGCTCAACCATGATAAAAGAAAGTGATCATAGACTAATATAACTTGGGTGTATTATGATCAAAGAAGTGGATGTCCCCAATGTACTAATTACGTGAGTAGAGGGAAGGCCCAACATCTATATGTGCATATATCATGTGCCTAGGTATGTCTATATCACATTCAAAAGATACGTGAAATATATGTGTATATAAAAAGAAATGATATGCTATCTACCAACATAAATGTTAAGGAGCTAATAAAACAAGTAAATGTTGGGTCTTCTTTATTTCTTTTTTTGGTATTTTTAAAATATTTGAAAAGAACATACTATCCTATGATCTTATCTAAGGGATGCTCATAGGTATCTCCCCAATCGAAATATGGTGCAACAAACTAGTGGTACTATCGAGAAGCATGTATATGTGTAATATCTAACATTATAGAATCTATGATGATATACATATGTATAATAGGACTCTATGCTTTTGAGAAAACAACATAAGGAATGGGGGTTTGAGGAACCCATCATTTAGTGCTATGATGTTTCTTTGGAATTAAAAAAATATGAACATGTTTGGTTGCTCTAGGAAACTGAATATGTTGTGTAGTAGTAGATAAAAATTTCATCTGGAATCTATTGTGTATCTCTAATGCAATGGTCTCTCAAGTATTGACCGTCTAGGAAAGGAGATTATTTGTTGCTTACCCTTACACATCTCTAATGCAATGGTCTCTCAATTACTGACCATTTAGAAAAGGAGATTGTTTGTTGCTTACCCTTGCACAGAGGATTAACCTTAGTAGGTTTGATAATTAACTACCTGCATATAAACTTCTCTTGTTCAAGTGGATAATCATATGGAATTCTAAAAATTGTAATTATCTTATTTGCATAAATGTATTTAACACACCCATGCACCAAAGGTACTGCATGGAGTGTATGTAACTAAGGTCATCTTAACAACATATCAAAGACTCTCGTGTAAGGTATAATTGAAAATTTAGTAACCACATGTGTCAGACCCACCTGTAAAGGTAAGTCAATCTCACCAAAAACATGTTGTTTTGTCCCATCGAATGCTCTAACTAATTTTGACGAAGGGTGTAAATCATCATGTGTATAACCCAAATGTATAAGTAATGTCACGATGAAAACATTCTTGCTAACACTATTATCGATCATAACATTGTGTATAGGTTAGATATCAAGGTATGTTTGAATGAGTAATGAATGAAGATCGAAGTCATCATCCACAATCTCATTGTCATCCAAATTTATAGGTCTCTAAACCATAAGAGGTGTATGTCATGTATAATTACCAATAATCCCATCTAATGGGTGCCCATAATGTGATATAGGAGGATGTGCATTATATGTCATTTGCACTTCTGGATCTTGTTTATAATGGTCTTGCAAATGATTGTTAAATATGTTCTAATTCTGGTGATCACTAGGTTATGAACCTAATTTCTTTGGAGGATCATTTAATGTAATTTTTTGGTCATCGATGAGGCTTAGATCTTATGCTTCAGGGTAAAACATATGTTTGTAGAATTCCCAAGGCCTTGATGATAAATACAATAAGTATTTTCATCATATCTTTTGGGTAGAGGTTGATTCATATCAACCTCTATAGGATGAGGGAAAGATATGAGGTGACACTCCATCAGCTTCAAAAGTAACAAAGTTGAAGACTTAAAGAAGCATGAAAATTGTCTCCTTGGTACATTGGATAAGACAAATTGATTAAGTTGTTGTGACATTTCATTAAATGTAGTAGTTGTTTCCTTTTTAGGTTCTATAGGTTTCACCTTGTAACTTGGTTTGATAGCAAACTTGGTATTAGATGTAGTCTATGTGTTTACAACATAAGTTTTTTCAATAAAATAAATTTTATTTCATGATCATGAACCATATGGCATAAGTCATCAAAAGATTTAAAATTTTTAAAAATAATGGACTCATGTAATGGGGCAAACAAACTTTGCTTCAAGATGTCTTGGAGAACTTTATATGCCATTAGATTAGTCATTTTAGCCAACACTATCTTATAGCTCAAGACATTTTCATTGATAGATTCATTGGTTCCTTATTTGATCTTTGAATTTTGGGCATAGAAAACCTTTTTTGGTTATGTTGATAAAGAAGTGTACCAAAAATTGATCTATAAGAGGTTTGAATGATTTTACTTATCAGATTGGTAAATCATAAAACCACCTAAAAGCATAGTCCTTAAGGCTCATTGGAAATTATTTGGTCAAAATTTTATCAATGGAGACATGATCAATGCATGCCATATAGAAAGATCGAAGATGTTATTCAGGATCACCCTTGCCATCATAAAATATGAACTTAGGTACAATAAACACAGTTTGTAAGAGGTGCAAAAATATTTTAGGTGCAAAAGGGTAATGCAACACCTCTTATGAACAATAACATAAGGTGACTTCATAGAATATTTTTTGTATATTTATAACCTTAGCTTGCAAAAATTGTATAGTTTGGATAAGATCTTTCACATTTTGATCACTAAGCTTTGAAGTTTGAAAAGTCACCAAAGGAGATGTACCCATAGTTTGAGTTGATATAGGTATTAAAACTGGTAATTGGGTTGAAGGGCCAATATTTCCCATGGAGGATATAGTATTTGTTTTGGAGAACAATGGTGTAAACAAACCCTTGCCCCCATTAGAAGTATGAAGCGATGATGTGCTCAAAGGAAAGGTTATTGGTATATGGAGATGTCTAATAACTCTAATAGCATGATCAATAGACACATCTAGTTGTTCATCTATGTTTTTTGTTTTTTTGGTTTCTAATATGGTTATGAGGATATCAATAAGATCTTATGGATTTTGTTGGATACATTCTCTAAACATAGCATGAGCTTGTCCTTGTACTTGCTCTTGATCTATTTGTTCATGTTCATTGTTTTCATTAGAATCATTATTTTCATGATCAAAAACATCCTATATGATAACTTCATCAACATTTTTCTTAGTTTCATTATTGACATTTTCATTAGTCATAGGATTTTTTACTCTATTAGTTTGAGCCATCTTAAGTGGACATGAGGAAGTTCTAAGTGGTCGATAGAAACACTAGCTAACATAGGGCTTCACCTAGGTTGCATACAAATAATAGAGTTAATCTAGAAATAGACAAAAATGAAAAACTTCAAAAGGTTGAATACCCTAGGATAAGCTAGGGTTTGCATAAAGAGACAAGTTCACTAAATGGTTAACCTTAGATTGATGATACAAGGGTAAATAGGGTTAAAAATATAGAAATGATTAAACATAAGGGTGATAAATAAATCTATCACAAGCTAGTTAATTTACAAATTTAGAGAAACAATATGTTGAATTTAAATACTGAGATATGCCAAAAATAGAAAGTACAACTACTAATTGATATTACATAAATTAAAAAACAAGAGTACTTAGTTTTTTATGCACATGTATATTTGGACTAAAACAAGTTGTAAGTGGACTAGATTAGGATACTAAAATAGTTATCAAATCCTGGAATTTTGCATTTTGTGGCCTCATATATTTGCATCGAATCTGGACAGTTACATCAAGTAAGTTTCTGATCTAGATGAAGGTGTTATGTATGGAATACTAACTAGATCTGGATGCAACCAACTAGAGCCTTCTATATTTTTTGTCATCTTTCTTCTTATGTATATAGGTCACATACACATGCTATCACTCTTTGTCAAATAATTAAACCCTAATTTCTTCACCTTTGGAATGACTGTGAGAAAAATGGGTTAATGGGCTCATGGTGTCAAGTTTTCCTAGGGACCCCTATGTTAATGGACATTTCCTACATAGATAATACTCTAAATAGGGCCTCTGACTTATGTAGTTCTCTCATACATGTTGGCTTGTGTGTGCATAAGGATGCAATATGTGGTAAGCAAATACATACAATGACCTAGCTTGTAACTTGGAAAATATGGCTCATGGGTTGTTCTTTCAGTACTTTAGATAGATTGCTCATATGACTTATATTAAAATAAGAATAAATAGGGAAACTTTGCTTACTTGAATGATTTATTGATAATTATTTTGTTGCTCTATATGTGAGATGTATAAATTTTCTAGGTAGGTTATGAATGAGGATTGATCTTGTATATATATTAATCTTTTGGTAAATATCTCACACTACAGCACTTAGGCCGACCATAAGGAATCATTACACCTACATCAACATAGGCATCTAGTTGGGACACCTGTGTCAACATAGGCATCTAGTTAAGATGTAAGTGTTTGGGAAGCTAGAAGACAAGTATAGGTCCAAAACTAGTAGAGAAGGATAATGATCAGGTTTAGAGCATTTTGCACAGCATAGAAGGCCTGGTCATTAGAATAACTTATGGTTAGACTAAGACATAATCAATTTAGATAAAAAGAGATAGTGAATACTAGTCTTTTGACAATGAAAATGTCTTATAGATGAAGGGTACAACTATGATAGATATTTTCTAAGTAAACAGGATTGAGGTGCTGTATAATTCAGATTTAGTATCTACAATTAAATTGTGTTAGAAAATAAACCTTTTCATGCTATAATATTTTAGTACATTATAGTTTTATTTTCATGGCTAATCTATGTTGAAATCTAAATCCAACATGTGTTCTTTTTAGCTTCTTGAGTCTTGATAAGTAATCTTTGGAAAGCCTTAGTTATCATTTGTGTATAGGTTCCTACACATGATCGTATTTGTGCATACAAACCAATGGATAAACCATTGGTCAGCATTACATGAAGGTAATGACCATCTGTGGCAATATATAGATATGCATGTTGCACAAATGTGTCTATATGAGAATATTATATTTTATTACATAGGGGTGACCATATGTTATACAACACAATTAGATATAAAGTACTTTGCATGATTTATAAATCTATCTATAATATAAATCCTATAACATGGGATTGAGAAATGGAGAAACGAGGGCTTAGGTTTAGTATTATGTCTCAAAGTGGTTTTTTACCTATTATTTTCCTAGGTGTACACCAAAATGATAAACCTTTGAACTTAATTAATATGTGCATATCATATTTCCACCTGTGGTAGAAGTAAAAGAAAGAGTGTTATGTTATTTTATAGAGATGTTAATTGTTTAGAAAGAAATTGCAAGGTTAGTTAGGTAGTTACCAATGTATTGGAAGGGAAATAATCAAGCTTACCAATAGGGAAGTAGATCCATAATGCTAATAAATCTCAATGGATATATTAGCCAACAGTTGAGCCTTATTATATTAAAATTATGGTGATTTATGTGTTGTTTGCTTTTACATGATACATTTATGTTGTGGAATTATTTTTCACATGATATAAGTACTCAAACAAGTTGATACATTTACATGATTGTTTTATCCTTAAGTACATAGAATATTCATTATATTATTAAGCATGGTGATCTTTTGGTTTTGGAATGAGACTGTTGCATTCTTAGTCATATAGGTGGGTAAGGCATTTTGATATAGTAAGACTATTTTTTTGACTTGTAATTACTTATGCATACATACATATATCACTTGTTGTTTTTATGTTTTTTCTTATGAATATATATTAGTTGTTAGTTGCATATGTGATTACATGATTTTTGTACTTCAATTTGTGCTTCATGCACTATCCTTGAGCTTGTGTATTGAACTATCATTGTGTGGCTTAGTGGATTGGGTTATTCATTATGGATGGGGTCATATTGCCTATTTATCTTCCTTCAGACCAACTAGTTATCACTCATGACTTTGGAGAAACATGATTTAGATTATTATTCTACTTGTTTTGTATTGTATTATTATTGCAACAACATTATACTTTCTAAAGTTTGACTATATGTAATATGGATTATGTACATTATGAAATTGTATTTATTTACACATGAGATCTTGTTTAAAGATATGAAGGGTCCCAATATGTGATCAAGTTTATGTGACATGGTGTGGGGCATAACACTCCACTATAGGCATGTTTTGTCCTTAGTTATCACATGTGGGTTGTCACATGGTCAATAAGACAAGAGGTCAAGTTGTGGGGTGAATTTTTTGATGTGTCCAAGATTCCCATGTGTGGAGATAGTCCAAAGTTGATTGCAACACCTTTTGGACTCATGTGGTCACATGGAGGAAAAAGACAAGGAGTCACATGGGGTGGCTTGGAACTTGTCTAAAGTAAGAATCTACTTTGTTGACCCTTGGTAATGAAGACAATATGAATACTATTAAGTGGTTGGACTCACTTGTGGAAGTGGGGCACATATTTTGGAGCCACATGGAGGTGGCACATGTTCTTGTCTAGTGGAGGATCTTATTTAAAGACTTTTGCATATGGTGACAAACAACTTTGGATCACATGTTACTCCACCCAAAGTATGGCACATTTTTGGAGTAGCCATGAAGTCTCTCTCTCTCTCTCTCTCTCTCTCTCTCTCTCTCTCTCTCTCTCTCTCTCTCATGTAAAATGATATAAAGCATTGCATTCTCCTTTGTATTTACGAGAAGCCCATTGGGGGTAATCCACTCTTTGATCATTGTTGCAGGTTGGAGCTTGTAAGGCATGGAAGCTTAGCTCACCTAGATGCTTGGATTGTAAGCATCATTCATGCTTAGGTGGTTAGATCTTGTAAGGCTTAGATGAGGGCATGGCTCACCTAGCTTGTTGAAGCATGGAGATCCTTGAGGTTAGAGGTTAGAGCCTAAAAGACTATGTTATCTTGGCTTACCTGATTGGAACTTGGAGCCTTGTTGGCTCAGCTCATGAAGATGGAGGTTGATGCTTTGGAGCTCACCTTGGATGCTATGGTGTTAGCATCATGATGGAGTTGCATGTTGCAGCTTGGAGGTTGGAGCTTGTAAGGCTTAGTTACAAGCTTGGTTCACCGGAGTGTTTGTAAGCACTGGAAAGGAGTTGCTAAGAGAAGTTGATGTTGTAGAGAGAGTTTTGATGATGAATATGAAGTCTAGATGTTGCCTTTTCCTCATGGTTTTTTTCTAGCTAGTTTAGTAGGGTTTTCACATATATCTTGTGTAATGTGTTCTCTCCTATGTTTTCTATTTTTACTATAGTTTGTTTTCATTTTTTTCATTTAGTTCTTGCACATGTATTAGGATTAGGAATTTTTTATCCTAACATTATGTACACATGATATCTTGTTTTAAAGATATACCTTGTAATGAATAAATGAAAAATAAGATGGAACCATATTATTAATTTGTATTGTAGTTGTGTGGTAAATTTTTGTATGAGGGAATTATTGTGTTAAATGGTTGACTTAGATTTTTTGTTTTGAATTTTTGCTTTTTGTGGATCTTACATTTGTATCAAAGTGAAATAATGGATCTTTGGATCAATGGCCATGAAATGTGGTAACTTTATCTTACACTAATTTCCTTATGCCTTTGTCTTGATTTAGATGGTAAGACATGCATGATGGAGTAGTTTTGGTTGGGGAGGTGGAAAGAGCAATAAAGTGCAAAGGGGGAAATATTGACCACAGGATGCTTGCATTCCCAAGGAAATACATGCATAAATGAATGCATTGTATACTCACATTATGGCCCAAGCTCACTAAATTTATGATTATATGAAAGGAAAAGATCAAGAGAAGAATCAACACATCGGGTTGAGCAAAAAGGAAAGATAGAAAATCAAGGTGACAAATGGAAATTCTAAAAATTTAGAGCATTTTGAATTATATTATGTCTAAAGTTCTCATCATTTATCTAGGAGCTCTTCTCACAATGATCGACAAAGAAAGTGCTAAATAGATCCTTTGATCGAGGAGTTAAAGAAGATGCAACCACTAAGCTTGACAGAAATGGTGGTAGTGATGAAGTTGAGGCATGGTTAATTGGTATGGATAAGTATTTTAGAGTGATGGATATGAGTGATAACACCAAAGCATGAATTGAAATGTACTATTTAGAGGGTGCAGTGTCCTTATGTTGGTACCACATCAAGTAGATTAAGGGTTATGACTTGTTAGAGATTACTGGGGGCGTGTAATTTCATTAAATGGTATTTTAGTGGATCAAGCAAATATTCATGATTTTATGGAATGGGCAATGCCTTAAAGTGTGATTGAAGTATGAAATTTCATGTGTTTGGCACTTTATTAACATCAGTGTGTTGAGAACTTATCAAGGGTATCCAATTATATAACTTCCTTATAACACAAAGGCAAGATATTTTAATGGCCAAAGAAGTGTGAAACAACATTTCAACATTTAAAAAAGGCATTGAATCAACACCAATTATTCATGTGTAAAAACCCAAAAAGAGTTCATAGTTTAGAATTTATGATCCTAAAAATAGGTGGAAATAGGTCCAGGAATTGAGGTGTACCAAACCTAAAAAATTAAGAAGAAATGGGTAACTTTTAAAATTTGACAGAGTGGAGTGCTACACACCTGGCATAAGTAGGGAAAAATTAGTACACCCCTGAAAATTGTGCCCTTTATAGAAATAAAATTTATGACTATAATCCTCCACTATTTAACTCTGAAAACTTTGCTCGATTTGTTATAACTCGTGATACATCACTAAGAAATCCTTCTCCTTCCTTGAAACCATAATTAGCTCACAAAATTTTGTAAGACCTTAAAAAATGGTGTAGCCATTGAGGGGATTGTCTCAATCAAACCCATGTGCTTGGGAAAGTTAGAGACCACCACTTAATATAACTCAACAAACATCATATCGATGCAATCCCTAATCATTATATGTCTTTTCACTACATGAACAATTGACATTGGTGCAATATGAAGACTCCAAAGGGAATTCTAGCATTCAATTCAAAAGCTAGACTTATGCTTATCACTATTGAACTTTTTTGAAACTCTTATCACTCATTCACTTGTAACATTTTTCCATTTCTTGTTCTATATGCATTAATGTGCCTATATATATATATATATATATATATATATATATATATATATATATATATAAACCAAGAGCATATCAATACACTTATCATCAACTAGACGCATAATATGTGCCTAGAGGACCCAAGAAACAACATGGAATAAAGGGCAAAATGTGGAAAACTAGAGGGAGAGAGAAAGTAAAAGGAAGGAGGAGAAAACAAGGCCCAACACATAAAAAACACTCACTAATAAGAGCCTAATTTGGGTTGATAATCAACACAAACAAATACCTTAAATCAATGCAAATTTACATCTAAAATTACCCCCAAACAAAAATTAGGCATCTACAAAATCCTACATTTTGATGTGTGTGTGTACATACATATCAAAGAAAAATAAAAAGTGTACATTGTAGGGATTGTAGAATACATTATGGTCGAAACTTATACAAGTTATCAAAGTCAAAATAGGAAATGATAAGATCTAAAAGTCAAAATGAAAAGAGAGAGTAGCTTATCTCACTAACGAGCTCTTACCACATGCAAAACAAAAACAAGCCTATGTTTCGTGGAGTTTTTTGTATCCTAATTGCCACTATGAAAATCTGTGAAGATCTTGGAATAACTATCAAGGCTCATGTGTTTGGAATATGAAACTTGGGTACCTAAAAACATAACATTTTTTTTTGCAAGCAAATCAGTGATTATATAAATTGATAATTAAGGACTGTTAAAATCAATGAGAGAAATGAAAAATAAGAATGAATATAATTGGTTGTGTAAGGAACTGTGAATCCATCTATATGAAATAAATATCTGAGAGTTTGTGTTATCTATGATTATGTGTCTTATTTAAGGGGCAAGTGGAATGTCTTGTATAAGACTTTGTGACTACTTTCGAATGCAAGATCAAGAATAAGAATGAGTTATTGTTGGATTAAATTCTATTGATCCAAAGTTTAGTTAGTATAGTTAGTATTTATTTTATTATTAAGTCTTATTTGTAATAATTTGTTGGTTCATGAAAATATCAGTTATATTTTGTAACCACCCATGAAAAGCTTTTAAAAGCTTTTCACCTCTCTTTGTAAAAAACCCTGAAATAGTATTTTATCTATTTTGTGTGAAATTCAATATTCATAATGTAGTTTTTTGGTTATTTCCACCATTTCCCCTAGGCCATCAGTGGATTCAGAGCCAATAGGATGGACAAAGCCATGGCAAGAAGTATTGTATCTCCCTAATATAGCTTTCAAAGGTTTGAATAAGTATTTTTGCTATGCGGTAGACTATAATAAAGGTGGATCATTTTCATCTCAACTAGTCACCAAGGTTAGACAATACTTTATACGGATTTTATGAGTATTTACAATTTTTTCACACTCATTTGTACTTTAGTTGTTGAAATAAGTCTGGTGTTGCTATTGAGTGGCATTGATATAATAAATTAAATCACATTAGTTGGTAATTTTGTTTTACATAGTCTTATAAGCATTTAGGGCAGTGGCTATACTATAAATTTATAAATAGTAGTGTGATATGATTTATTTTTGTTGAGTTATATGTTTTGATCATTAACTTGAATGGTGACCTAGACTGAAGAGAAAATACTACGCAGTAATACAACACTGTTGTTTGAAACCTCGGACCTATATGACACAATGATATGATGCATACATAAAACCAGAACAGGCCAGCTACAGTCTCTTAACACAGTCAACAGTGACACTATTTATTTGAAAAGTCCAACGACTTGAAATCAAAGATGCAGCATAGAAGTATCTGAGAAAGAATGATTTCCAAAAAGGATGCATGAGTGGTGCAATGCAAAATGGCACGAAGCATTGAAATCTATAGCATATATTTTTTGCCCTCAACCCTAAAACCGTGTGGGTTTCACAATTCAAAGAAAATAGCCTTTTGTTTTTTTCCACAGTTCTATTTTACATGAATGAGTAAAATTTTTTTTAAAACTATATGATTTATTTGTCAAAAATCAAGGTCATGTCAAATAGCTGCTTGTTTTGTATTCAACTTTGTTGAAAGCAAGTTGGTCAAAGGATATTTTGTTAAGTCACTTACAGCAAGAGATCAAGGGTTCAACCCTCAAAATTTTTAAAAATATTTTTTTGCAAAAGGATTATTTTAATTAATTCTAAAAACCAAGAAAATATGTACCTATCGTGACCAACTCTACCATATTTTGAACACACTGTCATATTATTTTGTAAAAGTTGTTTTTTTGAAAACTAGACTCGAATATCTTTCCAATAAGTATAAGCAAGGATTTTTCCATCATGTCTTGCTATGAAATTTTAATCCCTATAAACTAGTAAAAAAATTTGAATTAGCATTGAGGGGGGGTCTGCCTAGCCTGATAGAGGAGCAAAATTTCAAACTGTCATATCTTATGCATACGATGGTCAAATTCTTCATATGACCACTTTTTTTTCATGAAAATGGATTTTTTAGAACATCAGTGTAAGCAATTTTTGATTTTAACATGCATAAATATGTTTTTTTACATATTTTGAATAAACTATGCATTGTAATGAAATCGGGTGCATTTTCGATAGAATCTGACACCCCAAGTTTTTATCAAACAATAAAAATGTGTTGTATACATAAAAAAAATATTGTAATGACGTGTCCCACTACTTGTATCATCAGTGATGATGGTATTATATTTCGACATTTACAGGTCCCTGAGGATCTAACAGGCTAAACAAAGCAAACTGGAAGTTGGAGGATCCACAGAGGTTGGAAGATATTTTCCCTTCTCCAATTTGCTCAGAGTATGGGTTTACTATTGGGATAGCAATTTTTGGCTTGTGTACTTTGCTTTCATAGATGTAGTGTTGATATGATCTTTGATGTGGAGCATTTCAGTGTTTTATACTTGGTTATTTGTTGCACAGCTTCTCACCTCTTGCTTGATAGGGGGAGAAGATATTTCATATTGGTTTTTTTATCAATCGATAATGTGTGGTATGATTCAACATTATGTTGCTAGCATTGTTAGTGTTGAGTAAAGGCCTACGAGAGATGTTGGTGATTATTGGGCATCAGTTTGAGATGTGGCATACATAGTAGAGAGGGAAATCACTTGTTGGATGGATTCTATGTGAGGATCGATGTAGTTGGATAGTGTGTGATCATGTTCTATTGTGGTGTAGGGATGATCAGGATGTGATCAGTCCAAGATACACAGTGTACCAGTTGTAGTTATAGTAGAGTCTACTTGGATGACTCACAGTTATTTGCTCCAATCTTTCTATACCCTTTTGGATCAAGGGGGAGTTTGTTGGATTAATTTCTATTGATCTAAAGTTTAGTTAGTATTTATTTTACTATTATGTTTTGTTTGTAATAATTTTTTGCTTCACAAAAATATCAGTTATATTTTGTAACCACCCTTAAAATCTTTTCACCTCTCTTTGTAAAAAACCTTGAAATAATATTTTATCTATTTTGTGTGAAATTCAATATTTGTAATGTAGTTTTATGGTTATTTCCACCATTTCTCGTGGGCCATCAGTTATAACCTTCAAGTCCATTTCCAAATATCAAATCAAGTGGAAGTATGCCTTATAACTCTTTGGGATGGTTGTGTATCCTATTGTAAATGAAGGGTAGAATAAGTGGATCATATGCCCCCATTTTGAGGTGTGGGATGAACTTATGAATCACATATCTTTAAAAAATAGATTATTCATATCATGTGTATGATAAGAAAAAATAAAAGATTTGATGTGTAACATAATAAAATCTCATCATTAAAACATGTGTGTATAGAAGACCTTACTATAATCGTAGAAATATGTCATCATGAAATCACATAAAGGGACATTGGCCTAAGTGTGTATAGGTATAATTCATATAAGTAAGATATCATCATGAAATCACATATGTAATATGTAACTTAATAGGTATCTTATCCTAAGCAATGTAGGGAAATGTTAATAATAGGTTTCCCCTATATGGGCAAGGTATAATAAAGATAATCGCAATCAATAGGAGGTTATCCCTATATGAGAAAGATGAATCAATGAAGGCATACACAATAGAATGCCCAGTATGGACAAGATATAGTTGATATAAGCATATGAGTATCATGTCTCTAATGAGAAAGATTTAATTAATGAAGCACAAGAAATAATATGCCTTAATATAAACAATGTAACACAAAATATATCCAACAAATACATATATACATGGATCCTTGCTCCAATATATTCATGGTATAAATCATAGCAATGTAGGAAAAAATTCATGTTGATAATCAAATAATAGTGTGCATGATATATATCATGGCACCAATCATATACAATGCAGGTAAATATGGCGAGCAAGGAAAACACACCAAGCACATGGTAAACATGTGACAATTGGAGTAAACAAGTAAAGCAAAGCAATCCATGGGGCATAAATTAAATAAGCACGAGCATGTGACATTTATTATACAAAAACATCCATCATAATGAAGATAAGATAGGCGCACCAAGAAAATAACATATGAATAAAATGAATCATGGAAGAAATGTATGCTAAACAATAAGCATGTAGAGCAAAAGCATCAATAAACTATAGGAAACCAATCACACAATATTGTACACTAGACATGATACAATAGGAAATGTATAACCATATGAATCTTGATATGATAAAGAAAAATATGAAAGATATAACCTAAATTACTATTAGGAGATGCCCTCTAGGATGCCCCCAAAGTGAGCATGAAGGAGGCCCCCAGTCAACTGTAAATCCATAATCATGTGCATAAACCTATAAGTCTTGCATCTAACTCAATAATACCATTAGTAGCATGTGCATAAATAATGTATGAACTCTATCAATATGGATACAATCATAATATGATAAGTTATGTAAGAATGTGATGCTCAAATACAAAGGCAAAGAAATTTTAGAGAACATGAAACAGTTGAAGAAGTCAACCAATTAAGAATAAAGGTAGGTAAAGAAAAATAGGAAGAAGAAATAATGGAGGGATCCATACTAATATACCATTTCCCTCGGAATTATGCACACAATGGAGCATGTGGCCTCAATATATAATGTGTTTTTATCATGGAGAATTATGTGCATGCTTTTTGGATGGGAGATAACAAAAAGGGAAAGGACCATAAGCCAAATAACGTAGCATAATAAAATAAGTGGAGTGGATAGAATAATGATACACACACACACACACACACACACACACACACACACACACACACACACACACACACATATATATATGGTAAGAAGGAACCAATGATAATCCAATAAGGAAATAGGAAAATCGAATCACATAAACCATGAGAGGAACTAAATATGAAAACCAAAATAAAAAATAATAAAAACATGAAGGTGGAACAGATAGAAGGTAACTTCAAAATTCGGACATGAATAAATAAGGAACAATAGCAAACTGAAAAAAGTGGAAAACAAAGAAAGAACCATGGGGGAAAGGAACACATAAGAGGATAAAGAGTGAACAAGGATCTCAAAAGTCACACACAAATAAAAGGAAGAAAGCAAACCAAATCGACACAAGAAAATAAAATCAATCAAACAAAGAAAAATACCAAAAACTATGTACAAGAAAATAGGTTGTTCAGGTCCAAGCATAAAGGTTTATGGGAAAGGCTAACAAATAATTTTGGGTAGCTAATCATTATATTGTATATAAGTGGAAGTATTCATATTCTCATAATCAATATTTGGATGTTTAGGTACCAGCAATTCTAATAAAGATAATACATTATCATCATTAACATAATCATCATCACTATAGGAATCATCAATGTAATCCTTGTTATAATCATTGTCATTGTACTACAAACATAATCATTATCATGGAAATAAATTATGTTTTATTTTTCATCCTCTTGCAAATTAACATTTTCCTTTATGTGAATTTTGTCTTGTAAAATTGGTTCATTTTTAGGTGCTTTATCTTTTGTAGGTGTGAGAAGCCATGATAAGATCACTTTGGCATGTAGATGAACAGGTACTTGAAATTTTGGTGTTTTGATATGATGTTTTAGGATTAGTGGCATTATTGTTGGTTTGTTAGATAATGCTTCAAATTGTACTTATGGTTGAGGATCATAGGTAGTGCCTTCGATAGTAATTACTTTATATCATGACAAAAAATTAAACAATGTTGTAATGTTGATGGAAATACTTTCATTTGATTAAGCCATGGTCTTCTAAGCAACATGTCATATTTCTCATTATCCAATAATACATGAAACCAAACTAAGATGGTCTTAAGATCCATTGTGATTGGAAACATAATTCCTCCAAATGGTGTCTATGTAATCCCTTCATATCCTTTAATAATTGTTATAACACTAGCTAACTTTTTTTGAGTATATCTAAGACAAACAATGAATTTCATCATGCATATGTTTATACATAAACCATTATCAATCATAATTCAATTTATTAATCTTGAATGTGTATCAATAAAGTTTCAAATTAATAGGAGTACATTATTAGAATCATCCTTTTGGATTTTGTAATTATAGAATATAATTGGAGGAGGCTCTTTATATATTGTATTAACCACACTAACGAATCCATCAAGTGGATTAGAATTGGAATCATGTGATGGTTTTTTTTGAGCTATCATGTGAAAATTATTATGGAATTTAGCTTGAGTGTCATGATTTTAAAGGGAATTTGTAACTATTTTCAATTGTTGGTTGGGTTGTGCCACTGATTCATTCAATTTAATTTTACCATCTACCTGAATTTGGTTATTCTCAATGAGATCTTGGATCCTATGTTTCAATGTTATGCATGTGTTTTAATAATGTTTAGGTAATCTATTATAATCATAGTATATGTAAGAATCATAGTTATTAATCAAGGGCCTTTATGGGTCAATCTCTCTCTTAGGAGATAAAGTAATCACAATGCATTCAAGTAATCATTTAAGCACATTTTGAGAACTCTCAGTTAATCATGTAAATTTTCTTCATATCTTGTTGTGATAAGACTAGCATGTTGAATGGTTGGTCAACTGCATTCACTACATTCTTGGCCTTATTCTTAGGTTGGAAAATATTATCACTGCTATTAATTTAAATATTATTTTACCTTGGGATTTGGATCCACTAGAGGCAATGGCATTTGTCCCATTTTTAGTCATGTTGGCCTCTAAAAGATTTATCTCATAGTTTCTAACCACATGACAAAGTTCATCATAAGATTGCTAATGTTGAAAACCAAATTTTATTTAATAGGTAAAAATAAACTATGAGAAAAAATACTTTGTAATTCACGATTGGTAATTGGTGAGTCATCTTGGTAATCGTAGTCTTGAATCTAAGCACATACACACTAACATTATCATTAGGTCATTGTTTGAATTGAAAAATATGTTAAAAATGTGACCTTCATGCTAATGTTGATTAAAAAAATGAGCTAATAAATCATCAGCCAAAGCATAGAAAGAGTGTACAAATCTAAATGAGAATGTAATATCATTATAATATGATATTGTAGATCCTAGGAGCAATTGTAGGAGAGCTTTTATCTTGGAGTTGTAAGCTAGAGAGTCTTTGTAGGTAGATGAAGAGTATTAATGGAATATGAAATAAATAATCACATTCTTGGCTATTTAATAGTGTAATCTTTCATTCTTCATTAATGTAATTTATATCTTTGGTTTGCAACAAATCTTGTCATTCAAATACTGGCTTGACATCGGTATCAGAGCCTAGGTTGTATTATTTTTCTCTCTCAATTATTTTTTCAGTTGTATTTTTTAAATTTTGCCAATCATATTCATTCATAAATCAATCTTTCATCACCCATGACTTCATTATAGCTATTCTACAAGGCATCTCAGCTAAATTTAAGGCATTTTGACAAAATATATTATTGTTACAAGGGGTTTTAACACATACTAAAACATTTTAGAATTGAATAAGGCATTTTTGTCAGTATACTTATGAATTTGTCAATTTGGTATGGAACATCAGTGGTAGATATGACAGTTTCCCTCTATTTCATGACATTTATGACCAATTTCAAGGTTTTTTTTTTCTTGATGATTATCTCAAACCTACGTGTAGCTGATTTGGTGCATTTTTCTATTGTCTTAGATCATGTAACACCTATTATGTGGTGTACTTGTCATTATTCTGGATTTAATCAGTTAAGTCCAAGGCATTTTGGTGGTTCTTACTCCTTTGTTTTGAATACCAAAATGTTTTGACTTTTTTTGGCTATCTAAACTAGCATGGCACATTAAGTGAGGCATTTTGGCCTGATTTTGGTAGACTTAGGGCTACATTCCATTGTTATCATCCATATCAAAGTAATTTTTGGAGTTTTAACCCACTCTTTAGCTACATGGTAACACTTATACTTGAATTTTAGGTTCAAGTGCGTAGAGGTCCAATAAAGGAGTTTTAAACTTTCAATCAACTTCCAAATGGTGCCAAACATGAAATAAGTCAATTTATTTTATTTTCTATTTTTTTCCCTCAAAGAAAAGGCATAATTTATGAAAAGATAAAATTCTCGCAAGGGAATAATTAACATTTTTTGTTCATTTTTTAACTTATTAAAAACCAAAATCAGTCAATAAGAAAACCAAAATATTTCATTTTTTTGAAATTAAGCAAAATTTAAAAGCAAAACAAATTCTGAAAAGAAATAATAAAATCACATCATTCGATATCAACAATGCCTCTTGTTCATGTTTATGAGTTATGTCATCATCATTGAACTACTTCACTTATAGCCTGATATAGGTGCAAAAATGGTGTTTATGGTATAGTCCCCATAAACTACTGAGAAGAAATAAGGAAATACTCATTTTTCCATTCCCTTCATTATCCATTTGCAATTATCACTAGACATAAATCCTAAAAATGAGCAAGAAAAATTCAAGTATATATGGTTATCACACCCACGTACAAGGACTTTTTGTTAAGTAAATGTCATAAATATATAAAATACTTTTCACATGCTACTTGGGTACCATGTGTCATTCTAATATTGTGTGCTTTAACATCTTTTTCACTTATTATTGGGTATATATAAAGGATGAGCTTATTTCATGTACTAATAAGTATATAGGAAGGATGAACATATATAGAGGTTTGGTATATAGATTGGGTGGTATATATAAAATGAGACATTTTTTGGAGTGATAAAGAACCATTCCATCTCCTAATACAACAAACATGCATTCAATCAAAACTATTGTTGGCATAACCCTAACTAAAAAAATTACATGGTTAGAATGGTCTAGATAGGTGGAAAACACACTAATATTTAATAACTTATGGTTTAATGTCTGTGATGGTGATGATCAACCCATTAAACCAAAGGATGCAAAGAAGATACCATCATGAAAATAGAATAACTCTAAAGCATTAGCCTTGAAGAAGGCCTTAACTGATGTAGAGGTGTTTTGTCACATTCAGGGGTGCAACACTCCTTGGAAAACTATTTAAAATTTGAAATAACTATATGATTCCCACTTATAATTACAGTTCATATAGTTGCAATTGAAACTATTCAATTTATAGTTGAAAAATGAGGATGTCATGAGTTTGGTTTCTTAAATATGTGCAATCAAGCGTGATGTTGATGCAACTGGTATAAAAATTGATGTCTATATGACTGCCTTCATAAAGGATCTCATTTCTACATATTCAATGTACCTGGAGTAATTATAAGCACACAATGTGTTGAAGACTCACATTTGATCAATTGGCTGAGAAAACAGCCGAAAAAGAAAAAACTTTCAGAATAAAAACAGATTCCACTAGATAAAGCATTTGTTATGAAAATCAAAAGGAAAATTCTTCCAAGAATGTAAGAAATGATAGAGTCAAAAGGAAGAACAAAGGTCAAGGTGGGAAATCTGGAAAAAACAATAGCTAACATCAATAAAAGTATAATGACAAACAACACTTGTATTGCAAACACTGTGATAGAAAAGGGAGTCATGAGATGCAAGACATCATGGGATAAAATTGAAGGTACATAAAAAATTGAAAATGATATGAAGAAATACTTAGAACCATGTTTAGCTTAGTTCTCTTTTGAATGCATACTTTCCATCTCTGACAAAGCAAAAAATGCCTTAGTGAGTTCAACTTGGGATAATGTTTGGGTTGTAGACATTGGTGCCACACATCATATGACCTTATGAAGGGACTTATTTTAGGAGTTTCATAAAAAAAAAATTGGTCTAATGTATTTCAGAGATAAAAATATTTTGTGACCTCAAGGCATGGATACAATCTGACTCAAGTCATTGGGACTTCCATACTTCATTCTCTACAATGTACTACACCTTCGTCAATTGAAAAAAATTCTTATCTCATATTAATTTGAAAACAAGGCCACTCCATTATTCTTGATGATATAGAGGTGAAAGTCACAATAAAATATGATAACACGGTCATTCTAACTAGATATGAAGAAGGAAAATTATTAAAAATCATGGTTGAACACTCAATGCTAAGAAATTTTTCTCATCTCATAAAAGAAGGAATGTCTACAAGTCTTATCTAGAATGTCATATCTGGGTACATACACTATGATATCATCCACACAATGTATAAAAATGGTGTTTTAGGCTTGTCAAATCTGTCTAAAAACATTGAAAAGTGTGAACCCTACATATTAGCGAAACATGAAATAGAACCTTTTCAAAATTTAGAATAAAAAATCGATAGGAAATTGTATTTGGTTCACTCTAATATGTGTTTTCTACCAATCCTCTCCCCTAGTGGTCATAAATACTTCGCATTGTTTGTTGATCACTACAATATGATGACTTGGATATATTTTCTAAAGAGTAAATCAGATACCTTTGAAACATTTCAAAACAATTCAACTATGGTTGAAAATGAAATTGAATCCCACATTGGGACACTTTGGACTAATAATGGTGGTGATTTCACTTGAAAGATATTTAAAACCTATCTCAATCAGATTAGAATCAAGAATCATCTCATAGTCTCTTACATTCCTCAATAAAATGGAGTAGTTGAGTAAATGAACCAAATTGTTATAAACACGGTTCAAGAAATGTTGTTCTTCAAAGTGGTAAATATGTAATTTTGGGAAAAAATAGCTCAAACAACAATATAAATCCACAAGTCACCATAAGTATCCCTAAAGATGAAGAGTCCATATGAAGTTTGGTGTGGTCATCTCCCTTTAGTGTGACATCTTCAGATTTTTAGAGGAGAAAAGGAACAAATTGGAACAAATGAGTCACAAATGCACACTTTTGGGATACGTAGAATCTTCACAAGCATATAGAGTATTTTATGAGAATCTAAGAATTTTTTCATCACAAGCCATGTTGTCTTCTATGAAATTACAAAGGACATAATTAGTATGAGCCAGCAATTGAATCCACTACAAAAATATGGAAAATTTGATATTTTCAAGGAAGTTGATATGAAGGTTCCAAATAGTGAAAGAAGAACATGTAATTCGGAAACACTTTAATCTCTATTGACTCTTTTAACTGAAAACAACACTCCTCTTACAAAAAAAATGAAACTTCATTAGAGGATGGTCTAATGTCAAAAAATGAAGGAGCCTCAATTCTAAAAATTGAGGCACCTATGATTCAACAAGCTACATAGAAAAAGATTCTAAAATGGGTTGAAAAAACATTGAAAGATGTTAGACCTAATGAGGTATGGAAAATAGGCACAAGAAGTGCACACACAATCACACAACAAATAGACACGTTCCTAGATGAACTTCAAGATAAGATAGAAAAGCTTACCTTGGAAGACCATCCTAAAGAAGCCAATGTTACTTTTGACTTCGAACCCACTTCCTTCAAACAAGCTAAAAATTTTGATGCATAAAAAAATGCAATGAGAGGTGAGTATGATGTGTTGGTAAAACATAGAACTTGAAAATTAGTTGATCCTCCAATTAGATGTAAACCTATTGGTATAAGTGGTATTTTGTAGCAAGTACAAAATAAATGACTCACTTGACAAGCACAAAGTAAGACTTGTCATAAAGGGATTTTTTCAAAAATAAAGATTTGACTACAATGAAATCTTTACACCAAAAACAAAATGGACTACCATTCAAACCATGTTGGCTCTAATAGCTCACAACGGATGGAAAGTTCATCAAATAGACTTTAAAACTATATTTCTAAATTGTGATCTTAAGGAGACAATGTACATGACTCAACCCAAAGGTATTGATGTAAACGACCAAGAACACAAAGAATGCAAACTAGAAAAATCATTGTATGATTTGAAACAATCCCCAAGAGTGTGGTACAATAAACTCACTGAGCATCTCCTAAGCACAAACTTCAAAAATTGAGTTTGAAGATGCAACTCTTTTTGTCAAAATAGTTTTATTTTTATTTGTGTATGTTGATGATCTGCTCATCATAGGAAAAAAATGAGAGATAAACTTCAAGATTCAAATCAGAGTTGATGAAAGGATTTGAAATAAGATATATGGGTTATCTTCATTACTATTTGGGTATCGAAGTAATTCAAAAATTAAAGTATATATTTATCACTCAATGGAAGCACATTGGTGAAATTCTAAGCAAATTTAGAATGACAAATTGTAAATCTCTCAGTATGCCCATGGAATAAAATTGAAAAATGATATCAAAAGATACCACAAATTTAATAAATACTACTAAATACACACAACACATTTGAAGTCTGATCTATGTGACCATAAGTAGACCAGATATTTAT
This sequence comes from Torreya grandis, assembly GCA_037957365.1. NCBI lineage: Eukaryota > Viridiplantae > Streptophyta > Pinopsida > Cupressales > Taxaceae > Torreya > Torreya grandis. Next base: position 5,150,416 of record JARHVA010000101.1, read on the forward strand.
TTTATTATTGTTGTTATTTCTTGGTTCATGTAACAACCAAGAGAAAGTCACTAGGTATAAATTAAAAGAGTCATTTCTATATCTCAAAAGAGCACATAATTTTGGGCTCAAATACTTTAGAGTAGGAGACTTAAAACCAGTTGGATACTTAGATTATAACTATGGTGGTGATTTTGAAGATGAAAAGTTTACTTCAAGTTTATTAATGAATCTAAAAACAATAGTTGTCAGTGAGAAATTAAAAAAATAATCAATACCAATAATTTCTTCAGCATAAGCATAATACGTGGTAGCTTCAAAGGCAATCAGAACAATAGGTTTTGTCAACACCTCTCATGGTTGAAAACATATTTGCAATTCAAATGGAAAATCATATAGTATTTCATGGCCAAACCAAGCACATCAATACTAAATTTTATCTAATTCAACATTATATGATATATGGGAGTGTAAAATTATTACATTATCCTATTGCAAAGCAACCAATAAACATTGTAGTAAAAGCGTTGGGATGAGAGAACTTTGAAAATTTTAGAGGCGTGTTTGATCTCATAATAACCCCCACAAATTTGAGGGGGAGGGAGTCCAGCCAAAGGGGGGTAACATAATTTAATATAATATTATAAATCTTAGGAGTAATTATAGGATATCTTTTGTCTTGTAATGGTAAGCTAGAGAGTCTCTGTAGGTAGATGAAGAGTTTTCATGGAATATGAAATGAATAGTCACATTCTTGGTTATTTAATAATCCGATATTTCATTTTTTTAAATGCATTTTTTGGTATCTTTGGTTTGTACCAAATCTCCTCACTCCAATCCTGGCCTGATAGCGAAAGCATAAAATCAATTAAGAGCATAGACCTTAGGGATTATAGGAAATAGTTTAGTAAACAATTCACCATTATGCTTACAATGTAGACATGAAGTGTAGAAATCTTTGATGTGGTGAGAAGGATCACCTTTTCTATTGAATAATTCAACCTTTGGAGTGACAAAACCTATAATAAAAGAGCAAACAATGACACCATAAGCCAAAGGGTTGAATGATATATCATTTGAATTTATCCTAGAACTTTGATTTTGAAAGCCTTAAGAGAGGAATTTGATTTTTTATTCTATAACACATATGGTTTGTGCAAAGGTGATAACTTTGTGGTTTGGAAGAGAAACGGTAGTAGTATAGGAGGCAATGGAAATATTAGGTACTTGAGAAACACTATAGAGAAGAGATGAAAGTTGAGAAAGATGTTGAGATGGTCAAGAAATGTGAAAAACAATAAGTGAAGCATTCAAACTAGTTTGAGAAGGAAAAGAAGTAGGCACTAATTGGTGCATACTTATCCATAATTTATTATTACAGAAACTTATCAATTTAATCAATACTTAATTGACTTTGGTTAATAATAGTTTTATCTTATTTTATTTTTAACTACTCTAAACCCTGACCCTAACCCTAGCCTCCTCTCTTATATATATAAGAACATAGAGCACTAGTGAGTGCAATATATCATGGATGAAAGTTGCTATTTTACTAGAAGAATTAGACCAGTGATATTAATAAAAAAAGGTAGTTATACTACCTAGAATAATATGTGTTATTTTGTTTCTAAATTTTCATAGATTTATTATATAAATATTGTGGGTAATTATCTTATGGTAGCTAACATGAATTTAGACCATATCTAGTAATTTAATATGGTATCAAAGCTATAGAAGTTTCACCTCATTCTACATGTTGGTTTAAAGATTAGATCTGTAATTTTTCATTATTTTTCTACATATTCAACATGATTTTTAATTTTTAGATCTATACTTTAATTTTTTATATATTTCAGATTTTAAACTTAGAATTAGTGGCTTACTACAAATAATTAATGTTATGAGATTTTGGATAATCATAAATTAGTGAATATAGTGGGGTACTAAGGGTTGAATCAAATTTATTTCATAGACATCTTTTATATTAGAATTATGTTCTTGCAATTGTAAAACTCACATGAGTTATCATTCTAGACAAATCAGTAATCAGTTTTACCCGATCCATGATGTGAGGGGTACTACCCCAATACTCAAGCCATCAAACAATATTGTATATAAATCTTAGCTTCCATGCACTTCATGATAAATAATAAGTGCATTGTTTTTTTTTTAATATGAAGCCTCTTGGTTATTTAATTCTATGGTTCACCGGTAAGCGATTAGCCTTGGAAAGTTATTCTCTACACACCTCAAGAGATGGGATAGTATGACTATGGGACTGTCGAAACCTCTACAAGTAGTGCCCTTTGGGCTTGTTCATTATATATAACTATGAATTCATATATCAAAAAACCTATAGATCAAACACAACATAGATTGGTATTTCCAAAAATAACTTTGATTATAATTGGTAGATATGTACTAGAGCAATATTTATGTTCAACTTCAGTTGTCACATTCCCTATTTCAAATTCTACTTTTTTTTAAAATAATAATGAAAGGGGTAAAGCATAGGGCATTTTTTGGTAGAAACAAGTTTCTCATAAACTTTTTGATCTATGTGAAAAGGCCATAAATTAGCATTTCCATGTGAATCTAAGATTGTGTGTGTGTGTGTATTGTGGGCCATAGCGCTACTCTACCTTACAATTTTATCATTGAGATGACCATTTTGACCGGTATTTCAATTTTTGAAACAAAAATTACATGCTTATTTTTTTCACCTGTATTCCTAAAAGTATATTTTTTGTAGTCCTAAGAGTATTTTTTTTAGAAAAAAATGTGCATAGGCTGATTGCACCATTGTAATTTTCTCTCAAGACAATCATTTAAATGTGTGTTTTCAGCAACACTTTTTTTTTTTTTAAATTGCATGCAAAAAAATTGGGTTATTTTCACTCAATTTTGTGCCACCATAGGAGATTGCATCATTACGATTTTATAATCAAGGTGATCATTTTAACTAATATTTCAATTTTTTGAAATAAAAATTACATACAATTTTTTTCACCTGCAATCCTAAAAATATTTTTTACATTTTTTTTCCCATAGGTCGATTACACCATTTTGATTATCTCTTCAAGACAATCATTTTAACGTGTATGGTCATAAATAATTTTTCACAAAACATTGGACTATTTTCACTCATTTTTTTGTGCTACCAATGGTAGAGAAAAAGATAAACCTCTCAAGTGCCAACTACTTCAGTTGGAAATGATACATTAATGATTTGCTTATTAGCAAGGGACTCTACCACATTACAATGAATGAATAAGATTCATATTTAAATATTATCATATACAAAAAATGGCAAAACCATTTGACAAAGATAGAGGCATCCTTGGTTAGTCAATATCCTTAAATTAAAGTTTTATTTTCAGGGTGTCATGAAACCTTATAAATTTTGGACTACCTTGGAGTATCTTTTTGAAAAGCACAATAAAATGAGGGCATGCCAATTAGAAAATGAGCTCACTACTCTTAGTCCAATCCTCACATTTAGGACTTCATCACTCAAATCAAGTGCTTGAGGCTTCTACTCATTGAGATTGGTGAAACCAAGACTGATGAAAAACTCATTATGACTATTTTATCTAAAGTCGGTCTTCCTTACTCAATTTTTTTTCAAACTACTTCACACATCAATACTCCATTATATTTACATATGTGACACCAAATTTTGACAAGCTATGTGAGCAACTTCAGAGAGAATAGGAAAAAGTAATTTTATTGAAGAAATATGACCTGAAGATACTAAGAAACAAACATTAATGGTCAATGATATTAATTTAATGTCATAATCAAACTCTAGAAAATGAAAGAGCATTGCCAAGAAAAAATAAAATCAAAGCTCAATCCTAAGGACAATCAATCAACTCAGCAAAATCCTTCCCCATTTCAAAATAAAGGCAAAGGAGAAGTAATTTTCAATATCGACCAAAAGTGTTATAATTAGTGTAAAAAACCAAGCCACGTTAAACATCAATGTTTCAAGAAAATGCATACTTAGAAGCAGAGATGAGAAAAATGTAGCTTTCCCCTCTTAAGGCATGAGCAACACTTTCTACAACATTAGGATCACATATGTTTGAATGGATTATGGATTTAGGAGCCTCTCACTAAATGGCACATGATGGATCACTATTTAAAAATCTTGACCAATGACAAACAATTAAATTTTTTATGGGAAACTCTAGTCCTCTATTTCTTGAGGGAGAATGGATAATTGAGAAGAAGAATGATGTATTCAACAAAGTTCTTCACATTCCAAATTTGTATGTTTACCATATATCCATATATCAAATCACACATTCAGATGAAGGGAAAATGATTGAGTTTACACTTACCAATGTTGTCATCATAAATATCACAGACCAATCCAATAGTGTAGCTATTATAAAGGTTATCATCACGCATGATTGTAAAAATTTGACAAATTTGTGTTCACTCAACCTTCACAAGTCATGATTGTAAATGCTAATGACTTAAGTAAACTTTGGCATCAACATTTTTGTCACCTTAACTATCGCTTATTTTAGTATCTTAGTAATCATCACATTGTTATTGGTTTGCCACAATTTTATTTTAAACATGGTGTTTGTCTAAAATGTACACCTAGAAAACAACACATAGATCCATTTCCCAAAGGAAAATCTTAATATAAAATAATAGATTAAAGTTAGTTCATTGTGTTCTTATGTCCTTTCATAATGTTTCTTTAGAAAAACATAAGTGCATGCTTACATTCATTAATGATATCTCTTGTAGAACTTGGGTCTACTTTCTGAAAAACAAAAGTGAAGTCTTTAAGCATTTCAAAAATTTCAAGGCCCTTGTTGAAAACCTTCAAGAGATTAAAAAATTAATGTCTTAGAATAGATAAAGGAGGATAATTTTCCGTAATCAAATTATTAGATTCTATGAACATGCAAACATTTAAATTTAACATAATTTACCCTACACCCTTCAATAAAATGGTGTGGCTGAGTGAAAAAACCACATACTAAAGGAAATATTCAATTCCATGGTATATTACAAATTATTTACTCCACAATATTGGGTAGAGGAAATTCAATGTGAAACCTACATCCAAAATGGCACTCCCCATTCTGTAGTGCAAAATATGACTCCCAAAGAAAAATGATTTGGTGTCAACCCAGATGTTTTTAAATTCTAAATTTTTGGATGTATTACATAGGCACACATTCCAGATGAAAATCACAAAGCAATAGAAAGAAATGGCCATCCTTATATCTTTTTTGACTACTATGAATATGTGAAGGCATGTTGTCTTCTTGTTTTGGTCACTACTAAAGTGATTTACCTGTAGGATGTGTTATTTGATGAACAATCTTAGGTTTTCATGCCAACATCTCCTAATCTTCCTTTTTCATTACTGTATGGCACATTAGACACAATTTATGAAGTATATTATGAAGAAAAATATGGTTAAGATGAATCTCATTTTGATAGTTACAAAAAATTTATATGATAAACCAAACATAGGATAATTAACACCTCCACCAGTGTTAAAAAAACATTGGCAATTCTCATACACAGCCAACACAACCTCTACCAAAATGGTTTCACGTAGTTCACAATGAGTTTGGTGCATTTTTAGGGGATCCAAGAGATCCAAGTGTGGTGAGATCACAACATCCATATGGTGTTGCACATTTTTCATAGTTGTTAATGACACAAGATCCAAAGACTTATCATCAATATTTTGAACATCCTGAATGGCAAAAGAACTTTCTTTGAAACAAAATAAAACTTGGGACTTGGTTCCACTTCTAAAATAAATAAAACTAGTGATGTGTAAGTGGATGTACTACATCAAGTATACATCATGTGGGTCTATTAATAAATACAAAGCCCGACTTGTTACAAAGAAAAATTCATAAGTTGAAAGTGTTGACTACCATGATACCTTTACTCCAATTGCCAAGATAAATTTCATCAAACTATTACTCTCCTTGGTTGCAATACAAGGATGGGAATTCCAAAAAATAGACGTCAAAATTGAATTCTTGCATGAAGTCTTGTAGGAATATATATACATGTCCAAACCTCTTGGGTACATTAGTAGAGAGAGATACAAGTTTGTGTGCAATTTAAAAAATCATTGTATAGTTTGAAATAGGCTTCTTAAGCTTAGTATGAGAATATGAACACATTATTAATCAACTTTGGCTTTACACGGAGTCTCTCTAATCCCATGGTCTATACCAAGAAATTAGATGGAAAACTCTTAATTTTTTTGTCTATGTCAATTCCTTAATGATCACAAAGAGTTATACCAAGCAAATTCACGATTTTAAATCTTGGATAATGAATTTTATTGAGATGATTGAGTTAGGCTTATTGCATTTTTTCCTTGGTCTTCAAATTTCACAATCTTGGAAAGGATATTTTATTAATCAATCAAAGTATACTCAAGACATACTCAATGACTTCAACATTAAAAACTACAAGTCCACACTAACTCCTTATCAATTTGTTTTCAAGCTTTCCACCAAGTGTTATTCTCCTTCATTTGATGGCACACTCTACAATTATTTAGTTGAAAGTCTTTTGTACTTGACTCATTCATACTGATCTTTAATTTTATATGTACTTGGTATCATGTTACTATTAGGACCCCCATGAAATCTATTGACAATCTACAAAACACATATTAATGTATATTCACAGTATTACTAACTATAATATTGAGAACAAGACAGGAGAAAAATCCTTAATTTTTGGCTAATTTATGGTGGGAACACAATAGCTTCTAGCTACATAGACAATGATTAGGTAAGCAATCCATATGGTTACAAATCATCTCAGAATACATCTATCATCATGGGGGAGGTCCCGTGACTTGGTCTTGCAATAATTAGACTATTTTTTTTTTTTACTATAGAATTTGAGTATAGTGGATTTGTTGTTGTGGTATTGTTATAGGCTTAATTTTTACCCTTGGAGAGGGTTCTTTAGGCTCTCTCCAACTAAGCTATAATATTAGGACAACCCCAGGTTGCGAGCATCCTGTAATGGGGTTGAACCTCCAGAGAAGACCAACTTCCTCTTTGATGCTCACCTAAGACTAAATATAAGCCTAATGCTTCATAGAGAAAAGGGTTAGAAAGGGGATAAGGGCTCTTAAGAAATCTAACCAGGTGATGCAACAAATAAAAATGGGAAACTCCTCTGAGCTTAAACCCACACTAGATATGCAGAGGACAATACCAGCTCACACAATCTCAAGACCAAGCCAATTTGCATAAGTGTTTCATAGAAGAGGCTCAGGAAGTAATGAATGCAAACAAGGAGGAATTCTAAGACTCACTAAAATATCACATCAATGGTAGAAATAACACTAATCTAGACATGTAAAACAACATAAAAAACTTCCTAAACAAGGTCATAAAGAAGGACCATGGACAAGGAAGATTTTCTTTCACACAATGTCATAGTGCATGACTGAATAGACACAAATCCAAGGCAAGAGATAGGCAAATAAATTCCTTTATTGCATCAAGAGGTAGTTCTTATAAATGCTTGATAAGGTCGAGCCTAATCAAGCTAAACATACTTTTCAATATGTCCAGGAATGTCCCGTCTCCCAAAATGATGAAAAAGTCTATAAAATTGGGAACCCTTTACAAATGGAGAGAAAAAGATAATATAGAAAGGAAAGAGAGAGAGAATGGGGGAGCACATTGCTCATGATAATCAATGAGCTACCAACTTTCAAGAGATATTCCACCATGTTGTTGTTCTAATCAAAACAAATCATTATGAGCAAGATATTCATGATTTTCCCAAATAGCCTTCGAATCATTCCATTGGTTGAGAAAGATATACTAGAAGACAAGAGTTTTCCAAAAGCGGTAAGTCATGATCTTGGTATAAATTAATGCTCCAACTACTTTCCAATTCCCCAAGTCATTTTTCTTTTGATCTTCTACTTGATCTCATTATGAGGACAAAATCTTCATATCCTTGTATCTGATAGAGCCATGCTCAAGACTACATGAGCGACGGTTTGTTAGAGCTGAGACCATGTTGAAGGATGAAACGTCCCTCTATTGAAAGTACATACTTGCTCTATGCTTATAAATCTAGACCTAGCTTAACTATAGATGAAAACCAATCTAAGGATATCAATTTTACTATAATCAATATAGATATCACTCTGTTCACTGCCAGGTCCCCCTTTTAGAAACAAGCCACCACCCTTTTGGTACATATTAGGTCTAAAATACCTATTTTACCTTTATGGACATATCTTAATACATTTTGGTCCAACATGAGTTTTCATCGAGCTCTTTTCTTTTAGTTTTTCTACCAACTTGGGTCAGACTTGAGTTTGGGTCCTTTTATTTTTCTTGCCAAGTCAAGTCTATTTTGCTTTATCGACTTTCATTGAATGTCCCAGCTTGTCCCTTTGATATTAGCTGAAGGTAATCAACCTGGATCATTAACCTTTTTTACTCTATTTTTCTCTATCATATTTTGAGATCTAATTAAACATGGACTATGGATCTTTAGGACCCACTGCCTCGATCTTAGCTTCTCATTGGTCCCTAGGATTCGCTAACTATTTGACTTGCTCGAGTTCCCATGTGCTTAACACTTGTCAGCCACCCGTTCTTTCTCATGTTCTCACCAAGTATCTTGAATCCAAATGGTCACTTTATGGGTAAGAAAAATGATGTTTGTGTATATGTCTATCATTTTTTAACCGACTTTGTAATTTTATAACTTGAAGAACAAAGATCATGGGGATACCAAATTTGCAAAAATAGACTTAACATTGAAAAGAATAAACCCTTTTGATCTGTTAGCCATTCTAGCTTTCTGAGTTCTTTTATAAAATGTTGAAGTCGAATGGTTTGTGTGATCTTACATGATGTCTTGATGATGGTCTAGTTTAAAATGTCTAAGTATTAAAACTTAGTAAAATTATGCATAAGAAGCCAAATTTTCCCATGTATATCTTTCATCTTGCTTCATCAAAGGCCTTACAACTTGGCACATATGAACTAGACTCCAAAATGAATAGACCTATATGACTATTTCCTCTAACTCTTTTATACACGTGAGATATGACCTCATGAATATGCTCCCTTGGCTCTATTTGGACTCACTAAAAATTAGCTAAGTATGGAAACTTAGCATATTTCATCCTAGGAGCCCATTTTGAACCCTTAGATATTCTACTATGCTTAAGCAGATGAGCTAAAGCTTAGTACATGGTACCTTGGGACTAATGTGAAGAAACCCATGTGACCAACTCTTCATGACTCATCCACTTGTGTGAGATCTAGTAGCATCAAAATGGTCACTCAGCTTTTCTTCCACTGGATCCAAAAGTTTGGATAAGTTCCAAATGGAATGAGTAGACCATATGAATACCATGCACTCCCATACTCTTTCCAAACATTTATGACACTCCATAGGGTCTCTATAGTTCTGGACTTGTCCTTAGAAATTGACAAATTACTATTTAAGTGAACTTAAAGTGTTTCAAAATCTTTGTGAGCTTCATGATCTCTCTTTTCCACTCATTCCAAACAAAGCTTGACCAAGCCATTTTGATCATTTGATCAATCAGGAACTCTGCCTCTTTCTCTGCATCAGTACCACTAGCCACTGGGTACATGCTTGGTATGTGGACCAAATATGGCCAACATTTATAATGAATTATAGGGAAGCATACCTATTATGCTTGAGAACCCAGTTCATTTTGCCTTATTTGATCCATTGGACATGGATTCACCTCTCTATAATTGAGTTGATCATGAAGATGATACAAGGCTAACCCTTTCTTGATAAGCCCCTCTTGAAACAACAAGGACCAATAATAAAATAATAGAGGCAAATGCACACATGCACTTATAGGAAATAAAGAACAGCTAACTTACTAAACAAATGTGTACAAAGGCACTTGGAGAAAAGCATGAAATCTACTCTAATGTATATATATACAAGGTTAAAATTTACAAGTACTTTCCACCTGGATCAAATGGAAAGGATTTAGCATCACTCACTTGTGATGGGTTAGGTTGGAAAACACCTTGATTTTGAGAGCTCATGGTAATTAAGCTAATATGCTTAATTATTGACCCTTTTGGCATGTTCTCAAGTGGATGAAATGTGACAAACATGTCTCCAATGTAGACATATTGGTCCATTTATTCAAGGATTTCTCCAAATTGGACGGTAGGAACTCCTGCAACCTCTTCATTTGATGGCTCAATTTTATGCTCTAAATTAAGCACAACATGTGATGGATCCTTTGAACTAGTGCTTGGTTGACTATCTAAGCTTAGGTAAAAAAACTCTAAGTCATCCGAAAAGGTAGCTTCCCCTTGGTCATCTGAGATAATGCCAACATCAACACCATCTTTGATTTGCTTGCTTTGAAATGATCCATATGGTAGCCCATCAATCTATCTAAACCTCAAAATATCATGTTTTTGTGGCTCTATATCTAACCATTCTTATTCATTTTTGAAGACATCAGTACTGCCTTCAAAGGACAATTCATATTGAGATTGGTCAACATCTTCAACCTGATGGGCAAATTCATATTCATGTTTTAGAGGGGTCATGGGTTAGTTTAAAACTTCTACCTGATTTATGAAGTCATGTTACAACTGATGTCATACCTTATCTTGATCCTCTTTGTTCTCTATTTCTTATTTACCCTTAGCTAACTAATTAACTATTTCAATCTTTGCATCTTGATCAACTTCATCTGTAGCCATACCAAATAGAATCTCTTGGGACCAAGAAAAATACTCTTTGTTCTCAACTAACTGAATACACACCCCTTTAATAATGAAGGCATTAGTACTGCCTGCAGGCTCTAAAATATCAAAGCCATGCCAAGAAGTCAGATCAAAATCTGACTCTTTCCCTTTTGAATGAAGTGGATTGTCTATCATGATAGCTTCATTATATACACTTGCACTGTCCTCTTCAATATCAAATTTTACTACAAGCTTATCCTCTATTATTTGTAAAACAAGTTCCTCCTTCATGAGAAAGATGGTGGGAGGGTGAAGAATTTCACCTTGATCATAGCGTAGGAGAGTATCCTTCCAGTTAAGCACTTTGAAAGCTCTTTTAGGCAGCTCTTGAGGGAAGGGGAGAGAGTATTGAAACTCTTGTATACCAAGCTCATTGAGCTAAGATATGGTTTCTTGATTCATTTCTTGTACAACCACCCCTTCCTCTACTAGGATTAGCTCCTAGACTGCTTTAACTGACACCTCCTCCTTTTTTATGCCCTTCTCAACTAATTTCCATAATGGAAATGAGTATGGAATAGACACTTTTTCTTCCTTTTGGATGGTTATAGGAGAGGGTGGCCTTACAAGTGAGGACAAGACATAGCCAGGGTCAAAGGTTTTGGAGAAGATCCATGATGGGATGACTTCATGTTCTTGAGTGGGAATGGGCATAGGGGTAGGAGAGGGAAAACCGATTGGCTCAGGATTGACATACTCTTTCTCCCATTACTCAAACACTTCCTTGATAGAAAATGCCCACCCATTCATCTCTTGTTTCTCAACATGTGGGTAGTCAACTTCTTCAATGGATGCCCAAACATCCCAAAATTTTTGCAAGAAGATCTTTATCTTTTCCATGGTATGAATAGGGAAATATTGTCCAAGCTTGACTCCCTCCTTGATCTTCATGATTGTTCTTTCTTGGTCCAATATTACCTCTCTGATTTTTGACAAAGTTGACTAGGGGGCTAATCAAGGACTCTTCAAAGTTGAACTTGAGGCTCTCAGAGGGGGGAGGGCACATGAGGCTGGTCCAAATGAGCTTGCTGCCCTTCATAAGTATTAGCATACTATCTGCATTTTAGACCATATTTCTTATCATTGCTATATCTCCAATCTCACAAGGTGACCACCGTTCTCCCTCACAAATTGACCATGTATCCTTGACTAATTGAAGAGCACTCTTTGCTTTTTTTAGAACATGCATAGGGATAACTGGAGAAAACTCCAAACACTTACCAATCTCCCTTTTCAACTTAATATAAACTGATAATTCTTGCTTGACTTTTGATAAGGATGTAATAGGGTAAGCCTGCCCTTGACAAGGGGAAGTAGAGGACTAATTTCAATGCAAAAGAGGCTAATCTTGGTCATATGCAGGGGTAGAAGGAAGACAAGGGTTATGATATGGCTAATAGACTACTTGAGGGCCACTTGGCCTAAAGCCATGAATATTGTTAACTTGATATGAAGGATAAGGAATGAATGAACATGCATTTTGATTAAATGGGTGATTATTGTATATACCAAATGATGATGATTAGGCACCTGGGATGCTTAAACTAGTTGATATATGCTTGGAGTCACCATTGATGTTTGCTAGAATGCCTCCAAAGGCTGATATGTAGAACAACACCAAAAATTCTTCCATTGCTTTAGACCTTAATCCCATCGAGCATGCCAAAAACTGTTATAGGCTTAATTTGCACTCGTGGAGAGGGTTCTTCAGGATCTCTCCAACTAAGCTATAATATTGGGACAACCCTAGGTTGTGGGTATCCTATAATGGGGTTAAACCTTCGAAGAAGGTCGGATTTCTCTTTGATGCTCACCTAAGACTAAAGTTAAGCCTAATGCTTCATAGGGAAAATGGTTAGAAAGGGGATAAGGTCTCCTAATAAAGCTAACCAGGTGATGCACCAAATAAAAATGGGAAACTCCCATGAGCTTGAACCCACACTAGATCTGCAGAGGACAATACAAGCTCACACAATCTCAAGACCAAGCCAATTTGCACAATGTTTCATAGAAGAGGCTCAGGAAGCAATGAATGCAAATAATGAGGAGTTATAAGACTCACTAAAATCTCACATCAATGGCAAAAAGAGCACTAATCCAGACCTGCAAAATAACATTGAAAACTCCCTAAACAAGGTCAGAAAGAAGGACCATGGATGAGGAAGATTCTCCTTCACACAATGCCATAGTGCACGACTTAATAGACACAAATCCAAGGTAATAGATAGGTAAATAAATTCCTCTATTACATTATGAGGCAACTCTTACAAATGTTTGATAGGGTCAAACCTAATCAATTTGAACATACTTTGTAGTATCTCAAGGAATGTCATGTCTCCCGGAAAGATGAAAAAGTCTAAAAATTTGAGATCCCTTTACAAATGGAAAGAAAGGGATAATATAGGAGAAGGGGAAGATAGAGATAAGGGGGGAGCACATTTCTCATGATCATCAATAAGCTAGTAGCTTTCAATAGATATTCCACCATGCTTTTGGTCCAATTAGAACAAGTCATTATGAGCAAGATATTTGTGATTTCCCAAACAATCTCTAAATCATTCCATTGGTTGAGTAAGTTGTACTAGAATACAAAAGTTTTCCAAAAGTGTCAAGTCATGATCTTGTTGAAAATGAATGCTCCAACTACTTTCCAATTCCCCAAGTCTTTTTTCTTTTGATCTTCTACTTGATCTCATTATGAGGACAAAATCTTCATATCCATGTATCTGACAGAGCCATGCTCAAGACTACCTGAGTGGTAGTTTGTCAGAGCTGAGACTATTTTGAAAGACTAAACGTCCCTCTATTGAAAGTACATACCTACTCCATGCTTAAAAATCTAGACCTAGCTTAACTATAGATGAAAACTAATCTAAGGATATTGGTTTTACTATAATCAATATAGATGGCACTATGTTCAATGCCAGGTCCCCATTTTAGCAATAAGTTGCACCCCTTTGGTACATATTAGGTCTAAAAGACCTATTTTACCTCTAAAGACCTATCTTAATACATTATGGTCTAACCCAAGTCTGCACCAAGCTCTTTTCCTTTACTTTTTTTTCCAATTTGGGTTGGACTCGAGTTTGGGTCCTTTTATTTTGCTTACCAAGTCAGGGCTATTTTGCTTTGTTGACTTTCATCGAACATCCCAGCTCATCCCTTTGCTATTGGCTATAGGAAATCAACCTACATCATTGACCCTTTTGACTCTATTTCAATCCATCAAATTTTGAGATTTGATTAAATGTGAACTATGGATCTTTGGGACCCATTGCCCTGAACTCAACTTCTCATTGGTCCCTAGGATTCATTGACTATTTGACTTGTTCGAGCTCCCATGTGCTTGACACTTGTTATTCATGCATTCCTTCTCAGGTTCCTGCCAAGGATTTTGAATCCAAATGGTCACTTTATGGGTCTTAAAAATGACATTCACGCAAACATCTACCATTTTTTGACCAAATTTGTAATTTTGTAACTTAAAGCATAAAGATCATGGGGACACCAAATTTGTATGGAATGGACTTAACATTGAAAGGAACAATCCCTTTTGATCCGCTAGCCATTCAAGATTTTTGAGTGCTTTTATAAAATGTTGAAGTCGACTAGTCCATGTGATCTTGCATGACATCTTGACAATGGTCTAGTCTACTAATGGCTAAGTATTGAAACTTAGCAAAATTTTGCATTGGGATCTAACTTTGTCCATGCATATCTTTTGTATTACTTCATCAGAGGACCTGCAACTTGGCACATATGAACTAGACTCCAAAATGAATAGACCCATATGATTGTTTCCTTTGAATCTTCTATATGCATGAGATATGACCTCATGAATATGATCCCTCAACTCTATTTGGACTCTCTAAAAATTAGCTAAGTATGAAAACTTAGTGGATTTCATCCTGGGAGCCCATTTTGAACCCTTAGATCTTCTATTGCACTTAGGTGGATGAGCTGAAGCTTAGTGCATGGTAGCTTAGGACTAATGTGAATAAACCCATGTGACCAGCTCTCCTTGACTTGTCTACACATGTGAGATCTAGCAGCATCAAAATGTCACCCAACTTTTCTACCACTTGAGCCAAAAGTCTAGACAAGCTCCAGATGGAATGAGTGGACCAGATGAATACCATGCACTCCCATACTCTTCCCAAATATTTTTGACACCCCATAGAGTCTCTGTAGCTCTGGACCTATCCTTATAAATTGATAAATTACACTTTAAGTGAACTTAAAGTGTTTTAAAATCTTTGTGAGCTTCATGATCTCTTTGTTCCATTCATTCCATCCAGAGCTTGACCAAGCCATTTTGATCATTTGATCAATCAGGAACTCTGCCTCTTTCTCTACATCAAGACCATTAGTCATTGAGCACATACTTGGTATGTGGGCCAAATATGGCCATGGTCCTTGAGTCAGTTTCGATTCGATGCTTGATTTTGGAATTTGGATTTCCATAAACCCAACCCACAATGATTTGGTGCAAAAATTAGAGAATTATCCACATTTTTTGCAACTCGATGAGCACCAATGCACAGAGCACATTGAGATCCACATGCATTATATTTGATAATTGATATAGGACAAGGTCCTTGATATTTATTTTTTATGAATAGATGATCAATTTGTAGACATTTTCACAAAACTCTTGCTTGTGGCCCGATTTGTTCATCTCAAGAAAAATTTAGGAGTGAATGAAGGTGTCGTCAAAGAGGGAGAGTTCATTGATTCCTCCATCCTTCCCTTCATCAAAGTACATGTTAAGGGGGGATGTTAGTGTATTTGAATACCCATACACTATTATATGGTTTTTAGTTGCACTTGTAATATTTATTTCTAATTCATGGGTAGGCACTATTTGTGCATGCTTATCCACAACCTGTTATTAAAGAATATTATCAGTTGAGTAAATACATAATTGACTTATACTAATAATAATTTTGTCTTATTCTATTTTTAACTACTCACCAAAATTCTAAATCTAACCCTAACCTTCTCTCTTATCTATATAAGAACATAAAGGGCTAGTGGGTGAGGCTTATTGTGGATAAGAGTTAATATTACACTATTAGAATTAGATCAGTGTTATTAATTAAAATATGTATCTATGCTACTTGTATGAATCTATATTACTTTGTTTATAAGATTTCATAGATTTATTATGAGGGTATTATTGGTATTTTTATTACGGTAGCTAACATGATTCTAGATCCTATTCAATAATTTAATAAAAGAAACAATAATATAATTGGAAAAAATAGGAGGAAAAACATTATAAGTAATTTGAGAAACAACAAAAAATTCAAGCATGGAATGGGAACCTATAGAAATTTTATCTACATTAGAGGTGTTTATTTTGATATCCTTTCACAGATATAACATTTCATCTATTTTTTTAAGGTGGTCTAGGATGTGTTGTCTAAATAAATTAAGTCTTTCAACTCCATCTTTATCTTCATTAGAAATTTTAATAGTTTTTTATTCAATTATAACATTATAATTATCAAAGTTATCAATCATATCATTTTCATTCACATCGTCATCATTCATAGGAGAATTATCATCATTAAGAGACACCATTTTCCTTTTAAAATAAGTAGGAGTATTAACCAAAGGATTTTCAAAAGATTTTCAACTCAATCTATCACTTCACCTAATAGGAGTATAAGAAATAATCTACTTAGGTGGCATAAGATGGAAACATTTACTAAAATATACCGTAGAATATGAATGATAAAGTATGCACAACAAACTAGGCTTGCAACAACACACAACGAGTTAGGCCTAATGATTTCACACAAAATAGAATAAGCCATATAAAAATAAAATATACCATAAGGAAATTAATATCTAGCCCTAAGGGGTGTAATAGGGCCCATGTTCACCAAAATTTAGCATGGTAAAGTGGTTTTACCCATGCTACACTAAACCATAAACAATTTAATATCCAACACTACACTAAAATATAAACAATGTACAATTCAAATTGAAATAATTTTACCCAAATAAACAATAAAAATAAACTTGATTACAATAAAGGAATGTTATAAAATAATTAAAAAGAGAGGGTTATAAGAAGAATATTGAATTGTATAAAATATGTAAACTTTTTGATGCTAAAAATTTGTAAAGTAATTTAAGTATACCAAACCTTAAAATTTTGAAAGAAATTGACAACTTTGAATATTTAACCAGAAGTGGAATGTTATGTTCCTGGCATGACCAGGTGTGAATTAGTATGCTCTTGGAAATCGCATCTTTCCTAAAATAAAATTTGCCGCTTTAATCCTCTACTCTCAAGTTCCAAAAATGTCACTTAGTTATTCAAATTTCACTATGTGTCACTCAAAAAACCTTTTCCTTCCTTGTCATATGATCCACACATATAATAATGGAAATATGCAGAATTAATGTAGATCAACACAATACAAGGGATATTGGTGGGCCAAGATACCCTAATATGAAATATATTAAAAAATAGATAATTATCCTTAATATTTCACATCTCATTGAATTTCATTGCTTTTTCATTTTTCCTAAATAGTTTGCAAGTGTTTCAAATTCTACACACCAAGTGTTTGATGAAATCAGTGCGTTGGAAATTCATGGATTGGAAATATTGTTTATTAAAACATTTAGGTCCTAGATTCATCTTTCTTACTTGTTAAGATTTGGATTTGAGTTTTGAAATCATTATTTATCATCCTATTGGTTATAAGGTAAAAAAACACTATAAATACTTGTTAAGGAAGGAATAACTCCACAAGATCTCCCACTATGAGAATGCCACTACAAGGGGAAAGCCTCCAATATCCTTCTACCAAATATAAGACTCTCCACTTACATGATATCCTTCACAATGATATTCATCTCATTTATAAATACATTTATTACAAATAATGGATGGCTACACCCCTAATCCCAATGTAGATTGACTATTTACCCAATGTAACTAATTCCACAAGTTATTCATGTGACACAATATATTTGACTCATACAACTAACTAAGGGGGATGTGTTTCAAATGTTAGCATCTTCATCAACCAATATACATTATAATATTATTTCCCTATATATATATAACATACCATCCCTCCTTGACATGTTTTAGCCTTGAAATATGAGAATAATCTAAGTAATGAGTGTTCTTCAAATCATTGCACACTTTCCACCAGGATTAAACATCCAACCACCCATATATGATCTTGGAATGAAATAACTCTCCAACCTTTGTTTCAAATTCCACTACACTAATCTTATTCCATTCTTGATCATAGTTGTTACTCCTTTGTGTTTATGCATAATGATTTCTCCTTTGATTATATGTTCCATATTCGACTATGTTACCTTAATGACATGCATGACCATAATATTTCATTGTTGGATTTCATGTATATCCATAGTGATTTCTCCATTGATTCTCTATTCCATATTCTACTGCACTACTCTGACTCCATATATAGCCATAATTTTTTCTCTTTGATTTCACATATATCCATAATGATTGTTCCTCTGATTTCCTATAAAACTATTGTTTGTTGCTATGATGCTTCCTAACATGCCTCCATGATTGTCTCTACTCATGATTATGTGGATGCATATATGCCTCAACCTTATTATGATACTTTGAATTTATCAAACTTGTCTTCCTCTTCCACCTTTTCATTTGCTAGTGCCTTTGTCTCTTGAGTAGGTGAAGTGTTCTTTTCTTTTTGTACTTTTTCTTCAAATTCTTCTTGTTATTATTTTTGAGTATTCCTTGTGCTACTTTTCACCACCTTAAAATTAATCCCCATGATCTAACTTGACATTTCTTTGTTCCTCACTAAGTGTGATATTTTACAAAGTTACATTTTTTATCTTGTACCAAAGTTTCATGAACTTCTTTTGCACATTAATATTGATTGTTCCCAAAGTATCTAACTAAGGATATCCTAGAAAAATATCCAAACCATCTATATCTAAAACATAAAATTTTGAATACAAAACATATTGTTCTATAGTGAGTTTCAAATCTTCAAAAACTTGAATCTTCTTACCATCTACTTGAGCTTCCTTTATATTCCTTGATTAAAAATGTAGATGCTAAGCCACATCCATGTTGATAAATTTGTAATTGTTACTAGAGTTTATCAACATTATGACAGTATTAATTTGAATGCATCCCTAAAAATAAATAGTGAATCTTCCTTATTTGGAGTTAAATTGTGTGAACCCTTATCTACCTTTCCTTCAATATCTTATGTATCCTTAACATAATCATCACAATCATTATCAGAATTTTATTCCTCTTATTTTCCTTCTTCACTACTTGTATCATCCTCCTACATATCATCATTATTATAATTACCATTTTCATCATTGCATTCTTCTTCTTCTACTACATCATCCTCATTTCTTACACCCTCATCATCATCCATATTTTATTCAACCTCACGTTTATCATTTTTATTTTATATTATCCATATATCATTATTTAAATCTTTCAAACTATCTCAAATAATCTCATCCACTTGATTTTACCTTCTTGGTCCATGACTCATAATTCATGGAGTCCTACGATACAAAGGACTTGATAATGCATAACTTTATTTTCACCTTTGACTAAAATTTGACCAAATGGTTTCTATTAGAACCCCATTCGGTTACACTAAAAGTTGCACAATGTTTTTAAACATACTTAACTCATAAACATCTTCTGTAATTATTAGTATGTTTCACTTTTTTATTAGTAAATGCATTTATAATAGTAATTGTAGAAAATATAATTAACCCCACTAGTTAAGATGTGATCTATTTAGTTTTTAAATAGTATAGAACAAAATAGAAGATAAGATTCCTCATATAACGCATAGTAGAGTGATGGGTACATAGATACACTAAAATAATCCACATTTACAACCATACAAAAATATATAGTCTCTATAGATTACAATATTCAGAATTAGGTACAAGATATACAACCACTACAGTATTAAATAATCATAATTAGAATGTATAATTTATTACATTTCATCATTGAATATTAAATATAAAAATGATAAGATGTACAATAGTACATTTGAACCTCATAAAATAGTTCAATATTCATAACCAATAGCCATGAGTAAGATTTCAAAATAGTTGATTAGCTACACAAAGGAGAGCATCATCAGTGTGATTTTCTTCCAACCACAAACCATCAATTTTTTGCACACCTCTCCACTAGGAGTGGACTTTCCCTTCACATATGGGTAGATAAAAGCAGTGTACATATCAAGAATTTAATTGAATCTTATGTGTTGTACAATCACTAATATATGCATTGGTCACATAGACTATAAAAAATAATCCTCTATCTAATATGACATCATGCATACACATATATACTAAAAAATATAGTGGAATAATAATGTCTCAACTATATCATTACTTTGGCTAATTTTTTAATTATAGAATTCAGATCTCTCATAGATCTAAGTTAATTCCACACACATACTCTCTGTTAATGAATCAAAATCTGTCATATGATACTAAATGATAGATATATGCATTGCATGACTACAATCTCATATAACTATCACCTGCTATCAAATGAAGCATGTATGGTAAAATCTCATAACCCAGTTTCAAAGTATAACAATTACAAATTTATAACATACAACCACTCATAAAATCAAGATAGATTTTTACTTATTCAATTTATTACAAAGACAAAACATCCATATAATATATATAAATCATTTTTTTTACCATAACATAACTATTATTGACATGTCTAAGGATTTCAGGTTATTATTAATCAATAGCATTCAAAATTCCTAAATACAAGCATAGCTATATACCTAGATTATAAATATCCAAGTGATAAATACATTATTTTCATCTCAAGGAATTTCACACCTTTTATTTCTTTTAACATCATAAAGCTTGTGTATTAAATCTAATAGAACACATAATGACTCATTTTCACATACCCAAGGATTACTTATTAGTAGGAGTTAGGCTTTTAATCCTCTTATTTTAATTTCAACCTAGCTTTTAACCTTTATTACCTATTTTGACACTTCCATAATCAGGTAAAGATTATATTTTAACTATTATAAATGCATCATTCACATCCATAATTTGTTTACATAGTGTTGTCATTGATGTCAATATGATGTCATTAATGTCAAAGTGTGTTATCATTGATGTCTAGATGCATCTAATAAAGATGCATGGTGAGTGATATTTGAGATATGCATGAGTGACGACCATGTCCAGATAAGTAAGGATAGTTGAAGTATCAGCATGAGGTTATTGTTGTTTCTTAGTTTTGTCTTTGTTGATAGAAGGCCTGTGTCAAGGTTGATGTTGCTTTAGTGAAGGATGAGCAAGGCCAGTTGGTAGTATGTGTTGTAACAAGATTATGAGCATTGAAGGTATCTAGTGATTTCCATGAGAGATAAATTTATAGGTCCAAGTGTCTTATACCTACTTTTTTGATGTTGTGTTAAGGTCATAACATGAAAGAAACATGTCAAGGAATCAAGGTGTCTTGTAAAGCTTTGTCCAGACCTTATGAGAAGGTATGTGCAAGTAGCATGGTGAAGTGAGTAAGCTTAAGCATGTGAGAAGCTATCTAGAATTGTATGGGCTTGATATTTAGGTTTATAATCTTTTATAAGTGTTTTAAGGTAGGTCATTAAGGACAAGTGCTTGAGAAGCCTAGTCACAACACTAGTCATAACTTGTAAAGTCCTAGTGAGAAGGCCTGAGCATGGTGGCCTAGTAAAATAGATGCACATAGGTATAAGAGGTTGTATGAGTCTTCTTAATCATGAATATGAGGTATTGGAACACTCATTATAGTTTCAAGATGATCCTACATGGTTAAGACCTTCAGTCCAAGTCTACAACTAAACTAGTTCTATACCCTACCTAGCCTAATGAGGTGTCATGAGGTGTTTTCAAGGCCTATAAATGATGTAAATTAGTTTTTGATAATGAGATAGGTTTATTGAGTTTTTATATGAGGTTTTAAGATCTTAGAAAGTGGTTAGAAGGTCAATTTCAAGGCCTAATGTGACTTATAGGTCAAGACCTAAAGAGTAAAGAGAGAAAGCATGTCATAATGGGGTATCAAGATCAATTTCTAAGGCAAGTGTGAGTATGTGAGCTATTGATATAAGTGTGTAATATTTTTTTTAATTATGTTTACCAAGTTTTAGGTCAAAAATTGAATGTTAAGACAAGAAAAAGTGTTTTGAGGTCTCTTGAGTGCACAGAAAGAAGGGTTCTCAACACGAGAAGTTTTTTCAAGTGTTTGTTGGCACATGAAAAATATGCATGAGGACTTAATATAGACATATAGGTAAGGTTATTATCTAAAAAAATTTAACATTAGTTTATGGAATGAGGGGTTAAGCTGTATGAATGATCGTTAAAATTGGAAGATAGTTTAAACCCTCAAAGAATCTTGATAGTGACCTAATATAAAATATCTTATTCTAAAGTGATTATAATGGATTGGTATGGCTAGTTAAGTGATTAAATGTTGTATTCAACTCTCTTAGACAATTCTAAGTGTGATTAGTTTGTCAAGTGAGTGAGTGGACCCTACAGAAAAGGCCTTATTTCTCAAAGATTTATTGTAGCAATCAAAGTTTACCAAGTCAAAGTTTATAAATGGATGGAAGACAAAGCTTGAGACTTGTATTTTATGTCCATGGTGGTTTAAGAGTAGGTTATAGACCTCAAGTGTGCTAAACTAGTCATACAAGTCAACCTATCGCTAACAAGCCTAATGGTGCAAATAATGAGAAAACCAGACAGAAGTGAGAAGTTGATTAGTGATGTGTTAACATGGAATGGAATGAATCCAAGTACATGAGGATGTTATTCAAGACTTATAATACATTTTCATTCTAGATATAATTTTTGGATATCATTTTATATGATAAAAATGTTGCTCATAAGTTGACCTATCTAGTACAAATGAGATAATGAAGGGGTAAGGTTATGAGATTGGTCTGCAAGACCAATATTTCCATTAGACCATGTTATCTATTTATCTAAAAATTGTCTAGTGATCTCATTGAAACATCCACATGCATTATAAGTCTCTAATAGTTTTTGAAGGTCATCATCACCATGATTGTGTTTCAAGGAAACTGGTAGTTTTGGGTAAGCAAGATGAAGCGATGAGTTTGAGGCTATATGCCCTGAGTTAAAGTATCCAATGCACATGATATTTTTTCTTAGTACATATATGTCTTATCCATTCCTTGAATAAGGTTTGAGAGTTAGTGAAAGTGATTGAAATGGTAAAGCCAAAATGGGTTGACTGGTTCAAGTTTGACTATGTGTATTGTTGGCCATTTCTTGGCCTACATACCAAAAAATTTCCCAATTGTGAGAGGGTGAACATTCAAGCAATACTTTGGGTTTTAAAAGAGGCACAAATTATTTCACTTTATGAGTAATCAAAAGTTGAAACCCCTCAGCAGAAGTAATATGGGTTGGAAACCCTGAATTACTCTAAACAGTGCAAATCAGGTTTTGGGAAGTGCTTCACTTATGAAAATTTTATCAGTAGAAGTAAGAAGGTTTCACAAATCCAAATTACTCTAAACAATGCATTTTGTATTTCTCAGGGTGAATGACTTATCTCTTTTTATAAGTAATAAGCAAAGAAGAATCCAAAGTAGGTGCCAGTGAATAATTTGAAGTTGTAAACATTGAGGAACAAGCAAATAGACTTGAACAAAAATCTCGAAGGAATTCTTTTAGACATAGAAATGTTGGCCATTTCTTGGCCTACATACCAAAATTTTGCCCAAGTGTGAGAAGGTGGACATTCAAGCAAGACTTCAAGTTTTACAAGAGGCACAACTTATTTCACTTTATGAGTAATCAACAATTGAAACCCCTTAGTAAAATTAATCCAGGTTGGAAACCCTGAATTACTCTAAACAGTACAAATCAAGTTTTGGGAAGTGATTTTCTTATGCAAATTTTATCAGTAGAAGTAAGAAGGTTTCACAAATTTGAATTACTCTAAAAAATGTATTTTGAATTTCTTAGGGTAAATGACTTATCTATTTTTATAAGTAATGAAGAATCTGAAGTAGGTGCTAGTGAAGAATCTGAAGTAGGTGCTAGTGAAGAATCTAAAGTTGTAGACATTGAGGAACAAACAAATAGACTTGGACAAAAAACTCAAAGGAATTCCTTTAGACAATTTGTCCAAAGGAATTCCTTCAAAAAATTTCAAAAGATAAGTCAAAATATTTAGACACTTCCATAAAATCTGAAAGGTAGAAAATGACAAATCAAAAAATCCCAAGGGCAACGTACCCTTTGGAAGGGACATTTCAAAAAAACTTGGATGCCCTTCAAAAAAATTGGTTGCTTTTTTATTAAGGGTTATTTGCTTTTGAAGGGACATTGGAAGAAACTTGAAAGGTACCTGCCCTTCAATAACGTCCATGCAGTGAGTTTAAGGGCTTTATAAAAAGCTCGAAGGGCACTTGCCCTTCAGGAAAGGACCATGACAAAAAGTATAAAACATTGCTAAACTCTAAAAAATTCAAATGACCATTTAAAGGGACATTTAGAAAAGCTAAATGGAAATTGCCCTTCAGAAAAGACTAAGACAAAGAACCTGAAGGGTAGGTACCCTTCAAAAAAATTCAAAAGAAATAAAGTCTGTAGGAGATAAAACCAGGGGGAAGCCAAAAAGTCTAAAATAAATGGATATCCTTCAGACAAATTGTTCAAAATATTCCTTCAAAAAGCTTGGTCAAAGAAAGGAAAGTCCAAGGGCAAAGAGAGACAAAAGTAAAGATCTGAAGAGAATGAAACAATAGGTTGAAGGAATAAGTAAGAAGGGAAAGCCCATGGAAAAGACAAATACATACAGAGGTCAAGAAGCAGAATTCTAAATTTAGCCAAGAGAAATCATGGATAGTTGGGCCAAGAGAAATCCATGCACAAACAAAAGATGGAGTCAACGTGGAATTTCATGAAAGAAAAAGCTAATTATAGTTGACTAGTCAAGGCTTTAGTTGACTAGTTTTTGAAGTCAAGTTTATCTCTAAGGTCAACTCAACCTTTCAAACATTCCAACTCAGCTTCCAATGGATCAAGTCATAGTTCTAAAATTGGCATTGGCATTGGATTTCATGCATGTTATGGTCAACTCAACCTTTCAAACATTCCAATGGATCAATTCATAGTTCTAAAATTGGCATTAGCATTGGATTTCATGCATGTTATTGTCATCTCATACTTTCAAGCATTCCAATAGCTCATGAAGAATGCCAAATTTGGAAGTCGGCATTGCATTATTGCATGATAGAGAGGTTTAGCAGCCCAAAATTAGCCACCATCTTATTAAATATGCCAAAACATTCCATGCATGATTATTCTAAAATAGGATAGCCCAAAATTAGCCATTGTCCACTTCAATGTCAAAGATCCTTCATGTAAAACAAAAGACAAGAAAAGATAAATTTGGAAGACTCATGCAATGCAATTTAGTCTTGGGTTAATGAAGAGTTAACTTCCTCTCCTATTTTTAGTGCCATCTCTTGGATATTGTAATTTTTCTATATTAATGGTTTTTTAGCCTTGTAAAAATCATCCCTCTTTTGACAAGAAACTTCTATCAAAGATTATGTTGTAACCTTTTTCAGAATCAATAAGAAGAGGACTATGTTTTTTCAATTTCTAGCAACTGGTATAATATACTTTTGATATAGATTTGCCTAAATGATAGATTTTCTTTCTTCCTTGTCAAATCTAGATTCGTACTTAGTTACTAGTTGGTCATTTATGTAGGTCACATTCTATGTTTGAATGTCTTTTGTTGAGTTTATAGTGGTTGTTTAGTGCCTTTCATCAGGGCTATTTTTTTAATTTCCCTCAAGATTAGATCATTATGTTAAACTTTTTCATGAAATACTTATGTGTATTGATCAATTAGAGTTGAAGTTTTACCTCTTTCTTATCTGAATCAATGTTCTCAAAATCTCAATTTGAGTGGATCAATCAAATTAGGTGTATCACCATTTTAGCTAGGATTCCCTTTCAAGTTCTTTCTTCCCTTTTTCTCCAGCCAATTTATAGCGTAAAAGTTGAGATCCGCATTGATACATCTTACAGGAACCAACCTTCTCTAGAGGTTCTTCTCATCATTGAGGTACCCACCCTCATGAGAAGATCCCATTATTTCAACTGGAGTGAGGATTAGCCATTTTATCACTTCTTCATTCAAGGTGCAACTCTAGGTTGACAATAGTTTTTAGCATACCTAGTGGGACCCATTGGAGCTAGTCTTGATGAAATTATAGTTGCAGCAGTGTTCTTCAAGAAAATTATTTAGTGATTCCAAGCCTAAGCAATTGCTTCTAATAATTCAGGCATAGTTTTCATGTAAGTCTATTTTTATTACATTATCATGAATGAATTTTGATGGTTGTGTATGAAGATAATTCCTATGCTATGTTTCCTTATCATCCTAATGATGGATCATACCAACCTTATTATGACACCTATGAGCCTTTTTACGAGCCTAATCACCCTTATCAAGAGTATTATCAAATTTATGTTGATCCATATCAATCATATGAGCAGCCTTGGCTTCAAGAAAGACTGAATGAAATAGAGCTCAAAATACTAGCATATGCAAGAAAATTTTATTCTAACTCTTAGTATGAGGAAGTGAATGGTCTATTTAAAAATGTGTCTAATGATCTAGAAGAGATAAATGGGCTATGTATCTTTGTATTAGAGAATATGGAGGCTTGGGATAGAAATAAAATCAAGTTGAGTCACTTGTCTACAAAGGGTTCTTATACTCCTTATTCTCATGAGGTTCTTAACCATGCCCAGTGTGTGCTTAGGGAGCTTCTTAGTTGGAGTCAAGAGCCTATTCAAGTGATTATTCATGAGACTAAGACTTTTTATAGTCCCATTTCTTCACCACTCATCTCTCAAGCACAATTTGTCCATGAGGATAAGGAGATTTCAGACTTTGAAGAGGTGATGGCCAAGTGGAAGGAATAAAATACATAGATCTTTAAGAGGTTCTCTTTCTCTCCTCTCAAAACTCCTTAAATGATTCCATTGCTCTCTAAATCATAAAATATGATCATGATCAACCTCCCATGCTTCATTCTCCCTCTCAAATGAATGAATTTTATCACCCTCCCACCATCTCCCTTCTTTAAGAGGAGCCTATTCTCTAGAAGATTGAAAAGGAGGTTTCAGTTACAGGTTAAGTTCTTATAAAGTGTGAAGAGGACGCTTCAGGTATGTTTGAGAAAGAGTTTCACATTGGTATTTCACATAAGTTACTTACTGAGAATCCAATTATATTTAAGAATGAGAAAGTTGATCTTGATGTAGAGGAACTCCAAGAGGAGTTGGTGCAAATTAAAGTCATAAATGAGTTATAGGTATCTCTTATTGAGAAGGATCTAGATAGCTTTCAAGCTGATTCAGTTCAAATAGATCAACATAAGGAACAAAAAGATGATTGGCATCTATACCTTGAATCTCTACAAGAGATGGAAGAGATTTATATGTATATGTTGGTTATTGAAGAGAATGTTTATGAGAAATATGATCAAGAATCACCTATTCAAGATCATAATACAGATTGGGTTGCCTATTCAAAGCTCCTTGAAGAGCTGGATGAACTTACAACAGTCAATAAAAAGGCTTTGGCCACTCAAGAACAATGCATAGATGAGATATCACTTGACAAGGTGATAGATGACAAGCGGTATGAAAAATATCAAGAAGTACTTGATGAGTTTATCTTTGTTGGCGACTATTTTCTATTGATGACTCATTTGAGAAGATGCTAATATAGTTGGTGGACAAGGAGAGTGCCTCATCAGAGGTCATGTTCAATGCACATCCTGCTTTGTAACTTGTACCATCTCTTGGAAGGAGTGAGTTCATGAATTTCCCATTTGATCCAGGTGGATCATGTTTTGTCATGGTTAGCTAGGTTCCTTATTTGTTTGTTTTCCTCCAAGTGTTGTTCAAGTATAGTAGTTTCTTTCAGTTTTATTCCAATAAGTGTTTTTTGCACATTTATTTCTTAGTTTGTTTGCTTTCATTGGTTTCCCTTCTTATTTTAAAGGAGGAATTTTACTTCAACCATGATTAGAGGAAATTTTTAGTCAAAAATCAATTTTATCATTATTTTGGGAGTTCAAATAGCATCTATATGGTATGAGTTCCCAAGCATAGCAGGCATGCTTCCCTGTGAGTCACCAAAAATGTTGGTCATTTTTGGCCTACATACCAAAAATTTTCCCAAGTGTGAGAGGGAGAAAATTCAAGTAAGACTTTAGGTTTTACAAGAAGCACAACTTATTTCACTTTATGAGTAATCAGTAGTTGAAACCCCTCAACAGAAGTAATCTAGGTTGGAAAGCCTGAATTACTCTAAACAGTGTAAATTGGGTTTTGAGAAGTTCTTTATTTATGAAAGTTTTATCAGTAGAAGTAAAAAGGTTTCACAAATATAAATTACTCTAAACAATTCATATATCTCAAGGTGAATGACTTATCTTTTTTTATAAATAACAAACAATGAAGAATCTAAAGTCGGTTCCAGTGAAGAATCTAAAGTTGCAGACATTAAGGAACAAGCGAATAGACTCAGACAAAAAGCCCAAAGGAATTCCTTTAGAAAAGTTCAAAAGACATGTCAAAATATTTGAAGGACACTTCCATAAAATCTGAAAGGGACATTGGAAGAAACCTGAAGGGTACCTGTCCTTTGGGAAAGGACCATGACAGAAAGTTTGAAACATTGTTAAACTCTGAAAAGTTCAAAGGACCATTTGAAGGGACATTCAGAAAAGCCAAAGGGTAATTGCCTTTTGAAAAATACCAAGATAGAGATCCTGAAGGGTAGGTACCCTTTAGGAAAATTCAAAGGAAATAAAGTCTGTAGGAAATAAAACCAAGGGGAAGCCAAAAAGTCTGAAATAAATGGATATCCTTCGGACAAATTATTTGAAGGATTTCTTCAAAAATATTGGTCAAAGAAAGGAAAGTCTAAGGGCAGAGAGAGACAAAGTAAAGACCTGAAGAGAATGAAACATTAGGCCGAAGGAATAAGTAAGAAGGGAAAGTCCATGGAAAAGACAAATATCGATAGGTTAAGAAGTAGATTTCTAAATTTAGCCAAGAGAAATCATGGACAGTTGGGCTGAGAGAAATCCATACACAAAAAAAAGACAGAGTCAACGTGGAATTCCATGCAAGCAAAAGTTAATTATGGTTGACTAGTCAAGGCTTTAGTTGACTAGTTTTTGAAGTCAAGTTTATCTCCAAGGTCAACTTAGCCTTTAAAATGTTCCAACTCAGCTTTCAATGGATCAAGTCATAGTTCTAAAATTGGCATTGGCATTGGATTTCATGCATTCTATGGTCAACTCAGCCTTTTAAACATTCCAACTCAACTTCTAATGAATTAAGTATTAGTTCTAAAATTGGCATTGGCATTGGATTTTATGCATATTATTTTCATCTCATACTTTCAAACATTCTAGCAGCTCATGAAGAATGCCAAATTTGGAAGTGGGTGTAGCATTATTGCATGATAGGGAGGTTTAGCAACCCAAAATTAGCCACCATCCTATTTCCAATGCCAAAACATTCCATGCATGATTATTTTAAAATAGGATAGCCCAAAATTATCCACTATCCACTTCAACGCCAAGGATCCTTCATGCAATACAAAAGACAAGAAAAGACAAATTTGGAAGACTCATGCAATGCAATTTGGACTTGGGCTAATGAAGAGTTAACTTCCTCTCCTATTTTCAACACTTCTTGGCTATTATAATTTTTTTATATTAATAGCTTTTCAACCGTGTAAAAATCATCCCTCTTTTGGAAAGAAAACTTCTGTCAAAGATTGTGATGTAACTTTTTTCAGAATCAATAAGAAGAGGACTATGTTTTTCCAATTTCTATTAGCTGGTATAGTGTACTTCTATTATAGATTTACCTAAGTGATATATTTTCCTTCTTCATTGTCAAATCTAGATTTGTACCTAGTTATTATCTAGACATTTATGCAGGTCACGTTCTATGTTTGAATGTCTTTTACTAATTTTATAGTGGATATTAGTGGTTGTTTAGTGCCTTTTATCAGGCCTATTTTTTCTATTTCCCTCAAGCTTAGATCATTAGATTAAACCTTTTCATGAAATACTTATATGTATTAATCAATTGGAGTTGAAGTCTTTCCTCTTCCTTGTCTGAATCAATGTTCTCAGAAGCTCAATTTGAGTGGATCAATAAAATTAAGTGTATCACCATTTTAGCTAGGATTCCTTTTCAAGTTCTTTCTTCCCTTTTTCTCTAGGCAGTTTGTAACGTAGAATTTGAGATCCTCATTGATACATCTTATAGGAACCAGCCTTCTCTGGAGGTTATTCTCATCATTGAGGCACCCACCCTTGTGATAATATCTCATTATTTTAACTGCAATGAGGATTAACGATTTTAGCACATCTTCATTCAGGGTGCAACTCTAGGTTGACAACATGTACTGAAGATAAAAGATTGGTCTGCAAGACCAATATTTGACATTATACCTTGTGAAATTTATACTTTATAATGATATAGATATGTAAAATAATATCTTTAATGTGTCATTAGTCATGGGAAGTGTCCTTTCAGGTGTTGAAGATCAAATTGTTCATGACTGGGTTTTGAAGTGTTTTGACAATTTTGAGTGAGCTATTTGCAGAGAAAAGTTTGAGACCTTTTGTCCTAAGTTTTTAAGTCTAAGTTTTTACCATGATTGTTTGAAAAAAAAAATTATGCTTTAATTTTTCAAGATAGACTTTCTGAGTATGCACAGGCCTATTGTGAACAGTGTTTTGAGAAGAGATTCAAGTAGTAATTAGACCTAAAAAGTGTTTTGGACCTAAATTAAAGTTTTTTAAGGTCTATTTGAGTGATATATGAAGTTATCATGTTGTGTGTGGAGTTTAGAAGTGTTCCAATAAAGACAAAGTGTAATGTACTTTAATGAAGGCCTAATTGAATTAGGTCTCCTTAAGGCCTAAAAGAGAATTTGGTCTATTAAGTTGTGTCTGACCTAATGCATTAGTTTATTTGTGTTTGTAATATATTCTAAGACATATTTTAAGGGTAATCCATGTTTTCAAATGTCTATGGCTCACCATGGTGTGTAAGATCAAATGACTTGTATAAGAACAAGGCCTAATAGGCCTAATAATGTGAATGTAAGTAAGAGATAGAGAAGTTGAATATCAAGCTAGAAGATTAGAGTAGAGAATGTCAGCATGGATATAAATCCATGCCATGGAATCATGTGGTTGATTCCTATTATATGAACATCAAAATAAGGGTAGATTTTTGCAAATGAAAGACAATAATAAGATAAGGTGATTAATATGCAAAGATGCAATAGAGAGATATGTATGAAGACTAGAGGACAATAAGATATCAGAGAGAGGACCATCATCTATTGAATATTGCAATAAGGAAAAATATGGAAGGCAAAAGTATACTTGGCTGAGTAGGTGCTTGGTCAAGAGGTGGATGAGTTGGTGTTGAGTCACTAAGGGGGTTGATGCTTCCTTGCAAGTGGGTGCTTGCTAAAGACTTTGTCAAGTTGGTTCTTGATAGATAGGGGTTGTTGTTCCAAGTTGAGTGGGTGCTCAACTGAATTTGATTTATTACTTTATAAGACTAGTTGTCCAAGCTATGGGTAGTGGGTTTTATTTTCCATGAGGATTTCCCACATATATGATGTGTTCATACTTGCTATGTGTATATTCTCATTACTATGTTGTTAGACTAGTTGATATTACTCATATGATGTTGTTACTCAATGAATGATTAGAATATCCATTGAATTGAAATTAAAATCTTATAAAGACACTGATTCACCCCCCTCTTAGTGATTGTATCTCCAAAATACATATCACATACACATTCTGCCATACAATTTTATAGTTTTCAAAAGAATACTCATAATGAAATATGAAGATCTAAAAGTGTGTTTAGTATACAAAGCCCATTCAATTTTTCTCAACACTCTCTATTTCATTTAATATGAAAACATCATCAAACCAAATGAGCTATACAATTTCCCATGCATGTCTACATCAAATGGTATCATCTAAAATTTTGTTATCTTTCTACAGTTGTGTATGTATTACTAGTAAATATTGAGTCACTCAGATATAAAATCTAGTCTCATATTACACATGGACACACACACACACACACACACACAATTATGTCTAGTTTAAAACAATAATAACTTAAGTGCAATCTACCTTACAACATAAATAGATTATCATGAGACTATAACAAAACAAGGTACAACTACAGGGTATGTATATATTATAAATCTTCCAAACATACAAATCAACTATATAAATATATGTGTGTGTGTGTGTGTTTACTTTGAATGAAATATAACGATAAAAGTGTAGTTTGAATGTAGGCTCGAATCCATATACACGAGGTTGTATTCTAAAATAAAAACAACTACAGTCTGTGTGTGTATATATATATATATACAAAAATAAACTTAGTATATATATTATGAATCTTTCAAACATCCAAATCAATCGTACAAATGTGTGTGTGTGTGTGTGTTTACTTTGAATAAAATATAACGATAAAAGTGTAGTCTGAATTAAGGCTCAAATCCATATACATGAAGTTGTATTTCAAAATAAAAATAACTACAAGCTATAAATATATATGTGAATTTACCAAAATTAACTTAATATACCCTTCAAGGGTTCATTCATGCATATATTCATATATGGCTTACATTATTCTATTTCAAATATATATCTACAACTAGCACAAGTTCTTAAATGACAACTAGCTACCATACATACTTTGAATTTATTCCTTACAACTCATATTCATATCACATGGATATGTGCCTAGGTTCTATCAATAAAATGTATTTCCCACTCTATAAATATGATTGAGGCTATAGATACTACTCCTTTCAAAACTAATGCACCCATAATTCCTATACAAAGTATACACCAGTAAATAATAAATGTAAAAAGAAGTACTTAAGATTGTAACAATTCCTTGGATCAACCAAAAACATCCTCAGTGGTTTCCTAATCTATAGCCTTTAATCAATAAATATTTTACCTAAGTTTCACAATTCTGAAGATGAATCAAATGTATAGGTTTACCATAGATTTAAGGAGGAATTTATTTCTTTAAAATGACTCAAATATCATTTTTATAGGCCTATGGATGGAACTAGGTTACATCCTCGAGTTTTTTAAAATGAAGCCCTAAAATTGTCACAAGAGTTATCCAACATATACATTCAAACAAGATATACACTAACCTAGGTAAGAAAACAGTCATTATTTTGCTCCCAAATGGAAACTCAGTCTGCAAAGAAAAAACACATACATTTTCTATTTATAAAATCAAAATTTTACTTGCCTGGTTATTGTAATGGTTTTCATTCTAATGTAGATGTTGGTAGCCTTTCTTTCCTTCTTGAAAATGCTCATTTATTCTTTCTCCATGACCCCATTCTTTTCTCTTTCTTCTTATTATTTTATTTCATCTCCTTCTCCACATTTTGCATGACTTGGAAGTTCTCCTACAACTCTGTGAGTTAACCATAATGAAACTCAAATTCATTAATGCATGATATGCTCCTTTTGTCGTTATCTTGCATTTCATATCCCTATTTTTGGGCATGGTAGATGCATGTAAAATATCTCCTTTTTCAAATGGAGAAGTTAACCCAAAATCATAACAACAAAAAAACTAAATCCTTCTCAAGATTCCCATAATGACCTAATTATATTTTATTTGAAAAGTACATGAAAATAAAACTATTAGACCCTTTTAAAAAACCAAAACCCAATTTTTCTAAGTTAAAAAACACATTTAAGATAATTTGCTTGGGTGTCATTTTTCCCTTTCACCTCCCTAGGTCACAAAAAGATGTATAAGTCTAACAACATGTACATGATTTAAATACAAAACATGACCTAATAAACACCCAATACTCTTGTGGGTTGAAATGAATAAATTAGTCCACCACAAGTATAACTCAGGAAAATTTAGCCCATATAATGGTTTCATGGAATTTAAACAGCTAATGCATATTAATGGAATTAACATATTATGTTAATTAAGAGAATCTAATATAAATAATCAACGCAAAATCAAGGTGAGTATGCAATATTAACCACATATATATCTAATGAAAAACAAACACTCAACATATTCACAGAACACCATCAACATCAAATTCATTTAAGTAGTCAAGAGTGTAAGTGTGTGTGTGCGGGTTTGGTTTCACTCTTTATACCCCCAATGTTGATATTTTCATCTTATTCCCCTATGATAGTCTCCCTCTATTCCATTTTATGAGGGTAGAATAGTCTTACAAACACCTCGATAAATAAAAAAATAGTTAAACTTTTACCTTAGGAGTTCGAAGAGTAAACAATATGTAAATTAGTCTCTTGTTAGTCCACATGAGAAAACATCAAGCATAATAATTCACTGAGACTAAACACTCTTTCCTAAGAACTATGGGAAACATAACATAGTAAGCAAGATCACAAAATAGAGATGAAGACAGTACAAATTTCTTAGCTCCTTTGTCCAATTTGATGATTACTTGTTGGTATAAGGAAGTTCATGCTTGGCCTATGGCGATTGTAATATTATATCAATGTTCTTCCATGGTGGTATCATCTATCCAATAGTCATTTATGGCTTAGTGTGAAGCTTGGCATAAACTGAGCATTATAACATTACTCTCAAAGACTTCAAGAATGTATTCCAATAAAATAACCTTACACATGAAAACTTCTTAGACAATGGTGTGGTAACTTGTATTTATATCTCAAATAATTAACTCTAAGCCTAAGGAGGATAGGTTAAATTCTAACTTGGGTTAAGTCTAAATTAACCTAATGTTGAGCTAGTCTAACTCTGGATTGGATTAAGGCACTCATGAAATCTTGACACCTCTATTTCATATATTTATGAGGCATGACAACTCACTTTAAATATTTATGAAGTGTAACTCATATTATTGAATATTTAAGAGATAATAAATCACTTTATTAGCCCTTTTGACCTTTGACTTCATATTTGGCTTTAAAAAAAATTGGTAAATGAAATTCATTAATTTGATTCAAAAAAAATTTAATCAAGTTAATTAAGATTCACAAAATAATTAGTCTTGCTTAATGCTTTTTGACTTTTGGCAATTATTTTAAATGTTATGAAATAATAACTTGATAGACCAAAAGTGTCAAATTATTAAGTCATAATTTGACCAGATTCAATTCACTAACCAAGATTAAATAAATTAGCCTCGTCACGTTTCTAGTAAATTAAATTCCTTACAAAGATGATTTTAGATAATTTAGGTGATTTTTAGGATTAGATTGTATCATTTGCTAGAAAGTGAATTGAATCTTGGTTTAGTCACAAAAGTGGTCAAAACGGTCTAAAGTTTGCCCTTATTTGAAACGGCATTGTGAGACATAATTATAGTAACATATTTTTAAAGAATGAAAAATTCATTAATCTAATCAATTCATGACCCAAAGGGCGATTGATAAACCCTTAATGCCCCCCTTGAATGAGCAATCGAAAAAACAGAGTCGTAAAAGATTTCATCAAAATGAAGACAATGATACGATTTAAATGGTAATGGGGTTGGGATTATTGAATTGACCAAAAGAAGTTATAAATATTAATAGCGGTAGAGTCATTATTTTGCCCAAAGGCAATTAGAATTAGTAATGAAGGGTGTGACACTAGTTTTTTCAAAGATAATTATAATCAGTGGCATGGATAGATGCCTCGATAGAAAAGTAGAATGAATACTAATTTTTTTAAATGCATTTAGAATTAGTAACCAAATAGGAAACACTGATTTTCCCAAAGGTGGTTATAATCAAGAATGAAAAATACGAAAAAGATTGATTTACCTAAAGGCAATGATAATCAAGAACAAAAACATTTACCCCAAAAGGTCAGATGGAGTGGTAAAAATAATGATTTTCCCATAGTCAATTATAATTATTAGCACGGGATGAAAAATGATTTTCTCATAGGTGGTTATAATCATTAAATTGATTAAAAATAAAATTTGTTGCAATGGGGCAAATTAGGAAGGGTAGCTTATACAAAAAAATTATAAAATAAATTTATGATGAGTTGGTAAAGAATAACAATACATTTTTATCCTAAATGTGAGTTCAAAGATGCACATTTAAAAAAATATGAGGTATAGGGTGAAAAACTCATGTTGTTAAATAGGTCTCATGAGATGCCCAAAAATATGGTCTAGTTTATGAGATGTGTCATTGGTTATCATGTGATTATGTTGTATGACTCATATGGACACTTTTTCAGAGATGTTCATCTACATAAACATATAATAAATCATTTATTATTCTTTTTTATTACTCATGTATTCAGGCATGTGTTAAGGTAGTTAGTTGGTTTTTTGATACATCAAAGAGATATTGTCATTGCATTGCTAGAATATACTACATGTGAGCACAGTTTTTCTTTAACTTGTGATATTATGCATGATAGTTATGGATAACTAAAATGGAAATATATATCCTAAGCATGAAAAACTTAATTTAAATGTGAAATATAAACAACTTAAGAATAAGATATGAATAATCAAATCTCAAAAGTAAATATAACAAATAAATCAAGTATAAAATTAAATACAGTGATTCATAATCTAAGTACATGATATGGATAATCAAGACTAAAGTGTAAATAAAATGTAATAATCTTATGGAAACCAAAGAATAGAAAGGCAAAATAAAGAATAAAACAAATAAAAAGATAAAAACAAATAAAATAAACAAAGAAATAAAAACAAGCAGATTATAAATGAACAAAAACACAACAAAATACCAATAAAAATAAATAATAAAACACTAATAAACCAAAACAAATAAAACATGCAAACCAAAAAAGTAAACAAAACAATCAAAACAACTAAACAATCTAAAGAAAAGAAAAATACAGTAAACAAACTACTATAAACACATTAAAATAAACAAACAAAGATAAATAAACACCAAGACACAAGCAATTATTAATCACAATGGTAGTATAAATAGAAAATAAATTATTCATGCACATGTGTGTAATAAATGTGTTACTCTTGGTAACAGGGTCACCCCTAAGCTAGATAGTAATGACATAGGTAAAACAACACAAGAATAAAAAATGAATAGTTGTCCTTAGGCTATAGGGAGACAATGACACAAAAAGACAATAAACATTGTCCCTAGGCTATAAGAGACAATGAAATAAAATAAATAAAATGAAGGGGAGTAGAAGAAAAGGAAGGGGTAGCTGAGCTAACTCCAAATACACCAGGTAAGTATATGTTGCCTACATAGTTTCATGGACACAAGATCTAACGTGAACTTCAAGTCAAACATAATTCTCTCAAGATATGGGATAAAAAAAAATGATAAGAAAACACCATTGACTTATAGACAAAAAATAGGAATGATCTAATAAAATAGCAAGTACATGAGAAAAGAGAGGATAGTGTTTCATACTCATGAAAATGTCAACACAAATAACTCACGTAAGTGCAAAAGTGTGATTTAGGCTAAAACCACATGAAAAGTCAAGAGACGGGTATTCATTAATGGATTGAATTGGCAATTCATAGTCTCTACTACATCCAAGGCTTGGAATGAGAATAAGATTGTAAAATGGTGAGAGCATAAGATGAAACCAAGTGGTCATTAGTATGTCAAAGTTGAATATATAATGGTCACAACATGAACTCATAAAACATTGAGAGTGTATAGCTAAAGCCAATAAGGATGGAGAAACTAAATAACAAGTGGTTACTCATGAAATAGTTATGAGTCCCAAGATATTTAAAGCAAATAAGTGATCTAAAAAAAAAGAAAAATGCAACTGAGCTAACCCGAGATACTCATGTATCTAGGTGTTGCCTACATAATCTGTATGGACCTCAGGCTGATGTAGTTCTCATAGAAACAAGAGGAAAAAGACCAAGGTGATCTATAAATAAATTGAACTAATAAGATGGCCCATACTAGAAAAAATTGACAACTTTATATCTCGTATAAAAATTCTAAGCTAATTTTCATGATTTTATGATTTTTAGGATTTTTAATATCTTTTACAGATATTTAAGGGTTTTGAAACTGTTACAAATATTTTTAGAATTTTATAGGCATCTCAACTCGATTGAGAATTACGAGACGTAAAATAGTCCAACTTGAAAAATGATGAGAGTGTAGCTTAGGTTTCTTGTAAAACAACAAGAGCATTCAACTTAAAATACTTAAAAAATAGAGAGCATGTAAAAAGGGTGACTGAGCTGACCTCAATGTTAATAGAGCATTGCCTACATAGTCTTGTAGGACCTAAAGTCATTGTAGTTATACCTACACAAAAGGTATCCAATTAAGTACTATCAAGTTTAGGTAAAAGGCAAATGATAACAATAATGACAAGGTGATGTGGCAATGCATGGTAAAGGTGTTGTTAATAATTTTCTCATAGGTAGTTATAATTAAGAAATAATAGCAAAGAGTCAGTGGTACTAATTTACCCACTGGCAGTTATAATTAGTAGCATGATGTGGGATAATGATTTGCCTAAAGGCAATTAAAATCAATGGTACCCGTCAAATGTAACAACAGATGAAAGATGCAATTGTCAAGACCACTATCGTACTGCTTTCATATACTGTAATTTGAATGTGTAATTCTGAAAAAACTGCCAAAATTGATTCTATCATCAACCACTAAACATGATTGAAATATAAATGAATCAGAACCAAGGCCAAATGTGATGGCAAGGTTAGGTAAAAAAAACTGGCTAACGAATGGTTAAGGGTATGACAAAATAGAAAGAGGTATGTATAAATAATAGGTATAATGTGGCATAACTTTGATGATCATTTTAGACAATAATCTGAATCCCTCAAGTGTAGAAATATTTGAGGTGTATTATGTTCATTGGTTCATCAAGTTTATCTCCCTCTGGTGTAGTGATCCTGTATGATCCAGAATCATAGTTGGCAACAACTATATAGGGCCCTAATTAGTTTGGTTAGAAATTTTCTTTTTTCTTAGTTTCAACATTGACATTCTTCTGATTCTCTTTTAGTACCAGGTCACCAAGTTTAAATTCATGATGCTTAATGTACCTATTATATTGGCCTTTGAGTCAGTTCTGATAAACATGAAGGTCATTCAAGGCAAGCAAGCATTTACCATCAAGTAGGTCTAACTCCTACAAGTGAACCACTCTATAGTCTTCATCATTAATGATGTGTTGTACTGAATAATGTGTAACTCTTGTTAGAGTGTGGAATATGTTACGGTATGCCCAGATGGCATTAAATAGTTATAAGTGCTAATTATGACCAACATCATTGGCAATCTTATTCAAGATATTGACAATAGTTTTATTAGAAGCCTTATCTTGGTTGTTGCCTTATGGGCATAAGTGGTATAAGTAGAGAGGATTACAAAGCAAGTTAGTCAAATATTAGTCCATAAATCATGAAAAATGCACAAAGAACTAATAATCCTATCTATTCTTATGAGAATTACAAAAGATAGCAAGAAATAAATGAAAGAAATAAAATATCATATTACCTTTCCAAATGGATTCACCATAACCATGTGGCTCAAAATCATGTTCTCCCTTGATCAAGCATCCTTGTCTTTGTCAAAAAAAGTAGCAAACTCTTCCAATGTCTTAAGAACACTCCATAAAACCTAGGCTCATGATTCCAAATCACTAAACTAGACTATTAATGAAGCTTGTAACTAATGTTAATGGTCTATGCAAAATATTGTGAAAACAATTTTGCATAATAACTTTGCATAAATCAAGCTTAAAATTCATGTCCATGGCCTCTCTATTTATAGATTTTTTAGATTGGTCTAGATCAACTATGACCGTCCATCTCAAGATTTAGATGTGTGGCCATGGATAATCCTAATATTTGAAATTAAACTCATAAATATCTTCAAGATAAATAAGCATTAAAGAGGCATGGGAGGCATTAACTAGGCATGGGTGACCCATAATATTAATATTTTATGCACTTATGGATTGATGAATGCCATCCCATAGATGATGTCATTAGGTGATGCAGATATTAAAAATTAATTTCTAATAATGAGATATTCAAAAAGATCTATGGAATTCTTACTTAAACTCTTAAATTGGATTAATTAGCTTAAGTTTAAGCAAGTTTAGTGCAAATCTTTGAAAATTGGTGCATAATTAATCAAAATGGTTAGAAAGTCATATTATTATATCATAATTTGACTAGAGAGGAAATGGAAGGTGATGGTAGATATATTAGAGTTGTATTCCCATTTAAGATGCTGTCAACACCAAATAACAAAGGTACGTGACATGTACCAATGAATTAAAAGAAAAGAGTGATCCAAAGCACTAAAAGACAAAGTTATCATTTTGACTCAAAATGATTTGATCAAAGTTAGCTAGCCCATAAGATGTATTACCTTATTTAGGGATACTTTGACCTAAACTAGCACTTGTAAATGACAACTTTGAACCATTTAAGTTTTTTATGGATTTTAACCTAAAATGTGCATTTGAGTGAAATTCGAGTAATATTGATAATTTTAACACAAATGGTGTTAGAAATTAGATGTCTACATTTTGCCCCTATTTGAGAAGGCATAGTGAGACATTCAGGTGAAGCAATGTCTTTTCAAAGAAAAGAGTTGTCAAGAAGAAATTAGAATAGACCCATGATGCCCCCTCGAGAGGACATACTAGGATGGAAGAAAAGGATGGACTCTCAAAAAGAGAGAGAAAGTGAGAGATTAATCCATGGAATAGATCACATCTAGATGAGCTAATGCTTGCACATGTGATTACCATCAATGATCAAAAGATAATTAGAGGTATAATAGGCCCCAAAGATGGAAGGAATGGGAAAGTTACAATCTATAAATGTAAGGGACACACTTTAAATGTATCCAATTTGAGAGTACAAGCTACATACTTATGACATTGATCAATCTTGAGATAAGTTGCACATTAAAATATAGTCATCATGGGCTTTAATGTGGAGAGCTTGGAAATAGAGGAAAAGAGAGAATGTTCTACTTCAAGAAAGGAAGCACCACTAGAATGGGGTCTCTAAAGATAATATAATAAGTACTCCAGTAGAGCAAATGTGATCATGATAAAATAATTTTGCCCTAGTAGGGCAAATTTTGATCATTGATGAAGAATAAATAATGATTTTTATTCTATAGAGCTGATTAGATTTTGATATTGTTCATATGTTGGGCCTTAGCATGGGAAATTGATAGGAAAAATAGCTCAAGAATATAACCGAAAAGATAGGTTAAAGCGAGTGGGTGCAAACGTACATGCGATGGTGTAATGGATTAGAAAGCCATATAAAACCAAGCATATGAGAATGCACAAAGTGATGAGAGAGATAAAAAGAAGAATAGAGATATCCGAATTGACCTCAATAGAAATTGAGCATTGTCTACATAGTTCCATGGACTCATGTTCTAACATGAACTTCAGGTCAATGTAGTTCACCCAAGTTTGGGAGAGAATAGAATGAGGAATGATGAAAAATGACCAAGAATTAATTAGAATCGTAATGTATGCAAAGAAATGCACATCTAAGCATAGACAAATAAGCCTAAAATGCATGTTATCTAGAAGCCTAATTTTATATCATGAGCCTAGGTTTTACAAAGTGTTCTTGAGAATCGTTCATTAGAGCTGATGTTGACGTTAAGACTTTGAGAGCTGAGCACAAAGAGCTTGCTATAGAAAAATAAATTAGGCATCATAAGTATGAATAACTTAGAATCACATAAGATTTCAATTTCACTAAGCTAATTCAAATGTTAATATATATAACTAAATATAATGGTAAAATAATGACCAAAACCAGAGTTACAGTGATTTACATTTAAACAACAACAACAAAAATCAAAGACAAAGAAAAAAATAAACATAAATGAACCTATCTCAAAATCAAGAAATGATCTTAAGTAAAAACAAAAATGTTTAAAAACAAAAGGAAAGAACGTCTTAACAACATGAGACCAAGATATGAATAATCAAGATCCATGTGGACCATCAAGGCATTCTTGAACACAAAAGAGAAAAGCAAAATCAAACAGAAAAATAAGACACCAACAATAATCAAATAAAAAAATGGGTCAAGAGCAATGTAATAATATAGGATCAAGATATAAATAATCGAGATCCATGTGAATCATTAAGATGTTCTGAAACACAAAAGAGAAAGGCAAAAAACAATCAAGGAAACATAAGACCAAGATGAGACAAGAAGTAATAAAAAGAGAAAAGAAGAAAAAATAAAAGGAGAGGTGTGAAAGCATAACAAAACACCAAAAAAACACAACAAAACACCAAGAGAACTCAAATAAACACACACAAACAAAAATCAAATTAGTGCAGTTTAAAGACAAATGTTCATGCATGTGTGGTAGAGGCGTTAATTTTCACCACATCATAACAAAGAAAAATGACACGATAATTGTTCCATAATTAAAGAGGAACAATGACAGAAGAAATAGGGGAAGAGAAGAAAAAGAAGTGGTTGGTCAAGCTGAATCTAAATGTATAAAACAAGTGGACGTTGTCTACATAGTTCCATGGATGCATGTTCCAACATGAACTTCAGCCCAAATGTAGTTCTCCCAGGAAATGGGATAGACAAAAAATCATGATCAGACCAACATGATTTATAAAAGAAATGGAATATATGACAAACAAACAACAATGGTTTGACAAACAAGAAGTTGATGAGATGAGAAAGAATGACATTGAAAAATGACAAGTGTGTGGGACAAAATGAAATGAACTAGTGTTTTTGTGCTTGTAAAATGGCAAGAGCGTAGCATGGTGGAA
Organism: Torreya grandis; assembly: GCA_037957365.1. Classification (NCBI taxonomy): domain Eukaryota; kingdom Viridiplantae; phylum Streptophyta; class Pinopsida; order Cupressales; family Taxaceae; genus Torreya; species Torreya grandis. Next base: position 5,193,189 of record JARHVA010000101.1, read on the forward strand.
TGGGAATGTACAAATGTATAGAAGCATGAGACAATGTTTTTGTTCTTTTTGTGGATCATGTTCTAATGTTTGTAGTATTTTCAAAGTATTTGTAATGTTTTTGGTGTATTGAGATAAAATATGCACTAGGTGGGACCATCTAGTCAAGGAGATGCATGTCCTAAGAGTAGAGGTTCCAATAAGACAACTAAGCTAGCTATAATGGCCCATGCTCATAAATCAGTGAGAGCGAGGCTCTTGATAAAAAAATCTTCTTTAAAATGGCTAGAATGGTTTTATTTGATGCCTCAACTTATCCATTGCCTTGTGGATTATATGGAGTGGATTTCTTATACTTGATCTTGAATTTTATACAAAGAAATTTCACATTTTAGTTTACAAAGGATCTGCCTTTATTGGATATAATACAGGCTGGTATGTCATATCAACATATGATATGGTAATGAATGAATTTGGCTATTTGTTTCCTAGTAACGTAAGTGAGATGAATGGCCTCAATCCACTTGTAAAGTACTCAATTATAGTCAAAATGTGCTTATGACCATCTAAAGATGTTGGGTTAATTTTTCCAATGAAATCGAGATCTCATGTTGAGAATGGCCATGGTGTTATGATTGGCTATAATGGTAAGGAAGGTACATGTATCAAGTTTCCATGTTGCTAACAAGAAACACACCATTTTGGGCTAATAATATCTTTTTCTAAGGAGTTTATTTTCTAGGACTATACCATTGGTATGGGCCCCACACATTCCTTCATGAACTTCCTTTAGTGCCAGCTTGGATTCTTCCAAAGATAAACAATGAAGAAGCGTTCCATAATATCCTTTATGATAAAGAATGTTTCCAAGGAGGATATAATGTTTTAAATGATGAAGGAATAGTTTTTGTTGGTTTTTGGAAAGGTCAGCAGAGAATACATGACTATGGAAATACTTATAAAATTCTTGGTACCATGGTAGCTCAAGTGAGGGATTAGGATCAGAAATGGTGTATATCCTCCCTGAATTTGATATAATATGTGTTTGTTGACTAAAGAAGATTCTCAATCAAGAATTGATACTTTTGAGCATTATCATGCATTTAAATCATGGAACCAATTGTTACCATGGTATCGGTAGATCTATTGTTGACTCATGGAACTTGCTCAAATTACAAAGGTTTAAAATGTGTTTTGAGGTTATCAACAATTTATTTGTAAGGAACAAGCTTGTCATCCTTTATTCGATATTGGTCAATTGTTTGATATATGATTAATTGTGAATCTCCATAGATCTTTAAACTTTGAATATTCCACTGTCTAGCAAGATGAAGCCCTACAACTAATGCCTCATATTCAGCTATATTTTTTGTACAATGAAATTATATATGGAATGCTTTGGGGATCAGATCCCCCTATGGCATGATCAACAATATGGCAGCTCCAAAACCTTGAGATGTGAAGGATCCATCAAATAGAGCATCCACTATTCAGGTTCTTATGACGCTTGTTCTATCTTTGTGATAGAATCATCTGGAAGGTCAAAGTTGAGCGGTTGAGTGGCCTTAATAGGAGCTTCTATAAGTTGGTCAGTAAGAACTTCTCCTTTGATTACATTTTGATTTTGGTAATCAATATCAAACTCACTGAGGAGCATAATCCATTTATCCATGCATCCTTGAAGAGTTGCTTTAGATAAGAGGAACTTGAGAGGATCTACCTTGGTAATGACAATAATTTTGTTATTTAGCATATAATGTCATAATTTCTGAGTGGCGAACACCATAGCTAAACATGTCTTTTAAATATGCATATAATTATGTTCATAAGCTACCAATGTGCATCAAAAATAATAAATAACACGTTCCTTACCATGATCATCATGCTAAGCCAAAAGTGCCCCTAGTGCATGTTCTATGGTTGATATATAAAAAAGTAGTGGCTTTCCTTATGTTGGAGGTCGTAAGACTGATGGATTGGCCAAGTATGTTTTAAGCTTTGCAAATGCTATCTAACAATCTTCATCCTACTAAAATGTTACCCCTTTCTTTAAGAGATGGGTAAATGGGTGGCACTTATCTGCCAATTGAAAAATAAACCTGCGTATAGATTGGATCTTTCCTTGTAGACCTCTCATCTATTTAAGATTATTTGTTGGAGGCATTTTCATAATAGTGTTGACCTTTTTAGGGTCTACTTCAATCCCTCATTGTGATACAATGAACCCTAGCAATTTTCCTGATGTGACTCCAAAGACACATTTCTTAGGATTCAAGCAGACTTTATATTCATGAAGCCTCTCAAATATTCTTTGTAGAATGTCAGTATGTCTAGCTCTTGTTCTTGATTTTGCTAATATATCATTAACATAGTCCTCAATAATGTCATGCATCATGTCATGTAAAATGATAGTCATTGCATGTTGATATGTGACTCTAGCATGTTTCAAACCAAATAGCATGACTTGGTAGTAAAATGCCCCCCATAGAGTGGTGAATGCGATCTTATGTTGATCTTTAGGGGCTATCTTGATCTGATTATAACTAGAAACTCCATCTATTAAGGATAACATATCGTACCCAGTAGTTGAGTCGACGATCACGTCGATGTTGGGTAGAGGAAAATCATCTTTGGTGTGTGCTTTGTTGATATCACAAAAATTAGTACAAATACATATGTTTGGGGTATTTTTACTCACTAGTACTATGTTGAAAACCCATTCAAAGTAGTCTAGTGGTCTGATAAAATTAGCTCATAACAACTTTTCCAACTCAGCCTTAACCAAAAGGGTGATGCATGGATGCATCTTTTTTAATTTTTACTTGACTAGTTTAGCACCAGGATGAACAACAAGATGATGCACAACTAAATCTAGGCCCAAGCCTAGCATGTCGGACTATACCCATGCAAAGATGCCTATATAATCCTTAAGAATGGATATAATATGTTCACATTTTGCTTCAATAAGGGAGGCTCCAAGATAAACAATTTTGGGATCCTCATAGGTTCTTAAGGTCACTTCTATTGTGTTCACCACAAAGAGTGTGGATCCATCCTCTAGAATTGTAAGTAATGTATGTTCATGATCATTTTCTTCTGCTATATCTTCTTGTTGTTCCTCCCAAAGATCTAGATAATATGAAGAATCAGAATCTATCTTCTTAGGTAAAGGCCAATAAGTAAAAACCTCTAGAAACTAAAGAGCAAGACGCTTAAATATTTGATGTTATTCTGAAGAGATGCTTATACTATCTATAGAACTTGGACTAGATGGACTTTCTACATCCTGAGGGGATAAGAAAACTTTCCCACCTAGGAGTTCCTAAAATAGGTTTTCACTCAAAGGCTTGTCTTTTTCTTTACTTTTTCCCTGATCAACAAATGCCTCAAAGAGGTTTTCACCTAAAGATCTTGATGTTTATTTTTTATCATGACCAAGAAAGTTTTCCTACTCTCCAAAGTAGGTAGAATGATCCAATGAAAAATCAAAACCCTATTTATGATCACCAATAGGGAATGCATCTCATAGGCCCATGTATTCTGTAATCAATTCTTTATTTTGAAACTCATCGAGGTTTATGACCAAATTTTCTTGGTCCTAATCTATGAGTTCAGGATGGTAAATCCATAGGTTACATTGAGGGTTTGCTTCAAGATGGAAAGTGTCAATGGTAAAGATATGATGTCCTTCTTTAGAAAGGGAAGCACCACTAGGATGGGTTTTTGTTTCAGGATGAGAAACTCCAATAAGCATTATGGTCAATATGACATTTGAATTAAACAAATCTGAGTCAACAAGCTCATCAAAAAGGATATAATGGGACGTTATGTCACTGCTAGGAATCTTGTTACTATTCACTTTGAAATATTCACTATCAAATGTCATGAGGTCATCCTCTAGTGGTTTAAATCTAAGACCATGACTCTAATTGACAAATCCAATTGATACGGGTTCTAAAATTTCTTATGCCTATGGGCTAAGGCCTTTCCATGTATAGTCAAGATGATCCATTATCCTATTAGGGATAAGATACTTTGGATTCTAAAATTAATAAACAAGGTCTTCAAAACATAACCAATCTCCCTCGGTAGAAGCCTCTCAATCTTTCTTTGGTGTGATTATAGGTACAAAAACCATAGGAGGTTTTTGTTGTTTCTTCTTTGGTTTCCAAATCTGATTAGGTCTATTAGGAGTCTGGGAAGTTTTAGGCTTACCAATTTTTTAAGGTATTTTCATAATTTTATAATATGGAGGACGTCTTATAGATGGTACATGAAAACACCTACATCTTTAATAATAACTTGCTTAGCTAGAGCTGCAAGAAATGGATCAACGGAAGTGGAGGCTAGATCACCAAGGTCTATATAATTAGATGGAGATGGATGAGAAATGATGGCTTTGTTCTTCTTTGCAATGAATTCAAAACCTAAGAAATAGTTATAATTATGAAACTCTGCTTCAAGATGTTTGTAGTATTGATATGGCTGTTGATCAATGAGAATTGTAACTTTGATCCCATCATGGAGAAACTTGAGGCATTGGTGAAGAGTAGATAGAACTTCTTATACTTCATGGATCCAAGGATGACCAAGAAGTATGTTATAAAGAAGCTCAATATCCACAATATGGAATAATGTGTGATGAGAAATATACCCAACCATGACTGGCAACCAAATTGTACTAGATGACTCCCTCTCAACGTTGTCGTAAGCCTTGATTTTAATAGTTTTTGACTGAATGTCTTTATCTATATAGCCCAATTATCATACCCATTTAAGAGATATGATGTTCAGCCCTAAACTATTATCTATAAGAACCCACTTTATCTTGTGATCTACAATGATTATTTAAATGTATAGTGGGTTATTTTGGTTTGGGCCGAGGGTGGACATGTCTTTTTGATCAAATGTGATTTGTCAAAATGAAGACAAGTGTCTAACTAGGTTCCAAAACTGACCAAGGTTTATATCATTAGGCATAATAAAATTTTGCAAAAGTTTGTTGAAGATGGTTCTATGGACATCAGATGTCTACAAGAGTTATAATATGGAAATTTGTGTTGTGGTTTTATCTAATTGATCTGTTAGACTACAAGGCCTTTGAATTATGGATTGAACTATTTTAGTCTTTGTTAGGATAGTATTCAGCTTTGGAACTGTTGGCACAATGTTCTCATTGGGTTTTATGAAAGAAGTGGGTGAAGGGCCCTAGATGGTAACTCGTGGGCATCTAGTCATGACTGCATAACCTAGAGGTAGCAAGGAGTTATTATAATTAGAAGAGGAAGGCAAAGGACCTTGGATGGTAACTCATGGATGACTAACTATATTGCTATAATTTTGGGTTAATGAAGAGAATTTATAATTAGAAAAAGGTGTTATTATTCAGAATTAGTAACCTATGTAAATGGAATTGCAACATGATGATGTGACCCTGACATGGTTTTACTAGGGGGAGAGGGTATTGACCTTATGATGATGGGTCCCATGTTGCGAGGAACATGAGATTGGCCACATGGTTTCACAGGTAATAGTATGGCAATGTGGGTTGTAGAAATGCATCCCACAATATTATTATATTCGTAAGGTATGTTGTTATAAGCCATATTATTAGTATGAGCATTATGATCTTGATTATGCTCATTATGATTCTGACCTTGTTATTGGTTCTGATTCTACCTTTGTCCTTGATTATGACCATTTTGATTGTTTCTTTGTGGTGGTGGATTATGTTGAGGAAAGGGGTCTTTGTAGATACCCATATCTTTATTTGTGTCTTGATCAGGGGCTAACTTAATTTCTAGTTCACCACTTTCAATAAAGTCCTCAATAATATGTCGTAATTAAATGTAATGATATGCACCATGACCAGCAACACAATGAAAGTTACACCATTCTTTATCTTTGTATCAATCTAGTTTTGGTTGATCTTGAGGAAATGGCCTTGATACTGGCCATATAATTAAATTAGTTGTAATGAGCTTTTATAACACTATTTTAACTAATTCTCCTAACTTGCTAAAGACTCTAAAATTGTTATGAAATGTCCTTCATGGAGGTTGTCTCTTCAAAGTAGGTAGTGAATTTGGGGGAGTTAATTGTACATTCAGAGGAGGCATAACCTATACCATTTAAACATATCTTATTTCAGTCACCCTATTTCCAACCATATTCTTATTTTTGCTAAAGCCTTTAGGCTTATCTTGCATAACTATTTGAATCAATGATTTAGTCTGATTAGATGTTTGACCTTGTGTAAAAATCTTAACAAGGCCCTTAGCAATAAGAGCCTTCTCAATCTGCACTCCTTTGTCAATAATTTCTTCAAATGAATTAGCACAAGCTAACCATAGATTATGTGCAGCTTTAGGATACAAATTTTGTGCAAAGATATCAGCTAATTATTTATCTGGTAAGTTATGTTGAAAGCAGCCTACCAATGCTCTCCACCTTTGTAGATATGTGGCAACCATCACGTTGCTTGGCTTTGTATAAGTCAACAATGGTTAATTCATGTTCTATGTTATATGAGAAATGGTTAACAAACTTTTTTGATAAGTCATTCCAATCTACAACTGATCATTTAGGTAGTTTAAGTAGCCAATCAAGAGCTTGTCCTACTAAACTTCATGAAAATAGTTGTAATAAGTACTTGCTACTATAAGCAATCTCTTGACATAAGATAAAGAATGCTTGTATGTGCTCATGCAGATCTCTTTTTCCTTTGTAATTGTCAAATTTGGGCACCTCAAAATGAGGTGGAAAAGGGTTTTGGAGAAGAGATAAATCAAATGGATATGGGCATATCTCATTGAATTTGTAATTTTTGACTCTATTAGTCATCTCTAATCTTTGAACAATTTCTTTCATATAATTTCATTCTTGCATGTTTGGTGCATTTGTGGATTGAATAAGATGTTAGGGTGGAATGTGCCCCTGGTTTTGTTGTCATTGGGGTGGAATGTGCCCCTGATTTTGTTATTGTTGGGGTAAAATGTACCCCTAGTTTTGTTATTGTTGGGGTGGAATGTGCCCCTAGTTTTATGTGGATCTATGAGTGTAGACCTTTCGATCCATGACTTGGTTATGTTGTTCCTAAAATCAGCTATGCTCATTTTTAGAACAACCCCTATGAAACATGTTCATTTCATATTTTTTCTCTCTAAGTTCATCTTTCGAGGCAAGTTTTTCTTGTTGTCTTGTTTTGTCATCTGGCATCATTCAAAATTCGTAACACTCCCTTGTTGCATTTTCCTAAAAACATGAAAAATGTTATGATCTTGATGCGACCAGATGATAAAACTCTCATTTCTCAAAGTTAGTGTTTTCTTGAGTTTACATACAGGGGCAGCGAATTTCACCACCACTACATGTTGTTTTGCGTTTTATGTGTAAGAGTGGCATTTTTTTCCACCCTTGCATCCGTCATGCAAAAGTGATGAAATTTATTTTCCTTGCATTTTTTATGTGTTCCATGTAGGAGCAACGATTTTTACCGCCTCCTGCATCTCTTTTCAACCAACCATGCAGAGACAACAATTTTTGTTGCCCCTGTACAGTCTCGATTTTTACACGTGACATTTATGGCCACGTGCACTGAGTGGTTGGGGGTGATTTTCACCCCTATTTAATCTCTTTTCTCCCTCATTTCAATCCATTCTTCCATTGCTTCTTCTCTTCTCTGCCCCTAGATGATCAAGCAAGCAAGAAGAAGCGCATTTTCACTAGATTTGAGCCTCGTTTCATGTTGTTCTTCAAGTAGGGTTTTGTTTTTGTTTTTATTTTTGTTTTCCCTTCTCTTTTATTTTGTTTTTCTTTCTTTTTATTCTAAGTTTACTTTTTATTCTTTTCTTCTTTTCCTTCCTCATTTTTCTGTCCAACCTTGTCAGAATCTCCCCCTCTTCTTCATTATTTCCCTTAGAAAACTTAACGGCCGTTCCAACCCATGTAAAGGCAGCAAAAATCACCACCCTCACATGTTTTTGACCATTCCACCTTATGTAATGGTGGTGATTTTTGTTGCCATTACATGTGTCCATTTGACCATGTAAGGGCAGTGAAAAATGCCGCCCTTACACGTAACCTTTTAAAGATGCATAGACAGAAAAAATTGCCACCAATGCATCTCTAACTTTCAAACCATGTGCAAGGGCGGTGATTTTTGCCACCCTTACATGAAATATTTAACCTCTTCCACATGCAAGGGCGGCAATTATTGCTGCCCATGCATACCTTCTCCTCATTTTTCACTAACTCTAGAAAATTTTTGTTTTTCTCCATTTTTCAAGTCTACTCTCCTTCTAATTTTTGACCTACTCTTGCCTCAGTCCTTTCAATCTCTTTTCCCTAGTCATGATCACCCAACGTACAATTTTCTCAAATTGTCAATATTTTTCTTACTTGCGCGATCATGACTCTTATTGCAGTTTCTCCTCGAGATCATTCTTCGTCAACATACTTTCGACAAAAGCTCATCTTGATGACTGAAGTTTATCCAAAGAAGTCAAAAATGATGAAGTACCAATATCAAGGTGTTTTTTAAATCACCTCAGTCACTTCTAATGTCGATGACATTAAGGACATAGAGATCAGGCACGTAGATATGTTCGAGTTTGTAGGGAAAACCAAGGAAAAAAATATGAGCTCTAAAATAAAAAAGATAATTGAGAGCAACATCTATCTAGTCTCCTCTTTTTCTGTGATGACACATCACATAGATTTCATCCTCTAGTGCACCCAATTCTACAATAAAGATACTAGAGCCGTGTCAAATGCTAGTGGCAATGTGGTAATTTGATTGGACCCCAAATTCATCGATAAAGTTTTCATGTGCCCTCTTGCTACTGAAGCGTTGAAGATCAACTTCGTTGAAGCACAAAGAAAATATGATAAAGACCTCGAGAAGGTGAAGAAGGTGATCAACAACAGATGGCTTAAAACTCCTAGAGTCAACTTGTCTAGATGGCCACAGAACTTTAAGAGGAGTGACTTTATAGAAGAAATTGGTGACTTAATTACTCTTCTCAATACAATATGAGATTTACCATCTTCTTCTCAATATCATGAATGGATGTATCTCTTCATCAAGATAATCTTCTAACGAAAACAAGTTATTTTTTGGGGTGAATAGATCAGCAATGCTCTGCATGAGTAATTGACAAAAGTGTCTACTACCTCAAAGTTCTATATGACTTCATACTTGGTGTACATTTTAACTTCAATGAGAACCTTTCTAGGTTTGACATCAAAGGGAGACAGAAAAATAACCCTTGTATATCAATATTACCCTCAGCTAACATTAAAGGGATCAATCCATCACTTTAAGAGGGTAAATGATGTCTTTTTCACGGTATTTTTGTGCCTCTTCGACTCTCAATTAGAACAAAAAAAATATCAGATGAAGCCTAAATTGTTGTCAATGACTTCGGCTGTATGTTCTAACAGTTCCCTACTTTTTGCTATCTGTGGGTTGGCTTTCTTTAATGCTATCCATATATGCTCCCTAGATTTTCTTCTGATAAATTGATCCTGATGGAGCTGTGTAGACAAATTATTGATGTACACAATAAGTAGATGGAACTTAAGAAACTAGGTTTTAAGTTTTTCATTGAAATTGGCAGGTACTTAGTGTTGACCGCTACAAAAGCAAGGGTAATAGAGACCGAAATGCAACTTGTCATCATGAAGCATTTCAAATGAAAACCTAAATTTGATTACAGAGGTGTCAAAGACATGATCAAGAGAGAGACTCAGTTCCATGAGCCCATGATCGAAGATGTTTGGATAGATTTAAGGACATCAGAAGATATCAAGAAAATGGACTACAGTAGACTATCTCTTGAGCAAATAAAGTATCTAGGGCTCACTGATATTCCTCTAAATCTAGTAGATAACAGAGATTTGGTCAATAGCAGGTATCTTGCTGAACAAGTCGCTAACTCTCTTCTTCTGATTCAATGGTCTTAAAAAGAGTTGACCTCTCTGAGGATGAGATTCGAACTAATATTGGCTAACACCAATGATTGGTTAGCAAATAAGGAGATCACATTAAAAGAATTCATCACGAAATCAGAGGCTAAATTTTAAGAAGAGATAAGGAAAAGAGAAAAAAATTGAACAAAGAATAAGAGCGATGTTTCTTCTCCTTCTAGGCCTCATAAGCTTAGAATCATTTTTGTATCAAAACAATCAAAGGTTGTCGAGAAAGAGCTAGAGTCAATAGATATAGAGGTTGAGAAATAAAGCGCCCAAGAACAAGCAGTAGAACAGATGGAAACAGATGATAGACCTACAGGTCAATAGGGGATGGAAATTCTATTTTCACAAGAGGGAGTGCAGCTAGTCGCAAGAATTTCTTTTTCTCTACCCCACTCACTTGTTGTAACTCCTTCACCCATTTCTCCCATCAGTATTCCCTCTTCTGGAGCCACCTCTCCTTCTAGAGTTATTTTTGGTGACCCTCAAGGCGCTTCTAGAGATATTCTTCAATCATCAAGATCCATCCCTAATCTATCATCTCCTTCTTTCAATATCAAAAATAATTCCATCTTTGACCAGTCAGCTACAGATTCAGTTTTACCCGATACTATGCCTACTACGCCTGTTGTTCCCACCAGCAGTGCAGGTGCTACCCCAGTGACACCAAATACAGGAACTATTGCTACTGTAAGTACTTCTACCCTCCTGCCTTGGTTATCAACTTCACACCCAAAATGAAAAAATAAGCCATCTCTCTAGATGACTTTGACTTTGATAAAATAGTATCGGTGAAAGCTAAGACCCCCAAGAAGCTAAAAATCTTTTCAAAAATGATTGGAGATAAGGGCACAAATTTTTGAAGATAGCCAAACTTCCACATGATGCGACTATTGAGAATTTTGATATGAGCAGCTACTCCATTTCTCGATTTGAGTTAGGGAAAATAACTCATGAAGGCGCTAAAAGTGATTTGCAATCCGTGATAGACATCATGGTCTAGAAATTTGATAGGGAGAGAGAAATGAAAGATCATTATAAAACAAAAGCAAAATAGTTGACCGTAGTGATCAGAAGATTCACTTTTGCTCTAGAAGCAGTGACTCTAGAGGCCTTCTCCGTAGATGATCCTATAATTTAGAAAGCAGAGAAGACCTACCTAAAGGGAAAAGTACTTAAAGATTACCTAGATAAGATACATGCACGAGAGATTTTCTTGTTTACAGAGGTGGCTGAAAAGATAGGTAAAATAAATAAAATGAGAACAAAGTTAGAAGACCTTATCTATATTATTTTTCAAGATATTGACAGCACAAATAAATATCTTAGCAAGTGGATAGAGATGAAAGAATTGAAGAAATGTACCCTAATATCAATCGACGTCATTGTCGATATAGATTCTTATATTGAAATTAAAGAATCACTGATATACAAGATCTGAGTACTTAAGGAGCTGATCAGCGACCTCGAATCTTCCAAAAATGTCAGTGAAGAAAGTGATACCAGTCTGTTAAACAAATTAAAAGAGTTGCCTTGCAGACTCACCTCTCGAGACAACCAATTCATTTCATTAGAGGAAATGATTCAAGAGTTCGAAAGTATGATCTGAAAGGAATTCGAAGAAAAAGCGCTCTCAATGACTTTTGTGGATAGTATTTTAGATAATCAATTAACTCTAGACAATCTGAGAACCAGGTTAACCAATCATGCCAAGTCAATCACAGCAGTGAGAGATGCTACGGTCAGAGCTAAGATGATCTTCAAAAGTACTATTGTGCCAAATAGTATCATAATACAGGCATCTATCGCCATGTATGATGCTCATCTGAAGAAGTCTAGTGACAAAAGTTGAACTTTTCTTCCATACTTTCTTCTTAATTCTTCTCATGCACTTTATAATTAACTTGGAACATTTTCACATGTACTTTTTTTATATGTAATTAAATGTAAAAATTTAGAAAAGTCCCAAAGTCAACGGCGACTCATCTTTGACTAGGTTTTCAATATTTAAGTCTTTTTACAATTTTGAAGGTTTTTCTCTATATATAGAGGGAGCCTCTTTTGTAAATGATCTATCTCTGTATAATTGAGAGCAAAAACTCTACCAAAACTGAGATACTTCTTGAGACTTTGATCTTAGTTTGTAAATCATATTTTCTTGAATGAATGAGAAATAAGTTATTTTCAGATGTTGTATTGAAATAATTTGGGTTATTTAGGAGATCGTTCTTATGTTCTCTTTTCTAATAATCTCTCATCTATTTGATTAAATAAGCAAAGTGTATGTGTAAATTATCTGAAGATATTCTAAAGGATATCAGAAAGACTTTGAGCTGCTTTTATCTTTTTTGATTTTTTTATCTGTTGTAGTTTTAGGTGAAGACTTTGAGCTCCACTTTACTCTACTATTACGTACGCTTCAAATCAATAACGGAAACAAAGAAATACTTTGTGCTTTCATGGGTTTTTTGTAAACATGGTTACTACCTAATAAGATTTTTTACTATTTGCTTAACGTCATTTCTAAAAGAAGAGGAATGTTTTCAGTCATCAACCAGGATTTCTCTTTTGCTCTGTGAACATCATCTCTGAAAAAAGAGAGATGGATGGTGTTATCCTGCCCTGATTATTATTTTTTGATTATTTATATATATATATATATAGCATAAAAATAATTTATAGGAAACCTCCCCTTGATGAGATGAGAGATTTATATCATTAAGATGTGGTAAACCCACACTTTTTTTCCATCTAAATCTCCTTGTACTATGGTTGATATACCTATTTTTCTTTCAGTTAGCTAATGATAAAATATTCACCCAACAGTGTATGGTGACTCCATTGGGGATGTTATGTGTAGTCTGAAGTCTCAAGCTTCAGATTAAAGTAGTTCTTAGCCTTATCCATTTCTGTTATATCCATTTTCATTATATAGCATTATTCATAATCTGGGAGTTCCACACTCTGCTGACTACGAACATGCATTTTGAAGCCTCAAGCTTCAACTTGAAGCATTTTAAGTCTTTTTTTAGTTTACACTCTAGCAGATCCATCATATACGTGAAGTCAGATAGCACAAAGTATTGTTGATCCTCTATTCGAGTTGGTGTGACGAACTAATTTTGATATTTCTCCTCCACCATCTCACCTTTAGCGAACTAAGAGTTTCCCTCCTACTAGCGTTAGATCTCTCATACCTAGTGAAGTTTCTAGTCTCAGTACTAATAAAGTTTTATCTATATTGACCCCACCAAGATTTGTTATCCTGCCATTTAATCGACATATCATGGCAGTCCAAGGCCATTGGGGCAACTCCTTTGGTCCTCTCAATTTGGCCCCACCTTTACATGAACTACTTCGTAGTTTGAGAAAGAATTTTTCTAAATTTTATGGTGATGGGAAGATTCATCCTGATGAGCATATTATTGCCTTCTCCATAGCATGTGGCATGATAAGTATAGAATATGAAGATATAGCGGTGAGATTGTTTATACAAACTTTTCAAGGTGCCACTACCAACTGGTTTTACCACCTTCAAGCTCAAACTATAACTCACTAAAATACACTCAAGGCCAAGTTTGAGGTCAGGTTCAAACCTGTTGAAGATGCACATGCCTTGTTGGCTCAGCTTATGCTAATGAAGAAGGAACCTCATGAGCCTATGAAACATTTCACAGCAAAATTCAATAAGCTGAAGAACTAAATTCTTACGATTGCTCAACCTACACCAAAGAATCTCAAGTGTTTTTTATCAACTCGCAACTTCCTGAAGTAAGTTTCCTATTGAGACAGGTTGGTCTTATGGATCTCACTATGGCTCAAAACTTGGCTACTAAGATTGAAGATGATCTTATTCTGGCAGGTAAGATCAAAAAATATTTTAATAAAAATAAATTTTCTTCATCTGCTGAAAGTTCTTCCACAAGCACCACAGATCCTATGATGCAAAAGTTAACGAATGAACTGCTAGCTTTGAAAAGACAAATGGCCCAAGATATGTCTACTCTAACTTATCAAGATATGTTAAGAAATACATTTCCTAATCAGTTATATCAAGGCAATGCTACCAAAAATTAAAGATAACCAAATCACCTTCCTCCTCCACACGGGAAACTTGCCATTGAAGCAGCACTTGCTAATTCAGCAGTTGGTTACCTTGAAGTTGAACATGATTTCTCACTCCAACCTGGGTTGGACCAATAAGATGATGCTAATCTCATTGTAGAATAAGAAGAAGAATTAGCTGGTGACTCCAATATTAATTTCTTAGATTATCAGGATGAAGCTAGAAGTAAGAGAGAAGTGTTTGATGGATCTTATGTTATTTTTACCAGGTCTCAGAACTAGTCAGCTCAACAAGCTGATAAAGAAAAAGTAGAAAAAGAACCTCAATCAGTAGTTTCTATCGCTAAACGAGAGACTTCACTGCCTTTTCAATCAAAAGACCCAGTGACTAAAAAGAAAGTAAGTACCTCAAACCGTCCTATACCTTCTACTTTTACCTCTCAAACCAGTGTCACACCCAATAAAGATCAAGATGACGGGCTTCCTCCCTCTTCCTCTATCTCATTTCAATTATTTGATATAATTGATCATGCCAAAAATACCAAGATTCAAATGACTGAGATTGAATATTTACGAGCCAATCTTGAACAATTTGATAGGTTGGCCGAATACGTGAAAAGCAAAACTGCCCCTATAGAACAAGATTATCCAAAGGTGACTCATGATACCTCTAAGAATAAATCTACCAAGAATAATCTTGTCGCTACTGCTTTTTTTGCCCCTGAGAAAATAGAACCTTTTTATGTTTCTCTATTGATAAATAGTTATAAATTGAGTAATTGCATAATAGACTCTGGAGCTTCTGATAACATTATGCCTTCCAAAGTAGCAGATTCTCATGGTCTTAATTTGACTAAGACTTTTAGGAGGTGTTTCTCTATGAAAAATAAGCAAGGCCCACTCTTAGATTAAATCAAAGATGTCTAATTTGCGTTTGCAACTTTTCCAGAGAAAAGAATCAAAATGACAGTCTTGGTAGCCGATGTTTCAGCCTCTTACGACATCCTTCTTGGGTAAAATTTTTGCAAGGATGTTGGTGGTGAATTAAGTATGGACCTATCTGAGGTGAGGATCCCAGTCAAAAATGTTATGCAGAGATTGCTCCCTGAAAAGGAATCAAAATACGTGGTTACTCAAACATCAGCACTTGAAGCTCAAATTTGGTTTGAGTCTTCAGGCATGGGTAATTACTTTTTATCTACAGAGGAAATCTACAAGATGCCTGATGAAATTCTTAAATGTGTCAACTTGAAAATTGGCTTAGATGGAACAGCAAAAATATTGGTGGAGCGCAGTGCAAGTGTAGAAGAATCTCCCTCTCCAAACGAAGAAGAATCTAGAGAAAAATTAGTGTCTGATGAGGTATGAATTTTGAAATTCGATGGCAGTTGCTCCTCTACCAACTCAAGAGCTAGAATTGTGTTGATATCTCTTCAAGGAGATATTTTTCTTTCTTCATACAAGTTGCAATTCAGCAACACCAACAACACAGCTGAGTACAAATCTATGTTGCTTGGATTGAAGGTTGCTCGAGACAAAGGCGTCAAACCCTTTCACACCAAAGGTGATGCTAAACTAGTGGTTTTTCAAGTAAAGAACCTGTATCAAACCAAAAATAAGAAATTATGCCACTACTACAATCTAGTTTGGGATTAAATTGAAAGCTTTGATGCTTTCAGCATCTCAGCCATACCCAGAGAATTCAATGATCGAGTTGATGCACTAGTTATTTTAGCAACTCTATTAGTTCCTCACTCTAATTTTAAAAGAGATAAGGACACTATTAAACTAGTATTTTGACCAAGTGTACCTAATAATGCCAGTCATTGACAGGTGTTTAACAATAACAATCAAAGCATTGCCTTTCTGAAGTAAAAAAATAGCTTTAAACAACTTCATTTCGATGGCAGTAAACCCCAGAAGCTTGAACCAGCCCCTGAATCAAGTACAGATGTAGGTGAAGAATTCTTGCAACTTAAAGAGAATAAAATCTCAAAAAGCCTAGTTCCCCTTGAGAAGCAATTTGACAAACACGACATGTTCATAAAACAATAGCAAACGGATTCAAGCTCCTCCCAGGAGTTTGATCAAGTAAACTTAGGTACCAAGGAAAACCTCAAAGTGGTGAACATTGAAAAATGTTGTACTTAGGAAGACAAGTTCAAGTTCACTACTCTGCTCCGCCAGTATATAGATATCTTAGCATACTCCTATGATGATCTGAAGTCACTCAAACTTAAAGAAATTTGCCATGACATTCCTCTCAAAAATGATTCAGTGCCTTACAATTAAAAATCTAGATAGTATAATCTGAAGATATCAGGTACTATTCTGTCTGAAATATAAAAAATACTGAATGTTAGGATAATTTTTTCAATCCATCATTTCACATGGATTGCAAACATAGTCTCTGTGAGGAAGAAGAATGGTAAAATTCGCATCTGTGTAGATTTCAAAAATTTGAATCAGTTATCCTTAAAAGATAACTATCATCTCCCTATCATGGATCAAGTTCTTTAGACGGTGACCAGTTTAGAGATATTATCAATGTTGGACAGCTTCTCAAGGTATAATCAAGTTGAAGTTGGTAAAGCAGACAAGTATAAAACTGCCTTCACCACATTTTGGGGCACTTTTGCCTATCAAAGAATGTCTTTTAGCTTAATAAATGCTGACGCTATTTTTCATAGAATAATGGACATTGCTTTCAAAGATGAAATGGGTAAGTTCATTATAGTATACCTAGATTATTTAACAATCTTTTTCATACGTCGTCCTGATCATGTGCACCATTTACAACAAGTGCTGGAATGTTGTCGCTAGAATGGCATTTCTCTAAATCCTAAAAAATCTATTTGTGGAGTAACAGAAGGAAAACTTCTCAGACATATTATATCCTGAGAAGACATAAATATTGAATCTGAAAGAGTCAAGTCCATCCAAGAGCTTACTTTGCCCACAAGTAAGACTGCAGTTCACTCTTTCTTTGAAAAAGTGAATTTTTTACGAAGGTTCATCTCCGAGTTTGTTAAAAAGACTCGCCATATTGTAAACATGATGAAGGGAAAGACCACTTTTCATTAAACTGAAGAAAGCAAATTGGAATTCTGAGACATCAAGACAGTGATTGCCCACGCCCCAGTTCTGATTTGTCTAGACTATAACAAAGATTTCACAATGTATAGTTATGCTTCTGAGCACACACTTTCAGCAATTTTAGTTCAACAAAACTAAGAAGGTGTGGAATATCTTATTTCTTTCATGAGCTATCCTCTCAAAGCTCATAATTTGAAGTACTCAAACATGGAGAAGCATGATTATGCAGTGGTAAAGACAGTGAAATATTTTTGCTTTTACATCTGAATTCACACACTACTACTCTAGTTCTCGACACCACAGTCAAATCCATATTAACTCAATAGGAGTTTGGAACTAAAAGAGGTAATTGGATTGCTAAAATCCAAGAGTTTGATCTAGTCATCAAACCAATGAATCTGGTGAGAGGAAATGGCCTATGTCAATTGATTGCTGACAATAGACCATAAGAAACAGAGTATAGAGAAGAAAAAATTGAAGACATGCCAACAGTCCTCTTTGTCTCCACCACGAATGAGTGGTATTCAAATATTACTCATTTCCCTACTTATGGTGAGTGTCATGCTCACATGTCTCATAAATAAAGGAAGACTGTCAAGTTAAAAGCTACCAATTTTGTCATCTAAGACAACGGCCTGTATAAGAGGAGCCTTGATGGAGTGTTCCTTCGCTGCATAAATAAGGAGCAGCAGAACTAAATTTGAAAGTCTTTTCATGATCTGACCTATGGAGGACATTTTTTTACTCCTGTAACTACCCATAAAAATCTACAATCTAGGTATTACTGGCCTACTTTATTTTAGAATGCATACAAATAGGTACGTAGGTGTGAATTATGCCAGCAATTTATTGGAAGACCCAAGTTGGCTGCTCTGCCTCTTAAGCCTGTAGTGCTAGAAGAACTATTTTAGCAATGGGGAATTGATTTTATTGGTACTGTAAACCCATCTTCAAGTGCTAGACATGATTATGTCCTCACAGCCATAGATTACTTACCAAGTGGGTGGAAGCTATTCCAACCAAGCATGTTATTTTAGAAGTAGTGTGCAATTTCTTTAAGGAGAACATCATTTTTAGGTTTGGGGTCCCAAACAAAATTGTCACAGACAACACAGATTGTTTTTATTTTCAAGAGATTACTTAGTTCTATTTCCACTATGAAATTACCCTCTCCCACACTTTTGATTATTTTTCACAAGGGAATGGCCAAGCAGAATTGAGCAACAAAAAACTGGTGACCATCATCAAGAAGTTGGTGGATGACAACCAATGAATCTCGCACAAAGTATTAGTTGATGCTTTATGGGTAGATAGAATTACACCCAAAAGGGCAATTGGTATGTCACATTTTCAACTTCTTTATGGTCTCAATGTTGAGATACCATTCACTTTAGAATTGATAGCATTGAAATTAGCTAAGGCAATCGAAGATCAGACATATGAAAGCTCCATCGATAAGAGGATCATGTGCTTGATTGAGTTAGATGAGCATTGAACTATGGTGGTGGACCGAATTGATGTGCATCAATGTCTGATGAAGAAGCTCTTCGACCAAAAAGCAAAAAACTTTGATTTCTAGATTAGAGATCAAGTCCTGTTTTGAGACAAAAGAAGAAAGCCAAAGGGAACGCATGGGAAATTTGACTCTCTTTGGAGGGGCCCTTTTACTATCCATCAGCTCAATGGTGAAAATATTTTTTTGTTGAAGTATCAAGATGGCACGCCCTTTTTTCTACCTCATAATGGGCAGCATTTGAAGCACTTCAATTCTTTAAATATCAGATAAGATCATCTGTACATATATTTATTTGTATAGTCTTTAGTTCTATTTTTGTGCTTTTCATTTTTATTTTTGGCACTTTTCTTTTTTGGCTTGACTCCGTAGCCCAATGGCTTCGATGAAGGCACTTAGAGACTAGTTTCTACTTCCATTGATCAGTTTGATCAATGAAAGTTTCCCAACAAGAGCCAGTTGTTGTTCTTAAAATTAGCTACACTTTTTTTGGAACAACCCCTACGAAACTTGTTTGTTTCATATTTTTTCTAAGTTCATCTTTCGATGCAAGTTTTCCTTATTTTCTTATTTTTTCATCTGGCATCATTTAAAATTTGTAACATTATCTTGTTGCATTTCCTCAAAAACATGAAAAATGTTATGATCTTGATGCGATTGGATGACAAAAATTTTGTTTCTCAGAGTTAGTGTTTTCTTGAGTTTACATGCAGGGGCAGTGAATTTCACCGCCACTGCATGTTGTTTTGCATTTTCTATGTAAGAGCGGTATTTTTTCACCTCCCTTGCATTTGTCATGCAAGAGTGGTGAAATTTTCCACCCTTGCATCTTTGATACATTTCATGTAGGAGAGATGATTTTTGCCTCCCTGTATCTCTTTTCAACCAACCATGCAGAGGCAACGATTTTTGCTGCCCCTGAACAGTCTCAATTTTTATGCATGGCATTTATAGTGATGTGTGCCACATGGTTGGAGGTAATTTTTGCCCTCATTTAATCTCTTTCTTCCCTCCTTTCAATCCATTCTTCTATTATTTCTTCTCTTTTCTACCCCTGGACGATCAAGTGAGCAAGAGGAACCACGTTTTCGCCAAATTCGAGCCTCATTTCATGTTGTTCTTCAGGTAGGGTTTTGTTTTTATTTTTATTTTTGTTTTCCCTTCTCTTTTTATGTTGTTTTTCTTTATTTTTCTTCAAGGTTTACTTTTTCTTCTTTTCTTCTTCTCCTTCCTCATTTTCTCATCCAACCTCGTCAGAATCTCCTCCTCTTCTTCATTCTTTCCCTTAGAAAACCTAACGACCGTTCCAACCCATGTAAGGGTGGCAAAAATCACTACCCTCACATGTTTCTAACCATTCCACCCTATGTAATGGCAATGATTTTTGCCACCATTACATGTGTTTGTCTGACCATGTAAGGGCGGAAAAAATATTGCCTTTACATACCCTTTGTCTACCACGTGCAAGGGTGGTGATTTTTGCCGCCCTTACATGTAACCTATCAAAGATGCATAAGTGGCAAAAATTTTCGTGAATGCATCTCTAAATTTCAAACCATGTGCAAGGGTGGTGATTTTGTCCACCCTTACACGAAATATTTAACTTCTTCCACATGCAAGGGCGGCAATTTTTACCACCCATGCATACCTTCTCCTCACTTTTCACTGACTCTAGAAAATTTTCATTTTTCTCCATTTTTTGAGCTCGCTCTCTTTTCCTTCTACTTTCTGACCTACTCTCACCTCAACCCTTTCAAGCATGTTTTCCTAGTCATAATCACCCAACGTGCAATTTTTTTACATTATTAATATTTTCCCTAATTGTGCAATCATGACTCTTTTGCAATTTCTCCTCGAGATCCTTCTTCGTCAACATACTTTCGACAAAGGCTCATTTTAATGACTGAAGTTTCTTTTAAAAAGTTGAAGATGATGAAGTACCAATATCAAGGTGTTTTCTCAATCACCTTGGTCACTTTTAATGTTGACGACATTAGGAACACAGAGATCAGGCATGTAGCTATGTCTGAGTTCGTAGAGAGAACCAAGGCAAAAAATTTGAGCACTAAAATGAAAAGGATAATTGAGAGCAACATCCATCTAGTCTCTTCTTTTTCTATGGTGGCACATCACACAGAGTTCATCTTCCAGTGTGCCCAATTCTATAATAAAGATACCAGAGCTGTGTTAGATGCTAGTAGCAACGTGGTAATTTGACTAAACCTTGAATTCATCAATAACGTTTTCATGTGCCCTCCTTCTATTGAAGTGTTGAAGATCGAATTCATTGAAGCACAAATAGAATATGATAAAGACCCCAAGAAGGTGAAGAAGGTGATCAACAATAGATGTCTTAAAACTCCCAGAGCCAACTTGTCCAGATGGCCACAGAACTTTCTGAGTGACTTTATAGAAAAAGTTGGCAACTTAATTACTCTTCTCAGTAGAGTACGAGGTTTACCATCTTCTCAATTTCATGAATGGATGTATCCCTTCATCAAGATAATCATCTAAAGAAAATAAGTCATTTTTTAGGGTGAACAAATCAATAATGCTCTGCATGAGCAATTGACAAAAGTTTCTACTACCTTGAAGTTCTATATGACTTCGTACCTAGTGTACATTACAGCTTCAATGAGAACCTTTGTAGGTTTGACGTCAGAGGGAGACAGAAAAATAACCCCTGTATATCAATATTACCCTCAGCTAACATTAAAGGGATCAATCCATCACTTTAATAGGGTAAATGGTGTCTTTTTTATGATATTTGGTGCCTCTTCGACTCTCAATTAAAATAAAAAAGAGTATCAGATGAAGCTTGGACTGTTGTCAATGACTTCGGCTGTATGTTCTTATAGTTCCCTAATTTTTGCTATCGACGGGTTGAATTTTTTCAAGGCTATCCCTATATGATCCCTATATTTCCTTCTGATAAATTGATCTTGATGGAGCTGTGTAGACAAATTATTGTTGTACATAATAAGCAAGTGGAACTTAAAAAACTAGGTTTCAAATTCTCTATTGAAATTGACAGGTACTCAATGTTGATCACTACAAAAGTAAGGGTAATGGAGACTAAAATGCAACTTGTCACCATGAAACATTTCAAAAGAAGGCTGAAATTTTATTACAGAAGTGTCAAAGACATGATCAAGAGAAAGACTCAGTTTCCATGAGCCCATGATCGAAGACGTCTAGATAGATTTAAGGACAGCAGAAGATATCAGGGAAATAGATTACAACAGACTATCTCTTGAGCATATAGAGTATCTAGGGCTTGCTGATATTCCTCTAAATTTAGTAGATTATAGAGATTTGGTCAATAGTAGGTATCTTACTGAACAAGTTGCTAACTCTCCTCTTCCTCTGATTCAATGGTTTCAAAAAGAGTTGACATCTTTGAAGATGAGATTCAAACCAATATTGGCTAACACTAATGATTGGTTAGCAAATAAAGGGATCACATTAAAAGAATTCATCACGAAATTAGAGGCTAAATTGTAAGAAGAGACAAGGAGGAGAGTAGAAAATAGAACAAAGAATAAGAGCAATGTTCCTTCTCCTTTCAGGCCCCATAAGCCTAGAATCATTTTTGTATCAAAGAAATCAAAGGTTGCTGAGAAAAAGCCAGAGTCAATAGATATAGAGGTTGAGAAATAAAGCACCCAAGAGCAAGCAGTAGAACAGAAGGAAACAGATGATAGGCCTACAATTCAACAAGGGACAAAAATTTTATCTTCACAAGAGGGGGCACAGTCAGTCTCAAGAATTTCTTCTTTTATGCTCCACTCACCTATTGCAACTCCTTCGCCCATTTCTCCCATCAGTATTCTCTCTTCTAGAGCTACCTCTCCTAGAGTTATTTTTGGTGACCCTCAAGGTACTTCTAGAGATGTTCTTCGATCATCAAGATCCATCCCCAGTCTGTCATCTCCTTCATTCAACATGGGAGATAGTTCCACTTTTGACTAGTCAGTGGCAAGTGCAGTTTTGCTCGATACTATGCCCGTTGTTCCCACCAGCAGTGTAGGTGCTACCCTAGTGACACCAACTACAAAGACTATTGCTACTATAAGAACTTCTGGCCTCCAACTTTGGCTATCAACTTTCACACCCAAAATAAAAAAGCAAGCCATCTCTCTAGATGAATTTGACTTCGATAAGATAGTACCAATGAAAGCTAAGACCCCCAAGAAGCTAAAAATCCTTTAGAAAATGATTAGAGATAAGAGGCACAAATTTTTGGAAATAGCCAAACCTCTATAGGATGTGACTCTTGAGAATTTTGATATGAGCAGCTACTCCATTTCTCAAGTTGAGTTAGGGAAAATAACTCACGAGGGCACTAAAAGCAATTTACAATCTGCGATGGACATCATGGTCTAAAAATTTGATAGGGAGAGAGAAATGAAAGATTATTACAAAGTAAAGGTAGAACAGTTAACTGCAGTGATCAGAAGATTCACTTTTGCTGTAGAAGTAGTGACTCTAGAGGCCTTATCTATAGATGTTCCTATAATTTAAAAAGTAGAGAAGACCTATCTAAAGGGAAAAGTGGTTGAAGATTATCTAGATAAGATGCATGCACAAGAGATTTCTTTGTTTATAGAGGTCCCTGAGAAGACAGATAAAATGAAGAAAATGAGAACAGAGTTAGACGACCTTATCTATATTATTTCTTAAGATATTGATAGCATAAATAAATATCTTAGCAAGTGGATAGAAATGAAAGCACTGAAAATATGTACCCTAGTATTAATTGACGTCATTGTTGATAGAGATTCTTATATTGAAATTAAAGAATCACTGATATGCAGGATTTGACTACTTAAGGAACTGATCAGTGACCTCAAATCTTCCAAAAATGCCAGTGAAGAAAGTGATACTAATCTGTTGAACAAATTAGAAGAGTTGCCTTACAGACTCACCTCTTGAGACAACCAATTCATTTCAGCAGAGGAAATGATTCAAGAGTTCAAAGGTATGATCTGAAAGGAATTTGAAAAAAAATTATTCTCAATGACTTCTGTAGATATTATTTTAGATAATCAGTTAACTCTGGACAATCTGAGAACCAGGTTAACCAGTCACACTAAGTCAATCACAACAGTGAGAGATGCTACGATCAAAGCTAAGATGATCTTCAAAAGTACTATTGCACCAAATAGTATTGGAATACAAGCATCTATTGCCATGTACGATGCTCATTTGAAGAAGTCTGGCGATAAAAGTTGAACTATTCTTCCATATTTTCTTCTTCATTTTTCTCATGCACTTTGTAATTGACTTGGGACATTTTCACATGTACTTTTGTTATATGTAATACATGTAAAAATCTGGAAAAGTCCCAAAGTCAACGGTGACTCATCTTTAACTAGGTTTTCAATATTTAAGTCTTTTTCCAATTTTGAAGGTTTTTCCCTATATATAGAGGGAGCCTCTTTTGTAAAGGATCTATCTCTGGATAATTGAGAGCAAAAACTCTGCCAAAATTGAGATACTTCTTGAGACTTTGATCTCAGTTTGTAAATCATATTTTCTTGAATGAATGAGAAACAGATTATTTTCAGACTTTGTGTTGAAATAAGTTAGGTTATTTAGGGGACCGTTCTTATGTTCTCTTTCCTAATAATCTCTCATCTGTTTGATTAAATAAGCAAAGTGTATGTAGAAATTATCTAAAG